>CM062295.1:204654499-206107624 GCA_031216915.1 Pictodentalium vernedei
AACATATAGAAATGAAAGTGTCAATGAGACTGTAGCTTAACTTGTGTGTTGTGTTTGATGAAAAGGATAATGTTCAATGTTTATGAAAGGATTATGAAATAAGACAAGAATTGTGATAATTGGGAATATGTTCATTTCTGTTCCCTGTATGCTATGTTTATGATAAAAATAATATGAGGTGTACACTGTTCTAAAGATCTGAGGGGTGGGTTGATATGACCTCACAGTTAATATATGTGGCCCTCACAGTTAACGTATATCAACAAAAGTTACCAAATTACAGTGAAATTATTCCAAAATGAGTCATCCTATCAAGTTACATTAAAATCCCTTCATAAATATGCACTGTAGACTGTGCTAAAGGTTTTCGGGCTTTGGGCCCCTGTAGCCGTCAGTTTCCCAATTGCGTCCAAAGGGGACATTCTCATCTAGACATTATAAGAAGTCAATCTACCAAGTTACAATGAAATCCCTCCATAAATACGACCTGTAGACTGTGCTAAAGGTTTTTGGGCTTTGGGCTCTGGCAGCCATCATGGTTGAATGATCGCAACCAAAAGGGGACAATCTCATCTGGGCATCATCTGGAGTGATCCTACAAAGTTACAATGAAATCCCTTCATAAATATGACCTGTAGACTGTGCTCAAGGTTTTTGGGCTTCGGGCCCCTGAAGCCATCACAGTTGACCAATCATGACCAAAAGGGGATGTCATCATCTAGGCATTATATGGAGTCAAACTTACGGGTTACAGTGAAGTCCTTCCATAAATATGACCAATATTTAGACTAGGTTTTAGTGTTTTGGGTTCGGGCAGCCATCAAAGCTGAATGATCGCGACCAAAAGGGGACGTTCTCATCTAGACATTATTTAGAGTCATCCTACCAAGGTACAATGAAATCCCTTCATAAATATCACCTGTAGACTGTGCTAAAGATTTTCGGGCTTTGGGCCCCTGTAGCCAACACAGTTGCCTAATGGTGTCCCAAAGGGACTGTTCTCATCTAGACATTACATGAAGTCAACGTACCAAGTTACAATGAAATCCCTTCATAAATATGATTTGAAGACTGTGCTAAAGGTTTTTGGGCTTTAGGCTTGGGCAGCCATCATAGTTGAATGATCGCTACCAAAAGGGAACATTCTCATCTGGACATCGTCTGGAGTGATCCTATGAAGTTACAATGAAATCCCTTTATAAATATGACCTGTAGACTGTGCTCAAGATTTTCGGGCTTCAGGCACCTGTTGACATCACAGTTGACCAACCACGAGCAAAAGGGGATGTCATCATCTAGGCATTATATGGAGTCAACCTAACAAGTTACAATGAAATCCTTCCATAAATACGACCTACAGACATGCTAAAGGTTTTTGGGCTCGGGCAGTCATCAAGGCTGAATGATCGTGACCAAAAGGGGACCTTCTCATCTGGACACTATCTGGAGTCATCCTACCAAGCTACAATAAAATCCCTTCATAATTATGACCTGTAGACTGTTCTAAATGTTTTCGGGGTTTGGGCCCCTGAAGCCGTCACAGTTGCCCAATCGTGTCCAAAAGGGGACGTTCTCATCTAGACATTATATGAAGTCAACCTACCAAGTTACAATGAAATCCCTTCATAAATATGACCTTAGACTGTGCTAAAGGTTTTCGGGCTTCGGGCTCGGGCAGCCATCATGGTTGAATGATCGCAACCAAAGGGGACAATCTCATCTGGGCATCATCTGGAGTGATCCTGCGAAGTTACAATGAAATCCCTTCATAAATATGACCTGCAGACTGTGTTCAAGGTTTTCGGGCTTCGGGCACCTGTAGCCATCACAGTTGACCAATCACGACCAAAAGGGGACGTCATCATCTAGGCATTATATGGAGTCAACCTAACAATGTTACAATGAAATCCTTCTATAAATATAACCTTTCGCCTATGCTAAAGGTTTTTGGGCTCGGGCACCCATCAAGGCTGAATGATCACGGCCAAAATAGGACGTTCTCATCTAGACATTATTTGGAGTCAACCTACCAAGTTACAATGAAATCCCTTCATAAATATGACCTGTAGACAGTGCTAAAGGTTTTCGGGCTTCGGGCACCTTTAGCCATCAAAGTTGCCCAATCATGTCCAAAAGGGGATGCTCTCATCTAGACATTATATGAAGTCAACCTACCAAGTGACTATGAAATCGCTTCATAAATATGACTTGTAGACTGTGCTTAAGGTTTTCGGGCTTCGGGCTCGGGCAGCCCTTCTGGTTGAATGATCGCAACCAAAGGGGACAATCTCATCTGGGTATCATCTGGAGTGATCCTACAAAGTTACAATGAAATCCCTTCATAAATATGACCTGTAGACTGTGCTCAAGGTTTTCGGGCTTCGGGCACTTGTAGCCATCACAGCTGACCAATCACGACCAAAAGGGGATGTCATCATCTAGGCATTAAATGGAGTCAACCTAATAGGTTACAATGAAATCCTTCCATAAATATGACATTTTATCTATGCTAAAGGTTTTTGGGCTCGGGCACCCATCAAGGCTGAATGATCGCGATCAAAAGGGGACGTTCTCATCCAGACATTATTTGGAGTCATCCTACCAAGTTACAATGAAATCCCCTCATAAATATGACCTGTAGACTGTGCTAAAGGTTTTTGGGCTTCGGGCACCTTTAGCTGTCACAGTTGCCCAATCATGTCCAAAAGGGGACGTTCTAATCTAGACATTATATGAAGTTAACCTACCAGGTTACAATGAAATCCCTTCATAAATATGACCTGTAGACTGTGCTCAAGGTTTTCGGGCTTCGGGCTCGGGCAGCCATCATGGGTGAATGATCGTGCATTCTCATCTAGACATTATATGAAGTTGACCTACCAAGTTACAATGAAATCGCTTCATAAATATGACCTGTAGACTGTGCTAAAGGTTTTCGGGCTTCGGGCTCGGGCAGCCATCATGGGTGAATGATCGCAACCATAGGGGACAATCTCATCTGAGCATCATCTGGAGTGATCCTAAAAAGTTACAATGAAATCCCTTTATAAATATGACCTGTAGACTGTGCTCAAGGTTTTCGGGCTTCGGGCACTTGTAGCCATCACAACTGACCAATCACGACCGAAAGGGGATGCCATCATCTAGGCATTATATGGAGTCAACCTAACAGGTTACAATGAAATCCTTCCATAAATATGACCTTTTGCCTATGCTAAAGGTTTTTGGGCTCAGGCACCCATCAAGGCTGCATGAGCGCGATCAAAATGGGACGTTCTCATCTAGACATTATTTGGAGTCATCCTGCCAAGTTACAATGAAATCCCTTCATAAATATGACCTCTAGACTGTGCTGAAGGTTTTCGGGCTTCGGGCTCCCGTAGCCGTTACAGTTGCCCAATCACGTCCAAAGGGGGACTTTCTCATCTAGACATTGTATGAAGTCAACCCACCAAGTTACAATGAAATTCCTCAATAAATATGACCTGTAGACTGTGCTAAAGGTTTTCGGGTTTTGGGCTTGGGCAGTCGTCACGGTTGGCAGATCATGTCCAAATGGGGAAATTCTCATTTAGACATCATAAGGAGTCATCCTACCAAGTTACAATGAAATCCCTCCACATTAAACATGACCTGCAGACTGTGCTAAAAGTTTTTGGGTTTCGGGCTTGGGCAGCCATCACGGTTGATAGATCATGCCCAAAAGGGGACGTTCTCATCTAGGCACTATACAGAGACATCCTACCAAATTACAATGAAATCCCTTCATAAATACGACCTGTAGACTGTGCTAATGGTTTTCGTGTTTTGGGCTCAGGCAGCCATACCGGTTGCCCGATAGCGACCAAAAGGGGACGTTCTCATCTAGACATGACCCCAAACCTGCATATGAAATTTCGTGACGATCAGACAAGAACTGCGGGGTGTAGTCCGTGCTAAAGGAAAATGTGAACAGACGTCACAGACTCACAGACTAACAGACTCACAGACTCACAGACTAACAGACTCACAGACTAACAGACTCACAGACTCACAGACTAACAGACTTCCGCACGCGTGATGGCAATAGCTTATCTTGACTATGTCAAGTTAAGCTAAAAATGAATGAAATCAAAAAAATTTTTTCAAAAAATATTTTTTCAGAAAAGCCAAAGTTTCTGAAAGTAATGTTGATCCCCAATGGATCCTAAAAAAGCCTAAGTGTGGACAAATTTTTTTTAAATATTTCAAAAAAATTAATGCAACACTTACATATAATAATAATGTATCTTGTAATGATTAAATTAATACAAAGACAAGAAATCACTCTCAACAGAAACCGTTGTCAATGTAAACAAGAAGTGTATAAAAAACGGAAACATGACTCCAGGCACTGATAAACATGGCCCGAAATCAGTTACCAATTAAAACACTATCTGATGCAAAACAGAGACTTCCAGGGAAGAAACTGCAGAACATCAGATGGTAGATGCAGAACACAACGCCTAAACACCCATGGGTGAGGACGTAAACATGGGGAAAAAAACAGAATTCATTCTGTTACCAAGCTAAAACTCCCAAGAAATTTTAGTAATAATATTACAGAAAATATGCCAAAAGCATGGGAGAATAGCAAAGGGGGACTAAAGGAAAGGGAGAGAGGAAACACTGATCAAGCAGTGCAACTTCATAGCAAGAATGACAACAACAGGCCCATGCCTTGAAATTAGGGAACATAACATAATTTCATAAAAGTTACAGCCCTGATTATTTCCTGCCACTAATTTTTCCTCTTCTCCTTCTATTTCCTCTTTAGATCCACCATTTCTCTAATATTTATGTGTCTGGCATCATTTAAACTGAGATTTACAAGCACAAATATCAGTCAGATGTGAACTGATGAAGGGCCAAACAAAGAATGATAATTGGCACCAATTTCGAGACCTGCTTGACACTGTGCATGCGCAGTGGAGGAAAAGTATGGAGGACCATTTAGGACATGTTATTTTTGGTTTTGGATGCAAATTTTGCGGATTGGGGGGCAAAATTTGTGTTTGGCCCTAGATTTTTGAGAATTACCACCAGCTGTGTCTGGGTCATTGGTACAGTATAAAAATACTGATATTTTGGCGCTTTTCCATATTTCCAAGGGCAATAACTCACACAAGAATAAGGCAATCAGCATGAAACTCAAACTTGATCTGAAAGTCATCCTTCTATAGTAGGTTACCAAAAATGAAATCATTCCGTTGAAGCATTTCCAAAAAAAGTCCAGAAAACTGAAATTTTGGCGCTTTTCCATATTTCCAAGGGCCATAACTCACACAAGAATAATGCAATCAGCATGAAACTCAAACTTGACCTGTAAGTCATCGTTCTATAGTAGTTTACCAAAAATGAAATCATTCCGTTGAAGCATTTCTAAAAAAAACTCTGGAAAACTGATATTTTGGTGTTTTTCCATATTTCCAAGGGCCGTAACTCACACAAGAATAATGCAGTAGGCATGAAACTCAATCTTGATCTGTAAGTCATCATTCTATAGTAGTTTAACAAAAATGAAATCATTCCGTTGAAGCGTTTCCAAAAAAACTCCGGAAAACTAAAGTGTGACTGACAGACTGACAGATGGACAGACTGACGGATGGACGGAGTGCAAACCTATAGTCCCCTCCGCCGATGCCAGTAGAGGACTAAAAATTATAATTCCTCTTTTCCTCTATGACTTTCCTCCTTGACCCTCCACTATTACCCGCCCGTCGGCCTGTCTGTCAGTCTAAGGCCCAGAAAACTAACTGCCAACTCCAACTTTAGAAAGACTGCAGGTACTGGTAGAAAAACAGCGCTCTACAGACTGCTACAAGCTTAAATTCTAAATTACGTGACATGACTGTAATGATAATCTACATAACAATCATAATGCCATTATAACGTCTTATTGTTTTTTAGATTTCAGAATTCAATAAGGCAATATTCGGGAATTAAGATCGTTATATTACTTTGCTTTGTTTTAGACTTATCCTGTTGGGTAAGAGGAGCTCAATACAAACATGTAATTAGAAGCTTAATAAGAATATGATGTAGGCAGTGGTGGCACCAGGAGGGAGGGGGTGGTCGGAAGAGGAAGTGGGCTGCTGCCCCCTGTCAGAGAGGTCCAGCCCTCCTCCTTTTCTTGTCGGAAAATTTGGCTTGCTGGTTGGAAGATCAGCTTATGTGGAGACCACCCAGATCTTTCGTGCGTTACCTTCTGATCACCTTGAAACGTGGAATTTTCAAATGGGAAGAGCATTGAGCCGAATGCCTTTATTTCAAGTAATCACAACAATAATTTGCCCGTTCAGTGCATCAGTGCACCATCTGTAATGCTGGAGCATTGAAGATGGTGCTTGTGGCATTCAACGGACGAATAATTTCTCGAAGCGAGGAAATAGCGTTTTTCAATGGCTTATTTTCATATTTTTTAATACCGGGCCGATTTACCGACGAAGAGGGTAGCGCCCCCCCCCCCCCCCCCCCATCCTGGTCGGAGATTTTCTGGCATGACCCCAGGGTGCAGAATTACTAAAGGAAACATGATATCCCTAGACCGACTATGCACATTCCATTTCCAGCAGATGGCCGTTGAGAAATATCGAGAGGGTCAACCTGGACCCGGTGGTATTGGGGGGCAGTCGGCCGCCGATTTTATTTCAAATTTGTGACTCCTTACCCGGCTAGTCGATTTTCGCTCGTTGCTTTTAAAGACAACTAAGCTGTCCCTGGGAATAAAAACTAGCGTAATTAGGGTCCACAATTAATAACGATCTGTTTATTCGGGCCCCCTCTAAGTCGGTGGCGGTCCAGGTGAGTAGATCGTTATTAATTATGGGCCACCTCCTCTCATGCTCTCCCCCATGTCATCGCTGAGCATTCTGTCATCATGCTCGAGCCCATGAATTCTATCTTTCCTGGGTCCCGGATTTCCTCTTGACGCCCCTGATAACCAAACAACTTCTATTTATCTATCGTACCAGAACAACAATATGAGCAGAATTTAGATTTACTTACAGTTGAATACAGACTACTGCAGCATTTGTCATTAGAAAACTCGATTTAGATGAAACTATGACTGTGAGCATCGATCACTTTACAGGCAATTTTTCGTACTGACACGAGTTGAGAAAATTATTTGGTGCGTTGGTAATTCGAAAATGTCGTATGTGAGATACGACAATTTCGAATTAAGGTTTTTGACCAATCGTCGATATGAATTTGTTAACTCTACCTTTCTGATTAGTTGTTGGGCTGGATAAGAATTTTATTGATGCGACGGCGTTTGCAGATCACGAAAATGCAAAAAACTTTTTCGCGCCAAAACACCAGATACGACCTTTTCGAACTGCACCGACGAAGTGTAACCTTATCATTGAGCCTGTGACCTTGACCTTGAGAGGCACATATCATATTATAATTTACGACACACTGTCTTTTGATATTACATATTGTAATAAAGTTTCATTAAAAAATATTCAGAAGTTAAGAAATTATGGCCAGGTCAAACAAAATGTTGATAACGGACAGACAAATGGACAGACAGATGATGGACGACGGACAACTTAGCATCGGAAAAGCTCCGCTGACATTTTGTCAGGCAGAGCTAAAAACCTGAAATGCCCCAACCCATCCATCACTTGTATCAGATTTTATTGAAAATGAGTCAGAGGCCTTGAGAAAAGAGACTCAAACACTACCTCCACAAGAGACAATGGAAGACGACTGATGATAACAGATGAGAAGTGATGAAAATACATAACTCTGACTTTGAGTTACGCAACCAATAATGAAGGGGACAAAATTTACCACTGCATCAAAGCTAAGGATTTCAGGATCCACTGGGGCTCCAGTATTTTCATCTGTCATCATCAATTTGGGACTCTTTTTATACACATCATTTACTGCAATCTGAAATTATTAAATTTATATGTTGACCGATGGTGCAAGAAGACCATATCTACACTCATAAAAAACAGTTTGTAGCCTATATTTTGACTTTAACCTTTTACCCAATGTAGATGATATCAAAATTTGCTATTTTAAAATATATTTTTTCAAATTTTTCCAAAAATTTTAACAAAACCATATCATGTGACTCCTCAATGGAACGAGTTTGGTGAGCTTGTTCCAATGATGGGTGACATGATATGGTTTTGTTGACATTTTTGGAAAAAACAAATCTTTTCAGCTTCTCAATTTTCAAATTAAGTGGATGGAGATGGCCAGTTCATTAGGTAAGGCATTAACTGGTAGAGTGCTGAATTTTTTTTGTCATCAAAAATTATTCACAAGTCTTTGCCTTGTTGCATTTTATGGGAGAGTGCCTACAGGCACTCTCCCATAAATTGTAGCAAGGAAAATCCATGCAGACTAAATAATTTGGATTCAAAGGCAATATGAAGGACATCTGCAGAGTTTAGAGCCTTGGAGTGTTAGAGTCTACACTTAAGAGTAAAGCCCAAATATGGGCCTCCAGCACTCGACCAGTTAATGTAACACTGTGTACAGTACTGTGATCAAATACATGGGCAGAGAATTTTCAAATTATCATTCCATTTTTCTCCCCCACATGATCCACACCAAAGTTTTCCAGGCATTTCCAAAAATGACATGCCATACACTCTCTTCAAATGTGAATATTCTTTAACTTAGTTATCTAACCCATAACATGTATTATATTTCCCAAATCCACTAAAAACACATAACACTATCTGACTAACTGGAAATAAACATCTGAATGTGGATAAAATAATTTACTGTCAAATGCAAGGCTTCAACCAAGAAAATTACCTGAAAAAAAGTTGAAACCAACCAGCCAGTAGCCTCAAAGGCAGAATTTTCCCACTACCCCTACCCAATCCTGGAGCATATCACCCCCTGTTTCTAAAATGTGAAAAAAATGTTAGTTACATGCCTGGTAACAACTCTGTGTAAAAATGACATTTTAAAAAAGAGTCAATTTTCAAAGCCACTGTTTCCCATAATTCCTCTGGTAATTTACCCTATATGCAACAGACTCCAACTCTGACCAAAACTTCAAATTTTCTTCTCCAACAAACAGCCAAACGTAATCATATATCTGATACCAAAAATACATTTCCAATTTATATTCAATGGCATTAGTTTTAACATATAACATATGCCCAATGTTTAGAAAATTTGTGCAATAGTGTGAAACTGTAGAGTGGAACCACAGCACTGTAGAAGCACACCCATCATAATAAAATGTGAGCTCACTGAATTTGATATGCTATTTTCATTTGTTTTTCATTATCCAGTCTTGAGTGAGCAAGTGGTATACAGTGGAGCCCACTTAATTGGATATCTCTTAATTGTATATCCCTGTTAATTGAATATAATTTTCAAACCCAAAACCATTTACCATACATTCAGTACAAATTTGATCTGTTAATTCCATATGGGTTGTAGAGTAAACTCCTGTTAAATGTATATAAATTTTTGTAATATGTCGAAAAAATTACTGTGACACACACCAAATTCCCCTTATTTATCAACCTTTTTGGCCTCACTATATCCAATACAGGCATTTATTCTATCATATCTTGTTGAGCTCGATAAGCTCTGTCAAACAAGATATGATAGAATAAATGCTCAGTTTACCTCCAGAACACAGGAAACTGACCAAATCCCTGTTAATTGTATACTCCTGTTAATTGAATAATTTTCACTGGCAAAATGGATATTCAATTAAGAGGATTCAACTGTATTTTATTTATGAAATCTGGTGTGTAAATGTTGAGTCCCAATCATGATCTATCAGAAAAATTACCATTTTGAGATAACAGTACCGGAAATAATTAGTTAACCCTTCATCTGACACAAGGAGATAACCACTGATCATTTTTTTCTAATCAACACTTATAATAATTTTTTGTAATTAACTCCACTTTGTTTTTAATTCCTCAAATAATGGCTTATGATCCCTCACCCGAATGAGCATGACAAGCTTGTTCCAGTAAAGAGTCCTAATTTATGTTTGGGAAGTAAAAATTGAAAAAAAAATGAGGGGTGATTTCTGTGCACAGCACAGGATGGATTTGGCCCAAATATGTCCGGCAAAGCAGAGATCGTACAGACTTGAGAGGAAGAAAATCCCTGACTTTTAGCAATTGTGCCAGGGAGTTTGAAAGCACTGTCCTGGAGATCAGCATAAGATGCACAAATGTTTTCAGTGGATGAAAAAAAAATGCAATTTTCACAACAAAAACACACTAGAGCAACACTGAGGGTGGCATATTCCATCACCTGTAATATCAAACCTGCAATACCATGGACAGTATTACAGAAATGAAACATCTATTACTGGGTGATGGATGAAGGATTACAGATGACAGGCCTTTCACAGATTACAGATCATTAGTGCATTATCATAACAAGAGGCCCAAGGGGACTTAATCGCTCACCTGATAATGTGGTTCAAAGAAATATTTTGGCTCACATTCAGTTAGTCAGGGTTTATCAACACTACAGAGGAATGAAGTCATGAAATTATTCAAAACTCTAATGTCCATGTCAGATGATTATTATCATAGATCTTCCTGACTGCTTCCAATTCTATCAGCTGTAGACAAGCACTTCCAAAATTCCAAGGGTTGTTATGTCACTGCAGTTTGAAAGGCAAATTTTATGGAAAAACAATAAGGAATGGACGTGAACAACCTTGAACCTAGGCTGCCCCCTCCCACTTCCCCCTCCCCCCCCCCCTCCAATTGAACAAACTTGAATCTGATCTCTCTAGAGATGTTATATACCAAGTATAAAATGATTCTGACTGGTGGATCTGAAGAAGATTTTTAAAGAAATTCCCTCATATTGCACCAAGTTAAATTTTAGGCTCCGACAGAGAGCCCAAATATTAACCCAGGACTAGAGCTGTACAATACTACTGAAAATCTACTCGGTTTTGGTACTGAGATCATCTACCAAATTACCGACCATGCTGGAAATGCAAAACTTACATTTTCGGTACATGAGTAAATTTGTTGTAAGTGATACAACAGCTGACATTTTTACCAGAATAAATTATTTCTACTGTTTCTTTTATCAAGTTTTATGTCTTGTAATCAATATGTTGAAAACAAAGGTTTTCTAAACAATAAGTACAGTAGCCTCCGTTCTACTCTCTTTTTCCATGTGAGGACTCATTTTGAAACTTCTAAGTCTTTGATTGGAGTCACCAAAGCACCCTTATGTACACTTTGGAATCAAAATGTCCCGCACAGGTAAGCTTTAATTCATGTTATTGTTGGAGTTGATTATTATATTTGACTCATTCATTACTAAATTTGATATAAAATATTCATGTCAATCATTAAAATGGAAGACATACTGACCTGACATAAGCGAATTTAATTCATTTATTTGCTGTAACAAATTCATCAAATATGACACATAGATTGATTATTAGATTCAGTCATTCAGGCATTCAGTGACCATGATAAAAATAAATCACACGCAAATGTGGTATTTTCAGAGAAAATATTTCATTTTCAGTATGGTAAGTATTTGCAAGCAGGATGAAACTTGAACCTTAAGTCCAATAACAGTTTTGAATCAATTTAATATTGTGTTTTCAACTTAGTCTCCATTTGGCCCTTACAGTGAAAATGAGAGAATGAGGCTAATATCATTGAAATTTGATTGCCTATAACATAGAAACTTATAATTATAATGTGGAAATAAAAAAAAAAACGAAACCGATACCGAAACCTGACTCTTCTCTTCTGTAAAAAAAAATGAAACCAAAATGAAAATTTCACAACTGTACAGCACCTCTATTCAGGACCTGATTTGAACAAACTTGAATCTGACAACCCATAGAGATGTTGTATACCAAATAAGAAAGCATTCTGATAGGTGGATCTGAAGAAGATTTTTTAAAGAAATTCCCTCCTATTGCACTCGGTTAAAATTGGGGTGCCCATAGCGAGCCCACTTATTAACCCAGTGACTCGATTTGAACAAAGTTGAATCTGACCACCATAGAAATTTTGTATACCAAATATGAAAGCATTCTGACAGGTGAATCTGAAGAAGATTTTTAAAGACATTCCCTCATATTGCACTGAGTTACACTTTGCACTCCAGTAGAGAGCCCAAATATTAACCCTGGGACATGATATGAACAAACTTGAATCTGCTCCCCCTATAGATGCTGTATACCACATATGAAAGAATTCTGGCTGATGGAACAGAAGAAGATTTTGAAAGACATTTCCTCATATTGCTTTAAGGGAGCCCAAATGTTATCCTATGAACTCAACAAACTTGAATCTGCCAGATGACAGATGACAGACAGAAAGTGATCACTTAAGCTCCCCCTGACTTTCAGTCAGGTTGGCTAAAAACTATTGAGTGTCACCAGGGCGACACAAAAAGGTACCCACACCTCTTTACCAAATCTAAGAGGGACTTGATTTGATTTGAATTGATAATTTTGTGAAAAAATATTTTTCACGTAAACTTTATACATGTTGTACATCTCCAAGGCATGTGCAACCATATCCTGAAGTTTCAACTCCCAACATTAGAAACTGTGCAAGGAGTTGATTACACCATGAAGGTACCTTCCATTAAAAAACATTGGAAATTTTCTATGTCAATAAAGGGCAATATTTTTGTGAAAAATATTTCTTCTGCTAACTTTATGCATGTTGCACATCTTCAGGGCATGTGCATGCAACCATATTCTAAAGTTGCAACTCTCTACATTAGAAGCTGAGGAAGGAGTTGATTACTCCATGAAGGTACCCACAATTAAAAAAACACAGGAATTTTTTTAAGTCATTAACTGGTAGAGTGCTGGAAGCCCATATTTGGGCTTTATTCTGAAGTTCCGGTATTGCAATTTAAAGGCTTCATATTCTGTGGATGTGCTTCCTATTATCTTTGAAGTGATATTATTTTATCTGTTAGGATTTGCTTTGTCACAATTTATGGGAGAGTGCCTATTGGCACTCTCCCATAAATTGTAACAAGGCAAAGACGAACAAAGAAATTTCCAGGGCCAAAAATAACTTAGCACTTTACCAGTTAAAGGGCAACAATTTTGTGAAAAAATACTTTTTTGAAAACTTTATAGATGTTGCACATCTTCATTGTGTGAATAACCATATCCTAAACTTTAAAATCTCTACATTACAAACTGTGGAAGAAGTTGATTACACCATGAAGGTACCCTCAATGAAACAAACACTGGAAATTTTCTAAGTAGATAAAGGGCAATAATTTTGTTAATAAATATAAAATTTAAAGTAATTTGTATATTTTTTATACTTACCAATGGCCCAGACTTCGCTGGTGCAAACTCATAAATATTCAGGGTCAAACACAAATTTTGAACCCCCCCAACCCCCCAAATTTGCATAGAAATCCAAAAAATCAAAGTCCTATCTGGTCCTCCATACTTTATTACTGCATATGCGCTGTAACCAGGAAGACACCGAAATTGGCGGCAAGCATAATTCTTTCTAGTTTTGTGCCTGCTAAATGTTATAAATCAGTGGGGAGGTATGAGTGCCCACTCACGGGAGGACCATCCCCGTCTGGGCCATTGGTGAGTATAAAAAATATACAAATTACTTGAAATTTTACATATTTTTATACTACAACCAATGGCCCAGACTTAGCTGAATAGTAAAAAGGATGGCAGGCCTAGGACTTTAAAGGAAAACAATAATATCTCTATTACTCCAACTGAAAGGAGGACTCCTAAATGAGAATAGGAGATAAATGAGGAATTACATATGCCTTTTCCTGTTTGATAAAAGAGAAAGACATAACACCAACAATTTAAAGGAGCAATACATAATAAATTCTCCATTTAATGCCAGCATAACCCTTATGCTAATTCGGTGAAGAAGACCAATTATAAAGCTAATCCAGAGAATGAGATGCTTTATACTGAAAGTGTCCGAGGATTGTATATTAACACTCGTATGACACGTGACATATACATAATGCTTCACACCGAGCTACACTTTAAAAAATCAATATTACAATAATAATCCGGCTGCCAAACGCCATTTTTTCACCAAACCATGTTTTGTTGTATTAAGTTTTTTTCTCAACGGTTTTTATTAGTTCAGACACCCCTCTTACTAATTTTTCTTACTGGACAGCTGACAGCATTGATCATTTTTTTTAATTGGGCCTTAAAGTGAGGTACTGTTGAAGGGGTCGAAAATTAATGTGGAAATTACAGATCCGAATGATTATTTCATCTTAACTCACTATATAAGCACAAAAGGTGACGTAATTGTGTTTCGATATAGTAACTACATCCGAATTGGGTATTTGGTAGAAACTGAATGGATATTACACCGCTATTTATATCTATCAATGCTATTTATATCTAACAACACTCTTTATATGTGAACGCGTTTGGAGATTATGTCATATAACTGTTCTTTCTCTTTGATTTCTTAGAGCGAGGACGCATTATTGCAACTGCGCAATTGTGTCTCACTACACACCTCATAAACTTACAATTTTGTCTCGCCTTTTATCACTAGCGTTTCTATTTCTTCAACTTCAATCAATATAGCATCAGGTTTGGGCGACCTTTGCTTTGAAACGACATAGACTAACTCCGTCATGTCAGATGCTTGTTTTTTCTCAACCACGTTCGGTTGTGCTGAATCGAGGAGCAAAGATCCTCTGATGAACATGAAAGCAAAGCGAATTGAGAATATACTCAGGTGCAGTAGGATTTATAACGATGACTTACAAAAAGCTTTGCAACATGGATACGATGCAGACCCAGATTTAACTCCGAGTTGCCATAAATACTGTGTTGAGAAGTATTTGCACCCAAAGAATGTGAAGCAAGCAAGCATTGCTCATAGCACATCCCTAGATTCTGATGCTCCACCCGAAAAACGACCCAAACGCTCACATGACGAATTTACTTTCAGGCGTCATTGCCTATTTTGTGGTGATGACTGCCTAGTTGACCAGGATAAGAAGAAATAGGCACACATACACCGCATATGTCAGTTAGTGATGAAATAATTAGCATTTGTTGTCGTAGGAATGATAAATGGTCCAAAGAAGTAAAGCTTAGAGTATGTGGTGCTGTTAGCGACTTACATGCTGCCGATGCTCGGTGCCATGTTGACTGTAGGTCGAAATTTACGAATCCAAAATCGGTAGAATCAGTTGGAAAAAAGAAAATTGATCGTTTGTCACCACATAGTCAGGCCATACAATCTGTCATATCTTACATGAAAAATGACACATCCCCCACGTGGAGTTCTGTCGAATTATTTGATCTTTATCTGCAATCTGGTGGGACTTACAATTCCCGTCGATCATTTGTGTCTGATCTAGTCGATAGCTGCGGAGATGACATTTTGGTGTTGTCTTCCCCGGGAATCGCCACTGTTTTGGCAGACAAATCCAGAGCTGGCACCTTACTTAAGCACGTTAAAGACTTGGATGACAATATTGACAGTTCCATAAAAATTCCCAGTAAAGCAATTGGCAAAGAAATCAAAGATATGGATCATGACAAGGATAACTACGCCACTGATGTTAACAGCGAGAGCGTATCCTTGTTTGTAAGTGGTACACTTCTCACATTACCTAGTCATTTAGCTCCACAGTTGGACCACAAATTACCTGCTCTGATGATAGGAAACATAGTGACAACAGCGTTGTGTGGAAAATACACACCGCTTCAAATTTAGTTGGCAATGCTGTTAAGAGATTCTAAAGAGTTGGTAAAAACCATGCATGATTTTGGTGTTACATGCTCATATGACAAGCTATTGGGATTCAAAAAATCTGCAGCAGCTCTGGCTGCAAAGAATGCAAATGATACACCGATTTCAGATGCCAACAATGGCCTCACACAAGTGGTTGTTGACAACTTTTGACGCTGAAATTGCTTCTCAAAATGGAAAGCTAAGCACCCATTCATTGGCAATCGTGGATGGCTCAAAAGGACAATAATGATTCCGTTGAGTCTCAGACGATCCCAAGATTGAAAAAGTCAGATATGACAAAACCAATAGAGTACGAATTGGATGTTGTGCATTTCAATGGACCCAAAAGACCCGACATGCACACATCACATGTATGAAACACTGTTCCCCTTCTTTCAACATTGTGTTGCAGTGCAATGTCATTACGCAGAGCAATAGAACTTGACTTCGCATTTTTGAAAGATATGGTCAGTGACCAGAACTGTCCAGAGTTCAATGGGTATAATACCCGCATGACGAGAGACTCGGATCAAACAACGAACCCCAAAACGAACGCAGCATACCTCCCTCTAATAGACATGACACCTGCTGATCCAGAAACTATCATGACAGCTATGGAAAAGGCAGAGCAACTCTTGTCAGATGCAGGACAGCCATTCACTATATTTACTGCCGATCAGCAGTTATACAAGATAGCAGTTCAGGTGTTATGGTCTTATCCAGATAAATTTGTGGCATTTGTTCCTCGATTGGGTGGTATGCATTTGCTCATGAGTTTCATTGGTTCAGTTGGAACACACATGGCCAATACTGGACTTTCAGATATACTTGAGTCAAAATTCGGTGGGGTTGAACAGATGTTGACTGGGAAAAAGTTTCCAATGAATATGAGAGCCATGCGTTTGATATCAGAAGAACTTTTGCGAACAGCTTTCGAGAATAATGATTTGCAATGTGCAGAAGATTTATTTGCACTGCTAGAAGAGAACGCGTGCAAAAGTCGCATGACAAAAATGTGGGTTGATGCTTTTTTGAAACCATGCATCCTCATGATGTTGTTCGTACGAGCGGATAGAGAAGGTGACTGGCTTTTGCACATCGAAGCTGTGAAAAGCATGCTTCCTTATTTCTTTGCTTCTGGTCATGCAAATTACGCAAGATATGGGCTTTAGTATCTGCAGCAGATGCAAAATATGCCACCGGATATTTTATCTCATTTCTTGATGGGTGAACATGTGATGAGACACATACCTGGTCTATGGAATGGCATATGGAGCGATATGTATATCGAAACTACCTTCATGCGATATGGCCATGGCAAATCCGGCATAATAGGGATCACATTAAAGCCAGAAACACTAAAAACCTGGGCATTGAGTTTGCATGCATGTGGGAAGTTAGCTACCAGTATATCAAATTTACGAGAAGATGGAGATAGTGACAAATTACAGATCGCACATAAGGAAGAGGCCAAGTCTAGAATTGCAAGTGATTCTGTTGACCGTATGGATCTGAGAACTAAACTAGGAATGTGTATCGACCCACTGGATCCAAACGGACACACCCTGAGACCATAATTAACATCACAACTGGTAGGATAGGTCCAACGTCTGTCAATGTCGACAAGATTGTTAGCCTCGGAGTTCAGAAAATGATGGAATTTGAAGAGGCCTTCCCGAGTGGATTTTATGAGTCAATTTTGAAACCAGGACAAACTATGGCAATCTTGAAAAAGTAGCTGAAGGTTGTAGAGGTCAAAATATATGACACTAATCTCATTTATTCCAGAGTTAACAGACTTTTATGTAGTTCCTGTGAATTAGATATCAAACATATCTTTTCCTTTGAACTGTCAGCACTACCAACCGCCATATTTGATGAATCCGGGGATATGCGTGTGTGCACATCAAAATCAGTATTGAATGAAAGTGTCAATGACACTGTAGCTTAACTTGTGTGTTGTTTGATGAAAAGGATAATGTTCAATGTTTATGAAAGGATTATGAAATAAGACAAGAATTGTGATAATTGGGAATATGTTCATTTCTGTTCCCTGTATGCTATGTTCATGATAAAAATAATATGAGGGGTACACTTTACTAAAGACTTGAGGGGTGGGTTAATATGACCTCACAGTTAATGTATGTGGCCCTCACAGTTAACGTATATCAATAAAAGTTACTAAGTTACAGTGAAATTATTCCAAAACAAGTCATCCTATGAAGTTACATTAAAATCCCTTCATAAATATGTCCTGTAGACTGCGCTAAAGGTTTTCGGGCTCCGGTCCCCTGTAGCCGTCAGTTTCCCAATTGCGTCCAAAGGGGATGTTCTCATCTAGACATTATATGAAGTCAACCTACCAAGTTACAATGAAATCCCTTAATAAATATGACCTGTAGACAGTGCTAAAGGTTTTTGGGCTTTGGGCTCTGGCAGCCATCATGGTTGAATGATCACAGCCAAAAGGGGACATTCTCATCTGGGCATCATCTGGAGTGATTCTACAAAGTTACAATGAAATCCCATCATAAATATGACCTGTAGACTGTGCTCAAGGTTTTTGGGCTTCGGGCCCTTGTAGCCATCACAGCTGACCAATCACGACCAAAAGGGGATGTCATCATCTAGGCATTATATGGAGTCAACCTAATAGGTTACAATGAAATCCTTCCATAAATATGACCTTTTACCTATGCTAAAGGTTTTTGGGCTCGGGCACCCATCAAGGCTGAATGATCGCGATCAAAATGGGACGTTCTCATCTAGAGATTATTTGGAGTCATCCTACCAAGTTACAATGAAATCCCTTCATAAATATTACCTGCAGACTGTGCTAAAGGTTTTCGGGCTTCAGGCACCTTTAGCCGTCACAGTTGCCCAATCATATCCAAAAGGGGACCTTCTCATCTAGACATTATATGAAGTTAACCTACCAAGTTACAATGAAATCCCTTCATAAATATGACCTGTAGACTGTGCTAAAGGTTTTTGGGCTACAGGCTCGGGCAGCCATCATGGCTGAATGATCGCAAACATAGGGGATAATCTCATCTGGGCATCATCTGGAGTGATCCTAAGAAGTTACAATGAAATCCCTTCATAAATATGACCTGTAGACTGTGCTCATGTTTTTCGGGCTTCGGGCACTTGTAGCCATCACAACTGATCAATCATGACCAAAAGGGAATGTCATCATCCAGACATTGTATGGACTCAACCTAACAGGTTACAATGAAATCCTTCCATAAATATGACCTTTTGCCTATGCTAAAGGTTTTTGGGCTCGGGCATCCATCAAGGCTGCATGATCGCGATCAAAATGGGACATTCTCATCTAGACATTATTTGGAGTCATCCTACCATGTTACAATGAAATCCCTTCATAAATATGACCTCTAGACTGTGCTAAAGGTTTTTGGGCTTCGGGCCCCTGTAGCCGTCACAGTTGCCCAATCATGTCCAAAAGGGGACTTTCTCATCTAGACATTGTATGAAGTCAACCCACCAAGTTACAATGAAATTCCTCAATAAATAGGACCTGCAGACTGTGCTAAGGGTTTTCGGCTTTTGGGCTCGGGCAGTCGGCACGGTTGGCAGATCATGCCCAAATGGGGAAATTCTCATCTAGACATCATAAGGAGTCATCCTACCAAGTTACAATGAAATCCATCCACATTAAACATGACCTGCAGACTGTGCTAAAAGTTTTTGGGTTTCGGACAACCTGTGCTAAAGGAAAATGTGAACAGATGTCACAGACTCACAGACTAACAGACTCACAGACTAACAGACTTCCGCACGCATGATGGCAATAGCTTATCTTGACTATGTCAAGTTAAGCTAAAAATAAAACAGTTGTTGAGAAACCAAAAAGAATGTCTGGTGTGGATAAGAAATCTGCAATTGTTATCGATGGCTGTGCACTGCTCTGGATACCTCATTGGCCCGTGTCTACCAAAACCAGACCGGCAACTGTTCTAGACTTCATTACAGCATTTAAAGACAACATCAAACAGAAGTTGCGATCGAGTGATGTGTATTTGGTATTTGACAGATATGTTGACTACAGCACCAAGCGCATGACAAGGGCACACAGAAAGGCTGATATCTGCCGGGTGTTTCAACTTGTACCCACCTCCTTGCTACCACCACAAAAACATGTGCTGACCGTAGTGGAGAACAAAAAGCAACTGATCTCCATTATATGTGATCAACTCACCACGGATAAAAGTTTTGCTGAGCAAAACACACAAACTCACGAACTTGTAATTACTGGCCAACATGATGTTCTGGTTGAGGTTAGTTGTGAATCAGTGACAGATAGAGTAGATATGGCAGCGAGTCACAAGGAAGCTGACAATATCGTTCAACAGGCAATATTGTTTGCTGCAGTTGAATGTAATAACGTTGTTGCTGACGACACTGATGTCTATTCGTTGTTGCTGCATCACTACCTTGAACAACACTTGACAGTTGCAATGACTATGCAGTCACCAATCCATGGACTGGTGGTGATAGATATACCTGCCGCAGTTGATACACACAAGAAAATTGTTCCCCAATTGCTTGCTGCTCACGCACTTTCCGGGTGCGATACTGTAGGGGGATACTTCAGTATCAGCAAAGGCGTGTGCCGAAGGTTCTGCAAACTGGTGGGACACTGGAATCACTTGGTGAGAATAACGTGGAGATATCAGATGTTCTAGCACAAGCCACCAAGTTCATAGCATTATACTATAGATCTCCTAAATCAACATCAATGTCAGATGCTCGTTTGTGCATATGGAGAACACAAATTGGGAATCCGACTGCAACATCTGCTCCTAAATTGTGCAGCCTACCACCCACAACAGAGGTTTTTACTGAGAATGTCAAACAGGCCCACTTGCAAACTTGTATATAGAAGCATGCCCTTCAACCTAACCCACCGCAGAGAGACCCAACTGTATTTGGCTTCGAGAAAGACGTGAATACAAAATCTTTGAACCCTGTGACAGTCGCGTCCAACGTCAAGCTAGCACCTGATGAAATACTGAAGATGATTAGGCGCATATGTTCGAGTAAAACGCCATGAAAATATTCGAGGTGTAAGTGTAATGCAGCAAACATGGCGTGTACCATTTTCTGTGCGTGCAGTGTTTCAGAGGACTGCCGCAATGAACAGACATCGCTGGTAGTGATGCGTAGTGATGAGTCGATCTGAGGAACTACACAGTCATTCAACTTGATATTCACTGCATCTTGTGTGGTCCTTATAAAGTACTTCACCAATGATATTTGAAAACATCTCTCTTGTTACAATTTCTCGTACATTTCAGTTCCCACCTCCGTTTTGGAGTTTTTAACACTACTGCTGAAAATAGCAAAATGTTACTAATTTTGGTAGCCATTTTGATTTTTTCTGGAAAATCTGGGTTAAGCTGACCCGCTTTGTGACCAACACAATCAGTTGGAAATGGCGTGCTGTACTGAATTATTTAGTAAAGATTTTTGACTTTCAATTTCAATATTTTCAGTGATATCGGCGGAAACTTGAATTTGGGGCCATCTTAGGTTTTGGCGGTTATAAGGAAATTGATCAACCCTGTCAGCTGCCCAGTAAAAGGAATCGCACGAGGAGACCATATAGTTATACGATATAGTGATATGATAATACACTGAGAAAAAACCAGATTAAGTGTATTGGCAACTGGACTATGGGCAGATGAGTGTAGACTGTAATTGTATTGTTACTTTTCCAATTTTGGGGGTATTTTGGATGCCATATTGGGTTTCTCAAACAATTCCTTTGATCATATATAACAAAAGAGCATCACCCCATATGGCTAATTCATATCGGTAATCATGGTTGGACATTTCAAAATAATAGCGCCTAATTGCCGCCTATATTTGTAAGAAATGATGATTTTTTGCCATATTTGCTGCCATTTTGGATGCCATCTTGGGTTTTGAGAGAATATATTTCATATGACACATGAGAGTTACAGTAGGTTCATGAAATGTGCCGATATGTGTATATACCTTACATTGCTTATACATATAATATCGGTTAATTCCGACGGACATAACATAATTCGCAACTTTTTTCGGATAGACAAGGTTATACCTGCGTTTATAAATAATGTGATACAGTGAGCAACAATCCACTTCTGGTGGATATTAGAGTACCAGTGGGTGCAGAAATGGCCCCTCTGGTAAACATAATTATTTAAGCATGCATATTTGTCAACATCTTAGCAACAATATGAAGGATACATAGTGAAATCTCAAAATGAAAGTGTCAATGACACTGTAGCTCAACTTGTCAAGACAAAGACATGTACATGTATAGTATGTGACAAACAATGACAAACATCTAGGTAATGACCTGATAACAAAGGTACAAATAAAGTATTGAAACGGTCTGTACATAAATACTGACCGTTGCCTGTAACAAATGTATATGTAAACTATTGTAAAGGTGGGTGACAGTCAGATGCTAAACTAGAAAAAATTCTTTGAGTCCCAGAGTGGGTCTGACTGAACCCCAAAATATTTGTTCTCATAGCACAGTGATAACAAAGGCACCCCAAAACACACTCATTCCTGTCCCAAGGTGAAAACAAAGGTACCCAAGAAGTTTCGTGAAGATCAGTTCACAAATATGAGCTGTGTAGAAGTTGTGACAAAAAATTGATTGGACCTAATTTCGGTACAAAATGGCCACTGGCAGCCATCTTAAATTTTGGACCGCACCCAGAAACACTCGTTCTCGTCCCAAGGTGATAACAAAGGTACCCAAGAAGTTTTGTGAAGATCGGTTCGTAAATACAGCCTCTAGCCCGAGCCGTATTGACATGTGTACTTACAGTGTATAAGTAGCACTGAATAAATCAAAGTTCATCTAATTTGCATAATTTCTGCACGAGAAAAAAACCCGTACTGTATGTGATGTATTCCATGTTACTAAACATTCATACAAAAATTTATTCAAATCAGAACTTTCATACAGAAGTTCTGTACAAAAGACTGATTGCACTAATTCTGGTACAAAATGGCTGCTGGTGGCCATCTTGAATTTCGGACCACACCCAAAAACACTCGTTCTCATCCCATGGTGATAACAAAGGTACCCAAGAAGTTTTGTAAAGATCGGTTCATAAATACGGCCTCTAGCCTGAGCCGTATAGAAGTTGTGTACGAAAAACTGATTGGACCTAATTTCGGTACAAAATGGACACTGGCAGCCATCTTGAATTTTAGACCGCATCCAGAAACACTCGTTCTCGTCCCAAGGTGATAACAAAGGTACCCAAGATGTTTCGTGAAGATCGGTTCATAAATACAGACTCTAGCCCGAGCCGTATTGACATGTGTACTTACTGTGTGTAAGTAGCACTGAAAAAATCAAAGTTCATCTAATTTGCATAATTTCTGCACGAGAAAAAAAAACGTATTATATGTGATGCATCTCATGGTACTAAACATTCACACAAAAAATTATTCAAATCAGCGCTTTCATATGGAAGTTCTGTGCAAAAATCTGATTGCACCAAATTTTGTACAAAATGGCTGCCATCGGCCATCTTGAATTTCGGACCGGACCCCCAAACACTTGTTCTCATCCCACGGTGATAACAAAGGTACCCAAGGAGTTTCGTAAAGATCGGTTCATAAATACGGCCTCTAGCCTGAGCCGTATTGGCATTTCCACTTACAGTGCTGAAAGTAACACCAAAAAACATCAAAGTTAGTCTAATTTGCATAATTTACGCACGAGAAAAAAACCCGTATTATATGTGATGTATCCCATGGTACTAAACATTCATACAAAAAATTATTCAAATCAGAGCTTTCATATGGAAGTTCTGTACAAAAAACAGATTTCTGCATCGTCGGTACAAAATGGTGGCTGGCAGCCATCTTGAATTTTGGACCGCACCCAAAAACACTCGTTCTCGTCCCACGGTCATAACAAAGGTACTCAAGAAGTTTCGTAAAGATCGGTTCATAAATACGGCCTCTAGCTCGAGCCGTATCCAATTGTTGACGGACAGACGGACAGACGGATGACGGGCCATTCGCCAAAGTTGAGCTAAAAATGAGAAAAGTGTGTCACATTGGTGGCCATCTTGGCCGCCATATTGGATTTTGGTAATCTTATTTTGGCCAATAAGTAACAATTATATATGTGTACGATGAATCAATAAGAAAAATCTTCAAAATTCCATATTATCTTACCAAAAATTCTGATCCAAGTTATATGGTGATATTGTATTTTTTCATAGCGGCCACCTTGGCGGCCATCTTGGATTTTGTGGAATAAAAAAAATTGCTCAACACTGTCAGCTGTCCAGCAAGAAAAATCTCATCAAAGAGACCTTATAGAATAATAATCCGCCGAGAAAAAAACTTAATACAACAAAACCAGGTTCAGTGCCTCGGCGGCCGGACTATAAGGCAAATATCACTTCACATCGAGCTACACATTAAAACCACTCAGCACCGACCCCCGACTACTGTCCTTGGGAGAGGCATTCTCTTGCTTTTCACTATAAAGCCAGATGAACTAAGGGAAAAACCGCCCCCCCCCCCCCTTCCCCTTGTCCTGAAGGAACTAATCCTCAGAACGAAGAGGGCAGCGGACCAGCTTCTGTGCTTGAGCGGGCTGCCTAGGACATCTAACAGATGTTACATTAATGGACGAAATTCTGTGCAACAGAAAGTGGACCCAAGGAGCTAAGGTCACCAGAAATAGGCTCTAAGTTTCTAAGATAAAACTTGGGAAAAGTTGAAGGTTGTGTCCAGAAAGCTGCTTTCATTAAATCAGTAATGGCAATACTATTAGAATAAGCCCAAGAAGAAGATAACGTTCTAACTTCATGAGCCAAAATCTTATTCACAGAAAGCTGATCTGAAGAAAGATTCTCCTAGGCAATCTGTATTGCCAATTGAATCCACCTGGAAACTGAACGTACTGAAATATCTCTTCTATTACGAATAAGGGATAAAAAAAACGAGCCACCTGGCTTTGGCACAAGGGACAAATGACTGTAGAACCCCAGTGAATTGGGGTTCTCTACAACCTCTATTGTCTCTTAATGTTCCTACACACTACATGGCTACCACCCCCTTACTAGGACCACAAGACCTGATGGCGACGATGAATGTGGTGGTATTGGTATGTACATCAAGGAGAATATAGCTTTTAAGACTTGTCGGGATCTCTCAGTCTTTATACCACATGTCAACAAATCCCTGTTCATTGAAATCAACTACAACAAGTCTGGTAAATTGCTTGGGGTATAATATATAGACCCAACATGCAACCTAAAGCAGACATTGATCTGTTTCTGGCCAAATTAAATGAAATAATTGACAAAATAAATCACGAGAAAAAAAAATCATACATAATGGGGGACTTTAACATTGACCTCTTGATATCCGGTGTCCATACTAAGACCAACATTTATGTGCATACATTGATTAGCCAAGGCTTTTTACCACATATCACTAAGCCGACTAGAGTAACGCAGCACTCTGCTACATTAATCGATCACATATTTACAAACAACATTCTATCAACATCCCTGTCCGGCATAATCATCACAGACGTCTCAGATCACTTCGCCACCTTTCACATTGAAAGAGGCCAGAAAACTTATATCACTCCACCAACAACCGTAAAGCGTAAATTTAATCCAGACAGTATAGCTAACTTCAAAACAATTTTGACTGAAAGTGACTTTTCCCCCGTGCTCGAGACTAACTGTCCGAATGTTGCACACAACCTTTTTATGGACATATACCAATCTGCTTTCGAGAAGGCCTTTCCTCTAAAAAATATTCGGTTAAGAAAAAAGTTTGTAAAACGAAATCCCTGGATGACAAAGGGGCTCCTAACCTCATCAAATAATAAATCTAAATTTTATAATAAAAAACTAAGATATCCAAATGAGCAGAATAGTAGAAAATATAACAACTACTGTAAAATATTTAACAAAATTAACAAGAGCACTCGTATCGCTGAAGCAATACAATGTCCCCTACCGGACTAATGAGCATTAATAATTATACAAATGTTATAACCTAGATGTGATCAGCATGAATTCCGTTGAAGCATTTCCAAAAAACGTCCTCAAAAATGATATTTTGGCGCTTTTCCATATTTCCAAGGGCCATAACTCACACAAGAATACTGCAATCAGCATGAAGCTCAAACTTGATCTGTAAGTCATCATTCTATAGTAGGTTACCAAGAATGAAATCATTCGGTTGAAGCATTTCCAAAAAAAGTCCGGAAAACTCAAGTATGACTGACAGACTGACTGACAGACTGACGGATGGACAGAGTACAAATGAAACTTGATCTGTAAGTCATCGTTCTATAGTAGGTTACCAAAAATGAAATCATTCCGTTGAAGCGTTTCCAAAAAAAGTCCGGAAAACTAAAGTATAACCGACAGACTCACTGACAGATTGACGGATGGATGGACAGAGTGTAAATGAAACTTGATCTGTAAGTCATCGTTCTATAGTAGGTTACCAAAAATGATATCATTCCATTGAAGTATTTCCTAAAAAAGTCCGGAAAACTAAACTACGACCACAGACTGACTGACTGACAGACTGATGGATGGATGGACAGAGTGTAAATGAAACGTGATCTGTAAGTCATCGTTCTATAGTAGGTTACCAAAAATGAAATCATTCCGTTGAAGCGTTTCCAGAAAAAGTCCAGAAAACTGATATTTTGGGGCTTTTCCATATTTCCAAGGGCAATAACTCACACAAGAATAACGCATGAAACTCAAACTTGATCTGTAAGTCATCCTTCTAAAGTAGGTTACCAAAAATGAAATCATTCCGTTGAAGCGTTTCCAAAAAAAGTCCGGAAAACTGATATTTTGGCACTTTTCCATATTTCCAAGGACCGTAACTCATACAAGAATAATGCAATCAGCATGAAACTCAAACTTGATCTGTAAGTCATCGTTCTATAGTAGTTTACCAAAAATGAAATCATTCCGTTGAAGCGTTTCCAAAAAACTCCGGAAAACTGATATTTTGGTGCTTTTCCATATTTCCAAGGGCCGTAACTCACACAAGAATAATGCAATTAGCATGAAACTCAAACTTGATCTGTAAGTCATCGTTCTATAGTAGTTTACCAAAAATGAAATCATTCCGTTGAAGCGTTTCCAAAAAAACTCTGGAAAACTGATATTTTGGTGCTTTTTCCCATATTTCCAAGGGCCGTAACTCACACAAGAATAGTGCATTCAACATGAAACTCAAACTTGATCTGTAAGTCATCGTTCTTTAGTAGTTTACCAAAACTGAAATCATTCTGTTGAAGCGTTTCCAAAAAAACTCTGGAAAACTAAAGTGTGACTGACAGACTGACAGACTGACAGATGGACGGAGTGCAAACCTATAGTCCCCTCAAGCGATGCCGGTAGAGGACTAAAAAACAAAGTAAAGCAATGTACTACTCTAACATACTAACAGAAAATAAAGGTAATTTACGAAGAACGTGGCAAATTATGAATGATGGCCTACTTAGAACAAACCATGCAGTCATCTTGTCACAATCCTTCGTAATAGAAAATAATAAAAGAAATAGATGATCCAGCGGAAATAGCACAGGAATTGAACAACATTTTCATGAGCATAGGGAAACGTACTGGTGACAAATAAATGTATCCTAGAAAAAATTTTTGGACTTCATGGACAGTAATGAACCAAACAGTTTTTTCATAACGCCAACAATGAATACAAGGTATTTTCTGTTATTAATTCTCTTAAGTCTAAAAATAGTGAGGATTGCGACGGCATCACTACTAACCTCCTCAAACACTCAATTAACGTAGAGACAAGCACGTATTTAATAATTATAGACCAATAAGTATTTTAACAGTCTTTTCTAAAGAGTTAGAAAAGCTCATGTGCAACAGAATCATGAAATACCTCGAAACGTCGCATATCTTATATCACCATCAATACGGATTTCAGAAAAAGCATTCTACCATACATTTAGTAATGAAACTACTGAAAATTATAGGTTCCGAAAATAACAAGGAAAGTAAAAACAACACACTGGCAGCATTTCTGGACCTCTCCAAGGCATTCGACACAATAAACCACAACATATTGATAACAAAAATGGAAAAGTATGGATTCAGAGGCATCAGTAACAATTGGTTTAAAAGCTGTCTTTCGAATAGATCGCAATATGTTCAATATGGCGAACAAAAGTCTGAACTCACCGAATTAGCATGTGGGGTCCCACAGGGTTCAGTTCATGGTCCAGCCTTATTCCTATTATATATAAATGACATTAGTTGTTCTACAACTCTTAATCTCTTTGTCATCTGCAGATGACACAACTGCCCATGACTCAGTCCCTAATACCAAATCCATAGATACCCATTTTAACAATGAACTCAATAATCTATATGAGTGGTGCTCGGCAAATCAACTCGCCCTGAATGCCAACAAAATAAAATACATTATCATTAATCCAAACCATAAAGCTAAAAGTTGCATTCACCCTGACACTTTCATGAATGGTAAAAAATTAAAAAGGGTGGGTTCAAATGAAGAAGATAAATCTCTAAATTGTTTAAGTATTCATACTGATGAACACTTATCTTATCAAACTCATATATCAAAAATTTGTTCTAAGATTGGATGGGCAAAATACTTTGAACAGAGCAAAAAAACTACTACCACAACATGTCATGAAGATGCCCTATTACTCTTTGATCCACTGTCACTTGGTATACGGCATTCAAATATGGGGAAACTCAAGAGGAATCAATAAATTACTAAGAATACAGAAACGTTCACTTTGAATATTAAACAACAAAAAGTATAATCCCATGCAGACCCATTGTTCATAAAAGATAAAATATTGAAGGTCACCGACCTGTACAAACTACATGCCTGTCTATTTATGTTTGATTGGAAAAATGGAAAACTTCCAGAATCTTTCGAACATTATTTTACTTCCCCAATCTCTCAATCACACATGAGTACAAGGCAATCAGGACTGGTACGTATCAATAAAACCCGAACAAAGGCTTTAGATAGGCTGCCCTCATATGCCTTTCCAAAAATCTGGAACGAACTGGACCCTGAAGTGCGAAACATAGAAAATAGAAAAGAATTTAAAGAGAAGTTAAGAACAAAACTTCTGCCCTCATATCAAGAAAGCTATCAGTGTGACAACCCATACTGTCCTGACTGTTACACTCCACAGTAAGGGTTGCCACACCGATAACCTAAATAACTTAAGTGTCCCAAACTGTCGACACATCGAGGACTTATTATGTATAATATTGTATCCATTATGTTTTTCTTGACTGATGAACAATACTTGAACCGTGCCATATTTGTTTTCTAAATTTAACCGCAACCCAGTTTGATAACCATAATAATATCAGATTAGCACGGAAGGGTAGGGATACCCACTAACACATTCACCATTAGCCACCTTTTTGAGCCTGGAAACTTGTCCATCTACAGAAATAGATTAATGGGGTATGCAGCCAAGTCAAAGTTGCAGTTCTACTAGCTACTCACAAGTATCCATACTAGTAGATCTTTCTATCAAAGATTAATGCTCAGAGCACGTAGAAAGTGTTGGAGTTAAATGTATTATGGGAGTAACAGGTAGACAGTCAATCTGGCTATGTCATCTCCCACGGTATAGATTGAATATCATTTTCTAGTTATCTATTTGTATTTTATAGTCAAATATGTAATTGCCTGTAAACTATACTGTTAAATAAAATATCTATTTATCTAACTACATCCTCCCCGAGCCGTCGGCTTAGGGGCATCAGACTTAAAGTCCTTATAAGACTTACCAGAGTCGTGAGATTGACCCTAACAACAAAGTGTTAGAAGCCTTTTTGGTACCTTCCTCGTACACGAAGGACAATTGGTCATTAAATAAAGTATGACCGAAACCGGTGCGACTTTTGAGCTTTTGACCTGATCATCCAGCAAGGTAGACGATGCAAGGGTATCATCATGCCAAACCAACTCCATATTTGCCACTAAAAGGGTGGAGTGATATGTGGTAAACATGATGGCTCTAGAAAGGACTCTGAGCAGCGGTATTAACACCATCAAAGTCCTTTCTGCTAAGAAGCTGAGCCAAAGCCCTAGTAACATGGTCTGCATATGTCATTGCATCCATGACCGCACAACTGGAATTAATAGAAGATTCCACAATGTCGGCACAGACATTGAATGAAGTGGGCAATGAAATATCTAATTCTGATGCCTACTCATCCAAACGAAGAGGAGCTCTCTGTACCTCTTCTCCAACTGTTTTCATAAAACGTGTTCCAGAAAACGGTAATTGGACAGAGGTAGATGATAAGAAACCGCCTTTCTTTTTGTTATTATTATTAGCTAGACCAAAGGTGGCATCGTCAAGCAGACCGAAGCCCTCTGGCACCTGAGTAGACTGACCCAGGAAAGAAAGAACCTCCTCTATCATCCGCACGGTGCCCTTATCCAGTGAAGATAGCGGTTTCTGCCTAGCTGACGCAGATTTTTGCTCAGATGGAACAAGTTCAGGAAAGAACTGATGAATGAAATTTATAGTATCCATGTGCTGTTCTGCGAGGGTTGGAAAATCATCCTCCGGAGCCCTCTCACAATCTGACTGTTCCACCTGATATCCATGGTCAACACCATACAATTGAACGGATGACAGGACCAACCCAGCACCATCAGACAGCTCACTACCAGAGTCTGTTGACGGCTCTACCTATGACTGCTGTGGTTAGCTGCGCAATCTGCGACAGCAGGTCCGTGACTAAGGCTTGCGGAGCAGCGGTCTTGTTTCTTTGCCATACGTGGCTCATGGGACAGAGATCTGACCCCAGATCTTTTCTACGCATGTCCCGTATGTAGATACATCGAAACACTAGCTGCAGGTTGATCTGACTTTGGTGGTGAAGACTGGAACCAGCTTCGAGGAACAGCTGGAATATCTGAAGTCAGACAGCTACTCTGCGATCTAACGTGCTTTGCTGTGGAAGAAGAAGAAGCCATAACAGCAGCCAACACTGGCTGCAGTGGGGAAGGAGAGGCCCCCTCCTGTTTGCATGGATGAATGCCCCGACTCACATACCTTTTCAAGACCAAAACAGTCAACCCCACCTGCTGACAGGATGGAGAGGGTTCTCCAGCTCGTGATCTGACCCCAGATCTCGATGAACGTCTCATTAACTGGTAGAGTGCTGGAAGCCCATATTTGGGCTTTATTCTGAAGTGCAGGTACTGCAACTTAAAGGCTTCATATTCAGTGGCTGGCATCATATTATCTTTGAAGTGATATTATTTATTCTGTTAAGATTTGCCTTGTTACAATTTATAGGAGAGTGTGTGTGGGCACTCTCCTATAAATTGTAACAGGCAAAGACATGTGAAAAAATTTTAGTGGCCAAAAAAAATTTAGCACTCTACCAGTTAAGAAACTGACAGGCTTCTTCTCCTTCTTTGTCATCGTCGTTGTGTGAGCTTTATATTTTGAGGTGCTCGCTCGACTCACATCTACACTCTCCTCAACCGCAATGGACCTATCCAGCATCCCGGCTCCCACTAACTGGAGAACCGCTTCATCGGTCGAGATAGCTGCCGGCAGAGTAGTAAAGGCACTATCTGGCCTTACCCCCTGCTTTATATTATTAGCAGCTAGCTCTGTTTGCTCATCTGAGTGTGACGACAGCTGCACATTATGGACGGGTGTCGAAGTACCATCACCATGTTCTTGTTCCTCTGAAAAAGAGACTGAAAGACTAGAATTAGCCTGCGGTGATAGTTCTGGAATTGGAACTTCACCGCCCACGACGCAGGTCATCACCCACTTCCAACATTTCTCATCGAAATTTCACAAGTAGCACAAGTATTTGAAAGAGTGCAGCAGCTACAAGCAAGACAGCAAGCATGTAAATCCAAGGTAGACTTCCTGGACTTACACTTTGAACAAATATTTTTCATAGTAGATTCAATAATTTACAATACCAAAAAACAGAAGTCCACTGCACCCCTAAATAATAATACAGAAATTATTCATAGCAAGGATACATAACATACATCTACACAAACATTTTCGAAAAAAGAAATAATTTTTTTCAAAAACATTTCTGAATGAAGCCTAAGTACCCCAAGGGAACCTCATGAGCCCAAGTGCATCCTGATAGAGCCTAAGTGTGGACAAGCACTATATAATTGAAGCTAAACTGCCGGAATAAGGAATAATATGTATCCTAATAGAAGTACAATAACTGAGCTATAATAAACAAAGATATATTAAGTACCAAAAACGTTGTTAAACAGAAAAAGTCAAGAGAAAAACTGGAAACTAATCCAAACAAACAGGCACAACAGAGGCCTGCAATCAGTAACCTATCAACAGCCACCTTATTCAAAGCTAGATCTTCACAGGAAGAAAAAACAATGCATCTAGTAGAAGATGCATTACCACAAACATCCTAAACACATAATGATCAGGACGTAAACACGGGGGTAAACGGAATACACATTCTGGAATACACGTCAAATTCCCAAGAAATTTAAAGAAAAAATTCTTAATAAAAAGGCCAAAAGAGCTTGGGAATCTAACAGGAGGGTTCAGAAGAGGACAGGGAAGGAACACTTAACCAACAATAGTGGAGTCATAGTAAGAATGACAACATTCAGGCGCATATCCCGAAAATGGGAAACATGAATAATTTTTTATAAATAATATAATAATGCTTGGCACCAATTTTGGTGTCTTCCTGGTTACGGTGCATGCACAGTAATAAAGTATGGAGGACCAGAGAAGACTTTGAATTTTTGGATTTCTATGCAATTATGGGGGTTGGAGGTTCAAAATTTGTGTTTGGCCATGGATATTTATGAGTTTGCACAAGCTAAGTCTGGGCCATTGGTTGTAGTATATAGAGGATATCTGGATCACGTTTTATGAAAACGGTAAAGACGTTCAGAGAGGTCCTCTGTGTTGCATGAGCGGGCGTCGGAATTAGATATTTCATTGCCCGCTTCATTCTATAGAGGATATCTAGTGTTTTTGAGTGGATACTGAAAACTATCTCATGAGTGACCGAGACAAATGTTTAATTTTCGTGAGCGCTTACGCAAGCGAAAATAACCATTTCTATCGGTCACAAGTGAGATAATTTTTGGTATCCACTCAAAAACACTAGATTTTCTTTTTATTGTACGCTTTGTATAACAATCTGATAATTCCACTTGCTTCAATCTTGAACTGATGCTTGAAAGTAAACAGTGCATTGAATCATTGAAACAAGGAAGAGATTTGATTGATACTTGGAACAGATAGCATCTTGCAATATAATTCAGCTGGCGGGTTTCTAGTCCAAACATGGCCTGAAAGTCTGTAATATAAAGTTTTTGGTTTGGTACGTCCTTTCAAAGGACGTACCAAACCAAAAACTTATACTACAGACTTTCAAGTCATGTTTGGACTAGCGGGTTTCATGCATCAATTCAAGGTGAATACGTGTTGAATTATTGCTGGAAATGATCGGTATCCACTCAAAAACACTAGATTTACTTTTCTTTATACGTTTTTAGAACAAATTGATCATTTCCAGTGATAATTTGACTCGTATTCACCTTGAAGTGATGCTTTGAAAGCTGCCATTTTGATTGATACTGTGAAAGTGAAAATTTCTATATCTTCACAGTGGGGGATACGATTTCTATCTTTCTACAATTTCTTCGATAATCTATCATTTTGCGTATAATAAATAGAGGATATGTAAAGTTTTTGAGTGGATACCAAAAACTATCTCGTGAATGACCGATACAAATGCTGATTTTTTGCGAGTGCTTGTGTGAGTGAAAATAAACATTTGTCTTGGTCACAAGTGAGATAATTTTCGGTGTCCACTCAAAAACACTAGATTTTCTTTTTATTATACACTTTTTATATAAGAATCTGATAATTCCACTAGTTTCAACCATGAATTAATGCATGAAAGTAAACAGCGCATTGAATCATTGATATGCAGAAGTGATTTGATCGATACTCGGAACAGATAGCATCTTGCGATCTGATTCAGTTGGCGGGTTTCCAGTCCAAACATGGCCTGAACCTCCGTAATATAAGTTTTTGGTTTGGTACGTCCTTTCAAAGGACGTACCAAACCAAAAACTTATATTACGATCTTTCAGGCCATGTTTGGACAAGTGGATTTCATGCATCAATTCAAGGTGAATATGTGTTGAATTATTGCTGGAAATGATCGTTATCCACACAAAACACTAGCTTTTCTTTTCATTATACGTTTTTAGAGCAAACTGTTCATTTCCAGTGATAATTGGACTCGTATTCACCTTGAAGTGATGCTTTGAAAGCTGCCATTTTGATTGATACCGTGAAAGTGAAAATTTCTATATCTTCACAGTGGGGGATACGATTTCTAACTTTCCGCAATTTCTTCAATAATCTATCATTTAGCGTATAATAAAAAAAATATACTTTTTTTGCAAACTTTATTAATGTTGCATATCTTCAAGGCCTGTGTAACCATGTCCTAAAGTTTCAGCCCTCTACATTAAAAACTGAGGGAGGAGTTGATTACACCATCAATTAGGAAACACAGGAAATTTTCTACATCAATAACTGGCAATAAGTTTGTGAAAAAATATTTTGTCAGCAAACTTTAGAGATGTTGCACATCTTCATTGTGTGTGTAACCATATCCTAAACTACAAAATCTCTACATTACAAACTGTGGAAGAAATATTTCTTCTGCAAACTTTATACATGTTGCACATCTTCAGGGCATGTGCAACCATATCCTAAGGTTTCAGATCTCTACATTACAAACTGTGGAAGGAGCTGAGTACAAAATTAATGTACCCTCAATAAGTTACTCTCAATTAAAAAAAAAAACACTAAAAAAAAAGTCAATAAAGGGCAATAATTGTGTTAAAAATATTTTTCTGCAAACTTTATAGTTGTTGCATATATTCAAGGCATGTGTAACCATATCCTAAAGTTTAAACTCTCTACATTAGGAACTGTGAGGTGTGTGTGTGGGGGGGAGGGGGGGGGATGGGAATTGATTACACCACGAAGGTACCCTCAATTAAAAAACACATGAAATTTTCTAGGTTGATAAAGGGCAATAACTGTGACAAAGAGTCGCCTGACCTTCTCACATGGTAATGTGCTGAATGTAGTTTTGCATTGTGCAAAATTTCAGATGGTTGTCTTGCCAGGTATGAGTGTAGAGTATGATACAACAACTTTGGGATGGATAGACTGATTGACAGACACAAAAAATACTATATATACACCCTCCCCCCTGCCCCTCTCCCCCCCCCCCCCCCCCACAAGTAGGCAGGGATATAAAAAAAAATCAACGTCTAAGAACATATTTGACCGAAACGACAAAAACAATTACCAAAAAAACTTTTTCAATGACTTTCAACGACTCTTCTTTAGAAGACTTACTTTCAAGCTTTAATCCGAGAGGCTGCTTTTCGGACCAGGAACATGATACATCATAATTCCTTAAGTAGGATGGGTGCTAAGTGCTTGTGTGAGATAGACCAATCAATATTTTCAATGAGCAGCCTTGGGGCTGCATGTTAAAAATATTAATTAGTCTACCCTCAAATAATGAATATGGACTCTTCCGATTGCTGTCATTGAACTGACATGGAAGATGTCATCAGGCTTCAAAGGGTTAAAATTTTGTTGTGAAAATTGCATTTTTCAATTTTAAAATTCAAGCACTTTCAATGACACCGACAAATCCTATAAAGAGTTAAACTTGACTTTTCTCATTTGTTGTGGTCACAAGCTAGGTGTTCATGTACAAGGAGGAAATGATCTCAAACCTTAATAAACAAAAACTCTTTATCTATTTGAGATTTACTTGATAAAATCAAAGTTGTTGTTTATTGAAGAAAATATTTTCATACAATTTTTAACTCCTTGCATGCTGTTAGTGATTATTCCTTCCCAGGACAGGAAATCTCTTGTCATTAACCCTTTACCCAACACAGACAGTATCAAAATTTATTATTTTAAATATTATTTTTCCAAATTTAAAAAACAAAATCAACAAAATCCTATCATGTGACCCCTCTTTGGAATGAGCTTGACGAGATAATGAGGGGGTCACATGATATGGTTTTATTTAAAACATTTAACAATAATTGTTTTTTCAACTGCTGAATCTGTAAATTATGCGGGCAGATGTCTCCGATTCTTTAGGTAAAAGGTTAACATAAGTTAAATTTGAGCATGTTTTACCAAATTTTTCTCCTGTAAATTGTACTGCCCTTTTTGACCAATGATTTCTTGAGTTAAAATTTCATGTATGTTTCCATAAAATCTAGTCATGGCTGCTTCCCAGAAGCCATGACTAAATTTAATGAAAAGTATTTTTAAATTACTCAGCAGGTTAAGAGTTAAAGGAAAGTCCATGACAGCTGGTGTTCCCTATTAATTGCTAGAGTGCATGTTTCTCTTTAAAAGTCATGTTTTATTTATCAGGCTATTAAAAAAATAATTCTTAACTGGTAAAGTGCTGGAAGCCCATATTTGGGCTTTATTCTGAAGTACTGGTACCGCAATTTAAAGGCTTCATATTCTCTGGATGTGCTTCATATTGTCTTTGAAATGATATTATTTTATCTGTTGGGATTTGCCTTGTTACAATTTATGGGAGAGTGCCCACTGGCACTCTCCCATAAATTGTTACAAGGCAAAGGTGCACACAAAAATTTTAAGGACCAAAAATAATTTGGTACACTACCAGTTAAATTGTTTCTCAGGTACCTCCCTATCATTGAAAATCTACCTAATTATTTTTATTATCAGGATTATCTCTTTGATGATCCCATTTTGCAATCGTAGGACTAAAAATTTAACCAAATATATGTGCTTTGACAGAGTTAAAATGGTTAGCTTTGCACTGCACTGTGGGAAATTTTAACTGCTAAAAACATTAGTATTTCCACAAAACAGACTAGAGTAAAGAGTTAAATTTCTAATTCCAACTATATTCAAGACTGTTTTGTGATTAACAAGAAAAACAAGAGTTATGCTAGGCATTGCATAATATGCCAGATAGGCAATTTCTAAGTCAAAAAGGCCCATATCTCAAATCGAATTCAACCTGTATTTTGATAAAACTGAGGCACAAACCAAGTTTGGTCCTGATCTATAAATCCAAACTATAAAATCTATAAAATTTGGAAATGGAAAAGACAGACACATTGATAGATGGATGGACAGACAGATGGATGAACAGACCAATCACATAATACGTCCCGTTTTTTTATCAAAACGGGCATATAAAAAGGAAAAAACCTCCCTCATGCATCTTAAAATTGAGGCCAGAGTGCCGGGAGATACACACGGCCTAGTGTTGAATAACAAAGTAACTCATATTACTAAATCCATGCAGGCAAGGTTGAAGGCATGTGTACCACTGATGTGCAGTATGTCTCAGCACACTGTTCCACCATGCCACCGCATGGGCAATTGGGATTAAGTGCCTTGCTCAAGGAAATATTGCAGAAAACAAGGGTCTGGATCAAACCTATGGCTTTTCAATCTGAAGTCCACTGCTTTAACCCTTTACCTAACGTAATGGCCAAAACCGGCCAGCGCTATTCTCAAAAATCATCAATTAATTTTCATTATTTTTTTCATTTTTTGTCTCAAAAACATAGGTTATGAGCCCTCTTTGGAACGAGCTCGTTGAGCTCGTTCCAATGAGGGGTCATAACCTATGTTTTTGAGACAAAAAATGAAAAAAATTAGTTATTCAAGAATTTTTTTTTGCAAGTGTCGTCTGCTTTTCATGTTAGGTAAAGGGGTTAACCAATCAGCCATCATGCACCAATGAAGGGTCATAAGCAATGTTTTGAAACAAAAGTGAAAAATAACAAGGTGTTGCTGTAATTTTGGAATTTTAGAAGAGACAAAACAGACAGTGCTTCAGACAGTGGTTATCAGATTTATTTTCACTGAGGTCACTGTCAACGCAAGTAAAGTGATGTGGAGTATAACTGTGAGAATCACTAAAAATTAAGACTGTATGATAAGACATATTACATTAAACTGATGTGAAAAGTAATTTCATTGAAATCGATTGACTCTAAGGAAAGTCTGGAAGCCATCAGCCTATCAAATTTAAGCAACCTAATTAAATATGCGCGGAAAATGCCTATGTTTGAACTTGGACCCACAATTGATGAAAGTGATCTACTACCCAAATTTCATCAAAATTGACAGACTGTAAGGAAAGTTAGAGTCTGGAAATGAAAAACACGGAAGGTGTGCACTTACTGTGTATTAGTAGTAGCACTGAATAAATCAAAGTTTCCTTAATTTGCATAATTTTTGCACGAGAACAAAACCCATATTATATGTGATGTATTGCATGTTACTAAACATTCATACAAAATTTATTCAAATCCGAACTTTCATTTAGAAGTTCTGTACAAAAAACTGATTACACCCAATTTTGGAACAAAATGGCCACTGGTGGCCATCTTGAATTTCGGACCATACCCCAAAACACATATTCTGGTCTCACAATGATAACAAAGATACCCAAGAAGTTTCGTGAAGATCGGCTCATAAATACAGCTTTTAGTCCAAGGTGCGTTGACGCACGGGGCAGACAGACAGATTTTCAGTACAAAATTTCCCACATTCGAACTGGACCTAGGTATTGATAAAAGTAATCCATATGTGAAATTTCATCGAAATCGGTTGATTTTAAGGAAAGTTAGAGTCTGGAAACCGTAAGCCAATCAAATTTCAGCAACCTAATTAAATATGAGCAGAAAATGCCCATATTCGAACTTGGACCCACAATTGATGAAATTGATCCACTACCCAAATTTCATCGAAATCTGGTCAATGTATGGAAAGTTAGAGTCTGGAAACGAAAAACACGGAAGGATGGAAGGACAGAAGGACACCCCGAATTTAATATCTCCCTTTTTTTCAAAAAGCCGGGAGACAATTAGTCATCGGTGAAGGCTTCACCACCCACCACACAGGTCAACACCTGTTTCCAACGTTCGCATCCTATAGTACAAGTATTGAAGGAGTGCTGCGACTATCGGCAAACAGCAAGCCTATATTCCGAGGCTTCTTGGACTTACACTAAATATCAATTATTATAATGGCAACAATAATAATGAGGCCAAAAACATAAGTCTGTTGCACTCCCAAAAATAAACATCACAAGGATACATAACAAAGACAAAACAAAACATTTTTGAATAAAATTTGTTTTTAAAATTTCGAAAATTTTTGAATGAAGCCTAAATATCCCAAGGGAACCTCATGAGCCCAAGGGCATCCCGATACAGCCTAAGTGTGGACAACCACTAACTAATAAAAGCTAAACTACCGGAATAAGATATACTATGTATCCTAATAGAAAAACAATGCATCTGGTAGAAGATGCAAGAGTACAAAAACGTCCTGAACCGCAATAGACAGGATGTAAACATAGGGGATAAACAGAATACCTATTCTGTTTACAAGATAAACTCCCAAGAATTTAATAAAAAATTCTTCAATAAAAAAGCCAAAAGAGCTTGGGAGTATATTAAACAGGAGGGTTCAAGAGAGGGAAGAGAAGTAATAGTAACAAAACAACAGTGGAGTCATATTATAATGACGATGTTCAGAATCATATCATGATATTGGGTAACATGAATAATGTACATAAAAATTATAAAGTTACAGCCCTGAACATCCGAAACCACCGTTATTCACTTCTAGCATCCCGTTACACTGTTGATTTCATGAAAACCATCATTGATTTGTGTCTGGCATCTTCAAAAATGAGAATTTAAAGCACAGATGTCAGTTCAGTTGTTACTGACTTTGCGACAAACAGAAGAATAAGGTTTGTCCCAATTCCGGTCTCTTCCTGGGTACTGCACATGCGCAAGTACTAAAAGTATGGAGGGCCAAATAGGACTTTTAATTTTCGGTATTGTATGTAAATTTTGGGGATTGGGGGGTTCATAATTTGTGTTTGGCCCTTAATAATATTGAGGTTGCACCAGCCAAGTCTGGGCCTTTGGTTTTAGTATTAAAATACAGAAAATCATTAACACTTCAGGCTCCTTAACTCTTTTGGTACGACAGGCGACTAAAGTTGACAGACAGCAGACCCCGGAAAGGTACTGCAGGAGTCATTTTAGCCAACGGTGTGTGTCCATTTCTGAGTGCTTTTAACCCTTTACCCAATGCAGACGACAACAAAATTTATTATTTTGAATATCAATTTTTTTCAAATTTTTAAAAATATTTCGACAAAACCATATCATGTGACCCCTCGTTGGAATGAGCTTGACAAGCTCGTTGCAACGAGGGGTCACATGATATGGTTTTGTTGAAATTGTTTGAAAAATAATATTTTTTCAACTTCTGAAGTTGCATAGTTCGCGGGCAGATGCGGCCGATTAGTTGTCTAAAGGGTTAAACAAAGATACGTATTCCTATGTTTCATGCACCATTTATGTCCTATCCATGAACAACGATATCGTCCCTTGAAAGTATAAAGGTGCCATTTAAATATATACAGAAGATCATTTGAAAAACTGTCAATGAGATCATTAGAACGTCTTTTAAAACAAGTGTTTGACCACCGAGATGGTATTAGTCCCCTACGGCGCTTTTGTGACATAAGGTGTTTTTGTCACATAAGACATGACCACAGTCAGCAGGAGTATCAGACCTGGGGGGGGGGGGGGGGGGCAGTTTTGGTAAAATAATTGGAGACGGTTTGGCCTGGGGACAGTTCGAATTGGGGACAATTCGGGTTTCATGACAACAGTCAACAGGAGTGTCAGACCTGGGAGCTGGTTTGGGTAAAATACAGGTTATCAGCCAGGATTTCAAATGTGAATGGAATCTAAAATTTGAGAATTGAGAGAAGTGTAGCTTGAACCATGTTGGAGGGAGGGGTGGTAACATAAAAATAGAGAAAAAAAGCTTAAAAAACAGCAAAAATGGCCGCCATTCCGCCATCTTGGATTTTGAAAAAAAAAATATTAAGCGTGCATCATCCCTTCAGAACCATTTATCCACATGCCAAATATGAACGGAGTAGCTTAAAGCATGTTGGAGGGAGAGGTGGTAACATAAAATAGAGAGAAAAAGCTTAAAAAAACACAACAAAAATGGCTGCCATCTTCGATTTTGAAAAAGAAAAATTGAACGTGCGTCATCCCATCACAACCCTCTATCCATGTGCCAAATATGAAAAGTGTAGCTTGAACCATGTTGGAGTGAGGGGTGGTAACATAACAGAGAGAAAAAAAGCTTAAAAAAAACACAACAAAAATGGCCGCCATGCCGCCATCTTGGATTTTGAAAAAAAGATATTGAACGTGCATCATCCCCTCCCAACCCTCTATCCACGTGCCAAATATGCAAAGTGTAGCTTGAACCATGTTGGAGGGAAGGGTGGTAACATGAAAATGGAGAAGAAAGCTTAAAAAAACACAACAAAAATGGCCACCATTCTGCCATCTTGGATTTTGAGCGTGCATCATCCCTTCAGAACCATTTATCCATGTATCAAATATGAAAGGTGTAGCTTAAAGCATGTTGGAGGGAGAGGTGGTAACATAAAAACAGACGGATGGACGGACGGACGGACGGACGGACAGACGGACAGATGGATGGATGGATGGACGGACGGACGGACGGACAGACGGACGGATGGACAGACAGACAGATAGATGGATGGAGTGCAATCCTATAGTCCCCTTATGGTTCCCGTAGGGGACTAATAATAACGCTTTAGTCTAGCAGCCTATACCGGTACTTTCTGTAAAATTCCTGATGAATATTTGGTGCTAAGAATGCTGTTTTTCAAATTATTCTGTGCCAAAAGAGTTAACATGGACAAAATCAACAATAGTTTGTACGACACCACTCACCACAAGAGCCCTGTATGTATTAGGTTCAGTCTAACTACCCTATGACCATTCTTAGGGGTTCTAAGGGATCACTTGCTAAGCCTAATCAATCAGAAAAAAAAACTTAAATTAGGGTAACAAATAAATAATGTTTGTCTAAATCTATGTTGTAATCTCACTGTCACATTTCTCCCTTACTGATTCATCCGGTGGACAGAGAAAATGTGACAGACAGAAAATGATGTATTCGCCCTTTTGCTGGATAGACAAAGTGATGAGAGTCCATGGTGGTCACTAGGCCACTTCTCTCCAAGCAGGCCTGAAAATAAGCAGTCTGACATTTGCAGAATGAGGTCCCCAGAGGGTGAATTTGATGATTCTATCCCATACAGTGGGCCAATTTATCAGCTGGGTACCTCTTTGTTTAGTTTTGAGACCCTGATTCAGATTGAGATTCACAGAGGGTAAATTTAGTGATGCTACCCTGCTGTGCAGGGTAGCATCACTAAATTCACCCTCTGGGGACCTCATTTTGAAGATGAAAGTCTGCTTATTTTAGGGCTTGCCTCCAAGTAAGATAGTTTGATCAGTTTATATACAAACACACTAAAACTGTTCAGCCGTTTTTTGCTGGATCTTGCAGTTCATTTTTCTAGTTTGCTGCAAAAAACAGAATCGATCTAGAAAACAAAAAAAAAAAAACACCAAGCCCTTGGTAAATTATGAATACTTTGGAACAGAACTGACACAAGGTTTTCAAAAATAAATTGTAGAATAAAATGAAGATGAAGGCAAAAACTTTGATAAGTATTTTATTTCTATATAACTACCATCAAGAGATTTTTAAATGTACTATGGGGGCCAAGTAATATAAAAGTTTCTTTTTCTTCTGGAGCAAACTTAATCTGTTCCCAACACATCATGACATTAAATGGAACTGTTTTCCATTGAGAAAAACTCCCGAGTTTGTCACAGGCAATACACAAATTATATTTTATGTGAATTCAAACATATTATGGAACATATTTAACTCTTAGCCCACTGAGTTTTTCAAAATATTTTTCATCAACTCATCAGAAGCAGCCATGATTAGATTTGATGAAAAAATTATCCATATTTAACTCAAGAAATCATTGGTCAGAAAGTCCATTCAATTTACTGGAGGGAAATTTGAATATTGTGCACAAATTATACTTATTTCAGTGCCAAGAGAAATCCTGTCCCGGGCAAGAATATCATTCAACAGCATGTAAGGAGTTAATGCCAATGTCCTAACCAACCATCTGTTGTTTTTTCTGCCCATATCTTTCCTTGGATATTATTATGTCATCCAGTTACTGGAATAACTATTAATACTGGGTGTTTTACTATTTACCGGTGTTTTATAGAGGCCACTTTCATCATTTATGGCTAAATCATGACAAGAAAACTGATAAAATCTGAAGAAAACTCCCCAAGAAATTACCAACATTTGTTAACTACACCTTGCCTTGAAAACATAAATCTCAGCCACTTTGTACTCGAATCCACTTCATATCATACCTCATTTGAAGTGCAATGTGCAACGTAATTTGCACCCCAAAACTTGGAAAAAACTTTTGTATCAGCTATCCCAGCCCAACAGACTTGTTGCGATCCGATTGTAAACATGACCTCGAATCTGATACAAATTACAGGACATGCACATAGTCATGATAGTGTATACTACTCAAAGTTTGCTAAGCACTAAGTATATCCAACTACCTGTTTTACGTTTCAGTTGAAATATTGTAATGAAAAGTGTATATATTTTTTATTTAATTATATCTTTAATGATTTAAGTACAAAAATTAAGATTTTATTTGTGTTTGACATTATTTTTTAGCTTTTGAATACGATAACCATGGAAAAATGGATATTATTGGTAAAAGAAGAAATTTTTCAATTTGCCAAAAAGTTGACAGAGCAAACTGGTATGGGTTCAATATCGAGTATGAGACCGATACTGTTAATTACAGCTTGACAATGCCTTCTCATGCTCCCAGTCAGGTTCCTGGTGGTCCTTTGTGGGATGTTGTTCCATTCTAAGACCAGTATGGCACCAAGCTCCTGGACACTTCTTGGCTGGACTGGATGGGCTGAAATTGCAAGTTGCAACTCATTACAGACATGTTTGATTGGACCGAGGCCAGGGGATCTTGCTGGTCAGTCCATAGGCTCAATCCCCACCCTCTGTCGGTACTCCCCGACAGCATGGGCAACATGAGGACGGGCATTATCGTCCATCAGAATGAAACTATCACCCACTGCTCCTGCATACAATCTGATGTGGACAACCAGGATCTCATCAATATACCGCTGTGCCGTCAATGTACCACATTCAAGGACACAGAGCTCTGTACATCCATCCCTGCTGATGCCGCCCATGACCATGATTGACCCCCCCCCCCCACCATAGCGGTCATGCTCAGCAATGTTGGCTGCATGGAATCACTCACCTTGTCTTCGCCATACCCTAGAACGCCTATCTGTGTGGTCTAGGCAGTACCTTGACTCATCTGTAAAAAGGACAGGTCGCCAATCTTCTCTGGTCCATCCAACATGGTCCATGGCCCATTCATATCGTGCCTGGCGGTGGTTCTGGGACAGCGGAATGCAAATACATGGTCTTCTCGATCGGAGACCACCTTCGTGCAACCTTGCCCGGATAGTCTGCATAGAAACATTTAGCCCGGATGCATTCTGAAGGTCATTGCGAATCTGGGTTGCTGTGGCAAAGCGGTTGCTACGGGCCTGAATGATCAAAAAGCAGTCTTCAGCTGCAGATGTTGCCCTGTCTCTGCCACCACCATGCCGTCTTACTGTGTGCCATACTGCTGAAATCTTGCCCAGGCTCTGGTGATCACAGTATGGTGCACACCAAGGGCTTCACCAGCCTGACGATGGGTAGCCCCTTGCTCTACCATCCCTACAGGTACACGAAAACATCATGAAAATCAAGGGCTACATGCTTTCCATGACTGTGACGAAAAGTCTGCCTGTCAAGAGAGCTAATGTAAACACTGGGGACCATATCAATACATTCCTCAATCATATCCACCAAAAATATCGCAAATATGTCACAAGCAAATTTCACAATGATAAGTCAAATATTTGGTGCTTAGCAAACTTTGAGTAGTATATGTATATCAAATAAATAATCATGAAAGGAAGGAAATTTACTTTATCTCTAGCAATCACATTTTATCTTGCAATAAGAATGTATTTTTCCCAATACATTTAAAAACGTCTAGGCAAATACAAAACTATATTGAGGATAGCAAACACCTGAGTGATAATTTTATTCAAAAATAGAACTTTTTTTTCACCTGCACTCATTGAAAACTGATTACACATGTCAAGGCCACTGTTTTGACAACAAGAATTAAATGATAAATAAATTGCCAACTCAGCGAAATAAATTAGACTAGATAATTTTTTCCATAATATTTTTTTTGGCCTACCAGGTGTTATACCTGAAAAATAAAAGAAAGAAACAGACAAATGAAACACTACTATAAACTTTGGCAGTTCTAGTACAAGTGGAAAAATGAATGGGGATTACATCATACACAACTCAAGAATGTAACACCATGATGTCATGAGCTTCAGTCATAAAAAAATGACTTCATATCTGCTAAATGATAGGTCAAAATATATGCAAACATGTCATGAAAGGGAGAAATATTGTAAGATAAATTGGTTATTACCACCAAGTGAGTTTCTGAGATGGTGCATTGAAGTCTCGACTTCATCTCTGGATCACATTTCAACTCTTCCTAACAGACTCATTGATTTATGCCCAGAGACGAGATCATGACTTCAATTCACCATCTCAGAAACCTGCATTGTGGTAATAACCTATATTAATCTAGACACCAGATATTATGTCTTGTAAAAGATTTATGAATAGATCAACTCTTGACATGATGTAAATGGTTTAACTGTGGAGTATCAGGCCTTCAAATTTATCCTGAATCACAAGAATCGGTTTTGATTCTTGGGAAATGATGCTGAGATAATCCATTTTCAGTTCTGAAATAATTTTCGAATTTAAGAGTATTGTTATACACTTTACAGTGCAACCAGTAAATTTTGCACAGTAAACAACAAATCAAATATTTATATATTTACTAGAGTTTAACCTTTAACCCTTAAGGGCCTAATTCCAACTTTAATCACATTTTTTCAGCCCCTACATGCAGTCTTTGGGTTAACTCACAAGTTACATTCTAAGCACCTTGGTAGTTGTTTTAGGCAAGTCTTGGCTGCCTCTATAGGCAGCCAAGACCTGCCAAAAAACAGCAGCAAAGTCACAGGATGTAGACTATCAAAGTGTAAAAATCTCTAGGCCCTTAAGGCGATGTCAATGTTAACCCAAGCAAAAATGCTCTGAACATTGATTTTACTTTTAATAATAGCTTCGATCTGAGTAACCAAATCACTAAAGTGAGCAAAAGCTGCTTCTTCCAGATAAGAAACATCAACAAAATCAGAAAACTACTTGATCAAGGCACACTAAAAACTGTTATACAGTCTATGGTCCTGTCTCGACTGGACTACTGCAACTAACTCTCTTTATTTTGGACTTCCGCTGAAATCTATTAACCTGCTTCAGCGCATTCAAAATACAGCAGCCAAGATGATTACTGGCGCCAAAAAAAAATTTGACCACATTACACCAATCCTCAAATTCAAGCATTGGCTACCAGTTGAGTCTCACATCAAATACAGAGTATTAATGATGACACACAACATCATCCACACAAACCGGTAAGGAATCTTAGATCATCTTCAGAGAATCTTCTTGTTGTGCCCCAAATAAGATCCACTTTGGGAAAAAGATCATTCACTTTTGCAGCTCCCTCACTATAGAATGCACTCCCTCAGAATTTAAGGAAATCCCCCAATACTGAAAATTTAAAAAAAAGGTTTAAGGACCCATCTCTTTCGGATAGCCTTTGACTGCTGAATTCTTTCTTTTGAATGTCAGCTTATTTTGTGAGCACTTTTGAGCAGTGTTTTGCTGGTAAAAGTGCTATACATGTATAAGTAAATTATTATTATTATAATTATTATTATTAAGGGCCTAGTTCCAAGACTGGTGAGTTTTCATGTCTTACAAGTTGAACATGTTCCAACATTGGGTGGTCTTGCTGATGGAAGTTCCAGTACCTATGCAGTGGTTTCTAGTGAAGGCTTAGGTGCCTACACAGGCATCCAATATTTTACTGGGCACCAATGCTAAGTCGCCTTATTTGGAGAAGCAAGAAATAAGAATTCCCCAGACCTTTAAGGCCACTTCTGGAATGTATCACAAGAATCAAATGAATATTTTCTGTGAATCAAAGTTGATTGTTTTCCTTTGTGAGAATCATTTGCATGAATCGATTCTTTGAGTTAGGCTTTCAGCAATTATTCTTCTGTCTTCTAAAATCAGCAATGGACTATTATATGAGGAAAACAAATCCAACAGAATTTCTGACAACACTTTTGTAAGGGGGCTATCATCCCCTCAACCTCCCTCACCCTAAACACTCTGTATCTTAATGTCCCTGTTCAAGGTATATCTTACTGTTATTATCTTTTTATTCAAACAGTTATCACATGATCATCCTAATATTTTGAATGTTAATCCACAGCGATGCCAGTTTTTTTTTGTTCTGTGGGTATTTAATTGTACAAATATACAGCAACTTTCCTAATAAAAATTATTCAATTAACAGGAGTATTCAATTAACAGGGATCGTGTCACTTTCCTGTATTCTAGAGATAAACTTAGCATCAGGGTAATTTCTTGACAGGTTATAAGATTTTTCGTTTACTCTATAACCTATATTCAATTAACAGGTCAAATTTGTACTGGAGGTATGGTAAATGGTTTTGTGTTGGGAATTTATATTCAATTAACAGGGCTATTCAGGTAAGAGATATCCAATTAAGTTGGCTCCACTGTATTGTCAGATTGTACTGTAAAAGGATAAAAAATCAGATATTTGTACTGTTCCAGATATTTGGGCAATACAAATATCTACACGACAGATGACCATTTGTTATGTAACACTCTGATATTGTGAATCAAAAACCAAAGAAGCTGTACCGCAAACGTTATAAACTTTCTAATGGATGAATCCTTGACAATATTTTGACTACAGATCCAGTTTTCATATTTGGTATAGAGAAACCTTAGGGGGTTCATATTTAAGTTTGTTCAAATCAAGTCTGTGGGATCGTATTTGGGTTCCCCAGGTGAGCCCCAATTTCAGCTTAGTTCAATATGAGGACTATCATTTAAAAATCATCTTCTTACACCAATCAGAACCTTTTGCTATTTGTTATACATCATCCTTACAGGAACCAGATTCAAATTTGTTTAAATTAAGCCTGTGGGTTGATATTTTGGCTCCTTTTGGGAACCTGAACCTGAACTTTGTGCAATATGAAACAACTATTTGAAAATTTTCTTCAGAGCCACTTGGAATAAACTTTTCACATATGATACACATTCATCCTTGAATTGGCAGATTCAAGCATGTTCAAATTAAGTCCATGGTTTCATATTTTGGCTCCCTGTGAACCCAAATGTTTACTTATAACCCCCCCTCACCAACGTACACGTCATTCAACTTATTTGTTAACATATTCGTATTCCAAATAACCAATCCCTCTTCCTGCCATGGAAACATCAACCCACATGTTCAACCCATACTCATACTTACACTCTACACGCACCCTTTTGTGAACATACAGATACACTCATACACACACATACACATCCATAACTACGTTTTCACACGTATGTGCCTTCATATATCCATGTACCAGTCCCAAATGTCCACGTGTTCAAACACAGACACTCCACAGATACATTTACGTCTAGACTCCTCCCCGCACCCCATACCCTGCACACATAAGAGCAAGTACAGGCTTCTCGATGCTCCCAACCTATCTGTACGAACCCACAAAATTTGTTGCAAACATGTACCAACCAAGATACGTGCACTTTGTATCACTCTTACACGATGGCTTGGAAAATGCCACAAACGTTTGGTTTTAGCAATTGAGGTGATCCACCTTCCATTTTTCAACCGTCTGAACCCTGTAATCCTCGGAAAGCTATTGTCGTACTTGTCACTTTATAACTGCACGGGTAGTATTCTGATAGTCGATCGCGATTCTCCTCTTGTCGTCACTTAGCCGTACTTAAATTATCACCGAAATACTGGAATCCAAGGCTCACTGCCTGGATCTTTATTGACCCTTTACCCCCAAAATACGGTTGCAGACGACGCTTGCACATAAACTGCTAAATGACTAAACCTCTTCACCTTTTGTCTCGAAAGGGTTGTCTACGACCCCCTATTGGAAATTCTTCACCTTTGTCGCAAAACAAGGTTCATGAACCCTATTAGAATGAGTTCAATGAGCTCATTCCAGTGGGTGTCGTGATGTATGCTTTCGGGAGTAAGATGAGAAAATATTGAAGCCTGTATGGATATTTTTGTGAGTAGTACCAGTTGGTTTTCACTATTATATTGGATAAAGAGTTAACAAAATCACCTCTGCGACAGAGAGGAATAATTAAATACATATAATTGAAATAAATTGGGTCTCTACATGTACTTGGATTGTGTGTGTATATGTGTGTGCATGTATATATTGGTATGTATATATATATATATGTATGTATATATGTGTACGGGTGTGTGTGTGTGTATATATCGTCACCTGAGTTCCATTCTGTTCTATGTGTCTACTGGCATATATAGCAGAATGGAGTTCAGGAGTTGCTATGTATAGGGGTATTTGAACATACATAAATGCACAAGATTATACTTTATGGATGGATATGGTTGATATTTTCTCCTACTCACTTCTCAATGTGATCAACTTAGCCAAAATAGAACCCCTTTCGGTAATCTCTAACATATTCTTTGAATTGAAAATTTCATTCCCTTATCTCTACGATATTTTTTCCAACAATATATTTGTGTACTTAGTTTCTGAGGGTGGGAGAGTTTAGAGAACATCAGTAATATGCTATTGTGAGTCCACATGCATCTGCATTTGTTATTTTTTGTTTTATCATTATTGCAATAGACTGTAGCAGAAGACGTAGCAGAAGTGACGTTGAATTTTTACCGAAATTATTATAGGATCCGGGTCATGAGCATAACCTTTGACTTTCCTGGAAGGATCCATCTTCCATCTAGTATCCTACGATCTGTCCTATACACTCACCCAGCTGGAGATCATATTGGTATTTTGGTACTTAATGGCGGGTAGCATTACACTTGACGAGGTGCAGACAAATGCAGAGTACAACTTTATACAGCTCTACAATGAAAAAGTATGTTCTTTGCCCAAAATAACTATTCCCCATTCAAACATAATGCAAATAAGTGCAACTATTTTTCGCCTAATGACTTTCAATTGACAACAAGTAAAATAGATGCAGGCTTCTCATTATTTCATATCAATTGCCAAAGTTTGAAAGCTCACTGGGATTCCCTTCAAAACATGTTGTGCAACTTGCAAACGAAAGAAAATCTTTTTGACATAATTGGACTAACAGAAATATTTCAAATTCCTTCAAATAGTTTGTACACTCTAGAGGGCTATGCTCCAATCATTAAAAATATGAGACCCAAGAATGATGACAGCCGAGGAGGAGTGGGGCTTTATATAAAAGAAGATATAAAATACAAAGTGTGAAGTGATCTTTCAGTTTTTATTCCCCACGTCTTCGAATCTCTCTTTATCGAGATTATCGAAAAACACAATTCCAAAATTGTAGGTGTCATATATAGACCAAACACACCACCAAAAGCTGATATTAACCTTTTCTTATCAAATTTAAACGAAATAACGGCTGTTCTTAATGTTCAAAGTAAAAAGGTTTACATCACTGGCAATCTTAACCTAGATCTTTTAAAAGAAACCACACACTCCAAGACTGGGGAATATATGGATCTCATGTTCAGTCAAGGGTACTTACCCTACATTACAAGACCAACAAAAGTAACTAGTCACTCTGCCAGTCTGATAGACCATATATTCTCCAACAGTCTCTCAAGCAATACCTTATCCGGAAAAATTATCACGGATGTTTCAGACCACTTTAGCATTTTCTATATTGAAACAGCACTCAGGGTAAATGACACACCAAGATTCGTCTCAAAGAGAATTATAAAGGCAGAATGTATTGCCGAGTTTAAAATACTCCTCTCACAAAGTGATTTTTCCCCAGTGATGCAGTCCCATTGTCCAAATTCTTCATATGAAACATTTTTAAACATTTATATGGAAGCCTACGAAAAAGCATTTCCAATCAAAAACATTCGCCACAATAGGAAATTTAGTAAAAAACAACCCTGGATGACAAGAGGACTTATATCTTCCAACAACAAACTAAAATTCAACAATAAAAAGCTCAAATTGCCTAACGAACAGAATAAACAAAATTATAAAAACTATTGTAGAATCTTTAATAAGGTTAAAAAACAATGCAAAGCGATTTATTACAGAGACATCCTGATCGAAAACAAAAATAATATGCGAAGAACATGGCAGATTTTAAACGAAGCAATCAACAAAGACAAACGTGAAGTGAAACTACCTTCATTTTTCATTCAGGATAAACAGAAATAAACGAAGCCCATAACATAGCAAACGAATTCAATAATTTCTTTGTTAACATTGAAAAAACAACATTCGAGCAGATTAAAAAAATAAACAAATACTACTTAGATTATATGAACAGTAATGTTCCAAATACCTTCTACTTAACACCTACTACTCCCTCAGAGGTCGCACACGTGGTAAACAAAATGAAGCTCAAAACGTTAAATGACTGCCATGATATCTCAACACGTCTTCTTAAACATACGGTAAATGAAGTTGTCGATCCTGTTGCTCATATCATTAATAATTCTTTCATTAAGGGCATAGTGCCAGACAAGTTGAAAGTTGCAAAAGTTGTACCTATTTTTAAAGCAGGCGACCAAAGCAGTTTTACTAAGTATAGACCTATCAGTATACTCCCAGTATTTTCAAAAGTAATGGAAAAGCTAATGGAGTCCAGACACACAAGTTTCTTAGATAGATTTGATATTCTTTCTCCTAATCAATATGGATTCAGAAAACTACATGCTACAATACATCCTATTCTTCAGCTCCTGAAAAGCACCGCAATACAAAATAATAAACAAGGGAAAGATAGCATGTTAGCAGTGTTCTTGGATTTATCCAAGGCTTTGATTCCATAAATCACGAAATATTATTACACAAATTGGAAAAGTATGGAATCAGAGGTCTTGTTAACAGCTGGTTTAGAAGCTATTTCTCAAATAGGTTCCAGTATGTAACGTACGAAGATCATAAGTCGGATCTTGCAACACAGACATGTGGCGTCGCGCGGGGTTCGATCTTAGGACCCGTTTTTTTTCTGTTGTACATCCATGACATTAGTAATTCCACCTCATTGAATCTTCTATCATTTGCAGATGATACAACAGGGCATGGCTCAGGCTTCGACAACAACTCCCTAACCAGATATTTTAACGAGGAACTTCAAAAAGTATTTGAATGGTGTTCGGCGAATCAGTTATTACTGAATGCCCCAAAAACCACATACATTGTGCTGAACACATATAAAAAAAATAACAATAATTTCCGCCAAGAGCTAAAAATAAATAATCAAATAATAAACAAAGTGGGAGCCACTGAAACCACAAAATCAACAAAATTTCTGGGAATAAGTATTGATGAACATTTGTCCTACAAGGCTCACATATCCCAATTATGTTCCAAAATAGCGCATGTCAATTACAGTCTCAATAAAGTTAAGAATATTCTCCCACATGGACCCATGAAAACACTTTAATACATAGCCATCTGTTATACGGAATACATACTTGGGGCAACTCCAAGGAAATAAAAAACTGGTAATTATGCAAAAACGGTCATTACGAATAATCAGTAACAAAAGATATAATGCCCATACAGACCCTTTATTCAAGAAAGATAAAATACTCAAGGATGATGGTCTGTCTGAACTACAAGCGTCCATGTTCGTCTTTGACTGGAAAAATGGTAGAATACCACCATCCTTTAACGAAATCTTCAGAATCGTAGACAATCCGTTTGGAATGACTACCAGACAGTCTGGTCTCCTACACATAGAGAAAATGCAAACCAAATCCCTAGACAAACTTCCTCTGTTCATGTATCCAAAGATATGGAAAGCTCTAGATAACTCAATTCGTCTTATCAATAATAGAGACACATTCAAGAGAACACTTATTTCAAAATTCCTTTCATCATACTCAACCGATGTTCACTGTAACAATCCCTATTGTCCAGATTGCACACTTTAAATTTGTAAATTTTCTAGGATACTTAATCACAGTGGGTCTGACATGTCCCTGTCCTTTTACGACTAATTGACGTACTCTGCATAATAATCTGGAACCCTCGTCCTACCCAAGCTTGTTATTCGTGCCCGTTCCAAAATTATTTAAAAGAATCTCCTCAACACTCAAGCAAGAATCTGTAAACAGCAAACAATAGACAATTATTAATAATCTTTTAGCCATCTTTCAGAACAGCTGATTAATCTTACGAGCACACAACCCAGACATGTGTCTGTAAACCCCCACAGTTACACTCTCGCAGGCAAATTTATCACAACGCAAACCTTTTTCCATGATGCGAGACTCATCGGTCAGCACATTTGTCGAGCGCTCTTCCGAATGTGCTAACCGACTGGACTCAGTGCTAAAATATACCAACCAAGTGTGCTGTCAATGCTTGTACTGCAACTAGTTCTCACCGGAACACAGTGCTAGCTGAAATAGTGGACAAGAAAAGCTGGTTACCATCCTTCAAATTGAAATCACCGGTCTCCAGCCAGAACAGGTGTGGGACAGTACTTTTCTGGGACATTAGTATGGCCCCATGTCATGAAATTACTCGTGTTCCATTCCCCCTTTATATATCGTACATGATCTGCTACATGTGAAACTTCCATAACAATTTTGATCACTGTCTGTTTGCAATTCTAAGGGGGGTGATAGGTAGACAGCTAATCTGGCTATGTCACCTCCCTCAGTATGCATACTAACAATTTTAAAAAATATATTTGTAATCGCTTTTTTATGTATACTGAAATAAAGAATATCTATCTGTCTATCCGCTTAGAGCACTTTGAGGTATATTCCTCAGAGATCTTCATTAGATCCACTGGAGAGAATTTTTTGATATTTGAGAAAAACAAAGTTTATTTCAATTGACTGTTCTGTTTTCATTAATGATTACTTTGCTTGTAAGTAACTACACATGACCAGAAAGCCCTGATTTGCTCCAAAAAATCCCTGTCTCAATCCTTGTTGATTGCCATTCACTCCATTTCTTCACACAACTGATCACTTCCAGGAACATTGAATATTTCACCAAATTTCAACACCAAATTTTAACAAACCTATGTGGTCTTTTCAGAGGGAAGCCCTTTGGTCGTTTTACAACATAATCTCCAGTCTGCCATACAATGTGTGCTGTGAGTGAGGGTTAAAAAAAACAGTCATAATTTTTCAGAGCCTTTTTGGTGATAGTCATCTCTGTATGCACACATGTACAAAGTGAGTTTTAAGTGACACTTCCTTTTTGCCTCCATTTTTCTGATCCCTCAACACTAATGCCATTATTCCTTGTAGGCAACTTGATCCAGGTAAGCCTTTAGACTCTCTTGCGCTTCTGGTTTCAAATATTTTAATTTCTGTTACTGAGAATTTATTCATATAAACAAAAACAGCAAAATTGTTAGACCAGAACATTTTCAATCATACTGTAATCTTAAATTTCCTTGTTGCATTTATTTATATTTATTTATTGGTGTTTAAGGTCGCATATTTTTGCACAATGGCTAATCATGACCACTCCTTGTTGCATTATGTGAAAAAATTGCATGTTAAAATTTTGATATTTCAACATCACTATGCAGAAAATTAACCCTTTACCCAGTGTAATGGCCAAAACAAGCCAGCCTTATTCGCAAAAATAACCATTCAGTTATCATTATTTTTTTCATTTTTTGTCTCAAAAACATAGCTTATGGCCCCTCATTGGAATGAGCTCATTCAGCTCATTCAATGAGGGATCATAAGCTATGTTCTTGATGCAAAAAATGAAAAATATTAATTATTCACAAATTTTCTTGACAAGTGTTGTCTGCCTTTCGTGTTACACAAAGGGTAAAGTAGAGCAGACATCTGTGGTGTACTTACCTGTACAATATTTCTGTATTCTTCTTTGGAATAGGTCTTTTTTGAGGGTATAATTCCTCCATACAATATCTTCTCATAATCTAAATAAAAGGAGAAAACATCACAAATGTAATTTTCTTTTCAACTGACAGATCAAGCAAGTAGATGTAATGATCTGGTGGTAGCATATCTTCTAACAAAATCTGCCAATCACTAAAAACAAGTTAATAATTAAAAATAGAACATATTTTCATTTTTGGAATTCACTTTAAAAACATTACCACAATCCAGTACAGTAGAATCCTCTTAATTGAATATCCACTTTGCCAGTGAAAATTATTCAATTAACAGGAGTATACAATTAACAGGGATTTGGTCAGTTTCCTGTGTTCTGGAGGTAAACTGAGCATTTATTCTATTATATCTTGTTTGACAGAGCTCATAGAGCTCTGTCAAACAAGATATAATAGAATAAATGCCTGTATTGGATGTAGTGAGGTCAAAAAGGTTGATAAATAAGGGGAATTTGGTGTGCGTCACAGTAATTTTTTAGACATATTAAAAAAATTTATATACAATTAACAGGAGTTTACTCTACAACCCATATGCAATTAACAGACCAAATTTGTACTGAAGGTATGGTAAATGGTTTTGTGTTTGAAAATTATATTCAATTAACAGGGATACACAATTAAGAGATATCCAATTAAGTGGGATCCACTGTATAAGAATTCCCATTAGTTGCTTCAATCCTGCACCAAGATAACACTTTTGCAGACTTAGTGTATATTTCTGTATATTTCTATGTAGTGTTTGATATGGCAGTCTATTAGCTAATCCTATGCAATGCCTATGGATAGTCAGTATATGTTAGCTTACCAACTAACACTGTGCAATGCACAGGGTTAATCACACTTTTCTTTCTGGTTATAAATAAGATCATATCTATTGTGCAACTAACCCCGTGCATTGAATAACCTCACTGAGTATACATTTTCATGTAGTGTGTGATATGGAAGTTTTATCTGATAACCATAGAGTATAACAACCGTTGTATATACTTGAAGTATATACAACGGGTGTTGTATATAATTATAATTTATGCGAACGACCTCTGACCTCTTTCAATTCCATTTTCATTCATTCATTCATGAAACATCGTTATATCACAGGGCAGGTTTTAATTGTACGCTTATTGCACTTTGTCAAAATCCTCTGATGGTGTCATTTCTTATTTATTTTGCTTCAATAAAGGCAACCTAAAATTTTGCTTCAAAACATTGTAGAAATTACTTGAATGTTAATAGTAATTAGTATGCGGCGACTGCGAACTATTTATAGTCACGGCCTCGATCAAAAGTACTCACGGAACTGCGCTAATTAAAAGTTCGTCTGCTCTACCTGAAAAAAAAACCCTTCGTAAAAATTGTAAACAAACGCAAAATTATTTGTTATATTGGGACTACAGCATAAAACACGGAAGAAAACTGGAACTATGTCAAAAAAAGAATAACTCTACTGAAACACCGTTTTGTTACTGTTAATAAAATAGTTGAAATTTATTTTGTTCCAGTGCAGTTACATGATGCAAGAAGTGCAATCGCACTTTACAATCGCCGTCATCAATTTTGTAATGTAAGGGACACAACTCTATGCGTCTTGTCCTATTTCTTTTGTCTCGTAGACTGGTTTTCTTTGGAGGCCCGTGGGAAGCATATATAAGTCGGCTAGACGCACGAGACTGGTGTCTGTTTGTTATCAGATAAAAACAATAAACATATAGTGTGTTTTTATATCTGTGTTATACAGCTCGTTGAAATATGATTTATTTTTTCTCGGCGAAGCCTAGAAAAAATAAACCATATTTCAACTCGTTGTATAACACAGATATAAAAACACACTATATGTTTATTGTCTATATATTGCATGTATCAATTTTGTATAACGAGAAATTGTGCCTAATTCTGTGCATTGCACAGAGTTAAGTCACACTTCCTGGTTATAAAAATGTTTCATTATTAACCCTTTACCCAACAAATCGCCCGCATCCGCCCGCGTAATATGCAAATTCAGCAGTTGAAAAAATATTATTTTTCAAAACATTTCAACAAAACCATATCATGTGACCCCTCGTTGGAACGAGCTCGTCGAGGTCGTTCCACCGAGTGGTCACATGATATGGTTTTGTTGAAATTTTTTTAAAAAATGATATTTAAAATAATAAATTTTGATATCGTCTGTGTTGGGTAAAGGGTTAACTGAATAACTAACCCTGTGTACCGCATAGCCTTAGTGTAAATCCAATCTATAGCAACTCTTTACGTAATGTAATGGCCAAAACCAACTTATAATATTCTCAAAAAGCATTTATACTCATATGCCCCCACATTGGAAGTTTATTTATTTATTGGGGTTTAACCACACTTTTGACTGCCAGGGTCACCTCGTGTTGGACAGTTTTATGGGAGGAGGAAGATGGAGTACCTGGAGAGAACCAGTGATCAATGGCAAGCAACTTCAGGCTCCCCAGATACTAACTCCACACAAGCAGGGTCAGCATTGGTTGAAGACAAGTGCACCATCGACGTGCAGTACGCATTAGTACACAATGCCACTAGGCCCCCACATGGGTAATGAGGATGAAGTGTCTTGCCCAAGGACACAACGCGGTTGCCGCAGGTAACATTCAAACCGATAATGAAGGTTAAAGGGCACAAAATATAAATGTGTCCAGAGGGAATACGAGATAATTTATATCAAAATTATGAAGTTATTGTATGGAATGAGCGCATGACTTTTCACTATAAAGCTATTATCCTGTATGTGAGAACACCCTCGTCCCCACCCCCACCTGTTTTGCAAGAGATAATGTCCAAAATAAAGAGGTGGACCACAATAAATGCCAAGTGTCACAATGCAAAAGCTTGATATTTATTTAACCCTTTACCTAACACAACTTTTTAAAAAAATAAATTAAATTTCACATTTTTCTAAAAAAATTTTTTTTAAATAAAACCATGCAAATTTGTATATCATTAGAACCGGCCTGTCAAGCTGGGTCTAATGGTATCCATATTTGAGTGGTTTTATTGAGACATTTCTAAGATATTTTAGGCTGTGGCTGGATTATTTTGTTCAATTTCCTGGCAGTTTTTGGCTGCTTTGTTAGGTAAAGGGTTAAATAGCATATTGAGCAGCAGATAAGGGACCTAGAGACCTTAGATCACCTGGTGCAGATTCCAGGTAGAAAGTAGTAAAGGTAGAATGCGATGTCTACTAAGTGGCCATCATGATGTCTGATAAATACAGATTATCATGATTATGAGCACGTCCTGTGATTTGTATCAGACTTGAGGTGGTGTCCAGAATGGGATCTCAACGAGCCGGCTTTGCCGGCGAGTTGTGATCCCGTTTTTAGACACCACCAAGAATCTGATACAAATCACAGGACATACACATTATCATGATAATTCATTTATCTAACAATTCTGTCACACAAACAGATTAAATCTTAAATTACTAAAACAGTTTTGGGACATAATGTTGGGTCTATCACTGAAACGCACATAGAATGTATTCATGCACCTGTTATGATAGCCTGTCGTGTTACCAGAAATGAGTCGTCTATATGATACGGAATCAGAATGAGTCATCTACATGATACGGAATCAGAACACATTATGTGACACATACCGTTTTTCATGTTTTTCAGGCCAAAATCAATATGATTGTCAGATAAAACAACTGAATTTGTATATGCCCAGGAGGAAGATAAAGCTCATGAGCAGAAATTATGTTCATCTATCTATCTCTATCAGATAAATTACTATAAGCGATGCGGATAGTAGACTGAATCCATCTGGAAATGGAATGATCTCGGATATCTTTTCTGCCTGGAATGAGAGAAAGGAAGAGCTTTTCATTCCTTTTGGAATGAAGGTGGGCCACTTAACGTATACTCTTAAGGCACTTACTGGATAAAGGAAAGGCCTGGAGTTATTTACAGGTGGTAAGGCATTAATGATAATAGGAGTAGGCAACTTTTCTAGTGTCTGATTCCTGGCTACAAAACCAATTTGAGTAGAAAGAGTAATAGAATTAGCATGAAGGTCACTAAATCTTCTAGCCATAGCAGAAACAAGCAAGAATACCGTCTTGAATGTCAGAAACTTAAACTCAACTGAATCCAGTGGTTTGAAAGGAGCTTCTTGGGAGTTTGAAAAGATCCCAAGCATGATTCCATTTTTGCCCTAGGCCTTTTATTTTAAGAGAAAAATTCTTCAATAATTTTAACAAGGATAGCTCAGCATCGACGTTAATTCGGCCTTCATGATAACATGTGTCTGACAACATATAGCGGTATCTTTTGATGGTGATAGGTTGAAGTTTCTTAATATCGAAAAGAAACAGAAGGAAATCTGCATTGTTAGGAACTGTTGGATGCAGATAACTGATGCCATTGTAATGGCACCAGACAAAGAAAACTCTCCACTTCCCATGAAAAAGTATAAATTTTATAGTAAATTTCCTTTCTTATTATACCTACCGAAATTGTTTACAACAGGCTTGCACTACAGTGGAAGAACCTAACTCGGATAAAATACTCTCTATTTTAATCTTTCCCAAGATTTGGGAAAGAAAAGTGGTGTAAAAACACCACGAAAAAATAAGCCAAAACTGGGCCGAGCGCCATCGGCGCACACCCAGTATGGGATGCTCTTCCATAGTACAAATCCATGACTACCGTCACAGTGCGCAATGCATCAATTCGTCAATCTTTTGATTCCGAACAACACAGGAGTTATGTGATCAGCGGGGAGGAAGGATTCTTACCCAAATAAGAAGACGGGAGGGCCTCCATGTAAACAATTTCGGTAGGTATAATAAGAAAGGAAATTTACTATAAAATTTATACTTCTTATCAACCTACCTCAATTGTTTACAACAGGCTGAACAGACAAAAGGCTGGAGGGAATGACATAACCAACCCACACATAACTCAATAGCACTGGGACCATGGACAGAGGAAGAGATCCCTAGGCCTATCAAACCATAGCATCACAAACATTAGAAAAGCCAATGAAAGATGAGGCGTATGGTGAAGTGCGACGCACAGACAGAAAGGGCAGAAACAGCACAAAGCTGGAACCGACCCTGAAAAAAGCTGAAACCTTGGATAGACAACATGCTGAGCCGAAGAAAGAGGGCTCCAAGGGTCTCTGTCAGCTCCTGCAACTGTCGCAGAGAAAAGGAGAATGTAGCATTTCTCCAGAAGGCTGCCAGTATAACATCAGTCATCCGACAACATGACAGAGTTATTAAAAGAGGAAGACAATGCACGCACCTCGTGGCAGAAAAAACAATTGGTAATACAATCACCAGTAGCTAGACAAGCGGAAGCTGCACGAATAGCAAGACAAGTCCATCAAGAAATGGATGCAGGAGAGATCTGGCATGTGGGAAAACGCATATTCATCCAGGATAAAGGCGTGAATGCCCCCCACCCCCAAGCAGAGCAGCACCCAAGAAAGTGACCATCTTGGAGTAAACTGCAAAGTCCTAGGCCTTTTCAAGGAAAAGAGCTGAACAAGCTTGGAGAGGCAAGGATGAGTGTTGAAACAATGCGGTATCACATAGGAAAAAATGCCTCCGAAGCATGGACAAGTACACATTGCTGGAGACCCCCAGAAACAAACATATACCAGAAAACTCCGCAAGCAGTGTGATCGAAGGAGTGACAGAAGCAACAGAGTGATCGCACACCATCGATAGAAGAACCTTCCACTTAGCCACTGAGGCTAAACCAGTGGAGTGAGTGCCTCCTTGAAGAAAAGCAACTCCACTGCGTGTCTCGAAAAACCACTACGGAGGAGACAGGACCCGATAAAAGACATGTGCGAAGGCACAATGAAGTCCGGTCAACTTGAAAACCTCCCGGGCGACTTTGGCAAAGAAAGTCGCGAGGTAGAGGGAGACATGCCGGAACCGCCGCTAACAGAGAGCGGAGCAGATTGATCCACACCCACCGAAGCGACGGGTGTGATCGAAAGGATTCGATGACTGCAGGTTCATATCTGGGTGAGAACCTGAGGCGGAATCGGAACCGGTAGGAACCGGTAGGAAGGTGTAGCCGACAAGACCATCCCAAAGGAGGGCCAGAGCATCCACGGCGAAAGCCAGAGCATCTGGACACGGGGACACGAAAGTGTCCACCGGATGGTTCCAACTAGTCACAAGAGATCGATGGAACCCGCCATGTGGAGCATCCACCTAGTGGAAATGACCCTGCCCCGACGGGACAGGGAGTCAGCTAGGACGTTCAGACGACCGGGTTCCGAATGTAAGCAACCACCGTCGAATGGTCGGACAACAGAAGGAACTGGCGATTCGACAGGTGAGGGATCCACTGCCTGAAACGCAGAAGAAGAGCAAGAAGCTCCTTCTGGTTGATGTGTAGAGCTGCATGATCCTGGTCCACCATCCCAGGAATGGAAAGACCTAGAGGATCCAACGTCGCACCCCATCCGAGATCGCTGGCATCTGCCGTCAGAACGCGATCGGATGTGGGTAAGTCCAACGGAACACCCTGCGAAAGCCACTGGACATCCGCCCAGAGGAGAAGGTGAGGATAAAGATAGTCTGGAAACTGAAGCACCAGATCCAGAAAATCTACATTCGGCCACCAACGACTGAGCAGAAAGTGTTGGGGAGGTCTGACACGCAGCCGACCTAGAGGAATGAGATCCGTCACTGAACAGCAGAGACCGATTAGCAGGAGAAAACTCCGAGCTGTCGTGGATGTGGACTGGGACAGAGTCGGAGCAAAAGCTGAGAGAATCACAGCCTTGGCCTGGGGAACCGCCACCAAATTGAATTGTGTGCGGAAAGCCATCCCCAGATGATAAAACGACTGAGAAGGGACCAGGTCCGACTTCTCCTCGTTGACTCTGAAACGTAGCGACGTGAGCAAGCTCAACAGAGTGGCGACATCCGACTGAAGGCAGCATTGGAATGCCCCTGGAGGATATCGTCCAGATATGCCGAAGTAGTCACCCTGGAATGTGTGCGATGGAAAGCTATCACATGCGACATCAGTCTGGTGAAGGACCAAGGTTGAGGCCGAAAGGCATGGCCTTGAACTGGTAAACTCGCCCCAGAAAAATGAACCTGAGATACTTCCGTAACGCCCAATGAATCGGAACGTGAAAGTAAGCGTTTCGCAGGTCGAAGCTGGAAGCGAAATCTCCCTGGTGAATTGAATGGAGGACCGACCTGAAAGTCTCCATGCTGAACTTGGGAGCAATGATAGACTGGTTCAGGAAACTCAGATCGAGAACCGGTCGGAGTCGGCCGTCCTTCTTCGGCACCAAGAACAGGTGGGAATAGAAACCCACTGACCTAATGTTCTTGATGACCTCAATCGCCCCCTTTGTCAGGAGATTGTCTATCTCCGTGGACAAAAGTTCCCGACGTAAAATGTCTGAAGGAACTGTGGTTGGAAAAGGCACCCCGGACAGAGTGGAGTGCCGTCGGAAGAATATTCGCAGCCCGGACCAAACAACATCTAACATCCAAGGATCGGATGTGATGGTGGCCCACGGTCTGCGAACTCTGCTATCCTTCCTCCAACCTGGGACGAGTCGAGGTGAGGACCTTCATTGCGAACCCCGACGAGGCTCGCGAGAGGAGAAAACACCTCTACTGAATGAAGAATCCTGGGAGTTCCCTCAAGACTGCCGACGCTTACCCTTACCCCTTGAGTAAGAAGCAGAAGCGATGGCAGAAGGATCAGCCCCTTTGCTTCGCAGAGGAAGCAGAGGGTACTTGTTAGGCTTGGAACGGCCCGTGCCTACCCTAGAAGGCTGATCAAGCTGAAGAAACAGCAGCTGATCGTTGGAATGACGTAGGACGTCATCCCGGACCGTCAACACAGAATCATGGAAAAGTTGCGGACCTGTCAAAAAAGCAGATCGAAGAGCAGCGTACTGCTCCTCAGGAAGGGATCGGCCTGTGTCCCGCGCAGAGTCCCTTCGAACTAATTCCAGATTAGCCGTGTTACAGGCATGCGTGTGAGTAAGATGCATGAGCGCCTTGGACAGCACACGCAAAGGAGCCTGTACCTCGTCAATCTTATCTGAAGGCAGATAAGCAGCAAAAGCTGAGACGACGTGATTGGAGAGAGAAAGCATACCAAGCATCTCTCTCGATAAGCCCAATGTGGACTCCAGAGTCGTCATCGGAATGACGGCAGACTTGGACAGCCCGAGGGAATTGGAGTCCTGATCCAAAACCGTCAAAGTCTGGTAGATCGACGGATTGGCGGAATCGTAGGAATGATAACGCGCCGGAGGCAAAAAGGTGTCAACCCTGGTGAAGAACGGAGCCTTCATAGCCTTGGAACTTAGCTTGGAGTCCAAGGCTGAAAATGCTTCAACCAACTGTACCGAAGGGCACAGTCGAAGACGCCCAGAAGCAGGTTGCTCCATAGACTGTTGGCGCACGACCGATGATCGCGGCCTGGCTGACACTGTCGACTGGATAGATGGTTTGAGATCCGGAAGGAACCCAAACACGAAATCAAGAGCTGCCGCCAAATCCGAAGACTGCTGGCTCTCGACATCAAGCATGTCTGATTCTTCCCCTGAGTCGGAAGACACATAGCCCATCGTGGGCAAACCAGCCGACGCCTCCCATGGTGTCGGAACACCAGGGGATCAGAAAGCGGCCTGTTTCCAATCCCGGGAGGCGGCGCCATAGGAGGCACCTGGAAACCACTCGCTGCCTCACTGGAAGCAACAGGAAGGCTCGTTGACAGAACCTGAGTGAGTAAGGAGAGGGCCTCCCTAAGCTCACTGCCCGTACTGGCCGGTTCGACAGGGGAACGAACCGGCAAAGTGGCTTCACCGCTGACCCTCTGAACCAGCGAAGGGTCACGATCCTCCAAAAGACCCGACGTGGGACGACGGGCGGCAGCCGAAAACGTCTGAAGCCAGACATGTATAGGGGTGTGACACACCCCGAGGATCAACATAGCAGGAACTCATGAGAGTCACCGCTGACCTCTGCAGGGCAGAAGGTCCAGGCTGCACAAAAGACGTTGGACCCCCAAAACTGGTCGTGTGGCCAGAATGAGGGACGGAAACGCCACGGAGTTCATAGTGTCCCACTAAGAACAACCGAATCCAATGACAACTGTGGTGTTCGACGGCGCAGAGACCACAGGAGAGGGTCCGGCCGGCAGCCACTTCCAACTTCGCCGAGTTGAAGTCAGGGAAGGCCGAGGCCGATACCCCCACGTCTACACAACCAGACACCGCAGCAGACCACTGCAGGTATAAAACTACTGTGCTCAATGGCTGAGAGGACACAGTATGGGGTTCAGTCGGCAGCCCCATATGACTTCGCCGAGTGGAAGTCTGGAAAGGCTAAGGCCGAAACCCCACAACCACACTACAGACATCCCTGCAGACCCTGGCAGGGAGAAGCCGAGGCCGGCTAAAAACGGTGCCCAATAACGTTGTAGACGGAACAGCAGTAACAGCAGATACGACGGGAGCTGTTGGAACTGGCGGAAAAGCGGAGAGAGCCACCAAGCTCGGCCTCCAAAGGAGGAGTCACAACCCTAGTGACAGCCTCAGATGTCGACTGGAGAGGGCGCATAGTCCCGGAACCAGGCATCTCTACACCAGAAAACCAACAGCTCCCGCAGTGTCCACCACGGTAAAACACTGCACATTCCCCACGGAAGGGGAATAACTCTCACCAGACATGGTCGAATCGGGAAGCCCCGAAAAGAAAGCGGTCCCCATCCCCCGCTGGTGCGGGAGGAGCTGCACATCCCCCACGGAGGAGGAGCAATTCTCATCTGACGTGGTCGAATCGGGCGACCCAAAACTAAAGCGTTCACCACCCCCCTCGGGAGCGGGAGGACCTGCACATCCCCCATGGAGGGGGTCAAACTCACACCAGACGTGGTCGACTGCATTCCACACCACCCGCGGGTGCGGACGAAACGGACATGAGAACGCACCAATGGCGAGGGCAAAAGGAATTGCCCTAAAGGAACCAAACTGGAAAGAACAGAGGTGAGAGCAGTAGAAGAAAAAGGTGAACTAAACAGAAAGTAGAAGAACACCCTCAACTACGAGAGAAGGTGGCAGAACCCAGACGGCCGACACCTACTCCAATAAAAATTTTTATCAACGGAAAAAATTCATTGTCGAATCGCGATGACACGATGTCGCAAAACATTCGCGAAAACGGAATAGTAATTAATAAACAATGAGAATGTGGTTGAAAATATAAACGAGAATATATAAAACACAGTCCTGTTATTATACGATCTTCAGATCCATAATTCCAGTCACAGGAAAACCATTATCCACGAGTTGAATTATCACTGTTTCATAATGCATATGGCGGAAACACATCCTGCTCGTGCTTCGGATAGAAAAAGAATGACGAATTGATGCATTGCGCACTGTGACTGTAGTCATGGATTTGTACTATGGAAGAGCATCCCATACTGGGTGTGTGCCGATGGCGCTCGGCCCAGTTTTGGCTTATTTTTTCGTGGTGTTTTTACACCACTTTTCTTTCCCAAATCTTGGGAAAGATTAAAATAGAGAGTATTTTATCCGAGTTAGGTTCTTCCACTGTAGTGCAAGCCTGTTGTAAACAATTGAGGTAGGTTGATAAGAAATGGCTATGTCTGAAGGACCTGACAACAGAAAGACGTGAAGGTTGAGAACTGCCGAATTGCTGTGTAGTTTGTAGGTTTTGCCTTAAAACAAGAAGTCCTTCCACAGAGGTAATCATTGAACAAGTAACAGAGGTATGTCGAGTAACAGAGGTCTGAGAAGGTTTGGACATGATCTCAGAGGAGACAGAGGGGCCATCAGAATAACTTTGCAGGTTGATTGTTTGCTTTTCTGAAGCACCTGAAGTATTAACAAAGTTGGCAGGAAGACCTAGCCTAAGATTCTGTTCCAAGAAATGAATAGCACATCTACTTCAAAGGCTAATGGTTCCAAGTACATAGAGACAAATAGATATTTTGATCCTGAGTGAACAAAAGAATCTTTTCTGTGAGACGGAACACTGGTAGGGTGTGGGTTCTGCCTTGGTTCCACAAATAAGCTACACCTGTGTAGAGTTGTCTGAAAGAATCTGAACTTTGGAATTCAAAAGCTGACATTTCCAATGAGTTAAGGTTTGGAGAATAGTAAGCATCTCCTTTTGACTGATATGGAGAATGGACTCCTGATGATTCCATTGACCATGGCAATTTAGATTTTCCATCACCAAGGTTGCACCCCATCCCTGATCGCTGGCATCCGACATTAGAGTAAATGATGGAGGAGGTATAACCAAAGATATCCCCTGTGTCATCAACTCAAAGTTTGTCCAAATTGGAATTTTCTTCCCGATAGCTGGGAAAGACAAATTACATGATCCAGATTGTTGACTGTAGCCTTCCAGATTTCTAGGAAGTAAAACTGGAGAGGATAGGTGAAAAGACTTCCATGTGGAATCAAATCTGTAGCTGCTCCTCATAGGCACAGAAGTCTTGTAAACTCCCTCGCAGTCATTGTCACAGTTAGAGTAAAATAGAGGGAGAATGCTCTTATAAGTCAAGATCTGGCCAAGGCAAGGCAGACCAGATTCAGATGAGTCTGAAATTCCATTCCCAGATGGTAAAAGGTAGTTGATGGGGTTAGATCTGACTTCTGTATGTTAACAATGAACCCCAGTGATTGTAAGAGATTTAGGAGCTTCTGGACATTGTGAAGAAGAATTTCCTTGTAAAAATATCTCTGAAGGATATTGGCCAGGTACACCAAAGTCAGCAATACCTAATGCAGTGCTCCAGATAATTTTTTTTTCAGAGGAGTAATTAATCCCCCATTTTGACCCGAGGGAGTACCTGGACTAAATCCAGAAGTATCGTGTACTCCTTGGCAACTTATTGGAGGAGTACAAGATTTTTATGTTGCAACCATTTATAATTCAGTATCATTTTGTAATAAAGACTTACACAGAATGCCAGGTGTATTATTTACCTTCCAATTTCATTCAATAAAAGATACATTTCTAAATTAGGTAAAAAGTTTTTGTTTTATTTTATTCAAAAGGAATCATTAAAAAAAACTGCGTGCTAGTGGGACACAGAACATTCTGGTACTCCGGCAACAAACTGATGAAATACAATGTAATGTCACCTGTACATTAATTACCGATTGCCTAGAATGAAATGGAAGCAATTTTTCGGTTCAAAGAATGGGTCTGAAACTCTATGATTCTGTAGGAAATGAAATAAAAGGATCAACGAGGGTCATACTTTTCAACGAGACTATGCCTGAGAATCAAACACATTTTTTTTTTAGCCTTAGAATATTGATACGTGGATAATAATAAAATATAAAATGCGACAGGACTATAGTTCTGACTGAATCCGTCTTCTCCAACAAGTTTCAAAACTGGCGAAACTAAATTAGGACCTGAAAATGAAATCCTATCATCACCCCCCCCCCCCCCCCCCCCCAAATCAGTAAAAATAATAATATCAGTACCTCTTGTTGTTCTAACTGGCGTCGTAAACGTTTAGCAGAAGCTGCCTGGTGCTTATACGTTGCGTCGTGTTTTTTTATAGTCGAAATCTGAATATTTGTGGGTCCGACTGTACCCATAGCATTTTGTTTTTTCTTTTCCCGGCACGTTGTACAAAACAAGCGTGTTTCCTGGTTTCTTTCTGGAAGTTGTTGTACTTCCACCCATGGATACTGCACAGGAGTCTGAAATTCTATCAATATATCTATAATTCACTCTCTACGTGATATTTACGTTCCCAACGTAATCCCCTTCTGTTTTTTCTTCAAAGATAAATAATTGTACTACGCATGCGCACAGATATGTAGTACAATTTGTTTATCTTTGAAATGGTGTTTTTTAACATGGTGAAGTCGGATATTTTTCAACATTTCTTGAATTTGATGTTGTGTTTGTGTTAAATAATGATGCAGACACGTAAATAAATGATATTTGGGCTGAGTACGACAAGTAGTATGTTGATTATGCGATTTTTGTCTTCGATATGAAGCGTCAACTGAGTCGACCCAAATGCGGCCAGTTTCTTTCAGTTTTAGTCAGATGAAATTTGAACGGGTTTCTCAAAGACTGTGAGGGCCAGGAGGGCCCCAGGTCACAGTCTTACAAAGACTACTGTGGATACTGCTTGATCCAAAGTTTTTTTGTTGAGCTTTGAGGTGCGTCCGTATGTCTCTTAACCTTTTTGAACACATTATCCAATATACATTTTAAAATGTGTTGTGCGACTGTAGCAGAATTGTCGACCGATTCGGGGAATTTTGAAAAAAATCCGGTAATTTTACTCTGGTTCATGTCTGATCCAGTTACTTTCTCTGCTGCAGCGCATGTGAAAATTCTGACTCTGGCTGCGTGATAAGAGCGCCTTTAGGCATATGTTGTCACTGATTGGTTGATTTTCTGGGAGGCTTCAAGTTGGAATTGATCTAAATATAAACATACGTAATTTCGAACACTGAGTGGCAAGGGATTCGTCGTCATAATAGTTTACTTCTGGAGAGAATTCGAAATCGGTCTTTTTACACTGTATTTTGACTAACGACATTACACAACTTTTAAAACAAGACAGACGAATACGACAACAGAAATGATTGAAGGCGTAAAACCGAAAACATAGGCGTAATCTGTACTCCTTTAATTTCTATTTGGGTCGTATTCGGCAATTTTCGATGCGTAAAATACGCCTGTACGCCCGTTATCTGGAGCACTGTAATGAGCTCAGAATGTGACATGATCAAGTTCATTATCCACATAAATGCCCAAGAAGCAAGGTATAGACTGAATCACATCACCCAGAATTGTTAAACCTGGCTGTTTACGGGAAACCTCAAGTCTTTCCTAAACAAAGGATGAATCATTATGTGAAAGTACGTGTCTTTAAGGTTGATGCTTGCCATAAAGTCATTGACTCAGATGCTGTTCCTGACCGGCCGGATAGTTTCCATGTAAAACTTCGAAGTAAGAATGAGCTTGTTGATCCAGCTTAAGTCTATGACTGGTCCGAAGGAACAGTCTGGCTTCAGGACCAGGAAGATTCCCGAGTAGAATCCTGGAGAGGACACATTGCTGACTACCTCTATTGCCTTCTTCAAGAGCATTAAGTTGACTGCTTTAAGAAGACACCCTCTTTTTAAACAGTTGGCTGGAAGATATGTGAACAAGGGTGTTCTTGACAAGGGAGGTCTTCTGAAAGAAAGAAAGAAATAACCCCCCTGGAATAAACTTTAGAAACCAAGAGTCTTTTGTAATTTTCTTTCAGATTTCCCCAAATGGGATAATCTTTCACTGACAGGAAGACAATAGAGATTTACAGCTTCATCTTGAACATCCTCGAGGCTTACGCCAGGAGGAAATCTGCTTTTCCATGGCAGACTTGCCTCCGTTAGAAGACTGAGAATGTACCCCATTCAACTGCTGAGAGCAGACGGGAGACTGGTTACGAGGAGCTGAAGATTTTGAGTGTGACGAGCCATGCAACTTTTTCGATCCAGAATACCTAGGTTTCTTAAAATGAGAATAATTAGTAGCAAGTGATGAAGTATAAGACTACTCATGGCTTGTTTGGTAACCTCTTCATTCAAAAAGGTTACTTGATCATTGAGAAGTGAAGTCCCTGTCAGAGAAGCAGCTCTGAGCGAGGCTTTTGGAGCTCCACGTAAGTTAGATGCTGACACTAAGGCATTGTCCATTAAACAAGCTCTTGGTTGCCAATCATTTGAGCTGTCATGTGAATGGAGGAAGTCTTAATGGAGTGGGATAACACTCCAAGTGGTAAAAGAACTTCTTCGAATTCATCCTTGTCTAGACGTTTATCCAAGGCCTGAGTAATATGATCCACAAAGGATAAAACATTCAGCAAGCCCCTAGAGGATGCAATAACATGATCCAATATAATCTAATGTATAGGACACTGAGAAGGCTAGTGAATGTTTAGCTCAGACAATTTCTTATCCAACAGTGGTGGCATAGACTGAATCTATGGACAAACAGTCTTAAAGAACATTGATTCTGTAAAAGGTCCTTCAGTGAGATAAAGGAAGAAGGGGTTGCTCTCTGAACAAGAAGTGCATTGATTCTTCTGAATACTTGAGTATCTTTCCAATACTGGAGGAGATTGAGTTGGAAATGACAGAAAGTCCTCTTTCTTGTGACAATGAACTTTGTCTAAAGAAGATGACAGACTTTTGAGCGATGACAAGCTTTGAAGTTCTATAGGAACCATATCCAGAAAGAACTGACAGAAGAAATGCATTGTTTCCATGTGCTGCATTGAGAGAGATAGACCGCTATCATCAATTGAGGACTCATCTGGAATAGAACGGGATGAATCATGCTCTCTGTCATGTGAGCATTCCGTCGGAAATCAGACAAATGAGAAGCTGACTCTGAAAAGTAATATTATCTGAGGGCACATTTCACATAGAGAATGCATGTGAAAGCAAGTCTAGAGCTTTTCCAAAAGCTTGACCCAATTCAGAATCAGGACATAGAGGTCGATCGTGATGTCTTGACAATGTTCTACATGGAGAAGAATGGGTGTTGATGCATCACAAATCTCTACCTCTGTTAGATGAATGACAATTTGAATGATGATGAAAGCCCAGAGATGAAAAATGACTTCAGTGATAGGACTGTCTACTCAGTGATTGGCCATGATGATCTGGAGGCATGTAAGGAACGATGCAATGTGTTCCCTCTGGATGGAGTACTGTTGGTGATGTAGTGGTGAGGGTGCTTTTGGTCATTCTGGATGATCCACTTGAAGGCAAGGTCAGTGAATCACTGGGAGGGTACAGTTTCTCTCCAGCTTGTCCGACCATAGTTAGGGTTGCCGCAGCCAAACCTGCTGAGGATGTGTTCCCCCCTCCACCTTTGAGCTGGCATCAATTACACTATCAACAATCCTTGTCCCAAAGGCTCCTGCAGATGATTTATTATTCATAAGCACTTCAATGCCAGCTCTCCCTCAACCGAAACAGCCTATGAGGAAACAAAGTCTGACGTGGATGAAAGAACATCAGATGAAGTAGTCTTATGCACTGTTGAATCTTCTGACAAATCTCCTGAATATGGAAGAGGATCTATGATGAGAATCAACCTTGGGAGCTAGTTTATGCATATTAGAATCTAAGCCAAAAATAAAATGTTGAAGCTCAGTCCAATGTCTCTTATCCAATTTTGCACAAACATCACAAGGTTTTTTGCGCATTACAGCCAGTGCAAGTCAAACACAATGGATGGAAAAAACAAACTGATTTCATATTTTGGAAGCACGAATTTTGGGAAATAAGAAAAATAAAATGCCAAATCTAGGACAAAATGGGCTCAAAATTAATTTTTTTTTAAAAATTAAAACTCATTTATGTATGCATAAGTTAGCCCCGTAAATAATAAAACTTTATTTTTGGGACTTACAAAGGTCAATGAATACTAAGTGCCCATGGGCAGCAATCAGCAGAGTATAGCCTAAGATGATGATTGTGGTTACACATTACAAATTGAATGATCAACATAGACATGGCATAAAATTTACATTTACCACTGAATTAGAATGCCGAAGCTAGGTCAATGAATACTAAGTGCCCATGGGCAGCAATCAGCAGGGTATAGCCTAAGATGATGATTGTGGATAAACATTACAAATTGAATGATCAACATAGACATGACATAAAATTTACATTTACCACTGAATTAGAATGCTAAGCTAACATTAAAGGCTACAGAAGAGATAAAAAGAACACCCAAAAGCCTTAAGAATTAAACAACAACTGTGACCAATGGTACGTGAACCTGCACTTGGAAAATACATGACATGATCAAGATAAATTTATTTGTAATGAATACAATAATGCAATAACAGAACGGTAATGAACAAGAAAAAAGGAGAAATAGGATAACTACGTAAAAATCTTGGCAAATACCATTAACAATGAAAGTGTCAATGACACTGTAGCTTAACTTGTGTGTTGTGTTTGATGAAAAGGATAATGTTCAATGTTTATGAAAGGATTATGAAATAAGACAAGAATTGTGATAATTGGGAATATGTTAATTTCTGTTCCCTGTATGCTATGTTTATGATAAAAATAATATGAGGTGTACACTGTACCAAAGATCTGAGGGGTGGGTTAATATGACCTCACAGTTAATATATGTGGCCCTCACAGTTAACGTATATCAACAAAAGTTACCAAGTTACAGTGAAATTATTCCAAAATGAGTCATCCTACCAAGTTACATTAAAATCCCTTCATAAATATGGCCTGTAGACTGTGCTAAAGGTTTTCGTGCGAAAGGTTTTCGGGCTTCGGGCCCCTGTAGCCATCAGTTTCCCAATTGCGTCCAAAGGGGACGTTCTCATCTAGACATTATATGAAGTCAACCTACCCAGTTACAATGAAATCCCTTAATAAATATGACCTGTAGACTGTGCTAAAGGTTTTTGGGCTTTGGGCTCTGGCAGCCATCATGGTTGAATGATCGCAACCAAAAGGAGACATTCACATCTGGGCATCATCTGGAGTGATCCTACAAAATTACAATGAAATCCCTTCATAAATATGACCTGTAGACTGTGCTTCAGGTTTTTGGGCTTCGGGCCCCTGAAGCTGTCACAGTTGATAAATCACGACCAAAAGGGGATGTCATCATCTAGGCATTATATGGAGTCAAACTTACAGGTTACAATGAAGTCCTTCCATAAATATGACCAATAGACTATGCTAAAGGTTTTGGGTTTAGGCAGCCATCAAGGCTGAATGATTGCGACCAAAAGGGGACGTTCTCATCTAGACATTATTTAGAGTCATCCTACTAAGACATTACATGAAGTCAACCTACCAAGTTACAATGAAATCCCTTCATAAATATGATCTGAAGTCTGTGCTAAAGGTTTTCGGGCTTTAGGCTTGGGCAGCCAGGTTTTGGGCTTGGGCAGTCGTCACGGTTGGCAGATCATGCCCAAATGGGGAAATTCTCATCTAGACATCATAAGGAGTCATCCTACCAAGTTACAATGAAATCCCTCCACATTAAACATGACCTGCAGACTGTGCTAAAAGTTTTTGGGTTTGGGGCTTGGGCAGCCATCATGGTTGATAGATCATGCCCAAAAGGGGACGTTTTCATCTAGGCATTATACAGAGGCATCCTACCAAGTTACAATGAAATCCCTTCATAAATACGACCTGTAGACTGTGCTAATGGTTTTCGGGTTTTGGGCTCGGGCAGCCATACCGGTTGCCCAATCGCGACCAAAAGGGGACGTTCCCATCTAGACATGACCCCAAACCTGCATATGAAATTTCGTGATGATCAGACAAGAACTGCGGGGTGTAGCCCGTGCTAAAGGAAAATGTGAACAGACGTCACAGACTTCCGCACGCGTGATGGCAATAGCTTATCTTGACTATGTCAAGTTAAGCTAAAAACTTACCAATGAAATGCATAGCCAACATGTAAGTAAGATATAGAAAGGTATTATAGACACTTAATGGTTGCAAATACCTTAATTTCAATTATATCTTGTATTATAAGACAACAACAAGGAATTCAAGTACGACTTCAAAGAAAATATAAAAATTTTCAGAAAGTGTACTTTCCGCATGAATATCTGCGCTAGCTGATAATGGAATAAGGCCTAAAAAAGTTAAAAATCTGTTTTTCAGGCCCTCCCACATGGTCCTTTTAGCTGCAGCATGCTCTCTTTTTATAACCAATGCAAACTTTAAAAAAATACAAATTAAATGGTTTATGTCTGATATTTTACCCAAGTTAATAAAATTGATAAATTTGCCCCTTAAGTGCAACATGAAGTTTTGATGGCAGAGAAATAATTAGAAAAACAAGAGGCCCCAAGGGGCCTTAATCGCTCACCGGCCAAAGTGGTTCAAAGAAGTGTTTGGGGTCACATTCAGTTAGACATAGTTCATCAACACTACAAAGGAATGAAGCCATGCAAAGGCAAATTTTATAGAAAAACACTAAGGAATGGATTTAAACAAACCTGAACCTAACATGCTTCCCCTGCCCCCCCCCCCCCCAACCCTGCCCATAGAGAGCCCTAATAATAAGCCAGGGACTCAAATTGAATAAACTTGAATCTGATCCCCCTTGAGATGTTACAAATGTATATACCAAATATTAAAGAATTCTGACTGGTGGATCTGAACAAGAAGGTTTTTAAAGAAATGTCCTCACATTGCATTATGTTAAACGTTGGGCTCAAATAGGGAGCCAAAATATTAACCCAGGGATCCAATTTGAACAAACTTGAATCTGACCCACCTAGAGATGTTGTATACCAAATATGAAAGGATTCTGATTGGTGGATCTGAAGAAGAAGACTTTTAAAAGAAATTTCCTCATATTGCACTAAGTAAAAATTTGGGCTCCCATAGGAAGCCAGATATCAACCCAGAGACCAGATTTGAACAAACCTGAATTGGACTATCCTAGAGATGTTGTATACCAAATATGAAAACATTCTGACTACAAGGGTCTAAAGAAGAGGATTTTTTTTTTAAATTCCCTATATTGCACTAAGTTGATATTTGGGCTCCCATAGGGAGCCCAAAAATTTATCCAGGTAACCAGTTTGAACATGACCCACCTCAAGATGTTGTATACCAAATATGAATGCATTCTGACTGGTGGATCTGAACAAGAAGATTTTTAAAGAAATTTCCTGATATTTCACTAAGTTAAAATTTGGGCTCCTACAGGGAGCCCAATTATTAACCCATGGACTCGATTTGAACAAACTTGAATCTGACCCAAATAGAGATGTTACATACCAAATATCATAGGGAGACCAAATATAAACCCAGGGACTCGATTTGAACAAACTTGAATCTGACTCCCCTATAGATGCTGTATACCAAACATGAAAGGATTCTGACTGGTGAATCTGAAGAAGATTTTTAAAGAAATTTCCTCAAATTGTAAGAAGTTAAACTTTGGGCTTCAATAGAGAGCCCAAATACTAACTCAGGGACCCGATTTGTACAAACTTGAATCTGACCCTTCTATAGATGTTGTATACCAAATATGAAAGGATTCTGACAGGTGGATCTGAAGAAGAAGATTTTTAAAGAAATTTCCTCAAATTGCACAAAAATAAACTTTGGGCTCCAATAGCGAGCCCAAATACTCACTCAGGGACCCAATTTGTACAAACTTGAATCTGACCCCCCCACCCCCACCCCCCCCCCCCACCCCTATAGATGTTGTATACCAATATGAGAGCATTCTGACTCGTGGATCTGAAGAAGAATTTTTTTAAAGAAATTTCCGCATATTTCACTAAGTTAAAATTCGGGTTCCTACAGGGAGCCCAATTATTAACCCATGGACTCTATTTGAACAAACTTGAATCTGACCCCAATAGAGATGTTCTATACCAAATATCAAAAGATTCTAAATGATGGTTCTGGAGAAGAAGATTTTTTTAACTTTAAAAAAAAAAGGGGTGCTATCAGAGTAATGCCCCTTGTGGTGCCCCCTGTGGACGTGGAAAGTTTGTTTGTAAAAACTTGAATTGCCATATGATAAGAAACAGGCACACCAAATTTGGATCAATTTGGTCCAGTAGTTTGGGAGGAGAAGTCGATAATGTAAAGTTCAAGACGGACGACTCTGGACGGCAAGTGATAAGTTAAGCTCCCTTCGGTGAGCTAACAATGAAAAGTGTCAATGACACTGTAGCTTAAATTGTCTGTGTGTTGTGTTTGATGAAAAGGATAGTGTTCAATGTTTATGAAAGGATTACGAAATAAGACAAGAATTGTGATAATTGGGAACATGTAATCTCTGTTCCCTGTATGCTATATTTTCAATAAAAATAATATGAGGTGTAGACTGGGATAAAGAACTGAGGGGTGGGTTAATGTGGCCCTCACAGTTAATGTATGCGGCCCTCACAGTTAATGTATATCAACAAAAGTTACCAAGTTACAGTGAAATTATTCCAAAACAAGAATGTGACAACGAAAAATCAGATTTGTGTAATTCTCAGTGTGCTAACCTGGATGATCTGGCAAAATCATACAACAACACATTGTCTTGTCTACTGGATCAGCATGCCCCTCTAAAAACAAAAACATTAATTATTCGCCCAAATATACCCTGGTTTACCAATGAACTGAGAACTCTAAAAGCTAATCGTCGAAAGCAGGAGCGGGAAAGATCTAAATCTTACAATGAGGAAGCAGCATATAAGATTATTCGTAATCAGTTCTCCAACAAACTAAAAGATGCCAGAAAATCTTACTATACAACATGTGTTAAAGCTTGTAATGGTGACAGCAAAAAACTGTTTAAAGTTGTTAAAAATCTGTGTACAGAAAAACAAAGTGTGTCATTTCCACTACACGATGATTCATCAAAGCTAGCTGATCAATTTGGCAAATTCTTCATCAAAAAAATAAAATTAATTCAGGAAAAAATTCAGAACATAAATGTAGACAAAATTGACATCAAACAGAGACCATCAGAAAAAGAGCTTTCAACTTTTCGACCATTAGAAATCCACAAGGTAACCAAATTAATAAAAGAATCCTCAAATGCCTCATGTCAACTTGACCCAATGCCAACATCTATTGTCAAATCATGTGTCGACTCTTTGGCTCCTGTAATCACAAAAATGATCAACATGTCTCTGCTAGAAGGATATGTGCCTGATATGTGGAAAATAGCAATTGTTAATCCTCTTCTGAAGAAACAAGGTGCAGAACTTGTGTTTAAAAACTTCCGACCAGTGAGTAACTTACCGTTCGTCTCTAAGCAGTGTGAAAAAGCTGCAATTGACCAGCTAAGCTAGTGATATGCATGCCCCATTACCGGCCAACACGTCTGGATTCAGAAAATTTCACTTGACTGAAACGGTATTGCTCAAGGTTCAGAATGACATCCTCCTTAATATGGAGTCTGGAAGGGTAACATTGCTTGTTCTTTCAGACCTTAGTGCTGAAACTGTTTGTCATAAAACTCAGCTGGAGACAATGAATTCTGATTTGGGACTTAATGGTGTAGATGCTACATGTAGCTGGCTATCATCATACCTCAAGAATAGACAGCAGCGTGTATCAATAAATGGTAATCTGTCAAAAGATTTCCATCTTGAATGTGGAGTCCCATAGGGAAGTTGTCTTGGTCCTGTTCTGTTTCTATTCTATATTTCAAAAATGTTCACCATCATTGAATCTCACCTGCCTGATGTCTATGGTTATGCTGATGACACACAGGTCTATTTCTCTTTTCGATCATCAATCAAGGATCAAACTAAAGCTCTAGAAACTATTGAATCATGTATTTCGGACATGGATGGTTTCAAATAAATTAATGATAAATGATGATATGACTGAATTCCTAATAATTGGTTCACAACAGCAACTCACTAAAGTTGACATCAATTCAGTGAAGGTAGGAGATTCCGCCATCAGTGCAAGTAACAGTCTATGTAATCTTGGTGCCTTCTTTGACACTACCATGTCTACGGACAGACATGTTACAAATATGTGCAATAAGGCTTTCAGGAGTCTATACACAGTTAAATAGATAAGACAGTTCCTCACGAAAGACTCCACAAAAACCCTAGTTCATGCCTTTGTAACTTCACATTTGGATTATTGTAATGCCTTACTGTTCAATCTTCCACAATATCATTACTCTTGCCTGCAGATAGTACTAAATGCATCAGGCCGAGTGGTATGCAGGTTATCACGATCTCAACACATCACTCCTGTCCTGAGGGATATGCATTGGCTGTCAGTCAAGTACAGAAATAATTTTCAAAACTTTATTATTAGTTTTTAAGACACAAAACAACATGTCACCAGCCTACATAGAAGAACTCCTTAATACCAAGAATATGTGTCAATACAACCTGAGGTCCGATGGTAAAATGCTACTACATGTTCCGAAACATAGGTGTAAGACATTTGGAGATAGGTCATTCTCATTTGCTGGCCCTCACTTGTGGAATAATTTACCAGAACACTTAAAAAGACTGTCAAATGTCAACCTTTTCAAGAAAGATCTGAAAACATACCTGTTTCAAAAAGCCAAAAGTGATGTTGTGGACTGTAAGATACTGTATATATGCCGTTTGTATATTTGCACGAGCTCAATAACATGTACAGCACCTTAGAATATGGTTCTACATCTTCTGAACTATAATTTTGGCGCTATATAAATGTGTATATTATTATTATCCTATCAAGTTACAATGAAATCACTTCATAAATATGGCCTGTAGACTGTGCTAAAGGTTTTCGGGCTTCAGGCCTGTGTAGCCATCACGGTTGACCGATCGCAACCAAAAGGGGACGTCCTCATCTAGACATTATGCTGAGTCATCCTACCAAGTTACAATGAAATCCCTTGATAAATACAACCTGGTGTCTATGCTAAAGTTTTTCGGGTTTTGGGCTTGGGTAGCCGTCATGTTGAATGACCGTGACCAAAAGAGGACTGTCTCATCTAGGCATTATCTGGAGTCATCCTACCAGGTTACAATGAAATCCCTTCATAAATACGACCTGTAGACTGTGCTAAAGGTTTTTGGGCTTCGGGCCCCTGTAGTCGTCACAGTTGACCAATCGTGACCAAAAGGGGATGTTCTCATCTAGACATTGTGTGGAGTCATCCTACCAAGGTACAATGAAATCCCTCCATAAATACGACCTGTAGACTGTGCTAAAGGTTTTCAGGTTTTGAGCTCAGGCAGCTGTCACAATTGAATGATCGCGACCAAAAGGGGACACTCTCATCTAGACATTATATGGAGTCAACCTACCAAGTTATAATGAAATCCCTCCATAAATACGACCTGTAGACTGTGCTAAATGTTTTCAGGTTTTGGGTTCAGGCAGTCATCACGGTTGACAGAACACGATCAAATGGGGAAGTTCTCATCTAGACATCATACAGAGTCAACCAACCAAGTTACAATGAAATCCCTGCATACTAAATATGACCTGTAGACTGTGCTAAAAGTTTTTGGGTTTGGGCAGCCATCACGGTTGACAGATCATGACCAAAAGGGGATGTTCTCATCTAGATCTTATACAGAGGCATCCTATCAAGTTACAATGAAATCCCTTCATAAATACCGGTAAGACCTGTAGACTGTGCTAAAGGTTTTCAGGGTTTTGGGCTCAGACAGCCATCACGGTTGACCGATCGTGACCAAAAGGGGACGTTCTCATCCAGACATGACCTCAAATCTGCATATGAAATTTTGTGGCGATCAGACAAGAACTACAGGGTGTAGCCTGTGCTAAAGGAAAATGTGAACAGACTTACAGACTTCCGCACGCATGATGGCAATAGCTTATCTTGACTCTGTCAAGTTAAGCTAAAAATTAAAATAAAAAACTGCCTGCCAACATGCAATTTTACAAAAAATGGCCTGAGATCAGAAGATCTACTTTGTGGGGCCTAAACTTCCATATTTAACCCAAAAAGGGTAAAGCCTTGACAAACTCAGCGCCCAATTTCCGGGGGTTCCCAAAACAAAAGAAAATATTTTCAAAATGAAAGTGTCAATGACACTGTAGCTAAACTTGGCTGTGTGTAGTGTTTGATGAAAAGGATAATGTTCAATATTTATTATTATCTTTTAACAAAATTCAGAAAAATGTGATAGCTCCTATCTAGTTGGCTGCTGGTGGCCATGTTTTTCAACAAATTCAGAAATATTTGATAGCTACATTCTAGACATCAAACCAAAGTTACATATGAAATTTGAAAAAGATCGAGTGACAGATGCAGCCTGTAGGGTGTGCTAACAGAATTGTTGACAATTTATGTGCCAAATCTAAGATGGCCATTGGCAGCCATGTTTTTCAATAAAATTTGGAAAAAGCTCCCATCTAGACATTGTCCCAAAGCCACATATGAAATTTGGAAATGATTGGGTGAGAGCCATGACCTGTACGGTGTACTAAAGAAATTGTTGGACAAATTATATTCAAATCCAAGATGGCCACTGGTGGCCATGTTTTTCAATGAAATTCAAAAAAAATTGATAGCTCCTATCTAGACATTGCCCCAAAGCCACATATGAAATTTGGGACTGATTGGATGAGAGCCAAGGACCGTAGGGTGTGCTAAAGGAATTGTTGGACAATTTATATCCAAATCCAAGATGGCTGCTGGGAGCCATGTTTTTCAACAAAATGCAGAAAAATTAAATAACTCCCATCTAGACATCACACCAAAGCTACATATGAAATTTGAAATAGATTGAATGAGAGATGCGGCCTGTAGGGTGTGCTAATGGAATTGTTGACAATTTATATGCCAAACCCAAGATGGCCACTGGCGGCCATGTTTTTAACATAATTCAGAAAAAATTGATAGCTCCCATCTAGACATTGCCCCAAAGCTACATATGAAATTTGGGACAGATCGGGTGAGAGCTGCAACCTGTAGAATGTGCTAAAGGAATTGTTGGACAATTTATATCCAAATCCAAGATGGCCACTGGCAGCCATGTTTTTTCAACAAAATTCAGAAAAAATTTAGAGTTCCCATCTAGACATTGCCCTAGAGCCACATATGAAATTTGGAACTGATCGGGTGAGAGCTGTGGCCTGTAGGGTGTGCTAAAGGAATTGTGGATGGACGTTCTTACACATTCTTACTTGTGAGGTTTTTCCCATGTTACACCCTAACCCCACAAGGTCAAACAATTAACCCCACAGTGCAAAAAATAACTCCACAAGTGGCCACTATACTAACCCAAACCCACAACTACCACTGACCTTAAATTGTAAACACCACAATGTACCTCTGCTAAGTCTCGACAGACATATGTACGGATGCCGGATGGATGTACAGACATACGAATGGACAATGGATCACAACCCATCCCAATAGCTCATACTTGACATTACTTGTCAAGTTGAGCTAAAAATGTGAACAGACAAGCAGACATCACAGACTTCCACTCATGTGATGGCAGAAGTTTTTCTTGACTTTGTCAAGTCTTCTTGCCTCAACTTGTTTCAAATTTGATGTAGTCAGTATTTAATCACTTTTGTTAATAATAGCAGTGACAGTTAAGACAAACTACATGAACACTTTGGAAAACAAATGTTCTAAAGTCTGTGAAGAATGTATGTTGCTGACCTGAATCTATGTGGATTCTCGGTAAAATGAACAGATTTTATAACCTGGGAGGAGTAGTCACACTGATACTCGTGAGAGTGTGGGCTCTCCTTCTAAGTTATGTTATCTTGCACTCGCTTTGACAGCCATCAGCAGAGTTTGGCAGTACTGAAATGTTAAGTTTGGTTTTGGTATTTGTAGAATAATTTACCTCGGTATAGGTACGGTATTCAGTGTCAACAATGTACATGTACTTACATCGATACCAATATCAAATGGTCTTTTTTGGTATACTGCTTTGGTTCACCATTTGACAGCAGACAAAGCTTCCACAGTGTCAAAGTATTTATTGGAAGCAACACAGGCATTCACCATAAGTTATTTGCAGTGGCGACTGGAGGCCCTTGGGGACCCCTGACCATAATTATGATGGGGCCCTCAGACAAAGAACCATAATTGGCCCGGTGCGAGAAAATTTGAAAATTATGGATGAAAAATGCCAAATCCTTCACTCTAGAGAGGAGAATTCAGTTGTCTATTTCCCCTTTACCCAACGAATCGGCCGGATCCGCCCGCGTAATATGCAAATTCAGCAGTTGAAAAAATATTATTTTTCAAAAAATTTCAACAAAACCTTATCATGTGACCCCTCGTTGGAACGAGCTCATTCCAATGAGGGGTCACATGGTATGGTTTTGTTGAATTTTTTTTTTAAATTTGAAAAAATGATATTTAAAATAAAAAATTTTGATATCGTCAGCATTTGGTAAAGGGTTAAAGGAAAAATCCTTTCACTTGCAATATCGAGCTCTGTACATGAAGGTCTGGGTTTTTAAGTGGAGATGTAGGTTAAGCTTGATTTTTTTTACTAGCTGTCATCGTGTATTACTTTCAGTTTACTGTAAGCGGAGACTATGGAACAGCGTGTTGATGAAAAACTCTATTCCAGCGCGCGGAGCGCACGGAGAAATTTCATTTATGCACATTGAGCCTGTAAATTATTAACTTCTCTGCGGGGGCCCAATTTTTTTAAAGAGGGGCCCCCAAGAAAACCCTACAAATTTCTTTTTCCTTTGAGCCCTTGGGGGCCCACTGGAGCCCGGGGCCCCTGGCCACACAGACCCTATGCAGTCGCCATTGGTTATTTGATGTAACAAAAAAGCTGAGAGAAAATACCCCTTGGGTATTTTCTCAGCTTCTTTATTACATAAAATGACCTGTGGAGAGTACCTTTAGAAATACATAGTCCATGGGCTCTTCTTGTCATGAATTCTGAGTAATATTCTTTTATTTGTCCTTTTATTTTTTAACCAATGTTGGGAATATTTTTCAATACCGAAAGTTTGGTATTTTGAGATTCCCTCAGTGCAGTAAATCGGTATTGGTTTGATACTGATACCAAACAGTATTTAGGTCTCGTTTCCTATTAAAAGGTCATTTCCGAGGTTATTGGATATCCTCAGCCAAATGACTATTTTGAGCTATAGTTTTAATTTATGGTGGTGTGGATTTAGTAAATAATTCTCATTAATGGTGATATGGCCAAAATAATCTGTTGATGGTCTTGATTCAAACTGTGTATTGTCAAGTGCATTTCAATTGGGGGTCAAGGTCATATGGAAGTGTTAAATGACTAACCCAGACCTGTTTGGGACCTGACAATTTGCAGTTTACAAATGGGACAATTTTTGTGTAAATTTGCTTTGAGAAAGCCTTCTGAAAAAATGAATAAGAAACCCATATGTTTTTTATTTGTCAGAATGATCATGTTATGCTGTAAAATCCTCAGTGGAGGAATGAGGAATTCCTATAACACAGTTTTATCACTATCGATGCAAGAAAATTGGAGATTTATCCCCAAAATGAGAAAATTTTGACCATTTTGAGCCATTTTTTTAGCCATCAACTGTGTCATTCGGCTGAGTGTATTTGAGTGATATTGTAAGATTTTTGTTGTGTACAGTTGTCTCCAGAAAGGGCCATATTCAGAGCTTACAGAAACTATATACATTGTGAGTATTGTGAATAGGGGAGGTAATTTAAATGTGAAATATCCTCTGCCGTGTTAATCAGAAGCTGAACATTTCTTGAAAAGCCGAAATTTTCACCTGAATAACTGTAACAGAATACCACTCATCTCTAGCCATCAGTACTACAGAAGTCAAATCCCTCTGGAAGTAACTGTTGCAAGAAGAATGATGAATACAGTTCTATTTAAAATTATACAAATATTTAACTCAGAACGATGCTGAATTTCTCACCTGGCTCTTCGACATTTTCTGAATTTATACCAATCACTGTCAATGTTTGCAGACAAAGAGCATAAACATAGAAACATGTTACACAACATGTGTTACCCATTGCATTCACTGAGGTGACATGGTACATGTAAATCAGTTAACAGATGCTGTAAAATTCTTCACTGCTTCTTATAATAGTTTTCATCTTCCAAATTTTATATCCATGCTTTTGAATGTCTTCCAAATTTGTTTTCAATGGCATATATAAGCAGACATGCAATGGTTTCAACAGTTTTTCTTATTGTTAAGTAGTCAGGTTCACTGAGGCTAAGCATTTTCCACCACTTTCATAATACAATCTGTAAATGAAAGTAATTCATAATGTATAAATTTATAACTGAAAAAAAGACAGAAAAGGTACAGCTCGGCCGCCATGGACTTGTTACTTTCCATGGGTGGGCAATATTTCCATGGACACAATAATATTAGATTCCAAGCACTAATTATAGGAATAATCATCAAAAATTTAATTAATAAAACACCGGGTACAACCAGGTGCAACATTAATTAAAATTTTTCCGATTATCATTTTTAATACCCGGTAAATACATGCGTTGTCATCAATGCCTGTGCATGGATTATGACCAGTCCACGGCGGCTATACTGTATAATGGTATGTGCATTACTGGTGGCAAGATAACAGTCAGGGGCCATTTTACAGTGTAGCATGGGTGGATTACCACAACAAAATGGTGGTGCAGGTGTCTACCTAATGACACCTGTGTTTAGGGTAACTTGGGAATAAAATCTTCGGTCATCGGGTAAGGATTTTTTTGTCTCATTAATTTTTCTTGTAAAAGTGTTCTACAAGTTTGGAAAGAGAGAAAAGTTCAGTGATGTATACTGAATACTCTCATCTGTCTAATAATAGTGTCAAAACTATTTTTTATATTGAAGAAAAAATCCCAGCAATCATTATTATTTGGCAGTGCGGAATAGGGGGAAAATACTAACACTACAGTGGAGCCCACTTAATTGGTTATCTCTTAAGTGAATAACTGCTGTTACAGAACGTCGAGAGTGTGTAGCGTCTCATCCACTCGGCGCGGTGACGGGCGATTTTAACTAAATTGACTCCGTGGAACACTGCGTCGACTTTCATACACCGCGTTTGCTGTGCATAAAAGATTAGATGTTCAGTTCCAAGGCGATAAACAATAGCGGCAGATTATTTGTGCTGTTGATTGGAGTGGCTCGGTGTTTCACCGAGTACATGTCAGTTAAATAAATCTTTATATTTGAGTTTGATGAATTGATTTGAGAACTTAGCCATTAAAAAACTTGTTATTTATTATTGAATATTGATCCTGTGCTCAGTGACAATTAAATTAAAACCTGCGTGGATAAATCTACTAAAACAATAAAGGATGGCACGATATTAAAAAGATAAAAAAAGAAATTGAATTTGACAATTGACAGTAGGGTGCCCCCCCCCCCCCCACCCTTTCCTCAGGTAGACTCCACTGCAACAATGTCTAGGCAGGTAACATTAAATTGAAAATATATAAGATATTGTCAATGAATTTTTTTAAAAACCTCCCACTGACTGTTTTCTGGTTCCGTTGTAACTCAACCCAGACTATTTTCGCAGTTTTGGTCAGTCCCAAATGTCACATTATTGGGACCGAGTTGTCCCGATAGCAACAAAGCTCTCAAGGATATTCAACAGATATAATTTTAGAGCCACTTTTCACAGATTCGATGATTGTTTTCATCAAATGTATTGACTTAAAAATACATGCAGGCCTACACATCAACACAAATGTCGTTGTACATGTACATGTTAGTACCAGGAAATCTAAATACCTCAAACATCATCTCTCAGATTATTCTACTAGTCTACTCATATAAATGTTGCCACTCGGAAGCGAACTCGTCGATGACAAGAGATGTGGGAATAGGGAGGCGGTTGGAAGCACGGAAGTATCCATGGTCTTCTCACATGGAACCGCGACAAATCAGCGGTTGGCCAAAGTGTTAGTAATAAAATAATATTGTCTTTACTGTGTTGTACTAAAAAAAATTGATGAATTCTACATAAAACTTAATACTTTAATGGTAATTTTGTTTTGTCCACCCCCCCCCCCCCCCCCCACCTCTTGACCCTAAAGTAAAAAAAAATCCCCCGCACGCCCATGCATTTACTGTTTCATATTCATATATACATGTTTTCGTGTTCGATGTACATGAGCCCCTTGACACCCTTGAATGACGGAGTGATGTTGTTTGTCAAATTCTAGGCCAGGGCAGTCGGAAGCAAAAATAAAGGCAGCCAAGACACAATGAACCACCCACCCAGGCGACATGAACAGGAAGGAAGCCAAGCACCTACACCCTCAGAATTCCCGAGGAGAGTCAAAATAATTTATAAATGCGGATTTCCTCCATTCTCCAATGAAGAGTGGTTAAAAATTTGCCAACATGATTGTAAAGACATCCCCCCCCCAACCCTCCAATAAAAAAATCTTCTCTGTTCAGACAGGGTGAGTGCACATATGCCCCTCGCATATGTTTTCATCTAGAAGGATGGTAATCATGAGAGGGATGGCAATCATATTCCTCAGTTGCTGATGTGGCATTGAGAATCAATAATTAATCATAACTGTAGGCCTACATCCACAGTTCATTGAAGAAGAAAAGTATTTATGACAAGGGCGAATAAACAACGAAAAATCATAAAAGCTTCAGTAGCAATTTCTGTGAGACCGTGTTTATTGCCAGTCAACAACACTAATCTCTTTCACACAAAATCACCAACCAACACAGTGTTAGTTATCTCTGCTGTAACACAGAGTTTCACCGGATAACTCTGTGTTTGGATGAAATGTAAACACCGCGTCCCGTGTTTCATATGGTATACACTCTGGATGTACTGTAATTGAATATAATTTCCCAACACAAAACCATTTACCATACCTCCAGTACAAATTTGATCTGTTAATTGAATATAGGTTATAGAATAAACTTCTATTAATTGAATAAAACATATTGTAACCTGTCGAGAAATTACCCTGACTCGCCCCAGTTTTCCTTTGTTTACAGACCTATTTGGCCTCAGTACATCCAATACAGGCATTTAATCTATTATATCTTGTTTGACAGAGCTCATGGAGCTCTGTCAAACAAGATATAATAGAATAAATGCGAAGTTTATCTCTAGAATACAGGAAAGTGACACAATCCCTGTTAATTGAATACTCCTGTTAATTGAATAATTTCATTGGCAAAGTGGCTATTCAATTAGCAGGGTTCCTCTATATTATCATTTCCAATCAAATATCCTGACCATCACTATTATTCCGCCATCAGTAGATACAAGTAAATATCTTGGTGTACACTATTTATTTCTTTATTTATTTATTGGGATTTAAGGTCACATGCTTATGTACAATGGCTAATCATGACCATGACAGTTTTATGGGTGGAGGAAGCCGGAGTACACGGAGAGAACCACCGTGCATCGACGAGCAACATTCCAACTCTGTTCAAGCTCCACTCAAGCAGGGTAACAGCGGCTGAAGACATGTGCACCATCGACGTGCAGTACACCTTAGTACACTGCTTCATTGTGCCCCCATGCAGGCAACCGGGATAAAGTGCCTTGCGCGAGGACACTACGTGGGTCGTCCCAGACGGGGATTGAACTCGGGACCTCTAGCACAGAAGTCCAACAGTCTACCACTGAGCCACGACACTCCCTGGTGTACACTGATAACTGAAAAGATATGGAACTAAATAGTATTCAGCTTGTGTTTTATTCCTAAATAGCAGAGGTACCCATGATACACACAGTTATTTAAGGGTTAAGAGTTTCATAGGTTAAAGAGTTAACATTAAAGTGTGACGCTGGATGCAAGCAGGAATCATCCCATGTCTCTTTCATGGTCAAAATACATCTAGGTGTCAAACTGTGTCTCGATCGTTCGAATCGTGGCATAGTCTAAAGGAAATACACCCTTTGTTGCATGGGTTGAAGTGTTAACTTCAAAACTCATCCCATCCCATGTCCCTTTCCTAGCCAGATTACCCCTAGATGCCAAATTTTGTCTAGATCAGGTGAGGCATTCGGAAGAACTTTACCCAGCATTGCACTGGTCTGAAGGGCAAACGTGCCATCAGAAGTGATTGAGGCCCATCCCATGTACATTTCCTGGTTAAATTACCCCTATACTAAAAATTTTATCTCCATCGGTCATGGCACATCAGAGTTGAATATTACATGGAATTGCACAGGTTGAAGAGTTACCCCTAGGTGTCAAGTTTTAACTCGATCCGACAAGACATGGTGAAGTCGAATAGCCTGCAAACCGAGCCTGGAAATAAGCAATCTCATTTGCAGAATGAGGTCCCCAGAGGATGAATTTGCAGATGCTATCCCATACAGTGGGCTAGAATCCCCCTAGTTATTCTATAGGTACTTCTTTCTATTTATCCCTGAGACCGTGATTCAAACTGAAGTTCACAGAGGGTAAATTTAGTAATGCTACTCTGCTGTGATGGGTAGCATCACTAAATTCACCCTCGGGGGACCTCACTCTGCTTGACAGTCTGCTTATTTTCAGGCTTGCTACAAATGAATGTAGAGATACAGTTATACAGCTTAAAGGGTTAATGCAACATCAGAAGCGATTGAGGCCCATCCCATGTGCCTTTCCTGGTTAAATTACCAGAAAGCACCAAATTTTGTCTCAATCATTCGAGGCACGTTAGACTTGAACTTTACATGGCATTGCACTGGTTGAAGGGTTAATGCAATGTCAAGCATCATCGAGACCTACCCTAAGCCCCTTCCTGGTCAAACAGGGTGCAACGCCACGGGCATCCAATGCCAAGGGTTTCTAAGTTGACAAAAGCAGAAAGAGGCTCATAACTCTGGAAAAAAAATGGACAAAACCTGTTACTTGTGAATATCCTTTCCACCATGGTGGTCTATCAGCATAATAAAGATAATTTAAATCCAATATCCACTGACCGAGATGTGAGGGTTCAAAGTTATTACAGATGGACGGACAGGACAGACGAATGGATGGATGGATGGGCAGACATAAGGGGTTTAGGTGGTTATTTGTTGGTAGAAATGGGGGTTAGGTGACTACCGCCATTTATGTGACTAGTCACATAGTTAAATGTCATTATTCTAGGGTTGGGTTTTGAGTTGTGGTGGGGTGGGGTTAGGGTCAGGAAAGGGTAGGGTTAGGGTTTGCTACCACCCCAAAACTTTTTCACCCAAAAAGTTGTTTTAATACAGTGGACATGCATTTTAGTTAAAATAGACTTGGAATATATTGAATTTTCATTAGTCTAGGGTGACATTTAGAATTGGGGTGGGGGGGAGGGTAGGGTTAGGGTCAGTAAAGGGTAGGGTCAGGGTTTGCTACCACCCCAAAAACTTTCCCCAAAATCACTTGCTTTAATATAATGGACATGCATTTTATTGTAGTCCCATAAAAATAGCCACATAACTACCCATTTGTAAGAACGTCCGAATGGACAAATGGATGGCCAGACCCCATTTCTATATCCTCCACAAACTTTGTTTTGGCAGGGTATAATTACCTTGTTTTATCTCGATCCGCCGTGGAATGGTGGAGTCTTATTATTTACAAATGCAAAGCTTCAATTTCTAGAAAGACAGAACAGTGTAGTGATATAGTTGCAAGGTAAAAGGATTGAAGGGTTAACGAGACGATCTGTCAGAAGCAATCAAGGCCCATCTCATGATCCTTTCCTGATAAAATTATGTCCAGGCACCAAATTTCATCACAATTGTCCGTGGCACATAAGACTTGAACTTTACATGGCATTTCACTGGTTGAAAGACGAATGCGACATCAGCCACGGTCAAGGCCCATCCCATGGTATTCGGTATATCCTTCCATCAAAACAAAGTGCAGCTGAAGTTCCATTCCATTATTTGAACATTTTGGTTTCTGCACAACTTCAGCTATAATCAACACCGATTTCAACACCGATTTTCAATAACAGAAGATGGACATCATGTTTAAACTAGACATTTGTATGATATTCGATTCAGGAGTCATTTCCCTCTATTGTATTAGCTGTTCTCATTAAATATTATTTTATTATAAGGTCTGGTACGAATACAATAACAGACTTTAAGGAAACATTTATGTCGGTCATTAACTATTTGATTCAAAAGAATGTATTTTTCGTGATCTACATGGATACACCACAACCTTCATTTTGGTGTATATTTTGATAGTTTGTGCATATTTATTTGAATTTATGGAATTTCAGTTTTGGGATTTTCTAGTAAATTTGTTTGTCAGTATTTATATAGCACTTTAATAAGCAGAATATTTCCTGCATAAGAAATACTCTTTGGTTCATCTGGGGGCAAAAGCAGCTGACACACTGGCAATTCCATATGTGGAGGTCCTGGCCCACAAAATTTTTGCTGCCCTCCAAAAACATTGGCACTGTGCAAGTTCCACACCCCCATCCCCCTCCAGGAACAATTTAAGATGTTTTTTAAGTAATGGGAAATTTATCTTGAGAATAGGTGACATGTTATTTTTGATGTCAAAATTCTAAAAAATGATATAATTATTAATTTTGAGGTTCAGAATTGTACATAAATATGGATGGACATGACAAAGGTGCCAAATTATGATTTTTTACATCAAAAATAACCTGTCACCTATTTTCAAGCTAATTTGTCATTACTTATATAGCACCTTAAAGGAGGTTGTATAAATGCGGCACGTCAATTTACCCACTAACACCCATTACTACCCAATATTGCACAACACCCAATACACTAGTACCCCAACAACAGCCCAAAGTCTTATGAAAGGCTCGAAACAAAGTTGCAAGCTGCTATTATGACCGAGGACTTTTGGTGATTTTTTAGCCGCTAATGAACTGCAATATCAAACGCAAGTCAGGTGTAGTTTTCATTTCATAACGCCCAATATTCTCTTATCCCATACCAGTCAGCCCATATTCTTCCAGGAACACTTGCCCTACTTACAGACGATAATTTACATACCATATTCACTATTAGGCTTGCGTCCAGTCTCGAGACTTCCACAGAGTCCAGGGGATCTCAGTACCTCTGATTCCTATTGTCCCTCCACGATTGCTTAGCCTACCTATATACCACAACCCATAACATGAGGGTTTTGGCCTGCAATGGTCTTTTACCTTGGGGGTTTTATCTGTGTGTGTTTTGTCCATGGGGGCTTTATCAATGTGATTCTTGTCCATGGGGGGGTTTATCCTGGGGGTATTGTCCTGTGTGGGTTTTTGTTCATACCCCACTCCAAGACACCCTGACAAACTAAAAATAACCCTTTTGACAAAACTCAACACATGGTTTGGGGAATAGTTTCAAATTTCTAAAAGAAAGCAGAAATTCAAAATTTGGGTGTAAGGGCGAAAACCCAGTTGTCCAAAATAAGGCCTCGCTCAAGGTGCTATTAAAGTAAGGGACATTTGTTTACTTTGAAATTCCACCCCTAATATTACATTAATTCAAATTAAGTACCGGGTATACAAAATTATACACCAAAATGAAGGTTGTGATGAAAAGAACACGAAAAATATATGCAATCAACTCACAGAGTTGACAGAAGGCACCAGTGGTTCCTGGAAGTCGGCTACCATATCGCTACCAGAACTGAAAATAAAATAACATTTCAGGAGAACAACTTGTGGCCAGATGTGCTTCGTATATCCAAAAGCAATGCTAGGCATTCAAAACACTTTACGATGCAGTGACAGGACTGTATTTGGGGAAAGGACAACACTGTCTGCATATTGTATTGAAGATGGATTCCATGACCGACGGACATGCACATATCAAGCGATACCACAAATTTTTTATAGAAAAACAATCGCATAATTCTAAGAAATTCAAACAGGTGTCATTATACCTTGCAAGTAATATGCCAACTGTGTAATTTCCATACACTAATAGTGTATAGCATAAAGGCGACCTTTCTCAAAATTTGATTTTAGACATCATTGTATATCGATTCTTTTTCAGCCCAGATGACCTTAACCAAAATGTAAACAAACAGACAACGAAAACAAATCCGAGAGAGTTTTGGAATTTACCCCCACACTGCTCAGTCCCTGTGTTTTGAAAAATTTTGATTTCCTAGCTTTGTTCTAAGATATATGAATCACATTTGGAGATGAGTTGTTCTCCTGAAATATTATTTTGCTATCTGTTCTGGAACGAATATGGTAGAAGATACCAGCAACCAATGGCAATAGTTCAGCGATCTGAACATAGTGGCTACCCCCCTACGTTCAGATTCCTCCCATTCAGATCCACTGTAAAATTCATCAGGAAATTGGTCGGGAAATTAAAACACAAAAATAGCAATATATATCAAGCTTTCGCCCTTATTACCGGCTACATTCGATAGTACACGTATTTCTTTACATTTGTGCAGGGTCTATTGATCCAAACTGTGTTTTATCCTTTACTTATCAAGATTTGAACATGGATGAAGCATCAACCACCAATTCGATTTCATCAATGTTTCTGTGCACTTATAAAACAATAACCCGCAATTGTGCCAAAACGAATAGACCATTCATCGATGTAGGGATAGCCGCTACATTCAGTTCGCTGAACTACAATTGCCGCCTACTGTCAGCTCTGTGAGTTGACTGCATATATTATTTGTGTTCTGTACATCGCAACCTTCATCTTGATGTATAATTTGTGTATATTTAATTTGTATTTATAGAACATCAGAGGTGGGAATTTCAAAATAAACAAATTTCTCTTACTTTACATAACACCTTAAACCTCATTTTTGTATCAGTATTTATATACGCTATACCCAGTACTACCAAACTGGCCTTATTACTATTATTGGGTTTCTACCACCAGTAGTAATCATTACGGGTAGCTCTCATTTAAAACTGACACCAGTGTTGCTGATTGCTGTTATGTAACAGTTGTGCTAAAAATAGACTAATCAGCCTAACTGACTGTGCTGGAACTTTTTCTGGGTCACCATGGTGATTACTTAAACAAAAACAAATCAGATTTTAACTTAATTACAATCTTCTCTCTCTCTCTCTCGTAAATCATTTAACTGAACTGTTAGGTTATAGGGCTATGCAATTAAAACAATCATGATTGAAGGGATTAATATAACAATAACATGATTTTTAAGGGCGTTATGGTTCATTAGCGGCCCAACAGAAATGATTAACAGCCAGAGGTCCTATTAGCAGCCCGAGACATTGTCGAGGGCTGCTAATGGGACAGAGGGCTGTTAATCATTTCTGTAGGGAGGCTAATAAACCATAACGCCCTTAAAAAGCATGTTATTACTATTATTGCTACCTTCTGTGATTTCCTACCAATACCAACTTTTACTGGTTTTCATTTAATTCGCTATTATCGCTGGATTGAGACATTTTGAAACCATACTCGAAAGCAGATGTGTCATCTGTTGACAAACAAACAGCATGTGGGAATTATCATCATGTGACGCAAACCAATGTTTACGTCGAAAGCGCAAAACATAAACACTTGTAAGTTGAAACCCCAGCATCGGTGACGAAACATGAAATAAGATTAAAATGTTAGAGGATAGTACTCACCTCCACACAGACCAATCAATGGGATATCGATAGATTTGTGCACCAAAACCTTTTTTTGCCCTCCATTTATGAAGAATAATTTTGCTCTTTGTTGACCCAAACGTTTCAGTTGAAACGAGGCGCCAGCAAAACATGGGACATAATTCATGTCATGTGACTACTTTCGACATGTAAAAAAGTGAATATCAATGAAGTGTTATATATCAATGAAGTGAATATCAATGAAGTGTTGATTGTTTTAGTGATTGTAGGGAGGAGTAAATAAATTATGTACTCGCCAATCTGGCAAACAGGGGTTGTTTCTGATGTGAAATATGTTGGATTTAATTTCTCGTTCCATCCATTGACGTCCTACTGGGTCACCAGGCACTAATGAAGTCGAAATCCATTAGCGCCTGCTGGCCCAGTACATCACGTGATCTACTGAGCATTACAGCTTTTGATCGCCCGTGAAAACATTGTTAATCCACTAGAGAATGCCAGGTTAAGGGATAATAATGTAGATTGAATAAGCCATTACTTGCACAAAGTGTGAAATAGCATTTCAGTGGCACGACAAAGGAACAGAAGCTTTTATCCTCCAAACAAACATCTGTTTTAACACCTCTGCACATGACATGGTTGAGGAAAAACAAGAGACTGGAATCAACATTTTCAATTATTTTTATTATTATTTTAGCCTAATCATAATTACAACCACATGTAGATCACAAATTCAACAGTAAACAATTATGTTTTTCTTATCCAGTAATGACCAGCTTCGGATTAATCAGGTGATCGACACACCTCTCCCCTGCTAAAAATATTATTCTGACAGCCAAAAAATAATGTGATTTTTCATCCCAAAAGCCGCAATCAGGAGTTTATTTGCATAACTATATTATATCGTCACACCACTCACTGCTATCCATTGATGCATGTTGTCCGGTTGAAGTCTGGTTTTCCCACTCATCTATAATTAGCCTCGATAGGCAGATGGTGGACCCGTATATTACAGAGTGAACATCGGGTGTGACGAAGGATTTAAATAGCGCGTACACGTAATGTAGTATTGACTATTGCCTATTGCCCAGTATTGGGTGTTATTTTGGGTACTTGGGTACTTTTGAGTACTGGCTGTGTTATTGGGTAAATCGACGCGACCGTATAAATGTATTATCTAAGCCATAATGTAAGAGCAGCCCAGGCAATTTAGGCTTTATCGGGTATGATTATTTATTATTGTCAATTTGTCATTGCAGAAATGTTTAAGATTCCGGTAATTATAAACACAAAAAATTACATCAATACTTGTCGACAGGCGACATTGACAAACTGTTGACCTTGTTATTTGCCAAAATCTGACTCTATCACAAAATACAAAATTGAATAATTATGGACAGTGGTTTAAAGAGAACTAATGCATTTTTATGACATTCCTGTCAGCACACAGCATGACAAACTGACAGGGAATGATCTGTATCCAATCCGATGAAGGCTTGAAGCAGCAAATTCGTCTGTGGAAAATACTTTCGATTTGCAACCGGATATTGGGTTGTCACTAAAAAGTGAACTCCGACGCCGACCCCGACTCTGAAATTACCGACTCCAAAGATATTTCTTTTTATAACTCTTTTATTAATGGATCTGCACTGAAATTCAACATAAATGTACAGAATTATGTGTAATATATACATAAAATCATATAAATGTTACAAAAAAATTATGATTTTCATTAAATTGACTTTTATTGAGTTTTGACTCACTAAAAAGTGTACTCGGCGATTTCAACGAAATTTCATTCTCTCCTTCGTATAATACATTCTTCCAGCTAATTTGTTGCAGTATTAAGAATATATTCGTATTTTACGATGTCTAATGCAAGATTTATAATTAATTTGGAAATTAATCGTGCTTAAAATGGAAATTTACTCGAATGAGGGGTTCTATGACGTTTCGGCCTTGGGACGTTTCGGCCCGGACGTTTCGGCCTCCAATCGGGCCGAAACGTCTCGAGAATCGGGCCGAAACGTCTTAGGTTTTTGTATTATTTTGATGAAGTTTAGAGGCTTATTTGTTTATATTTATAGTTTTAAATGTAAAATAAATTTGAATTTGGTTTTTATTATGGTTGAACCGTTCATTCGTACAAGTGACATCTCCAACTGTCTCTTCAATGATCGCACTGGCAGAGCGAGAAACCTGATCAGCTGCTGTCTTTTTTACTTTTGATGATATTTCTGCCTTCAAGAGTAATTTCAAATCTGGTGGGTGAATGTGTTTCTGTATTCCACATTTAAAGTCAGTTCCAACTTGGGCTACAGCCGCCAAGCATCGCATTTTCTTTGACCGAACACTGCAAACCCAGCAAGTCGATGATTTATTTTCTCTCTGAAATAAGAAAAATGATCAGTCGTTTATATAATGATCGGAAAACACTTTGCTATTCTTCAGACAAGTATAATCTGCCGCTTTGTTATTTTTTTCTGCTATTCTTCAGGCAAGTATAATCTGCCACTTGGTCATTTCTCTGCTATTCTTCAGGCAAGTATAATCTGCCACTTTGTTATTTTTTCTGCTATTCTTCAGGCAAGTATAATCTGCCACTTGGTTATTTCTCTGCTATTCTTCAGGCAAGTATAATCTGCCACTTTGTTATTTCTCTGCTATTCTTCAGCCACTATTCTTTTACTAATCCCCGGGCAAGTATAATCTGTAAATTTTATTAAAATAAAAGCAAAAAATGCCTTACCTTCACACCATAGGAGAAACCGTCACTGGATACTAGTAATCGGCCACCTCTCTTACTCCCAGTTTCCAAAAACTTGTACTGGACAGTCTCATCGTCGAGAATTTCTTCCGGCATTTCTGGTTCGTAAAATGCATCAACTTGTCTAGGCAACTCGTCCGTGATGTCTCTCTGTGAAATATCAAATGATGCTTCGAGTCCATTACTTGAGCTATCAGACATATCTGCTTCTCTAATGTCAAATTCAACGAGGTTGTCTTCTGGCGGTTCTGTTACCATCTCTGTCTGTTGAGCAAAGCTTTCAAGTCTCTCTATTTCTTCAGCCGTCAGTGATATGCGGTCTTCAATCTCTGATTCTGTTGACATATTCCTTGCTTGGTCACAAGGAACACAAACGAAATGCAAATCAGAGCTATCTCTGACGACGTTCCTGTAAGTGGATAATGATATGCCGGTTCCACATAATCTGTGCTGCCACCTCCCACATACGTCACAGGTTACTGCATGTTGTCTCCGTCTCACCTCCCTATCACAGTCTATGCATAATTCTGACATCTTCTTTCTTTGACCAGCGGTTGCGATATGAATTTTCCGTGGCTAACTGGGGTTTATAAAGACATAGAAGGTCGGGAAGGAAAATGTGTTTTCAAAATCAAAAAAGAAATGCCGCACAATTAAAGCATACTTTGAAACAAGCTCTCTGACTCAAACGTATCACCTATGTTTGTTTAAAAAAAACAAGTTGGAAAGGCGTTAACTTTAATCACAGCATCAAACGAGGACGATGTTTATCTTACAATTGATGTTAGAGAAAGTCAGTTGATTAATATGTTGTTTATCTTACAACAACATTGTATAGTTCCTTTCTTCTGATTAATGTTGTTTTTTTTTTTTGTTTTTTTTTTGGGGGGGGGGGGGGTGGAGGAGGTCATTTGGAATTCCCGAAGGATAACCAGATACCTCAAAATCACATACGGCATCCTATCTCCCAGAAGGCTTGATGGATGACTCCCGGTTTTTCAAACTAAACTGTTGAAGCTTTCTCCACTTCTTTTTTGTAACCGCTATGGTCATATTCCGGGGCCGCTACCAAACCGGCGTTGCTGTTTGGTTTTCTTTTCTCTTCTTTCCTTAAACTTGCCATCGCACAATATTACATTCTGGCTCGCCACCATGGTGGGACTCAAACCTCTACCATCGCCGAACTGGAACCGAACAGAGCCCACTCTCTAATAGTTTTAAAGGCGTTGAGGGATTGAGCCTATTGACCATCTAACACTCCAACGTAAACTGCCGGGTATTCTAACCGCGTGCATACCCCCCTCAGACTCCATTTTTGGCAATAGGAAAGCTAGGCCTGTGTGATCCAAGTGAAATAAAATAAGGTTAACCGGGTTGCAAGGGATTTGTAAATCCCACATCGTCCCTGCGCGCCTTCGGCGCGTTAAAACCTAACATTCATTCATTCTTCATTTTAGAGACAGTCACTTGATTAACATGATAGATATTCAGTCACAATGACCAAGGAACGTTTTTAGGAATCATTTGTTTGTCATCAAGGTGGATTAACTGTTTTCGTCAGATTAATGTTAGTGTCAGTCACTTGATTAACATGATAGATATTCAGTCACAATGACCAAGGAACGTCTTTTATCAAGGAGGATTTACAATAAGGTAAGACTACCCTATGGACTGAAAAATTACCATTGAAAATAAAAAAAATAACTTGCAGGGTAATCACTATAAAATTTTGTTATATTTTATTTTTGCTGACAATTCCAACACTTGACATTCTTACTTGGTGCGTCTTCTCCGAGTAACAATATCAAGTGTCGGAATTGCCATAAAAAATAAAATATAACAGAATTTTATTGTTTTGAGTGGTACTGTGCAAGTACGCCTGACACGATATGACCCCCACCTGTAAATAAACAGTTTCAACTAATATATTGTTATTACAATAGTACAAATGTATTTATTTCTCTCTGTTATTTTTTACATGGGTATTTCTGTTTATTTATATGAAAAAATGTACTTCCAATACAAACACATTGAAAAGGATAAATAAAAAAATCTTCAGAATTTGTTTGCGTTGTTCTATTTTATCCTCACTCACAATTCTGCGAATGCCTGATCACGTGTTCTTGTGTCCTCGACCCACATCAAACATTTTCTCCTTTCTCCGGTGCCTCAATATATGGAGGCCGAAACGTCTCGGGTCGAAACGTCCCAAGGCCGTTTATAAACCCCAGTTAGCCACGGAAAATTCATATCGCAACCGCTGGTCAAAGAAAGAAGATGTCAGAATTATGCATAGACTGTGATAGGGAGGTGAGACGGAGACAACATGCAGTAACCTGTGACGTATGTGGGAGGTGGCAGCACAGATTATGTGGAACCGGCATATCATTATCCACTTGCAGGAACGTCGTCAGAGATAGCTCTGATTTGCATTTCGTTTGTGTTCCTTGTGACCAAGCAAGGAATATGTCAACAGAATCAGAGATTGAAGACCGCATATCACTGACGGCTGAATGACCCCTCAAATGCTCATTAACTAGAAAAAGCCTGCACCCACCTTAACGAGGTTATCAACAGTACACTAGATGAAATTTGTCCCAAGCAAACAGTAAAGACGCGGATAAATAGAATAACCCAAACAACTCTTCAAATAATCAAACAAAAAAGAAAAGCCTTTCGGGCTTACCAATCAGAGAATGATCAAATGAAAAGAGCAGACCTTAAAACCGCGTATAATCGCCTACATGGGGAAGTAAAAAAGGCCATAGCTAACGACAATCGCGTGAGATGGGAAAAAGCAACCGAAAACCTAAATGGGCTGAGAGAACCTAAGAGGTTCTGGGATACATTTAAAACTCTTACTGGCCAAAAGAGCAAAATTGCCACTAATAATGCGCTGAAGACTAGCGACGGAACTATGGCCATAGACGACAAGGCAAAGGCCAGCGCTTTTGCCGAACTTCTAAAGAAGGCGCATCGTCCACAAGAAGGGAACAGATATGACAACGATTTTAAGGTAAAAGTAAATAAATTTGTCCAAGATAACAACTCAATTTTCAATGAACCGAACTTCGACCAAAGGCATGAAGGCGGGGACGACCATGAATTAACCGAACCAATAAGCGTAGAAGAGGTCATGGGTATAATCAGAAAATGCAGGTCATCTTCGTCCCCAAAAGAAGACGAAGTCTCTTACAAAATAATGAAAAAGTGCCCCAACATCTTCTACTGCAGACTTACCAAACTCCTAAACTGCTGTCTCTCCTGTGGGTACTTCCCAAAATGCTGGAAAGTGGCCACAGGAGTCATGATACCTAAACCCGACAAAGACCTTACCAACCCTTCTAACTACCGCCCAATCAGCTTGCTTAGCTGTGTTGGGAAAATATTTGAGCGGATTCTCACTACGAGACTTCGTAGCTATCTCGAATCAATCAACTTTTTCAACAAATGGCAAAGAGCGTATATGAGTCAGAAAGAGGGAATCGAACACGTATATAGACTGGTCGATTATATGAAAACAGCATTTAGTCAAAACGAAATCGGAACAGCGCTTTTCTTGGATGCAGAAAAAGCGTTCGAATCGGTGTGGCACAATGGCGTGAGATATAAACTAGCGAAAATGGGATTACCCACTAAAATTCTAAGGATCATATCATCATTTCTAACTGACCGAAAAATCAAGGTGAGGGTTAATCGCGAGGTGTCAGAGGAAGTAATACTCGAAGCGAGAACACCACAAGGGTCGATTCTAAGTCCGCTCCTTTTCATAATATATGTGAATGATATAGAAAAAGTAGGAAAAAACTTTGTTGAACTATCGCAGTTCTCAGACGACAAAGGCATTTGGACGGCCAGCAAGTCCAGAAACATAATTAAAAATCGTCTACAGGATACCATTCGCGATCTTGAGAGCTGGTGCGCCCTGCGGCGCATCAAACTCAATGCCGCCAAAACTCAAAAAGTTACGTTCTTCAAAAAGCAAAGGAAAAAACCAGTCCCCAGTATTGATCTCCAGTTATACGATCACAAACTAGAAGCAAACAAAGAGGCCAAATTTTTGGGATTTATCCCAGATAGCAATCTCAGTCTAAACAGTCACGTAAACTCCATTACGGTTAGAGCTACTAAACGTATCAATTTTCTGAAGATGATCAGAGGTAGAAATTGGGGAGCAAACAAAGATGTGCTTCTCAAGCTCTACAAAACATTTATACGTCCGGTACTAGAATACGGTGCCATAATAACAAGTGACCTAAGCAAAACCAACATTCAGAAGCTACAGAGGGTTCAAAATTATGCCCTGCGAGTGGCACTATGCAAACCGAAATAGACACCGATAAAGGAACTTCACGAGCTAGCAAAAATAGAAACTATTGATACGCGATTAAAAGACCTACAAAACAAAACCCTCAACAGTCTCCAAGATAGTGAATTAATGGTTGAGCTGAACGAACACCGATCCCTTAACAGAAAAACAAAATAAGTTTCCAGAAAATAAAAAAAAAAAATAATAAAATAAAAGTAGCAGAGAAGGGCGTAATTTTTTTCGATAAGAAGTTGGACCCTAAGGCTGTAAAATAATTTCCAGTACTATATATCTCTGAAGGCATATAGCATCGGGAATTATAACAATAGAGTCTATAGCACCTGTCAGTAGTAGTATTTTTTTCGATAAGAAGTTGGACTCTGAAGCAAATAACATCGGGAATTATATTATGGAGAAGGAGTCTAGCTTCTGTCAGTAGCACGGGAGGTAATTTTTCAATAAGAATTTGAACCCAAAGGTCGTAATACAATTTCCAATGCTATATATCTCGGAAGGCATATAGAACCGGGAATTATATTACAAAAGTGGTGTCTAACTTCTCTTGGTGTGGGTGTTAGAAGTCAATTTTAGAAAAGTATGTTGTCTCACAATCTCCACACTAAGTTACAAAGTAATTTAATATACATGATGTAGGTGGTACAATTTAACACCGTTCACACTTGAAATTAATGCTATCAGTGATTGAACTGGAAATATTAGCACACTGTATATGATACCAGCGACGTCAAGTGGTGTTGCTACACTCCACCATGTCATCAAAAAGATCAGGAAGTTTACAAGCAACACACGCCAGCTCTAAGGCAAATGTGATAGGCTTTCTTGGACATAAATTTCACTGAGAAAAAGAAGGGTCCAACAAACTACCTATGAAAAAATCACTTTCAACGCCTTCTCGTGCATGTTAACTGCGTCAGTTACCACAGTCCGGGAAAACCTCTGACTATTGATCCGCCAATTGCAAGTTTGAATTTTACATGCAACCTCAAATGAAGCCGGAGTCGGCGAATCTCATTCGAGTAAATTTCCATTTTAAGCACGATTAATTTCCATATTAATTATAAATCTTGCATTAGACATCGTAAAATACGTATATATTCTTAATACTGCAACAAATTAGCTGGAAGAATGTATTATATGAAGGAGAGAATGAAATTTCGTTGAAATCGCCGAGTACACTTTTTAGTGAGTCAAAACTCAATAAAAGTAAATTTAATGAAAATCATAATTTTTTTGTAACATTTATATGATTTTATGTATACTACACACAATTCTGTACATTTATGTTGAATTTCAGTGTAATTGATCCATTAATAAAAGAGTTATAAAAAGAAATATTTTTGGAGTCGGTAATTTCAGAGTCGGGGTCGGGGTCGGAGTACACTTTTTAGTGACAACCGGATATTGGATTATCGTCCTTAGATGTGGGGCAATGTGGTGTGGAACTCTCATCCTGAAAATTAACTCTTCGTGTACGTTCGGGTACCACCGATACGGTATGGCTGCGATTCATACCTCCGAGTGAAGAATATGAATTGCCTCGTTTTCGTATGCGTATATTACCGAACAGTCTAGTATTCATGCCAGATGAGTCTGTATAAATTTCAAATGTGTTATCGAAGGACTCGGGTAGTTTATTATTAAACCAGTCATGCATGAACAGGAGAGTATATTGCGTATAAAGGTCTCTGAATGTTAGTATACCACAGTTGTACACAGAAGATGCTTTTTGACCAGCACCCCAATAACCGCTACATACAGTCTAACCGTGATGGAAACAGTCACCCCCACGGTTCCTGAACATCCTCCACCCCCTCCCTAAAAGTGGTCGACCACTTTACGGGAGGCGAGCGTTGGTCCTGCGTCCCGCCTCTGCCCCTTTTTGTAAGCGCAATGCACATCATTTTGTCCCAACCCAATAGGATTACAATGCAGGCCTGCCCCCGAACCAGGGAAGTTCGGGTCTTCTTCTTGGTGGTCCCCGAAAGGGGGTCGTTGTTGTTTCATTCAAAGACATCCTATCAAACAGAGACAGCCTGAGGCAGATTATACTTGCCAGTGATGGCCATCACTTAAAATCATCTCCGAAGTGGCAGACTATACTTGCCCGAAAATCTAGATAGACTGCACCCTCGGGGAGAGGTAGTACCTTTGTGAGAGGACCCAACCTCCCACACTGGTCCTCACCCGAGGGTTCAACCGACATCAGTCAACGAGACGGCCAAACCACAACTGGAGACACCTGCCGAGTACCGGAACCTTTTCCTCCTTCAACACGCCTAGACATGAGACAGCCAATCATATACAGTTACCGAGGGTTGAAAGGGGCTTGTCCCCCATACCGTCCCTGCGCGCCTTCGGCGTGCGAAATCATTCCTTTGTTGTATACCACAGTTTGTGAAAAGTGGACCGGTGTATGAAGTATAGGGTCGTTTCGTTATCGCTCGAATAGGTTTTTTGCAGACCGAGGATCTTATTCGTGGCTGCAGCGTGTCCCCACACTTGTATCCCATAAATTAAGTGACTTTGGATCAGAGAGAAGTACAATAATGTGTCCCCACACTTGTATCCCATAAATTAAGTGACTTTGGATCAGAGAGAAGTACAATAATCTTAGAGCTACTCGGGGAAGGAATTTTTTAGCCCGATTTATGGAAAAGGTTGCCCTGGCTATTTTCGAGCATACGGTAGAGACGTGTTGCTTGAATTTGAGATTTTCATCCATATGAATACCGAGAAACTTAAATGTCGTTTCCTCTTGATGGTTACCCACTAGCGTAATATTCGTATTATTCAATGATATGTTCTTGCCCATCGCACTATACGGGTCATTTTGGGGATGGAATAACATGAATTTGGTTTTAGGAGCGTTTAGAGCCAATTTATTCGCAGAGCACCACTCACTTATGCTATTTAACTTAGAGTTTGTATTTTCTATAAGAGTATCGACGCTATTGCTAACTGCATGCGGTGTTGTGTCATCTGTGAACGACAACTTGAAAACTTTTAACAAAGTCGATTTGCTGATGTCGTTGATATATAGTACAAATAAAATGGGCCCGAGGATAGACCCCTGGGGTACACCCGTGATGATCTCTCTTTTGTCAGATACCTCATTTTGGAAAGAAACAGACTGGTTTCTTTCTGTTAAATAATCCTTAAACCAGGAATTAACTAACCCTCGAATGCCGTAATATTCCAGTTTCTTTAGCAGAATGTTATGGCCAATGCTATCGAAAGCTTTCGCAAAATCTAGGAAAATCGAAAGGGTGTAATCTTTAGTTGTTTTATTGTTTGCTTCAGCAACATTGTTTATTAGGTGAAGTATAGGATGTATGGTTGAATGGTGCTTTCTAAACCCAAATTGATACGGGTATACAGTCTTTTGGTCGTTTTTTTCAAGTACTTTTGAGAATGCCGAAAGAATACTAATGGGTTGGTAGTTATTGAATACATGGGATCGCCGGATTTGAAAATAGGTTTTATTTTGGCTATCTTCATTTTACTTGGCACTATACCAGTAGAAAAGGAGAGGTTAATTATGTGACTTAGTGGATTTGCCACCTCGGAGATGATCTCTTTTAAAAGATTAGTCGACAAATTATCACCATCTTTGGTTTCCTTTCCTCGAATGCTATTAACACAGAAAATTACTTCCTGCTCGTTTGTGGGTGATATGAAGAAAGATTCTGCATTGATATTGCCAATGTAGTCCGAGAAATGACGGTTTGCCGAAGGTATTGCGTCACCGATTGATTTACCTATACTTGCAAAAAAGGTATTAAATCCCAGTCTATCTAGGGTCGGTTGGTTCGTCGTTGTCATTGTTGAGCTCATGCTCTCAGTCTCTTTACTAAGATGGTCAAATAACAAACAACTTGTGAAGTAATAAACACTTATAATCGAGCAAACAGTTGCGTACATGCGTCTATCCGACATACAGATACAGTCATTTCTTATCCCAAAAAAGGGTGTATCCAAACCTGGACACGCTAACAGATAAAAGCGGGACGGTGTTTATAATCATGAGAGAAACTAGGACTATAACACCCCCACTTACTCTCATGATTCTAAACAACTGGACAAAATATGTGTATTACACTATTTATATAGAATTCCCCAAAAGATAGTTCATGAATTTTTGAAGTGTAAATTTTGTTGCAGGTTTTGTGAACAAATTAGCCACCATATTCTCTGTGGGGCAATACTTTATGTGAATTTTACCCTCTTCAAGAGCATCACGAATAAAATGGAATCTTATGACTATATGCTTCGATCTCTGTCTATTGACAGGGTTTTTACAAAGAGAAATAGCACCTTGATTATCTTCAAAAATTGTTACATTTCTATAGGAGTTTTTGGCATCCATATCCTTTAACAACTGAATCAAATAGAAACTTTCTTGGGTAGTGGTTGCCAAGCCCATGTAAATCATGAGAGAAACTAGGACTATAACAGTCATCACGAAAGGAAGATGGCAGTGTGGCGGTTCGTTCAGTTTTGCTAATTGCTTTACGCAAAATTTCCCAGGTTTTTTAATGTTATTTTTATTAGAGAGTAGGGTATCGGTGTAATAATCAGATTTACTTGTTCTTTTAAGTCGGTTGAAAATCCGACAATAGTCTTTGTATTCAGTGACGTTTCGGGGGGGGGGGGTTGGGGAATTTATCTTTCTAGCATACAATTTATTTTTGTTTAAAGAGGAAGAGGCCACGTGTTATCCATGGTTCACGTTTTGTATACTTCTTCGGAATTGATCTCACTTCCAGTGGGAACGCTCTCAGTGTCAAAAAGACAATAGAATTTGTCGAGGAAAAGGCCATACGCTCTATTCGGGCATTCTGTACTAAGAACGCCCGAAAAGTCGCATTCCGATAAAAGCTGCTTATATTGTGCTCGTTCTTTTGAACACGCGTTTCATGATTTGAGTTGAGTGGACAGGGCAGTTGCTTTTGTCCTCGTAATAAAATATTGCGAAGTGGTCGCTAACATCGGTAATTGCAATTCCCGATTCATATGGGTTAGGATTGTTGCTGAATATATGATCGATTAGTGTTGTGGAAGTGTCCGTTATTCTCTTTGGCCTTGTGACAGCGGCATGAAACCTACACTGAACACAGAATCTATATACGAGTTGGTCTTAGTGTGACTGTTGAAGTTCAGGAGATCAATATTAAAGTCGCCCATGAGATAAGCCCTTTTATTTCCGGAGTTTATTACATCCAATAGTCGAGATAATTCGGTTAGGAAAAGGTCGAGGTCTGCTTTTGGTGCAGTATTTGGTCTATAGATGGAACCAATTATACATTTATTTTTGCCAATGATTTCTATGAATAATGATTCAAAGATATGAGGGATAAAGATTGAGAGATCATTGCGTATTTTGAAGGACATTATCTTTTACAAATAAACTGTAACAGGGGTGGACGACTCCCCAGGGGCTAGAACCCTGGCCGAAATCTCCCTGTTGTTCTTCAGATTCGTAAGGATCTGGGTCAGCTAGCAAACCATGGATAAAATATAACTCAACTCTAGAGGTCGAATAATCATTAAGTTATGTTTTGTGGTCTGGATGAATACACAATAAAATAGGAAAACAGTTTATACGTGGTTTATTAAGAAGCCACAAATAGTATGATATGAAATGGACATGATTATGAATGATGGGTCAAAAAGCACGGGTCCACTACGTTACATTTCTACCAAAAAGAGGGTTAAAATTCCACCCAGCAAGTCTATTAACTTGAATGGTTCCCACAGAACTCGGACCTGGAGAGAATCAGTGTCAAAAACGTTGATTCTCACCAGGGCCGAGTTGAATGGGTCCGAAGATGACGGTAACCATTGTGGTTAACCTTCTTACAGATTACAAAGTGTCCCCATAACTAAGCTAGTGTATAGGTTTATGTTTGGACAGCTGGATCAAAGCGTTACCCAAACACACAATGGACGACGAATTATGAGCGAGACCGCTCTCATATAGGATAATTTCGCGGGAAAAGATTTCAAATACTGGAATCTGATTGATCCCTCGCTTTCACCTCGACAAATGAAACAACAGCACAATGCACTACGGCGTGAACCAATAAGGTACATCGATTCATTTTAAACATGGAAATGACTTGAAGCCAGCAAAAATAGAATTACACCTCTGTTATGAGCAGGCGAATTATAACAGAGTAATTTAGAACTTCTATTGTATATTATATTTCAACTGCTGTTACCAAATCCGTTATACTTCCCCCTCCTTAAAAAGAAAATGTGTAACATTTTAGAACCATACAGCAGTTGTTAAATAGATTTCCAATAAATCTTTAATATTTTATAATTTTCATTTAAAATGTGGCATTCCACATAAAACATTTCTCCCTAATCACGAGACCCGCCCCACCAAGCCAATTCCCCTGAAAACATAATTTGCAAAATTTAAGTTTATAATGAAGGAGATGAACAAGGTGTTACAAAATTACACATAATTCCTCTACCGACTATTGTATAGTTTAAGTTATTGTCTCTTTTTATAAATTGTGTAAAGTCTTGATCTTGTCTCTCTTCTTCTTCTGAAGTAGTCTTCTGGTGTTCACTGCTGGAATGTTTCCAATTTCTTTTCATTACTCGATAACAAGATATTTCTCTTGTTCTTCACAGCACGCTGAACCATACGGTGTTCTGTTCTGGAGAAGTGAAGTTCTCTTGCATTACCACCACTCACCTCGGATCTGCAGCAACACGTTCATCAGATTCTGCTCTCTCCGCTAGCACCGAAAGGCATAGCAAAAGTGCGTCAGCAGAATCAGGAATTCTTTCCTGACACACTACGTGCAACATCGCCCTACTCCGCTGCCAGCTTCTTGTGATGGTGTACACTCCATTAATGTTAAACAGGCATTCAATTTCTACTGGGAGGAGCAAACAAATTAAATCTACAGCAGTAACAGCAATTCTAATTGCTTCCTCTGCTCTATAGTTTACTGAAATTCCAAAATACGAAATACTGGATATATTGGTTAATTTTCCAATAAGAAATTCTGGATAAAATTATTTATCTGGATTTTACAATTCCGCCAATAACTTGAAAACTATTCAAAATTTAATTGTAACGTTCTAAAGGTCAACAAAGCCACGTGGTTTCCACTAATCTAACACACGTGATAGCTCTCGGGCTCTTCCACTATCAACCATATATTACTATCAATGGGACATATCAATATTCGAGCAGAATAAGCAGCTGTATTCAGCCTTTTAATATATATCGACTGCTCACAATTGTGCCCCATTTTTAAATTTAATGGTCATTTTGGAAATTATATTTTGGGATATCCATGAAGAACACAATTCCCAACAACCAACTATTTTACACTAGCATTCAAGAACAGTTTTTTACATTTTAGTAAAGGAACGAGAGATTGGCCACTACTCACAAAACAACAAGCCTCAGGATTGCAATATTTCCTCTATTGTATATCACTTGCCCTATATAAGACACTCCAAATGTACACCTCTAAGGTTAGTTCAATCTGACATTACAGTAACAGCTTCAGTTTTTGCCAGAGCTAAATGATGTATCGCAATGACGTCCACAAATATTATCTACGTAATATTAAAATAGCACCCAGACTACTGAAGACAAACCACCTATTATTAAAAGAACCCAAGCCGCCGGAAGCATAACTTAAAAAATAAATGTACAAATATTTACAAACTCCTACACGTCGCGATTGCTGTTTAATAGGTAAGGTTCCACGTACGTCAATGCCTATTGCCAACAGAAATTTGACACACCAACACACTGTGTACTATCTACTTTAATAAGCAGACTACGAGGTCTTATTTCGCTTCCTAGGAAAAACATCCTTTTCTGTTCACTACCGAGTGTTACCTACGGTAACACAAATACATCCAAACTAATGAGCAATGCAATCATCTAGCATTTTAGCTTTTAGAATCGATTTACTAAAATATTCGTCCTTGAATCAAGTTTACTAAATAGTCAATACCTTATCGAACCTCTAACTTGGCCCTGTTTATTAGATTTAATGTTGACCTTAAACATTTTCAAAAATTGAAAGAAAAATTGTGGGGTTAAATCCCGCAAGCACCTAGTGCTACTTTGTACAAAAGGGCATATAACTCCCCTTTCCTATTTACCCAAGGTCGAGTTGACTCATATGCTACATAGATTGATTCGCCAAATGAGTCATCTTCATAATGAACCCGGAAAGTGAAGGTATTTCAGTAAAATTGTAATTAAACTGCAGACATTTTTTTACTACCAATACCGCTCACGGCTTTTCACGAGCAAGCTTTTCGAGCTACACTGGTGCTTTTAAATGAACAATAATATGGCTGAACATTTAACCTCCAATCCCTTTACCAGTCTCAAAAATAAATACATCTCTAACAAGATGCTAAAAGCCTCTATCGGGTATTTTTCACATTCGTGTCATAATTGTTTGGGCTGAGTTAACTGATCAACTCAGACCCTTTCAAATTCTCTGACTCAAATTACTCCGATCGCCGACGAGAATACAAAATATGTATTGTTTGTGTGTGTGGGGGGGGGGGGGGGGGGGAGTGGGGTGGGTGGGGGGATGGGGGTGTATTTCGGCCCCTGTTAACCCTAGTTTAGTGACATCTTGGGGGGGGGGGGGGTAGTGCAGAGTAAAATAGACAACAGAATGAACAGTGTATAAACTTAGACTTCAACTCACTCATAGAATGACTTTGTCTACCAAACTTTTATTACATCCAGCTTATGAGCTTCCACTTTACCAGCAGTGGTATACTTGGGCTCATTGTGCCACTTAAAACCACTAAGTAGGATTCCAAAGGTATACAATTGCATTCAATTGGGGAGAAGCCCTTGCATTTGAAATAATACAACAATGGCTACTGAAATTATGCATACCAACAATCGAGACCTAATTTCCCCATGAATTAAATTCATCTTGATCATTCAAAGAACGCAGACCTTGTCGAGAAAAAATACCCATAATGTAAGTAGCTGTAATAATCAGATCCTGGTAGCCTCGCCAATTTGTAACAAGGGTGGGGTGAACGACTCCCCAGGGGCTAGAACCCTGGCCGAAATCTGCCTGTTGTTCTTCAGATTCGTGAGGATCTGGGTCAGCTAGCAAACCATGGATAAAATATAACTCAACTCTAGAGGTCGAATAATCATTAAGTTATATTTTGTGGTCTGGACGAATACACAATAAAATAGGAAAACAGTTTATAAGTGGTTTATTAAGAAGCCAAAATAGTATGATATGAAATGGACATGATTACGAATGATGGGTCAAAAAGCACGGGTCCACTACACTTTTACCAAAAAGAGGGTTAAAATTCCACCCAGCAAGTCTATTAACTTGAATGGTTCCCACAGAACTTTGACCTGGAGAGAATCAGTGTCAAAAACGATGATTCTCACCAGGGCCGAGTTGAATGGGTCCGAAGATGACGGTACCCATTGTGGTTAACCTTCTTACAGATTACAAAGTGTCCCCATAACTAAGCTAGTGTATAGGTTTATGTTTGGACAGCTGGATCAAAGCGTTACCCAAACACAAAATGGACGACGAATTATGAGCGAGACCGCTCTTATATAGGATAATTTCGCGGGAAAAGATTTCAAATACTGGAATCTGATTGATCCCTCGCTTTCACCTCGACAAATGAAACAACAGCACAATGCACTACGGCGTGAACCAATAAGGTACATCGATTCATTTTAAACATGGAAATGACTTGAAGCCAACAAAAATAGAATTACACCTCTGTTATGAGCAGACGAATTATAACAGAGTAATTTAGAACTTCTATTGTATATTATATTTCAACTGCTGTTACCAAATCCGATACAAAACCAACACCACCCTCCCATCATCGTTGTCGGGTCGTGTTTTGCAAATAAGAGGGTGGTGGCCTTCAAGTGCGTGACACAGAGCCTTGGGGTTAAATATTTCAGTCAGACCTGTAGTGTATTATACTTGATACATGTCAACTTATGACAAATAAAATACTTGAGACAGGAATTCCTATCCGGTGCTACAATCGTGGGAAACCCATATATATAAACTGGCGATATATCTTCAAAGTATACTCAGTAGTCAGTTGTAGAATAGCATTCAATAAAGCATGGTGTAAGAATTCAATGTGTTTAAATACAGTTGATTTAATTCAGTGGCGGCAAGTGGCAACCTCATAAGACCAATTACGTCAAAAAAGTTTCTATCCGACTGAAGATCGCACAATAAATTTTGGAGATTTTTGAAATTCGTTTTTGGGCTGCGGCAGTTTATATTGAAGAGGGAGAGAGGTTTACTTAGGCCCGATATATTATCTTGGAATTGCTCGGGTGTATAGTACTTTGCAGAGTTTGTTATCCATAGCAAAAGGGTGATTCATGTTCTCGCTGTCTTCGGAGAGTGTACCACTGAATTAAGAGATGAAATCAAAAGTATCTTCATTCTGGATTTCATCAAGTGTAGGATTATTAGCCACGTTGATCAAACAGATTATCGAAAGCACATCTATGTGGACCTTTTTTAGAGATATGAATTTTCTGGATTAGACCAGGCATGGTTATTAATAGGAAAAAATTGTCCTGCACGTGGAACAGAATTTTGATGTCAGGAACGTGAGACAGATATATACACATGACAAACAATTATTACACAGATTCTGGAAAAGGCTCCTTCCTTTTTCCGGAAAATAAGTTCAAAGAAATTGTACATTCGTGTAACTTCTACTTCTAGGCTGGAGCGAGTGCAACATTTATATATAAGTTAGAAACCGGTCTTTTCGTCCAGGTTGCAGGGTGGCAGAATATGGTTACAGGAATCAAATATTCAGTCAGACACAAACACATAAGTATCATAAGCGGGGATTTTTAAAAAGACGCGATCCGTCTATACTATTATGCTGAATGTCCTGTAGTCTGATGAATGCCTTTCAAGTTGGTATAAAAATTATAGTAAAGCGAAATTCACAAAGACCATTAACTCATTTTGCGACAATTGACGAAGACTATTAATCTTTAATCTCATCAAAATCAGTGTTAATATAAGGCTGTTTTATCAAATTTTATTAAAGTTCAGTATTCACTATTCGAGCAATCACATGCCATGGACATTCATTTAGTCATTGTCATCCAAAGCCACATTCAGCTTTTGCAGAATGCGACTCTAGATACCAATAACCAAGTAAAAGTCCATATTTTACATAAAGATGAAAAATATAAGTAAAATGGAACCGTCAAAGGGCATGCAGCTCTTACTTTTCACGACGTCACCGTCATTTTGGAACCCACCCGAAACATTATCCCATTGAACCCAAACGGCCACTTTTCTGACCAGGAATATGATACATCATAACGTCATTATATAGGATGGCTGTTCAGTAAAGGTGTGGGTGGATCAATCATTAATCAATACCCTCAACGTACTGCACGGTGAAAATATTGATTGGTGTACATAATGAATATAGACTCTTCTAATTGCTGCCATTGAACTGGCATGGAAGATACCACCATACTTCAAATGGTTAAGAGAGGGCGTACTAGCACAATGTGTTGTGATGTGGTGTTTTTTTGTACCTGTTGTTGTCTGGATAATTAGACTTCGCATAAGGTCCTACAAACAAAATTCCACAACTCTCTTCATTGACAAATTACTGTTGTTTTCAAATCGAAAGAGAGCTGGGACAAACAAAGATATCAATTTTGTTTAAATCTGAGTCTTCTTTTCGTGATGATTTGGCAGAACAAAAAACAAAGGGCAATAACTCCAAGTTAAAACACGGAATCCAACTTTACGGAATCGGCTAGGAATTCCAACAAAGGAATTCCGTATATAGCCTGTCTACATGTACACGTGTTATACAGGTGAAATGAAGCAATCAGATTGAACATTTTGAAGGCCGGGGCGAAGGTATAACTAGGAAGTAGTGTTACAAGTCAATTTTAATGGATGATAGTATAGCCAATACTACTGGTATAAGGCCGCAATGGCACAAGACTGCTGTAGAAGCAATGATAGGACAGATAGACGATAGACAGGTAGTGGCCTTGGAGCTTTGGAGATAAGATGGAAGCCGTTGGTAAGACTACCTGTATATGAGCTGTGTAGGAGCTGGATCATAGGTATCCTTAAATACTGAAATGATGCTAGGGGGATAGTAGATAAGACCCCATTGAGGGGTTTTTGCATGGCCCTCATGGCCTCAAACGAAATTAGGCTAAGAGAGATAGTAAATTAGACCTCATTGATGGCTTTTCTCATAGCCCTCGTGGCCTCATACGACTAAAAAAGGGGTGCCGAAGGCCAGACGTTTTCCAAAAAGGGGTGCTGAAATTGGGGTGCCACGGGATATGGCTGTTAAATATCGAGATGAGGCTAAGAGGGATAGTAAATTAGACCTCATTGAGGGATTTTTTCATGGCCTTCATGGCCTCAAACGAAATGAGTCTAAGAGGGATACTAAATTAGACCTCATTGAGAGCTTTTCTCATAGCCCTCATAGCCTCAAACGAAATGGGGCTTAGAGAGAGAGTAAATTACACCTCATTGAGGACTTTTCTCACAGCCCTCATACGACTAAAAAGAGGTGCCGAAGGCCATACGTTTTCCTAAAAGGGGTGCTGAAATTGGGGTGCCACAGGATATGGCTGTTAAATACCGAAATGAGGTTAAGAGGGATAGTAAATTAGACCTCATTGAGGGATTTGTTCATGGCCCTCATAACCTCAAACGAAATGAGGCTAAGAGGGATAGTAAATTAGATCTCATTGAGAGCTTTTCTCATGGCCCTCATACGACAAAAAGGGATTCTACAGAAGGTATAAATCGATAGGTATCCTCAAATAATACAATACCAGTTCATAGGTTTCCTCAAATACCGAAATGAGGCTAAGAGTCGTATGTGCGAGTCACTCGAAAGAGCAATTGCTCGATAGCTTATTTGCTCGATGAGGTTCGAGTCGTTCGAGCAATCACTTATCAGTAACTGCTCGATAGAGTCTTCGCTTTAGGAATCACATAGGCTTTCATTATACACAAGGGAGATAACTATGCATACAGGTTACGGAACATCAAGCACTGATGATTATAAGACTTGGACGAGGGAACCAGATATAGTGTGGACTATATGAACTTCTAGGGTTAGAGTAGCATCTGTAATAGGTAGAAAAATGGAATTCTGGGGAAATCCTCCTAAAAATACTCCTATTCAATCGAACTTACCCCCGATGCCCCCTCGGTACTATAGCACTACGTGCTAAGCCGATAAAATGGGGAATCCGTATCAAATAAAGTAGTTTTTGGTGATTTGGAGGGATTGTCGGGGTTGTTTGTAGTAATTCTATGAAGGGTTTGGGGGAAATCTGAGCCAGAAAATTACTCCTATTCATTCGAACTCACTCGGGGTCCCTCGGACCATAGCACTACGTACTAAGCCGATAAAATGGGGGATCCGAACTAAAAAAGTCGTTTTTGGTCATTTGGAGGGATTGTCGGGGTTGTTTGTAGTAATTCTACGAAGGGTTTGGGGGAAATCTGAGCCAGAAAATTATTCTATTCAATCAAACTCACCTCGGGGCCCCTCTGTACTATAGCACTACGTGCTAAGCCAATAAAATGGGAAATCCGTAGTAAATAAAATCGTTTTTGGTGATTTGGAGGGATTGTCGGGTTGTTTGTGGTAATTCTACGAATCGGGAAATTACTCTTGTACAAAGGAACATACCCTCCGAATGGCCTATTATAAGCCTTTGGGTAACATAACAACCACGTGCTACCATAGAAACCAAGATGGCGGCCTCTAGTATACAAAATGGCTGACGGAAGCACGTATCACCCTAACAACACGCGCTGCGCATGCGCATTAATACCACGTATCACTACGGGGATGACGTCACAAGGTGGCACGCGGGTTACCATGACAACCAAACATGGCGCCACTGGGTCACGTGACGTGACTTCCTAGGTCCTGCACTAGGTCCTGCCAACCGGGCCCGGCTCATCGCTCTCCTACTACTCCCCTTCTGTCCTACTTCCCAGGTCAAAAATAGAGTCTTGGCAGTCGACGGCTTCCAACGGCTCGGTTTGCTGGATGGGTGGGGCAGATTCGTCCGTGTTTAATATGAGTGGTTTTGATCCCTTTATTCTAATGGCTTCTGGGGCAGACAATTGTCGGGTCACTCATGGAATAGGTGGGTGGGGTGAGGGGGGCTCGAGCAGATCATGGTATTGTCCAGATATACTTTGCAGAATGATAATTACCACTCCACCCTCACCACTGCCTTCACGCTGTCTCTATAGTTAATTTATTATTTATCCGGTGAACTAAATGACTGCTACTTCTGAGACAGGTCACCCAAAAGTTTGTTGGAAAAATTCCGTGAAAGGTTCCTTCTTTCACAAACCTGCACCCTGTTTGACTCCCAGTTGATAAATAAGGAGACTAAGGAAATAGCATTTGTTCTTGTGGCGAATGCTAACGTTTTAACTCTATCCACGCTATCCTCTACTATTTGATTTTTTTAACCGGATTTCATTTAATTTAATAAATTGCCAGATAAGTCTGTAACATTAATTGATATATATATATTTGTCTCCAATAATTTCACGTAATTATTCATTGAAAAGACTTGACTTTAGCTTTTTAAACGAATAAGCGCAAAACTAGTACATTTTTTTTTATTAGATTTAATATAATTTAATACATTGCTAGATAAGTCTAACTAGATAAGTCTAACCTTATTTTTTTATACAGAAATGTCACCGATAATTTCGTGTTTATTCATTGAAAAAGCTCCACTGTAGCTTATTCAACGAATAAATGCAAAATTATTACATTTTTTTATCAGATTTAATACAATTTAATACATTGCTAGATAAGTATAACCTTATTTTTTATAAATATATATTAGTAGGTAACACCTTGAAGACCTATTTTAGTCATTTAATCACGAGCTTTCGGCTTTCAAAGCCTTCATCAGGTGACAGACGAACAACAATGAGACAAAATAAACCAGTACTGTAAAAGTTAAGTACGTACGTAAACAATGAAGTTAAGCATACTAGAACGTCAATATAAACAACTGCAAGCCTACGGGGCGCTATAGGGAGAACATATGGAAGTACGAATGGAATATCCTCAATACCCCGTAATGTACCCCCACCCCAACATCCACCTCCACCCACCATTCACAATTACAAGTTGTGAATGATAAATGGAGGAGGGTGGTGGAGGGGGGGTGGACTAAACTAAGTAATCGGGTGGGTATAAGATTTAGAGTATAACACCTAGACGTGACAGCTGGACGACATATACGATGATTACAATCTTAATTCTAAAGACACAGCAAGACTGCCCCACCTCCGCCACCCCCAAGATAACATAAGGTAAATACTGACAGAATCCTAATCAAAACTAACCCCAACACATCCCACACAACCGCCCTCATCACTCCCCACCACTCCCATATATACTACTAAGTACAATAAACACTAAAACGACGAAGCTATAATAAGACAATAAAACCTGGACGACTATAAGGTGAATACTACCCAGACCCCCAAAGGAACAAACCCCACCCGTACCCCCACCCCACCAATCACACCTAGGCGACATAAATAAGAGCAAACTGCCTAAACCCTAATGGAAACGTACCACCGCCTCCACCCCCGCCACACTCCACCCGAGGGGGAAGTGGGTGGGTGGGGGGGAGACGGGGGTACCGGTAGGCTCCCTCCCCACAACGCTCCATGTACCAACAGGAGTATGTACATAAAACGCGCTGGGTAGGGAGCAAACACAGTATAAACTAAGCCCCCCCCCCCCCAAAAAAAAAAAAAAAAAAATTAAGGGGGGGGGGGGAGTCGGGCAAAAACAACACTGAAAATATACACGGGTACTGAAGGACTAGAAGGGGTGGGGGTCTGAATACAGTGGAAACTTAGAGCCAAGTCGACATGAATCCTGAATCCCGGTTGATGCCTGTTTTTGGACTGTCGAACAAGTGAATATATTTCTGCTCAGTAATCTTTCTGTGCTCTGAGTCAGATAAAGTGCCATGAATAACCTGTACTCGGATATCTTTGGTTGAGTGGTTTCTTAAATTAAAATGGTCCGCCACCGGCAAATCGTTCTTGTTGTTTATGTTCTGCCGATGACCAGTGATTCGTTTGCTCAACAGTTGTTCAGTTTCACCAATATAGTGTGTATTGGGGCATTTGGAGCAGGTCAAAGCATATACGATATCACTACTTGTGCAATTAAACGATCCACTGGGTTTGAATTCATGACCATCCTTTGTAGTAAGTTTATCACGGCAAATAAGTTTGCAAGTGCCACATCTAGGCCTGTTGCATGCAGTAGTTCCTGGTGTAGTTTTGTCAAAATTGAGCTGACTAGAGACAAGCTTAAGACGTAGGTTAGGCGGTTGCCTTGTGGCCAGCACGGGTTTTTCTGGGAAGACTTCACTGAGGTAAATATCGTTGTCAATAATAGGTTGGAGGTCACGAAGAACGTGTCTCAGTTTTTGTGTAGAAGGATGATACGTAACAACAAGTGGGACACGATCCCCCTTCGATTTATCACTGTATTTGAGAAGTTCATTTCGATCCTTCGAAGTGGCTCTCGACATTTCCTTATTGATAAAATTTTGCTTGTATCCAAGAGTTCGAAAGTGAGATTTAAGTATACACAACTGCTGATCCCGTGCACCCGGGTCGGAGTTGATGCGGTGATATCTGAGAGCTTGGCTGCATATCACAGATCTTTTGGTGTGATTGGGGTGAAAGCTCTGGGAATGGAGGTACGAATATCGATCCGTGGGTTTTCTGTACACTGTGGTGCCTAATTTACCTTCCCGCTTGAACACTTTGACATCCAGGAAATTAATTTCGTCCACTGAATGCTCCATGGTGAATTTTATAGTGGGATGTACACTGTTGAGTTGTTGGTGGAACTTATATATATTGAGTTCTGCAAGCCCGTGGTCCCAAATGATGAATATGTCATCTATGAAGCGAAAATATATCCTGGGTTTCAATGGGGTGTTTTTGAGAAATTTATTTTCAAAATCTGCCATGAACAGGTTGGCGTATTGAGGCGCCATGGACGTTCCCATTGCGATTCCCATTTTCTGTAGGAAGGTCTCTCCGTTAAAGGTGAAGAGGTTGTGTTCCAAGATAAATTTAGATAGTTTAATGATGGCGTCGTTACTGATGGTATCCGCTCTGAAGGTGCGCAATCAATGTTCTAGTGCGTCGAGACCGTCTTTGTGTGGAAAATTGGAATATAATCCCTTAACGTCTAAAGTGGCGAGAATAGTTCCTTCCTTAATATCTCCAACCCCAGAAAGTTTGTTGAGCAAATCCGTCGAGTCCTGAATATAACTGTCTGTTTGTTGAACAATAGGTTTGAGTGTGTCGTCAATAAATTTTGAAATTTTCTCGGTCATAGTTCCCCGTCCAGATTCAATGGGCCTACGGGGACGCCTTCCTTGTGGACTTTGGGAAGCATGTAGAAAATCCCTGGATGTGGTTTATCAACGAGAAGCGATCTCATTTGGTCTCTGTCGTTCTTCTCCATTGACGCAATAAGTTTTTCTAATTCCTCTTTAAATCTTTCGGAGGGGTCGTCTCGCATTTTCTCATAATATTCAGTGTTAAGTAGCTGGCGGTTTCCTTCAGATACATAGTCAGAAGTGTTCTGTATCACTATAGACCCTCCTTTGTCACTGGGTTTTATAGTTATGTTAGGATTATTCTTTAGACTCCTGATTGCTTTTTTCTCTGAAGCTTTGAGATTGTATTGAGACAAAATTTCAAACCAGCCATTCACGCAAGCGCTAATCCGATTCAATATTGGCAGCTGATTAATTATCCACTGTCGTTTCTTGTTTTCGTTATTCAGTAGGGCAGGTCAACTGCGACTAATTGACGAACACAAGTTCTGCGCCACGCAACACATTTTAAATCCTCTTAATGACCAAAATACTCATCAAAAGTGGATAATATTTCACACACGAGTACACACACACACGCACTCTTCCACTCTCCCCCTTTTAAACTTTTTTTTAGCCTATATTTTGCCATTTTTACTTGTTTTCGTTTGTGTTCGTTTATGTTCGTTTGTTTTTGTTATTTAGTAGCACCGCTTAGACCAGACGTTGGCGTTTACTGCGAACGCCACTACTCGTTTTTGAGTTCTTCTGGCTAGGTTTTTTTGCCACGACTTCTGGTTTGGGAAGTCATTTAATTTGCTGGACAGATAAGACAGAAAACGATGGGAGCATTGAAACGTGCCATCCCAATGCAAAAATACGGGTCCGTCGTTTCACCCAATTACACCCAATTAACACCCAATTAATATATATTTCCACTGAATTGCGAAGTTATTGTTTCTTGGGACAAATTCTCGAAGCAAGACTACAGGGCGCCAGTCGAACTTGACCCATTAGTACTAAGTCGGAACAAGCAGAGATCGTTCAGTTAGTTTGGGAGACACCCCCCCCCCCTACCCCCCCCCCCCCCCCGCTCCCACTAATGTGAAATGTTTTTTGCAAATTTTGTGTATATCTAGTCCAAACCTCCTGGGCCGTGGCGTAGTCAAATATAAGTTTACGTCCACAGGATAAATATTATATTACGGCCTATGATGTCAAGTTTGGACCAGTTTATATGAAATCAAAATGGTGCCACCCATAACCACTCTTTCTCTCAACTTTCGGGACCTTCATGGAATTAGTGATAGCTCACTCCCCACCCACACCCCACACTATTTTTTACCCATTTCGCCCGTGCAGTAGCATTGACTCAGTAACATGACACATTACTACGTGGGCCTAGGCAGAGATAGTGCCTTTAGGAAGACATCGTATCAGTGTATTGGAGAAACAACAACAACCATTTCTTTTATTAATTTATTTCATAAAATGTAAAACCTTAACAAATAACGGTTTGAGCACATACAGCAGGGGCTTATTGTACAGAAAAGCAACATTATTTTCAGAAGCACATGTTTGTAACAAAACACAAATCTGTACACAAACACATATAGAAACAATAGGTCGGTTCTCATCCATCTTGTGTAGGCCTACATTTAGACCATACTAGGACTCACTGGTCGTAATATAATTTGGTGGTTTCGTAGGTAGGATGTTGGCCAACCAAACCAAAACATTATATTATGGCCTGTGGGGGCATTAGTTTCGACCTGTGCATATGAAATGTGCCTTTCCACTGAATTGAACACCAACTCTCTATCAGCTCTCGGATCCTTATTGAAATTAGTGGGAGTGCCCATCTTGTATAGGCTATATTTCGGCCAAACCTGGCCTTACAATCGGTAATATAATGTTTCGGTTTGGCACATAGGATGTTTGCCTACCAAACTAAAACATTATATCACGGCCTGTGAGGCCAAGTTTCGACTAGTGCAGATATTGAGATATTGTGTATTCAAAACAAAACTGTCCGACGAAGTAACGGGTTCCATCGGCGCACTATAGTCTTCTTCCTAGAATTCACCCCAAAAAACAATTTTTTGACGTTTTTTATTAATTGGGTTTAATTGGGTGTAATTGGGTGAAACGACGGACCGGTTACATAACATGCGGCCAGATTAAAAGTTCTGTCAATTCCACTTTGAATTGCGGATTTAGTGGATACATGCCTTAGACGCTAACAAAAAACTTTTATTTTCATTTTTAAATTTTTGTTTTGTTCTCGGCAAGAAGTCTCCAGAGTAGATACATGCCTTATACGCAAACAATAGACTTCTATTTTCATTTTTAAATTTTTGTTTTGTTCTCGGCAAGTAGCCTCTTCTCGGTTCGGCTCCGAATGTGGGAATTATTAAATAATCCCATTCACCGTAGACCTGGCTGGTTTAAAATTGTTTTGTTGAACGAAATGATTTCGCGCGCCGAAGGCGCGCAGGGACGGTATGGGGGTCAGGCCCCTTTCGACCCCCTTTAACAGTATGTGATTCGGTTTGTCTGGTCTGGCCGTGGTGAAGGAGGAAAGTGTTAAGATGCTTAGCGGCGTCTAGCGGCGTCTATGATTTCGTCTGCTTTTCTTAGGAGGAGGTGGCTGAGTTGGTGATATCCCCTTTGGTGGTGTTGAAGGAGTGGTGGAGGGCTGACTCGGTTGGTAAGGTCTGGCCCTCGCAGCTGCCGGTGGTGAAGAGCTTTTTGGTGTTGTTCTCAAGTAGTGGTTGCTGAGACTCTCTAATCCTATCCTGAGCATGTTGCCTTCGCACCCGCGATCTCTCAAGGCCTTAATATGGGCTTGTAGAAATATAAAGTGGTCGTCATCTCTGGCCTTTTCTCCTAGGATACTTTCCACGGACTCCGCGGTGTTTGCTTCCTGGATGGTGTCCCGGTCAGAAAAAGCAGGAAGAGCAAGAGTGGGTTTAGCGACATGTGCGATGCCAGCCTCAACTTCCTGCTCCACAAACTCACTATCCTCCTCCATCTCCTCTTCGGGGGAAGAGTGTGATGGGCTGGAGGTTAGACTATTACCTGGCGAACCAGCGTCCTCCGGACCTTCCACCGGAGTGGAGGGTACCGAGCTGGACGTGGAACGGACAGGAGTAGCAGGCATTGAGCGTTCAATGCCATGATTAGCCTCCCTCTCTTCCTTCTCCGTCCTTTTCTTTTCCATGAACACCGTCAGTCGGCGGGCATCGCGTCGTCTGGCGGAAGGTCCCTTCTTTCTTTTCCTTTTCTTCTTCTGGCTGTCCTTTGTCTGTGTTCGGCGCTTGTCATCATCCTTTTGCAGGTCCGAGTCACTTGGAGGGTGACCAGTGCGGGGGGAAATCCCCTCACGAAAGGTACTACACCTCTCCAAGGACGTCGGTTCGGCTTCTCTATCAAAATCCACTGTCAGGTGAATTTTACCCTTGAGCACCTGGATACCCCAGGTGGTAGCAAGGGTAGCCTTCACTCTGACAAGTGTTTCCTGGATAACAAGTGGGAGCTCCATTGTTTAGTAGTTAGCACCTCGCAGTCCAAGGTGCGAATGACGAATGATTGTTTTGTTACTAATTTGTACATAATATATAGTAGATACATGCCTTAGACGCTAACAATAAACTTTTATTTTCATTTTGAAATATTATTTTGTTTTATTCTCGGCAAGTAATCTCTGGAGTGGATACATGCCTTATACACAAACAATAGACTTCTATTTTCATTTTTAAGTTTTTGTTTTGTTCTCGGCAAGTAGCCTCTTCTCGGTTCGGCGCCGAATGTGGGAATTAATAAACAAACCCATTCACCATTTACCTGGCTGGTTTAAAATTGTTTGGTTACTAATTTGCACATAATATAGAGTACTTACATGCTTTATACGCTTAACAATACAATTTTATTTCGATCTTTATATATTAATTGGTTTTGTTCTCGGCAAGTAGTCTCTTCTCGGTTCGGCGCCGAAGGCAAGAGTCTCTTCTCGGTTCGGCGCCGAAGGCAAAGGATTAATGAATAATCCCCTTCACCGTAGACTTCGTCGGTATAAAGTTGGTTTTTTTTAGCTTTTACAGAAATAGAGTACCTATATGCTAACAATTAATATTTATTTTTGCATTTATTTATTATTTTAATTTGTTCTCGGTTGTTCTCGGTAAGTAGTCTCACCGAAATTCAATTACACCCAATTACACCCAATTAATACATCCGTCCGCTGACTTGCGAAGTTATTGTTTCTTGGGACAAATTCTCGAAGCAAAGGGCCAGTCGAACTTGTCCCATTAGTACTAAGTCGGAACAGGTAGAGATCGTTCAGTTAGTAACGACTTTTTCTCTCAAATTTCGGGACCTTCATGGAATTAGTGAAAGCTCACTCCCCACCCCACCCTCTCACTACCCACCCGCACCCCACACTATTTTTGACACATTTCGCCGCCCATATACATTACTACGTGGGCCTAGGCAGAGATAGTGCCTTTAGGGAGACATCGTATCAGTGTATTGGAGAAACAAGAACAACCATTTATTTTATTAATTTATTTCATAAAATGTAAAACCTTAACAAATAACAATTTGAGCACGTACAGCAGGGGCTTATTGTACAGAAAAACAACATTATTTACAGAAGCACATATGTTTATAAGAAAACACAAATCTGTACACAAATACATATAGAAACAATAGATCGGTTCTCATCCATCTTGTGTAGGCCTATATTTAGTCCACACTGAAGGACTGCACCCCAGCGGCGTTGGTTATCAGGTCCAATTTTAAGTGTGGATGAAAACAAATCTACATGTACATTAGGAGAACGATATTAAATGGAAATCAAAGTAAAGGAAATTACTATTTAGTTCTTTCTGACCTCGGTCGTTTTCTTTGACTTGGTTTTTTGGCAATTCTGGAAATGAAAGGAGTTGCAAAGTTGGCAGTGCTGGAGACTATTTGGTCACTCGGCTTGCATTTTTGTTTGCTTAAGAATTTAGCAAAGAACTCATCTTTCTCCTTTTCTGTTTTCGATACCCAAATATTTCTTTTAATTTTGTAATATTTTACAGTTGGGCAAAGTATATAATTGCCAGATCCATATAATGCACGCCGTAAATCTGTCATCTGCAACCTTGTCACAGAGATCAGCTTTGGAATTAACTGTGGAAGTTTTTGTGGTTTCCATTCTGTGACTTGCTTAAAGACATGATTAATGCTCTCACAATTGTTGTTTGTCCAGAGCGTTTCCGTGATTCCTTTTTGATTAGGTATACATACATTGTTCCACAACAACTCTCTGAGTCTGCTGTCGAAGTATGCTGCAAACCTAGGATATTTTTCAAATATATCATCCAACAAGTTGACTCTGTCTTCAAAACTAAAGCCATCAGTTGCTTTTGCAACACCAGCTTGACCAAAACATTTGTCAAGTATTATTTTCCTGTCGTGTGAAGCACACCCAACTTTATCTTTTAAATATCTAGCAACATTATCTTTTAAATGTTTTGTGCATAAAAGATTGATAGATGTTGAGAAACAACTTTTAATTGCTTTTGTCATGGCTTTTTCATCGTCGCTACCAAGGGCAGTGGATGTACCGAATTCTATACGTCTGATTCGATATCTCCCATATTAACTGACTGCTCCCTGCCTAGTTACACAAATAATCAGTATAGACATTCTTTACTCAGACACTGAACGATCTCAAAAATGTCCGACGAAGTAACGGATTCTATCGGCGCACTATAGTCTTCTTCCTAGAATTCACCCCAAAAAACAATTTTTTGACGTTTTTCATTAATTGGGTATTAATTGGGTGTTAATTGGGTGTAAATGGGTGTAATTGGGTGTTAATTGGGTGTAATTGGGCGAAACGACGGACCGCTGGAATCGTACCTGATCCGTACAGCTACAGTTCATGCAAAAGCCACCCGAGGGCCACACTGACCTTCCATTTTCGCAGATTTTCACCAGGGAGGTCAACGAATCCAATCAAAGTGAGTTGGAGTCGGACCCCCCCCCCCCCCCTCCCATCCACTCGTGTTCACCTCAACTCGCCACTGCGCGTACTGGGGGATGTTTCTCATCATGATCCATGATTGAAATGTAGTGCACCCCCAAACTCAGAATCTTAGATCCTGCGCTGTTAATGACTGACTTTCAGTCAGTAATACATCTTCACAAAAATGATCCAATTAGCCACACTTTATCTTATAGTTTAATGAGCGAACTCTGTCAGTTGCACACAACATCATCCACCAGATCATTTACCATTCCTTTAGTGCAAATGTAAAATGTCAATTGCATATTGGTTGAAGAGTAATCTATTCAGAAATTTAAAGTACTGACCTCAAAATTTCCCTTCAGAACATTTTGGTTGCAGTTTTTCCCATCAACGTAGTTTATTCATTATATCTTTCATGGATAACATATTCAGTGTATCAACAAAGTAGAGGGAATTAACTCTTAACCTGCTGTGTATTTTCAACATATTTGTCATCAAATCTAGTCATGGCTGCTGTGAAGCAGCCATGACTAGATTTAATGAAAAATGAATCTAAATTTAACTGAAGGAGTCATTGTTGAAAACATCCATTCAGTTCTCAGGTGGAAAGTTGGATTAAATGTGCTCAAATTATCCTTGCTTCAGTAGCAATAGGAATCCTGTCCTGGGCAGGAAAATCTGCCAGCAGCATGCAAGGAGTTAATTCTAGGTCACTTAAATCTCCTGATACTTGTACATTTTTGCATGTTTATAATTATGCTTATTGTTTGTTGAGGTCACTTCGAACATCTACAGCCATATATCATCATCACAACATGGGTACAAGTCAAGTTTATCCAATCCTTCATACCAATGATGCCCATTTTAAGGAACCATACGCCTGGTGCTGTATAGCAGGCCCTATTACACCAGTGAAACAGAACTTCATAGTCAAGCACTGCTCCACTTCCTGGGATTCTGGAGGAAAATTTTCAACCGGCAAAGTATTTATTTGTTGGTGTTTAAGGTCACATATTTCTGTACAATGACTAATCACGACTGCAACATGGAAATAAAGTCAAATTTAGTCAATTGTTTATACCCATGTTGCCCATGTTAGATGCCTTCCACCCCAAGCATTGTTGACAGGGACCTACCTTACCAGAAAACTTGAGTTGGTTTATCACAGTAGTCACGCACTGCTCCACTTGCTGTGTTTTCATGACTTTTTTTTACAGGCAAAGTTGTTTGAAATGAACAGACACCACACTGGAAGTTGAGAATAAGAATTACAATAACATTTCTTTTAGCATTAGTATCATTTATTAATGACAGTTTATATACAGCTTAATACAATAATTATAATGGATTACACTTGCACAGCCACATAATGAAAATTAAGTTATTTTCTGTAAAATATTAATGTAAAAGTTTCGGATTATAAGCATTTTGTACACATACATTTCAAGAAATAACAGCATACAATAGATCATCACAGAAGAAGAACATATTATGTTAAGCTAACCAAAAATACACTGCCGGCACCCTTAAAATGTCAAGTGAACTTTTTGTGCTTCATTTTTGTCAACAAAAAATTAAATAAAAGCACACCTGAAATTGACAAGGTGAGCTGTGTGAGAACTTAGAAGCAAACAGTATTGTGCTTCACATATTTAACCCTTTACCCAATGTACAAGATATCAAAATTCATTATTTCCATTACTGTGTTTTTTTAATTTTTCAAAAACTTTTCCCAAAACTATAGGATGTTCCCCCTCACTGGAACTAGCTCGTTCCAATGAGTGGACACATGATATGGTTTTGTGGAAACCTTTTGAAAATTTCTGTTTTTTTCAACTACTAAATTTGTAAATTACACAGGCAGATCCATCAATTTGTTAGGTAAAGAGTTAAGCTAATGACTTAATAAATGTAATGGTAATTTCTAAGCAGTAGGATTAGGAGACAGAGGTAAAAGAAGCTCAATGAAAGTGGGCAGTGTGAACAAATGTTCAAAGAATTACAGTGACATTTGTTTTAGCTTTAACCACTATTATATTTCCTCACAATACACTTCATCCCTTACTTTATTCACACTTGGGGAAAAACAGTTGGAGAGCACAGAAATTAAGCAAATGAAAATGATTTATTGCCCCAACTGCAACATCTCATGCTCAGAAACAGAATGAGATGTACCATTTGAGGAATATTCATATTAGAAGATTCTCCAGGCAAAAGCTCAAGGTTTCGATTATCTTGGTTTGAGTTGACATCGACGTTTGCACAAACCACTACTCAATGTTCTAACAAGTTTGCAAGTTTGGTCCAAAATACGGACAAACTTAGGTTTAAGAAAGTTAAGAATCTGTTTTTCAGGCGCTCCCACATGGTCATTTTGGCAACTGCATGCTCTCTTTTTATAACCAATTCAAATTTGAAAAAAATAAAATTAAATGCTTTGTGTCTGATATTTTACCCAAGTTAATAAAATTCATAAATTTGTCCTTTGCGTGCAACAAAGCTTTGCAATGATTTATCTCATTGCAAAGCCTTCTTGCACTCAAGGGACGAAATACACCACCACCCATGCTATTCTGTAGATTATGAGGCCTAAAACATAAAACAAACCAAGAATATGAAATTTTGATGGCAAAGAAATAATTACAACAATAAAAAAATAAAATAAACAAGAGGCCCCAAGGGGCCTTGAGCGCTCACCTGACAAATTGGCTCTAAACTATGGCAAAGGTACATTTCACTTGACTGATAATTTGATAAACAGGAAGAGACACCAATAGAAGGACTAGTCTGGATTCTCTGGATCCTCTGTTTTGAAACAAAAATTTAAAAAGCCGTGGGGGGGGGGGGGGGGGGTTCCTCCCAAATCAGTCATGCCCCCCAAACTAGGTGCTGCATGCCTTTTGGACCCTATCTCTCAATATTTCTGCATTCTGGTACCAATAAATGGGAGGAGACTTTACTACCTGTCCCGAAAGTGTATGCTACATTTGGGGTGCAGTGATGGCTGCATTTGTTTGACCAACTATTCCTCAAGGTGCCCAGGCAATTCTGTCAAACTTGCACGTTGTCTGAATGGTTGACCCAGATTGTCCTTCTGTTGTATTTGCCTATAATTTTGAAACATGAAACCATTTACCATACTTCAGTTATTCTTTTCTCAATGATGCTTAGGTTGATCTCCACAAAACTTGCAGAGTGGAATTGCCTTTGGGGGTGTCTGCCCATAATTTTGAAACACAAAACCATTTACCATACTCCATCTCCATTTGCTGACAGGAAATTCTTATTTCTGTACCAACAACTTAACCTCTTCCAATGAGGTAAACCATGGTCACCCTCATTCCGCCCTGTTGACCAAGGTACTTAAACCCAGACCCCTTTATAAATCTCCCCCACTATTTTTGATTTTTTTTTTTTGTACAGCTCTATTCGGCTGGTCATGAGGAAGCTAAGTGCTTAAAAAAATGTTCTGAGCCGTGCAATTTTTGAGATATGGTCATTTTTATTTTTTTTACTTTACTGTTTCTGGAGAAGATTTTTAAAGGTTTTTGCACCTTTCCGCCCCTTCTGGGGTCCCCATTGGGCGCGGTAACTTTAGTCACACAATTTCTAAATGACACATGCTAAGGAAGATACCAACCAAATTTGGTTCAATTTGGACCAGTGATTTAGGAGGAGAAGTTGTTTGAAAAGTGTTCACGACGACGGACGATGACGGACAACGGATGGAAAGTGATAAAGTTGAGCTCCCTTCAGTGAGCTAAAAATAGCAATTTAGGGGTGGGCCGTTAGCTAATCAGAAGCTGTGGCAGCCATGTTGGATGGTGGGCAGACATACCGAACACAATTCTGAAAGAGGACCACCCACTGGTTAACCTCAGCAAATTTTATTCAAATTGATCCAGCAGTTCTGAAGAAGAAGATTTTAATGTGTTTTCCTAATCACCAGCCATGGCAGCCATGTTATATGGGCGACAGAGATTTCAAACACAATTCTTTGAGTGTTCCACCTAATGATCAATCCCAGAAAATTTTATGTGGCCCAGTGGTTTGGGAGGAGATGATTGTTGACGCGAGAAAAAGATTTTTTAATGTTTTTCCATTACCTTCAGTGTTAAAAAGTGCCGAGTCAGCACTTTTTCAGAGTCCCGAAAAAGTACCTTAGAAAAAAACCGTTAGCGATTTTTTTCTACCATTCCTTTCCATTGGTCATAAGCAAGCTGCACAGCAAATAAAAAGTTTCTGAGCCGTGCAGTTTTGGAGATATGATCGATTTTAATTTTTTCTATTTTTAGCTCCTGGGGTTCCCACGGGGCTACGGGAAAATTTTCTTCGGCATAAATTAGATACTTATGACCCAATAAGTCCTCAAAAACAATTTGGTTCAAATCGATCTCTTGATTCAAAAAATAGAAATTTAGGGGTGGAGCGTCAGCCAATCAGAAGCTGTGGCAGCCATGTTGGATGGCGGGCGGACAAACCGAACATACTTCTGAAAGAGGACCACCCACTGGTTATCTCCAGCAAATTTTATTCAAATTTATGCAGCGGTTCTGAAGAAGAAGATTTGAATGTGTTTTGCCAATCAGCAGCCAAGGCAGCCATATTAGATGGGCGACAGAGATTTTGAACACAATTCTTCGAGTGTTCCACCCAATGATCAAGCCCACAAAATTTTATTGAAATTGGCCCATTGGTTTTGAAGGAGATGATTGTTGACGTGAGAATAAAAGTTTTTAATGTTTTTGCATTACCTTCAGTGTTAAAAAGTGCCGAGTCAGCACTTTTTCAGAGTCCCGAAAAAGTACCTTACAAAAAGACCATTAGCGATTTTTTTCTACCATTCCTTTCCATTGGTCATAAGCAAGCTGCACAGTAAATAAAAAGTTTCTGAGCCGTGCAGTTTTGGAGATATGAGAGATTTTAATTTTTTCTATTTTTAGCTCCTGAGGTTCCCACGGGGATATGGGAAAAATTTTTTCAGCATAAATTAGATACTTATGACCCAATAAGTCCTCAAAAAAAATTTGGTTCAAATCGATCTCTTGATTCAAAAAATAGAAATTTAGGGGTGGAGCGTCAGCCAATCAGAAGCTGTGGCAGCCATGTTGGATGGCGGGCGGACAAACCGAACACAATTCTGAGAGAGGACCACCCACTGGTTATCCCCAGCAAATTTTATTCAAATTGATCCAGCGGTTCTGAAGAAGAAGATTTTAATGTGTTTTTGCCAATCAGCAGCCAAGGCAGCCATATTAGATGGGCGACGGAGATTTCGAACACAATTCTTTGAGTGTTCCACCCAATGATCAATCCCACAAAATTTTATTAAAATTGGCCTAGTGGTTTGGGAGGAGATGATTGTTGACACCCAACGACGACGGACGACGACGACGGACGGACGGAAAGTGATCAGTAAAGCTCATCCTGAGCTTTGCTCAGGTGAGCTAAAAACAGCCCGTCCGCATGCAATTTTACAAAAAAAAAATGGTTTGAGAAACAGAAGATCTACTTTGTGGGGGCCTTACCTTTCTTTCCATTCTCCTGGTTCATTTACTTACCTTTTTATCCTAAGTTATGAATTTATTGTGTCGATGTGGAATCCCATCATTATTCACTTGTATAATACAATACATGACAGGTTTATTTATTGCTGATGTTAAGTACTTTTAAATTGCTTGTGCTAAATATATTCATGATATATATTCAATAAAATATATTGTTTAGACGAAGCAACTGTACACAATCCACATGTCTTCCACGGTTAGGCCCAGTGAGAAAAATTTGAAAAAATTAATCCATAAAAAGCCATTCCCTTTTTGCTTAGATCAATCTGAGTGCTATAGAAGGTGTGTATGTGTGTGTGTTGGGGGGGGGGGGGGCTTCCTGTCATTGAGAGAACCTAGGCAAAAGTGTTTGCATCCACACAAGGACTCCCTTTGTTTTCTCCATGTGCTCACAAAGAAAGCAATGGGTTAGGGTTCATTTTCCTGATTTTGTGGGGGACTAATGTTTATTACCGAGAACAGAAGAAAAAACAACAAGTCCTCACAATGACAGATACACAAGACTGTGCATGCGAGTGGAGAGAGGAGGGAGGGCATGTGCCTGATTACCCCTCACACCACACCCACCCCATCACACCTCTGATTCCACTACCTCATTCTGACCAGGAAGGTTGGGATTTACATGAACAATAACTCCCTAACCGCCCCTGGTCCAGATTGTTCCAACTGTAGAAACATTTTTAATCAACTGAAGGTAATGTTTGACAGCATAAGCCAATGTCAACAGAGTGCATTCTGAACATAAATCTTGTAGAAATTAATGAAATTTATAATATGAGCACTTTTCTTAAAGATGGCAACCAACTAGCAAGAGGAGCCTAAGTTTAGCTACATTTTATCCACAAGTAATTGTTTTGTAATAATCTTATATAAACATTTTTTTCACTGCTAAGATAACTAATGTATACAGTGTCAAGTCATTAACAAGTCTTTCAGCACTTTACAAAAGAGCAATGATAGTGGCTTCTAGCTCTAAACAAGTTAAGTCACATCAGAATTTCTGTTTTATGCCATTTCCTTTGTGTGCTCTCATCTTTTCTTTATTTCATTATTAGTTGGCCAAAACATTCTCACAGAAACATACTGGACTAAAATGCCTAAAGTTTGAAATGTCCCAAAGTTGAAATGTCCTGCTTCCTTCACTTTTCCCTAAAAAGCTGAAGGTTTTCAGTAATTTCCACACGTTTGATGGCGTGGTAAACTTGTCGAGAATAAATACTGTCCTGGCAAACCAAGAAATGATTTACTGGTTAGTTTTATGTGGCACATAATTTTCCAGTCTTGTAGCATAACACGATTATGCAGCATTATTGCTGCTTGTAATGGTTTATCACCAATCTATTATCATTGTTCCCAACTGCATGGATATAATCAGATTATTATGTCACTTACTGATCATGTGTTTTGGATTCTGTTAAGTTGATGAGAGCAGATCAGTTACATCCCATGAGTCACCAATGGTGACAAGTGGGATGCAGTTAATCTGCTCTCATTGAAATGGAATACAGAACAACAGATCAGATGTTGTCATAATTGTTTTTTATTATATACCTTTTTAACTACCAATCTCCATGATGTATCAGACAGATTCAATTTCCAGTAAACACCACAATGATTCACATATATGCATTGTTATTACGCATTAAAATATAGTTCCTGAAATTCTAATGTTTCACCAATTTCAACTGAAAAATGGGGGGAAACGGTGTTTATGTAACAGAATTGTAAGATAGATTTATTATCATAACCATGTGCATGTCCTGTAATTTGTATCAGATTCTCAGTTGAGTTTACAATCTTATGGGCTCATTGCGATCCGATTGTAAACATGACCTCAAATCTGATACAAATTACAGAACGTGCACATGGTCATGATAATGTATATATAGCCAGGTAAAACACAGGAAGAATAATTGAAATAAGCCTAGACATGTAAACAAATTTCTGAACATGTTGCGTGAATAGTATTCATGCATTCTTCACGTAAATGAAGAAGTAAATACAAAACATCATCACAACACATCATCCATTGATAGAGATACTGAAATGTTTAACCCTTTACCCAATGCAGATATCAAAATTTATTATTTTAAATGTCATTTTTTTTAAACTTTTCAAAAAATTTCAACAAAACCATATCATGTGACCCCTCATTGGAATGAGCTCGACGAGATCGTTCCAAAGAGGGGTCACATGATATGGTTTTGTTGACATTTTTTGAAGAATAATATTTTTCAGCTGCTGAATTTGCATATTACGCGGGTGGATGTGGCCGATTCATTGGGTTCTTTCTCATCATCAAAGCTATCACAGATAGCACAAACTGTTCTTATTTTACATATGTGATTTTAATTAATGGTGTTGAATTTATTATTTGCTGGCCTATTTATGCCTGATTTTCAAACTGATAGTTTTTCAGCTGTGAACCCATCTGGAGTGGAACTTAATCACAACGTAGAGATAAAAGTTCATTAGTCTTGTTTGAGAGGGAGGGTGAGGTATGGGTTTGGAAAACCACACTCTCCTTTTCTGCCAGATCAGACTGAAGGGATTCAAAATAGTGGTGTTGAGTAATTTTAGTGTCAGGTATATAATAAACAGATTTTATCACCTATCATTACTTGAGTGCTGATAAAATCAATTTGACTATACAGTCATAAAAATGTACTGCCCATTTTAGAGGACTGTCAGCCCAGGTACTGGTTTTAGGTCCTATTATACTAGAATTTGTTCCTGAAAGTAATCAAGAAGAATCCTTACACAGGAAAAATTTATTTGCATACTTGACATCTACTTCTACTGAATATGAATATGCATAAATAACTGGGATATCATTGTTCCCAACTGCATGGGTATAATCAGATTATTATGTCACTAACTGATCATTTGTACAACACTTGGGGAGTGTGATGAAGGTTTTGGAACAATTAATTTCCACATGAATCTATTTCCAAGTTAAAAAAGAACAATATAATCAACACACAATGTGGATTGTATACTCATGTTGATAGACTGATTTTAATTAATTAATTGGTGTGGGAGTGGGAGGCGTATTCTTGACAAGACAATGAGTCGATATACTTTGCCTCTAATTTATAAGGTATTATCAAAATAAATTATGTGATAAGTTATACATATCTTTCTTGAATTAACAACTGGTTGAGTGCTGGAAGCCCATAATTGGGCTTTATTCTGAAGTGCAGGTATCGCAACTATACAGCTTCATATTCTGTGAATGTGTTCATATTATCTCTCAAGTAAAATTATTTACTCTGTATAGATTTGCCTTGTTACAATTTATGGGAGAGTGCTTACTCTCCCATAAATTGTAACAAAGCAATGACACATGAACAAATTCTGATGCCAAAAAATAATTCAGCACTCTACCAGTTAAATAGTTGTCGATTAACCTGCAGCAGTCTAATTGCAGCAGTCAGTTTAATTTTAATACAAAACAGAGACAATTGGTTCATGCTACAGGATTACCCATTGTCTGAATAAATCTGAAGAAGAAGATTTTCAAAGAATATTCCTCATACTGCACTAATTTGAACATTTGGGCTCCCATAGGGAACCCAAATATGGACCGAGGGATTTGATTTCAACAAATATGTGAATCAATGTTCCAAAGATGTTATATGTAAAATATGAAAGCTTTTGGAGAAGTGGTTTGGAAGCAAATGATTCTTTTTCCCATTGCCCACAGTGTTAAATGAAAGTGTCAACGACACTGTAGCTCAACTTGACAAACTTGAACTTGGTAAGTTATAAATGAAATGGCAAAATTGAAGATCATTGATAGCAATGTTATTTGATGAAATTTCAACATAACAGCATTGTGTGTGCACAATGTCAGAGTAATCCATGCATTTTTAAATGTAAACTTTAAGACTGGCTAAAGGAAGAATGTTGATACACAAATGCTGTATGTTCAGAGGTTATTGTATATGGCAACTTTTTTCACAGAAATGAATGCTAATCAAAAGCTCTTATCTAAAGGTCTTGCCTAATGAGCACACCAAGTTCGAAAACAATCCTATGATAAATGTGGCCTGTAGGCCATGTCAAAGAATGTTGATGCACAAATGCAATAAATTCAAAGATTGTTGCTAACAGCAACAGTTTTTGATGGAAATGAAAAGAAAATCAATAGCTCCTATCTTTGTCACTCTGCATAAGTATACAAAGCTTTAAAACAACCTGATAATGAATGTGCCCTCTGAGGCATGCCAAAGGAAGATGTTAATGCACAAATGCACTAAGCAGAAGGTTAATGCTTGTGGCAATGGGTTTTTGGGTTTTTTTTTATGGAAATTCATAAATATACCCTGCAGAGAGTGCAAAAGGGATAAGTTGATGCACAAATGCAGTAAGTTCAAAGGCTGTTAATAACAACAATAATTTTTTATGGAAATGAAAAAAAGCAATAGCTCACATCTAGAGGTCACCCCGAACACACATACCAAGTTTCAAAGTGATCTGATCATAAATGTGCCCTGAAGGGTGTGTTAAAGGGAAATATTGAGGTCTGACTAAACTAAGTTCAAAGGTCAGCGGCAACATTTTTTGACCCAAATGGAAGAAAATCGACAGCTCCCATATAGATGTCACCCAACACAAGCACACCAAGTTTGCAAGCGATCCAATCATAAATGTGCCCTGCAGGGTGTGTCAAAGGGAAATATTGATGCTTAACCCTTTACCCAAAGTAACGGCCAAAACCGGCCAGCGCTATTCTCAAAAATCGCCAATTAATTTTCATTATATTTTGATTTTTTGTCTCAAAAATATAGGTTATGACCTCTCATATTGAACGAGCTCGTCGTGCTCTTTCTAATGAGGGGTCATAACCTATGTTTTTGAGACAAAAAATGAAAAAAATTAGTTATTCAAGAATTTTGTTTGCAAGTGTCGTATGTTTTTCATGTTAGGTAAAGGGTTAACTGCACTAAGTTTTTACTAAGTTCATCGAAGGTCATTGCCAGTGGCAACATTTTTTGATGGAAATAGAAGAAAATCGATAGCTCCCATCTAGAGGTAACCCCAAACAAGCATACAAAGTTTCAAACCGATCTGAGCATAAATGTGCCCTGTAAGGCATGCCAAAGGAATATATTGACGCCTGACTAAACTTAGTTCAAAGATCGTTGCCAGCAGCAACATTTTTTGAGGGACGGAAATGGAAGAAAATCGATAGCTCCCATCTAGAGGTCACCCCAAACAAGCATGCCAGGTTTCAAAGCAATCCGATCATAAATGTGCCCTGTAGGGTGTGCCAAAGGGAAATATAGAGGTCTGACTAAACTAAGTTCTAAGAACGTTGGCCAGGGCAACATTTTTTGACAGAAATGGAAGAAAATTGATAGCTCCCATCTAGAGGTCACCCCAAACAAGCATGCCAGGTTTAAAGGCAATCCAATCTTAAATGTGCCCTGTAGGGTGTGGCAAAGGGAAATATTGTGGTCTGACTAAACTAAGTTCTAAGAATGTTGGCCGCGGCAACATTTTTTGACGGAAATGGAAGAAAATCGATAGCTCCCATCTAGAGGTCATCCCAAACAAGCATGCCAGGTTTCAAAGCAATCCAATCATAAATGTGCCCTGTAGGGTGTGCCAAAGGGAAATAGTGAGGTCTGACTAAACTAAGTTCTAAGAACGTTGGCAGCGGCAACATTTTTTGATGGAAATTGAAGAAAATAGATAGCTCCCATCTAGAGGTCACCCCAAACAAGCATACCAAGTTTCAAAGCGATCTGATCATAAATGCGACCTGTGAGGTGTGTGAAAGGAAATTGTGGACGTACGTACGTACATACTAACGTATGTACGTACGTATGTCGACGGATAAGAAGTGATGGCAATAGCTCAGCTTGACTCAGCATTTTTTCAAAGTCCTGAAAAAGTACCTTATAACAAAACCGATGGCAATTTTTTTTATCATTCCTTTCTGTTGGTCCCAAGGAAGCCTCACACTAAATAAAAATTCTTAGTGCCATGCAGTTTTGGAGATGTGGACGTTTTCGTTTTTTTCTATTTTTGGCTCCTGAAGTTCCCACGGGCCTGCAGAAAAATTTTTTTTTTGCATAAATCAAGTACTTACAACCCAATAATACCTCATATTAAATTTGGTTCAAAGTGGCCTCTCGGTTCAGAAAATAGAAATTCTGGGCGGGGCAAAAATTCTTGCCTCTCTCAGAACAAAGGCAAATATTGCCCGTCAAACTTCTCTTGAATAAACTTGAGTCTACACCTCAAATGGAAGCTGCATACCAAATATCAAGTCTCTGCTACAGCTGGTTCATGAGAAGATTTTTAAAAATTTTGTGCATTTTGGCCCCACCCCCTCTACAATATGAGCAGAAACCCAATTTGAAGAAAAACCCAAATGCCCCTATATAACCGCTACTCATGTGAATTTTCATTGAACTGCATCCAGTGGCTTGGGAGAAAATGACCCAAACACCACCTTCACGACGTACGACGGACGACAGACAAAAAGTGATCAGAATAGCTCACCCTGACTTTCAGTCAGGTGAGCTGACAAGAGATAAACTGTTTATTAACTCTTTCAACACGAGAGGCCGCTTTTCCGGTCCAGGTACACGATACATCATAATTTCATTAAGTAGTATGGCAACTAAGTGATCATGTGTGGTAGAACAAATAATATTTTCAATGTTCAGAAGTTACCATTCATCTACTGACACTGGCCATCGCTATGCCCTTATGCTACAGTTAGACTTGTTCTGCTATTCAAACGTCATGACTCCTCATTGGAATAAGCTATATTTTTAAGGCAAATGAAAGTGTCAATGACACTGCACCTTAACTTGGCTGTGTGTAGTGTTTGATGAAAAGGATAATGTTCAATGTTTATGAAAGGATTATGAAATAAGACAAGAATTGTGATAATTGAGAATATGTTATGTTAAGTTCTGTAACCTACATGCTAGGTTTTCAACAAGAATAATTTGAGGTGTAGACTGTACTAAAGAATTGAGCAAAGGCCTGGGTTGATGTGGCCCTCACAGTTAATGTATGTCAACCAAAGTTACTGTAGAATAATTAAAAAAAAAACTACCCGTAGAGTGTGGTAAAAGAATTAGGTCTGAGCCCTGGGACCCCATTAAGTTCTGATGGTTGATCGATCTGAACCAAAATGGGAAATTCATCCTGACATTCATTCAGAAATCCATCTGGTCATCACAACACCAAGTCACTTAACCAAGTTGCAATGAAATCACCTCATAAATACAGCCTGTAAGCTGTGTCAAGGGTTTTAAGAGCAAGGGCTCGTAAGGCCCCGCACTGTTGACCAACATGACCAATTTAGACCAAAATACTTGTAGCATGTTCTCAACTAGTCATCAGACTAAGTCATACTATGAAGTTACAAAGAAATTGCTTCATAACTACAACCTGTAGACTGTGGTAAATAAAGACTAGTATTTGCACCCACACAGCTGTCACAGTTGACAGATCATGACTAAACTAGGATGTTCTCATTTGGACATCATACAAAAAGAAAGGATGTTCCATGTTTATGAAGGGATTATTAAATAAGACAAGAATTGTGACAATTGACAATATGTTAAGTTCTGCACCTTATAGTTTATGTATTCAACAAGAATAAGAGGTGTAGAATGTGATAAAAGAATTTAGACTCAAAACTCATGCGGCCATCATGGTTGACTGATCTCAACCAAAACAGGGCAACAGGATGAAATAACTAGATATCATACCAAGTCATCCTATCAAATTACGACGAAATCCCTTCATAAATATGACCTGCAGACAGTGCTAAAGGAATCTAGGTCACATGGCCAAGCAGCAATAATGGCTGACCGATTGTGACCAAATTAGGACAGTCTCATCTAGACATCGTATCGCGTCATCCTACCAAATTACAGTAAAATTGTAAATATGAACTGTAGACTGTTCTAAACAAATCTAGGTCATGTGCCTGTGCGGCCTTCACGGTTAACTGACCATGTCCAAAATACGACGTTCTCATCTAGATATTATACTGAGTCATCCTACCAATTTACAATGAAATCCCTTCATAAATGCAACCTTCAGACAGTGCTAATGGAATCTAGGTCACATGCTCCTGCGGTCATCACGGTTGACCAAACTATACCAAAATAGGGTATTCTCATCTAGACATTATATGGAGTCATCCTGCCAAGTTACAATGAAATCCCTTCTTAAATTTGTCCTGTACACTGTGCTAAAGGTTTTCAGGTTTCAAATATGCACCACTTTAACCTTTTGACCTATTTGCACCAAAATGGAACGTTCTCCTTTACACAGAACCTCAAACCAACGCATGAAGTTTTGTGATGCTGGACAAGAACTACGGGGTGTAGCCTGTGCTAAAGAAAATATGAACAGACTTCCGCACGTGTGATGGCAAAAGCTTATCTTGAATTTGTCAAGTTAAGCTACAAATGAAAAAAGAATAAAATTTGAATGGTAATTTTTCTAAATAGTGCTGGTCAGATAATCCCATCATATTACATGTAGGCAAAGGGTTATAGTGAGTTGTTTAGTTCAATCCAGCATCCAACAATTTTTTTTCAACTGCTCAATTTGTAAATTTCAGGGGTGGATGTGGCATTAGCTAAAGCTTTAATCCTCACCGAGTAAAATAAAATGCTTTTTTAGCTTGACTTGACAAGGTCAAGATAAGCTATTGCCATCACACGTGCAGAAGTCTATGAGTCTGAGTCTGCCAGTCTGTTCACATTTTTTTGGCACAGGCTACACCCTGTAGTTCTTGTCTGATCACCACAAAATTTCATATGCAGGTTTGAGGTCATGTCTTGATGAGAATGTTGCCTATTGGTCACGATCAGTCCACCGTGATGGCTGTGAGAGCCTGAAACCCAAAAACCTTTAGCACAGTCTACAGGTCATATTATGATTGGATTTAATTGTAACTTGGTAGGATGACTCTGTAGAATGTCTAGATGAGGACATTCCCTTTTGGTCTCGATGGGTCAACCGTGATGGCTGCAAGAGCCCGAAACCTGAAAACCTTTAGCACAGTCTACAGGTCATATTTATGAAGGAATTTCATTGTAATTTGGTAGGATGACTCCATATAATGTCTAGATGAGAATGCCCCCTTTTGGTTGCGATCGGTCAACTGTGAAGGCAGCAAGAGCCTGAAAACCTTTAGCACACAGTCTACAGGTTGTATTTATGAAGGGATTTCATTGTAACTTGGTAGGATGACTCTGTATAATGTCTAGATGGGAGCGTACCCTTTTGGTAGCGATCGGTCAACTGTGATGGCTACCTGGGCCCAAAGACCGAAAACCTTTAGCACAGTCTGCAGGTCGTATTTATGAAGGGATTTTATTGTAACTTGGTAGGATGAATCTGTATAATGTTTGGATGAGAATGTTTTATTTTGGTCGTTATCGGTCAACTGTGACAGCCACACAGGCATGTGGCCTAGATTTGTTTAGCACAGTCTCCAGTTCATATTTATGAAGCACTTTCATTGTAACTTGGAAGAATAACTTGGTATGTCTAGATGAGACTGTTGGATTTTGGTCATGATTGGCCAGCCGTTACTGCTGTCTGGTCACCTGACCTAGATTCCTTTAGCACTGCTTACAGGTTGTTTTTATGAAGGGATTTCATTGTAACTTGGTTGAATAACTTGGTATGATAACTAGATGAGACTCCTATTTGGTCATGCTCCGGTTGACACATGACCTAGATTCCTTTAGCAAAGTCTACAAGTTATATTTATGAAGGGATTTCATTGTAATTTGGTAGGATGACTCGTTTTGGAATGATTTTACTGTAACTTGGTAACTCTGGTTGACATACATTAACTGTTAGGGCCACATCAACCCAGGTCTTAATTCTTTAGTACAGTCTACACTCAAATTATTCTTACTGAAAACATAGCATAACGGGAATAGAAATTAACATCTCAATTATCACAGTTCTTGTCTTATTTCATAATCCTTTCATAAACATTGAACATTATCCTTTTCATCAAACACTACACACAGTTGAGTTAAGCTACGGTGTCACTGCACTTTCATTTTTTTACTGTATTGTTTTCTACTGCAGATTCATACGTCATTTCCTGGATTTAGAAGTAAGTTAATGAAAATTGAAAATCACAGTAACGCACATTCAGCAAGCTCTTCAATATCAACTGAACATTATAAAGAGAGAGAAAAAAACACTGAATCTTGAAAATGAGAGGAAAAAATGAATTCAACTGACTGGGTTACAAACTTATGACATTTTGAAAACTGTTCCGGTTTTAACATTATCAACAGATCTTATGTTTAACACACAGCGACATTGCTTGAGCTTGTTAGAATTAAAAAAAGGATTCTTCATATTACCTAATCTGGTAATATATTTTGCAAATACAGAGTGAAATGACTATAAAATAAGGAAAGAAATTTGCTAGGGTCTACACCAACACTCTGAACATCTTACAACTTATTGCATCAAAAAAGTTGAATGAAAAACATGCGAGACTTCAAACAACAGTTTTGTGAAAAGATTTTTTCTCATTTTCCCCATGGTCTTCCAAGCTGAAAATATCAAATATGAGCACTAGAAGATGAGGAATTATTTCTGTATTTCTCCGATTTTGCAATGTTGGAATGGATTTTTAACCCTTAAATGCCTGGAGCTATTTCGTACATATTTGCCACACTGTGACATTTAATATAAGTTATCTCCGCCAACATGTATGGTATATGGAGATTTAATACCTGGATGTTGGTTTTTAAACACCAAGCCGCAGGCGAGGTGTTTAAATGAGACATACAGGTATTAAATCTCCACATACCATACATGTTTGCAGAGATAACGTTTTTGAAACACAATACAACTGGGTGGAAATATATTTGTGGATGCATTTCTCAGCTCCACAATCATTTGGACCAAATTAGTAATAATAATTTTGTTTTTATAATCGCAGAAGACAACAGCCAGAGTTACATCCCTTGGGTCGTTAAGGAAATGAGTAAACAGTATTTTGTTGACATGTCGTCCCCTGAGTTCCAATGTGTTCTATGTGCCTACTGGCACACAGAACACATTGGTACTCAGGGGATGAATTATTTGCTCTTATTTTATTTTTATGATTATATTGTCGGAAATCTGATGATATTTGTGACTATTTTCGGGTTTTTTGGTTCGAGTTTTATAGTGAGGCGAGCGGAAGCGAAAAGCTTTCATTGAAACCATATATGCCCATGTTTCGCGTGCACTTATACCCTGGATGTTGCACCCTCTCATATACCTTGGATGTTGGGCGCACCCTTTGCCATGGCTATTTGTCCAAGGCATTCTGACCAATCAAAAGACAGAATTTATCGGGATAGAGGGACAATGCTATATGTCTCTGCAGTTATGTCTATGCAAGTCTTGGCTGCCTATATAGGCAGCCAAGACTTGCCTAGAGACAGCTGCCAATGTACATAGAGTGTACTTTATAAGTTTACCCAAACACAGCAAGTTGGAGCACCTGTTCTAATACAGTAAAAAACTGATTGATCAAAGTCGGCAAAAGGCCCTTACAGGTTAAATACCCGAATCTGACTCGAAGAAATTCAGAAACTTGATTAACACACACTAGTAGTTCCTCATATCAAGAGTGTTATAATTATATTTGAATTAATGTAATTACAATTCTTTAGATAACTGATCAGTCTTTTACAGATAACTCAAAGGGGATGTGGGAGGGTACTTTTCAAACCCTTCTCTCACTATGTGAATAATAAGGATTCCAAATTATCATAATTGTTTGGTGCATACTATCATATTGATGCATGATATTGAGCCACAACCCTCCTGTGGACTAAGGAGTCCAACTGTAATATGACTGTTGTAAAATATTCAGGCTTGCATTTGGCAAGGCTTATCACCACCAGCCCTGTATTCAGCCAGGTGCTTTGCATTTAGAGAATATTTTTTAGGCTCCGTCAATTTTCTTACTTACTGGTATCTGGTAAATAACAGAGTTTTAAAATTGACAAAGAGTGAAGTGACATACACATCAAAATAATATAGGGAGAGAGTTTGGATTTTTTCCTTTCTCTGCTAGTAACTGGAAGGTCATACATTCACATGTGACTTTCTACAAAATTCAACAGAGATGAGAGACAAGTGATCTGCCAACAACACTGAATACATTTTATTTTATTTTTTTTATGAGTGATTTTAACTCTTCAAGCGAATGCACATGATATGAAAGTTAAAAAATTTATAGTAATTTATATATTTTTTATACTTACCAATGACCCAGACATAGCTGGTGCTAACTCTTAAAATATAGGGCCAAACACAAATTTTGCCCCCCAATCCCCAAAATTTGCATCTAAAACTAAAGAAAACATGTCCTGAAAGGCCCTCCACACCTCGCCCCCACTGCGCATGCGCAGTGTCAAGGACGTTCCGAAATTGGCGCCATTTATCATTCTAATAACCAGTGCCTGGTAAGCGCTATGAACTCAGCGGGGAGGCAAGAGTTCCCAACTCCTGGGAGGGCCATCCCCGTCTGGGTCATTGGTAAGTATAAAAAATATATAAATTACTATAAATTTTTTAACATTTTTATACTGTACCAATGACCCAGACATAGCTGAATAGTAAAAAGGCTGGAGGGCCAAGGACATAGAGCAAAATGGAATACGCTCAATAAAATAAAATAGAGTCATCCCCTGTAGGGAAAAGAAGTAATAGGCCTTACATGTATCTTTCTTATTTATGATAAATTAGAAAGATACAACACCTTCCAAAAATTGAGCTTCATACATCCATGTACTCTATTAATATCCAATAATCCTTATACTAATAATTTTTAAAGTAAGCCAATAATAAAGTAAGTCTAGAGAATAGAGACTCTTATACTCCTAAAAGTGTGTGAGAATTGCATAATCATGTCCGTTGACATATGCAATATTCAAAAGCTATACTTTAAAAACTAAGACTTGAATGAATTTTATAAACTTAAACTTCTCACTAAACAACCATCCCAATAACAGCTCAGAATTACTAACTCCGGAGGAGGTATCCCCTTGTTTTCATAGTAAAAACAGGTGACCCAAGGGAACACCCTCCCCCCCCCCTTTTTCTTGCCCTGGGTCAAATAGCCCAGAGCGAAGAGGGCAGCCGAACGGAGACACTGCCGAAACAGACAGCCTACCTAGCTATAGTAGCAACTGTTAAGTGAATGACATTCTGAGCAGTAGATAATAGACCTAACAATAGAGGCCTCCAGAAATGGACTCGATATTTCTGAGAAAAAATTCATGAATGGATGGCTGAGCGCAATGAGCAGCCTTCAAAAATCTATAATAGCAACACTATTAATGTAAGCCCAAGAAGTAGAAGAACTCTTACTTCATGAGCCGAAATCTTAAGCACAACTGCTAAGCCAATGATATACCATAAGCAGTACGCTAGTTAATAGAATCGATTAACAATAAAATGGAGCGTAACGTCCTTCTACTAGACATCAAAGACAGAAGAAGCTTACGCCCTTGTAATAAACAGATATCTGTTTATAAATACATAAACTGTACCCGGAAAGAGTAAAGGCCTATGCCCATACGAAGACGGAAGGACCTTAAAATAATAGGTTCCGGATAATAGGAGCCTAACTCTTATGCAACAATCCAACCTAAATAGTAACGGAAGTATTGATTCCGAAACTATGAAAGTGAAAATCATCCATCGATAGTGCATGAAACTCACTGATTCTACAGTAAAAGAGAAACCAACAGAATTACTGTCTAAAAGGTCAGAATTTGAAAACTACTGTTTCCAGAGGCTCAAATGATTACTTAGCTAAATAAGAACCGAAGTTAAAATCCGTATAGGAATTTAATCTAAAGATTGTAAGTCTATTTATCAAAAAGTTACTAACTGACTTAGATAAAGAGACAAAAGACTCAATTGTAAACTATCGTAGAGTGCATAGGTATGAGGTAACAAACCTATAACCTAAATAACAACAGGCTGCAGTAGATCTTGTGAAACAAGTATACTAAAAACTAGCAATGCGTAGTATGGAGGGATCAACAATATGAACATAATGATCCCTACACCACGACGGAAGAGCCTCCACTTTAGCCGCATAGAATAGCGAAGAAGAGGATCTCCTATAGTAAGAAATCGCGTCCAAAGCTCGTCCAGTACAGTGCTTACAATGCAATACGGACCACACAACGGAATACATGAAGGTTGCGACCTTGCTGGTTGTGATAAAGATGACACGATTTACCCAGTGAAAAAAGATCCTCACATAGAGGAAGATTTCACGTTAAGATCCACAGTAGACAAGAGAGTAAATTACTCATGATCTCTGTGAAGATAGAGATGCTGTCAACAGAAATGTATTGTGGTTGTTTATCTTAGCAATACCTGCTAAAACAACAGCGCCGGAGGATACGCGTATCCTATCATTGCGTCCTATAGATCAATAGAGCGTTAACAGTATTAGCTCAGAGATCTGGACAAGCCAACACATACGTCTGCAATTGATTAGCAAGCTGTGTCATAATAAAACATCATTGGGCGCTCCCATAGATAGCAAATCTGATTAAATACTTGTTTGTTGAGAGTCCATTCTGACAGCAACAAGCGACCCGTAAGAGAACGGGAGTGCGATAAAACAATCAGATGACCCAGAATATGACGGACCAAAACTGAACTTGGTGTACTATAACCAACAGACGGATTCTTTCCATTAAATTGAATAACGGAAACGAAAGAGTGCCTCCCTGGTTCCGGAGATACGCCACTACTGTCGAATTAAAGGACAGGAATTTGGGCATGCGTTTCTGAATAATGTTCATGCAATGACATAAAGCAAGCCTAAAAAACATTATTCCGCGGAAGTTAAACTGATAGCTAAAAGACTGCGGAACCCAAAGACCCTGGCACTTCGAATCCGTAGGGATCAGTATATATCCCAATCTGTTTGACTGGCAACCGTCATAACAGCCACACTAGGGTCCGGCAACTGCGGCGGCACTCTCTGAGTCAACCACCGAATGTTTGCCCCAGTCTGAATCTCTTGTAACACTAGATAGACAAGAGAATGTATAAATCAAGCAATTCATGGATTGCCGGAAAGTTGCCGTCGAAGAGAAGCTCCTCCGAGAACGAAGCGACTCTGAGAGAGTTCTTAACCTACTATCCACGCGTGGATGTAGCTAGGGCTGCATCACGTCTAACCAACTCCAATCAGCCACTGAAGGGCGGAGTTATACGTGAACAAACTACTGCCCTCAAAAGAAATTACATTGAGAATAATATCCCGTAAATCTTTTCTTGAAGACGTAATGATAACGCCTCAGTAAGGCGGATTACGTATAATAAAGCGTCTAAGTTAAGTCTACTATACATAATGTCGTTCCCAACATTGAAATTGGAAAAGACATAAACGGCGAAAAAGAATATATGCAGTCTTTAATCACACCGTCTAGACGCATATGAACTCTCGGTATGCCCTGCTCTGCCAAAATAAACTATATGTAAAAAAAGATAAAATGGCAGAAATGAGCCACGCGGACAAGAAACTAAACTATCATGCTTAGTAGCAGGCTTGTATATATATATATAATATATAGCGTCGAAAAATAAAACACATGTTGTAATGACAATATTGGACTGCGTCGGTAAGTCAGGGACAAAGTCCCTGTACCGATCGAAAAATCCGAGTCCAATGACGCTATAAGTCTCTTATCCAAGATCGCAGCAATGAAGTCCGAAAAATAATCACTGGAAGAAATGCCAGAAGATATGAAAGGCATCTTCCGATACTACTAAAGGGAAAACTCGAAATCTTTCGAATCCCTTTCGCCATCCTGTCGGACCCTATAAAGCGTTCGGTCGTCCGTAGCTTGATGCAACCGCGGACCGCACCGACCCAGCGCCGTCGGATAATTCCTGATTCGACCGAGAAACCGTCAATTGCTGGGATGCTGCGAAACAACTGTGCTAACTCGGATAGCACGTCCGTCACTGAGGCCTGAGGAGCAGCGGTCTTACGATGCATTGCCGCAGGAAGCTCCGAGATCGTTAACCCGTGCATACTTCCAATATGCGAGCGAACGGAGTGTATAGGCCTCGTGTCCCTTGGCTACCGGATGGCGCGACCTATTCACTGTGGAATCACTGAATGCCGAAACTGATCGGATACTCGAGGTCACGTAGCCAATGTGCGGTCGTGTGCCCTGCTGTGAGGATGAGGAAGCATTAAAGACAGTCTCTCGGACTGTCAATATAACGGAGCGTCCCGAGCAACGGACATATGCTCCGAATGTAAAATATCTGAACCACAACATGCGGTCCCCTATGTTGTTGGCTTCCTCCGATCTGTCCTCAATCTGCCGTCACTGGGTGAGTACTAAAGTAATTAAAGTGCTCGCATCACCCAAATCTCCTTCCTAGACCGCAACGGACGAACCCGGCAGCCGAACCATTCGATGAATGTACGCTACACCGGGTGAGCTAGCGAATGTCATTCCGTAAGCGATAGACATATTCCATGAGCACTTATTGCCGCTAACTCTTCATTAACTATGACGACAGAGGCACACTTTTGAAAGACATCTCCATAACTCTTCGAACAAGAAACCAGAAATGCTTGGATAGCAAGCATAAAATAATAATATATATAGCGTCGTTCAATAATTCGAAAGTTTGTGTGACATTATTGGACTATGTCGGAACTGAGGGACGATGTCCCTGAACCGAACCAAAAATTTCTAAGTCCACCGACGCTATCAGTTTCTTATCCGGCATCGCAGCATATGTTGTTCCGAAAGGGAAAGCTTGAAATCCACCGAATCCCTTTCGGTATCCCGTCGGACCGGATGAAACTTTCGGACGTCCGTACCCGCTTCCGCGGAGCGTCCCGACCCAGCATCGTCGGATAAAATATATGCGACAGATTCAGTTGATGCTGGGATGCTGCGATAAACTGTGCTATTAAGGAAAGCACGTCCGTTCCCGAGGCCTGTGCAGTAGCGGACTTACGATGCATTGCCGCTGGAAGCTCCGTGTACGTTGACTCCCGCACACTTCCTATGCGAACGTCCGGAGTCTGCAGGCCTCGAGTCCCCGGCTACCGACCCAGCGCTGTCGGATAATTCTCGATCCGACACCGTTTCTGTCGGCTGCTGGGATGCTGCGATAAGTTGTGCTATGTGCACAAGAATGTCCGGCGTCGAGACCTGCGGAGGCGCAGTCTATCGGTGCTTCGCGGAGGGCAGCTCCGCATCAGATGGCTCCCGCATACTTCCTATGCGAACGTCCGGAGTCCATCGGTCTCGAATCCCTGGCTGCCAGATGGTGTGACCTGGTCGCCGAAGAATCCTTGATCGGCGAAGCTGGTAATATATCGGCGGTCACGCAGCCAAGGTGCGGTCGTGTGCGCTGACGAGAAGAGGAAGCCTTAGCAGTCTCAGCGGACTGCCTATACAACGGAGCGTCCCGAGCGACGGACGTATGCTCCGCTAACGACACATTTGTACCACAACATCTGGGGCCAGATGTTGTTGAACGAGAGAGGGGCCTCTCTCGCTTGCCGTCCGGATGGACCGGAACGAGCTATGAACCGGACTAAAAGGCTTCCTCCGTTCTCCCTCCGATCCGCCGTCACTGGGTGTGCATTAAGTTAATTTTATAGTGCTCGCATCACCCCAAAATTCCTTCTAGACCGCAACGGACGAACCCGGCTGCCGAACCATTCGGTGAATGGACGCTACACCGGGCGAGCTAGCGGACGTCAAAGGCCGTCGAACCTACTAGGGTCCTCTTAGGCAATTGGCGTATTACATGAGCACTTTTCCGCTAGCCCTTCATTAATTGTGACGACGGAGGCACACTGTTGGAAGACATCACAGATACATCACCCTAATCTTGATCGTCTGAAATAGAAATTGATAAAGTAGAGTGACCCTGCGGGGAAAGGACCGGAGTGTCCAAATCCCCAACAACATACCGTGACATACGCTTCCCATATTGTCATCGAAATCATACGATACAGAACAGGAGTTAATGCGAGTACACTGACCACATATAGAATGATAATAAGGTCAGAGGAAGACTTCCTCTTAAAACAATTGATCAATATCCTTTCAATGTGAAAAGAAAACAAGTCCTGGTACTCGCACTAACCCCTGGCAATCAAAATACATAATAATAATATGATCCATTAATATAGAAAAAATAATTGAAATCAAAATATTTTGAAAAAATATTTTTTCAGAACAGCCCAAGTTTCTGAAAAGTAACGTTGAGCCCCAATGGATCCCAAGCCTAAGTGTGGACAAAAATTTTAAAAATATTTTAAACAATTTATTCAACACTTACGAACAATAATAATGTATCTAGTTATGATTAAAATAACATAAAGATATTATTATTTAGAAATCCCCCCCTCACACAGAGGGCTGTTGTAAATGTAAACAATGAGTGTAAAAACACTAAAATAAGACTCCAGGCACCCAGGCCCGAAATCAGTTACCAAAAATACACCATCTGATGCAAAACAGAGACTTCCAGGGAAGAAACTGCAGAACATCAGATGGTAGATGCAGAACACAACGCCTAACCACCCGTAGGTGAAGACGTAAACATGGGGAAAGAACAGAATACATTCTGTTATTAAGCTAAAACTCCCAAGAAATTTTAGTAATAATAATTACAGAAACTATGCCAAAAGCATGGGAGAATAGCAAGGGGGAACTTAAAGGACAGGGAGAGAGGAAAAACACTTGAAAAAACAGTGTAACTAAATAATCAGAATGACAACAAAATGGCTGCTGCCTTGAAAATAGGTAACTTAACATAATTTCATTAAAAAATTTTAAGTTACAGCCCTGATAATATTCTGTCACACATTCTTTTCCTCTCCTCCTTTTCTATCCTCCTTAGAATCACCATTTCACTAATATTTATGTGTCTGGCATCATTTAAACTGAGATTTAAAAGCACAAAGATCAGTCAGATGTTAACTGATGAAGGGCCAAACTTAGAATGGTAAATGGCGCCAATTTCGGAACGTCCTTGACACTGCGCATGCGCAGTGGGGGCGAGGTGTGGAGGGCCTTTCAGGACATGTTTTCTTTAGTTTTAGATGCAAATTTTGGGGATTGGGGGGCAAAATTTGTGTTTGGCCCTATATTTTAAGAGTTAGCACCAGCTATGTCTGGGTCATTGGTACAGTATAAAAATATTAATTTTTTTAATGATTTTTTTTACTGAGGGCACGGTGGTGGTGCGGTAACTGGTTCTCATCAGATCACCGAAGTTAAGCAATGTCGAGCCCGGTTAGTCCTTGGATGGCAGACGATCTGAGCGATCGATTCGGACTCCCGCGTTGTGTCCTTGGGCAAGGCACTTAACCCTGATTGTCGACATGGGGGCACAATGACGCTGTGTACTAAGGCTTACTGCATGTTGATGGTGCGCTTGTCTTCAACCATTCTAACCCTGCCTGTGCTTCAGTGCGGAGTTACAATGTTGGGGTACTCCAACTTCCTCCACCCGTAAAACTGTCATCGACACGATATGACCTTGGCTGTTAAAATGCCGCTAAACCTTAATAAATAAATAAACATTGATTTTTTTACCGCAAATATTTCAAAATACTTCAACAAAAACATATGTGATCCCTCATGCCTGTTCCAACAAGGGGTCACCTTATATGGTTTTGTTGAAATTTTGTGAAAAACTATCTTTTCATCTGTTCGATTTGTAAGTTACACACTCAGATGGCGCTGATTGGAAAACAGTTACTGGAAATATGAAGAAATGAAAATCAGCCCTGTGTAGTCCCTGTCAATTGAAACACAGGGTTTTTTTTTTAGGTCATGGTGCTTCATAAAAAGAAAGAAGGCTGTGCTACGAATCAGATATCAGTTTTGGACTGGGACCCATCATCTGTCCATAGCACACCCACCTCCCCCCCCACCCACCTCCCCCCCCACCCCCCCCAAAAAAAAAAAAAAAAATGGACATCACTTCCTTGTGCAGGAAGCCAATATATTTGAAGACTGTCGGTCACCAGTTGGCTGTACACCAAAGACCAAATAACCATTCACAAGAAAATGATTTGACCGGAAGAAGAATGGAACAATCATTCCCAAATTATGTGCTCTGTCAAGGGTGGAACAAGAGAGTAATTTACCATAATAAAGATGGTAACTATCAATTATTACAGGATTTGGGCTAATCCCTTCAAACCAATTATTTTTTGTATTTTTTTTCTATAACAAGCAATGTTAAAATGTTCAGTCCTTGAATGTACTATTGGGCTTGATGAGAATAAATTTTTCACTTACCTTGATGATGTTACGTCTACAGTATGGAAGCATTTTATGAGTGACATTACGATATTGTTTCTTGGAGAGCATATAGGTGCCAAGTACAATGCTTTGAGGTTTGCAGATTGCACCCATATGTTTTAAAGGGATGATAACTTTTTCAGTCAACTATGAGAGGTTTTGGTATGCTCCACTCAGTAATTCAATAAAAACATTCTCCTCAATTTTTTAAAGTGAATAGCAAAACAATATATGTGCCCTCTGGACAAAACACCATGTTTCCAATACTTCAACTTTACCTACAAATATCCTCTTTCCAAGCCTGCAAATAACCAGTCTGTCATTGTCATTTACAGGCACCTGATAAAATGACAAGCACAATTTCCTGGAATTGAATATGAGTCTGTAACTGTACAATTTTAAAAGACTTTACCAACACCAAAACCTCAACTTATAATCATGTATTGGAAAGCTCTCTTACAGATAGCAAAAGGAGATTATATTATAATCTTCATTATAAAATTATATACACAGTGGAACCTTGTTAATTGAAAGGCCATTTTGCCAGTGACAATTATTCAATTAACAGGAGTATTCAATTAAAGGGAATTTGCTCACTTATCTGTATTCTAGAGATAACCTGAGCAATTAATCTTTTATATCTTGTTTGACAGAGCTCTGTCAAAGAAGATATAATAGATTATTTATTTATTTATTGGGGTTCAATGACATTTTGACAGCCAGGACAGTGTCAGAGTTTTACAGGTGGAGGAAGCCAGAGTACCTGGAGAGAACCACCAAGCAATGGCAAGCCACTATCAGGCTCCCCAACATACTAACTCCAAACAAGCTGGGTTAGCATTGGTTGAAGACAAGTGCACCATCAATGTGCAGTATGCCTTAGTACACAATGCCACCGTGCCCCCACGTGGGAAATTGGGATTAAGTGTCTTGCCCAAGGACACAACGCATTTGCTGCAGGTGGGATTCAAACCAAGGAACTCTCAGCTTGCAACCTGCATCTCTACCTACTGAGCCACCACGCTCCCATATAATAGATTAAATGCCTAAATTGGATATAGTGAAGCCAATTAAGTCTAAAAATAAGAGGAATAAAATTGCCTGATTTGCCCCAGGTTACCCAAAAGCAATTGGTTCCAAGGGTCGAACACCACGCAGAAGTTCAATTCAAAAGGTGACACAACTGTCAAAGCAGAAATATAATTTACCTCTTGATCTGCAACAAATGCAAAATATAGTTTGTCGATAAAATGATCACTCGTCCGACATGGAATTCTGTATTATTGACATACTTCTGAGTGACCCTGACCTTGATAAAAATACATGAATCAGGCACGACATGGAACTACATTGGAACTTTATCCTCAAAACCATACAGCCTTATGGTTTGAACAAGCTTGACCTTTAGTCTTTGTATTGTAAGTAACTAAAAATGAGAGGAATTAGGTGATCATGAAGGAAATTTCTCGACGTGACAATTTTTTATTCAATTAACAGGAGTTGACTTTAAAACCCATATGCAATTAACAGGTATATAGTATATAGTATAGCCCCGTGGAACACCACTATTGGGTTCTAATTCCTGTGGCAGGCACCAAGTTTCTGATGACAGGCACAAAACATGTATTATTTGCAGGCTTGCTTTTTTCATGTTTTCAGACCTTTGAGAAAAACTTTTAGTTCTTTCAAGGTTTTCACAACTGAGTTAAAATATAATTCAAGGTGTCTTCAAATTTTCAAGGGGACATTTGAGAAGCTCACAAAATTATATACAGTAGAATCCTCTTAATTGAATATCCATTTTGCCAGTGAAAATTATTCAATTAAGAGGAGTATACAATTAACAGGGATTTGGTCAGTTTCCTGTGTTCTGGAGGTAAACTGAGCATTTATTCTATTATATGTTGTTTGACAGAGCTCTTAGAGCTCTGTCAAACAAGATATAATAGAATAAATGTCTGTACTGGATGTATGAGGCCAAAAAGGTTGATAAATAAGGGGAATTTGGTGCATGTCACAGCAATGTTTTCGACATATTACAAAAATTTATATACAATTAACAGGAGTTTACTCTACAACCCATACGCAATTAACAGATCAAATTTGTACTGAATGTATCATAAATGGTTTTGTGTTTGAAAATTATATTCAGTTAACAGGGATATACAATTAAGAGATATCCAATTAAGTGGGCTCCACTGTACTACACAAAAAAGAGTTTCTTCCCAACTTTTTTGAAAATATATTTGGCCGAATGTTTTATGAAATGCTTGACATGAATCCCAATAGGCTCAAAAGAATATGTTAATTCTAGTGTTGGCCTCTGAGTAACCTCGACAACCACAGCAGCCAATCAGTTGGCCAGCAGCAGTGTTTAGAAAACCACAAATTGACTAGCAACATCTATTACATGAGATCTCTGTTAAGTTTATTGTTAGATCTATTTAGGCCCTACAAAGTAGATCTGTTTCTCAGGCCATTTTTTTTGTAAAATTGCATGTGGCAGGCATTTTTTTTATTTAATTTTTTATTTTTGTAATTATTTCTTTGCCATCAAAAGTTCATGTTCTTGGTTTGTTTTAGACCTCACAATCTACAGAATAGCATGGGTGGTAGTGTATTTTGTCCCTTGAGTGCAAGAAGGCTTTGCAATGTTAAATTAGCATTGCAAAGCCTTGTTGTACAGCAGGGACAAATTTATCGATTTTATTAACTTGGGTAAAATATCAGACATAAACCATTTAATTTTTTCTTTTTTTTTTTAGTTTGCATTGGTTATAAAAAAAGAGCATGCAGCAGCCAAAAGGACCATGCGGGAGGGCCTGAAAAACAGATTTTTAACTTCTTTTAGGCCTGATTATGTGATTTTTAAAACATGCCTGTACAATAGTATCGCGTAGAATAGTATCTGCTCATGAGAGGGCCCATGTCTTTGGGCAATATCAAACTGGTATGCATGCTCATATGTGCGCACATAGGGTTGCTAGAAATTTTGGAGTTACATTCTTGTCCAGGAATGAGATCAAAATGGTCAGGATCAAATTCGTACTCTCATTTAAAATATGAGGAACAGGTGCGAGCCTGTTTACAAGTCAGAGGTGGACAGACCTGATACGGACAAGAAAAAATGTGTTTTTGGGATACCAACCACTTGTGTCCATCACAGAGTGATACCACAGACATTCTTCAATTATTTTGTCCAAAATGATCATTCATTTTCAATAAATGAATTTCCTGTCACATGGTTTATTGCTTTTTACCACTGTTTTAATTTCTGTCATTAACACTGAAATGTTTGGGGTTAAGTCTGGATATAAGCAATCTGTCATTTGCAGAAAGAGGTTCCCAGAGGGGGAATTTGGTATAGAAATTTCAAGTTTGTTTTCAGTATTTTTAGAATAATTTACCTCGGTACGGTATTTGGTGTCAACAACATACATGTACTCACACCGATACCAATACCTGATGGTATTTTTGGTATACTGCCCAGCTATCATTCACTGTTTTAAAGCAGACAAAGCCACCAAAGTGTCAAAATGTTGGAAGTAACACGGGCACTAACCATCAGACAACTGATGTGACAAAACCTGAGAGAAAATATGTTACATCAAATGCCCGGTGATGACTGCTCTTAGACAAACACAGTCCATGGGATCTTCTTGCCATGAATTATACTTCATATTCTGTTGTTCTTCTTTTAGTTTTTAACTTGTGTCAGAAATATTTTTCAATACCGAAATTTCAGTATTTTGAGATTCCATTGGTAAGGTAAATTGGTACTGGTTCGATACCGATACCCAATGGTATTTACGGTATACCGACCATCTCTATCCTTGAGATCATTTCAATGAGGTGTCAATTGATATGGTTTTGTTGATATTTTTTGAAAAATCTGAAGAAAAAAAAATAAATGAAACTAGAGATGGTCTGTCGCCAGCTATTCCCCCACCATGGCATACCACCTAGTGTGGGTGACTGAAAGAGGCATTCAAATTTTGTAAGTAAAAGAAATCCAACATGGCCACCAGTCGGCCATCTTGAATCTGATCGGGGAAAAAATTATGTCACGCACTGCTCCTCATCATGTCGATCATTTACATTGAGTTTAATGACAATGCAGCAAAAACTGTAGAAGTAGTTTGCTCCACAAGTATTTTGCAAAATTCAAAATGGCCACCAGTTGGCCATCTTGAATCCGATTGAGAAAAAAATTATGTCACTCACTGCTCCTCATCATGTCGATCATTTATATTGAGTTTCATGACAAGGCAGCAAAAACTGTAGAAGTAGTTTGTTCCACAAGTATTTTGCAAAATCCAATATGGCCACCAGTCGGCCATCTTGAAACCAAGCGGGAAAAAAATTAGGTCAAGCCCTCATCATGTTGATCATTTCTGTGAAGTTTCATGAAAATGCGGCTAAAACTGTGGAAGTAGTTCACTCCATAAGTTTACATGTGCAACGGATCGATGACGACAGATCGACCAACAGCCAAGTTGACTCCTCTATACCCCCACCCCCTCTAAGCTTTGTTTTGTGGTGGGGGTAATAACAAATTTTGATATGACATGCATTGATTGAAGGGCTAACCAATTTTTTAGATAAAAGTTTAACTCTCCACCAATAATCTGCTTTATATTCATGACAAAATGTTGTGTTCTTTGACTTTGGTGTGGATTTGTTCATTTGTTTTATTGGGGTTTAATGCCACTTTCAACAGCCAGGGTCACATCGCATCGGGACTTTGGTGAAGAAAAACTTTGATGTGACGCACTACTGGAAATGGTTCTCTAAACCTTTTCCAATAGTGTATTACATCACAGCATATCATCTGCTAAGTGAAGGAAACTCATGACATGGACTTCATTATTCATAACAGCTCATCTCAACCAATGAACCAACAAAGGAAAATATATTAGCATTAATTTACCTTTATTTTGCAAAAGATGAATTACCTGAAAAAGGGGAGTCTGAATACAATTAACCCTAAAGTCCCCAAACTGTCTCTTCCATATTGCTCCCTAGCATATTCTTCCTTGAGAACTTAAATGGTAAGATGCATTTACCTTGACAATGTTTTTACATAATTGTTCGTTGCCTGGACAGGCAGCCAACAATAATGTAAAAAACCTATATATATGCAGCTGTGTACCTGTATATATGGTAGTTATTATCGTAAAATTAATCGGAGGACATGAAGTTTGAGTAAAAGTTATCTTAACCCCTAAAATTCTGAAGATTTTTACACATTTTTGACAGTCTACATTCTGGTTCTGAGGCTTTGAATGCATTTGTAGGCAAGTTTTGGCCAAATAGGTGGCCAAGACTTGCCTAGAAACCACTGCCAAGGTACTCAGAAAGTATTTATTTACTTATTGGTGTTTAACAACATTTTTGACAGCCAGCGTCACCTCATGTCTAACAATTTTATGGGTGGAGAAAGCTGCAGTACCCAGAGAGGACCGCCAAGCAGCTGCGAGCCACTGTCAGACTCCCCAACGTACTAATTCTGAACAGGCAGGGTTAGCATTGGCTGAAAACAAGTGTACCATCGATGTGCCTCAGTACACAGTGTCGTCATGCCCCCACGTGGGTAATAGGGATTAAGTGCCTTGCCCAAGGACACAACACAGTTACCTCTAGTTGGGATCAAACCATGGACATTTCAGTCCAATGCTGTAACCACTAAGCCACCATGCTCCCACTCGGAAAGAAACTTGCAAGTTTACGCAAGAGAGTGCATGTTGGGGCACTTAATCTATTGCACTGAAAAGTAATCAAAAGTTGGAATTAGGCCTTACGGGTTAACTTCTGAATTGTACAAGCCTGATACATTAAGTAAAAATTATACTTTTCGATACTGAATTTATGCTGCCATTAGTTGTTCCTTGTATAATTAATACAAAACACACCAAAAAGGCTTTCAAAGAAAATTTATTATAAATGGCCAGACATTTGTCTCGGCCCTTTTTACCCTGAAACGAAATACTTAATATCATCATGTGTAAATGAGCAAACTTTCGTTGTTTTGATTCCCTTATAAATTAACACTGTAGGCCAAAAAAATTGTTTTGACTCTCAGGCAATCTTTCATTGCAATTGCACCTTCTTATTAGACGTTTTTATTGCTTAGCAGTGTCTTCCAATATTACTACAAAATTCAGAGACTGGGCTTAAATTTACAAGGAAGGGACTCTGAAACTGAAATTTGAAATTGATGAGCGTAACTAGAAGAGTGTTCAGTATAGCTCAACCTGACTTTTAGTCAGGTAAGTTAATAAAGCCCTTCTCTCCTCTCTGGTTCCCCCAAAAAGCTGTCTGAAAATCAATTAATTTATTTTGTGTACCCTTAGAGTCTATTCATTCTCAGGCAAACTTTGGACAGGAGCCGTATGAGGTCATCATTTGGAAGTCTGCAATTCAATAATTAAACAACCTGAGTAGAGGTTTCTAGCTGAGCCATGGCTGTGTATCTACATAAACAGTCAAGACTTAACTTGAAATTATAACCACACCTCTAAACTGGCAGGTGAGGCTTTGATATAATTTGCTTAAAGTTGTACGCAGGTGTTAACTAAATGGCACAATGAATTCACTTACTGAAGAGTTGTTCTTTCAGATCGTTGTTCATTTGTGTATTGGAGTTTAACAACACTTTCAACTGCCAGGGTCACATCATGTCAGACTGTTTTATGGTTGAAGGAAGCCAGAGTACCCGGAGAGAACCACAAGCAGCAGTGGGTAACTGTCATCCTTCCAAATGTACTAACTCTACACAAGCAGAGTTTGCAGCGGTTGAAAGCAAGTGCACCATTCACTTCGTCCACAGTGCCACCATTGGTGCCGCCCCCCCCCCCCCCTCCCCACACACACACACTATGGACAATCAGGATTAAGTGTTTTGCTGAAGGAGACAATGTGAGGATCAGACTGTCAACATTTCAGTTAAATGTTCTTCAGTAATATGCTTGACATCAGCCACACCATTTTATGAAATGGTTTTAGTGTAAGGCAGAATAAGGCAGTTAAGTAAGAGTACTTTGATCAAATAGAACATGTAATAGTTTGATGAGAAATTGAGTTCTCTTCAAAGAATTGCAGCCCATCACACTAAAAATAAGAATTTTTGAGTTTTGAGTTTTGCCCTTAATTTTTGCCAGTCCTTCTTTAAGAAAAGTTTTGTGACCACAGCGCAATTAAGAAAACGTTCATTTGAATGCCCAAGCAAAAAATCAACTAACCCGAAGTAGCCTAAAGCACACCTTTTGAAACATGTTCCAGTGAATACATTCTTTGGAACACATTATTTCCCTGAACTGGTAGAGCGCTACAATGATTTTGATTGTAAAATCCTTCAATTATTGTTTGTTACCATTTACTCGAGAGTGTCTGTGGGCACTTGCCTTACATTTTAACAAATCATAAGATGCACATTCCCCAAAAAGCTAAGGGCTTTATCGTGATATCTTCTCTTTTTAATGAAAACCAAGACTTCTGACACTGAACCAATTGAATGAAGTATATAGTGGAAATTAATTATCCATACTCCTGCCAATGTCTTTGATCTATGTTTGAGATCACTTTCACACCCAAAGCTTGGATCTTAACTTGAATCCTAACTCAATATCCTTCTTTATAACAATAACAAACAAAAGTAATTCATTAAAATAATAATGAACAACAAACATTTTTCGTGTACATGACTACTTGATTGTCAAATAATTATCCACATGACTCTCGCAGATCTGCCATTTTTATGAACTTTTACATCAACCGTTGGTCAGAAATCTATCATTAAGCCTACTGACATACATTCCTGTCCAGGTGACAACACATGAAGGAATTCTGAGGAACTGACTCATCAATTAACTGCCAGACGAGAAAGTACTGGCATTTGGACAACAAATTGATTTTGCCAACTGACAACTTATTTAATTGAAATAGAATATGTTTTAATTTTTAGAATTTACTAAAAAAAACCTTCCTATGGGGGACCATAGCTGAGTTTGAATGCTCTTTGAGAATAGTATTGGCTGGTGTTGGCCATTATGTTGACATGGGTGAGATTTACATGAAGGTGTACAGAGCACAGGGTTAGTTACTCAGTTAATAATGAATTTTGTTTTGATAACCAGAAACTGTGACTAACCCTGTGCAATGCACAGGGTTACTCACACTTTCTGGTTATAAAAAATTGGTAGCTGCCATAACACACTACATAAAAATGTACTCTCACTAAGGCTGTGCAAGGGGCACAGTGGCAAGCCGAGAGGTCCTCAGTTTGAATCCCAGGTGTGGCAACTGCGTGGTGTCCTAGAGCAAGACACTTCACCCCCATTGCCACGTGGGGCACAGTGGCGTTGTGGACTAAGGGGTTCTACATGTCGATGATGCACTTGTCTTCAACCAATGCTAACCCTGCTTGTGTGGAGTTAGTATGTTGGGGAGCTGACAGTTGCTCACCGTTGCTTGGTGGTTCTCTCTGGGAACACCGGCTTCCTCCACCCATAAAACTGTCGTGGTCATGATTAGCCATTGTGCAGAAATATGTGACCTTAAACACCAATAAATAAATAAATAAATAAATAAATAAATAAGGCTATGCTTGTACAGGGTTAGTCGCATAATAGAGATTATCTTATTTATACCCAGAAAGTAAAGAGTGACTAACCCTGTGCATTGCACAGACTTAGTTGGTAAGCTAATATACTCTGACTAACCGTAAACATTGCACTGATTTTGTTGATAGGCTGCATTATCACACACTACATGAAAATATATACTAAGCCTGCAAAAATGCACAGGGTTAGTTGGTTACATGTTACATGGGGTGTAATTCATAGGGTGCAAGATTCAAGGAACTTATGGAAATATTTATACTGAATTGTAAAAATTCTTTTAAAGTGAATTCCAAAAATGTAAACATATTCTATTTTTAATTAATAGATTTTTTTTAAATATTCCATGGGGGCTAATTCCCCAATACCCACACCCCCTGCCTACCATAACCCATATGCCCCCTCCTAACTTCAGTCCAGTCACTTTCAGTATCAATGGCTATATGATGACTGCAACAAAAATAAAGTAAAGTTTAGCTATTTGTTTATAATTACGCTGCCTACATTATAAGCCATCTATCCCAGGTACTGGTTACCCGGTCCTATTTTACCAGTAAAATGCAATTACAAATATGTTGCTACAAGAAGAAAAGTATTTAACTGTTTTACTGCTGGGATCAATTCTAGAATAGGAACAGAATATAATCTGACCTTTCAATATAAAAATACAGATACCTTTTAACAGGTAACTTTTAAATCTCAATAGAATATGAAAAAAATGTTGGTATAGAAAAATTATTCAGAAAATAGGTCAAAACTTGTTTTTTCTTTGTGACGACAAAAGATAAGATCTACCACACTGGGCTTTACCACAGGAGAAAGTACAGTACAGTCACTGTGGACTGGTCATAATCCACACGTGGGCAGGATGCCCACGCAAGCATTTACAGGTAATAAAAAGTCATCATCAGCAAAATTTTAATTAATGAAGCACCAGGTAGTACCCGGTGCTTCAGTAACTAAATTTTTGATGATTATTCCTGTAATTAGTGTTTGCAATCTAATTTTATTGTGTCTGTTGAAATATTGCCCACCCCGTGGAAACTGGCCAGTCCACAGCGGCCGTACTGTATGTTATTTTTTTAACCTCACAGGTGAAATAATTTCAGTGTTTACTCAAGCTATATTGATATCCACAATTAGTAGTCATCCTATATTAACAGTCCATACGCAGCTATGAAAAACGTAACTGGAAATTAATAAGGCAGATTTTTTATCTTTTCCCACCACATTACATGCAGATAGCATGAAGAGTTTGTCTTTAGTATATTCATTTTGGTACAATTTAATTGGGGTTGCCAACAATGCCAAAGGGCAGTCTCAAGTACAACCTGAAAGCCAATTGTTTTATTATATAATAATTTGATCTGGGTAGCTATTCTTATGGAAAATTAATCAGCAGATAAAATACTCAGGTTTTAAAAGAATAACTGGAGAGGTGAATCAGTAAAAAAAAAAAACAACTTCTTTCTCGGCATTATCTGAAGCTGACCAATCTTTTATTGTTTCATGCATAGTTCTGAAACAGTTTTAACAACTTTTCCATGAAAAGTATGTACTTTCCTATGACCACTCTTGGTTTATTTGGAAAGAGAAGGTAATATAATATGAAAGAAACTGTATAGAACCTGCTGAAATGAGTTGTAGGATATGGTTAAGAAACTTTTGAGATGAAATTCTTTCTGTTTATAACTCCGACGCTTCATATTATTTCTTGGCTTGGAGTCAGGCTTGTCCATTTGGAAAATCAAGGAAGGAAAATCGATGAAGGCAATTTTTCACACTCCTTAAAATAAGTTCAGGAGGGCAGTGCCTGTCTCAATTCAGTTTCATCATCAGCAGCATACATACAGCTCCTTTTGAATAGGATCTGAGCCTTCCAGACTTACTCTGATGCTTTAGTCTTGAATTTTAGTGATTTTGGACCATTACACAACACTCTTGTTTTGACTAGTGTCATTTGATCCATTAATGTATCACAGGCTGAGCTTGATTGAGGCAGGCGTTGAAATTAGACTCAAGGGCAATTGCTCTCCTCAAATAGATGAGCCTGTGCGAGTTATCAACAATGGGAAAAAGCAAAAGAAAGTTTCTTGTGGTTATTCTACAACTTATTTCAGCCAGCATTCTTGTGATGGTGTTACAAGTTTAGTATCAAATATGGTCAGATCCTCCTCCATACACCACCATCATTTTTTCACACTTGTACTCTGCCACAGACACACAAAGTCAACAAGACCACGACAGCGGTAGCTTTGGATAAAATTCAATGTCTGTTTAGAAAGACACCATTTACAATGACTTTCCATGAGGAATTTTTTCCATGCTCTTTAATGCCCATGGGAACAATATTATTTAGTATCTGTAATCTCTTTGGAGTTCATAAAGATTATCTCTCTTCTGAAGACATTTGTTCTTTCAAAGGTAGATCTTGTGCATGACAGAGTTCATTCCAAGCCTCAGAATCAGTTCTCATGAACAGTGTAACACCTGACTTGTAGACAGCTGGTATAGAAATATGAGAAGTTATTTGTACTTTCATTCCATGCACTTGAGGAATAGAAGCTTCTCTCAAAACATTGATGACTTGCCCTGAAAAAGACCAAAAAAAGTACCAAACCAATTAAACTTAGAGAGGTGACTAAAATATTTGGATTTGAGGAGCTTATGTTCATTAGATTCAAGTTTAAAGGGGAACACCTTTATAAAATACAATGAGTTGATAGTAGTCATTATAATACAAAAACACCTGAGAAGATACACCAGTCCTTCGTGTGAGTAAATTTTACGAGTGCAAAAAAGTGCACTCGCAAATTGTGTTGCGAGTGCGATTTTGTGCAAATCGCACTCACAAAATTCCCCAAAGTTTCACAACTATGCATGTTTGAGACAGATGTGTTTAAACACAGCTACCGTACTCACCCGTGTCGAAGCCCATATTTGTGATTAAGCCCACCCCTCGCCTTTTCAGATTTATGAACCAGGGTGCACTACTCGAATCAAAGCACCCCTCCCCCCCCCAAGTTTCAAATTGAACGAAAGTTGTTTGAGACGTCAAATTTACAGGCAGCAAATGGAAAAACGGAAAAACAGGTGACTTGTTGCAACACTGTACTTACCCCGGTATCAAATAGAACTGTAATACTGTATTATGTATATTTTTGGGAGTTGAGGTTTTTGTGTTGTTAAATTCATCTTTTGTGTAATACATTGTCTGTGTTCAGTGTAATAAGTCTTTATTAAATGAAAGTGTCAATGACACTGTAGCTCAACTTGTCAAGACAAAGCCATGTACATGTATAGTATGTGACACAGCAATGACAAACATCTAGGTAATGACCTGATAACAAAGGTACATATAAAGTATTGTAACGGTCTGTACATAAATACTGACCATTGCCTGCAACAAATGTTTAGGTAAAGTATTGTAAAGGTGGGTGACAGTCAGATGCTAAACCAGAAAAAAATCTTTGAGTCCCAGAGTGGGTCTGACTGAACCCCAAAATATTTGTTCTCATAGCACAGTGATAACAAAAGCACCCCAAAACACACTCATTCCTGTCCCAAGGTGAAAACAAAGGTACCCAAGAAGTTTAGTGAAGATCAGTTCACAAATATGAGCTGTGTAGTAGTTGTGACAAAAAACTGATTGGACCTAATTTCGGTACAAAATGGCCACTGGCAGCCATCTTGAATTTTGGACCGCACCCAGAAACACCTGTTCTCGTCCCAAGGTGATAACAAAGGTACCCAAGAAGTTTTGTGAAGATCGGTTCATAAATACAGCCTCTAGCCCGAGCCGTATTGACATGTGCACTTGCAGTGTATAAGTAGCAATGAATAAATCAAAGTTCATCTAATTTTCATAATTTCTGCACGAAAAAAAACCCCGTACTATATGTGATGTATTCCATGTTACTAAACATTCATACAAAAATTTATTCAAATCAGAACTTTCATACAGAAGTTCTGTACAAAAGACTGATTGCACTAATTTTGGTACAAAATGGCTGCTGGTGGCCATTTTGAATTTCAGACCACACCCAAAAACACTCGTTCTCATCCCACGGTGATAACAAAGGTACCCAAGAAGTTTTGTAAAGATCGGTTCATAAATACGGCCTCTAGCCTGAGCCGTATAGAAGTTATGTACAAAAAATGCCGCTCAGGATCACCGATCCAATGTCGAGTTGTGACCTTGACCTTTGACCTGGTGAGTCCAAGGTCAATAGGGTTCTTCCTCGCACCAAGGCCAACACACCTATGAAGTTTCATGACTCTAGGTTGAACCACTATCAAGTTCTCATCCGGAAACCAATTGTTGCGATATACTATGTTCAAGGTCACTGTGACCTTGACCTTTGACCAGGTGAGTCCAACATCAATAGGGTTCTTCCTCGCACCAAGGCCAACACGTCTGTAAAGTTTCATGACTCTAGGTTGAACCACTATCAAGTTATCATCTGGAAACCAATTGTTGTGATATACTATGTTCAAGGTCACTGTGACCTTGACCTTTGACGTAGCATGTCCAAAATCAATAGGGTTCTTCCTCCCACCAAGACCAACCTATGTATTAAGTTTAATGAATGTGAGTTGAACCACTATCAAGTTATCATCCGGAAACCAATTGTTGCGATATACTATGTTCAAGGTCACTGTGACCTTGACCTTTGACCTGGTGAGTCCAAGATCAATAGGGTTCTTCCTCGCACCAAGGCCAACACACCTATAAAGTTTCATGACTCTAGGTTGAACCACTATCAAGTTATCATCCGGAAACCAATTGTTGCGATATACTATGTTCAAGGTCACTGTGACCTTGACCTTTGACCTGGTGAGTCCAAGATCAATAGGGTTCTTCCTCGCACCAAGGCCAACACACCTATAAAGTTTCATGACTCTAGGTTGAACCACTATCAAGTTATCATCCGGAAACCAATTGTTGCGATATACTATGTTCAAGGTCACTGTGACCTTAACCTTTGACCTGGTGAGTCCAAGATCAATAGGGTTCTTCCTCGCACCAAGGCCAACACACCTATAAAGTTTCATGACTCTAGGTTGAACCACTATCAAGTTATCATCCGGAAACCAATTGTTGCGATATACTATGTTCAAGGTCACTGTGACCTTGACCTTTGACCTGGTGAGTCCAAGATCAATAGGGTTCTTCCTCTCACCAAGGCCAACACACCTATAAAGTTTCATGACTCTAGGTTGAACCACTATCAAGTTATCATCCGGAAACCAATTGTTGCGATATACTATGTTCAAGGTCACTGTGACCTTGACCTTTGACCTGGTGAGTCCAAGATCAATAGGGTTCTTCCTCGCACCAAGGCCAACACACCTATAAAGTTTCATGACTCTAGGTTGAACCACTATCAAGTTATCATCCGGAAACCAATTGTTGCGATATACTATGTTAAAGGTCACTGTGACCTTGACCTTTGACGTAGCGAGCCCAAAATCAATAGGGTTCTTCCCCTCACCAAGGCCAATCTACCTATGAAGTTTCATGAATGTGAGTTGAACCATTATCAAGTTATCATCCGGAAACCAATTGTTTAAGATTTACTATGTTCAAGGTCACTGTGACCTTGACCTTCGACGTAGCATGTCCAAAATCAATAGGGTTCTTCCTCCCACCAAGACCAACCTATGTATGAAGTTTAATGAATGTGAGTTGAACCACTATCAAGTTATCATCCGGAAACCAATTGTTTACGCCCGCCCGCCCGCCCGCCCGCCCGCCCGCCCTCCCGCCCGCCCGCCCGCCCGCCCGCCCGCCCGCCCGCCATTCACCAAACTATAAGTTGAGTTTGACTTCGTCACAACTCGACTAAAAACTGATTAGACCTAATTTCGGTACAAAATGGCCACTGGCAGCCATCTTGAATTTTGGACCGCACCCAGAAACACTCGTTCTCGTCCCAAGGTGATAACAAAGGTACCCAAGGTGTTTCGTGAAGATGGGTTCATAAATACAGACTCTAGCCCGAGCCGTATTGACATGTGTACTTACAGTGTATAAGCAGCACTGAAAAAATCAAAGTTAATCTAATTTGCATAATTTCTGCACGAGAAAAAAAACCTGTACTATATGTGATGTATCCCATGGTACTAAACATTCACACAAAAAATTATTCAAATCAGAGCTTTCATATGGAAGTTCTGTGCAAAAATCTGATTGCACCAAATTTTGTACAAAATGGCTGCCATCGGCCATCTTGAATTTCGGACCGGACCCCAAAACACTCGTTCTCGTCCCACGGTGATAACAAAGGTACCCAAGTAGTTTCGTAAAGATCGGTTCATAAATACGGCCTCTAGCCCGAGCCATATTGGCATTTGCACTTACAGTGCTGAAAGTACACCAAAAAACATCAAAGTTAGTCTAATTTGCATAATTTACGCACGAGAAAAAACCCCGTATTATATGTGATGTATCCCATGGTACTAAACATTCATACAAAAAATTATTCAAATCAGAGCTTTCATATGGAAGTTCTGTACAAAAAACAGATTTCTGCATCGTCGGTACAAAATGGTGGCTGGCAGCCATCTTGAATTTCGGACCGCACCCAAAAACACTCGTTCTCGTCCCATGGTCATAACAAAGGTACCCAAGAAGTTTCGTAAAGATCGGTTCATAAATACGGCCTCTAGCCCGAGCCGTATCCAATTGTTGACGGACAGACGGACGACGGGCCATGGCATAAGCTCAAATTTGGCTTCGCCAAAGTTGAGCTAAAAATTATATATCCCAAGCAAAATTGACTTGTTTATTTTTTTGTCAACCTCGTTTTTGGAAGCTGTGACTTGTTTCAAATAAGTGTGCAGACTGCTGTCAATAGTTGTCTGAAACATGCCCACAACATATAGTTTTCACAGTGGTTGAACATCATCACAAAGATACTGATTGAACACTGTCACTTTCGAGCGGTGCACAACTCATTGTGAAAGAACACTGCCACTTTCGAGCGTGCACAACTCACTCTGAAAACGGGTGTTCAGAAATTAATGAGAAAGTGGAAATTAAAAATAGAAAATAATTACAACTCTGGTATTTGAGAATTATATAACAATTTAACCAGCGATATGATGTATGCCTTATTGGTTTAATAAAACATGCTCATTTATGATTTCATCATGCTCTGCAACATGTGAAGTTATGACTTTCAGTGTAAAATCAATTTTTTGAATGTCGCCAAGGGAGGCAACTATTTTGTTATTCATATTCCGTTGTGTAAATTTTATCTGGTCTTCATATTATGATTTTTTTTATTGATTTTGTGTGAAGCTATATTTTGTTTATTCGTAATAAATGTACATGTTTAAAAAAACAGCTATTTTAAACAGACTATGTTTGTCTGTTTTCAAGGGGGTGGTTTGCAGTGTTGATTGACATACTTAACTTATGTCCATTTCTAGCTTCGAGAGTAACTGTAACCTGTACAACTAGAGGGGGATATCAGTACCCCGTGGCTCACCAACAGGTGGCCAATGTAAAGGGGTGGTTGGAGTAAAAAAAAAAAATGTTCAAAACTTGCACACAAAAGTCCAATATTAAAGAAAATAAGCAGCTAAAGGGTTAAATAATATAATAACCCCTAAGAAGCATGCTAACATAAAATAGGAACCATGGCAATATGCTACAAGGTAAGTCTCCACTTTGAAAAAAAGAAAGACAAACCTTAAAACCTGCACATAAAGGTAAAAAAAGTATCACATTTGTTTCAAAGGGTTAAAATTTAGAAAAATACCCTGAAAATATTACAATAACCAGCGTGGCAATATGCCAGTGAGATAAAACTCCACTTAAAAAAAATATCAAAACCTGCACACAAAAGTACAAAACCTGCACACAAAAGTCCAAAATTAAAGTAAATAAGCAGCTAAAGGGTTAAATAATATAAAAATAGCCCAAGAAGCAACCTAACATAAAATAGGAACCATGGCAATATGCTACAAGGTAAGTCACCTCTTGGAAGAAAAGAAAGACAAACCTCAAAACCTGCACATAAAAGTAAAAAAAAGGATCACATTTGTTTCAAGGGGTTAAAATTGAGAAAAATACCCTGTCACAGTAACCACAATGGCAATATGCCAGTAAGGTGAAAGTCTACTTGAAAAATATCCACTTGGAAGAAAAGAAAGACAAACCTCAAAACCTGCACATAAAAGTATCACATTTGTTTCAAAGGGTTAAAATTTAGAAAAATACCCTGAAAATGTTACAGTAACCACCATGGCAATATGCCAGTGAGGTAAAACTCCACTTAAAAAAAAAAATATCAAAACCTGCACACAAAAGTACAAAACCTGCACACAAAAGAACAAAATTAAAGTAAATAAGCAGCTAAAGGGTTAAATAATATAATAATAGCCCCAAGAAGCATCCTAACATAAAATAGGAACCATGACAATATGCTACAAGGTAAGTCGCCACTTGGAAGAGAAGAAAGACAAACCTCAAAACCTGCACATAAAAGTAAAAAAAACATCAAAACCTGCACACAAACGTCAAAATAAGTCCAAGATTTGATTCAAAGGGTTAAAATTAAGATGAAATACCCTGGAAAAGAGTTAAATGTTATCATGAACCCCCACAGCAATATGTAAAGACGAAAAAAATTTTTTTAAAAGCACAAAAATCCAAACCTGTAAACAAAAGAAGTCCAAAATTGAAGTAATTAAGCAGGAAAAGGGTTAAAGAATACAACGTAGCCCTAAGATGCATGTTTACATACAATAGAAAGCATGGACATATGCTACAAGGTAAATCTACACTTGGAAGAAAGAAAGAAAAAAACCCATGAAAACCTGCATGCAAAAATCAAAATAAGTCTAAAAATCTATTCAAAGGGTTAAATTTTTTTTTTAAATGCACTGGAAAGATATCAATGTTATAATAACCACCACTGCAATATGCAGTGAGGTCAACCTCACTTGAAATTGTTTTTTTCTATCACAACCTGTACATAAAAGTAAGAAGCTGTAAGCCTAAGTCCAAAAGCTGAACATAAAAGTCCAAAATTGAAGTAATTCAGCAGGAAAAGGGTTAAATAATACAAACATAGCCCTAAGATGTATGTATACACACAATAGAAAGCATGGACATATGCTGCAAGGTAAATCTCCACTTGGAAGAAAGGAAAAAAAAAACATCAAAACCTGCACGCAAACATCAAAATAAGTCTAAAATTTGATTCAAAGGGTTAAAATTAAGACAAAATACCCTGGAAAAGAGTTAAATGTTATAGTGAACCACCATAGCAATATGCAGAAACTCTACACTTGGAAGAAAGGGAAAAAAAAAAACCCATGAAAACCTGCACGCAAACGTCAAAATAAGTCTAAAAATCTATTCAAGGGGTTAAAAATTTTTTAAAAATGCACTGGAAAGATATCAATGTTATAATAACCACCACTGCAATATGCAGTGAGGTCAACCTCACTTGAAATTGTTTTTTTTTATCACAACCTGTACATAAAAGTAAGAAGCTGTAAGCCTAAGTCCAAAAGCTGTACATAAAAGTCCAAAATTGAAGTAATTCAGCAGGAAAAGGGTTAAATAATACAAACATAGCCCTAAGATGCATGTTTACATACAATAGAAAGCATGGACATATGCTGCAAGGTAAATCTCCACTTGAAAGAAAGGAAAAAAAACCCATCAAAACCTGCATGCAAACATCAAAATAAGTCTAAAATTTGATTCAAAGGGTTAAAATTACGACAAAATACCCTGGAAAAGAGTTAAATGTTATAGTGAACCACTATAGCAATATGCTGAAACTAAAAAAAAATTTGAAAAGCCAAAAAATCAAAAGCTGTACACAAAAGTTCAAAATATTTGAGAGCGGACGCCGACGCTGACGCCGACATGAGGGCTATACCATAGGCTCACACAACTAACGTTGGTGAGCCAAAAAATGAAAACAACACTGCACGGTTTTTTGTTTGTTTTATTCATTAAATTGAGAATTAAAACCCTAAATCTGAAAATGAAACGTATGAATAAGATAATTATGAGAATTTTTAAAGCAAATTCTGATTAAATTAGCTATGTACTTTCGGTTTCATTTACTGGATGAATGGGGATGTATGACATGCGCAGTGAATAAAGGAAACTGGAAATGTTTCAGTTTTCACTGACAATATCGATTCGGACCTCTTGCAGAGCGGATGGTGATATGAAGGTGGGGGGGGGGGGGGGGGGGGAGGGGCATATAACAGCAGTTTTAATTTGTTTTTTGTTTTACCATTAACCAATTGACAATAACAAAATAGATGTCCATTCTGACTTGAAGCGTGGCAATGCTTGTGAGTTGAGTGCAATTTAAGTGAAGATGAACTGTTTGATGACGGGCCTGATTTTTTGCACTCGTCTTTTTTAAATTATGGGCGCTTGCCAGCACGAGCGCAATAGCGCCGGTCTCACGAGAAGGATGGATACACAAGAAATTTCCATGAGATTTACCTCTAGAAAATTTCTGTAAGAATCCTGGGAAGTGTTGCATTGCTGCAGTGTACAAGTTCTATTTCACTCGTTTATTTGTTTAGTTTATTGGGGTTTAACAACACTTTCAACATACAGGGTTACATTGTGTTGGACAGTTTTATGGATGGAGAAAGCCAAAGAGAACTAACGAGCAGTATGCTTCAGTGCACAGCGTCAACATGCCCTCGTGAGGGCAATGAGGATGAAATATCTTGCACAAGGAAACACAATGCAGTTACGGTTGTCTGTATCACAGTGTCAACCTTTTGGTTTGAAGTTCAATATTCTAATCAGTGAGCCACCATGCTCTGTTTTAACCCTCTACCTAACACGAAAAGCAGACGACACTTGCAAATAAAATTCTTGAATAAATAAATATTTTCATGGTTGGTCTCAAAAGCATAGCTTATGACCCCTCATTGGAACGAGCTCATTCCAATGAGACGTCATAAGCTAAGTTTTTTTTAAAACAAAAAATGCTAAAAATAATGAAAATTGAATGGTGTTTTTGTAAATAGCGCTGTCTTATTGGGCCGTTACATAGGGTAAAAGGTTAATGATAAAATAGGATCTGGTAACCAACACCCAGGTTGAAAGTCCTCTACACTAGGGAGCATAGATATAAACAGATGAGTAACTTGACTTTACATTTTGCAGTGATCCGAGATGCTTTCCTGAGGGAATGCCATTTCCCTACTTTCTTTCTGAGTGTAAAGTGTAACTGCTTTTTTTTAGAACAAAATGGCCGAAGGCAGCTATTTTTGATGGCTGTCAAAATCCCAAATGTGACATCCTACTCATCCCCTCTGCACAATTGTGTCATATCTTTCATCCACTGGTCCCTATATGTTTGTATGGACTAACTGGATGAATATTCTCACAAATCAAGGTTTAGGCATAAAAAAATTAAAAATCTGTTTCTCAGGCCCACCCGCATGGTCCTTTTGGCTACTGCATGCTCTCTTTTTATAACCAATGTAAACTTAAAAAAAAAAAAATTATATACTTTATGTCTGATATTTTACCCAAGTTAAAAAATTTATAAATTTGTCCCTTGAGTGCAAGAAGGCTTTGCAATGCTTTAGCATTGCAAAGCCTTCTTGCTCTCAAGGGACAAAATACTCCACCATCCATGATATTCCATAGATTATGAGGCCTAAAACATAAACCAAGAACATGAACTTTTGATGGCAAAGAAATAATTACAGAAACAAAAAATAAAATAAAAAAAAGCTCGCCCGCTTGCAATTTTACAAATAATGGCCCGAGGAACAGAAGATCTACTTTGTGTGGCCTTATGTGGCTAAAATATTCAAGGAATTTAATAGCATGGTAGCAAACCCCAACCCGTTCAGCTCACTGACCCTATCCCTAATCGTAACATAAAATCCTTGAAAATACAAAACACACTTTTTGCCACTCTGTAGCCACATAAACAATTTTAGCCTCATAAACCACTATTTTAGCCACATAAACTCTTGATTTATCAGTTCAAATTTAAACCAGACACATAACAGTGTTGTGTTCTGTTGACTAGGCACATAACTCTTGATTTGTTAGCGTGGACAGATGAATGGATGGACAATGAGCACACAAACTAACAAATGGACGGGCAGACAGATGTAATCCCATATACCCCCTACTCTTTGAGAGAGGGTATAATAACATATACTCAAATTACACCCAAAATTAATTTGTTAGTTTCTAGAACCCTGGTCTACTTTACAACACTGATAAAACAAAGTGTTCTTTGAATTTGGAGAATGAATCGGCCACATCCGCCCGCGTAATATGCAAATTCAGCAGCTGAAAAAAATACTATTTTTCAAAAAATTTCAACAAAACTATATCATGTGGCCCCTCTTTGAGGGGTCACATGATATGGTTTTGTTGGAATTTTTTTAAACATTTTAAAAAATGATATTTAAAATAATAAATTCTGATATCGTCTGCATTGAGTAAAGGGTTAACCGGAATGCCAGAATTTCTGCCAAAGCAGGGTTCACACAGATACATAAATTAAAATTTAACCCTCTGCACACTGCTGTTGAAATAACAAAATTTCACTTCTCCATTTTTTCCCCATAAAGCAACCAGGAATTTAACGAATTCAATCTTGTTTGACAGAGCTCAGTGAGTTCTGCCTAACAAGACTGATTTGTTTAAATTCCTAACTACATTGCTGGAGTATTTGCAGCTTGGAAGTTTGACATTAGAGGGTTAATTGTCACTGTATAATGGAATTGATTTTACAAAGGCTAACTCATGCATACCAACTTGGTAAAAAAGGTTGAAAGTTCATTCAATTTTGACCTTGATTTAATCAAGGTCAAAATTGAAGGAATTTTCAACCTTTTTTTTGGAAAGATTAAGAATTTGAGCAAAAAGTAATTGGAAATTCCATTTCTATTCAGGCAAAGAAATGACAAATGGAAAACTGTTCATCCAATTTATAGTCTTGAAATCAAGAAATCTTGGCAGAAATGTATAAACTGTGAGTTGGAAAAGGATTGAAAATCATGAATATGTTGTTTTCTGAGTATTTTATGAGTTTTATATATTTGTGTTTGGGTCCTCACAAAACTTACCTAAAACATTCATGCTCCTCCACTGTTCATCCGGATGCAACAGCAGTTCCCCAAGATTAGTGGTTGGTTTGAATCTATTGATGACGTCTTGTCTTCTCACAAGTAATACTGATGGACTAGAGAGCTGTTCCATGATTACTTCTTCAGAAATTATTTCAAGCGGATTTGTAACATGAATTCCTGCAATGAAGGATAACTTAGCTCTTGAGACTGTAACTGCAGCTAGCAGATATTACTACTTAGACAGCAATACTTGTCATCAGAATCTGAATAATCCTGCCTCTCATTAACAATATTATATCACTGTAAAGGGATTTAACCCTTTACCCAACATTCACAATTTCAAAATTTATTTTAATTATATGTTTGCAAATTTTTCACAAAATGTCCAGAACACCATATCATGTGATCCTTCATTGGAATGAGCCTGGTGAGCTCATTCCAATGAGGGGTCACATGATATGGTTTTGTTGAAACCTTTTTGAAAAAACTTCTTTTTTTTCAACACCAGAATTTGTAAAATACATGGACGGATGCAGGCAATTTGTTAAATGAAGGATTAATTAATTTATGAATATTGCCTTTTGATATAGCATTCCCCCCACCCCAACCCCCAAGGAGTGGGGCTTGCTGATTTGAACAAAATCAAAATGCGATTTCAGAACAATTAATCACCTCAAATTTAACTGAAAGTGGTCCAGTGGTTTTGGAGGAAAATCCATAAACACTATGTTCACGGACGACAGATGCCAGACAACTGACGGAGAGTGATGACTTTAGCTCACCCTCATTTTCAGTCAGGTGAGCTAAAAATATCAAAAGGTCAAGAATCTAAGAGTTATAACTCAAGAAAGAAAACTTGTACAAAACTGTTTTCCGAAAAAGTGGACAGAACTGAGTTACAAACTCTATTCAAATACAAGAGGCCCCAAGGGGCTTTAATCGCTCACCTGAAAAAGTGGTTCAAAGAAGAATCTGGGGTCACATTCAGTTAGACATGCTTCATCAACACTACAAAGGAATGAAGTCATGAAAGGCAAATTTTATGGGAAAACCCTAAGGGATGGATTTGAACAAGCTTGAACCTAAACTGCTCCCCTCCCCCCTGCCCCACCCCATTAGAGAGCCCAAATATTAAACCAGGGACTCAAAGTGAACAAACTTGAATCTGTTTCCCCTTGAGACCAAGTTAAACTTTGGGCTCCAATAGAGAGCCAAAATATTAATCCAGGGAACTGATTTGAACAAACTTGAATCTGACCAACCTAGAGATGTTGTATACCAAATATAATAAATTTAAAGTAATTTGTATATTTTTTATACTTACCAATGGCCCAGACTAGCTGGTGCAAACTCAAAGTTATCAAGGGCCAAACATAAATTTTGAACCCCCCCAGTCCCCAAAATTTGCTTGCAAAACCAAAAATTAAAAGTGCTATCTTGTCCTCCACACTTTTATTCTCCGTGCATGCGCAGCCGTCAGGAAGTGACCGGAATTGGCGCCAACATCATTCTTTGTAGAAGAGAGTACTACATAATAACTCAGTAGGGAGGTATGAGTGCCCACTCATGGGAGGGCCATACCCGTCTGGGCCATTGGTAAGTATAAAAAATATACAAATTACTTTAAATTTATAATATTTTTATACTATAAACCAATGGCCCAGACTAGCTGAATCATAAAAAGGCAGAGGGCCTAGGACTTCAGAATTAGCAGACCAACGTAGTTCCCAAGCCTGCAATCCAAGGTGAAAGGAAATTAAATTTAAAAGGAATTACATGTATGTCGCTCTATACAGTAATAGAGAAGACATATCATAAATAAGGAGCCAAATTCAAGTAATTCCGTATTCTTAGCATGAATGACTATGCTAAGTGGATGTAACGAGTTCCCAATTTTAAGGCTAGTCCAGACTAAGCCCTAAAAATTAGGATGGCGTATTTGAGAGTGAGAGGTTAACCCCCACAAACATACGTCATATACAATAATACACAAGCTGTATTCAGAATATAATCTACTAACAAAACAGCTTCACTGATAGTTACACACTTATCAAGCCGGAGGAGATTTAAAAAATCCCCCCCCCTTTTTGAAGGAATCTCCTTCAAAAACAAAGAGGAGAGCACTCTGGAATCAGTAAAAGCGGTACCAAATAACAATATCTATTCGTCGAACAGGCACCTAGATATTAATTATTATTAATAAATTGGTGCTTAATGCCACTTCAGAAGCTAAGGCTATCGCGGCGATCCCGGTAATTAATAGCACCCGCTTGTAACGTATAACAGAGTCGGCATACGTAGATAGGTCAAAAACCGGTGATATAATATGTACAACATACTCATTTCCAATAGAATCACAACGGACGTTCTCTGGAGAGTAAACACTCTTCCGAGGTAACACACAGGCGACCCCGTTCAGGTGTACAATAAATTCCAATAAATAACACTCCCAGATGTGTTCTATCCGATATCTATGCTCCCAGACACGTGCGAATACACGAGAATGCATAGACAAAATATATTCGATTGGGTACCGAAATTTATAGAAACCTGGATTTAGAAATGGAACGAGCTATGATTAACAGACTCGTCACGGACCGAAATAATTCATTGTTTCTAAGGTCCATAACATACAATAATGCATCTGCCTAATAATACACTTATTATGCACGCGAGCATTGAAATCCCGCATGTAACCATCTAAATGCCAGTTAACCGACTAGACAGCCTTACAGGTACCCAAAGGCTAGCAATTTATTGATGATGAATCATATGCTTGTATATGACATATAAACGAACAAACACAGGAAACATACCAAGTAAAAAGTGGATGTGCCCATGAGGTCGCCATAGAACACGACACAGCCGCCAATTGAGAAGTCACGAAATGCATGTATATACTTAAATGCATATAAGGCTTACGGGAAGAAAACTACGTCTTGCCCGGTAATCGAGTCTTAACACATTGGCGGTGGGGAGGGGGGGGGGATTCAAAATCATATCGACCCCCCCTCACCCGCATTACTTGAATCGTTCTTGTGTTAGTCATCAAATAGTATAGGAACCGCAAGGCTCCCTCACGTCTGACCGACTCCATAATGCCACTAAGGGTGGAGAAGGACGTGATGAACAAATACACCGTATTAACATAATAACTCACACCAAACCATACCGGTTTGAAGAGAATAACCTCCTCTAACAAACGGTATCATGTCCGATAGGACAACTAACTCAGCCTAGCTGAAGCAGCTAAAGGTCTTCCTGTATGTGAAGACATTAAAAGCTGATTACTGAGGCCCAATAAGCTCACTAAGCAGACTTACAATGCTAGCCACAGCTTATAAGTCTTCATCTTCATGAAGACAGATATATCGGTGTAAGTTAAGACCCTGAAGGCTCACTTAATGGAGACTTACAGTTATCGTCGCGCAAGGTAGGGAATGAAAAGCCACTATATAAACAGCCCTGAATTCCAAAAGAGACCACAGTCCCAAGAGATAATAAATTCAGTTATGCCACTGTATAATTCTGAAAAAATCTCACTCATGATTTTAGCTAGGCTACTATGGTGTAACAATAAGACTCAAGTCTATGACACCTAGGAAAAACAAACCGAAAAAGCACAGTATCTTTTTTGGTTTTATTCCCAAAAGACAGTGGACAGAGACTAACCCAAGAGATTGCTGTAACCATACAGAAGGCTACTATGGTGTCCACAATGACATTATTGTCTTGATGCCAAGGCATATCTCAGCCTATCTATGCACTATCCATCTGGATTCAGGATGAGAAACAGGTGATAATAAAAAAACTGGAGAATAATTTTGACGACGTCTAATGCTTTTCTTCAATACGAAAGCTTATAAATCCAGAAGGAAAGCCTCTCTTGAAAGATTTGTCTAACAAGTATTCTTGTAAGTGGAGCTTGCTCAGGCTGATAGCCGCAGGCCTGCCGAGACTACATTCTCATCCCCTGATCTTCCGCAATTTATCCACTTTTTGCGAGCTTGATAACCTACCGCCAAATGGAAAGCAACCAAAATCTATTCTCAATGACCTCAATTGTTCCCTTCAATAAGAGAGCCTTTACCTCCACTAGAAGGGACTCTCTTTCAAAGGAACTTCCATGATTAACGTCCAGTTTCTCGTGAAGTTGATAACCTTCTGTCAACTGGCAAGCAATAGAGGTCATGTCCATCACCTGTACAGCTTATGATGCTTACGGGAGGAGAAACTACATCCTCCCAGCGAAGAAGCTCATCTCGTTGACCTCAATTGTTCCCTTCAATAAGAGAGTCTTTACCTCTACTAGAAGCGACTCTCTTTGAAAGGAACTCCCATGATTAACGTCCAGTTTCTCGTGAAGATGATAACCTTCCATTAATCGTCGGCCTAGGGGGGGTCTGATCCATAGCCTTGATCAGACCTACGCACCTTTCCCAAGTCACCATTATGACGACTTCCAGAGTAAATATAAGAGGGTTATTGTACCCTCGCGAGTCATTCTCATGATGCTTTCTTAGAAGCAGAACGGCCTCGCTTACCCCGGTCTGCTGAAGTGTGTTGATGAGACAGCGACTTCAATAGCAGAGCACTTGAAGCTTTCTTGTAGCCTGCTCATATGTCAATGCAAGCTTGTCGTCAAATAATATATTCCAGTAACCAGAGCAACTCGGAGAGAGCTTTTCACCTTGTCATCTATAAGTGATGATGACACAAGGGCAGCATCATGTCCTACCAACTCCAAATTCACTGTCCATGCAGAGTCGTACGTGGCATACATGACTGTCCTGGAAAGAACTCTTAGCGAGGAACCACGTCCTCATATTTCTTTCCACTGAGATGTTGCGCCATAGCTCTGGTAAGGTGATCTGCTTTGGACAATGCGCCCAGATTTGCTCTTTTCAATGAAATAGCACATTCCATCATTTCCGAGCATATATTAAATGATGCAGGCAGGGACATATTTTCATCCCTGGCTTGCTCATCTAAACGCAAACTTATATTCAGATGAAACAATATTCTTAAGAGCATAAGACTTTTCATAGTCTTAAAGTGCCCTTCTGTGAGAGATGGAGACTCACACTCTGTATCCCTCTCACCATCCAAATGTTCCATCTGCAAATATGTTCAATTCCATCCGACTGAACGGATGACTGGACCAACACGGCACCGTCTAACAGTTCACCTTCGGAGTCTGTTAAACGGTAGTACCAGTCTCAAATGACTAGCTATCAACCCAAACCTGCAAAGTCAGCTAGCTAATCTGTGGTCAACATGCTTCATTAATGAAGCAAGGAAGATGCCATAGTTGCCACTGAATCTGGCTGCAGTGTGGAAGGAGCGTGAATGGGCGTTCCAACTCACCCCGACTGCTGACGAAAGGAGAAGGTTCTTCAGCTCGCAGTCTGCTCCAGACCTCGCCAAGCGTTCTATTAGAAACTTGTAGGTATCTATCCCTTATCGTGCATATCCATGGAAGAAGAGGAAGCTGTAACCACCAAGTGCGGAAGAAGCATCCCGACTCGTCAGACAGGACTGATGCTCCTCCTCATTGAAGTTTCTTACAACACAAAACAGTCGTCCCGACTGTTAACGGGATGAAAAAACGCTCTGCACTCGCGATCTGTCCCCAGATCTCGCAGAGTATCTAGCTTAGAAACTTCATGGACTAATCCGCATTTGTGCGCTTTCATGTAAGCAGAAGAAGCCATAATTGCCGCCGGACCCGGCTGCAGTGTGGAAGGAACGTTTGACACGTGTTTCAACTCAATATGGTTTCTCACAACAGACACAGTTGACCCCGACTGTTAACGGGACAGAGAGGGTTCTCCAAACGGAGATCTGACCCCAGATCTAGCCGAGCGACCCGTAGAGGAAACTTCTGGCTTCTTCTACATGCACAATTGACCGGACCGACCCAGCACTGTCCGTCAGCAAAAACACTGGAATCTGCGGGAGGTTGCTCTTGCATTAGCTGTGATGCTGCTAATAGCTGCGCAACTGCGACAGCAAGTCCGTTTCCGAGGCTTGAGGAGCAGCAGTCTTCTGTTTTTTTTTCACCACTTGCTGCTCCTGGGACGAAGATCCAGAGATAGATCTCTTTTCCGAATGTCCCGCTAATCGATGCCTGGGATCGCTAGTTATCGGATGGTCTGAGTTGAGGGGTGAAGAATGGCTGTCTTCATGCAGCTGACTGGATATCTGAAGGCAGGTAGCTAACCTGGGATCATGTGTGCTTTAATAACGTCGCAGAGGAAGCTGTGACTGAAGCCAGCTGCAGACTAGATGGAGCGTCTCGAGCAGACATATGCTCCCATCTCATGCAAGTTTCTCATAACAACATTTGGCCCCAAATGTTGTTGGGTTAGAGAGGGACCTCTCCCTGTTCGCGGTCTCATCGCCCTCGCCGAGCCTCCCAACAAGAAAACTTGATTTCAGCTTGTGAAACATAGTGGAGGAAGCCTTGACTGAAGCCGACCTCGGCTGCAGACTAGACAGAGCGTCCCGAGTGGTGGGCGGATGTATGCTCCGGCTTGTGCAAGTTTCTCATAACAACATTTGGCCCCAAATGTTGTTAAGTTTGAGAGGGGCCTCTCCCGCTCGCGGTCTATTAGACCTCGCCAAGCCTCCCAACAAGAAACTTGCTGACTTCCTCCCTATTTCCTCCCTATCTCCGTATTTCCCTATTTACGTTGTCTCTGGGTGAGCTTATTTATATTAAAGTGCTCGCTCTACCCACATCTACACTTCCTTCTACCGCAAGAGACTTACCCAGTGTCAAGGCTCCCACGGACGGAGTAACCGCTTCACCGGTCGAGCTAGCTGCTTGCAAGAGATTAAGAAAACTAACTAGAGGCCTTATCCCTTGCATATCATGAGCACTGCAGCTAGCTCTATTTACTCAACAGAGCGTGACGACAGTAGCACACTTGGATGGGTGTCACAATATCATAACCATGTTCATGTTCCTCTGAAATAGAAACTTAAACTAGAGTGATGTCACGCATGCAGCCCGACTGTTCCAGCAATGGCAATGCTTAGACGCAAAATAGTCGGAGCCAATTTTTGTTAACAGTTTACCTAACGAATCTGCCATATCTGCACTCGTGATATACAAAATTTGCTATTCAAATTTTATTTTTTCATTTCTCTACTTCAAAACAAGCCTCATGACCTATTAATGGAACAAACTTGATGAGCTTGTTCCAATAAGGACTAATAAGCCATGGTTAGAAGTAAAAAAATGAAAAAATCTGATGTTTCAGAAAAATAGTTTGTACTGTTGGCTTCAACTTGTGTTAGGTAAAGGATTAAAGATGCTAGTACATAAAGCAATGTTGGGCTACAGGAGTCAATTTTCTTTTTTGCATGCAATAACTCCCAATCCTTCAAAATGCATTTTGGGAATAATTACCTATGTGACACGTTTGTGTGTGTGTGTGTGTGTGTGTGTGTGTGTGTGTGTGTGTGGGGGGGGGGGGGGGGGGGCGGGGGGGTTGAAATCAAACTCCAAACTGGAGTCATAGGTTGGAAACCAATTGTTTACAGACAGATGGATGGACCGACAGATGGATAGACGAAAGTCATGACTATAGCCCTGACTATAAACAGTCAGGCTAAAAATGCATTTTGTACCAAAGAAAAAATATTGCATGAATGGCCCTGGGTGAGGAGGAGGTGGGAGTGGGGTTGGAGAGCAGGGGGTGGGGGAGAGTGGGGGTGTGTTAGGGGAGTCCATTTTTTTTTCCACATGTGGTCCGTCAAAATCGTTCAGAATGCATTTTGAGAAGAGAAAAAAAAATACCTAACAGGCACCATGGGGGTGGGGGTGGGGGGTGGTATTTATCTGGGTCAAGCATTTTTGACGAAAGAAAAAAAAAGTACCTAATTGGCACCCCGGGGGGTGGGGGGGTGGGGAGTTGTGGGAACCTATATTCAAACCTGGCCTGTATTACTAGTTGGAAAATACACATATCAACTTTGGTTGAAATCAAATAATCCAAACTGGAGTCATCAGTCGGAAACCAATTGTTTACAGACAGATGGATGGATGGACCAACAGATGGATGGACGAAAGTCATGACTATAGCCCTGACTATAAACAGTCAGGCTAAAAATGCATTTTGTACCAAAGAAAAAATATTGCATGAATGGCCCTGGGTGAGGAGGGGGTGGGAGTGGGGTTGGAGAGTGGGGGTGTGTTAGGGGAGTCCATTTTTTTTTCCACATGTGGTCTGTCTAAATCGTTCAGAATGCATTTTGAACAGAGAAAAAAAAATACCTAAGTGGCACCATGGGGGTGGGGGTGGTATTTATCTGGGTCAAGCATTTTTGAAGGAAAAAAAAATTACTAATTGGCACCCGGGGGGGGGGGGGGGGGGGGGGGGGGGGGGGGAGGGGATGGTGGGGGAGGGGGGTATGTAAGTTTAAAAAAAGGTTCCGCATGTAGTGACTGTAAATAGTTCAAAATGCATATTGGAGGAAATAAAAAAAAAAAAATGCCTAATTGAGGGGAGGGGGGGGGGGGGTGTTTGTCTGTGTTTTTAACCACAAACATTAACCAGAACTGTAAAAAAATCATTTTTGACGAAAGAAAAAAAAAGTGCCTAATTGGGCCCCCGGGGGGTGGGGGGGATACGTAAGTTTAAAAAAGGTTCCGCATGTAGTGACGTAAATAGTTCAAAATGCATATTGGAGAAAAGAAGAATGAAAACAAGAGGCCCCAAGTGCCTGGGGGTGCTTACCTGACATGGTAGCCTAAATATCAACCCAGAGAATTGATTTCAACAAGTTGCATCTGCTCCTCCTAAGAAAAGCTTATACCAAATATCCAAAGATTCTGACCAGTGGATCTAAAACAAAAAAGATTTTTAAAGAATATTCCTCATATTGAACTAAGTTTATAATTCGGGCTCCCACAGGGAGCCCATATATGAACTCAGGGACTTGCCTTTAACAAACTTGAATCTCACCCCCCTAAGGATGCTGCACACCAAATATCAAAACATTCCAACTGCTGGATCTGAAGAAGAAGATTTTTAAGGAAAATTCCTCATTTTGAACTAAATTACAATTCAAGCTCCCACAGTGAGTCCAAATATGGACCTAGGGACATGGCTTGAACAAACTTGAATCTCACCCCCCTAAGAACGCTGCATACCAAATATTAAAACATTCTGACTGCTGGATCTGAAGAAGATTTTTAAAGAAAATTCCTCATTTTTAACTAAGTTATAATCACAGTGAGCCCAAATATGAACTCAGGGACTTGGCTTGAACAAACTTGAATCTCCCCCCCCCACCCCCAAGCATGGTGCATACCCAATATCAAAAGATTCTGGTTGCTGGATCTTGAGAAGAAGATTTTCAAAGAAATTTGCTTGAAATGCACTAAGTTCGGATTCGAGCTTCTATAGTGAGCCCAAATATGAATCTAGGGAGCCGATTTGAACAAACTTGAAACCGATCCACCCCACAATGTTGCATACCAAATATCAAAAGTTTCTGCCTGCTGGATCTGGAGAAGAAGATTTTTTAAGAAATTTGCCTGAAATGCACTAAGTTCGAATTCGGGCTTCTATAGTGAGCCCAAATATGAATCCAGGGGGCCAATTTGAACAAACTTGAATCAGATCCACCCCACAATGTTGCATACCAAATATCAAAAGATTGTGCCTGCTGGATCTGGAGAAGAAGATTTTTGAAGAAATTTGCCTGAAATGCACTAAGTTCGAAATTGAGCTTCTATACTGAGCCCAAATATAAACCCAGGGGGCCGATTTGAACAAACTTGAATCAGATCCACCCCACAATGTTGCATACCAAATATCAAAAGAATCTGCCAGCTGGATCTGGAGAAGAAGATTTTTTAAGAAATTTGCCCGAAATGCACTAAGTTCGAATTCGGGCTTCTATAGTGAGCCCAAATATGAATCCAGGGGGGCCGATTTGAACAAACTTCAATCAGATCCACCCCACAATGTTGCATACCAAATATCAAAAGATTCTGCCTGCTGGATCTGGAGAAGAAGATTTTTGAAGAAATTTGCCTGAAATGCACTAAGTTCGAATTCGAGCTTCTATACTGAGCCCAAATATAAACCCCGGGGGCCGATTTGAACAAACTTGAATCAGATCCACCCCACAATGTTGCATGCCAAATATCAAAAGATTCTGCCTGCTGGATCTGGAGAAGAAGATTTTTTAAGAAATTTGCCTGAAATGCACTAAGTTCGAATTCGGGCTTCTATAGTGAGCCCAAATATGAATCCAGGGAGCCGATTTGAACAAACTTCAATCAGATCCACCCCACAATGTTGCATACCAAATATCAAAAGATTCTGCCTGCTGGATCTGGAGAAGAAGATTTTTTAAGAAATTTGCCTGAAATGCACTCGAAATCAGGCTCCTATATTGAGCCCAAATATGAACCCAGGGGGCCGATTTGAACAAACTTGAATCTGATCCACCCTACAATGTTGTATACCAAATATCAAAAGATTCTGCCTGCTGGATCTGGAGAAGAAGATTTTTTAATCTTTTTCCCATTGCCTACAGTGTTAAAAGTTAAAAAGTGCTGGGGGGTTAGGGGGGGGGGGGTGGTGTTTGTCTGGGTTTTTAACCACAAACTTTAACCAAAACGGTAAAAAAGCATTTTTGATGAAAGGAAAAAAAATGCCTAATTGCCACCCCTCCCGCACCCCCCCCCCCCCCTCCCCGAAAAGCGTTGTGAAAAGGGTTAAAAATTAATGCCAATATTATTTGAAACCACTGTGTACCACTTCGGTAGACCTTGACCGAAATGAAAAAACAGAAATGATGTTGTAAGAGAGTGTTTGGAGAATGAAAGGTAGAACCTTGAAAAGCAGAACTTTAAGCCAAAACTTTAAGCTGGGAATACTAAGTAAAATTGATTGGCAAAAAATGGTTAAATATTTCCTAAAACCGATAAAAGAAATCATTGATGAAAATGGAATCATTAAGTTGTATTGACCCAGCAAGAATTAGAGTAAGAAAGTTTGTTGCAAAGTCTAATTTCAAATAAAAAGAAAGTAAGTCTGAAAACATGTTTAAAAGGGGTTAAAATCATGCTGATATTAATGAAAATCACTGTAGAAATGTTCAGTAGATAGTAGACATTGTCCCAAATAAGAAACAGTGACATTCCACTAAACTGTTTGAAGAATTAAACGTGTAATTTTAAAACATCCCCCCCCCCAAACCCCCCCCAAAAAACTTTAACCAAAAACTTTAACCTGGAAGTGGTAAGTTAAATTGCCATACAAAAGAGGGTTAAATATTTCCCAAAATAACATGAAACTTAAAAAAAATAAAAACAAAATGAGAACGATACAATCAATAATAATATCAACTTAAAAGAAAAGAAAAACAAAAAAATTTAAGGTTGACTAAAAAACTTGAACCACAAACTTTAACAAGAACTCCAAATGTTAACAGACAGACAGAAGAAAGTCATACTAAACAGGAAAAACTAGAGGTACTGTGAGCAAGCTCACAAAGTGATACGCCCCGTGCCTCAGTTGTAGCCTTTTTGGTACATTAATTTGTATTAAGATGATGTTGCAATTGAAATGTATAAGTTAGATTATCTCCCCTTGGAAATGTCAGAACGGAATTATATTGCTTCATGCACATCTTCATATGGAGTTCTTCCATTGTGTAAAGTTTCATGAAAATTCTTCAAACGGTTTAGGAGGAGTTGTGCTTATAAGGATGGACAGAAAAAAAACACTTGAACCTTCAGTAAAAAACTTTAACCACAAACTTTAACCAAAACTCTAAATGGTAACTGACGGACAGACGGATGGATGGATAGACGGACAAAAGTCATGACTATAGCCCTCACTGTAAACAGTCAGGCTAAAAATGAATTATAACATGGTGAGAGGCCTGGCCTCAGAACCTCACTGCCAACAACGTACCGCAACATTAGTCATCCCAGTGAACACAAGTATGACAAGAGTCCGCAGGAGTGCATCGACTAAAGTCAATATCACTCCTCCAAACTCCACAACAAAATATATAATTAAGATACATGAATAATAGCAATCAAAACTAAATTCAAAATATTTTAGAAAGGGAACATTAAGACCCCAAGGGCATCCCGATTGAGCCTTAGTGTGGACAAAATCCAAATTTATTGACCTACACTACTGGAATAATAATTCATGTATCCTACAGTAATTCTACAGTAATAGAATATAAAATACTACCTATCAGACCTTCATTTTAATGGCCCGCGATCGCTCTCAAGTGCCATTGCTCACGCAATTACAATTTGCAGCGAACGATCAATCGTGCACGTGGAAAAAAAAGCAGTTACTTTTTTAGTTTACGTCAACAATGTCAGAGTTTCAGAAATTGTGTCTGTAAACACTTGACTGTTTCGCCTATTCAATTAATCGAATAAACGGTGTAAGGTGCAAAAGTCTACTATTATTTTTCATAGTCGACTATTTTTTTAGCTGTATACATCATGCCACTGAATGATAATATTGGTCTACGAGGGACACGTAATGTTTCTCGGTACCTATTATCCTTCGTATTCATTGTTTATATCACGAAAATAGGCAGTAATTTTTACTTTACCCTCGCATATTATTTCATGAAATAGACGTTGTCATACCTAAACTCCACTCTGGATCAAGCTATTGTGAGAAAATTGTTGATAATCCAAGTTAATTTTTGCCATTTTAATTTTTAAATTCGATAAATCTAATGGCGATGTGGAATTTATTGACACTAAATTTCTGAAAGAATGTACACACTTTGAAGGTTTAGCATCACGTGACAGTGACCATCACAAAGTTGATTACGTCAATGAGGAATTCCTGGTAAACCCACATTTTTAGATGACCTGATTGGTGGGAATAAACACTGTGTGCTATATTCCTGGCAATTTTCATCAAGCAACAGTTTCTAGATCCCCAAAATGACCCAAATGAAAACTTCAGAGTTCAGACAGTGCTTTGATTTTCACTTGTGTTGTCAGGATTTTGAACTGCATTTACATGTACCTCGCTAAATATTCCACTGTATATTATGCTTAAAAGTTAGAAATTTAGTGGTAACTGGTAAGAAATTGTAATTTTTGTATCATTAAGTTTAAACCAATTTGCACTTTATTTCAGTGTATTATTTCGTAAATTACGTAATTTTTCATTTTTGTGCCCCAAGAGGGGTTTTCCCGAATCGGCATGCCACCAGAAAAAACGTGCACCTTGGCGTCATCTTGAGCGCACGATGTATAGCACACCAGGATTTTTTTAAAATGAAGGTCTCACATATATATGAGGATGCTGTCAATGTGAACAACATCAATGAAACAAGCCAAGACCAATACCAGGTCTGGACCTGCGTCGCTGCATGCAATTGAATCGGCAAACAGGAAGTGGCTGCATGGCAGATCTGAAAATTGCATACACGATACAACTGATCATTATCAGGCTCCAGATGAAATATAAAATCAATCCCTTGCATAGAAGCTGAGAAAAGTTTGACGAAAAATTTCAATGTTCAGTGGGTACAGTAAAATTTCAAAGTATCGGCAAACAGGAAGTGGCTGCACGGCAGATCTGAAAATTGCTTACACGATACAACTCATCATTATGAAGCAGCAGACCAAATATAAAATCATTCTCTTTCATAGAAGCCAAGAAAACTTTGACGGAAAAAGTGTTTTGGACGGACTGATGGACACTAAGACTGACGGACGGACTGACGGACGGACGGAGTCGAGCGGTTACTAGACCTGCTCTGCTGCTGGCGACGCAGGTAAAAACTGGAAAAAAGACATCAGGCACACAAAAAGGCCCAAAGTCAGAAACCAATTTAAATGCTACCAGATGCAGAGCTAGATCTTCATACGAAGAAAAAATGATACATGGGATAGAAGATGCAAGACTAAACGACCTAACACCCCTAGAGTGAAGACGTAACCATGGGGAAAAACAGAATAAATATTCTGTAATACATGTTAAACTCCCAAGAAATTTAATAAAAAATTTCAATAAAAAATAGCCAAAGAGTTTAATAGGAAGGGTTCGTGGAAGGATAGGGAAGGAATTGTTAACAAAGAGTGGAATAATCATTAGCAAAAATGATGACATCAGGCGTATGTCCCAAAACTGGGAAACATGAAATAATTTTATAATTATTATAAAGTTACAGCCCTGAACGTCTAAAACCACCGTTGAACACTTCCATCATCCAATAACAGTCTTGGATCCACCAATTCTTGCATTGATTTGTGTCTCGCATCCTCAAAAAAGGAGATTTTAAAGCACAGATGTCAGTTCATTGTTGCTGACTTTAGGGCCAAACAAAGAATGTTGTTTGTGCCAATTCCGGTCACTTCCTGATGGCTGCACATGCACGGAGAGTAAAAGTATGGAGAACCAGATAGGACTTTTAATTTTCGGTTTTGCAAGCAAATTTTGGGGATTGGGGGTTCAAAATTTGTGTTTGGCCCTTGATAACTTTGAGTTTGCACCAGCTAGTCTGGGCCATTGGTTTATAGTATAAAAATATGAAAGGACTAGTGGATCTGCACTAAGTTAAAATTTAGGCTCCCATAGGTAGCCCAAATTAATAACCCAGAGGCTTAATTTGAACACGTATGAATCAGACTTCCCTATTGGTGTTGCATACCAAAAATGAAAGGATTCTGACTGGTGGAAAGAAATTTCCTCATATTCCACTAAGTGAAAATTCGGGCTCCCGTAAATATCAACCCAAGGATCCGATTTGAAAAAACTTGAATCTGACCCTCTAGAGATGTTGCATACCAAATATGAAAGTATTCTGACTGCAGGGCCTAAAGAAGAAGATTTCTAAAAAAAATTCCTCATATTGCACTAAGTTGATAGTTGGACTCCCATAGGGAGCCCAAATATTTATCCAGGTAACCGATTTGAACAAACCTGAAACTGACCAACCTTGAGATGTTGTATACCAAATATGAAAGGATTCTGACATGTGGATCTGAAGATGAAGATTTTTAAAGAAGGTCCCTCATATTGCACTGAGTTAAAATTCAGGCTGTATAAATATAAACCCAGGGACTCGATTTGAACAATCTGACCGTCCCCCCCCCCCCCAATAGAGAGCCCAAATATTAACCCATGGACCCAATTTGAACAAACTTTAATCTGTGACCCTCCTAGAGATGTTGAACTTTAATCTGTGACCCTCCTAGAGATGTTGAATACCAAATATGAAAGGATTCTGACTGGTGGATTTGAAGAAGATTTTTAAAGAAATTCCCACATATTGCACTGAGTTAGGGGCGAGGTGGCGTCGCGGTAACCGGTTCTCGTCAGATCACCGAAGTTAAGCAATGTCAAGCACGGTCAGTAGTTGGATGGGTGACCATTTCAGCGACTGATTCGTACTCCTGCGCTGTGTTCTTGGGCAAGGCACTTAACCCTGATTGCCTACATGGGGGCACGATGACGCTGTGTACTAAGGCGTACTGCACGTCGATGGTGCGCATGTCTTCAACCAATCTAACCCTGCCTGTGCCGCAGTGCAGAGTTCAGAGTTACGATGTTGGAGAGCTGACAGCTGCTCGTCGTTGCTCAGTGGTTCTCTCTGGGTACTCCGGCTTCCTCCATCCATAAAACTGTCACCGACATGATATGACCCTGGCTGTTAATGTGTCGTTAAACCCTAATAAAAAAAAAAAAAAAAAATAAAAAAATATTGCACTCAGTTAAAATTCAGGCTCCCATAGAGAGCCCAAATATTAACTCAGGGACTTGATTTGAACAAACTTGAATCTGATCCCCCAAGAGATGTTATATACCAAATATCGCAAGATTCTAATTCATGGTTCTGGAGAAGATTTTTTTAATTTTGGAAAACAATTTATGGGTGTTATCAGAGTAATGCCCCTTGTGAAGCCCCCTGTGGGCGTGGCAACTTTATTTGAATAAATTTGAATTGACATATGATAAGGAACATGCATCTCAAACTTGGTTCAATTTGGTCCAGTGGTTTATGAGAAGAAGTCGATAATGTAAAGTTCATGCAGGACAGGTGGCGGACGGACGACGTACAGAAAGCGATCACTTAAGCCCCCCCCCCCCCCCCCCTGAATTTCACTCAGGTGAGCTAATAAAAGCAGTTGACTTCATCCCAAACATTGTTGAAATTCATAGATGTTCATTTGAATCATTGAGCTCAAACTAAAAGTCATGATAAATTGACAAGCTAAAGGCCCAGGGTTGCTGCAAGCAAGGAGTGAAAAAATTCAAGGCCATTTCTCGATATGTTTCTGCATTTTACCAAAGCCCTACAATAGCCAAATTCAATTATTTTCAAGGCCCTACCTGCACTAGTCCTAACTAGGAGGAGGTAATGACCAGAAGGCCCTAGTTAAGACTATCTCTTCACACACTCTGGCATATAAACAAGCATGAGACTTTAGTCAAATTCAAATAAACAGCTGCGCCATGAGTGCATGATACGCCCGTTATTAATTACAAGAGGGAAGCACAAAATATGAGTATACATGTGTACTTGTCAGGTTTTTTTTATATTCTTGTACAATAATCATAACCAACAACATACTGTGTTCATTAATTTGGAAATAAATTATTTGAATTTCATGTATATATCTTATGTCTATAGAGAGCATAACTTCAAGAAATAAAGTCCCATAACTCTGGAATGACTAATCGAACGGTGACACCAACCGAAAGGGAGCTTCCTTCCATCAACATAAACCACCTACCAAAAAATCGTGAAAATCTCTTGAAGCGTTCTCGAGTTATCGTACGACGTGTAAAAAATCACCAATTTTCTAAGTAATAAAGTCCCATAACTCTGGAATGACTAATCGAACGGTGACACTAAATGAAAGGGAGCTTCCCTCCATCGATATACACCACCTACCCAAAAATCACAAAAATCTCTCAAAGCGTTCTTGAGTTATTGTACGACGTGTGACAGGACAGACAGACAGATGGACAGACGGATAGTGGTATACCATAATACGACCCGTTTTTTCAAAACGGGCGTATAAAAATTGAAAATAAACTGAAATTGTGCTTGCATGAAGGGAAATGCATCGAAATCATCCATTATGCCCCCAATTATATGATTACCAGTTTGTAAAGCTGTGATGGGACCTTTTATTTCTTTGAATTCACATGAAAATGGTCTGGACCATTTTCATGTAAATTCAAAGAAATAAAAAAAAATTTAAAATTCGAAAAAAAGACTGAAATCCGATAAAAAACTGAAAAATCTCATCCCTGTATAAAACTATGTACTTATGATTAGGTGCTTTGACAGCATTTTTATTTTGTAAATATTCTATGCTTTTCAAGGCCTCCTGACACATTTTCCATTTTCCAGAATTTCAAGGCCTTGATTGACCCTCGGTCAAATTCAAGGCTGTTCCTTGAATCCAAGGCCCTGCAGAAACCCTGAGGCCATAATTCTGATAAGAAAAAAAAAAGATTTCCGAACGAGATTAATATATTACAGCAAGAATCTCACATACCAAGAATTCAGAATTTTTTTATGTTCACTGATTTATCATGAAATATCACTATAAATTAATGAAGCAATGCAAACTCAAGTGAGAAATATCCAACCAAATTGGTGTTCTATTTTTATCAAACTTAATTACGTGGTACATATATCATGATCAACAAAATATGTTGCTTTTGATTAAGTATGAAGCCAGACTAAAGAATATGGTATTTTATACTGCAATACCAGCATTTATCACTTAATCTAGTCTTGATATTGGCTTCCAACATGGAGATACCCATTCACTTATATACTCGCCCAAAAAAGAAAGTGTGCATTGCAGAAATTGATCAAACTGCAAAAAAATAATTTTGTAGGTGTAAAGAGTGTTAACCTGTTCATGAATAAGTTATATTGAACACAAAAACAGCTTTCCCCGTTAAAATTGCATTAACGTTAAATGACGTGCTGCACGTTTGTGAAAAGGCATGTTTTGCACGTGGAGAGTCTGAAAATTCATGTAGCAGTGTGAATCCTTGGGTATTTAAACACTAAAGTAAGGCCTTCCTATCGTTCACATTCAAACTTGCGCTGCTGTTAAAACGACTCCACATTAGCATGCCAAGATTGACAATGAATCAACGTCTCCTTGCCCTGGGTATGATTAGAGCTGGCAAAACACACAGAGAGGTTGCCCAGCATTTGAACTGCCACCGTAACACTGTAGACAGGCTAGTCCATCGACATGCACAACATGATGACGTTCGAGACCGACCCCGCTCCGGGAGACCCCGAGTTACCACCCCTGCACAAGATCGGTATATCCGTGTCGTCCATCTCTGGAACTGGCAACAAACGGCAATGACGACAGCCAGGAACATCCCTAACCTGAGACGGATACATCCTCAAACAGTAATCAACCGGCTGAGAGAATACGGCTTACGTCCTCGAAGACCTGCAATTCGTCCGATTTTGACATTACGTCATCGTCATGCTCGACTGCAGTGGTGTAGACAACATCTCAGGCATCCCTTACACTGGTGGCGATGTGTTTTATTCACAGATGAATGTCGTTTCCATTTTTCATCATCAGATGGCCGCCAGAGAGTGTACAGACGTTGAAACGAACGCTACGCAGATCCATGTGTCGTGGAGCGAAACAGTTATGGGGGAGGGTCTCTCATGGTGTGGGGTGGCATCACTGCCCGTAACAGAACTGAGCTGGTCATTATTGATGGCAATCTCAATGCAGTCAGATATCGTGATGAAGTGCTTAGACCTGTTGTTGTCCCATTTCTGCAACGTCACGGCCCCGGCATCATTCTACAGCAGGACAATGCCCAACCCCACGCAGCTCGTGTTGTTCAACAGTATCTGCAGCAACAACAAGTGGATGTTCTTCCCTGGCCCGCAAATTCGCCCGATATCTCACCCATTGAGCACGTATGGGACGAAATGAAATGTCAGCTACGCCGACTTCCCCGTGCACCATCAACGCTTGTGGAACTCCAAAGACAGCTTATCAGAATATGAAACAACATCCCACAACACTTCCATGCTAACTTGTTAGCTTCCATGAGGCATAGATGCACAGCAGTAGTCGATGCAGATGGAGGTCATACCAGATATTGAGTGTGTGACTTTTGTGTTTGACTCTTAGTGTCTTTGACTCTCCATGGCACCAAGAGTATTCGTCGTAGCGTAATGAAATTTCTCATGTTGATCACAAATTGATTATCTGTGATTGAATAAAATTTCCATGAATGAAAATGATATATATCTTTTTTTAGTGTTATTTTTTAGCATGCACACTTTCTTTTTTGGGACAGTATATAAAGCTCTGAAATCTCCTAGTTCGATGAAACATTCTGATCCATGTATGAAGTTTCAATTTCTCTTTATAATGTTCATCTTGAAAGTTAAGAAACTGTTCAATGTGCATTTGCTCTGATTTTCATTTTTCTTTGAATTCATGTCTAACCCATGAAATAAAGTATGAATCAGTGATTGAAAAAACTTATTCAAGACGTCATTCTATACAGAATTATTATAATGAATATTATAATGAATAGAAAACAAACTGGTGATGTAATGAAAATCAGGGGTTATTTGGGACCAGACGACTAAACAATTTTTCAAACCACCCACTTCATAAATTATATATCCTGTACTGAAACATTACCATCTAATATACTATTAATATTGGTGATGTGGTGTGTGGCCTGCGAGAAGAAAAGGGTTAAAACTGCAAGGATTAAGATTAGATAAACACACAATCTACAATGCAACATGAAACATCTGAGGGATGGGAGATGACAGGTAAATTATCATTACTGTAAGAGTAATGGCAAACTAGACTGAAGCAAGCCTCTGCACAGCACATGGACGCAGGAGGTTGAAGATCAAACTGTGATTTGTTATTCTTACATGAGCTGTGTCTGTAAGACACATATGATGCTCTTGCAAAGTGAGAAATTCTACAAAAATTTGACTAAGTTCAACAACCTGTAATTTTGTTAAATATTGAAGGAAATCAAAATCCTGACAATATGCACACCTCTGATATATGTACAAACGTCCTGTGAAATAAAAAAAAGTCCTACCTTGAAAACTGTGAGAGGAGTTAGCCGGACAAACAATGTACCCAAGATGTGGAGGGACAGGTGGACAGTGGAAGGATGTATGGGCAGCAGATGGATGGATAGACAGACAAGGATAAAACAATATGCCCCCCCCCCCCCCGACTATAGTAAAATTACTACAAAGAAGAATGTATATTATATTTTAGTGCTGGCTTCATGTTATTACTAACTCTGTCCCTTTGTTTTACCAATTTTCATTTTAACATCAGAATTCAAAACAGTAGACACCTGTTTCTTAAATAGCCAATTTGCATGTGAAAATATTCAATTAAATGGGGTATTCAACCAACAGGAATTTGGTCACTTTCTTACATTCTAATGTTAAAATAAGCATTTATTCTATTAAGTCTTGTTTGACAGAGCTCTAGATATAATAGAATAACTGCATATATTGGATGTACCCAAGCCTGGAAATAAGCATGCTGCCATTTGCAGAATGAGGTTCCCAGAGAGTGAATTTGCTGATGCAATTCCGCTATTCTCTTTCTGTTTAGACCCGAGACCTCGATTCAGACTGAAATTCACAGGGGGTAAATTTGGTAATGCTACCCTGCTGAGCAGGGTAGCATTACCAAATTTACCCCCTGGGGACCTCATTCTGCAGATGACAGTCTGCTTATTTCCAAGCTGGATGTACCTGGAACAAACAGGTTTTTAAACATTGGAAATTCAGTGGTTGTCATGTTAATCTTTGATATATTACAAGATTTTGTTCTCAATTTGTATTCAATAACAGGAGTTTACTCTTTGTAATTAACAGGTCATATTTGCCTTGAAGGTGTGGCGAATGGGTTGGTGGAAATTATATTCAATTAACAGGGTTATTCCATTAGGAGATATACAGTTGAGTAGGCTCCACTGTATTCTGAATAAACAAATCAAAATTGAATGTGTTCAACAATAAAGGAATTTGTTCATAAGTACGGGAACTGACTTTTTGTACATTCATTGGCACTCTCCAAAAAAATGTAACAAAACAGTTATTGTTGAACAAAATACTATTTGTTTCTAACAGAAAATGATGCACATCTTTAACATTAATTGCAGTTATCAAGTGAACAGCAGTATTAACACTTTTACCCTTAACTCTTAATGGCCTAATTCCGACTTTGATCACTTTTACTGCAACAGAACAGATGCTCCAACATGCAGTAACAGGGTTAACTCACAAATTACATTCTAAGTACCCTGGAAGTTGCTTTTAGACAAGTCTTGGCTGCATAGGCTGCAGCCAAGACTTGCCTAAAAGCAAGTACAAAGCCGCAGAATGTAGACTGTCAAAGTGTAGCATAAATATATACAAGAGCAACGCAAAGAGAGGCATACACCTCAATGGTGTCATAACGCCACGTCGGCCATACTGAATTGGCTAGCTGGACCAAAATCGAAACGGAAGCATTCCCTGGTAATCCACAAGCATCCCCTTAAATTATGATTTGATCAAATAAGCAGTTTTCAAATACAACATGCAGTGAATGCAATACAGAGGTCGAGAAAATTTTTTCGAAAGGGTGAAAAAGTACCATAACTCTGGTAAAAATTATTGGACGCAACCCAGTCCTTATGCATATCCATTCCCCCATGCAGGTCTATCAGCATACCAAAGAAGATCCAAATCTGACTGATGGCTTTGAAATTACAATCCAAAATGTTTGTATAGACAGACAGATGGACAGATGGATGGATGGAGGTCTTCATAAGATACCACCAAATCCTCCATTGGAGGTCAGAGGCATAAAAATCTCCAGGCCTTAAGGGTTAATGGGAGAGCAAACAAACAATTTGGCTAAAATCATCGTGGACAAAAGTTTTATTCATTTGATGACTCACTCTTGGTGCACTTAAATTCAAAATCATAAGTAAGCTATGATGACGTCTTCAAAAAATTGTTTTAAAATCTAAATCTAAATATTCAAACTCGCTTTTAACGAATACTTTTTCTATGCACTTATTCTCACTCTGGGAAGGCACAACCTCAACAAAACCAATGTCTACAGCTCTCTTTTTGAGATATGTATGAGCTGAGAACTGGAATTTTTATACATTGTGCCATAAAAGAAACAAGAGTGAAAGTTTGGTAAATATGATAATGAAGCTGATGCAAACAGAAACATCCATTTTGATGCATGCTGAGATGAAGGGTTTTCTCATAAACTGTGGTTGACAATACCAGTCAGTGAAGTTATCCAGAGTGTAGTTGGCCCAGATACCCCGAGAAAACCACTCTAGAGGCACTACAATTTCATTGATGGGCAGGGTGGGTCTCTATTGTGGAGAAACCTCCATGACTGTTTTCAGACAACACTCTTCTTGTCTGGATGTGATGCAAGGATACAGTTATGATTACATTAAAAGAAGTGTCAGCTAGTGTATGTAATGTTTGACTCTGACGAGCTAGAAATATAAAAGTGTCAATGACACTGAAGCTCAACTTGACAAACTTGAAGTCGGTAAGTTATAAGTGAAATGGCAAAATTGAAGATTATTGGTACCAATGTTATTTGGTGAAATTTCAACATAACAGCATTGTGTGTGCACAACGTCAGAGTAATCCATGCATTTTTAAATGTAAACTGTAAGACTGGCTAAAGGAAGAATGCTGATACATAAATACAGTAAGTTCAGAGGTAATTGTAAATGGCAATTTTTCACATAAATGAATGCTAATCAATAGCTCTTATCTAAAGGTCTTGCCTAATGAGCTCACCAAGTTCAAAAACACTCCTATGATAAATGTGGCCTGCAGGCCATGTCAAAGCAGAATGTTGATGCACAAATGCAATAAATTCAGATTGTTACTAACAGCAACAATTTTTGATGGAAATGAAAAGAAAATCAATAGCTCCTATCTTTGGCACCCTGCATAAGACAAGTTTTCAAACAACCTGATATTGAATGCACACTCGGAGGCATGCCAAAGAAAGATGTTAATGCACAAATGCACTAAGTATGAAGGTCGTTGCTTGTGGTAATGTTTTTTCTCTCTTTTTTATGGAAATTCATAAATATACCCCGCAGAGAGTTCAAAAGGGTTAAGTTGCTGCACAAATGCAGTAAGTTCAAAGGCTGGTGATAACAACAATAATTTTTTATGGAAATGAAAAAAAATCAATAGCTCACATCTGGAGGTCACACATACCAAGTTTCAAAGTGATCCGATCATAAATGTGCCCTGAAGGTTGTGCTAAAGAGAAATATTGAAACCTGACTAAATTAAGTTCAAAGGCAACATTTTTTGACAGAAATGGAAGAAAATCAATAACTCCCATATAGATATCACCCCACACAAGCACAGCAAGTTTCCAAGCGATCCAATCATAAATGTACCCTGCAGGGTGTGTCAAAGGGAAATACTGATGCATAACTGCATTAAGTTTTTATTTAGTTGATCAGAGGTCGTTGCCAATGGCAAGTATTTTTGACGGAAATGGAAGAAAATTGATAGCTCCCATCTAGAGGTCACCCCCAAACAAGCACACCAAGTTTCAAAGTGATCTGGTCAAAAATGTGACTGCAGGCTGCGGCAAAGGGAAATATTGGCGCATAACAGCACGAAGTTCATCGAAGGTCATTGCCAGTGGCAACATTTTTTGACAGAAATTGAAGAAAATTGACAGCTCCCATCTAGAGGTAACCCCAAACAAACATACCAAGTTTTTTTGATGGAAATGGAAGAAAATCGATAGCTCCCATCCAGAGGTCAAACCAAACAAGCATGCCAGGTTTCAAAACAATTCAATCATAAATGTGCCCTGCAGGGTGTGCCAAAGGGAAATATTGAGGTCTGACTTTACTGAGTTCTAAGAATGTTGCCAGCGGCAACATTTTTCGACGGAAATGGAAGAAAATCGATAGCTCCCATCTAGATCTCACCCCAAACAAGCATACTAAGTTTCAAAGTGATCTGGTCAAAAATGTGCACTGCTGGGTGTGCCAAAGGAAAATATTGATGCATAACTGCACAAAGTTCATTGAAGGTCAATGCCAGCGGCAACATTTTTTGACGGAAATCAAAGAAAATTGATAGCTCCCATCTGGAGGTAACACCAAACAAGCATACAAAGTTTCAAACCGATCTGATCATAAATGTGTCCTGTACGGCATGCCAAAGGAATATATTGATGCCTGACTCAACTAAGTTCAAAGGTCGTTGTCAGTGGCAACATTTTTTGACGGAAATGGAAGAAAATCGACAGCTCCCACCTAAAGGTCACCCCAAACGAGCATACCAAGTTTCAAAGTGATCTGATAATAAATGTGCCCTGCAGGGTGTGCCAAAGGGAAATTTTGATGCATAAGGCCATAAAAAAAGAACCTCTGTTTCTCGGGCCCACGTGCATGGTCATTTTTGGTGCGCATGCTACCTTTTTATGACCCCAAAAAATCTTTAAAAAAAATTTGAGATATTGTGCTCATTTTGGTAAATCGATATCGATGAGTTCGCCAATTTTAAATCAACACACTTTTTCTACATCATACTTTAATAAAGTGGGTTTTAGTAATATTCACGACAGAAAGTGTTTTATTCTGTAAAAGGTAAGTCATAATGACAGCAAGAAGAAAGGTGTCTTTCAGTCTGACAACAAACAGTCACAAAGGGGAATGGTCGATTCGCACCACGTTTGATTTGCACCAACCCTCAGAAAGTCTGCAAAGTCAGTTGCTATGTTGAATGGAACACAGTCTCCTGGCATTTATTTTTAGTAACATTTGTACTGTAAATGGCCGTCATTGGGAATTTGTGTACTGTTATTTGAAACCGTTACGAGTTTCCCAGTTAATTTAAATAAATGCATTTGAGATGCAGGATAATTGGATAACTAATAGTAACTGTTGCTTGATATAAAAGTAACAATCATAGTTGAAAATAAATTGTATATAGGCAGGTATGTGCGGTGGAATTGGTTAATAAAAACACGCAAACATTTGTTTTGTATTTCATTTTCAGATTCCCGAAAAATATGATTTATGGATGAACTGCCTGTTCAAATGGGTTGTGATAATTTTTAATATAATGGGGAAAAATTGCGATTCACAATTTTATTAGGCAGGTTGTGAAAGGATTTTTTTTTGGGGGGTAAAATAAATCTGAAAGTTGGCACTTCGACATTTGATTTGTCCCAGAGATGTTTCATCCCGAGACCTTTTCACCCACGAGGCGTTTCGTCCTGTGTCATAATTTTCAAGTTTCACAGAAAAAACAAACATTCAAACCCCACTTCATTTATGACCCAACACCCCTACGGTGAATAACCAATATATTTGCAAAATTTTGCGTGGTCCACCAGGAGTTTGGGTGGGGGGCGAATTACCACAAACAACCTCTCGGGGTGAAAATAAAAAGAAAAACAAGAGGCCCCAGGGGGCCTGAGGGTGCTCACCTGACATGGTAGTCTAAGTATCAAACCAAGGACTTGACTTGAATAAGCTGCATATGCCCCATCCCCAAAAAAGCATATACCAACTAGATGAAGTGATTGTGCCCACACAATACACAGGATTTTCCTTCTATTTTCAGTTCCTGCACTTTTACGTCTCAAAATTGAGATAAACGCATAAAAAACAGATTTTTTTCCCAAATAAAATACATTCAGCCTAAATTTTTTTCTTCTTCTTAGAACGCATAAAAAACAATAAAACTAATTTTCTGGATTTTGGTCCAAAATTTTCCAAGTCCCACCTGGACCCCAAATTTTCGGTGTAAAAAATTTTTTTTTTTTCTCTTAAAATTGACAGAAACGCATAAAAAACAAAAAAACAAAAAATTACGGATTTTGGTCCAAAATTTTCGAAGTCCCACCCGGACCCCAAATTTTGGGTGTAAAAAATAATTTTTTTTTGTCTTATAATTGACAGAAACGCATAAAAAACAAAAAAAAAAAAAAATTACGGATTTTGGTCCAAAATTTTTGAAGTCCCACCCGGACCCCAAATTTTCGGTGTAAAAAAAAAATAAAATTTTTTTTGTCTTAAAATTGACAGAAACGCATAAAAAACAAACAAAAAATTTCCGGATTTTGGTCCAAAATTTTCTTTAAGTCCGACCCGGACCCCAAATTTTCAGGAGAAAAAAAAAATTTTTTTTTTGTCTTAAAATTGACGGAAACGCATAAAAAAACGTAAAAAAATTTTTTTCGGACTTTGGTCCAAAATTTTCTAAGTCCCACCCGGACCCCACCCTTAAAAATTTTTTTTTTTTTTTTTGTCTTAAAATTGACCGAATCGCAGAACCCCCACCCCCCCCCCCCCCCCCCTCCTCCCAAAAAAAAAGAATTTCGGATTTTGGTCCAAAATTTTCTAAGTCCCACCCGGACCCCAAATTTTCAGGGGAAAAAAATTTTGTCTTAAAATTGACCGATCCGCAGAAAAACCCCCAAAAATTTTTTTTCGGATTTTGGTCCAAAATTTTCTAAGTCCCACCCGCACCCCAAATTTTCAGGGGAAAAAATTTGTTTTGTTTTTTTTTTTTTTTTTAAATTTGACCGAAACGCAGAAAAAACAAAAAATAATTTTTTCGGATTTTGGTCCAAAATTTTCTAAGTCCCACCTGGACCCCAAATTTTCGGTGTAAAAAAATTTTTTTTTTTTGTCTTAAAATTGACAGAAACGCATAAAAAACAAAAAAACAAATTTTTTTTGTCTTAAAATTGACAGAAACGCATAAAAAACAAACAAACAAAAAATTTCCGGATTTTGGTCCAAAATTTTCTTCAAGTCCGACCCGGACTCCAAATTTTCAGGAGAAAAAAAAAATTTTTTTTTTGTCTTAAAATTGACGGAAACGCATAAAAAAACGAAAAAAATTTTTTTTCGGACTTTGGTCCAAAATTTTCTAAGTCCCACCCGGACCCCACCCTTAAAAATTTTTTTTTTTTTTTTTGTCTTAAAATTGACCGAATCGCAGAACCCCCCCACCCCCCCCCCCCCCCCTCCCAAAAAAAAAGAATTTCGGATTTTGGTCCGAAATTTTCTAAGTCCCACCCGGACCCCAAATTTTCAGGGGAAAAAAATTTTGTCTTAAAATTGAACGATCCGCAGAAAAACCCCCAAAAATTTTTTTTCGGATTTTGGTCCAAAATTTTCTAAGTCCCACCCGCACCCCAAATTTTCAGGGGAAAAAATTTGTTTTTTTTTTTTTTTTTTTTTAAATTTGACCAAAACGCAGAAAAAACAAAAAATAATTTTTTCGGATTTTGGTCCAAAATTTTCTAAGTCCTACCCGGACCCCAAATTTTCAGGGGAAAAAAAAAAAATTTTTTGTCTTAAAATTGACCGAAATGCAGAAAACTCCCCCAAAAAATTTTTTCGGATTTTGGTCCAAAATTTTCTAAGTCCCACCTGCACCCCAAATTTTCAGGGGAATTTTTTTTTTTTTTTTGTCTTAAAATTGACCGAAACGCAGAAAAAACAAAAAAAAATTTTTTCGCATTTTGCTCCAAAATTTTCTTAGTCCCACCCGGACCCCAAATTTTCAGGGGAGAATTTTTTTTTTTTTTTGTCTTAAAATTGACCGAAATGCAGAAAAAGAAAAAAAAAAAATTTCGGATTTTGGTCCAAAATTTTCGAAGTCCCACTCTATAAACGTTGTCCCTTACAATATCATTGATGGTATAAGGCCCCTTCCATCGGCTATCAAGTTTCCCACCAGCTCGGTTAGAGTTTGCCATATTTTTCATCAGAACTGTTTGTCCTATGCTGAATGTTTTTTTATTGTTATTTCTTCGATCATATGCCTTCTTCTGCCTTGTCAGGATATCTTCCCCCCTCCCACCCCACCTGAAAATTTTTCTATTCTAACGGCATGTGAATCGTAAAAATAGAAAATACAGATTAAATTCTCTTTAAAATAGTTGTTTGAGCTGAAACAAATTTTTTGTAACTTTGAGTGTGGGGGGTAAGATAAACTGGTCACGATATCTTCCCCCCCCCCCCCCCCCACCCCACCTGAAAATTTTTCTATTCTAACGGCATGTGAATCGTAAAAGTAGAAAATACAGATTAAATTCTGTTCAAAATAGTGGTTTGAGCTAAAAACAAATTTTGTGTAATAACTTTGAGAGTTGGGTGGGGGGTAAGATAAACTGGTCATGATATCTCTCCCCACACCTCAAAACTTTTCCTTTCCAACAGCTTGAGCATATGAAACTTAAAAATAGAAAATACAGATGAAATTCTCTTCAAAATGGTGGTTTGAGCTAAAAACAAATTTTTTGTGACTTTGTGTGTTGGGTGGGGGGTAAGATAAACTGGTCACGATATCTCCCCCCCCCCCCCCCCCCAACACGACCCACCTGAAAATTTTTCCTTTCTAACAGCTTAAGCATATGAATCTTAAAAATAGACAATACAGATGAAATTCTCTTTAAAATTGTGTTTTGAGCACACACAAAAATCATGACTTTGTCAAGAGTGTTGGTGTGGGGTAAGAAAAACTGGTAACAATATCTTCCCCCACCTGAAAATTGTTCCCTTCTAACAGCTTAAGTATGTGAATCATAAAAATAAAAAATACAGATTAGATTCTCTTCAAAATAGTGGTTTGAGCTAAAAACAAGTTTTGTGTAACTTTGAGTGTTGGGTGGGGGGTAAGATAAACTGGTCACGATATCTTCCCCCCACCCACCAAAATTTTTTCCATTCTAACAGCTTGAGCACATGAATCATAAAAATAAAAAATACAGATGAAATTCTCTTCAAAATGGTGGTTTGAGCTAAAAACAAATTTTTTGTGACTTTGTGTGTTGGGTGGGGGGTAAGATAAACTGGTCACGATATCTCCCCCCCCCCCCCCCCAACACGACCCACCTGAAAATTTTTCCTTTCTAACAGCTTGAGCATATGAATCTTAAAAATAGACAATACAGATGAAATTCTCTTTAAAATTGTGTTTTGAGCACACACAAAAATCATGACTTTGTCAAGAGTGTTGGTGTGGGGTAAGATAAACTGGTAACAATATCTTCCCCCACCTGAAAATTGTTCCCTTCTAACAGCTTAAGTATGTGAATCATAAAAATAAAAAATACAGATCAGATTCTCTTCAAAATAGTGGTTTGAGCTAAAAACAATTTTTGTGTAACTTTGAGTGTTGGGTGGGGGGTAAGATAAACTGGTCACGATATCTTCCCCCCCACCACCACCCACCAAAATTTTTTCCATTCTAACAGCTTGAACACATGAATCTTAAAAATAGAAAATACAGATGAAATTCTCTTCAAAATAGTGATTTGAGGAAAAAAAAAAATTGGGGGTAACTACGAGTGTCAGGTGTGGGAAAGATAAATTGGTCAGGATATTTCCTCCCCCCAACCCTCTACAACTGAAATTATTCTCTTTGTCACATCCTTAGCAAATAAATCTTAAACTTGAAAAATACAGGTGAAATTCTCTTCAAAATAGTTGTTTGAGTGAAAATAAAAATATTTAGCGACATTGGGCGACATGTTTAAAAAATGTTTGTTACATATATCCCAGGGGATATTTTGAGAAAAAAAACGCAAGTTCTTCTTGTGCAATTTTCTTCTATTAACAACATATTCAAATGAGTCTTGAAAATGGAAATTTGTATAATATTCAACTCACAATGCTAATTTGGGCTAAAATGTTTTTTTTTTTCTTTTGGGCATATAGCTCTCTCACATACTGACCAATAAGTTTTTCAATGTGCACTTGATGCTTTTTTAATATCACACACAAGTGAACAAGCAAATTCTAAAAAAAAGATCTGGTAAAAATCTGAATGGTAAAAAATTTCAGGTGGGGGGGAAGATAAACCAGGTGGGGGGAAGATAAACTAGTTTATCTTCCCCCCCGGGGGGGAAGATAAACTAATTTATCTTCCCCCGGGGGGGGGGGGGGGGGGGGGGGGAAGTTGTACAGGGGGGAAAAAAAAATAAAATTTTTTGTCTTAAAATTGACCGAAAAGTGGAAAACCCCCCCCAAAATTTTTTTAGGATTTTGGTCCAAAATTTTCTAAGTCCCACCCGCACCCCAAATTTTCAGGGGAAAAAAAAATTTTTTTTTGTCTTAAAATTGACCGAAACGCAGAAAAAACCCCAAATTTTTTTTTCGGATTTTGGTCCAAACTTTTCTAAGTCACACCCGGACCCCAAATTTTCAGGGGAAAAAAAAAAAAAAAATTTTTTGTCTTAAAATTGACGGAAACGTAGAAAAAACCAAAAAAAAATTTTTTTGGATTTTGGTGCAAAATTTCGAAGTCCGCAACGGGACCACAAATTTTCAGCCTAAATATGAACCCAGGGATTTGGCTTCAACAAACTTGAATCTCACCCCCCCTAAGGATGCTGCATACCAAATATCAAAACATTCTTATTGGTAGATCTGAAGAAGATTTTTCAAAAATACTCCTCATACTGCACTAATTTAAACATTTGGGCTCCCATAGAGAGCCCAAATATCGACCCAGGCAATTCATTTCAATAAACATGTGAAACAATCTTCCAAAGATGTTATATGTGAAATTTTAAAGCTTTTGGAGCAGTGGTTTCAGAGAAAAGTAGTCTTATGTTTTTTCCCATTACCCACAGTGTTAAAAAATGCTGACTCAGCACTTTTTCAAAGTCCCAAAAAAGTACCCCATGATAAAACCGATGGCAATTTTTTTGACCATTCCATTCTGTTGGTCCTAAGGAAGCTTCACAACAAATAAGAATTCTCAGTGCCGTGTAGTTTTGGAGATATGGGCATTTTCATTTTTTTCTATTTTTACCTCCTGTGGTTCCCACGGGGCTATGGGGAAAAAAGTTTCTGCATAAATTAGGTACTTATGACCCAATAAGCACTCACGTAAAATTTGGTTCAAATCGGCCTCGCGGTTTGGAAAATAGAAATTTGGGGTGGGGCCAAAATTTTTGCCCCTCCTTTAACATCATCAAATATAGCCCCTCCAACTTCTCTTGAACAAACTTGAGTCTACACCTCAAAAGGAAGCTGCATACCAAATATCAAGTCTCTGCTATTGCTGGTTCTTGAGAAGAAGATTTTTTATGAATTGGAGCATTTTTGCTCCATCCCTCTGCTTAATGTGAGCCGAAACCTAATTTGACAAAAAATCAAAATGCCCTTATATAACCCCTACTCACATGAAATTTCATTAATATGCGGCCAGTGGTTTGGGAGGAAAAGGCCCAAACACCACCTTCACGACGGACGACGGACAAAAAGTGATCAGAATAGCTCACCCTGACTTTCAGTCAGGTGAGCTAAAAAAGACCGCCCACCCACATGCTTTTTTGGAAAAAATGGCCTGAGAAACAATCAACTTTGTATGGCCTAACTGCACTAAGTTCATTAAAGGTCGTTGCCAGCAGCAACATTTCTTGACAGAAATGGAAGAAAATCGATAGCTCACATCTAGAGGTCACCCCAAACAAGCATGTCAGGTTTCAAAGCAATCCGATCATAAATGTGCCCTGTAGGGTGTTCCAAAGGGAAATATTGAGGTCTGACTAAGCTAAGTTCTAAGAACGCTGAACATTTTTGGACGGAAATTGAAGAAAATCAATAGCTCCCATCTAGAGGTCACCCCAAACAAGCATACCACATTTCAAAGCGATCTGATCATAAAGGCGACCTGTAAGGTGTGCCAAAGGAAATTGTGGATGTACGTACGTACGTACGTACGTACTCCGACGGACGGGAAGTGATGGCAATAGCTCAGCTTGACTTTGTCAAGTTGAGCTAATAAAAAATATTAAGTAATGTTTCAATGCAACTGGTATATTTTGATGGTGTTTATGTGTACACCTTAACCATGCTGCCTAAAAATAAATTTTATTCAGATTACATTCCTGAGATCAAATCTGAGTGTTCCTAGGGTTGAGTTGTTTTCAACATAATGGTACTTGTACTGAGTTGAATACTGTTAACAAAAACATTATTGACTGAAACGATTCACCGTACCTTATAGACAAAAACTCAGCATGGCAGTTTTTGTTTACATCAGCTTAATATTTTAAAAAGTCTCAAACATTATTTCTTTGGGGCGCAATATATCAAATGCTGAGACCTCATTCATATATACCACAAAAAGACAGAACTGTTGATGTTGGTTTTGTCGAGGTTAGCCCTCAGCACGATGAGAATGACAGCCAAGAAAAAACATTTTTTTAAAATGAATTTATTCAATATTTAAATTTTTAAAAACAGAACTATAGTTCTCGTTACAGTGGGATGCTATTAGTTATATAGAATTCAAATAAAGCAAAAATATCTCACACACTGAAATTACTAACCTGTTTTGCCTTCTAAATGATGAATGTGTAATCACAAACACAGCAAAGTCACAGAACATGAACTGTCATAATGTGGAAAAAATGTTTGAAAAAATTTCCAGTCCTTTAAGGGTCAAACATGAGAATGCAAACTTTCGGTTGAAGTTCAACAACTGTGTTATCCCCAAGTAATGCAGGCAATGCCCACTGATTAACCAAGATATAAATAAAAAAACAAACCTCTAGAGCTTACACCATATATCATCTGATGGTGCCAGGCATCTGGAATGGTCCAGCCAGCTTTCACACCTCTCTGCAAATTCAATGTTGCCAATGGAACAGCACCTGTTAATATTAGATTTACATGATTTATTTTCAGTTATCCACTTTGCTTGTAGAAGATCTGCAAATCACAAAATTCAGCTACATATTAGTGTGTTATCTATGACAAATAATGATTAGTTTTGAAATGACTAGTCGACTAGTTGCCAGCTGTTAATCGACTTCAAACTGACCAGTTGTTGCTTAGTACGATTAGAATGAAGTTCCTGGTACCAAGTTATAGCACCCCATTTGTGCTATCTTCATACATGTCAAGAATTCATGAATACAGCCAAGGAATTCCCCAAATCTATACCAGGATGAGCACAGTTTCAGCTAAAAGATCTCGCAAAACCTACAAATCCAAATGTTTTGGAATTTGAAATATTTAGTGTCAATCTGCAAGTGTCAGAGAGAAATGAAGCGCCATACCCTCGTAATATTTTAAATTCTACCTCCATTTAAACAAAGTTTCATGATGAATAAAATATAGGAAAGCGAAATTAAATAATATATGTTTATTAACTTGATTTAATTACTCTCTTGTGTTCTTTTTCGATTCTCAAACTGATTTTAACCCAAGTGAACATTGCAAAAAATATAGGTAAACATATATGGATGTTACGTTTTGTACACAGTAATTCACATAGCTTCCATAGGGGATGAAAACAAGAGGCTCCATGGGATCTGAGGCTCTCACCTGACAATAGTTGTTTAAAGAATTTAATTAGCATCTGTCGCTAATTAACACTACAGAGGAATGAAGTTATTTAATTATTTATAACTCTGTTGTCCATGCAAGATGATTTTTTCTAGTACTGGGATGCTACCATAGAAATAATACCCCGATTTCCAGTAATGCAAAACTTAAGTAGCCCAAATTTCAACCTAGGAACTTAACTTGAACAAACTTGAGTCTGAGCCCTTCCTCCACCAGGATGCTGTATACCAAATGTGAAAGCAGTCTGACTGGGGGATCTGAAGGAGAAGATTTTTAAAGAAATTTCCTCATATTGCACTAAGTTGAAATTTGGGATACCATGGGGGGGCCAAATATAAACCCAGGAACCCAATTTATTTCCTCATATTGCACTAAGTTAAAATTTGGGCTACCATAGGGGGTCCAAATATAAACCCAGGAACCCAATGTGAACAAACTTGAATCTCACCCCTTTAGAGATGTTGTATACCAAATACAAAAGCATTCTGACTGGTGGATCTGGAGAAGATGATTTTTAAAGAAATTCCTTCATATTGCACTAAGTTAAAATTCAGGTAAATATTAACTTAGGTCCCATAGGGAGCCCAAATATTAACCTAGGGAGCTGATTTGAACAAACTTGAATCTTACTCACCTAGAGATGTTGTATACCGAATATGAAAGCATTCTGACTGGTGGATCTAAAGAAGAATATTTTTAAAGAAATTCCCTCATATTGCACCAAGTTAAAATTTGGGCCCACATAGGAAGACCAAATATGAACCCAGGGGACTCAATTTTAACAAATTAGAATGTGACCCCCCACCCCCTAGAGATGCTGTATACCAAATATGAAAGCATTCTGACATGTGGATCTGAAGAAGATTTTTTTAAGAAATTCCCGCATATTTCTCTAAGTTAAAATTTGGGCTTCCATAGGGAGCTCAAGTATTAACCCAGGCACTCAATTTCAGAAAGTTAAAAAATTTATAGTAATTTATATATTTTTTATACTTACCAATGACCCAGACATAGCTGGTGCTAACTCTTAAAATATAGGGCCAAACACAAATTTTGCCACCCAATCCCCAAAATTTGCATCTAAAACCAAAGAAAACATGTCCTGAATGGCCCTCCACACTTCACCTCTACTGCGCATGCGCAGTGTCAAGGACGTTCCGAAATTGGCGCCATTATTCATTCTAATAACCAGTGCCTGGTAAGCACTATGTACTCAGCGGGGAGGTAAGAGTTCCCAACTCCTGGGAGGGCCATCCCCGTCTGGGTCATTGGTAAGTATAAAAAATATATAAATTACTATAAATTTTTTAACATTTTTATACTGTACCAATGACCCAGACATAGCTGAATAGTAAAAAGGCTGGAGGGCCAAGGACATAGAGCAAGATGGAATATGCTCAATTATATAAAATAGAGTCATCCCCTCTAGGGAAAAAGAAGTATTAGGCCTTACATGTATCTTTCTTATTTATGATAAATTAGAAAGATACAACACCTTCCAAAATTGAGCATCATACATCCTTGTACTGTATTAATATCTAGTATAATCCTTATACTAATAATTTTTAAAGTAAGCCAATAAATAAAGTAAGTCTAGAGAATAGAGACTCTTAATACTCCTTAAAAGTGTCTGAGGATTGTATAATAATGTCCGTTGACACGTGCTATATTCAAAAGCTATACTTTAAAAACTAAGACCTGAATGAATTTTTAAAACATAAACTTCTCACTAAACAACCATCCCAATAACAGCTCAGAATTACTAACTCCGGAGGAGGTATCCCCTTGTTTTCATAGTAAAACAGGTGACCCAAGGGAACACCCTCCCCCCCCCCCCTTTTCTTGCCCTGGGTCAAACAGCCCAGAGCGAAGAGGGCAGCAGAACAGAGTCACTGCCGAAACAGACAGCCTACCTAGCTATAGTAGCAACTGTTAAGTGAATGACATTCTGAGCAGTAGATAATAGACCTAACAATAGAGGCCTCCAGAAATGGACTCGATATTTCTGAGATAAAAATTCATGAATGTGGATGGCTGAGCGCAATGAGCAGCCTTCAAAAATCTATAATAGCAACACTATTAATGTAAGCCCAAGATGTAGAAGAACTCTTACTTCATGAGCCGAAATCTCAAACACAACTGCTGAGTGAATGATATACCATAAGCAGTATCGATAGTTAATTGAATCCATTAGCAATAGAATGGAGCGTAACGTCCTTCTATTAGGCATCAAAGACAGAAGAAGCTTACGCCCGTAGTAATAAACAGATATCTGTTTATAAATACATAAACTCTAACCGGACAGAGTAAAGGCCTATGCCCGTACGAAGACGGAAGGACCTTAATAACAATAGGTTCCGGATATTAATTAGGAGCCTGACTCTTATGCAAAAATCCAACCTAAATAGTAAAGGAAGTAGTGATTCCGAAACTACGAAAGTGAAAATCATCCACCGATAGTGCATGAAACTCACTGACTCTTCAGTAAAGAGAAGCCAACAGAATTACTGTCTAAAAGGTCAGAATTTGAAAACTACTGTTTCCAGAGGCTCAAATGATTACTTAGCTAAATAAGAACCGAAGTTAAATTCCGTATAGGAATTTAATCTAATGATTCTAAGTCTATTTATCAAAAACTTACTAACTGACTTAGATAAAGAGACATAAGACTCAATTGTAAACTATCATAGAGTGCATAGGTATGAGGTAACATAAACCTAAAACCTTAATAATAACAGGCTGCAGTAGATCTTGTCAAACAAGTATACTAAAAAGTTGCAATGACTAGTATGGAGGAATCAACAATATCAACATAGTGATCCCTACACCAACGATGGAAGAGCCTCCACTTTAGCCGCATAGTATAGCGAAGAAGAGGTTCTCCTATAGTAAGACATCGCGTCCAAAGCTCGTCCAGTACAATGCTTACAATGCAATAAGGACCACACAACGGAATACGTGAAGGTTGAGACCTTGCAGGTTGTGATAAAGATGACACGATTTTACCCAGCGAAAAAAGATCCTCTCATGGAGGAAGATTTTGCGTTAAGTCCCACAGTAGACATCAGAGTAAATTTACCCACAGTCTCTGTGAAGACAGAGATGCTATCAACAGAAATGTATTGTGGTTGTTTATCTTAGCAATACTTGCTGAAACAACAGCGCAGGAGGATACGCATATCCTATCATTCCGTCCTATTAGATCAATAGAGCGTTAACAACATAAGCTCAGAGATCCGGACAAGCAAACACATACGTCTGCAATTGAATAGCAAGTTGTGTCGTAAATAAATTATCATTGGGCGCTCCCATTGATAGCAAATCTGATTGAATACTTGTTTGTTGAGAGTCCATTCTGACGGCAACAAGCGATCCATAAGTGAACGGGAGTCCGGTAATACAATCAGACGACCCGGAAAATGATGGACCGAAGCAGAACTTGGTGTACTATAACAAACAGAAGGATTCTTTCCATTAAATTGAATAACGGAAACGAATGAGTGCCTCCCTGGTTCCGGAGATATGCCACTACTGTCGAATTAACGGACAGGATTTGGACATGCGTTTCTGAATAATGTTCATCCAATGACATAAAGCAAGCCTAAAAAAAAAACAACATTATTCTGTGGAAGATAAGTACTTGCTTAGAGACTGCGGAACCCAAAGACCCTGGCACTTCGAATCCGTTGGGATCAATATTATATCCCAACCTGTCTGACTGGCAACCGTCATAATTATAAACTCGGAACCGGCAACTGCAGTGGCACTCTCTGAGTCAACCACCGAATGTTTGCCCCAGTCTGAATCTCTTGCTACACTAGATAGACAAGAGAACGTGTAAATCAAGCAATTCATGGATTGCTGAAAAGTTGCCGTTGAAGAGAAGCTTCTCCGAGAACGAAGCGACTCTGAGAGAGTTCTTCACCTTACTATCCACGCGCGTGGATGTAGCTAGGGCTGCATCACGTCTAACCAACTCCAAGCAGCCACTGAAGGGCGGAGTTATACGTGAACAAACTACTGCCCTCAAAAGAAATCACACTGAGGATCATATCCCGGAATTCTTACTTGAAGACGTAATGATAACGCCTCAGTAAGGTGGATTACGTATGATAAAGCGTCTAAGATAAGTCTATTAGACATCATTGTCGTTTCCAACATTGTGGTTGGAAAAGACATAGACGGCGAAAAAGATTATTTCCAGTCTTTGACCACGCCGTCTAGACGCATATGAACTCTCGGTATGCCCTGTTCTGCCAAAATAAATTATTCGTATAAATGATAAAAGGCAGAAATGAGCATTGCGGACAAGAAACTAAACTATCATGCTTGGTAGCAGGCTTATATATATATAGCGTCGATAAATAATACACATGTTCTAATGACATTATTGGACTGTGTCGGTAAGTCAGGGACAATGCCCCTGAACCGATCCAAAATTCCGTGTCCAATGACGCTATAAGTCTCTTATCCAACATCGCAGCAATGTAGTCCGAAATAACAATCACTGGAAGATAATGCCGGAAGATATGTATGGCAGCTTCCGATGCTACGAAAGGGAAAACTCGAAATCTTTCGAATCCCTTTCACCATCCTGTCGGACCCTATAAAGCGTTCGGTCGTCCGTACCTGATGCAACCGCGGACCGCACCGACCCAGCGCCGTCGGATAATTCCTGATTCGACCAAGAAACTGTCGATTGCTGGGATGCTGCGAAAAAACTGTGCTAACTCGGATAGCACGTCCGTCACTGAGGCCTGTGGAGAAGCGGTCCTACGATGCATTGCCGCTGGAAGCTCCGTGATCGTTACCCCGTGCATACTACTAATATGCGAGTGAACGGAGTGTATAGGCCTCGTGTCCCTTGGCTACCGGATGGTGTGACCTGTTCGCCGTGGAATCACTGAATGACGAAACTGATCGGATACTCGAGGTCACGTAGCCAATGTGCGGTCGTGTGCACTGCTGTGAGGATGAGGAAGCATTATCGACAGTCTCTCGGACTGTCAATATAACGGAGCGTCCCGAGCGACGGACATATGCTCCGAATGTAAAATATCTGAACCACAACATGCGGTCCCCTATGTTGTTGGACGAGAGAGAGACCTCTCTCGCTCACAGCCCGGACGGACCTGGACAAGCCAGGAACCGGACTAACAGCCTTCCTCCGATCTGTCCTCAATCTGCCATCACTGGGTGAGTACTAAAGTAATTATAGTGTTCACATCACCCAAATCTCCTTCCTAGACCGCAACAGACGAACCCGGCAGCCGAACCATTCGATGAATGTATGCTACACCGGGTGAGCTAGCGAATGTCACTCCGTCGATCCTACAAGGGACCTCTTAGGCGATAGACATATTCCATGAGCACTTATTGCCGCTAGCTCTTCATTAACTATGACGACAGAGGCACACTTTTGAAAGACATCTCCGTAACTTTGCGAACAAGAAACCAGAAATGCTTGGTAATAGCAAGCATATAATAATAAATATATAGCGTCGTTCAATAATTCGAAAGTTTGTGTGACATTATTGGACTATGTCGGAACTGAGGGACGATGTCCCTGAACCGAACCAAAAATTTCTAAGTCCACCGACACTATCAGTTTCTTATCCGGCATCGCAGCATTCTGGTCCGACGAAAGAACCTGTAGAAGATCAAGTCAGATGACATACACAACAGCATATGTTGTTCCGAAAGGGAAAGCTCGAAATCCTCCGAATCCCTTTCGGCATCCCGTCGGACTGGATGAAATTTTCGGACGTCCGTACCCGCTTCCGCGGAGCGTCCCGACCCAGCATCGTCGGATAAAACATTATGCGACAGATTCAGTTGTTGCTGGGATGCTGCGATAAGCTGTGCTATTTAGGATAGCACATCCGTCCCCGAGGCCTGTGCAGTAGCGGTCTTACGATGCATTGCTGCCGGAAGCTCCGTGTACGTTGACTCCCGCACATTTTCCTATGCGAACGTCCGGAGTCTGCAGGCCTCGTGTCCCTGGCTACCGGATGGTGTGACCTGGTCGCCGATGATTCTCTGACTGGCGAAGCTGACTGGATATCCGAGGTCACGTAGCCAAGAGCGGTCGTGTGCTACCATGAGAATGAGGAAGCCTTACTGACAGTCTCTCCGGACTGACTATATGTCGGAGCGTCCCGAGCGGCGGACGTATGCTCCGAATGCGAAACATTTTGTACCACAACATCTGGGGCCAGATGTTGTTGTACGAGAGAGAGGCCTCTCTCGCTCGCCGTCCGGCATCACCCAAAACTCCTTCTAGACCGCAACGGATGAACCCGGCTGCCAAACCATTCGATGAATGGATGCTACACCGGGCGAGCTAGCAGACGTCAAAGGCCGTCGAACCTACTAGGGTCCTCTTAGGCAATTGGCGTATTTACATGAGCACTTTTCCGCTAGCCCTTCATTAATTGTGACGACGGAGGCACACTGTTGGAAGACATCACAGATACATCACCCTAATCTTGATCGTCTGAAATAGAAATTGATAAAGTAGAGTGACCCTACGGGGAAAGGACCGGAATGTCCAATTCCCCACTAACATACCGTGACATACGCTTCCCAAGTTGTCATCGAAATCATCAGATACAGAACAGGAGTTAATGCGAGTACACTGACTACATATAGAATGATTATAAAAGTCAGAGGAAGACTTCCTCTTATTACAATTGATCAAAATCCTTTCAATGTGAAAAGAAAACAAAGACCTGGTACTCGCACCAACCCCTGACAATCAAAATACATAATAATAATATGATCCATTAACATAGAAAAAATAATTGAAATCAAAATATTTTGAAAAAATATTTTTTCAGAACAGCCCAAGTTTCTGAAAAGTAACGTTGAGCCCCAATGGATCCCAAGCCTAAGTGTGGACAAAAAATTTAAAAATATTTTAAACAATTTATGCAACACTTACGAACAATAATAATATATCTAGTTATGATTAAATTAACATCAAGATATTATTTTCAAGAAATCCCCCCCTCACACAGAGGGCTGTTGTAAATGTAAACAATGAGTGTAAAAACACTAAAATAAGACTCCAGGCACCCAGGCCCGAAATCAGTTACCAAAAATACACTATCTGATGCAAAACAGAGACTTCCAGGGAAGAAACTGCATAACATCAGATGGTAGATGCAGAACACAACGCCTAACCACCCATAGGTGAAGACATAAACATGGGGAAAAGAACAGAATTCATTCTGTTATTCAGCTAAAACTCCCAAGAAATTTTAGTAATAATAATTACAGAAACTATGCCAAAAGCATGGGAGAATAGCAAGAGGGGACTTAAAGGAAAGGGAGAGAGGAAAACCCTGAAAAATCAGTGTAACTAAATAACAAGAATGACAACAAAATGGCTGCTGCCACGAAAATAGGTAACTTAACATAATTTCATTAAAAAATGTTAAGTTACAGCCCTGATAATATTCTGTCACACATTTTTCCTCTCCTCCTTCTATATCCTCCTTAGAATCACCATTTCACTAATATTTATTTGTCTGGCATCATTTAAACTGAGATTTACAAGCACAAAGATCAGTCAGATGTTAACTGATGAAGGGCCAAACTAAGAATGAATAATGGCGCCAATTTCGGAACGTCCTTGACACTGCGCATGCGCAGTAGAGGTGAAGTGTGGAGGGCCATTCAGGACATGTTTTCTTTGGTTTTAGATGCAAATTTTGGGGATTGGGGGGCAAAATTTGTGTTTGGCCCTATATTTTAAGAGTTAGCACCAGCTATGTCTGGGTCATTGGTACAGTATAAAAATATAGAAATTTTGGGCGGGGCCAAAAATCTTGCCCCTCCCATTACAAAGGCAAATATTGATCTACGAACTTTGTCTTAACAAACTTGATCCTACACCTCAAAAGGAAGCTGCATACCAAATATCAAGTAATTGTACTCACTGGTTCATGAGAAGATTTTTTAAGAATGTTGGTGGATTTCCCCCCACCCTCTCCCTATGAGGCTGAGCAAGTTGATTTGAAAAAAAATCCAGAATGTGATGTCAGAACAAGCAATCACCTCAAATATAACTAAAATTGGTTCAGCGGTCTAGGAGGGGCAGGTGCAAACACCATGTTCATGGACGACAGACAGTGAGTGATTGATCACTATAGCTCATCCTGACTTTCAGTCAGGTGAGCTAAAAATCTACAACTAAAAACGTATACACAGAGGACAGCTTTTCAAATAGCCACTAACATTGTATTTCAGTGCGTGGCATACATTCGTAGTGTGGCATCTATCGCCAGAAAGTCATGAATGGAATAGAAACAGTTAAAAACCACAACATACCCGGTAGGTATGAAGTCATATTTAGCAAAATGGTTATACCTATAATGTCCACTTTGGAGAACTTCCACCCAGGTGATATCTACAGGATCCTAATTTACCAGAGAAGTAGAACTTGTTTACAATGGCAATCAAGCACTGCTACACTCCTTAGGGCTCCCACAGGGAGAGGAGGGGGGGGGGGAGTTAAAATGATAAATTCATAGTAATTTTATACTTACCAATGGCCCAGACATAGCTGGTGCTAACTCTAAAATAACCAGGACCAAACACAAATGTTGCCCCCCAATCCCCAAAATTTGCATCAAAAACCGAAAATTTCATGTCCTATGTGACCCTCCATACATTTGACATCTGCGCATGTCCAGGAAATACCGAAATTGCCACCAAATATCATTCCTTCTATAGTGTCTGCTAAATGTTATAGTCAGCAGGGAGGTATGAGTGCCCACTCATGGGAGGGCCATCCCCGTCTGGGCCATTGGTAAGTATAAAAATATACAAATTACTATGAATTTATCATATTTTTACACAGTAACCAATGGTCCAGACATAGCTGAATGGTAAATAGGTTGGAGGGCCTAGGACATAAAGGAAAATCCAATTACTCAATCACTTCTAAAAGAATATCTCCTACAGGAGAATAGGAGAAAACGGAATTACATATGTCTTTCATATTTATTTAAATAAGAAAGACATAACACCAACACTGTAATTGACTCAATATATATATTTCTCCATTAATGCCAGCATAACCCATTATGCTAATTCCATGAAGGGAAGCCAATATATAAAGATAGTCCAGAGAATGAGACTCTTTATACTCATTTAAAAGTGTCCGAGGAATTGTATATTAACGCTTGTTTGACATGTGACATATACAAATGCTTCACACCAAGCTACACTTTAAAAATATTACATAAATGACATCATAATTGCTTCCACTGAGCTACACATTAAAACCATCCCAGTACCTACTTGGAACTACTGGCACCGGAGGAGGTCTTCCCTTTGAGCTTCAACAGAACCCATGCTAAATTCCACTTCGGAATTAATCCGAGAGTTCTAGGTCTATTAATAGAGAAATTTCTAACTAGTTTGGATAAAGAAGTATTAGATCCAATATCCAAATTATCATGATGTGCATAAGTGTCTGAAAGCATAGACCGATAGCCCTTAATAGTGATGGGCTGCAGTTTGAGAACGTCAAACAAGTGGACCAGAAAATTTGCAATGTCTGGTATGGATGGATCATAAACGTCTATCGACTGATCCTTACACCAGCGGAAGAATACCCTCCACTTTGCCACATAAATCAGCGAAGAGGAGGACCTCCTACAGTTAGAAACTGCATCCACTGCTCATCCTGAAAAATGCTTGCCGTGCAAGAAGGACCGCACAACGGAAATACATGAAGGTTTAGACCTTGCGGATTGTGATGCAGTGCGCGTGACTTCCCCTGATAAAGAAGGTCCTCCCGTGGAGGCAACTTCCAGGGAACATCCCATAACAGACACCTGAGAAGATTTATCCATGGCTTCTGTGCCAACAGAGATGCTACTAACAGAATCTTGCGATGAGATTGCTTGATCTTTAACAAGATCTGTTGAATTAACGGAGTTGGAGGATACGCGTATCCTATTATTCCGTCCCATGGAATTGAGAAAGCGTCTACTGCATACGCTTGAGGATCTGGGCATGGCAACATGTAAGTCTGCAACTGATTGTTGAGGTGTGTCGCGAATAAGTCTATCATAGGCTGATCCCACTGGTAGCAAATCTGTCTGAACACTCGCTTGTTGAGAGTCCATTCTGAAGGCAACAGGTGACCTTTCTGAGAGAGCGAGTCTGCTAGTATGTTCAGACGACCCAGAATATGACGGATTGATAGTTTAACTTGATGTTTCAAGACAAAAAGAAGGATTCTTTCCGTTAGTTCGTATAATGGAATCGAATATGTGCCTCCCTGGTTCCTTATGTATGCTACGACTGTCGAGTTGTCCGACAATATTTGAACATGAGCGTTCTCTACAATGTGAATCCATTGTTGTAGCGTTAGCCATATTGACATCATTTCCTTGATGATTATGTGCTTTACTAGGAACTCTGGGTCCCAAAGACTCTGGAATTTCCAGTCTGTCTAACAGCATTTGTGTGCACAACATCAGAGTAATCCATGCATTTTTAAATGTAAACTGTAAGACTGGCTAAAGGAAGAATGTTGAATATTGTGGTCTAACTAAACTGAGTTCTAAAAACGTTGGCCGCAGCAACATTTTTTGACGGAAATTGCAGAAAATCGATAGATCCCATCTAGAGGTCACCCTAAATAAGCATGCCAGGTTTCAAAGCAATCCGATCATAAATGTACCCTGTAGGGTGTGCCAAAGGGAAATATTGAGTCTTCTGACTAAACTAAGTTCTAAGAACGTTGGCCACGGCAACATTTTTTGACAGAAATTGAAGAAAATCGATAGCTCCCATCTAGAGGTCTCCCCAAACAAGCATACCAGGTTTCAAAGCAATCTGATCATAAATGTGTCCTGTAGGGTGTGCCAAAGGGAAATATTGAGGTCTGACTAAACTAAGTTCTACGAACATTGGCCGCGGCAAAATTTTTTGCCGGAAATTGAAGAAAATCGATAGCTCCCATCTAGAGGTGACCCTAAATAAGTGTACCAGGTTTCAAAGCAATCAAATCATAAATGTGCCCTGTAGGGTGTGCCAAAGGGAAATATTGTGGTTTGACTAAACTAAGTTCTAAGAACGTTGGCCGCGGCAACATTTTTTAACGGAAATTGAAGAAAGTTAAAAAATTTATAGTAATTTATATATTTTTTATACTTACCAATGACCCAGACTTAGCTGGTGCTAACTCTAACAAAACCAGGGCCAAACACAAATTTTGCCCCCCAATCCCCAAAATTTGCATCCAAAACAAAAAGAAATCATGTCCTAAAGGACCTCCATACTACGCCTCTACTGCGCATGCGCAGTGACGCAGACGTCCCGAAATTGGCGCCAAATATCATTCTTACTGGCAGTGCCTGGTCAGTGCTATGTACTCAGCGGGGAGGCAAGAGTTCCCAACTCCAGGGAGGGCCATCCCCGTCTGGGTCATTGGTAAGTATAAAAAATATATAAATTACTATAAATTTTTTAACATTTTTATACTGTACCAATGACCCAGACTTAGCTGAATAGTAAACAGGCTGGAGGGCCTAGGACATAGAGGAAAATCCAATAAGCTCAACTATATAGTAAAGAGGTAACCCCTTAAGGAGAAAAGGAGTATTAGGCTTTACATGTATCTTTCTTATTTAATCTTAAATTAGAAAGATACACTACCCTTAATAATTGAGCACAATAACATTCATGTTCTCTATTAACATCCAGTATAACCCTTATACTAATTATTTTTAAAGCAAGCCAATAAATAAAGTAGTCCAGAGAATTGAGACTCTTTATAGTCATTTAAAAGTGACCGAGTATTGTATATTAAAGCCTGTTTGACACTTGACATATACAAATGCTTCACACCAAGCTACACTTTAAAAATAAGACATGAATGAATTTAAACATTAATATTACACTTTAAAACCATCCCGGAAGCGACTCAGAAATACTGACTTGGAGGAGGCATTCCCTTGCTTTTCACTATAAAGCAGGTGACCTAAGGGAACACCCGCCCCCCCCCCCCCCCCCCTTCCCCTTGCCCTGGGTCAAATAGCCCAGAGCGAAGAGGGCAGCCGGACAGAGTCACTGCCGGAACAGAAAGCCTGCATAACTACAGTTGCAACTGTTTAGTGGACGACATTCTGAGCAACAGACAACGGACCTAAACAATGCAGGTCTCCAGAAATGGACTCAATATATCTGAGATAAAAATTCGTAAATGTGGATGGCTGAGACCAATAAGCAGCCTTCATTAAATCTGTAATAGCAACACTATTAGCATAAGCCCAGGAAGTAGAAAGAGCTCTTACTTCATGAGCAGAAATCTTAAGCACAGACTGCTGAGAAGAAGATAAATCTTCATAAGCAGTACGGATAGTTAACTGAATCCATCTAGCAATAGAATGGACTGAAATATCCTTTCTATTAGGCATCAAAGACAGAAAGAAACGTTTCCGTCCCTTTCTGATAAACTGAGATCTCTGTTTATAGATACGTAATGCTCTAACAGGACAGAGTAAAGGCCTACGCCCGTCTGAAGACGGAAGAGCCTTAATAACAATAGGTTCCGGATATTTATTAGGAGCCTGATTCTTAGCTAAAAAACCCACATTAGTAGTGAAGGTGATAGTATTCCCAACACTACGATAATGAGAATCATCCACCGAAAGTGCATGAAGCTCACTGACTCTTCTAGCAGAAGAGAAAGCTAAGAGAAAAGCTGTCTTATAAGATAAGAATTTGAAATCTACTGTCCCAAGAGGTTCAAATGGCTTTTCCTTTAATTTAAGAAGAACCCAAGCTAAATTCCACTTAGGAATTAATCTAAGAGTTCTGGGTCTATTTATCGAAAAGTTTCTAACCAACTTCGATAAAGAGACATTAGATCCAATTTGTAAACTATCATGATGTGCATAGGTATCAGATAACATAGATCTATAACCCTTTATAGTAACAGGCTGCAGTTTGATTTCGTCAAACAAGTATACTAGAAAGTTTGCAATGTCTGGTATAGAGGGATCGAATATATCTACAGAATGATCCCTACACCAACGACGAAAAACCTTCCACTTAGCCGCATAGTTTAGCGAAGAGGAGGTCCTCCTACAGTTAGAAATCGCGTCCACTGCTCGTCCTGTAAAGTGCTTGCCATGCAAGAAGGACCGCACAACGGAAAAACGTGAAGGTTGAGACCTTGCGGGTTGTGATGGAGTTGGCGCGATTTCCCCTGCGAAAGAAGATCCTCCCGTGGAGGAAGCTTCCGCGGTAGGTCCCACAACAGACACCTGAGTAGATTTATCCACGGTCTCTGTGGCGACAGAGATGCTACCAACAGAATCTTGCATTGAGATTGTTTTATCTTTAGCAATACTTGTTGAATTAACGGCGCTGGAGGATACGCATATCCTATCATTCCGTCCCAAGGGATCGACAGAGCGTCTACTGCAAATGCTCTTGGATCCGGACACGGAGACACATACGTCTGCAACTGATTGTTGAGATGTGTCGCAAATAAGTCTATCATTGGCCGTTCCCATTGGTAGCAAATCTGATTGAATACTTGTTTGTTGAGAGTCCACTCCGACGGCAACAAGCGACCCTTTCGTGAAAGGGAGTCTGCTAGCACATTCAGACAACCCGGTATGTGACGGACCGAAAGAAGAACGTGATGTTCTGACGCAAACAGAAGGATTCTTTCCGTTAGATTGAACAACGGAACTGAATGAGTGCCTCCCTGATTCCGTATATACGCCACTACTGTCGTATTGTCGGATAGGATTTGGACATGAGCATCGTGAATAATGTCCATCCAGTGACGTAACGCAAGCCAAATTGACATCATTTCCTTGATGTTTATGTGCTTGCACAGGAATTGCGGATCCCAAAGACCCTGGCATCTCGAATCCGTTGGGATTAATGATGCACCCCAACCTGTTTGACTGGCATCCGTCATAACGGTAAAACTCGGATCCGGCAACTGCAGCGGAACTCCTTGAGTTAACCACTGAATGTTTGCCCAAGTCTGAATCTCTTGTTTCACTTGATCTGACAAGAGAACGTCCACATCGAGCGAATGAATTTTCACACTCCAATTCTGAGTCAGGAAAATTTGAAGAGGACGTGTGCGTAACCGCCCCATCGGAATGAGATCCGCGGCGGCTCCGCACAGACCTATCAGTCTCATAAATTCTCTCGCCGTGACTTTGTCTGCGTGCAGACAATAGCGAGCGTAACAACTGACTAATTTCGCTCTGGTTAACGGCAGACGAACGAGATTGTTGTGCGTCTCGAAGCTCATTCCCAGATGAGTGAATGACTTGGACGGCACCAGATCCGACTTCTCCTCGTTTACTATAAAACCGAGACGTCGGAGCAATAGAAGAAGATTCTGAACATCGTTCTGAAGCGTTAACTCGTTGCCGTACCTCTGAAGAATGTCGTCCAGGTAGGCCGACGTTACCGCAGACGAATGAGCTCGGAAGTAGATCATTACCGAGTTCATTACCCGAGTGAAAGCCCAGGGTGCTAGATTCAATCCGAAGCACATCGCCCGGAATTGATACACCACTCCTAGGACTGCGAAGCGTAGATACTTTCGGAATGTCGGATGTACCATGACGTGAAAGTACGCATCTTTGAGATCTATGCTCGTTGCATAATCGTTCACCCGAATACTCGCTCTGACCGATCGAATCGTCTCCATATAAAACTTCGTTTATCCAGCTCAAATCTATGACTGGACGGAACGAGCCATCTGGTTTCGGAACCAGAAACAGATGGCTGTAGAATCCCGGAGATTCCTGGTTTTCTACGACCTCTACCGCGTTCTTCATTAAAAGAGACTGCACCTCTGATAACAGAGCGTCTCTTTTCTGCGGATTTGACGGAAGATGAGTCCACTTTGGACTTCGAGTTAATGGAGGCTTTCGTTTGAAGGATATCTTTAGACCTTCCGAAGTCACTCCTCTCACCCAAGGGTCGTCCGTAATCGACGCCCATTCTTGTGAAAAGCTCGACAACCTTCCGCCAACCGGAACGCGATAGAGGTTTAAGCCATCACCTCCTGGACCTGCGAGGCCTGCGGTAGGAGAAACCACGTCCCGCACCTCGCCCCGTCGACCTCGGGGCGTCCGACCGATTGTCCCGGCCTGAAGGACGTCCCGAACGAGAGTCGCTATCCTGACGGTCTCTCGAATAAGACCAAGAGGACGCACCGGAACCTCTATAGGAACCTCTCTTGGGCGCATTAGACCCAGAAGTGCCTGTCTTATTCGTGTCAGCTGTATCCGACTTCTTAGGAGCAGATTTGAACAACAGAGAATCCTTAGCTTTCTTTGTAATTTTATCATAAATAGCGGAAAGCTTGCCGTCAAAGAGAAGTTCTCCTGAGACCGAAGCGACTCTAAGAGAGTTCTTCACCTTAGAATCCACTAGTGTGGATGTAGCTAGGGCTGCGTCACGTCTAACCAACTCCAGATTTGCCACTGAAAGGGCGGAGTTACACGTGGAATAAGCTACTGCCCTTGAAAGAAGTCTTAAAGAGGATTGTATATCCTGAAACTCTTTCCCCTGAAGGCGCAGTGATAACGCCTTAGTAAGGTGATCTGCGTAAGATAAGGCATCTAAATTGGCTCTGTTAGACGCAATAGCTGTTTCCAACACCGCGGTTGGAATAGAAGCTGACGACGGTAATGATAGCTCTAAGTCTTCCGCCTCGTCGTCCATACGCAGAGGAACTCTCGGTATACCCTGTCCTGCCGTATCGAATTTATTCCTTGCATTAATGAAAGGCAGGTTGAGAGTATTAGCGGACAAGAAACCTGCTTTCCCCGTCCTGGAAGCAAGTTTAAATATAGCGTCGTTCAATAATTCAAATGTTCTTGCAACATTATTGGACTGCGACGGAAACTCGGGAGCGATGTCCCTGAACCGCTCAAAAAATTCAGAGTCCAATGACGCTATAATTCTCTTGTCCGGAAGCGCAGCAGTCTGGCCCGACGGAACAACTTGAGGGAGAAAGTGCCGGATGAAGTCCACGGCAGCTTTATGTTGTTCCGAAAGGGATAACTCCAAGTCATCCGTATCCCTTTCACCATCCGGTCGGACCTCATGATGTTCCCGGTCGTCCGCCCCCGATGCTTCGGCGGAGCGTACCGACCCAGCGCCGTCGGATAATTCTCGATCCGACACCGTTTCTGTCGGTTGCTGGGATGCTGCGATAAGCTGTGCTATCTGCACAAGAATGTCCGGCGTCGAGACCTGCGGAGGCGCAGTCTTTCGCTGCTTCGCCGAGGGCAGCTCCGCATCAGATGGCTCCCGCATACTTTTCCTATGCGAACGTCCGGAGTCCATCGGTCTCGAATCCCTGGCTGCCGGATGGTGTGACCTGGTCGCCGAAGAATCCTTGATCGGCGAAGCTGGTAATATATCGGCGGTCACGCAGCCAAGGTGCGGTCGTGTGCGCTGACGAGAAGAGGAAGCCTTAACAGTCTCTGCGGACTGCTTATACAACGGAGCGTCCCGAGCGACGGACGTATGCTCTGCTAAAGACACATTTTGTACCACAACATCTGGTCCCAGATGTTGTTGTACGAGAGAGGGGCCTCTCTCGCTCGCGGCCCAGCTGGACCTGGACGAGCTAGGAACCGGACTCAAAGGCTTCCTCCGTTCTCGCTTACTATCCGCCGTCACTGGGTGTGCATCTATTATGTTTATAGTGCTCGCATCACCCAAAATTTCCTCTTGGACTGCATCGGACGAACCCGGCTGCCGAACCATTCAGTGAATGGACGCTACACCGGGCGAGCTAGCGGACGACATTTGTCTAATCTCCATGAGCACTTTTGCCGCTAGCTCTGAATTCATTTGTGACGACGGACGCACACTTGAAGAAGATAACATGGAAACATCACCCTGTTCTGGTTCCTCTGAAATAGAAACTGAGAGAGTAGAGTGACCTTGCGGAGAAAGAGCCGGAATCGCTCTTTCTCCAGAAACAACATATCGTGACACACGTTTCCAATGTTTCTCATCCCAATGTTCACATATAGGACAGGGATTAATGCGAGAACACTGACTACAATTAATACAATGATCATGAAAGTCAGAGGAAGATTTCTTCCTATTACAATTTGAACAATGTCCCTTCATTGTGAAAGAACAACAATAAGTCCTAGTTACTCGCAAAAACCCCTGACACAAAGATACATAATAACATGATCCATTAATAAATGAAAAAACAATTGCAAAACAAAATAATTTTGAAAAAATATTTTTTCAGCGAAGCCCAAGTTGCTGAAAAGTAACGTTGAGCCCCGATGGATCCGATGGCAAAGTGTGGTCAAAAATTTTAAAATTATATTAAATAATTAATGAGACACTTTCGGATAATATAAATGTATCTTATAGTGAGATAAACTACAGCAAAGGCAAACAGCCCCCCTCAAAAAAGGCTGTTGCCAATGAAAACAAACAGTGTAAAAACACCAGAAAACATGACTCCAGGCACTGAAAAAACTGGCCCGGAATCAGTCATCAATTACACTCTATCTGATGCAAAACAGAGACTCCCAGGGGAGAATCTGTAGAACATCAGATGGAAGATGCAGAACACAAACGTTATACACCCATGGGTGAAAACGTAACTATGGGGAAAATAACAGAAAACATTCTGTAACCAAGCAACTCTCCCAGGAAATTTTAGAAATGAAATTTCTCAAAAATATGCCAAAAGCATGGGAGAATTGCAAGGGGGGACTTTAGAAGGCTAGGGGAGAGGAAACACTGAATAAGCAGTGCAACAATTAGCAAGAATGACAACAAGAGGCCCATGCCTCGAAAATAGGCAACTTAACATAATTTCATCAAAAAATTTCAAGTACAGCCCTGATTATTTTTTGTCACTTCTTTTCCTCTCCTCCTTCTATCCTCCTTAGAATCACATTTTCTCCAAGAATTACGTGTCTGGCATCCTTTAAACTGAGATTTACAAGCACAAAGATCAGTGAGATGTTGACTGATGAAGGGCCAAACAGAGAATGATATTTGGCGCCAATTTCGGGACGTCTGCGTCACTGCGCATGCGCAGTAGAGGCGTAGTATGGAGGTCCTTTAGGACATGATTTCTTTTTGTTTTGGATGCAAATTTTGGGGATTGGGGGGCAAAATTTGTGTTTGGCCCTGGTTTTGTTAGAGTTAGCACCAGCTAAGTCTGGGTCATTGGTACAGTATAAAAATATCGATAGCTCCCATCTAGAGGACACCCCAAACAAGCATACCAAGTTTCAAAGTAATCTGATCATAAATACGACCTGTGAGGTGTGCCAAAGGAAATTGTGGACGTACGTACTATCGTACTAACATACTAACGTACATACGTACGTACGTACGTACGTACGTACGTACGTACGTATGCCAACGGACGAGAAGTGATGGCAATAGCTCAGCTTGACTTTGTCAAGTTGAGCTAAAAACCAGACACAAGACTCCAGGCACTAAAAATAAGGCCCGAAGTCAGTAACAGATTTAACACTATCCGATGCAAAGCAAGATCTTCGTAAGAAGAAAATACAATACATCAGATGGATGATGCATGACCACAGACGCCTAAACACCCCTAGGGTGAGGACATAACCATGGGGATAAACAGAATAAACATTCTGTGAAAAACGTTAAACTCCCAAGAAATTTAATAAAAAGATTTCAATAAAAAAGACAAAAAGCATGGGAGTTTAACTGGAGGGCTTCAAGGAAGGATAAGGAAGGAACACTTAACAAACAGTCGCAAAATCATTACGAAGAATGATAATTTCAGGCCAGGCCCCAAAAATGGGGAACAATAAATAAATTCGTCAAAAAAGTTAAAAAATTTATAGTAATTTATATATTTTTTATACTTACCAATGACCCAGACATAGCTGGTGCTAACTCTTAAAATATAGGGCCAAACACAAATTTTGCCCCCCAATCCCCAAAATTTGCATCTAAAACTAAAGAAAACATGTCCTGAAAGGCCCTCCACACCTCGCCCCCACTGCGCATGCGCAGTGTCAAGGACGTTCCGAAATTGGCGCCATTTATCATTCTAATAACCAGTGCCTGGTAAGCGCTATGTACTCAGCGGGGAGGCAAGAGTTCCCAACTCCTGGGAGGGCCATCCCCGTCTGGGTCATTGGTAAGTATAAAAAATATATAAATTACTATAAATTTTTTAACATTTTTATACTGTACCAATGAAACAGACATAGCTGAATAGTAAAAAGGCTGGAGGGCCAAGGACATAGAGCAAAATGGAATACGCTCAATAAAATAAAATAGAGTCATCCCCTGTAGGGAAAAGAAGTAATAGGCCTTACATGTATCTTTCTTATTTATGATAAATTAGAAAGATACAACACCTTCCAAAAATTGAGCTTCATACATCCATGTACTCTATTAATATCCAATAATCCTTATACTAATAATTTTTAAAGTAAGCCAATAATAAAGTAAGTCTAGAGAATAGAGACTCTTATACTCTTAAAAGTGTGTGAGAATTGCATAATCATGTCCGTTGACATATGCAATATTCAAAAGCTATACTTTAAAAACTAAGACTTTAATGAATTTTATAAACTTAAACTTCTCACTAAACAACCATCCCAATAACAGCTCAGAATTACTAACTCCGGAGGAGGTATCCCCTTGTTTTCATAGTAAAAACAGGTGACCCAAGGGAACACCCTCCCCCCCCCCCCCCCCCTTTTCTTGCCCTGGGTCAAATAGCCCAGAGCGAAGAGGGCAGCCGAACGGAGACACTGCCGAAACAGACAGCCTACCTAGCTATAGTAGCAACTGTTAAGTGAATGACATTCTGAGCAGTAGATAATAGACCTAACAATAGAGGCCTCCAGAAATGGACTCGATATTTCTGAGATAAAATTCATGAATGGATGGCTGAGCGCAATGAGCAGCCTTCAAAAATCTATAATAGCAACACTATTAATGTAAGCCCAAGAAGTAGAAGAACTCTTACTTCATGAGCCGAAATCTTAAGCACAACTGCTAAGCCAATGATATACCATAAGCAGTACGCTAGTTAATAGAATCCATTAACAATAAAATGGAGCGTAACGTCCTTCTACTAGACATCAAAGACAGAAGAAGCTTACGCCCTTGTAATAAACAGATATCTGTTTATAAATACATAAACTGTACCCGGAAAGAGTAAAGGCCTATGCCCATACGAAGACGGAAGGACCTTAAAATAATAGGTTCCGGATAATAGGAGCCTAACTCTTATGCAACAATCCAACCTAAATAGTAACGGAAGTATTAATTCCGAAACTATGAAAGTGAAAATCATCCATCGATAGTGCATGAAACTCACTGACTCTACAGTAAAAGAGAAACCAACAGAATTACTGTTTAAAAGGTCAGAATTTGAAAACTACTGTTTCCAGAGGCTCAAATGATTACTTAGCTAAATAAGAACCGAAGTTAAAATCCGTATAGGAATTTAATCCAAAGATTCTAAGTCTATTTATCAAAAAGTTACTAACTGACTTAGATAAAGAGACAAAAGACTCAATTGTAAACTATCGTAGAGTGCATAGGTATGAGGTAACATAAACCTATAACCTAAATAACAACAGGCTGCAGTAGATCTTGTGAAACAAGTATACTAAAAAACTAGCAATGCGTAGTATGGAGGGATCAACCATATGAACATAATGATCCCTACACCACGACGGAAGAGCCTCCACTTTAGTCGCATAGAATAGCGAAGAAGAGGATCTCCTATAGTAAGAAATCGCGTCCAAAGCTCGTCCAGTACAGTGCTTACAATGCAATACGGACCACACAACGGAATACATGAAGGTTGCGACCTTGCTGGTTGTGATAAAGATGACACGATTTACCCAGTGAAAAAAGATCCTCACATAGAGGAAGATTTCACGTTAAGATCCACAGTAGACAAGAGAGTAAATTACTCATGATCTCTGTGAAGATAGATATGCTATCAACAGAAATGTATTGTGGTTGTTTATCTTAGCAATACCTGCTAAAACAACAGCGCCGGAGGATACGCGTATCCTATCATTCCGTCCTATAGATCAATAGAGCGTTAACAGTATTAGCTCAGAGATCTGGACAAGCCAACACATACGTCTGCAATTGATAAGCAAGCTGTGTCATAAATAAAACATCATTGGGCGCTCCCATAGATAGCAAATCTGATTAAATACTTGTTTGTTGAGAGTCCATTCTGACAGCAACAAGCGACCCGTAAGAGAACGGGGGTGCGATAAAACAATCAGACGACCCAGAATATGACGGACCAAAACTGAACTTGGTGTACTATAACCAACAGACGGATTCTTTCCATTAAATTGAATAACGGAAACGAAAGAGTGCCTCCCTGGTTCCGGAGATACGCCACTACTGTCGAATTAAAGGACAGGAATTTGGGCATACGTTTCTGAATAATGTTCATGCAATGACATAAAGCAAGCCTAAAAAACATTATTCCGCGGAAGTTAAACTGATAGCTAAAAGACTGCGGAACCCAAAGACCCTGGCACTTCGAATCCGTAGGGATCAGTATATATCCCAATCTGTTTGACTGGCAACCGTCATAACAGCCACACTAGGGTCCGGCAACTGCGGCGGCACTCTCTGAGTCAACCACCGAATGTTTGCCCCAGTCTGAATCTCTTGTAACACTAGATAGACAAGAGAATGTATAAATCAAGCAATTCATGGATTGCCGGAAAGTTGCCGTCGAAGAGAAGCTCCTCCGAGAACGAAGCGACTCTGAGAGAGTTCTTAACCTACTATCCACGGGTGGATGTAGCTAGGGCTGCATCACGTCTAACCAACTCCAATCAGCCACTGAAGGGCGGAGTTATACGTGAACAAACTACTGCCCTCAAAAGAAATTACATTGAGAATAATATCCCGTAAATCTTTTCTTGAAGACGTAATGATAACGCCTCAGTAAGGCGGATTACGTATAATAAAGCGTCTAAGTTAAGTCTACTATACATAATGTCGTTCCCAACATTGAAATTGGAAAAGACATAAACGGCGAAAAAGAATATATGCAGTCTTTAATCACACCGTCTAGACGCATATGAACTCTCGGTATGCCCTGCTCTGCCAAAATAAACTATATGTAAAAAAGATAAAATGGCAGAAATGAGCCACGCGGACAAGAAACTAAACTATCATGCTTAGTAGCAGGCTTGTATATATATATATAATATATAGCGTCGAAAAATAAAACACATGTTGTAATGTCAATATTGGACTGCGTCGGTAAGTCAGGGACAAAGTCCCTGTACCGATCGAAAAAACCGAGTCCAATGACGCTATAAGTCTCTTATCCAAGATCGCAGCAATGAAGTCCAAAAAATAATCACTGGAAGAAATGCCAGAAGATATGAAAGGCCTTCCAATACTACTAAAGGGAAAACTCGAAATCTTTCGAATCCCTTTCGCCATCCTGTCGGACCCTATAAAGCGTTCGGTCGTCCGTAGCTTGATGCAACCGCGGACCGCACCGACCCAGCGCCGTCGGATAATTCCTGATTCGACCGAGAAACCGTCAATTGCTGGGATGCTGCGAAACAACTGTGCTAACTCGGATAGCACGTCCGTCACTGAGGCCTGAGGAGCAGCGGTCTTACGATGCATTGCCGCAGGAAGCTCCGAGATCGTTACCCCGTGCATACTTCCAATATGCGAGCGAACGGAGTGTATAGGCCTCGTGTCCCTTGGCTACCGGATGGCGCGACCTATTCGCTGTGGAATCACTGAATGCCGAAACTGATCGGATACTCGAGGTCACGTAGCCAATGTGCGGTCGTGTGCCCTGCTGTGAGGATGAGGAAGCATTAAAGACAGTCTCTCGGACTGTCAATATAACGGATCGTCCCGAGCAACGGACATATGCTCCGAATGTAAAATATCTGAACCACAACATGCGGTCCCCTATGTTGTTGGCTTCCTCCGATCTGTCCTCAATCTGCCGTCACCGGGTGAGTACTAAAGTAATTAAAGTGCTCGCATCACCCAAATCTCCTTCCTAGACCGCAACGGACGAACCCGGCAGCCGAACCATTCGATGAATGTACGCTACACCGGGTGAGCTAGCGAATGTCACTCCGTAAGCGATAGACATATTCCATGAGCACTTATTGCCGCTAACTCTTCATTAACTATGACGACAGAGGCACACTTTTGAAAGACATCTCCATAACTCTTCGAACAAGAAACCAGAAATGCTTGGATAGCAAGCATAAAATAATAATATATATAGCGTCGTTCAATAATTCGAAAGTTTGTGTGACATTATTGGACTATGTCGGAACTGAGGGACGATGTCCCTGAACCGAACCAAAAATTTCTAAGTCCACCGACGCTATCAGTTTCTTATCCGGCATCGCAGCATATGTTGTTCCGAAAGGGAAAGCTTGAAATCCACCGAATCCCTTTCGGTATCCCGTCGGACCGGATGAAACTTTCGGACGTCCGTACCCGCTTCCGCGGAGCATCCCGACCCAGCATCGTCGGATAAAATATATGCGACAGATTCAGTTGATGCTGGGATGCTGCGATAAACTGTGCTATTAAGGAAAGCACGTCCGTTCCCGAGGCCTGTGCAGTAGCGGACTTACGATGCATTGCCGCTGGAAGCTCTGTGTACGTTGACTCCCGCACACTTCCTATGCGAACGTCCGGAGTCTGCAGGCCTCGAGTCCCCGGCTACCGACCCAGCGCTGTCGGATAATTCTCGATCCGACACCGTTTCTGTCGGCTGCTGGGATGCTGCGATAAGCTGTGCTATGTGCACAAGAATGTCCGGCGTCGAGACCTGCGGAGGCGCAGTCTATCGGTGCTTCGCCGAGGGTAGCTCCGCATCAGATGGCTCCCGCATACTTCCTATGCGAACGTCCGGAGTCCATCGGTCTCGAATCCCTGGCTGCCGGATGGTGTGGCCTGGTCGCCGAAGAATCCTTGATCGGCGAAGCTGGTAATATATCGGCGGTCACGCAGCCAAGGTGCGGTCGTGTGCGCTGACGAGAAGAGGAAGCCTTAGCAGTCTCAGCGGACTGCCTATACAACGGAGCGTCCCGAGCGACGGACGTATGCTCCGCTAACGACACATTTGTACCACAACATCTGGGGCCAGATGTTGTTGAACGAGAGAGGGGCCTCTCTCGCTTGCCGTCCGGATGGACCGGAACGAGCTATGAACCGGACTAAAAGGCTTCCTCCGTTCTCCCTCCGATCCGCCGTCACTGGGTGTGCATTAAGTTAATTTTATAGTGCTCGCATCACCCCAAAATTCCTTCTAGACCGCAACGGACGAACCCGGCTGCCGAACCATTCGGTGAATGGACGCTACACCGGGCGAGCTAGCGGACGTCAAAGGCCGTCGAACCTACTAGGGTCCTCTTAGGCAATTGGCGTATTACATGAGCACTTTTCCGCTAGCCCTTCATTAATTGTGACGACGGAGGCACACTGTTGGAAGACATCACAGATACATCACCCTAATCTTGATCGTCTGAAATAGAAATTGATAAAGTAGAGTGACCCTGCGGGGAAAGGACCGGAGTGTCCAAATCCCCAACAACATACCGTGACATACGCTTCCCATATTGTCATCGAAATCATACGATACAGAACAGGAGTTAATGCGAGTACACTGACCACATATAGAATGATAATAAGGTCAGAAGAAGACTTCCTCTTAAAACAATTGATCAATATCCTTTCAATGTGAAAAGAAAACAAGTCCTGGTACTCGCACTAACCCCTGGCAATCAAAATACATAATAATAATATGATCCATTAATATAGAAAAAATAATTGAAATCAAAATATTTTGAAAAAATATTTTTTCAGAACAGCCCAAGTTTCTGAAAAGTAACGTTGAGCCCCAATGGATCCCAAGCCTAAGTGTGGACAAAAATTTTAAAAATATTTTAAACAATTTATTCAACACTTACGAACAATAATAATGTATCTAGTTATGATTAAAATAACATAAAGATATTATTATTTAGAAATCCCCCCCTCACACAGAGGGCTGTTGTAAATGTAAACAATGAGTGTAAAAACACTAAAATAAGACTCCAGGCACCCAGGCCCGGAATCAGTTACCAAAAATACACCATCTGATGCAAAACAGAGACTTCCAGGGAAGAAACTGCATAACATCAGATGGTAGATGCAGAACACAACGCCTAACCACCCGTAGGTGAAGACGTAAACATGGGGAAAGAACAGAATTCATTCTGTTATTAAGCTAAAACTCCCAAGAAATTTTAGTAATAATAATTACAGAAACTATGCCAAAAGCATGGGAGAATAGCAAGGGGGAACTTAAAGGACAGGGAGAGAGGAAAAACACTTGAAAAAACAGTGTAACTAAATAATCAGAATGACAACAAAATGGCTGCTGCCTTGAAAATAGGTAACTTAACATAATTTCATTAAAAAATTTTAAGTTACAGCCCTGATAATATTCTGTCACACATTCTTTTCCTCTCCTCCTTTTCTATCCTCCTTAGAATCACCATTTCACTAATATTTATGTGTCTGGCATCATTTAAACTGAGATTTAAAAGCACAAAGATCAGTCAGATGTTAACTGATGAAGGGCCAAACTTAGAATGATAAATGGCGCCAATTTCGGAACGTCCTTGACACTGCGCATGCGCAGTGGGGGCGAGGTGTGGAGGGCCTTTCAGGACATGTTTTCTTTAGTTTTAGATGCAAATTTTGGGGATTGGGGGGCAAAATTTGTGTTTGGCCCTATATTTTAAGAGTTAGCACCAGCTATGTCTGGGTCATTGGTACAGTATAAAAATTTATAAAGTTACAGCCCTGAACATAAACAAGAGGCCCCATGGGGCCTGAGGTCGCTCACTTGACATGGTAGTCTAAATATCAAACCAGGGACTTGACTTGAATAAGCTGCATACGCCCCTCCTAAGGAAAGCATATACCAACTAGATGAAGCGATACACAGGATTTTCCTTCTATTTTCAGTTCCTGCACTTTTACGTCCCAAAATTGAGATAAACGCATAAAAAACAGATTTTTTTTATTTTTGTTTGGTCCCAAACAAAATATTTTCAGACTAAATTTTTTTTTCTTCTTCTTAAAATTGACCAAAACGCATAAAAAAACCCAAAACTAATTTCCGGATTTTGGTCCAAAATATTTTAAGTCCCATCCCACCCGAACCCCAAATTTTCAGTGTAAAAAAATGTTTTAAAAATTTTTGTCTTAAAATTGAGCAAAAAGCATAAATGAAAGTGTCAATGACACTGGAGCTCAACTTGACAAACTTGAACTTGGTAAGTTATAAATGAAATAGCAAAATTGAAGATTATTGGTACAATGTTATTTGATGAAATTTCAACATAACAGCATTTGTGTGCACAACATCAGAGTAATCCATGCATTTTTAAATGTAAACTGTAAGACTGGCTAAAGGAAGAATGTTGATACACAAATGCAGTATGTTCAGAGGTTATTGTAAATGGCAACTTTTTTTCACAGAAATGAATGCTAATCAATAGCTCTTATCTAAAGGTCTTGCCTAATGAGCACACCAAGTTCAAAAACAATAACAATCCTATGATAAATGTGACCTGTAGGCCATGTCAAAGAATGTTGATGCACAAATGCAATAAATTCAAAGATTGTTGCTAACTGCAACAGTTTTTGATGGAAATGAAAAGAAAATCAATAGCTCCTATCTTTGTCACCCTGGATAAGCATACAAAGTTTCAAAACAACCTGATAATGAATGTTCCCTCTGAGGCATGCCAAAGGAAGATGTTAATGCACAAATGCACTAAGTAGAAGGTCATTGCTTGTGGCAATGGTTTTGGGTTTTTTTTTTATGGAAATTCCTAAATATACCCTGCATAGAGTGCAAAAGGGATAAGTTGATGCACAAATGCAGTAAGTTCAAAGGCTGGTGATAACGACAATATTTTTTATGGAAATGAAAAAAAGCAATAGCTCACATCAAGAGGTCACTCCGAACACACATACCAAGTTTCAAAGTGATCCGATCATAAATGTGCCCTGAAGGTTGTGTTGAAGGGAAATATTGAGGTCTGACTAAACTAAGTTCAAAGGTCACAAAGCGGCAACATTTTTTGACAGAAATGGAAGAAAATCAAGAGCTCCCATATAGATGCCACCCCACACAAGCACAGCAAGTTTCCAAGCGATCCAATCATAAATGTGCCCTGCAGGGTGTGTCAAAGGGAAATATTGATTCTCAACTGCATTAAGTTTTTACTAAGTTTATCGAAGGTCATTGCCAGTGGCAACATTTTTTGACGGAAATCGAAGAAAATCGATAGCTCCCATCTAGAGGTCACCCCAAATAAGCATACAAAGTTTCAAAGCAATCCAATCCTAAATGTACCATGTAGGGTGTGCCAAAGGGAAATTTTGAGGTCTGACTAAACTAAGTTCTAAGAACGTTGGCCGCGGCAACATTTTTTGACGGAAATGGAAGAAAATCGATAGCTCCCACTTAGAGGTCTCCCCAAACAAGCATGCCAGGTTTCAAAGCAGTCTGATAAAAAATGTGCCCTGCAGGGTGTGCCAAAGGGAAATATTGAGGTCTGACTAAACTGAGTTCTAAGAACGTTGGCCGTGGCAACATTTTTGGTTGGAAATGGAAGAAAATCGATAGCTCCCATCTAGAGGTCACCCCAAACAAGCATGCCAGGTTTCAAAGCAATCCGATCATAAATGTGCCCTGTAGGGTGTGCCAAAGAGAAATATTGAGGTCTGACTAAACTAAGTTCTAAGAACGTTGGCCGCGGCAACATTTTTTGACAGAAATGGAAGAAAATCGATATCTCCCATCTAGAGGTAACCCCAAACAAGCATGCCAGGTTTCAAAGCAATCCAATCATAAATGTGCCCTGTAGGGTGTGCCAAAGGGAAATATTGAGGTTCTATGAACGTTGGCCGCGGCATTATTTTTTGACGGAAATGGAAGAAAATCGATAGCTCCCATCTAGAGGTCACCCTAAACAAGCATACCAAGTTTCAAAGTGATCTGATCATAAGTGCAACGTGTGAGGTGTGCCAAAGGAAATTGTGGACGTACATACATACGGACGTTCATACACGTACGTACGTACGTACATACGTATGCCGATGGACAAGAAGTGATGGCAATAGCTCAGTTTGACTTTGTCAAGTTGAGCTAAAAACCCAATAACTAATTTCAGTATTTTGGTCCAAAATTTCTGAGTCCGGACCGGGACCCCAAATTTTCAGTGTAAAAAAAAAAAATGAAAGTGTCGATGACACTGTAGCTTAACTTGTGTGTTGTGTTTGATTAAAAGGATAATGTTCAATGTTTATGAAAGGATTATGAAATAAGACAAGAATTGTGATAATTGGGAATATGTTCATTTCTGTTCCCTGTATGCTATGTTTTTGATAAAAATAATATGAGGTGTACACTGTACTAAAGAGCTGAGGGGTGGGTTAATATGACCTCACAGTTAATGTAAAATGTCCCCCCCCCCCCCCCCTCACAGTTAATGTATATCAACGAAAGTTACCAAGTTACAGTGAAATTATTCCAAAACGAGTCATCCTATCAAGTTACATTGAAATCCCTTCATAAATATGGCCTGTAGACTGTGCTAAAGGTTTTCGGGCTTCGGGCCCCTGTAGCCGTCAGTTTCCCAATTGCATCCAAAGGGGACGTTCTCATCTAAACATTATATGAAGTCAACCTACCAAGTTACAATGAAATCCCTTCATAAATATGAACTGAAGACTGTGCTAAAGGTTTTCGGGCTTTGGGCTCGGGCAGCCATCATGGTTGAATGATCGCAACCAAAAGGGGACATTCTCATTTGGGCATCATCTTGAGTGATCCTACGAAGTTACAATGAAATGCCTTCATAAACCTGTAGACTGCTCAAGATTTTCGGGCTTCGGGCACCTGTAGCCATCACAGTTGACCAATCACGACCAAAAGGGGATGTCATCATCTAGGCATTATATGGAGTCAACCTAACAAGTTACAATGAAATCCTTCCATAAATACGACCTATAGACTATGCTAAAAGTTTTTGGGCTCGGGCAGCCATGTAGGCTGAATGATCGTGACCAAAAGGAGATGTTCTCATCTAGACATTATTTGGGGTCATCCTACCAAGCTACAATGAAATCCCTTCATAATTATGACCTGTAGACTGTTCTAAAGGTTTTCGGGCTTCGGGCCACTGTAGCTGTCACAGTTGCCCAATCGTGTCCAAAAGGGGACGTTCTCATCTAGACATTATATGAAGTCAAACCTACCAAGTTACAATGAAATCCCTTCATAAATATGACCTGTAGACTGTGCTAAAGGTATTCAGGCTTCGGGGTCGGGCAGCCATAATGGTTGAATGATCGTAATCAAAGGGGACATTCTCATCTGGAGTGATCTTACAAAGTTACAATGAAATCCCTTCAGAAATATGACCTGTAGACTGTGCTCAAGATTTTCGGGCTTCGGGCACCTGTAGCCATCACAGTTGACCAATCACGACCAAAAGGGGATGTCATCATCTAGGCATTATATGGAGTCAACCTAACAAGTTACAATGAAATCCTACCATAAATACGACCTTTCGACTATGCTAAAGGTCTTTGGGCTCGGGCAGCCATCAAGGCTGAATGATCGCGACCAAAAGGGGATGTTCTCATCTAGACATTATTTGGAGTCATCCTACCAAGCTACAATGAAATCCCTTCATAATTATGACCTGTAGACTGTTCTAAAGGCTTTCGGGCTTCGGGCCCCTGTAGCCGTCACAGTTGCCCAATCGTGTCCAAAAGGGGACGTTCTCATCTAGACATTATATGAAGGCAACCTACCAAGTTACAATGAAATCCCTTCATAAATATGACCTGTAGACTGTGCTAAAGGTTTTCGGACTTCAGGCTCGGGCAGCCATCATGGTTGAATGATCGCAACCAAAGGGGACAATCTCATCTGGGCATCATCTGGAGTGATCCTACAAAGTTACACTGAAATCCTTTTATAAATATGATCTGTAGACTGTGCTCAAGGTTTTCGGGCTTCGGGCACCTGTAGCCATAACAGTTGACCAATCACGACCAAAAGGGGATGTCATCATCTAGGCATTATATGGAGTCAACCTAACAGGTTACAATGAAATCCTTCCATAAATATGACCTTTTGCCTATGCTAAAAGTTTTTGGGCTCGGGAACCCATCAAGGCTGAATGATCACGGTCAAAATGGGACGTTCTCATCTAGACATTATTTGGAGTCATCCTACCAAGATACAATGAAATCCCTTCATAAATATGACCTGTAGACTGTGCTAAAGGTTTTCGGGCTTTGGGCCCCTGTAGCCTTCACAGTTGCCTAATCAGGACCAAAAGGGGACTTTCTCATCTAGACATTATATGAAGTCAACCCACCAAGTTACAATGAAATACCTCAATAAATATGACCTGTAGACTATGCTAAAGGTTTTCGGGTTTTGGGCTCGGGCAGTGGTCACAGTTGGCAGATCACGCCCAAATGGGGAAATTCTCATCTAGACATCATAAGGAGTCATCCTACCAAGTTACAATGAAATCCCTCCATATTAAACATGACCTGCAGATTGTGCTAAAAGTTTTTGGGTTTCGGGCTTGGGCAGCCATCATGGTTGACAGATCATGCCCAAAAGGGGAAGTTCTCATCTAGGCATTATACAGAGGCATCCTACCAAGTTACAATAAAATCCCTTCATAAATACGACCTGTAGACTGTACTAATGGTTTTCGGGTTTTGGGCTTGGGCAGCCATAACGGTTGACCGATCGCGACCAAAAGGGGACGTTATCATTTAGACATGACCCCAAACCTGCATATGAAATTTCGTGACGATCAGACAAGAACTGCGGTGTGTAGCCCATGCTAAAGGAAAATGTGAACAGACTCACAGGCTTCCACACGCGTGATGGCAATAGCTTATCATGACTATGTCAAGTTGAGCTAAATGAAAGTGTCAATGACACTGTAGCTCAACTTGTCAAGACAAAGACATGTACATGTATATTATGTGACACAGCAATGACAAACATCTAGGTAATGACCTGATAACAAAGGTACATATAAAGTATTGTAACGGTCTGTACATAAATACTGACCGTTGCCTGTAACAAATGTATAGGTAAAGTATTGTAAAGGTGGGTGACAGTCAGATGCTAAACTAGAAAAAAATCTTTGAGTCCCAGAGTGGGTCTGACTGAACCCCAAAATATTTGTTTTCATAGCACAGTGATAACAAAGGCACTCCAAAACACACTCGTTCCTGTCCCAAGGTGAAAACAAAGGTACCCAAGAAGTTTTGTGAAGATCAGTTCATAAATACGAGCTGTATAGAACTTGTGACAAAAAACTGATTGGACCTAATTTCGGTACAAAATGGCCACTGGCAGCCATCTTGAATTTTGGACCGTACCCAGAAAAACACATTCTCGTCTGAAGGTGATAACAAAGGTACCCAAGAAGTTTTGTGAAGATCGGTTCATAAATACAGCCTCTACCCTGAGCCGTATTGGCATGTGTGCTTACATTGTGTAAGTAGCTCTGAATAAATCAAAGTTCATCTAATTTGCATAATTTCTGCACGAAAAAAAAAACCCTTACAATGTGTGATGTATTCCTGTTACTAAACATTCATACAAAAATTTATTCAAATCAGAACTTTCATACAGAAGTTCTTTACAAAAGACTGATTGCACTAATTTTGGTACAAAATGACTGCTGGTGGCCATCTTGAATTTCGGACCACACCCAAAAAACACTCGCTCTCATCCCACGGTGATAACAAAGGTACCCAAGAAGTTTCGTAAAGATTGGTTCATAAATATGGCCTCTAGTCTGAGCTGTATAGAAGTTGTGTACAAAAAACTGGTTAGACCTAATTTCGGTACAAAATGGCCACTGGCAGCCATCTTGAATTTTAGACCACACCCAGAAACACTCGTTCTCGTCCCAAGGTGATAACAAAGGTACCCAAGACATTTCGTGAAGATCAGTTCATAAATGCAGACTCTAGCCTGAGCCGTATTGACATGTGTACTTACTGTGTGTAAGTCGCTCTGAAAAAATCAAAGTTCATCTAATTTGCATAATTTCTGCACGAGAAAAAACCACGTATTATATGTGATGTATCCCATGGTACTAAAAATTGCTCATTTTGAACTAAGTTACAATTCGAGCTCTCACAAGTGAGCCCAAATATGGACCTAGGGACATGGCTTGAACAAACTTGAATCTCACCCACCTAAGGATGCTGCATACCAAATATCAAAAGCATTCTGACTGCTGGATCTGAAGAAGATTTTTAAAGAAAATTCCTCATTTTGAACTAAGTTATCAATCAGGCTTCCACAGGGAGCCCAAATATGAACCGAGGGACTTGGCTTGAACACATTTGAATCTCACCCCTCTAAGGATGCTGCATGCCAAATATCAAAACATTCTGACTGCTGAATCGGAAGAAGAAGATTTTTAAAGAAACATTCCTCATTTTGAACTAAGTTACAATTTGAGCTCCCACAGTGGGCCCAAATATGGACCTTGGGACATGGCTTGAACAAACTTGAATCTCCCCCCCCCCCCCCCCCCCCCCCCCCCCCCCCCACACACACACACTAAGGATGCGGCATACCAAATATCAAAACATTCCGACTGCTGGATCTGAAGAAGATTTTTAAAGAAAATTCCTCATTTTGAACTAAGTTATAATTCGGGCTCCCACAGTAAGCCCAAATATGAACCCAGGGACTCCTATACTGAGCCCAAATATAAACCCATGGGACCGATTTGAACAAACTTGAATCAGATCCACCCCACAATGTTGCATACCAAATATCAAAAGAATCTGCCTGCTGGATCTGGAGAAGAACATTTTTAAAGAAATTTGCCTGAAATGCACTTAGTTCGAATTTGGGCTTCTATAGTGAGCCCAAATATCAATCCAGGGGGCCAATTTGAACAAACTTGAATCAGATCCACCCCACAATGTTGCATACCAAATATCAAAAGATTCTGCCTGCTGGATCCGGAGAAGAAGATTTTTTAGGAAATTTACCTGAAATGCACTAAGTTCCAAATCGGGCTCCTATACTGAGCCCAAATATGAACCCAGGGGGTCAATTTGAACAAACTTGAATCAGATCCACCCTACAATGTTGCATACCAAATATCAAAAGATTCTGCGTGCTGGATCTGGAGAAGAAGATTTTTTAATGTTCTTCCCATTGCCTACAGTGTTAAAAAGTGCTGATTCAGCACTTTTTCAAAGTCCCAAAACTATACCCTATGATAAAACCGATGGCAATTTTTTTTTACCAATCCTTTCTGTTGTTCCTAAGGAAGCTTCACACCAGATAAAAATTCTCGGTGCCATGCAGTTTTGGAGATATGGGCATTTTAATTTTTTCTATTTTTAGCTCCTGCGGTTCCCACAGAGCTGCAGGAAAATTTTTTTGGCATAAATCAAGTACTTATAACCCAATAATACCTCATATTAAATTTGGTTCAAATCGGCCTCTGGGTCCAGAAAATAGAAATTTTGGGCAGGGCAAAAATTCTTGCCCATCTCAGAACAAAGGTAAATATTGCCCGTCAAACTTCTCTTGAACAAACTTGAGTCTACACCTCAAATGGAAGCTGCATACCAAATATCAAGTCTCTGCTTTGGCTGGTTCATGAGAAGAAGATTTTATTAAATTTTGTGCAACCCCACTCCACAATATGAGCAGAAATCCAATTTGAAGGAAAACCCAAATGCCCCTATATAATCACTATTTACATGAAATTTAATTAAAATGTGGCCAGTGGTTTAGGAGAAAGATACTCAAACACCACCTTCATGCAGGACGACGGATGGACGGATGACGGACAGAGTGATAAGAAAAGCTCACCCTGACTTTCAGTCAGGTGAGCTAAAAATGTTCATGACGCCGGACGACAAGTGATAAGTTTACCTCCCTTCGGTGAGCTAAAAACCACTGTTTCATCATTCTATTCTTTCCTCTGATCCACCATAATCATCATTGATCTGTGTCTGGCATCATTAAAACTGAGATTTAAAAGCACAAAAGTTAGTTTGTTGTTATCTGACAGAGGGCTAAACAAGGAATGATATTTGGTGGCAATTTCGGTACTTCCTGGACAGTGCGCATGCGCAGATGTCAAAAGTATGGAGGGTCACATAGGACATGAAATTTTTGGTTTTTAATGCAAATTTGGGAGATTGGGGGGCAAAATTTGTGTTTGGCCCTGAATATTTTAGAGTTAGCACCAGCTATGTCTGGGCCATTGGTTACTGTGTAAAAACACTCCCCCCTAAAAAAAACAATCCCAGAACCCATGCACAAAATGGCCGCACATTGTTTTTAAATAGTTTACATAAATATATTCGATGCACAACACTGACTTATCATACTCCTAACTGTCCAAACAATCAGATGGTAAGTGTTTCAGTGGTCATCAAATTTAAGGTAGATATTGTTCCCAAAGCAATATATACCAAAAAAACTGATATTTGGTTACTTATGTTTAACTATTGTTCAAGTTATGCCATAAACAAAGTTCGTACAAAAGGTTGATGGAAATATGCCATTTCTAAGTCGAATACCCCCATAACTCTTGTAAAAATCATTGGACCATGCCCCAATTCAAACGTAACTTTCATTTTGATCTAACTGAGGCAAAAAGCAAGTTTGGTCCTGATCTATAAATCCAAACTCAAGTTATCATCCGGAAACCAAAATGTTGATGGAAATGTGAAATTTCTAAGTCGAAAAGGCTGATAACTCTTGTAAAAATCATCGAACCAAGCCCCAATTCGAACATAACCTTCATTTTGATATAAATGAAGCAAATGCCAAGTTTGGTACTGATCATTGAATCCAAACTCAATTTATCATCCAGAAACCAAAATGTTGATGGAAATGTGCAATTTCTAAGTCAAAAGGACCATAACTCTTGTAAAGATTGTCGGACCAAGCCCCAGTTCAAATTTAACCTTCATTTTGATATAATTGAGGCACAAACTAAGTTTGGTCCTCATCTATAAATCCAAACTCAAGTTATCATCCGGAAACGGAAAAGTTTACAGACAGACTGACAGATGGACAGAGACAGACAGACCAATCAAATAATACAATCGTTTTTTTCAAACGGGCATATAAGAATAAAGTGGCATGATAGAATATTTTTATACAGGGGTAAAGTTACAAGTTTTAGTACAATATCTATGCACCTTTTTTCATCCAAAAACCAAGCCACTTCAAAATGTTCACAGTTCGTTCCGGATGAAAATTAAAAAATCTTCCTCTGACAAATCCATTTGTAGCTTCCCCAATACCTTTTATTAAATCACGAGCTGTTGTTCCTAGAGAAAAGAAGAGAAAGTTATATATAAATAAACATTTTGACTATTTGAACACAGCAACTTTCTGCAGCAGCTGCTGTTCATCGACAGTTTGACAAATTTTGAAATTACAAAAATTTCCAGTCATGCTTTGGTAAAATGTCTACATTTTCACCACATTACCCCAGACAGTCTCATTTCATTCACTTCTTTTCTTTCATACGAGACAAACTGCGCAGCAGAGGTCAGTTCAAAAACTTTTCCTGGTACTAATGGGCCAGCAGTCATATTCTCACTCTCTGCACAGAAGTCAGGTCAACTGTAATTCAGTTTCCTGCATCCACAATGGAACAGTTAGGCGAAATCAGTAATCTTTTTATAAAGTCCCGATTTTGACCTTCATCATGAAGACAGCTTGCACATTCCCACAAGATTCTTAAGTTCTACAGTTTCCTTCACTTCCATCTTCAAGGGAGGGAGAGGTTGTGGAACCAATAAAAGAATTCTTTTTCAAGCCCAGAACTTTATTTTTAAAGTGAAAGAGCCCACTGAGTTGGTTAATTCCTACTTGCATTGTTTAAATTTCCATGTTTTGACCTCAGTGTGCAGGGTTTAAACTCTGAACCTGTTTGTGAATCCAAAGATGCTGAGCTACATCCATCTCAGCATTTGTTCACCTCTATCTTCAGAGCAGTAACAGAATTCATATTCAACAGATGATTCTGAACATACTCAGTGAGCATTCAGTAAAATGCTGGGTGAAAGAGTTACCAGTAATCATTTTAATTATAATGAAAGTGTCAATGATACTGTAGCTCAACTTGACAAACTTGAACTTGGTAAGTTATAAATGAAATGGCAAAATTGAAGATCATTGGGACCAATGTCAGTTTTTTTGCCAGTGGCAACATTTTTTGACAGAAACCGAAGAAAATCGATAGCTCCCATCTAGAGGTCACCGTAAATAAGCATACCAGGTTTCAAAGCAATCTAATCATAAATGAGCCCTGTAGGGTGAGCCAAAGGGAAATATTGTGGTCTGACTAAACTAAGTTCTAAGAATGTTGGCCGCGGCAACATTTTTTGACAGAAATTGAAGAAAATCGATAGCTCCCATCTAGAGGTCACCCCAAACAAGCATGCCAGGTTTCAAAGCAATCCGATCATAAATGTATCCTGTAGGGTGTGCCAAAGGGAAATATCGAGTCTTCTGACTAAACCAAGTTCTAAGAACGTTGGCCTCGGCAACATTTTTTGATGGAAATTGAAGAAAAATGATAGGTCCCATCTAGAGGTCTCCCCAAACAAGCATACCAGGTTTCAAAGCAATCAAATCATAAATGTGCCCTGTAGAGTGTGCCAAAGGGAAATATTGTGGTCTGACTAAACTGAGTTCTAAAAACGTTGGCAGCGGCAACATTTTTTGATGGAAATTGAAGAAAATCGATAGCTCCCATCTAGATGTCACCCCAAACAAGCATGCCAGGTTTCAAAGCAATCCGATCATAAATGTACCCTGTAGGGTGTGGCAAAGGGAAATATTGAGGTCTGACTGAACTAAGTTCTACAAACGTTGGCCGTGGCAACATTTTTTGCCGGAAATTGAAGAAAATCGATAGCTCTCATCTAGAGGTCACCCTAAATAAGCATACCAGGTTTCAAAGCAATCAAATCATAAATGTGTCCTGTAGGGTGTGCCAAAGGGAAATATTGTGGTTTGACTAAACTAAGTTCTAAGAACATTGGCCACGGCAACATTTTTTGACAGAAATTGAAGAAAATCGATAGCTCCCATCTAGAGGTCACCCCAAACTAGCATGCCAGGTTTCAAAGTAATCCGATCATAAATGTACCCTGTAGGGTGTGCCAAAGGGAAATATTGAGTCTTCTGGCTAAACCAAGTTCTAAGAACGTTGGCCGCGGCAACATTTTTTGACAGAAATTGAAGAAAATCGATAGCTCCCATCTAGAGGTCTCCCCAAACAAGCATACCAGGTTTCAAAGCAATCTGATCGTAAATGTACCCTGTAGGATGTGCCAAAGGGAAATATTGAGGTCTGACTAAACTAAGTTCTACGAACATTGGCCGTGGCAACATTTTTTGCCAGAAATTGAAGAAAATCGATAGCTCCCATCTAGAGGTCACCCTAAATAAGCGTATCAGGTTTCAAAGCAATCAAATCATAAATGTGCCCTGTAGGGTGTGCCAAAGGGAAATATTGTGGTTTGACTAAACTAAGTTCTAAGAACGTTGGCCGCGGCAACATTTTTTGCCGGAAATTGAAGAAAATCGATAGCTCCCATCTAGAGGTCACCCCAAACAAGCATAGGAAGTTTCAAAGTAATCTGATAATAAATGCGACCTGTGAGGTGTGCCAAAGGAAATTGTGGACGTACGTACTAACGTACGTACGTACGCCGACGGACGAGAAGTGATGGCAATAGCTCAGCTTGACTTTGTCAAGTTGAGCTAAAAATGTAAATATTTCCTTCTCGTTGATATAAAAAAAATGATAAATTTAAAGTATTTTGTATATTTTTTATACTTACCAATGGCCCAGACTAGCTGTTGCAAACTCAAAGTTATCAAGGGCCAAACACAAATTTTGACCCCCCCCCCCCCCCCCCCACCCCCCCGCATCCCCCAAATTTGCTTGCAAAACCGAAAATTAAAAGTCCTATCTGGTCCTCCATACTTCTACTTTCCAAGCATGTGCAACCGTCAGGAATTGACCGGAATTGGCACCAACATCATTCTTTGTAGAAAAAAGTACTACATAATAACTCAGCGGGAAAGTATGAGTGCCCACTCATGGGAGGGCCATACTTGTCTGGGCCATTGGTAAGTATAAAAAATATACAAATTATTTTAAATTTATCATATTTTTATACTATAAACCAATGGCCCAGACTAGCTGAATCGTAAAAAGGCAGAGGACATAGTTCCCAAGCCTGCAATCCAAGGCGAAAGAAAATTAAATTTAAAAGGAATTACATGTATGTCTCTCTATACAGTAATAGAGAAGACATATCATAAATAAGGAGCCAAATTCAAGTAATTCTGTATTCTAAGCATGAATGACTATGCTAATTGGATGTAACAAGTTCTCAATTTTAAGGCTAGTCTGGAGTAAGCCCTAACAATTAGGATGGCGTATTTGAGAGAGAGGTTAACCCCCACAAACATACGCCATATACAATAATACACAAGCTTTATCCAGGATATAATCTACAGACAAAACAGCTTCACTCATAGTTACACACTTATCAAGCCAGAGGAGATTTAAAAAAATCCACCCCCCCATTTTTGAAAGAATCTCCTTCAAAAAGAAAGAGGGGAGTGCTCTGGAATCAGTAAAAGCGGTACCAAATAACAATATATATTCGTCGAACAGGCATCCAGATATTAATTATTATCAATAAATTGGTGCTTAATGCCACTTCAGAAGCTAAGGCTATCGCGGCGAACCTGGTAACTAATAGCGCCCACTTGTAACGTATAACGGAGTCGCCATACGTAGATCGGTTGAAAACCGGTGATATAATATGTACAACATACACATGTCCAATAGAATCACAATGGACGATCTCTGGAGAGAAAACACACTTCCGAGGTAACCCACAGGCGACCCCGTTCAGGTGTACAATAAATTCCAATAAATAACACTCCCAGACGTGTTCTATCCGATATCTATGCTACCAGTCATGTGCGAATATACGAGAATGCATAGACAAGTTATATTCGAATGGGTACCCGAAACTTATAGAAACCTGGATTTAGAAATGGAACAAGCTATGATTAACAGACTCGTCACGTTGATGATCAATCATATGCTCGTATATGACATATAAATGAATAACCACAGGAAACAAACCAACTAAAAAGTGGATGTGCCCATGAGGTCACCATAGAACAGGACCCAGCCACCAATCAAGAAGTCATGAAATGCATGTATATACTTAAATGCATACGAGGCTTACGGGAAGAAAACTATGTCTTGCCCCATAATCGCCTCTTAACACATTGGCGGTGGGGGGGATTCGAAATCATAAGAGACCACGGTCCCAAGAGATAATAAATTCAGTTATGCCACTGCATAATACTGAAAAAGTCTTACTCATGATTTTAGCTAGGCTACTATGGTGTAACAATAAGACTCAAGTCTATGACACCTAGGAAAAACAAACCAAAAAGCACAGTATCTTTTTCGGTTTTATTCCCAAAATACAGCGGACAGAGCTTAACCCAAGAGACCACTGTAACCGTACAGAAGGCTACTATGGCATCCACAATGACATAATTGTCTTGACGCCAAAGCCTATCTCAGCCTATCTATGCACTATCCATGTGGATTCAGGATGAGAAACAGGCGATAATAAAAAACTGGAGAATAATTTTGACGACGTCTAATGCTTTTCTTCAATAGGAAGGCTTATACCTCCAGAAGGAAAGCCTCTCTTGGAAGATTTGTCTAACAAGTATTCTTGTAAGTGGAGCTTGCTCAGGCTGATAGCCGCAGGCCTGCCGAGACTACATTCTCATCCACTGATCTTCCGCAGTTTATCCACTTTTTGCGAGGTTGATAACCTACCGCCAAGTGGAAAGCAACCTCAATTGTTCCCTTCAATAAGAGAGCCTTTACCTCCACTGGGAGCGACTCTCTTTGAAAGGAACTTCCGTGATTAATGTCCAGTTTCTCGTGAAGTTGATAACCTTCTGTCAACTGGCAAGCAATAGATGTCATGTCCATCACCTGTACGACTTACGATGCTTACGGGAGGAGAAACTACATCCTCCCCGCAAAGAAGTTCGTCTCATCAACCCCAATTGTTCCCTTCAATAAGAGAGCCTTTACCTCCAGTAGAAGCGGTTCTCTTTGAAAGGAACTTCCGTGATTAATGTCCAGTTTCTCGAGATGATAACCTTCCATTAATCGTCGGCCTAGGGGGGACTGATCCATAGCCTGATTAAACCTATGCCCCTTTCCCGAGTCGCTATAATGACGACTTCCAGAGTAAATATAAGAGGGTTATTGTACCCTCGTGAGACATCTCATGAGCCTTTCTTAGGAGCAGAACGGCCTCGCTTACCCCGGTCTGCTGAAGTGTGTTGATGAGACAGCAACTTCAATAGCAGAGCACTGGAAGCTTTCTTGTAGCCTGCTCATATATCAATGCAAGCTTGTCGACAAATAGTATATTTCGGGTAACAGGAGCGACTCAGAGAGAGATTTTCACCTTGTCATCTGTAAGTAATGATGACGCAAGGGCAGCATCACGTCTTACCAACTCCAAATTTACTGTCCATGCAGAGTTGTACGTGGCATACATGACTGCCCTGGAAAGAACTCTTAGCGAGGAACCACGTCCTCATATTTCTTTCCATTGAGACGTTGCGCCATAGCTCTGGTAAGGTGATCTGCTTTGGACAATGCGCCCAGATTTGCTCTTTTCAATGAAATAGCACATTCCATCATTTCCGAGCATATATTAAATGATGCAGGTAGGGACATATTTTCATCCCCCGCCTGATCATCTAAATGCAGACTTATATTCGATGGAACAATATTCTCAAGAGCTTCAGACTTTTCATAGTCTTAAAGTGCCCTTCTGAGAGATATAGACTCACACTCTATATCCCTCTCACCATCCAAATGTTCCATCCGCAAATATGGTCAACTCCATCCGACTGAACAGATGGCTGGACCAACGCAGCACCGTCTGACAGCTCACCATCGGAGTCTGTTAAACAGTAGTACCAGTCTCAAACGACTAGCTATCAACCCAAACCTGCAAAGTCAGATAGCTAGTCTGTGGTCAACGTGCTTCATTAATGAAGCAAGGGAAGATGCCATAGCTGCCACCGAATCCGCCTGAGGTGTGGAAGGAGTGTCCCGAACCGCAAGCGTGAACAGGTGTCCCAACTCACTAAAGTTTCTCGCACCAAAAACAGTCGAACCCGAATGCTGACGGAAAGGAGAAGGTTCTCCAGCTCGCAGTCTGCTCCAGACCTCACCGAGCGTTCCGTTAGAAACTTGTAGGCATCTATCCCTTATCATGCATATCCATGGATGAAGAGGAAGCCGCAACCACAGTTGACCCCGGCTGAAGTGCGGAAGAAGCATCCCGACTCGTCACATAGGACGGATGCTCCTCCTCACTGAAGTTTCTTACAACACAAAACAGTCGTCCCCGACTGTTAACGAGATGAAAAAAACGCTCTGCACTCATGATCTGTCCCCAGATCTCACAGAGTATCCCGCTTAGAAACTTCTAGACTAATCCTCTTTCGTGTGCTTCCATGTAAACAGACTGTTAACAGGATGGAGAGGGTTCTCCAAATGGAGATCTGACCCCAGATCTAGCCAAGCGTCCCATGGAAAACTTCTGGCTTCTTCTACATGCACAATTGACCAGACCGACCCAGCACCGTCTGACAGCTCAACACTGGAGTCTGTGGGAGGCTGCTCTTGCATTAGCTGGGATGCTGCTAATAGCTGTGCAACTGCGACAGCAAGTCTGTTCCCGAAGCTTGAGGAGCAGCGGTCTTCTGTTTTTTCCACCTCTTGCTGCTCTTGGGACGAAGATCCAGAGATAGATATCTTCTCCAAATGTCCCGTTGATCAATGCCTCGGATCGGTAGCTATCGGATGATCCGACTTCAGGGGCGAAGAATGTCTCCGTCTTCGAGCAGCTGACTGGATATCTGAAGTCGGGTAGCTAGCCTGCGGTCGTGTGTGCTTTAATAACGTAGAGGAGGAAGCCGTGACTGAAGCCGCCCCCGTCTGCAGACTAGACGGAGCATCCCAAGCAGCAGGAGGACGTATGCCCGTCTCGTGCAAGTTTCTCACAACAACATTTGGCCCCAAATGTTGTTGGGTTAGAGAGGGACCTTTCCCGCTCGCGGTCTCATCGACCTCACTGAGCCTCCCAACAAAAAAAATTGATTTTGGCTTGTGAAACATAATGGAGGAAGCCGTGAATGAAGCCAACCCCGGCTGCAGGCTAGACAGAGCGTCCCAAGTGGTGGGCGGACGTATGCTCTGGCTCGTGCAAGTTTCTCATGACAACAATTGGCCCCAAATGTTGTTAGGTTAGAAAGGGGCCTCTCCCACTCGCAGTCTAGTAGACATCGCCGGGCCTCCCAACAAGAAACTTGCTGACTTCCTCCCTATTTCCGTCGTGCTCGCTCTACCCACATCTACACTTCCTTTGACCGCAACGGATTTACCCGGTGTCAAGGCTTCCACGGACGGAGTAACTGCTTCACCGGTCGAGCTAGCTGTTTGCAAGAGATTAAGAACACTAACTAGAGGCCTTATCCCTTGCATATCATGAGCACTGCAGCTAGCTCTATTTGCTCAACAAAGCGCGACGACGGTAGCACACTTGGATGGGTGTCACAATATCATCACCACTTTATGTTCCTCTGAAATAGAAACTAAAATGAAAGTGTCAATGACACTGTAGCTCAACTTGTTAAAAGACATGTACATGTATAGTATGTGACACAGCAATGACAAACATCTAGGTAATGACCTGATAACAAAGGTACATATAAAGTATTGTAACGGTCTGTACATAAATACTGACCGTAGCCTGTAACAAATGTATAGGTAAAGTATTGTAAAGGTGGGTGACAGTCTGATGCTAAACTAGAAAAGAAATCTTTGAGTCCCAGAGTGGGTCTGACTGAACCCCAAAATATTTGTTCTCATAGCACAGTGATAACAAAGGCACCCCAAAAAACACTCGTTTCTGTCCCACGGTGAAAACAAAGGTACCCAAGAAGTTTCGTGAAGATCAGTTCATAAATACGGGCTGTATAGAAGTTGTGACAAAAAACTGATTGGACCTAATTCCGGTACAAAATGGTCACTGGCTGCCATCTTGAATTTTGGACCGTACCCAGAAACACTCGTTCTCGTCCTAAGGTGATAACAAAGGTACCCAAGAAGTTTTGTTAAGATCTGTTGATAAATACAGCCTCTAGCCCGAACCATATTGACATGTGCACTTACAGTGTATAAATAGCACTGAATAAATCAAAGTTCATCTAATTTGCACAATTTCTGCATGAGAAAAAAACCTGTACTATATGTGATGTGTTTCATGTTACTAAACATTCATACAAAAATTTATTCAAATCAGAACTTTCATACAGAAGTTCTGTACAAAAGACTGATTGCACTAATTTTGGTACAAAATGGCTGCTGGTGGCCATCTTGAATTTCGGCCCACACTCAAAAACACAAAGGTACCCAAGAAGTTTCGTAAAGATCGGTTCATAAATACGGCCTCTAGCCTGAGCCGTATAGAAGTTGTGTACAAAAACTGATTAGACCTAATTTCGGTACAAAATGGCCACTGGTAGCCATCTTGAATTTTGGACCGCACCCAGAAACACTCGTTCTCGTTCCAAGGTGATAACAAAGGTGCCCAAGAATTTCGTGAAGATCAGTTCATAAATACAGACTCTAGCCCCAACCGTATTGGCATGTGTACTTAATGTGTATAAGTAGCACTGAAAAAATCTGATTGCTCCTAATTCTGTATAAAATGGCTGCCATCGGCATCTTGAATTTTGGACTGGACCCCAAAACACTCGTTCTTGTATCACAGTGATACCAAAGGTACCCAAGAAGTTTTGTAAAGATCGGTTCATAAATACGGCCTCTAGCCCGAGCCGTATTGGCATTTGCACTTACAGTGCTGAAAGTAACACTAAATACATCAAAGTTAGTCTAATTTGCATAATTTATGCACGAGAAAAAAACCCGTATTATATGTGATGTATCCCATGGTACTAAACATTCATACAAAAAATTATTCAAATCAGCACTTTCATATGGAAGTTCTGCGCAAAAATCTGATTGCACCTAACTTTATACAAAATGGCTGCCAGCGGCCAACTTGAATTTCGGATCGGACCCCAAAACACTCATTCTCGACCCACAGTCATAACAAAGGTACCCAAGAAGTTTCGTAAAGATCGGTTCATAAATACGGATTCTAGCCTGAGCCATATTGAATTGTTGACGGACAGACGGCCAGACGACAGACGACTGGCCATGGCATAAGCTCAAATTTGGCTTCGCCAAAGTTGAGCTAAAAATGAATTATAATGCGGTGAGAGGCCTGGCCTCAGAACCTCACCGTCAACAACGTACCGCAACACCCGTCTCCAACATCAGTCATCCCAGTGAACACAAGTATGACAAGAGGCCGCAGGAGTGCATCGACTAAAGTCGATATCACTCCTCCAAACTCCACAACAAAATATATAATTAAGATACATGAATAATAGCAATCAAAATTAAATTCAAAATATTTTAGAAATTTTTTTTTGAAAAATGCCTAAGTTTCCAAAGGGAACATTAAGAGCCCAAGGGCATTCCGATAGAGCCTAAGTGTGGACAAAATCCAAATTTATTGAGCTACACTACAGGAATAATAATCTATGTATCCTACAGTAATTCTACAGTAATAGAATATAAAATACTACCTATATATGAGGACGTTGTCAATGTAAACAGCATCAATGAAAAAAACGAAAACAAGACATCAGGCCCAAAGTCAGAAACCAATTTAAATGCTACCAGATGCAAAGCTAGATCTTCATACGAAGAAAAAACAATACATCAGATAGAAGATGCAAGACTAAATGACCTAACGCCCCTAGGGTGAGGACGTAAACATGGGGAAAAACAGAATAAATATTCTGTAATACATGTTAAACTCCCAAGAAATTTAATAAAAAATTTCAATAAAAACTAGAGGTACTGTGAGCAAGCTCACAAAGTGATACCCCCCGCGCCTCAGTTGTTGCGCTTACAAGGACACAACCATATGATGTAGCAATTGAAATGTATAAGTTAGATTATCTCCCCTTGAAAATGCGGAATTATATTGCTTCTTGCACATCTTCATATGGAGTTCTTCCATTGTGTAAAGTTTCATGAGAATTCTTCAAACGGTTTAGGAGGAGTTGCACTTATAAGGATGGACAGACGGACAGGTGGACGGATGGACAGGGTGATTCCTATATACCCCCCAAACTTTGTTTGTGGGGGGTATAAATAGCCAAAAAGCTCAAGAGTTTAATAGGAAGGGTTCATGGAAGGATAGGGAAGGAATACTTAACAAACAGTGGAATAATCATTAGCAAAAATGATGATGTCAGGCGTATGTCCCAAAATTGGGAAACATGAAATAATTTTATAATTAATATAAAGTTACAGCCCTGAACGTCTAAAACCACCGTTGAACACTTCCATCATCCAATAACAGCCTTGGATCCACCAATTCTTGCATTGATTTGTGTCTGGCATCTTCAAAAAGGGAGATTTTAAAGCACAGATGACAGTTCATTGTTGCCGACCTTTAGGGCCAAACAAAGAATGATGTTTGCGCCAATTCCGGTCACTTCCTGATGGCTGCACATGTGGGGAGAGTAAAAGTATGGAGGACCAGATAGGACTTTTAATTTTCGGTTTTGCAAGCAAATTTTAGGGATTGGGGGGTTCGAAATTTGTGTTTGGCCCTTGATAACTTTGAGTTTGCACCAGCTACTCTGGGCCATTGGTTTATAGTATAAAAATATGGCTCAATTTTTATATTCAGGTTAACAAAAGTTCTTTATGTTTTGTCAAATCTGCTGGAGATTTTGGTAACAAGCCAGAAAATAAGAAGACTGTTATCTGCAAAATGAGGTCCCCAGAGGGTGAATTTAGTGATGTTAACCTGCACAGCAGGGTAGCATCACTAAATTTACCCTTTGTGAACCTCAATCTGAATCAGGGTCTCAAAACTAAACAGAAAGTGGTGTCCAGAGGAAAAATTGGCCGACTGTAAGGGATAGCATCATCAAATTCACCCTCTGGGGACCTCATTCTGCAAATGTCAGACTGCTTATTTTCAGGCCTGAGTGGTAAAATATAAAGTAAACATTTTTTCAGTAAACATTACCTGCAACTGATCTAGAGAATAAATATTCTGGTACTTGAGCATTTTCAAGGCGTAAGTTCACATTCACAGCATTGCAGATGTCTGATTTTTCCAACAGGTAATCACAGGCTTTCTGTACAAATAAACAAGACAGTGGTCAAAACCTTAATTATAACCAGATGACATGAAATGTTAGCTCTCAAAAATACAAGTATGTTACAGATTCCATCCAATCTGAGTAGTCATTTAATTTTCTGCTTGTTTACAAAACAATTCCAGCAAATTAAAAAATTGAAATGAACTATCTTTTGCTTTATTGGAGTATGATTGTGGGATGACCATGGTAAGTTGGATGAACTTCACACAAAACTGAACATGCCCATCCCACATTCATACTCCAATAAAGCAGAGATAATACATTTCTATTCTTATAATTTAATGTAACTGGAGGAGTGCTAGAAGCCACTATCAGGGCTCTACTGAAAAGTGCTGAAAGCCACTTCAGTGGCTTTACATTGTGTGCATTAGCTTGTTGTTTTTGCAGCAGGAGATAAAGAAAGGTTCATATAAAATTGTTTTGTTGCAATTTATTGGAGAGTGCCAATAGGCACGCACCATGAAATAGTAACTAAACTATTAATGGTCAAGGAAATTTTACTAAACTAAGCCTCCCCTTACAGGTAGTATGGTACTCATGTTACAAATCATCTTTGAAAAATCGCGACATCGACGCCGTAGCTGCGACGGGTGGTGCAATCTCATAAAATTCTAAGTTCATCAAATGCCATAACTCCAAGAAAAATATTTGGAACAACACATGCATTGAACAGTGGCTAGACATCAATAAGATACACTTACATGCCAAATATAAAGTCATTCCATGAAGTATTTCAAAAGTTATTGAGTTTTGAAACTCGTTGGTCACAGACAAACTCGTTGGTCACAGACAGACCGACCACCCGACCGACCGATAGACAGACCGACAGACCAACATTGCCACTTATAGAGCTGCTAGTCGCAACTAAAAATAATTTAGCACTCAAACAGTTAAAGTGGATGCATATATTATAAAGCACTTGAAGGCAGTATAAGTCTCTACTATTTCAATCATAGCCATCATATCAACTTTTGTGCAGATAACCGTTTTATTATTCTCAGCAAAGTTTATACATGTGGTCTCAAATACACCAGGGGAAAAGTAGTGTGAACAATCCACATAAGACCTAAAAAAATAAAAAATCTGTTTCTCAGGCCCTCCCGCATGGTCCTTTTGGTTGCAGCATGCTCTCTTTTTATAACCAATTTAAACTTTAAAAAAGTTAAAAAATTTATAGTAATTTATATATTTTTTATACTTACCAATGACCCAGACTTAGCTGGTGCTAACTCTAACAAAACCAGGGCCAAACACAAATTTTGCCCCCCAATCCCCAAAATTTGCATCCAAAACAAAAAGAAATCATGTCCTAAAGGACCTCCATACTACGCCTCTACTGCACATGCGCAGTGACGCAGACGTCACGAAATTGGCGCCAATTATCATTCTTACTAGCAGTGCCTGGTCAGCGCTATGTACTCAGCGGGGAGGCAAGAGTTCCCAACTCCAGGGAGGGCCATCCCCGTCTGGGTCATTGGTAAGTATAAAAAATATATAAATTACTATAAATTTTTTAACATTTTTATACTGTACCAATGACCCAGACTTAGCTGAATAGTAAACAGGCTGGAGGGCCTAGGACATAGAGGAAAATCCAATAAGCTCAACTATATAGTAAAGAGGTAACCCCTTAAGGAGAAAAGGAGTATTAGTCTTTACATGTATCTTTCTTATTTAATATTAAATTAGAAAGATACACTACCCTTAATAATTGAGCACAATAACATTCATGTTCTCTATTAACATCCAGTATAACCCTTATACTAATTATTTTTAAAGCAAGCCAATAAATAAAGTAGTCCAGAGAATTGAGACTCTTTATAGTCATTTAAAAGTGTCCGAGTATTGTATATTAAAGCCCGTTTGACACTTGACATATACAAATGCTTCACACCGAGCTACACTTTAAAAATAAGACATGAATGAATTTAAACATTAATATTACACTTTAAAACCATCCCGGAAGCGACTCAGAAATACTGACTTGGAGGAGGCATTCCCTTGCTTTTGACTATAAAGCAGGTGACCTAAGGGAACACCCGCCCCCCCCCCCCCCCCCACTTCCCCTTGCCCTGGGTCAAATAGCCCAGAGCGAAGAGGGCAGCCTGACAGAGTCACTGCTAAACTATAGTTGCAACTGTTTAGTGGACGACATTCTGAGCAACAGATAACGGACCTAAACAATGCAGGTCTCCAGAAATGGACTCAATATTTCTGAGATAAAAATTCGTAAATGTGGATGGCTGAGACCAATAAGCAGCCTTCATTAAATCTGTAATAGCAACACTATTAGCATAAGCCCAGGAAGTAGAAAGAGCTCTTACTTCATGAGCAGAAATCTTAAGCACAGACTGTTGAAAAGAAGATAAATCTTCATAAGCAGTACGGATAGTTAACTGAATCGATCTAGCAATAGAATGGACTGAAATATCCTTTCTATTAGGCATCAAAGACAGAAAGAAACGTTTCCGTCCCTTTCTGATAAACTGAGATCTCTGTTTATAGATACGTAATGCTCTAACAGGACAGAGTAAAGGCCTACGCCCGTCTGAAGACGGAAGAGCCTTGATAACAATAGGTTCCGGATATTTATTAGGAGCCTGATTCTTAGCTAAAAAACCCACATTAGTAGTGAAGGTGATAGTGTTCCCAACACTACGATAATGAGAATCATCCACCGATAGTGCATGAAGCTCACTGACTCTTCTAGCAGAAGAGAAAGCTAAGAGAAAAGCTGTCTTATAAGATAAGAATTTGAAATCTACTGTCCCAAGAGGTTCAAATGGCTTTTCCTTCAATTTAAGAAGAACCCAAGCTAAATTCCACTTAGGAATTAATCTAAGAGTTCTGGGTCTATTTATCGAAAAGTTTCTAACCAACTTCGATAAAGAGACATTAGATCCAATTTGTAAACTATCATGATGTGCATAGGTATCAGATAACATAGATCTATAACCCTTTATAGTAACAGGCTGCAGTTTGATTTCGTCAAACAAGTATACTAGAAAGTTTGCAATGTCTGGTATAGAGGGATCGAATATATCTACAGAATGATCCCTACACCAACAACGAAAAACCTTCCACTTAGCCGCATAGTTTAGCGAAGAGGAGGTCCTCCTACAGTTAGAAATCGCGTCCACTGCTCGTCCTGTAAAGTGCTTGCCATGCAAGAAGGACCGCACAACGGAAAAACGTGAAGGTTGAGACCCTGCGGGTTGTAATGGAGTTGGCACGATTTCCCCTGCGAAAGAAGATCCTCCCGTGGAGGAAGCTTCCGCGGTAGGTCCCACAACAGACACCTGAGTAGATTTATCCACGGCCTCTGTGGCGACAGAGATGCTACCAACAGAATCTTGCATTGAGATTGTTTTATCTTTAGCAATACTTGTTGAATTAACGGCGCTGGAGGATACGCATATCCTATCATTCCGTCCCAAGGGATCGACAGAGCGTCTACTGCAAATGCTCTTGGATCCGGACACGGAGACACATACGTCTGCAACTGATTGTTGAGATGTGTCGCAAATAAGTCTATCATTGGCCGTTCCCATTGGTAGCAAATCTGATTGAATACTTGTTTGTTGAGAGTCCACTCCGACGGCAACAAGCAACCCTTTCGTGAAAGGGAGTCTGCTAGCACATTCAGACGACCCGGTATGTGATGGACCGAAAGAAGAACGTGATGTTCTAACGCAAACAGAAGGATTCTTTCCGTTAGATTGAACAACGGAACTGAATGAGTGCCTCCCTGATTCCGTATATACGCCACTATTGTCGGATAGGATTTGGACATGAGCATCGTGAATAATGTCCCTCCAGTGACGTAACGCAAGCCAAATTGACATCATTTCCTTGATGTTTATGTGCTTGCACAGGAATTGCGGATCCCAAAGACCCTGGCATCTCGAATCCGTTGGGATTAATGATGCACCCCAACCTGTTTGACTGGCATCCGTCATAACGGGAAAACTCGGATCCGGCAACTGCAGCGGAACTCCTTGAGTTAACCACTGAATGTTTGCCCAAGTCTGAATCTCTTGTTTCACTTGATCTGACAAGAGAACGTCTACATCGAGCGAATGAATTTTCACACTCCAATTCTGAGTCAGGAAAATTTGAAGAGGACGTGTGCGTAACCGCCCCATCGGAATGAGATCCGCGGCGGCTTCCGCACAGGCCTATCAGTCTCATAAATTCTCTCGCCGTGACTTTGTCTGCGTGCAGACAATAGCGAGCGTAACAACTGACTAATTTCGCTCTGGTTAATGGCAGACGAACGAGATTGTTGTGCGTCTCGAAGCTCATTCCCAGATGAGTGAATGACTTGGACGGCACCAGATCCGACTTCTCCTCGTTTACTATAAAACCGAGACGTCGGAGCAATAGAAGAAGATTCTGAACATCGTTCTGAAGCGTTAACTCGTTGCCGTACCTCTGAAGAATGTCGTCCAGGTAGGCCGACGTTACCGCAGACGAATGAGCTCGGAAGTAGATCATTACCGAGTTCATTACCCGAGTGAAAGCCCAGGGTGCTAGATTCAATCCGAAGCACATCACCCGGAATTGATACACCACTCCTAGGACTGCGAAGCGTAGATACTTTTGGAATGTCGGATGTACCATGACGTGAAAGTACGCATCTTTGAGATCTATGCTCGTTGCATAATCGTTCACCCGAATACTCGCTCTGACCGATCGAATCGTCTCCATATAAAACTTCGGAGCGACGATCAGCTTGTTTATCCAGCTCAAATCTATGACTGGACGGAACGAGCCGTCTGGTTTCGGAACCAGAAACAGATGGCTGTAGAATCCCGGAGATTCCTGGTTTTCTACGACCTCTACCGCGTTCTTCATTAAAAGAGACTGCACCTCTGATAACAGAGCGTCTCTTTTCTGCGGATTTGACGGAAGATGAGTCCACTTTGGACTTCGAGTTAATGGAGGCTTTCGTTTGAAGGATATCTTTAGACCTTCCGAAGTCACTCCTCTCACCCAAGGGTCATCCGTAATCGACGCCCATTCTTGTGAAAAGCTCGACAACCTTCCGCCAACCGGAACACGATAGAGGTTTAAGCCATCACCTCCTGGACCTGCGAGGCCTGCTGTAGGAGAAACCACGTCTTCCACGACCCACACCTCGCCCCGTCGACCTCGGGGCGTCCGACCGATTGTCCCGGCCTGAAGGACGTCCCGAACGAGAGTCGCTATCCTGACGGTCTCTCAAATAAGACCAAGAGGACGCACCGGAACCTCTATAGGAACCTCTCTTGGGCACATTAGACCCAGAAGTGCCTGTCTTATTCGTGTCTGCTGTATCCGACTTCTTAGGAGCAGATTTGAACAACAGAGAATCCTTAGCTTTCTTTGTAATTTTATCATAAATAGCGGAAAGCTTGCCGTCAAAGAGAAGTTCTCCTGAGACCGAAGCGACTCTAAGAGAGTTCTTCACCTTAGAATCCACTAGTGTGGATGTAGCTAGGGCTGCGTCACGTCTAACCAACTCCAGATTTGCCACTGAAAGGGCGGAGTTACACGTGGAATAAGCTACTGCCCTTGAAAGAAGTCTTAAAGAGGATTGTATATCCTGAAACTCTTTCCCCTGAAGGCGCAGTGATAACGCCTTAGTAAGGTGATCTGCGTAAGATAAGGCATCTAAATTGGCTCTGTTAGACGCAATAGCTGTTTCCAACACCGCGGTTGGAATAGAAGCTGACGATGGTAATGATAGCTCTAAGTCTTCCGTCGTCCATACGCAGAGGAACTCTCGGTATACCCTGTCCTGCCGTATCAAATTTATTCCTTGCATTAATGAAAGGCAGGTTGAGAGTATTAGCGGACAAGAAACCTGCTTTTCCCGCCCTGGAAGCAAGTTTAAATATAGCGTCGTTCAATAATTCAAATGTTCTTGCAACATTATTGGACTGCGACGAAAACTCGGGAGCGATGTCCCTGAACCGCTCAAAAAATTCAGAGTCCAATGACGCTATAATTCTCTTGTCCGGAAGCGCAGCAGTCTGGCCCGACGGAACAACTTGAGGGAGAAAGTGCCGGATGAAGTCCACGGCAGCTTTATGTTGTTCCGAAAGGGATAGCTCCAAGTCATCCGTATCCCTTTCACCATCCGGTCGGACCTCATGATGTTCCCGGTCGTCCGCCCCCGATGCTTCAACGGAGCGTACCGACCCAGCGCCGTCGGATAATTCTCGATCCAACACCGTTTCTGTCGGCTGCTGGGATGCTGCGATAAGCTGTGCTATCTGCACAAGAATGTCCGGCGTCGAGACCTGCGGAGGCGCAGTCTTTCGCTGCTTCGCCGAGGGCAGCTCCGCATCAGATGGCTCCCGCATACTTTTCCTATGCGAACGTCCGGAGTCCATCTGTCTCAAATCCCTGGCTGCCGGATGGTGTGACCTGGTCGCCGAAGAATCCTTGATCGGCGAAGCTGGTAATATATCGGCGGTCACGCAGCCAAGGTGCATTCGTGTGCGCTGACGAGAAGAGGAAGCCTTAACAGTCTCTGCGGACTGCTTATACAACGGAGCGTCCCGAGCGACGGACGTATGCTCCGCTAAAGACACATTTTGTACCACAACATCTGGTCCCAGATGTTGTTGTACGAGAGAGGGGCCTCTCTCGCTCGCGGCCCGGCTGGACCTGGACGAGCTAGGAACCGGACTCAAAGGCTTCCTCCGTTCTCGCTTACTATCCGCCGTCACTAGGTGTGCATCTATTATGTTTATAGTGCTCGCATCACCCAAAATTTCCTCTTGGACCGCATCGGACGAACCCGGCTGCCGAACCATTCAGTGAATGGACGCTACACCGGGCGAGCTAGCGGACGACATTTGTCTAATCTCCATGAGCACTTTTGCCGCTAGCTCTGCATTCATTTGTGACGACGGACGCACACTTGAAGAAGATAACATGGAAACATCACCCTGTTCTGGTTCCTCTGAAATAGAAACTGAGAGAGTAGACTGACCATGTGAAGAAAGAGCCGGCATCACTCTTTCTCCAGAAACAACATATCGTGACACACGTTTCCAATGTTTCTCATCCCAATGTTCACATATAGGACAGGGATTAATGCGAGAACACTGACTACAATTAATACAATGATCATGAAAGTCAGAGGAAGATTTCTTCCTATTACAATTTGAACAACGTCCCTTCATTGTGAAAGAACAACAATAAGTCCTAGTTACTCGCAAAAACCCCTGACACAAAGATACATAATAACATGATCCATTAATAAATGAAAAAACAATTGCAAAACAAAATAATTTTGAAAAAATATTTTTTCAGCGAAGCCCAAGTTGCTGAAAAGTAACGTTGAGCCCCGATGGATCCGATGGCAAAGTGTGGTCAAAAATTTTAAATTTATATTAAATAATTAAGGAGACACTTTCGGATAATATAAATGTATCTTATAGTGAGATAAACTACAGCAAAGGCAAACAGCCCCCCTCAAAAAAGGCTGTTGCCAATGAAAACAAACAGTGTAAAAACACCAGAAAACATGACTCCAGGCACTGAAAAAACTGGCCCGGAATCAGTCATCAATTACACTCTATCTGATGCAAAACAGAGACTCCCAGGGGAGAATCTGTAGAACATCAGATGGAAGATGCAGAACACAAACGTTATACACCCATGGGTGAAAACGTAACTATGGGGAAAATAACAGAAAACATTCTGTAACCAAGCAACTCTCCCAGGAAATTTTAGAAATGAAATTTCTCAAAAATATGCCAAAAGCATGGGAGAATTGCAAGGGGGGACTTTAGAAGGCTAGGGGAGAGGAAACACTGAATAAGCAGTGCAACAATTAGCAAGAATGACAACAAGAGGCCCATGCCTCGAAAATAGGCAACTTAACATAATTTCATCAAAAAATTTTAAGTACAGCCCTGATTATTTTTTGTCACTTCTTTTTCCTCTCCTCCTTCTATCCTCCTTAGAATCACATTTTCTCCAAAAATTACGTGTCTGGCATCCTTTAAACTGAGATTTACAAGCACAAAGATCAGTGAGATGTTGACTAATGAAGGGCCAAACAGAGAATGATAATTGGCGCCAATTTCGTGACGTCTGCGTCACTGCGCATGCGCAGTAGAGGCGTAGTATGGAGGTCCTTTAGGACATGATTTCTTTTTGTTTTGGATGCAAATTTTGGGGATTGGGGGGCAAAATTTGTGTTTGGCCCTGGTTTTGTTAGAGTTAGCACCAGCTAAGTCTGGGTCATTGGTACAGTATAAAAATATTAAAATTAAATGATTTATGTCTGATATTTTACCCAAGTTAAAAAAATTGATGAATTTGTCCCTTGAGTGCAAGAAGGCTTTGCAATGCTTTAGCATTGCAAAGCCTTCTTGCACTCAAGGGATGAAATACACCACCACCCATGCCATTCTGTAGATTATGAGGCCTAAAACTTGAACCAAGAACATGAACTTTTGATGGTTAAGAAGTAATTACTGAAACGAAAAATAAAATAAAAAAAAACTCGCCCGCATGCAATTTCACAAATAATGGCCTGAGAAACAGAAGATCTACTTTGTGTGGCCTAAATACTAATTTGTAAATTCATTTCTCAGTATTTTAATGAAAGTTCCATGCTCAGTTTCAAAACCAATATCATTTTAGAGGACAATTACTAATGATCATTTTGGGGGAAAGGTGCATGAAATTCAGTGACTTAACAGTCTTCCTGCAGCATTTACAGTTTAACTGAACACAGCCACAATTTTTTGACAAATAGCTTGGAGAAAAGGCAAAAACATTCATACAGTAGGAAAAACATTCATTGAGTTTTGAAAAACCTCACCTTAGTCAATAAGATAGAAGCAAATTGGATACCATGAAACACTAGAGCAAAGTTGAGGGTGGCATATACCCCCACCAGCAATACCATGGATAGCATTACAAAAATGAAACATTTATTACTGGGTGATGCTGAAGGATGACAGATGACAGACCTGTGACAGATCACAAACCATTGGGGCATATATCATGAGAACTATTAGGTGTCACCATAGGGTGACACAAAAAAGGTACCCATGCCTCTTTACAAAATGTGAGAATGACTTGATTTGATAATTCTGTGAAAAAAATATTTTTCTGCAAACTTTATGTATGTTGCACATCTGCAAGACATGTGTAACCAAATCTTAAAGTTTCAACCCTCTACATTAGAAATTGTGGGAGAAGTTGATTACACCATGAAGGTACCCTTAAATAAACATGTTATTCATGATTGAATTTTGGGACGAACAAAATCAAAGTTCATGAAATGCAATAACTCCTACAATAATACACTGCATAGCATATGCCCTGTACTGTGGGTAGACATCAATAGGATAGACTTGCACACCAAATATGAAGCCATTCCATTGAGTACTCCACAAGTTATTCATGAATTAATTTCAAGGCAGACAAATTCTAAGTCCATAAAGGGTAATGACTCTGGAAATAAAATCTCGCACAACACCTGCATTTCACTATGGGTATACAGCAACAGGATACACTTGCATACCAAATATCAAGTCACTCAACCAAGTACTTTACAAGTTATTCATGACTGAATTTCAAGATGGATGGATGGATGGATGGATGGATGGATGGATGGATGGATGGATGGATGGACAGACGAACGGACGGACGGACGGACGGACGGACGGACGGATGGACGGATGGATGGACGGACGGACGGTAGGACGGACAGACGGATGGATGGATGGATGGATGGATGGAATCTGAGTGACAAACAAAGAGGATTTTATATGAAAGATTTTCTACTTTCTGATTAGTTCAATTCTGTTTACACCCTGGCAGCTTTACAAGTTGGACAGTTTGTTATGTGAATTGAATGAGTACAATATTTTGTTATTAAAAAAGACAAACTGCGTAAACATTCTACAGAACTCTTCCAGTCATAAGTATTTTGTCAAAAACATCTGACCAATTGGAGAGACAGTTGGAAACAGGTTTTGATTTGCAGCAGTTTGCACAGGTAAACACACATTGCAAGGTTCAAATGTTATTTACATCTATGACATGCTGGCATCAGTTGTTTCTTGTATTAAATTCAATGCCATGTAGATTATTGGTATATAACAAAATGGTTACTGACTTTTAATTTTGGATAAAACATGATTATATGGACTTCACCAGTTTTATTCATCTTGGCTTGCAGCTTCACTGAGCAAACTTTGATCAGAAACAAAAGATGCTGTTCAGGGTTCTGCCCACAATAGTGAGTGATGATCAGGTGTGTGGTAATTTTTTTTATTTCTGACCACCACTTTGAATCAAGAGGACACTTTTAACCACCACTAAATGTAACCCAGTGTCACATTTAAAATTTGAGAGCCAATCAGAGGTAGCACTTGACACAGAAGCCTATATTTGGACTTTACTAAAAGTACAGCTACCTTAGTGGAAGGGTTTCATTTTCTGTGGATGTGCTTCATATTCTCATGGAAGTACAAATTCTTCCATCATGTGGACTGATCTCGTCACAACCCCATACAAGGTTCATACAGACTAGGCAATTTGTTTTTCCATAACTTTTCCATACTTTTCCATACCCCTGACATCAAATTTCCATAATTCCCAAGTTAAATGTAACTCAATATATAAGGCCTAAAAAAATAAAAAATCTGTTTCTCAGACCCTCCCGCATGGTCCTTTTGGCTGCCGCATGCTCTCTTTTTATAACCAATTTAAACTTTAAAAAAATAAAAATTAAATGGTTTATGTCTGATATTTTACCCAAGTTAAAAAAATTGATGAATTTGTCCCTTGAGTGCAAGAAGGCTTTGCAATGCTTTAGCATTGCAAAGCCTTCTTGCACTCAAGGGATGATATACACCACCACCCATGCTATTTTGTAGATTATGAGGCCTAAAACTTGAACCAAGAACATGAACTTTTGATGGCAAAGAAGAAATTACTGAAATAAAAAATAAAATAAAAAAATGCTCGCCCGCATGCAATTTCACAAATAATGGCCTGAGAAACAGAAGATCTACTTTGTGTGGCCTAATTGTATTACTCAACCCCTTGACAACTCTTTTAACTCTAAATGGACCAATTTCAACTTTGATCACTTGGTACTGGAATAAAACCAAGCCTCGAACATTACAGCTTTAGGTAAACTTTTAAGTTATATTCTATATTGGCAGTTGTTAAACAGGCAGCCAAGACTTGGCTAGAAACAACTGCAAGGCCAACAGATGTACTCTATCAAAGTGCGGCAAAAATGTATACACACTACCAGGCCTTTAAGGGTTAGGAAGCCCCAAACACCAATGACTCAAGTAGCAATTCTTGCTGAACCCTAAAATTGGGAGTACAAAAATTTTTGGAATGGTCACATTAGACAGGAGAAATACCCATATTACCCATATCTGTTCATTTTCCATAACTTTTCCAAAACCCACCCCAATTTTCCATACTCTTCCAGGGCCTGAAAAATCAATTTTCTGTTTTCCAAGACTTTCCAAACCTTTCCATAACCCATTTCACACCCTGCTCATTTAAACCAATTCTAACTGCCATAATTAATCTAACACTCTACCATTTAGTTACATTTTGTCCAGAACTAAAAAATGCCTTGGCCGAACCCTGGCTGACAGGGTACAATTTTGTATTACATACAGAAGGCCTTCACATTCCACCAAACTAGCACTGGCAACTGGAATTCCCAAATTACAGGAATGGTCCCAAATTAGAGGGATAATACATAATATACATGGTTTGTGTTTTATGGCTCCTGTCTAGTTTCATAAAACATAATTTAAGCCTGAGAGGCCTGGAGATGTGTATACATTCTTACTCTATAATTACAGTCTATATCCTGTTGCTTAGCAGTTTTATCTTGGCAAGTATTGGCTGCCTATAGAGTTTCGAGATTATTCAAAGACTGCATGTTAGAGCGCAAACTGTGTTTCAGTAAAAGAGATCTAAGTTGGAATTAGGCCCCATAGGTTTCATAGATATTCTGAGGGACAAAACAGTCCGATTGACACTCCCCCCCCCCCCCCCCCACCCATAACACAACCCCCCACAAAAAAAACAAACCCAAAACAAATATAAAAAAAACAAACAATGAAAAAGGCATTTCAGACAGTCATTATTACAACAAAACCTCTTTAATGGGGCTGAACAGCAACTGACTAATCTAAACGGCTACATGTACTCACCAATATATTCAACATAGCAGTAGGTCCACATGCAGATGTACCAATTTGCTTCACTTGGAGAACAAATGCCTCATATTCATTCCATAGCATTACTTTCTCAACTTGGTTGTTTGCTTTTATTTTTGCCTCATTCTGACATTTTTCTCTGAACTGTATTAAAAGAAAACAAATTAACAATGATAGCACACTTATATTTTTACACCAACAAAATCAAAGAATTAATTGTATGCTATTGTGTACAAAATAAATCATGCATGTTATAAATGAAAGAAACTGTAAAGTTCAATTTATTATTAAAATTTCTTTGGTCATTATATTTTGAAAAATTTTAATGAGGTCATTCGACTCAAAAGATACAATTTGAAAAGAGAAGAAATTTATAATATTTCAAGAAAAGTATAAAAATGAATCCACAATTTTTAATTAACCCTTTACCTAACAAATTGGATGCATCCACCCATGTAATGTACAAATAAATAAGTTGAACCAGAGGACACCGTTGAACGGTGCATAATACGCCCGCACTTCCAGAAATTATAAAACATAAACAAGAGGCCCCAAGGGGCCTGAGAGCACTCACCTAACACTGACAACTATCAACCGAGGGTCCTGATTTGAACAAACTTGCATCTGCCCATTAAGATAACCGTATACCAAATATGAAAACATTCTGACAGGTGGATCTGAATTTTTTTTTTTAAATATTCCTCATATTGAACTAAGTTATAATTTCGGGCTCCCATAGGGAGCTCAAATATGAACCCAGGGACTTGGCTTTAACAAATTTGAATCTCACCTCCCTAATGATACTGCATACCAAATATCAAAAGATTCTTACTAGTGGATGTGAAGAAAAAGATTTTTAAAGAATGTTCCTCATATTGAACTAAGTTACAATTTGGTCTCCCACCGGGAGCGCAAATATGGACTCAGAGACTTGGCTTGAACAAACTTGAATCACACCTCCCTAAGGATGCTGTATACCAAATGTCAAAACATTCCGACTGCTAGATCTGAACAAGAAGTTTTTTAAAGAAAATTCCTCATACTGAACTAAGTTATAATTGGGGCTCCCAGAGGGAGCCCAAATATGAACTCAGAGACTTGGCTTGAACAAACGTGACTCTCACCCCCTAAGGATTCTGCATACCAAATATCAAAAGATTCTTACAGGTGGATGTGAAGAAGAAGATTTTTAAAGAATGTTCCTCATATTGAACTAAGTTACAATTCGGTCTCCCACAGAAAGCCCAAATATGGACATGGAGACTTGGCTTGAACAAACTTGAATCACACCTCCCTAAGGATGCTGTATACCAAATTTCAAAACATTTAGACTGCTGGATTTGAACAAGAAGATTTTTAAAGAAAATTCCTCATATTGAACTAAGTTATAATTCGGGAGCCCAAATATGAACCCAGAGACTTTGTTTGAACAAACATGAATATCACCCCCTTAAGGATGCTGCATACCAAATATCAAAAGATTCTGATTGGTGGATCTGAAGAAGAAGATTTTTAAAGAATATTCCTCATACTGCACTAATTTAAACATTTGGGCTCCCATAGAGAGCCCAAATGTGGACCCAGGGATTTGATTTCAATACACATGTGAAACAATCTTCCAAAGATGTTATATGTGAAATGTGAAAGCTTTTGGAGCAGTGGCTTGGGAGAAAAAGATTCTTTAATATTTTCCCCATTACCCACAGTGTTAAAAAATGCGGACTCAGCATTTTTTCAAAGTCCCGAAAAAGTACGCTATGATAAAACTGATAGCAATTTTTTTACCATTCCATTCTGTTTGTCCTAAGGAAGCTTCACACCAAATAAGAATTCTCAGAGCCGTGTAGTTTTGGAAATATGGGCGTTTGAAATTTTTTCTATTTTTAGCTCCTGTGGTTCCCATGGGGCATTTTGAAAAAAAGTTTTGGCATAAATCAAGTACTTATGACTCATTAAAACTTCATATCAAATTTGGTTCAAATCGGGCTCCCGGTTTGGAAAATAGAAATTTTGGGCGGGGCAAAAATTCTTGTCCCTCCCGTTACGACGACAAATATTGCCCCTTGATCTTCTCTTGAACAAACTTGAGTCTACACCTCAAAAGGAAGCTGTATGCCAAATATCAAGTCTCTGCTACAGCTGGTTCATGAAAAGAAGATTTTTTTAAAATTGAGGCATTTTGGCCCCACCCCCTCAATATGAGCAGAAACACAATTTGAAAAAAAAAACAAATGCCCCAATATAACCACAACTCAAGAGAAATTTCATTAAAATGTGGCCAGTGGTTTGGGAGAAATAGACCCAAACACCACCTTCACAACGGACGACAGACAAAAAGTGATCAGAATAGCTCACCATGACTTTCAGTCAGGTGAACTAAAAATCTGTAAATATCCACAACAAAGCTATATACCAAAAGTTTTCTCAATGTGTCCAACCATAATGAAAAAAAGTCTGGAAAATGAAAAAAAATCCTGAAAACTCTAAAAATTCTAAGTTCAAGGGCGGTAACTCCACCAAACATCAACCGAGTGGAACGACATTTGAACTTGATCTGTAAGTATCCATAACAAAGCTATATATAAAAAAATTTCTCAATATGTCAATCCATAACAAAAAAAATTGCGACATCAATACCGTAGCTGCGATGGGTGGTGCAATCTGCAAGTCCAAAAAATATTCTCAATTTACAGGTGATGGTGAAAAAAAAACCAAGAAAAATATTTGGAACAACATTTGCATCGGACATGGCCTAGACATGAATGAGATACACTTGCATATCAAATATGAAGTCATTCCAGCAGGTAGTTTGAAAGTTCTTTTAGAAACTTGTTAGTCACAAAATTCTAAGTTCATCAAGGGCCATAACTCCAAGAAAAATATTTGGAACAACACATGCATTGAACAGTGGCTAGACATCAATAAGATACACTTACATGTCAAATATAAAGTCATTCCATCAAGTATTTCAAAAGTTATTGAGTTTTGAAACTCGTTGGTCACAGACAGACTGACAGACAGACCGACATTGCCACTTATAGAGCTGCTAGTCGCAGCTAAAAAGTCTGGAAAACGGTAACTAACAGGGCTCGCCTTGAGTAAAATGGTCGGGGCCTAAAAAAAGTCCCACACATATTGAGGTCGGGGCCTTTTCGGGGCTGATTTTCCATTTTGTCCATTATTGTTAGTGCTTTTTTGTGGAAAATGTCGGGGCTTGAAAAAAAGCCCCCAGCAAGTGCTCCTCGGGACTGATCTCGGGGCCTGGGCTGATCAGCCCCGACTAAAGGCAAGCCCTGAACTAAGTTCAAGAGCAGCAACTCGATCAAACAAAAATTAACTGAGCGAAACGAAATTCAAACTTGATCTGTAAGTATCCATAACAAAGCTGTATACCAAACATTTCCTCAATATGTCCATCCATAACGAACAAAAGTCTGGAAAACAATTATGGACAAACAGACAGACGGATGCCAACGCCATAACATAATGCAACCGTTTTTATAAAATGGGAGTATAATGAAAAAGATATCTTTTTCTAAAAATTAAAAAAAAAAAAATTCATGTGACCCCTCGTTGGAACAAGCTCATCGCACTTGTTTCAATGAGGAGAGGCACATGATATGATTTTGTCGAAATGTTTAGAAAAAATTGAAAATAACAATGAAAGTGTCAATGACACTGTAGCTCAACTTGTCAAGACAAAGACATGTACATGTATAGTATGTGACACAGCAATGACAAACATCTAGGTAATGACCTGATAACAAAGGTACATATAAAGTATTGTAACGGTATGTACATAAATACTGACCGTTGCCTGTAACAAATGTATAGGTAAAGTATTGTAAAGGTGGGTGACAGTCAGATGCTAAACTAGAAAAAATCATTGAGTCCCACAGTGGGTCTGACTGAACCCCAAAATATTTGTTCTCATAGCACAGTGATAACAAAGGCACCCCAAAACACACTCATTCCTGTCCCAAAGTGAAAACAAAGGTACCCAAGAAGTTTCGTGAAGATCAATTCACAAATATGAGCTGTGCAGAAGTTGATTGACAAAAAACTGATTGGACCAAATTTCGGTACAAAATGGCCACTGGCAGCCATCTTGAATTTTGGACCACGCCCAGAAACACTCGTTCTCGTCCCAAGGTGATAACAAAGGTACCCAAGAAGTTTTGTGAAGATCGGTTCATAAATACAGCCTCTAGCCCGAGCCGTATTGACATGTGCACTTACAGAGTATAAGTAGCACTGAATAAATCAAAGTTCATCTAATTTGCATAATTTCTGCACGAGAAAAAAACCCGTACTATATGTGATGTATTCCATGTTACTAAACATTCATACAAAAATTTATTCAAATCAGAACTTTCATACAGAAGTTCTGTACAAAAGACTGATTGCACTAATTTTGGTACAAAATGGCTGCTGGTGGCCATCTTGAAATTCGGACCACACCCAAAAACACTCGTTCTCATCCCACGGTAATAACAAAGGTACCCAAGAAGTTTTGTAAAGATCGGTTCATAAATACGGCATCTAGCCTGAGCCGTATAGAAGTTGAGTACAAAAAACTGATTAGACCTAATTTCAATACAAAATGGCTACCGGCAGCCATCTTGAATTTTGGACCGCACCCAGAAACACTCGTTCTCGTCCCAAGGTGATAACAAAGGTACCCAAGACGTTTCGTGAAAATCGGTTCATAAATACAGACTCTAGCCCGAGACGTATTGACATGTGTACTTACTGTGTGTAAGCAGCACTGAAAAAATCAAAGTTCATCTAATTTGCATAATTTCTGCACGAGAAAAAAGTTAAAAAAATTATAGTAATTTATATATTTTTTATACTTACCAATGACCCAGACTTAGCTGGTGCTAACTCCAACAAAACCAGGGCCAAACACAAATTTTGCCCCCCAATCCCCAAAATTTGCATCCAAAACAAAAAGAAATCATGTCCTAAAGGACCTCCATACTACGCCTCTACTGCGCATGCGCAGTGACGCAGTCGTCCCGAAATTGGCGCCAATTATCATTCTTACTGGCAGTGCCTGGTCAGCGCTATGTACTCAGCGGGGAGGCAAGAGTTCCCAACTCCAGGGAGGGCCATCCCCGTCTGGGTCATTGGTAAGTATAAAAAATATATAAATTACTATAAATTTTTTAACATTTTTATACTGTACCAATGACCCAGACTTAGCTGAATAGTAAACAGGCTGGAGGGCCTAGGACATAGAGGAAAATCCAATAAGCTCAACTATATAGTAAAGAGGTAACCCCTTAAGGAGAAAAGGAGTATTAGGCTTTACATGTATCTTTCTTATTTAATATTAAATTAGAAAGATACACTACCCTTAATAATTGAGCACAATAACATTCATGTTCTCTATTAACATCCAGTATAACCCTTATACTAATTATTTTTAAAGCAAGCCAATAAATAAAGTAGTCCAGAGAATTGAGACTCTTTATAATCATTTAAAAGTGTCCGAGTATTGTATATTAAAGCCCGTTTGACACTTGACATATACAAATGCTTCACACCGGGCTACACTTTAAAAATAAGACATGAATGAATTTAAACATTAATATTACACTTTAAAACCATCCCGGAAGCGACTCAGAAATACTGACTTGGAGGAGGCATTCCCTTGCTTTTCACTATAAAGCAGGTGACCTAAGGGAACACCCCCCCCCCCCCCCCCCTTCCCCTTGCCCTGGGTCAAATAGCCCAGAGCGAAGAGGGCAGCCGGACGGAGTCACTGCCGGAACAGAAAGCCTGCATAACTATAGTTGCAACTGTTTAGTGGACGACATTCTGAGCAACAGATAACGGACCTAAACAATGCAGGTCTCCAGAAATGGACTCAATATTTCTGAGATAAAAATTCGTAAATGTGGATGGCTGAGACCAATAAGCAGCCTTCATTAAATCTGTAATAGCAACACTATTAGCATAAGCCCAGGAAGTAGAAAGAGCTCTTACTTCATGAGCAGAAATCTTAAGCACAGACTGCTGAGAAGAAGATAAATCTTCATAAGCAGTACGGATAGTTAACTGAATCCATCTAGCAATAGAATGGACTGAAATGTCCTTTCTATTAGGCATCAAAGACAGAAAGAAACGTTTCCGTCCCTTTCTGATAAACTGAGATCTCTGTTTATAGATACGTAGTGCTCTAACAGGACAGAGTAAAGGCCTACGCCCGTCTGAAGACGGAAGAGCCTTAATAACAATAGGTTCCGGATATTTATTAGGAGCCTGATTCTTAGCTAAAAAACCCACATTAGTAGTGAAGGTGATAGTGTTCCCAACACTACGATAATGAGAATCATCCACCGATAGTGCATGAAGCTCACTGACTCTTCTGGCAGAAGAGAAAGCTAAGAGAAAAGCTGTCTTATAAGATAAGAATTTGAAATCTACTGTCCCAAGAGGTTCAAATGGCTTTTCCTTCAATTTAAGGAGAACCCAAGCTAAATTCCACTTAGGAATTAATCTAAGAGTTCTGGGTCTATTTATCGAAAAGTTTCTAACCAACTTCGATAAAGAGACATTAGATCCAATTTGTAAACTATCATGATGTGCATAGGTATCAGATAACATAGATCTATAACCCTTTATAGTAACAGGCTGCAGTTTGATTTCGTCAAACAAGTATACTAGAAAGTTTGCAATGTCTGGTATAGAGGGATCAAATATATCTACAGAATGATCCCTACACCAACGACGAAAAACCTTCCACTTAGCCGCATAGTTTAGCGAAGAGGAGGTCCTCCTACAGTTAGAAATCGCGTCCACTGCTCGTCCTGTAAAGTGCTTGCCATGCAAGAAGGACCGCACAACGGAAAAACGTGAAGGTTGAGACCTTGCGGGTTGTGATGGAGTTGGCGCGATTTCCCCTGCGAAAGAAGATCCTCTCGTGGAGGAAGCTTCTGCGGTAGGTCCCACAACAGACACCTGAGTAGATTTATCCACGGTCTCTGTGGCGACAGAGATGCTACCAACAGAATCTTGCATTGAGATTGTTTTATCTTTAGCAATACTTGTTGAATTAACGGCGCTGGAGGATACGCATATCCTATCATTCCGTCCCAAGGGATCGACAGAGCGTCTACTGCAAATGCTCTTGGATCCGGACACGGAGACACATACGTCTGCAACTGATTGTTGAGATGTGTCGCAAATAAGTCTATCATTGGCCGTTCCCATTGGTAGCAAATCTGATTGAATACTTGTTTGTTGAGAGTCCACTCCGACGGCAACAAGCGACCCTTTCGTGAAAGGGAGTCTGCTAGCACATTCAGACGACCCGGTATGTGACGGACCGAAAGAAGAACGTGATGTTCTAACGCAAACAGAAGGATTCTTTCCGTTAGATTGAACAATGGAACTGAATGAGTGCCTCCCTGATTCCGTATATACGCCACTACTGTCGTATTGTCGGATAGGATTTGGACATGAGCATCGTGAATAATGTCCATCCAGTGATGTAACGCAAGCCAAATTGACATCATTTCCTTGATGTTTATGTGCTTGCACAGGAATTGCGGATCCCAAAGACCCTGGCATCTCGAATCCGTTGGGATTAATGATGCACCCCAACCTGTTTGACTGGCATCCGTCATAACGGTAAAACTCGGATCCGGCAACTGCAGCGGAACTCCTTGAGTTAACCACTGAATGTTTGCCCAAGTCTGAATCTCTTGTTTCACTTGATCTGACAAGAGAACGTCTACATCGAGCGACTGAATTTTCACACTCCAATTCTGAGTCAAGAAAATTTGAAGAGGACGTGTGCGTAGCCGCCCCATCAGAATGAGATCCGCGGCGGCTCCGCACAGACCTATCAGTCTCATAAATTCTCTCGCCGTGACTTTGTCTGCGTGCAGACAATAGCGAGCGTAACAACTGACTAATTTCGCTCTGGTTAACGGCAGACGAACGAGATTGTTGTGCGTCTCAAAGCTCATTCCCAGATGAGTGAATGACTTGGACGGCACCAGATCCGACTTCTCCTCGTTTACTATAAAACCGAGACGTCGAAGCAATAGAAGAAGATTCTGAACATCGTTCAGAAGCGTTAACTCGTTGCCGTACCTCTGAAGAATGTCGTCCAGATAGGCCGACGTTACCGCAGACGAATGAGCTCGGAAGTAGATCATTACCGAGTTCATTACCCGAGTGAAAGCCCAGGGTGCTAGATTCAATCCGAAGCACATCGCCCGGAATTGATACACCACTCCTAGGACTGCGAAGCGTAGATACTTTCGGAATGTCGGATGTACCATGACGTGAAAGTACGCATCTTTGAGATCTATGCTCGTTGCATAATCGTTCACCCGAATACTCGCTCTGACCGATCGAATCGTCTCCATATAAAACTTCGGAGCAACGATCAGCTTGTTTATCCAGCTCAAATCTATGACTGGACGGAACGAGCCGTCTGGTTTCGGAACCAGAAACAGATGGCTGTAGAATCCCAGAGATTCCTGGTTTTCTACGACCTCTACCGCGTTCTTCATTAAAAGAGACTGCACCTCTGATAACAGAGCGTCTCTTTTCTGTGGATTTGACGGAAGATGAGTCCACTTTGGACTTCGAGTTAATGGAAGCTTTCGTTTGAAGGATATCTTTAGACCTTCCGAAGTCACTCCTCTCACCCAAGGGTCGTCTGTAATCGACGCCCACTCTTGGGAAAAACTCGACAACCTTCCGCCAACCGGAACGCGATAGAGGTTTAAGCCATCACCTCCTGGACCTGCGAGGCCTGCGGTAGGAGAAACCACGTCTTCCACGACCCGCACCTCGCCTCGTCGACCTCGGGGCGTCCGACCGATTGTCCCGGCCTGAAGGACATCCCGAACGAGAGTCGCTATCCTGACGGTCTCTCGAATAAGACCAAGAGGACGCACCGGAACCTCTATAGGAACCTCTCTTGGGCGCATTAGACCCAGAAGTGCCTGTCTTATTCGTGTCTGCTGTATCCGACTTTTTAGGAGCCGATCTGAACAACAGAGAATCATTAGCTTTCTTTTTAATTTTATCATAAATAGCGGAAAGCTTGCCGTCAAAGAGAAGTTCTCCTGAGACCGAAGCGACTCTAAGAGAGTTCTTCACCTTAGAATCCACTAGTGTGGATGTAGCTAGGGCTGCGTCACGTCTAACCAACTCCAGATTTGCCACTGAAAGGGCGGAGTTACACGTGGAATAAGCTACTGCCCTTGAAAGAAGTCTTAAAGAGGATTGTATATCCTGAAACTCTTCCCCTTGAAGGCGCAGTGATAACGCCTTAGTAAGGTGATCTGCGTAAGATAAGGCATCTAAATTGGCTCTGTTAGACGCAATAGCTGTTTCCAACACCGCGGTTGGAATAGAAGCTGACGACGGTAATGATAGCTCTAAGTCTTCCGCCTCGTCGTCCATACGCAGAGGAACTCTCGGTATACCCTGTCCTGCCGTATCGAATTTATTCCTTGCATTAATGAAAGGCAGGTTAAGAGTATTAGAGGACAAGAAACCTGCTTTCCCCGTCCTGGAAGCAAGTTTAAATATAGCGTCGTTCAATAATTCAAATGTTCTTGCAACATTATTGGACTGCGACGGAAACTCGGGAGCGATGTCCCTGAACCGCTCAAAAAATTCAGAGTCCAATGACGCTATAATTCTCTTGTCCGGAAGCGCAGCAGTCTGGCCCGACGGAACAACTTGAGGGAGAAAGTGCCGGATGAAGTCCATGGCAGCTTTATGTTGTTCCGAAAGGGATAGCTCCAAGTCATCCGTATCCCTTTCACCATCCGGTCGGACCTCCCGATGTTCCCGGTCGTCCGCCCCCGATGCTTCGGCGGAGCGTACCGACCCAGCGCCGTCGGATAATTCTCGATCCGACACCGTTTCTGTCGGCTGCTGGGATGCTGCGATAAGCTGTGCTATCTGCACAAGAATGTCCGACGTCGAGACCTGCGGAGGCGCAGTCTTTCGCTGCTTCGCCGAGGGCAGCTCCGCATCAGATGGCTCCCGCATACTTTTCCTATGCGAACGTCCGGAGTCCATCGGTCTCGAATCCCTGGCTGCCGGATGGTGTGACCTGGTCGCCGAAGAATCCTTCATCGGCGAAGCTGGTAAAATATCGGCGGTCACGCAGCCAAGGTGCGGTCGTGTGCGCTGACGAGAAGAGGAAGCCTTAACAGTCTCTGCGGACTGCTTATACAACGGAGCGTCCCGAGCGACGGACGTATGCTCCGCTAAAGACACATTTTGTACCACAACATCTGGTCCCAGATGTTGTTGTACGAGAGAGGGACCTCTCTCGCTCGCGGCCCGGCTGGACCTGGACGAGCTAGGAACCGGACTAAAAGGCTTCCTCCGTTCTCGCTTACTATCCGCCGTCACTGGGTGTGCATCTATTATGTTTATAGTGCTCGCATCACCCAAAATTTCCTCTTGGACCGCATCGGACGAACCCGGCTGCCGAACCATTCGGTGAATGGACGCTACACCGGGCGAGCTAGCGGACGACATTTGTCTAATCTCCATGAGCACTTTTGCCGCTAGCTCTGAATTCATTTGTGACGACGGACGCACACTTGAAGAAGATAACATGGAAACATCACCCTGTTCTGGTTCCTCTGAAATAGAAACTGAGAGAGTAGAGTGACCTTGTGGAGAAAGAGCCGGCATAGCTCTTTCTCCAGAAACAACATATCGTGACACACGTTTCCAATGTTTCTCATCCCAATGTTCACATATAGGACAGGGATTAATGCGAGAACACTGACTACAATTAATACAATGATCATGAAAGTCAGAGGAAGATTTCTTCCTATTACAATTTGAACAATGTCCCTTCATTGTGAAAGAACAACAATAAGTCCTAGTTACTCGCCAAAACCCCTGACACAAAGATACATAATAACATGATCCATTAATAAATGAAAAAACAATTGCAAAACAAAATAATTTTGAAAAAATATTTTTTCAGAGAAGCCCAAGTTGCTGAAAAGTAACGTTGAGCCCCGATGGATCCGATGGCAAAGTGTGGTCAAAAATTTTAAATTTATATAAAATAATTAATGAGACACTTTCGGATAATATAAATGTATCTTATAATGAGATAAACTACCACAAAGGCAAACAGCCCCCCTCAAAAAAGGCTGTTGCCAATGAAAACAAACAGTGTAAACACACTAGAAAACATGACTCCAGGCACTGAAAAAACTGGCCCGGAATCAGTCATCAATTACACTCTATCTGATGCAAAACAGAGACTCCCAGGGGAGAATCTGTAGAACATCAGATGGAAGATGCAGAACACAAACGTTATACACCCATGGGTGAAAACGTAACTATGGGGAAAATAACAGAAAACATTCTGTAACCAAGCAACTCTCCCAGGAAATTTTAGAAATGAAATTTCTCAAAAATATGCCAAAAGCATGGGAGAATTGCCAGGGGGGACTTTAGAAGGCTAGGGGAGAGGAAACACTGAATAAGCAGTGCAACAATTAGCAAGAATGACAACAAGAGGCCCATGCCTCGAAAATAGGCAACTTAACATAATTTCATCAAAAAATTTTAAGTACAGCCCTGATTATTTTTTGCCACTTCTTTTTCCTCTCCTCCTTCTATCCTCCTTAGAATCACATTTTCTCCAAAAATTACGTGTCTGGCATCCTTTAAACTGAGATTTACAAGCACAAAGATCAGTGAGATGTTGACTGATGAAGGGCCAAACAGAGAATGATAATTGGCGCCAATTTCGGGACGACTGCGTCACTGCGCATGCGCAGTAGAGGCGTAGTATGGAGGTCCTTTAGGACATGATTTCTTTTTGTTTTGGATGCAAATTTTGGGGATTGGGGGGCAAAATTTGTGTTTGGCCCTGGTTTTGTTGGAGTTAGCACCAGCTAAGTCTGGGTCATTGGTACAGTATAAAAATACCCGTATTATATGTGATGTATCCCATGGTACTAAACATTCACACAAAAAAATTATTCAAATCAGCGCTTTCTTATGGAAGTTCTGTGCAAAAATCTGATTGCACCAAATTTCGTACAAAATGGCTGCCATCGGCCATCTTGAATTTCGGACCGGACCCCAAAACACTCGTTCTCGTCCCACGGTGATAACAAAGGTACCCAAGAAGTTTTGTAAAGATCGGTTCATAAATACGGCCTCTAGCCCGAGCCGTATTGGCATTTGCACTTACAGTGCTGAAAGTAACACCAAAAAACATCAAAGTTAGTCTAATTTGCATAATTTACGCACGAGAAAAAAACCCGTATTATATGTGATGTATCCCATGGTACTAAACATTCATACAAAAAATTATTCAAATCAGAGCTTTCATATGGAAGTTCTGTACAAAAAACAGATTTCTGCATCGTCGGTACAAAATGGCAGCTAGCAGCCATCTTGAATTTCGGACCGCACCCAAAAACACTCGTTCCCGTCCCAGGGTCATAACAAAGGTACACAAGAAGTTTCGTAAAGATCGGTTCATAAATACGACCTCTAGCCCGAGCCATAGCCAATTGTTGACGTACGGACAGACGGACAGACGGACGACGGGCCATGACAATAGCTCAAATTTGACTTCGTCAAAGTTGAGCTAAAAATTAAAATAATAAATTTTGATATTGTCTGCATTGGGTGAAGGTTTATAGTACTAATTTTATATATGAAAACCAGGGGCTACAAGGAAATTAAAGTGGGTTGGAGAGAGGAAGCAAGAGAGAAAAAATAAGGGAGTCAGTTTAAGGAATTAGAAAGACAGTGGCACAATGAAAGTGTCACCTTATATACGTCTGCATGTTGCAATGACTATCACCAAAAACACCCTGAAAAAGGATGTCTGTTTTCTCCTTCCCAGCACACATCCTAAGTCAGACTTGGAATTATGCTGAAAAATCACAAAAGATCTTCTGAAAAGACCCCATGGGCTTGTGAAAATTTTTGATTGAAACTGAGTGAAATATTCAGTATTCCTGGAAGCCATCACTGGAGTGAAGAAATGGATTGAAATGGTAATCAACAGGGACATAATTAAGACAGTTTTGAAAAACTAGGACTTTCTGGTTGTGTGTTTTTACACATTCACAAACAGATTGAATCATTAATGAACCGGAGGACACTGTTTGACGGTGCGTAATACGCCGGCACTTCCAGAAATTATAAAACATTATTCATGTTCCAATTGAACTTTACTGTCAGTTTCTCCATTTTAGTTAATTATATTCAAACAAAAAGCATGTAAGTGTAAAGGAAGTATTTTTGGTTACAAGGACTTAGAGAATGGTTAATGAGTTATGAGTTAGAGTTAAAAGGTTAAAGCAGAAGCATGAAGCGTGATAAGAATTCTAAAAGTCCGGAAAATGGTAACTAAGTTCAAGGGCAGTAACACCACTAAAAATGAACTGAGCAGAATGAAATTCGAACTTGATCTGTAAGTATCCGTAAAAAAGCTGTATATACCAAATTTTTTCTCAATATGTCCATCCAAAAAAGTCTGGAAAACAATTCCGGACAGACAGACGGACTGATGCCAATGCCATAACATAATACAGCTGCATTAAAATGTGGGCATATAAAAAAGTCTGTAAAATGGTAAAAATTCTAAGTTCAAGGGCAGTAAATTCAACAAAGATCAACCAAGCGGAATGAAATTCGAACTTGATCTGTAAGTATCCACAACAAAGCTATGTACCCAAAATTTTCTCAATATGTCCAACCATATCGAAAACAAGAGGCCCCCAAGGGGCCTTAATCGCTCACCTGACAAAGTGGTTCAAAGAAGTATTTTGAGTCACATTCAGTTAGTCAGGGTTCATAAACACTACAGAGGAATGAAGCCATGAAATTATTCATAACTCTGGTGTCCATATCAGATGCTTATTATCCAGGGCATTTAATTAACCCTAGGCAATATGCATTGCCAAGGTATTTGCCGACCTAAAACCCATTTTTGTCGGCAATAAATTTGCCAAGGCATTTTCATGAATGTTGCGATTTTTAAGCACATGTTCAAATTTTTTTCGGTAGGGAACACCAAACTCAAGGATTATCACATTAAAAATTGGTTTTGAGGTCAATTTTAATGTTTATATATCATTGTTTATTCTAAACTGAACGTACTGAAAAGTCATCTCATGATCTGTTCAGTTGACATGCTACTGCGGTTTGCCTTAATTGCTCACCTGACAAGTTGTTCGAAGAAGTATTCTGAATTACATTCAGCTAATCATGGCTCATCAACACTTCAGAGGAATGAAGTCATGAAATTATTATAGGGGTCCTTTTTTTTAACATAAGTTCACTCTAATTCCTTCAAAATGCTTTTTGAAGCAATTTTTTTTCCTCTGCTTAATTTAATTAATCCCTGGGGGTGGGGAGTGGAGTTGGTGGTCATAGGGGCATTTTTTTTTTTTTGGGGGGGAGGGTTTGTGCATAAAATCACACTAAATCTTTCAAAAAATATTTTGCAGCCAAACATTTTGTTACATCTAATCAACTGCCCCCCACCCCCCCAAATCTTTCAAAATATATTTTGCAGCCAAACATTTTGTTACATCTAACTAACAGCACCTCCCCCCCCCCCCCCCCCCAAGGAAGGGAGGGGAGGACATATGGTAAAAACATTTTTGCATAAACCACTCTAATTTATCTAGGAACTCGATTTTGAAAAGAATTGAAAAATAAATTCCGAATTTGGTTTCAAATTTTCCAAATCAGAACCGCACCCAAAATTTTCTGACTATAAAAAAAAAAAAAATTTCATCTCAAAATTGAAGAAAAAACATAAAAAATCAAAAAAAATTTTTCCGAATTTTGGTCCCGGACACAAAATTTTCAGGCTAACAAATTTTTTTTTTCCTCTCAAAAGTGAAAATGCATAAAAAAAAAAAATTTTCTTCGAATTTTGGTCCAAAATTTCCAAGTCGGAACCAAACCAAAATTTTCAGACTAAATTTTTTTCCATCTCAAAATTGAACAAAATGCCTAAAAAATCGAAGGAACTTGATTTGAACAAACCTGAATCTGGCCCCCTTAGAGATGATGTATATCAAATATGAGAGGATTCTGACTGGTGAATCTGAAGAAGAAGATTTTTGAAGAATATTCCACGTATTGCACAAAGTTAAAATTTGGGCTCTCATAAGGAGCCCAAATATTAACCCAGCGACCCAATTTGAACAAACTTGATTCTGCCCCCCCTAGAGATGTTGTATACCAAACAGGAAAGGATTGTGACTGGTGGATCTGAAGAAGATTTTTAAAGAAATTTCCTCAAATTGAACCAAGTTAAACTTTGGGCTCCAATAGAGAGCCCAAATACCATCTCAGGGACCCAATTTGAACAAACTTGAATCTGTCCCCCCCTAGAGATGTTGTATACCAAATATCGAAAGATTTCAACTGGAAAATCTGAAGAAGAAGATTTTTAAAGAATATTCCACATATTGCACTAAGTTAAAATTCGGGCTTCAACAGAGTGCCCAAATCTTAACCCAGGGACTCGATTTGAACAAACTTGAATCTGACCCCCCTAGAGATGTTGTATAACAAATATTAAAATTTTTTAGTAAATTTTGTTTCTTAACATACCTACCACAATTGTTTACAATTGGCTGTGACATAAGTGCAAGCTCTACTTCGGAACTAACTCATGCAAGCTTTCAAGAAACTTTTCCAAACAAGCTGGAAAAGTAATAGAGTGCAAAAGTACGAAAAAGATCGAAAAAGGGTCGAGTGAGACCAGTGCTCGAAATTACAGGTACTCTCTCTGCACACCTCTTGCATTTACCGAGCGCATACGCAACAACCGTAACGTCAATTCTGTATTTCCGCCAGCAAGAAGTTTGTGATTTAGCAGGGAGGCATCACTATCAAAGATATTCCCAAGGAGGGTGGGCCTGCGGTAAACAATTGTGGAAGGTATGTTAAGAAACAAAATTTACAAAAAAAACCTCTATGTCGGAGACAGGACCTGATAAAAGGCAGGCATGAAGAGACAGGCTCGCCAGGTTGTTGTGATACTTCCTGGGATGACTCTGGGAAAGAAGATCGTGACGTAGAGGTAGACGAATCGGCCGATCTGCCAACAGAGGCTGCAGCAGATTGATCCACACCCTCTGTGGCAACAGAGGTGCAATCAGAATGATCCTGCAACTGCAAGCACAAATCTTCGCTAATACTCGAGGAAGAATCGGTGCAGGTGGGAAAGCATAGCTGATCCAACCTGTCCAGTCCAGAGACAGAGCGTCTACCGCAAATGCCAGAGGATCTGGACAAGGAGAGACAAAGGTCTCTACCTGATGATTCCAGCGAGAGGCAAAAAGGTTGACCTGGGGACGTCCCCACCACTCGTAAATCGCCTGAAACACCGAACGATGTAGCATCCATTCGGTTGGAAGGACACTGTCGCGTCGGGACAGGGAGTCTGCTAGGATGATGAGATGCCCGTGAACATGTCGAATGGACAACCGAGCATTTACATCCCGCGCCAACAGAAGATCCCGAGATAGCCGATGCATGGGAATCAAATGCGTGCCTCCTTGCTTCCATATGTAGGCCACTACTGTCGAATTGTCGGAAAGAAGTAGGACAATATGGTCCGACAGGTGAGGGATCCAAAGCCGAAAACTCAACAGAAGAGCAAAGAGCTCCTTCTGGTTGATATGACGGCCCACCTGCTCGCTGTTCCACTCGCCGTGAGTGGACAGACCGAGAGGATCCAATGTCGGACCCCAGCCCTGATCGTTGGCATCCGCAGTAAGGATGCGATCGGCCAAAGGAAGATCCAATAGAACACCCTGTGTCAGCCAGGGAACATCGGCCCAAGGGTGGAGGTGACAAAGCAGGGACCGATGAATAGGAAGTTCCAGGCCCAGCGGATTAACATTCGGATGCCAGTGTTGGAGAGGTCGAACAAACAAGCGACCGAGTGGAATGAGATCTGTCACTGAACCGCAAAGGCCCAGCATCTGAAGGAAAGTCCTGGCCGAGACCGAGGAAGATTGAAGCAGGTTCCGAGTCAAGGCGGAAAGAATCGTCGTCCGAGCATTGGTGACCGACACCATATTGTTAAGAGTGTTGAAATCCATCCCCAAATGACAAAAATGCTGAGAAGGAAGGAGATCCGACTTCTCGTGATTGACTCAGCGACGCTAGTAGGCAAAGAAACTGCCGGACATCTGACTCCAGAACAGCAGCATCGTGGTGCCGTTGGAGGATGTCGTCCAGGTAGGCTGATGAAGTCACAGCCGACTGAGTACGGTGGAAAGCAAGCACATGTGACATCAGTCGGGTGAAGGCCCAAGGAGCCAGGTTCAAATCGAACGGGAGAGCTCTGAATTGATAGACTTGATCCCGAAACGAGAACCGAAGGTATTTCCGTGACGCCAGATGAATGGGTGCATGGAAGTAGACATCCTTCAGGTCGTTACTGGCAGCAAAGTCGCCTTGATGAACTGAACGTCGAACCGACCAGAAAGTTTCCATACTGAAACGTGGAGCTATTATGTACTCGTTCAGGATACTCAGATCGATGACAGGACGAAATTGGCCGTTTTTCTTTGGCACCAAGAAAAGTCTTGAGTAAAACCCCAGTGAAAGGGTGTTCCTGATCACCTCGATCGCCCCTTTGGAGAGGAGATTGTCGATCTCCTGCACCAGAAGGTCCCAACGTAGAGAATCAGAAAGGACCCGAGTCGGGAGGGGCAACCGAGATAAACTGGGGTGCCGATGGAAGGACAGTCGCAGACCAGATTGTATGACATCGAGGACCCAAGTGTCCGACGTTATCTCTGTCCAACGGTCATAAAACAGCGACAGCCTTCCCCCGACTGGAGGCGAATCGAGGTGAGGACCTTTGCTTGTGGCCTCGACGAGGCCCCCGAGAGGAGGAACCACCACCTCGGGAAACGACAGAGTCCTGAGACTTTCCTACCTGAGGCTGTCAGCGAGCCATGCCGCGTCGATGCTTCTTCTGAGCAGAGGGATCAGACAGATCCAAAGGCGTAACCGATGTTGCCGACGAGGCAGACGCAGCTGGATGCTTGGCGGGCCTGGAGCGACCACCAACTGCAGCAGCAGGTTGGTCCAGCAGTCGCAGCAAAAGCTGGTCCTTCGAATGACGAAGAACCTTGCCATGGACAGCTTCCATGGAACCATAGAACAACTGAGGTCCAACCAAAGAGGCAGACCTCAGAACAGCATGCTGCTCAGAAGGAAGGGATGGAGAAGAATCCAACACCGCATCCCAGGCGTGCCAGCTCATAATTGTCCGTGTTCTAGGCGTGAGCATGTGTCAAGTTCATGAGAGCCTGTGACAAAACACGAAAAGGCATCTGAGCATCATCAAACTCCCTGGTGGAAAATATTCGGCCAGGGCAGCGACGACATGGTCCACGAGAGATAACAAACCCAACATCTCTCGGAACAGGCTCACCATAGATTCAACTACCGACATCGGGAGAACTGCCGACTTAGGCTTAGTTAACCCGAGGGAAGAAGAATCCTCATCCACAGTAGTCATCCCTTGGAAGGCTGGTGGACAGACGAAATCGTAAACATGAAACCGTGATGGAGGCAGAAAAGCATCAGGTCTAGAAAAGAAAGAACCCTTGAGGGCCTTAGAACGCATTTTGGCGTCCAAGCCCTGGAAGGACTCAACAACCTGAGCCGATTGCAGAGGACGCAAAGCCCCAGAGCTAGAAGGCTCAACAGGGTTACGGCGCTCCACAGAGGAATGCGGCCGGACGGTCACAGATGGCTGGTCTGAAGGTTGAATGTCTGGCAATAAGCCAGACAAAATCCAAAGCCTGCCCCAAGACTGACGAGGGGGGGCCCGTCACCTTCAAGAAAATTGTCATCCTCTGTTGCAGAGGAGACGTAGCCCAACTCGGGCTGACCAGCAGAAACCTCCTGTGAATACTGTGCAGTATCCAAGGGGCCAGGCGAGACATCTCGGTGACCGACCAAAGGAGGTTGTGCCTCAGGATGCATAGGGAGGCCAACTTGAGGGATGCTAGAAAGCAACCGGGTGAGCGCCAAAACGGCATGACGCAGGTCACCCTGAGAATCCATCGCAGCAGCATCGCCCGACGGAGTGTCCTCCCAATGGACCCTTCTGGTAGAAGAACCCAAACCCTCAGAAGAGACTGACGACGAAGGTCGATCGGCAGACAGAATAGGGAGACGGTGAGAAGACACCGGAGAATAGTCCCGATTGTGACATGCAGGGGCAATCACTGACCTCTGCAGAACAGAAGGTCACGCCTGCAAATCCTCTAAAGAGAACAATGGCGTACGTCGGTCGGTAGGTGGATCTGGGACACGGTGAGAAGACACCGGGGGATTGTCCCAAGAATGACAGGATCCTGCCATTGGCCTCTGCGCGGCGCAAGGCCCCAACTGCCCATCCTCTGAGACCGACGGCAAGCATCGATCGACATCCAGACTCGGAACACAGTGAGGAATCACCGGAGGAAGGTTCCAAGAGTGACAGCTAACCGGGGCTGTCACTGACCTCTGCCGAACAGCAGGCCCTGGATGCCAATGTCCCAACCCCATCCTGCTAGTTGGCACACTAGCAGGGGAAGGAGGAACAATAAACGATTCGCTCGAGGGGCAAGGAATTGTTGCCGAAGCGACCGAACGACTCAACTGACTAGGAGCAAACCTAGCCAGATGAGACGGAGCAGACAGCAAACCCATACAGCTTCGCCGCGAAGCCAGGGGAGGCTGAGAGCTCACAGACACACCGGCAGATACAGCCTCGGTCCCCCTAGACTGTATTCCATCCCCAGAGGAGATGGAAGAGCCACCATCATACAGAATAGGATCTGTAGTAACAATTTCCTCAGCAAATGTCGACGGCGTAGGAGGCAAATCAGAGAGGGTCACCGAGCTGACCTCGGAAAAGCTCTCTACGAAAACGCCTCAAGAGTGGCATCAGAAGACAAAGCGACCATGGTCTCCACGTCAGGTATCATCGCACTAGCACCGTCAACAGTTGCAGAGGAACTCGCCACAGAAAAAGACAGATCAGCATCCTGTGTGACAGAGTCACTACGTGCACTCACAGAAATATCTGATAAGGCACGGCTACCCTTACCCCCGAGAACGAGGGGTTCTAGCTCTAGACAGAACCACCTTGTTAACAGAAGCCCAGAATTTTGGGGACCAAACCCCACAAATACCACATGATTGGGCCTGAGTACAATTGTTGCAAGTGACACAGGTGGAATGAGAGTCGTCCACATGTTTCACCTGCAAGCAAGAGGAACAAGGAATAGTCTTAGGCATAATATGAAAATGAAATATGAAATCAAGCTTCCCTCCGACGGAAAACAGAACAATGGTTGTGTTCACACGTGGGAGAAAAACAAGACTATGTGTGAAAAAGCAAGCAAAAATTATCAAAAATAGCATTAAATAGTAATAATTTTGAAAGCTTGAAAAGGATACAATCGACTTGCACACAATCAGATGAAGATAGCACATACAAATAAGTTGTTTACGAAGATAACAGCTAAGAATAGCACAAGTCACAAAAATTTCCGACCATGTACAATGGCGGAAATAAAAGGAATTGACATCACGGTTGTTGCGCATGCACTCGGTAAACGAAAGAGGTGTGCAGAGAGTACCTGTAATTTCGAGCGCTGGTCTCGCTCGACCTTTTTTCGATCTTTTTCATGCTTTTGCACTCTATTACTTTTCCAGCTTGTTTGGAAAAGTTTCTTAAAAGCTTGCATGAATTAGTTCCGAAGTAGGTCTTGCACTTATGTTACAGCCAATTGTAAACAACTGTGAGTAGGTTGAAAAGAAATGAAAAGATTCTGACTGGTGGATCGGAAGAAGATTTGTTTAATTTTTGAAAAAATTTATGGGTGCTATCAGAGTTATGCCCCTTGTGGTGCCCCCTATGGGCATGGCAACTTTATTTGAACAAGTTTGAATTGACGTATGATAGAGAACATGCACTCCAGATTTGGTTCAATTTGGTTGAGTAGTTTGTGAGAAGTTGATAATGTGAAGTTAATGCTGGACGATGGATGGATGGATGGACGATGGACAGAAAGTGATTAGTAAAGATCCTCTTGAGGTTCGCTCAGGTGAGTTAAAAAGTCCGGAAAACGAAAAAAAATCTGGAAAACTCTAAAAATTCTAAGTTCAAGGGCAGTAACTCCACCCAAAATCAACCGAGTGGAACAAAATTCGAACTTGATCTGTAAGTATCCATAACAAAGCTATACATAAATTGTTTTCTCAATATGCCAATCCAAAACGAAAAAAAAGTTCGGAAAATGGTAACTAAGTTCAAGGGCAGTAACTCCACCAAAAATCAATTGAGCGGAATGAAATTCGAACTTGATCTGTAAGTATCCATAACAGAGCTGTACACCAAAATTTTTCTCAATATGTCCACCCATAACGAAAAAAAAGTCTGGAAAACAATTCCGAACAGACGGATGCCAACACCATAACATAATACAACCGTTTTTATAAAACTGGCATAAAAAAGAAAATTTGTTTAATTACCATATATCCAAGCGTGGAAATATGCAATCTATCATTTGCAGAATGAGGTCCCCAGAGGGTGAATTTGCTGATCCTATTCCAAACAGTGGGCTACAATTCCCCAATTTCCCCCAGGTAACTCTTTTTGTTAAGGCCTGAAACCTTTATTCAGACTGAGATTCACAGAAGGAGGGTTAATTTAGTAATGCTACCCTGCTGAGCACAGCCAAAGATGATACTTGAAAGACTGCTGTGTGGGGTTTTGGGGCCTGCCCAAGTCCTAACTCCCCCCCCCCCCCCCCAAAAAAAAAGAACCCATGGAGAAGGGAAATTTTTTTTTGCAAAAATTCACTCGATGTGAAATTGTTTATGGTCTTTGTTTTACAGCGGAATAAGGAAATCCAACACCCAGTAGTTATTGTGAGATCCACCTGTTACTGAATGTTGGTGATGATCTGACCACCCACATGGGAGACGTGGAACTGCTGTCTTTCATTTACAGCAGAAAAACTTACCTCTGCCTGCCCCTCCCCATGGCAACTGTGAAGGCCAAAAACACATATGACTGAAGTTTGGTGATGATAGGACCATCCACGTGTATGAGATATAGAACAAACACATAATGCTGGATTTGGGTGGATTTCCAGGTATTTTCTTTGTTTTAGTACAAGGACATGACATCCCCCCCTCCCCCCCCCCCCCCCCCCCCCCCCCAGTGGCAATTATTAGGTCCACATACATCCAAGTGCCTAGTATGGTGATGATCAGACCATTCACGTGGGAGAAGATTTTGAACAAACACACAAGCAAACAAACTATTCTCAAAAACCAGAGGCTCAAGTGAGCCTAAAACGCTCAAATTGTCAAATTATTATTATTTATTATTTGTGTTTAGGGTCACATATTTCTGCACAATGGCTAATCATGACCGCGACAGTTTTACGGGTGGTTGAAGCCGGAGTACCCAAAGAGAACCACCAAGCAACGGTGAGCAACTGTCAGCTCCCCAACATACTAACTCCACACAAGCAGGGTTAGCATTGGTTGAAGGCAAATGCACCATCGACGTGCGGTACGCCTTAGTACACGTGGGCAATGGGGTGAAGTGTCTTGCCCAAGGACACAACGTGGTTGCCGCAGGTGGGATTCAAACCGAGGACCTCTTGGCTTGTAGCCTGCACCTCTACCCACTGAGCCACCGCTCCCCCTCAAATTGTCAAAACAGATGAGTGTATCAGCATGTGATCAGCAGCAAGAGCATTTTTTCTGATTTGCTATGACACAACCAAAGGCAACTTTTTTGGCCATTCATATCTGCTGGTCCTAGGAAAGCTTTCTAGCAAACTCTGTTCTGTGAAGTATTATGAAGAAGAAGAATTTTCAAGAAATTTTCTCATATTGCTCTAAGTTAAACTTTGGGCTTCAATAAAAAGCCCAAATATTTGGCCAGGGACCTGATTTGAACAACCTTCAATCTAACGCTCCCAGAGGTGTTGTACACCAAATATCAAAAGAATCTGACTGCTGGATCTGAAGGAGATGATTTTAAATGATAATTCCCCATATTGCACGAAGTAAATATTTGGGCTCCCTTGGGGAACCCAAATATTAAACCAGGAACTCGATTTGAATAAATTTGAACCTTACACCTCTAGAGATGTCACATACTAAATATGAAAGGATTCTCACTAGTGGGTCTGAAAAATTTTTAAAGAAATTTTCCCATATTGCACTAAGTTAAAATTTGAGCTCCAATAAAGTGGCCAAATATTCATCCAGGGATCCCATTTGAACAAACTTGAATCTAACCCCCTTAAAGATGCTGCATACCAAATATCAAAAGAATCTGACTGGTGGATCTGAAGAAGAAGATTTTTAAAGAATATCCCCCAATTCCACCAAGTTAATAATCAAAAGCCCAAATATTAACTCAGGGAATCGATATGAACAAATTCAAATCAAATCTTACACCTCTAGAGATGTCACATACCAAATATGAAGGGATTCTCACTAGTGGGTCTGAAAAAGAAGATTTTGGTTGCCATGCCCGAAGGATTTTCATATAATTTAAAGTATTTATTAAAACCTTCCGGTAGTTGATTATTGGCCCAGTCATGCATAAATAGAAGGATAGAGAGAGAGTAAACATCATTAAATTTGAGAATTCGGTGGTACTTGAACAATGGGTCAGTATGGGAGGTATGTTTTTATTACTGATAATACGAATAGCCTTTTTTTGCAACTTAAAAACTCTATTTGTTTGGGGGCGTGTCCCCAGACATGGATGCCATATAGCAAATTGGTGTGAACAAGAGAAAAGTACAGGGTTTTGAGGGCCCTTATTGGAAGATTTTTTTTTGCCCTATTTATTGCTTAGATGGCAGAAGCCATCTTTGAGCAGACTGCCGAAATGTGACTCTTGAAGTTTAAATTTTCGTCAAGATGAATGCCAAGGAATTTAACACTTGTCTTATCTTGGCCTTTCCCAATCAGTGCAATGTCAATTTCATTTAGAGTTAATAATCAGTTTGTAATTCCGTATGAATCGCTATTTGGGTGAAGTAACATGTAGTTGGTTTTCCTCTCATTCAGTATCAGTATATTTGCGGAGCACCATTCACTAACTTTTTGCAACTCAATGTTGGCATTTTCAAAGAGGGTATCAAGGTTATCATTTGAAGCATGTGCTGTTGTGTCATCGGCAAATGATAAAATGTTTAGAACAATGGAATTGCTTAAATCATTAATGTATATCAAAAATAGGAGGGGACCGAGAACTGAGCCTTGCAGCACCCCCACTGGTATATCTTCAACATTTGAAGTTATATCAAGGTATTGGACATACTGTTTTCTGTCTGTTAAGTAATCTTTGAACCAGTTAAGAGCTATTCCACGAATGCCATAATGTTCTAATTTTTTTAGAAGAATGAGGTGATCAATAGTATCAAAGGCTTTAGAGAAATCGAGAAAAATTGATATAGCACAATCTTTGGTCGGTTTGTCATTCATACGGGCGACATCATTGATGAGGTGAAGAACTGGGTGTACAGTGGAGTGTCTCTTCCTAAAACCAAATTGGTACTGATAAAATACATTTTGGGTTTCTAAATAGCTCGAAAGGCGACTCTGCATAAGTTTTTCTAAGATCTTTGAGAAGGCAGGTAGGATACTGATGGGTCTGTAGTTATTGAAAGATTGTTTATCTGCAGATTTATAAACAGGGGTGACCTTGGCTATCTTCATTTTTGTGGGGACGATGCCAGAATTGAATGATAAGTTAATAATGTGGGTTAGAGGCATAACAATTTCCGTGATGCTTTCTTTTAATAACTTACTAGAGACATTAATATAATCTTTACTCTTTTTGGTGTGCATTTTCTGAACACATTGCAATGCATGTGGGGGAAACAAAAAAGGAGTCACTGGAACTTGTTTTTAGGTAATCGGAAAAATGTTGGCAGGATGGAGTGGCATCGTTTTGTAGCTTGATACCAATATTAACAAAAAAGGAATTAAATTTGTCAGCTATTGTTTTGGGATCAATGAATTCAACCCCACTTTTGACAAACAAGGATGGTAGACCAATAGTCCCCCTTGATTTGTTAATTGCTTTCTTCAAGAGATCCCATGATTTCTTGAGGTTATTCTTGTTATCATTCAAGGCAATTGTATAATAATCTTCTTTACATTTACGTTTTAGGCGAGTAAATAATATACAGTGAGCTTTATATTGTTCTGTGTTAATAGGGTTTGGAGATCTGAGTTTTTTAGTATGTAGATTTTTTTTAGTCAGTGATGATTGTAAGAGGCCATAGGCCATCCATGGTTCCCACTTGACGTGTTTCTTTGGGACTTTTACTATCTTTAGGGGGAACGCTTGGTTAAATGCTCTCTGGAAGGTATTAATAAAGTTGTTGTATGCGTTATTGGAACATGTTGCATTCAAAACATCTGAAAAGTCACTTTCCGACAGTAAAGCTCGAAAATGGTCAACATTTTCATGTTTAAAGGATCTTTTGAGGGTATCTTTGTTATTATCAGTATCGGATTTTCCGCAATGACTGACGCAAAAGGTTCCAAAATGATCACTAATATCAGTGATAATAATTCCAGAAGTATATTTATTTGGGTTATTGGAAATGATGTGATCGATTATGGTCGCTGTCGAGTCAGTTACTCTTGTTGGTTTAGTAATGGTTGGCATGAAGCCATAGCTGAATATCGTATCAACATACAAATTTGTTTTGGGATGGCGATTGAAGCCAAGCAGGTCAATGTTAAAATCTCCCATAAGGTACGCTACTTTGTTTCCATTATTGATTTTTTCAACAAGCCGAAACAGGCTCATCAAAAACTCATCTAAGTCTGCTCGCGGGGCAGTGTTAGGTCTATATATAATACCTAGAATACATTTATGCTTAGATGTTATTTCAACAAAGATGGACTCAAATACCTGGGGAATAAAAATTGAGAGATCGTTGCGTATTTTATACCTAAGGTCGTCCTTAATAAAATATTCATCAAGGTATCCCATTTCAATTTGAACAAACTTCAATCTGACCCCTTTAGAAATGCTGTATACCAAGTATCAAAAGAATCTGACTGTATGATCTGAAGAAGATTTTTAAAGCTTATTCCCCATAGCGCCCTAAGTTCATTATTTGGGCTCCTCTGTTGAGCCCAAATATGAACCGAGGGAGGCGATTTGAACATATTTGTATTTGACCGTCCTATGGATGCTGTATACCAAATATCAAATGATTCTGATCAGCGGTTCTGAAGAAAATTTTTTTTCAATTTTTGCAAATATGCTGACTCAGCATTTTTTCAAACGCCCCTACAGAACACTCTAACATAACCGATGGCCATTTTTTTTTTAATCCATTCTACCGGTCAAAAGGATGCTTCATACCAAATAACAGTTCTCTGTTCCATGTAGTTAGGAAAATATGGGCATTTGAATTTTTTTCTATTTTTAGCCCCTGGGATACCCACGGGGCAACAAAAAAAAATATTTTGGCCATCAATCAAGTACTTTGAACCCACTTATGCTACATGCCAAATTTGGTTCAAATCGGTCCATCGGTTCTTGAAATAGAAACTTTGGGCGGAGCCCAAAATGGATACGTGCCCACAGAGAGCCCAAATATTGATCTAACAACTTCTCTTGAACAAACTTTAATCTTCAACACAAAAGAGTGTTACATACCATATATCAAGGCAATCTCTCTGGTGGTTCATGAGAAGAAGATTTTTAAAGATTTTTAGGCTTTGGAATCATTGTCCAGAGCCTGAAGAAGGCAGCCACTCCATTTGAACAAAATAGAAAGGGTATACCCCAGGGATGGTTTGTGCAATATATGTTTGAATTTGGCTGAATGGCTGTGGAGAAGAAGCCAGGCTAGCAAAAGTTAACGGACGACGGACACCAAGTGATGGCAATACCTCACACTGACTTGCGGTCAGGTGAGCTAAAAAGTAGGATGGCTGGCTGGCTAATTTGCATAATTTATGGTTGTGAGAAAAACCCTTTACTATGCATTGTAAATTGTGCTAGTTGTTTTTGATACCAATCAAAATCAAAATCTGTATCATGATTTGGAGGTTCTTGCTTGAAAAGGGTAAATGTTATTTTTAGAACAAAATGGTTGAGGGTGGCAATTTTTATGTCTGTCAAAGCCCAAAATGTGACATTCCAGTCCTCTCGTTTTCCATCAATAAATTTTGTATGGATGGAAAAATGAATGGATGAATGATTGGACAGACAAATGAGTGGATGGACAAATGAAGAGATGGACATATGTTATCCGGTGTACCTCCTATTTTCTTCAAGAGACGTGGTATGACTAAAACTGGAAATCAAGATTTTCCATAGCAATACAGAAGATTGGAGAACAACACAGCAATCTTTGGAAAGGGTCATTTTGTTAATGACATGTGTACAAAAGTATATTTTATCGCTTGAGTCAATTTAAGAAGAAAGAGATTTACATGTGCTGAGGCAACAACAAATGAAAGAGTCAATGACTCTGTAGCTCAACTTGGATATGACAGGAATTAGTACTTGCTGCGACCAAGACAACTGAATAATGAATATGACAGGAATTAGTATTTGTTTTGGCCCAGTCAACAATAATAAAAGAATTACAAGGTGACTGTAATGGACTACAGATTAAGACCAATCATTGTAGATTATTATTTTTGTGTGGAAATTTTCAGTCCCAAACAAAATATTTTCAGACTAAAATTTTTTCTTCTTCTTAAAATTGACCAAAATGCATCAAAACACAAAAAACTAATTTCCGGATTTTGGTCCAAAATTTTCTAAGTCCCACCCGGACCCCAAATTTTCAGTGTAAAAAATTTTTTTTTTTTTTTTGTCTTAAAATTGACCAAAATGCATAAAAAACCAAAAAACTAATTTCCGGATTTTGGTCCAAAATTTTCTAAGTCCCACCTGGACCCCTAATTTGCATAATTTATTCACGAGAAAAACTCTGTATTATATGTAATGTATCCCATGGTACTAAACATTCATACAAAAATTTATTCAAATCAGATCTTTCATTTGGAAGTTCTACGCAAAAATCTGATTGCACTTAATTTTGAACAAAATGGCTGCTAGCGGCCATCTTGAATTTCAGACTGGACCCAAAAACACTGCTTCTCATCCCACAGTGATAACAAAGGTGCCCAAGAAGTTTCGTGAAGATTGGTTCATAAATACGGCCTCTAGCCCGAGCCGTATTGGGATTTGCACTCACAGTGCTGAAAGTAACACTAAATAAATCAAAGTTAGCCTAATTTGCATAATTTACGCACAAGAAAAAAACCTGTAATATATGTAATGTATCCCATGGTACTAAACATTCATACAAAAAATTATTCAAATCAGAGCTTTCATATGGAAGTTCTGTACAAAAAACAGATTTCGGCATCGTCGGTACAAAATGGCTGCTGGCAGCCATCTGGAATTTGGGACTGCACCCAAAAACACTCGTTCTCGTCCCACGGTCATAACAAAGGTACCCAAGAAGTTTCGTAAAGATTGGTTCATAAATACGGCCTCTAGCCCGAGCCATAGCAGCTTGGCACTTACCGCTCTGAAAGTAACACTAAATAAATCAAAGTTAGTCTAATTTGCATAATTTACGCAGGAGAAAAAAACCCGTATTATATGTGATGTATCCCATTGTACTATACATTTATACAAAACTTTATTCAAATCAGAACTTTCATACAGAAGTTCTGTACAAAAAACTGATTTTTGCATCATCGGTACAAAATGGCCACTGGCAGCCATCTTGAATTTCGGACCACACCCAAAAACACTCATTCCCGTCCCAGGGTCATAACAAAGGTACCCAAGAAGTTTCGTAAAGATTGGTTCATAAATACGGCCTCTAGCCCGAGCCATAGCAGCTTGGCACTTACAGCTCTGAAAGTAACACTAAATAAATCAAAGTCAGTCTAATTTGCATAATTTACGCACAAGAAAAAAACCCATATTATATGTGATGTATCCCATGGTACTAAACATTTATACAAAACTTTATTCAAATCAGAACTTTCATACAGAAGTTCTGTACAAAAAACTGATTTTTGCATCATCGGTACAAAATGGCCGCTGGCAGCCATCTTCAATTTCGGACCACACCTAAAAACACTCGTTCCCGTCCCAGGGTCATAACAAAGGTACACAAGAAGTTTCGTAAAGATCGGTTCATAAATACAACCTCTAGCCCGAGCCATAGCCAATTGTGGACAGACGGACAGACGGACGACGGGCCATGACAATAGCTCAAATTTGACTTTGTCAAAGTTGAGTTAAAAATCTGAACTCAATTTGATTAATTCTCCATGTGCTACGATCATATTTTCTTGCCCAGGACAAAATACTGCTACCTAGTACACTTGTAGAGGTATATAATACTAGATTTTGTTAACCTTACCTAATAAATTGACTATATCTGCCCGTAATTTACAAATTAGGCAGTTGAAAAGTAGATATATTTCAAAAACATTCAACAAAACCATATCATAAAAAATTCATCAAAACCATATCAAGTGACCCCTTATTGGAACGATCCCGTCAAGCTCATTCCAATGAAGGGTCAAATGATATATTTTTGTTGAATGTTTGGAAAAAATTTCAAAAACCATAATTAAAATAATAAATTTTGACATCCTGTTCATTGGGTAAAGCGTTGAGCAAGGTTTCTGTAGTCAAGGACTGCTGAAATTCATGGCTATCCAAGCCTGTTTCTCAATATTTTTCAGCTTTTTTCCAAGGCCTGACTATATCCAAATTGAAGGAGTATCAAAGCCCTGTCTTCACCAGTTCTGATGAAGACCTCCATTCATTACCCCTCCTCCCACTCCACTTCCCTACAAGGGAAGTGGCAAGATGGGGTAATGACCAGAGAGTCAGGGTAAGAACTATGTCTTTATGAACTCTGGCATATAAAACTATATACAGTAGAATCCTCTTAATTGAATATCCATTTTGCCAGTGAAAATTATTCAATTAACAGGAGTATACAACTAACAGAGATTTGGTCAGTTTCCTGTGTTCTGGAGATAAACTGAGCATTTATTCTATTATATCTTGTTTGACAGAGCTCATAGAGCTCTGTCAAACAAGATATAATAGAATAAATGCCTGTATTGGATGTGGTGAGGCCAAAAAGGTTGATAAATAAGGGGAATTTGGTGCGTGTCACAGTAATTTTTTCGACATATTACACAAATTTATATACAATTAACAGGAGTTTACTCTACAACCCATATGCAATTAACAGATCAAATTTATACTGACGGTATGGTAAATGGTTTTGTGTTTGAAAATTACATTCAATTAACAGGGATATACAATTAAGAGATATCCAATTAAGTGGGCTCCACTGTAGTTGTGATTAAGTGCTATGTCAGCATTTTTATTTTGTAAATATTAAAGGCTTTTCAAGGCCTCCTCCTGTGAAGGCTTTGAACGATCTTTATCATATTCAAGGCCTTTCCTTGAATCCAAGGCTCACGGGAACCTTGTAAAGAAAAAAATATCTCCATATTAAACAGCAGTTCTCCTGCCAATGATTTTTTGATGTAAGATGAAAAGATTAAGCTTTAACCCTTTACCCAACGAATCGCCCGCATCCGCCCACGTAATATGCAAATTCAGCAGCTGAAAAAATATTATTTTTCGAAAAATTTCAGCAAAACCATATCATGTGACCCCTCTTTGGAACGAGCTCGTTGAGCTCGTTCCAAAGAGGGGGTCACATGATATGGTTTCGTTGAAATTTTTTGAAAAAATTCAAAAAATGATATTTAAAATAATAATTTTTGATATCGTCTGCGTTGGGTAAAGGGTTAAATCTGATATAATGTGCACAAGAAAGTCAGTTTAATACTACCTGACGTAAAAAGTTCTCTCTTGAGTCACTACGAGCACCATCCTCTTCTCCTTCCAATAAAATTTCTTCATAGATTGGTTCATAATTTGTGTTTCTAAAACAACATTGGAGGAAATCAGTCAAAAAATATATTTATAAATACATAGGCAAGGAAGTCATCAGCTATATGGGAAATATACATGTACATGATAAGACGTAATTGAATTTTCTTTTTGTAAACCAGAATAAACAGAAAAAATTTAAAAAGAAGAATACTTTTACATATACCTAATTTTTTCCAGCTCTGAAACAGAGAATTAATTCCAACACAATCACATTTGGTACATGTATGTTCACATGCAAAACAATTTTCTAAGATAACTAAAAATTTGCGTTTTGGCCTCACAAACATAGGTTATGACCTATCAAATGACCTATCAATGGAACAGTCTGTGGAATTACAAAGGTTCTGTGATGGTACAAAAAAGTTCCATTTTGGCAAATTTGTGTCCTGTGACTACACTTTTACACTTTTAAATTTAATGGTTTGGATGATTCCTACAAATTGATAATTGGTAATATGCGCAGTCATCTTTGAATGAACATGCAAGTATTGACTAGTGGTCACCAAAGCAAACAGAAGACCGACTGTTTCATCAAATGACTGATCAGTTATTCAGGTAAATTACAAATGGGTGTTTTATACATGTAGTCGCGCGTTTGGACACACACAGTCTTGAAAATTTTTACATTCTACACCTGAGTTGAATCGTAACTGATAAACATTTAATTGAAATACATTAGAATATTTTGCAATTTGGTGTCAAATATCTTGTTTTTTTATAGATTAAAGGTTTGATGCATTCAGATTAATTAAACAAACTGATGCTTTTTCAGTTATCAGGGCTTAAATTGCATCTAAATTTGGGAGAAACCAACAATACATGTTAACCCTTTACCCAACACAGCTTTTTAATTTTAAAAACATAAACTGAATGTGATAATTTAAAAAATGAAAGTGTCAATGACACTGTAGCTCAACTTGTCAAGACAAAGACATGTACATGTATAGTATGTAACACAGCAATGACAAACATCTAGGTAATGACCTGATAACAAAGGTACATATAAAGTATTGTAACGGTCTGTACATAAATACTGACTGTTGCCTGTAACAAATGTATAGGTAAAGTATTGTAAAGGTGGGTGACAGTCAGATGTTAAACTAGAAAAGAAATCTTTGAGTCCCAGAGTGGGTCTGACTGAACCCCAAAATATTTGTTCTCATAGCACAGTGATAACAAAGGCACCCCAAAACACACTCGTTCCTGTCCCAAAGTGAAAACAAAAGTACCCAAGAAGTTTTGTGAAGATCAGTTCATAAATACGAGCTGTATAGAACTTGTGACAAAAAACTGATTGGACCTAATTTCAGTACAAAATGGCCACTGGCAGCCATCTTGAATTTTGGACCGTACCCAGAAACACTCATTCTCATCCCAAGGTGATAACAAAGGTACCCAAGAAGTTTTGTAAAGATCGGTTCATAAATACAGCCTCTACCCTGAGCCGTATTGACATGTGTGCTTACATTGTGTAAGTAGCACTGAATAAATCAAAGTTCATCTAATTTGCATAATTTCTGCACGAAAAAAAACCCCTTACAATATGTGATGTATTCCATGTTACTAAACATTCATACAAAAATTTATTCAAATCAGAACTTTCATACAGAAGTTCTGTACAAAAGACTGATTGCACTAATTTTGGTACAAAATGGCTGCTGGTGGCCATCTTGAATTTCGGACCACACCCAAAAACACTTGCTCTCATCCCACGGTGATAACAAAGGTACCCAAGAAGTTTCGTAAAGATTGGTTCATAAATATGGCCTCTAGTCTGAGCTGTATAGAAGTTGTGTACAAAAAACTGATTAGACCTAATTTCGGTACAAAATGGCCATTGGCAGCCATCTTGAATTTTAGACCGCACCCAGAAACACTCGTTCTCGTCCCAAGGTGATAACAAAGGTACCCAAGACATTTCGTGAAGATCAGTTCATAAATACAGACTCTAGTCTGAGCCGTATTGACATGTGTACTTACTGTGTGTAAGTCGCACTGAAAAAATCAAAGTTCATCTAATTTGCATAATTTCTGCACGAGAAAAAAACCCGTGTTATATGTGATGTATCCCATGGTACTAAACATTCACACAAAAAAATTATTCAAATCAGCGCTTTCATATGGAAGTTCTGTGCAAAAATCTGATTGCACCTAATTTTGTACAAAATGGCTGCCATCGGCCATCTTGAATTTCGGACCACACCCAAAAACACTCGCTCTCATCCCACGGTGATAACAAAGGTACCCAAGAAGTTTCGTAAAGATTGGTTCATAAATATGGCCTCTAGTCTGAGCTATATAGAAGTTGTGTACAAAAAACTGATTAGACCTAATTTCGGTACAAAATGGCCACTGGCAGCCATCTTGAATTTTAGACCGCACCCAGAAACACTCATTCTCGTCCCAAGGTGATAACAAAGGTACCCAAGACATTTCGTGAAGATCAGTTCATAAATACAGACTCTAGTCTGAGCCGTATTGACATGTGTACTTACTGTGTGTAAGTCGCACTGAAAAAATCAAAGTTCATCTAATTTGCATAATTTCTGCACGAGATAAAAACCTGTGTTATATGTGATGTATCCCATGGTACTAAACATTCACACAAAAATTATTCAAATCAGCGCTTTCATGTGGAAGTTCTGTGCAAAAATCTGATTGCACCTAATTTTGTACAAAATGGCTGCCATCGGCCATCTTGAATTTCGGACCGGACCCAAAAACACTCGTTCTCGTCCCACGGTGATACCAAAGGTACCCAAGAAGTTTCGTAAAGATCGGTTCATAAATACGGCCTCTAGCCCGAGCCGTATTGGCATTTGCACTTACAGTGCTGAAAGTAACCCCAAAAAACATCAATATTAGTCTAATTTGCACAATTTACGCACGAGAAAAAACCCCGTATTATATGTGATGTATCCCATGGTACTAAACATTCATACAAAAAATTATTCAAATCAGAGCTTTCATATGGAAGTTCTGTACAAAAAACAGATTTCTGAATCTTTGGTACAAAATGGCGGCTGGCAGCCATCTTGAATTTCGGACCGCACCCAAAAACACTCGTTCTCGTCCCACGGTCATAGCAAAGGTACCCAAGAAGTTTCGTAAAGATCGGTTCATAAATACGGCCTATAGCCCAAGCCGTATCCAATTGTTGACGTACGGACAGACGGACAGACAGACGGATAGACGGCCAGACGGACAGACGGATGACGGGCCATGACAAAAGCTCAAATTTGGCTTCGCTAAAGTTCAGCTAAAAAACCAAATACAATATTTACCAATAAAACCTTACAAATATGGATGTCATTGGAATTGGCTCATTGAGCCGGTTTCCAATGACAACCATATTTGAACAATTTTATTGACAAAGTGTCAGGATATTTCAGGTCATGTTAGCCTTAATTTGCTGGTGCACGAATCCTAGCAGAGATGCAGCGAGAATCTACATGAATTTTCTTGCATGAATCTTTGCGTGAATCAATTCTCGGATTCTCATTGAAATGTAAGTCCTGGTCATGTACGTTGATTTATACATGACAAATTGGCGATGTGGAAACTTTGAAGAGTCAGCATGTGCGCATGATCAGTCTGGGTTTTTAACGAATAGAACTGCTGGATTGCTTTGTAACATAAGTTTAGCACAGATTTCTCTGCAATTTTATTGACTGAAGTATTTGCTTAGTTCTATTTGTGAACTGCATGATGTTAAAGTATTGAAATGAAAGTGTCAATGACACTGTTGTTTAACTTGACTGTGTGTTGTGTTTGGTGAAAAGGATAATGTTCAATGTTTATGAAAGGATTATGAAATACAACAAGAATTGTGATAATTGAGAATATGTTAATTTCTGTTCCCTGTATGCTATGTTTTCAATAAAAATAATTTGAGGTGTAGACTGTACTAAAGAATTGAGGGGTGGGTTAATGTGGCCCTCACAGTTGATATAGGGCAACCAAAGTTACCAAGTTACAATGAAATTATTCCAAAACGAGTCATCCTATCACGTTACAATGAAATCCCTTCATAAATAGAACTCGTAGACTTTGCTAAAGGAATCTTGGTCACATGACGGCTCGGCAGTCACGTATGACCGATCATGACCAAAATAGGACAGTCTCATCTAGATATCATACCAAGTTATCCTACCAAGTTACAATTAAATCCCTTTATAAAAAGAACCTGTAGACAGTACTAAATGAATCCCAGTCGTGTGACCAGGTGGCGGTGATGGCTGACTGATTGTGACCAAAATATGAAAGTCTACATCATATCGAGTTATCCTTCCAAGTTACAATGAAATCACTTCATAAATATGTACTGTAGACTGTGCAAAACAAATCTAGGTCACAGGCCGATCACGGCCAAAATAGGACGTTCTCATCTGGACATTATACTGAGTCATCCTACCAAGTTACAATGAAATCCCTTCATAAATACGACCTGTGAACTGTGCTAAAGGTTTTCTGGTTTTGGGCTTGGGCAGCCATTGCGGTTGACAGACTGCGACCAAAAGGGGAAGTTCTCATTTAGACATTGTACAGAGTCATCGTACCAAGTTACAATGAAATCCCTTCGTAAATACGACCTGTAGACTGTGCTAAAGGTTTTCGGGTTTTGAGCACAGGCAGCCAACACGGTTGACCGATCATGACCAAACGGGGACATTTTCATCTAGACATGACCGCAAACCTGCATAAGAAATTTTGTGATGATCAGACAAGAACTGCGGGGTGTAGCCTGTACTAAAGGAAAATGTGAACAGACTGACAGACATTTGCACAAATGAATGGCAATAGCTTATCTTGACTTTGTCGAGTTAAGCTAAAAAGTAATATTTCCCTCATTTGATGCATTTTAATCACAGTCATTCGGGGGTTTTACGAATAATAATAAATGAAATATTGACAGATTTTAATATTTTCCATTCTAAAACAAACTGGTTTAAAACTTATGCTGGATAACACAGCAGAGTAGACCTTTTATATATGACTTATAAAATATATTTTAAGTAGACTTGGATGATCATTTTTTCCAGAATCAAACATCTGCAACAAGTCAAAAATTATTGTGGCTGGAATCTGAAATAGCAAAATATGCTATCATTAAGTCACTCTGCGACAGCATTTGTGCCAAATGATATCACTAATTCCAGATTGATAGAATGAGCTCAATGAACTCATTCCAATGAGGGGGTCATAAACTATATTTTCCAATTTTTCCTAACAGAAAATGAAACAGGAGGCCTAAGCCACACATTTGACAAAGTTGTTTCAAGAAGGATATACATGTGCTCAAGTGCCATTTCAGTGAGGGCTCATAAACTATATCTTGGAGACAAAAAAGAAAGAATAAAAAATTATGAATGGTGATTTTTATGATTTGCACTAATTAGATATTGCAGTTAGGTTAAGTGGAGGTTAATCCTTTACCTAACACAAAGGACATTAAAGTTTAATAGTATTTTTTCAATTATTTTTTTTGAAAATTTCAACAAAACCCTGTCATCTGACCCCCAAAGAGGGCAAAAACTAGCCTTCCTGGCCTTAGAAAATAATGACCCACATCTTTTCAGATCTCAGCTATGTTAGTGCTCTCTGTGAGATGGCTACACTGCCCCACCCACACCTCCTGGCCTCGGTAAGGCCCAGAGGTGTGGGAGGGGCAGTGTAGCCGTCTCACAGAGACTACCTTGTTAGCAACACCAAATAAAAAGTACAAATCCCACAAGGCAGAATTCATTAATAGTAAAACTTCATTTTGCCACTTTTAGCTTTTGTAAGCTTAAGGAGAGCTAATCACACCCCTAGGCCATGCAAGAGGAGTAATTTTTAGCCCTCCTACATTTTTAAGAATGCCAGGCCTGACATATGGTTTTGTTGAAATATTTTTGAAAATAATCCTTTTTTTAACAGCTCAGTTTGTAAATAACGTGGGTGAATGTGTCCGATTCGTACGGGTAAACAAAAATTCCAATGGATAAATCTTCCGTTCATTGTTTTACAGAGAAGTGACAATAAAGATTTTTCAACTACATGTATTTGGGATATTTCCATTTTCTTGATTTTGATAATATATGTATCTTGCATTCCCATGGGGACTTGGGAAGTTCTCTAGGAGGAGACCCTGTAGGGCTACACTGTATTTTGAAATACCAGAATTGAAATCTTCACCGGTTGAATATCATTCACGAAAAAGTAATACCAGTATATTGTGAGTAATATTTAATTTTGATTGCACTATACCAGGATTTATAGATCATGGTTCATTAATAGAGCTGTGCGGTTATGGAATTTTGCCTCGCTTTCGGTTCGGTTCGGTTTTTACAAAAATAGTTGAGTATTTGTTTTGGTTTCATTTTTTGGGGGGCGTATTGATTTAAAGGCCGAAAATGAACAAATATAAGGGGTTCTGACCAGTGAATAAGCCACAGGTATGTGTAAAGTAAAGGAGTGGTAAAGGTCTTGGTGTTGGATTGATATTTTCGGGATGATGAACCTGAACACAGTATCAGAATTCGGACGCAAACTTGAGTTGACACGAGATTTGGTGAGCTTTTCCGACCCGGTGGCCAGAGATGGTACCGGTAAGAAATTTTTTGCAAAAAAAGAAAACCCCAAAGAATAATACATACTGGGGAGTATATTGGAAGAATTGTTCCTCAATAAGACATATTTTGCTATGCTGTCATTTCATAAACAGAACGTTTCCAAAAACGGGAGGATAAAGACCAGAAGGTAAACTTGGTATCAGCTGTTAAAAACATCTGCTGCACATCAAGGGAGAGTACTTAAAACACACGTGGGGGAAATGACGTGACACACTGCAAACAAAAACAAGAGGCCCCACGGGGCCTGAGGGCGCTCACCTGATACTGGCCGAGTCATATCACCAAAATAGCAAGGGATTCTGCCTTGTGGTTATTATCAGTTTTTCAACATAAAAGTGTTTTCTCTACTTAGTAACCCAGAGTGTTCATATGTTAGATCCCCATATTGGGTACTCAATAATTTATCTATTTATTTATTGGAATTTAAGGTCACTTTCTAAGGCTACATCATTACAGAGGCATAATTATAATATCAGGTTTGGTCAATCGTTTATGCCTATTACTGCCCACTTTACAGGGCTTTCAACGCAGGAATTGGTTACTGGGCCCAATTTTATCAATAAACCAGAACTTGAACAAATTTCAATTTGCCGCTTCTAAGAAAACTAAAAATCAAATATCAAAAGATTCTGAGAGAAGTATCAGAAAAAAAAGATTTTTTAAGAATATTTCTCATACTGAATTAAGTTATACATTGGGCTCCCATAGGGAACCCAAAAACAAAAGCTTCTGAAGCAGTGGTTTGGGAGAAGAAGATTATTCAACGTTATTCCCATTTAAGGTCACTTTCAGCATCTAAGGCTACATCTTACAGAGGCGTAATTATAATATCAAGTTTGGTCAATCGTTTATGCCTATCACTGCCCACTTTACAGGGCTTTCAATGCAGGAATTGGTTACTACTGGGCCCAATTTTATCAATAAAGCAGAACTTGAACAAACTTCAATTTGCCACTTCTAAGAAAATCAAAAATCAAATATCAAAAGATTCTGACAGGAGTAACAGAAAAAAAAGATTTTTTAAGAATATTTCTCATACTGAACTAAGTTATACATGGGCTCCCACAGGGAGCCCAAAAATAAAAGCTTCTGAAGCAGTGTTTTGGGAGAAGAAGATTCTTCAACGTTATTCCCATTAGCTACACTGTTAAAAAATGATGACTCGGCACTTTTAGTCCTAGAAAAGAACCTTATGATAAAATTTTTACCATTTTTTTCTTCCGGTCCTAAGGAAGCTTCACACCATATAAAAATTCTCAGTGCCATGTAGTTCTGGAGATATGGGCATTTAAAAAGAAAAAAATTTTTTAGCTCCTGCAGTTCCCGTGGGGGACAGGAAAACAATTTTCGGCATAAATTAGGTACTTATGACCCAATAAGCCCTCATATCAAATTTGGTTCAAATCGACTTTTTGGTTTGGAAAATAAAAATTTTGGTATAATTTGGGCTCCCACAGTGAGCCCAAATATGAACCCAGGTACTTGGCTTTACCAAACTTCACTCTCAGCCCCTAAGAATGTTGTACATCAAATATCAAAACATTTTGACTGGTGGATCTGAAAAAAAAATTTTTTTTAAAGAATATTCCTCATATTGAACTAAGTTATAATTTGGGCTCCCACAGGGAGACCAAATATGAGCCGAAGGACTTGACTTGAACAAACTTGAATCTCACCTCCCTAAGCATACTGTATACCAAATATCAAAAGATTCTGACCGGTGGATGCGAAGAAGAAGATTTTAAAAGAATATACCTCGTATTGCACTAAGTTACAATTTGGGTTCCCAAAGGGAGTCCAAATATGAACTCAGGGACTTGGCTTGAACAAACATCAATCTCACCCCCCTAAGGATGATGCATAGCAAATATCAAAAGATTCTGATTTGTGGATCCGAAGAAGAAGATTTTTAAAATATATCCCTCATATTGCACTAATTTGAACATTTGGGTTCCCATAGGGAACCCAAATATGGACCGAGGAATTTGATTTCTACAAATATGTGAATCAATGTTCCAAAGATGTTATATGTAAAATATGAAAGCTTTTAGAGCAGTGGTTTGGAAGAAAACAATTCTTTATTTTTTTCCCATTGCCTACTGTGTTAAAAAATACTGACTCAGCACTTTTTCAGAGTCCCGAAAAAGTACCCTATGATAAAACCGATAGCAATTTTTTTTTACCAATCCTTTCTGTTGGTCCCAAGAAAGCTTCACACCAAATAAAAATTCTCACTGCCGTGCAGTTTTTGAGATATAGGCGTTTTAATTTTTTTCTATTTTTAGCTCCTGTGGTTCCCACGGGGCTACAGGAAAAAAAATTTCTGCATAAATTAGGTACTTATGACCCAATAAGCCCTCACATAAAATTTGGTTCAAATTGGCCTCTCGGTTTAAAAAATAGAAATTTGGGGTGGGGCCAAAATTTTTGCTCCTCCCATAACATCGCCAAGTATAGACCTACAAACTTCTCTTGAACAAACTTGAGTCTACACCTCAAAAGGAAGCTGCATACCAAATATCAAGTCTCTGCTATTGCTGGTTCTTGAGAAGAAGATTTTTTAAGAATTGGAGCATTTTTGCCCCACCCCTCTGCTCAATATGAGCCGAAACCTAATTTGCCCAAAAATCAAAATGCCGCTATATAACCCCTACTCACATGAAATTTCATTAACATGCGGCCAGTGGTTTGGAAGAAAAAGACCCAAACACCACCTTCACGCCGGACGACGGACGACGGACGAAAAGTGATCAGAAAAGCTCACCCTGACTTTCAGTCAGGTGAGCTAACAAGACTTTTTACAAAGCTGTTGAACTCAATTTAATATAAATAGCCTATCGATTTTAAGTGGGATGGTGCGCGATATTGTCTCAAGCTCTGTTGACATGCTGGAGCTGATAAATATTTATCTCCTGCTGTCGACTGTGGTATTTTGTGTGAGGCAGGCGATTTGGGTCCGCTGGAATCGCTTGTCTCAAAATGACAAGCCTGGACACCAATCAGAAATTCTCCGCCATGTTGAACAATGTTGACGCAATGGAAATAGTTTATAAAAAGGTTCAAAAGTCTTCAGAAAGTTAGAACAAAAAAAACACTGTCCACATACCGAATGTCGGTACTCTGAGGAAAAGTCTGTCGGTTATTTAAAAAAAAATGAAACCGACTGAATTTCGGTTAACTGCACAGCACTGTTCATTAAATATGAAATGGATACAATGTGTGACTATAGGAAGGACATCTTCAATTATAAACTGAATAAGTTTTCAAAATGATATGAATATTACGTAATTTATTTATTGGTGTTTAAGGTCACATATTTCTGCACAATGGCTAATCGTAACTGCAACATGGGTATAAAGTCAAGTCCAGCCAATCATTTATACCCATGTTGCCCATTTTAGAGGACTTCCAACCCAGGCAATGGTTACCAGGTCCTATTTTTCCAGTAAAACAGGGCTTGTTTACCAGAGTAAAAAAAACACTGCTTGTGTAAGATGCATGATTGATGAGATGGTTAATCAGTGTCAGAAGAAGGTTGATACAATAGTGGGCCACAAAAATATCAGTCTGAGAAACACTGATACAAAGATAATTCCCCATTGTTATTTAAACTCCTGTAAAAGCACTGTTGGGCAATCAATGAGCAACAATTTATTTATTTTTTAACTCTCATACTGCACTATGTTAAAATTTCAAATATAATTCTAGCCCAGGGATTTGATTTGAACAAACTTGAATCTCACCACAATAAGGTTGTCAGCACTACATTAACAAAAGGATCTGACTTGTGAATGTGAAGAAAACAATTTTTAAAGAATAGTCCTTTTATTGCACTAAGTTAAAAATTGAGATCCCATAGGGAGCCCAAATATGACCCAAGGGACTTGATTTGAACAAACTGAAATCTGAACCTCCGAAGGTTGCTGCATATCAAATATCAGAAGATTCTGCCTGGTGGATCCGAAGAAGCTGATTGCTAAAGGATTTCCCCATATTACACTAAGTAAAAATTTAGGTTGCCATGGGAAGCCCAAATATGAACCAAGCGAATTGATTTGAACAAACTTGAATCTGACCCCACTAAGGATACTGCAAACCAAATATAATAAAAGGCAGTGCAGCCACACGTCCCCCGAAAAAAAGTGTGCAATTTGAGGTGTTTGAAAAAAATTGGATTTTTCAAAGTCAAAAAAGGTACATAACTCCAATTTGAACTTGACCTGTATTTTATGTTGATACACCTCCATAACAAATTTTATTTGATTCGGTCAAGAACGTCTAAAGTTGTCATCAGGAAACAAAAATGAAAGTGTCAATGACTCAGGGACTGAACTAAAAAGAAAGATCCAGTAGTGTCATGTCACTCACTCAAGTTTCTACAGAAAAGACATCAAACCAATGCTACAAATGAAATCTGAAAAAAATCGGGTGAGGGATGGGGGCTGTTGGGTGTACTAATGGAATTGTTAACAATTTATATGTCAAATCCAAGATGGCTGGTGGCAGCTATCTTTTTCAACGGAATGCAGAAAAATTTGATAACACCCATCTGAACATCATAACAAAGTTACATATAAAATTTGAAAAAGATCGGGTGAGAGGTGCGGCCTGTAGGGTCTGCCAATTTATATGCCAAATCCAAGATGGCCACTGCCAGCCATGTTTTTCAACAAAATTCAGAAACATTTGACAGCTCCCATCTAGACATCACACCAAAACTACATATGAAATTTGAAAAAAATTGGGTGAGAGATGCGACATGCAGGGTGTGCTAATGGAATTGTTGATAATTCAAATGCCAACTCAAGATGGCTGCTGGCAGCCATATTTTTGAATGAAATTCTGATAAATTTGATAGCTCCCATCTAGACATCACACCAAAGTTATATATGAAATTCAAAAAAGATCAGGTGAGAGATGTGACCTGTAGGGTGTGCTAATGGAATTGTTGAAAATTTATATCAGAATCAGATGGCTGCTGGTGACCATGTTTTTCAACAAAATTCAGAAATATTCGATAGCACCCATCTAGGCATCAAACTAAAGCAACATATGTCAGCAATTTATATGCCATGTTTTTCAATGAAATTTGTAAAAATTCTTATTCAATTCCAATAAAAAAAATCATTAGGATCAGGGCGCAAAATTAGGGTTGGTCAGGTAACTGGAACCAAGCCATTATTTTTTTTTTGCCCAAAACTGGAAGAGCAAGATTTTCCATAGTGATACAGATGCCAAAGATGGCCACAGGTGGCAATTTTTTTTTTATGAAATGCACAAAAAATCAACAACGCCCATCTAGACATTGCCCCAAAGCCACAAAGCCACATATGAAATTTGGAACTGATCGGGTGAGAGCTGTGACCTGTAGGGTGTGCTAAACGAATTGTGGATGGATAGACGTATGGACGGACGGCAGATCACAACCCACCCAATAGCTCATACTTGATGTTGTTAAGTTGAGCTAAAATGAAAGCATCAATGACACTGAAGCTGAACTTGACAAACCTGAACTTCTTAAGTTATAACTGAAATGGCAAAATTGAAGATGATTGGTTCCAATGGTATTTGGTGAAACTTCAACATAACAGCATTGTGTGTGCACAACATCTGAGCAATCCATGCATTTTTAAATGTAAACCGTAAGGCTGGCTAAAGGATGAATGTTGATACACAAATGCAGTAAGTTCAAAGGTTATTGTAAACAGCAACTTTTTTCACAGAAATGAATGCTAATCAATAGTTCTTATTTAGAGGTCTCGCCCAATGAGCACAACAAGTTCAAAAACAATCCTACGATAAATGTGCCCTACAGGTCATGTCAAGAAAAGAATGTTGATGCACAAATGCAATAAATTCATTGATTGTTGCTAACAGCAACAGTTTTTGATGGAAATGAAAAGAAAATTGATAGCTCCTACCTTTGTCACCCTGAATAAGCATACAAAGTTTCAAAACAACCTGATAATGAATGTGCCCTCTGAGGCATGCCAAAGGAAGATGTTAATGCACAAATGCACTAAGTTTGAAGGTCATTGCTTGTGGCGATGGTTTTTTTTTCTTTCTTTTTTTATGGAAATTCATAAATCTGCAGAGAGTGCAAACGGGATAAGTTACTGCACAAATGCACTAAATTCAAAGGCTGGTGAAAACAACAATAAATTTTTATGGAAATGAAAAAAAATCAATAGCTCACATCTAGAGGTCACCCCAAACACACATACCATGTTTCCAAGTGATCCAACCATAAATGTGCCTTGAAGGGTGTGCCAAAAGGACGAATTGAGGCCTGACTAAACTAAGTTCAAAGGTCATGGCCAGCAGCAATATTTTTTGACCGAAATTGAAGAAAATCGAAAGCTCCCATATAGATGTCACCCCAAACAAGCACACCAAGTTTCAAAGCGATCCAATCATAAATGTGCCCTGCAGGGTATGTCAAAGGGAAATATTGATGCATAACTACACTAAGTTTTTACTGAGTTCATCGAAGGTCATTGCCAATGGCAACAATTTTTGATGGAAAAGGAAGAAAATCGATAGCTCCCATCTAGAGGCCACCCCAAACAAGAACACCAAGTTTCCAAGCGATTCAATCATAAATGTGCCCTGCAGGGTGTGTTAAAGGGAAATATTGATGCATAACTGCACTAAGTTCATCAAAGATCGTTGCCAATGGCAAAATTTTTTAATGGACAAGGAAGAATATCAATAGCTCCCATCTAGAGATCACCCCAAACAAGCATACCAAGTTTCAAAGTGATTCGATCATAAATGTGCCCTGTAGGGTGTGCCAAAGGGAAATATTGAGGTCTGACTAAACTAACTTCAAAGGTCATTGCCAATGGTAACATTTTTTGACGGCAATCGAAGAAAATCGATAGCTCCCATCTGCAGGTAACCCCAAACAAGAGGCCCCATGGGGCCTGAAGCGCTCATCTTGTACAGAACACAATTTAAACAGAGTCCAAGAATGAGTCTACATTAAGCAAGCCATCTCCACAGGCTACACTGTCAATCCTTGAGTCCCTCAGGAGTGACAAAAATAATCTGGGCATCATGCCTTTTCTTCACTTGATCATAAGTAAAATGTAGAGCTCCCCTATGAAGCCCCTTGATACAACCTATGTGGATTAATCTTAGTACCTCTAGAAGGTACTGAATACAAAATTTTTAATTCTTCAGCAAAATGGCCAATTCCGGCTCCCATAGAGAGCCCAAATATTAACCCAGGCTCTTGATTTGAACACAGTTAAATCTGACTTCCCTAGAGATGTTGTGTATCAAATATGAAAGCATTCTGACTGTTGGATCTGAAGAAGAGAAATTGTAAAGAAATTTCTTCGAATTACACTAAGTTCAAATTTGGGCTACCATAGCGAGCCCAACTATTGACCTATGGATCCGATTTGAACAAACTTGAATCTGATCCCTCTAGAGATGTTGTATACCAAATGTGAAAGCATTCTGACAAGTGAATCTGAAGAAGAAGATTTTTGAAGAAATTCCCTCATATTGTACTAAGTTAAATTTCATGTTCCCATATGGAGCCCAAATATTAACCTAGGCACTCGAATTGAACAACCTGGAATCTGACCCCCCTAGAGATGTTGTATACCAAATATAAAAGCATTCCCACTGGTGGATCTGAAGAAGAAGATTTTTAAAGAAATTTTCTCATATTGCACTAAGTACAAATTTGGGCTACCATAGTGAGCCCAAATATATACCTAGGGATCTGATTTCAACAAACTTGAATCTGACCCCCATAGAGATGTTGCATACCATATATCAAAGCATTCTGACTGATGGATCTGAAGAAGAAGATTTTTTTAAATTACCATCCATATTGAACAAAGATAAAATTTGGGCTTCCGTAGGAAGCCCAAATATTAACCTAGGGAATTCGTTTGAACAATCTAGAATCTGACCCCCATAACAATGATGTATACCAAATATTAAAAGATTCTGACTGGTGGTTCTGAAGAAGAAGATTTTTAATGAATATTCCCTATATTATCCTATGTTAAAACTTCGGGCTCCTGTAGAGAGCCCAAATATGAACCAATGAGCTTTATTTCAACAAATTTTTATCTGACCCCCCCCCCCCCCCCACCCCCCCCCCCCCACCCCCACCCCCTATGAATGCTGTATACCAAATATCAAAAGATTCTGATGATTGGTTCTGGAGAAAAGATTTTTTAAAATTTTTGCAAATATGCTGACTCAGATTTTTCCGATGCCCATTACAGAACACCCTAACATAACCGATGGCAATTTTTTTTTACCATTCAATTCTACTGATCATAAGGATACTTCATACCAAATAAAAGCTCTCTGTTCCGTGGGGTTTGGGAAATATGGGCGTTTGAAAATATTTATATTTTTAGCTCCCAGGGTTCCCATGGGGATGCGGGAATTTTTTTTTTTTTTTTGCATGGGTCAAGTACTTATGACCCAATACTACCACAAACCAAATTTGGTTCATACTGGACCATCGGTTCAGAAAACAGAAATTTTGGGCGGGGCCAAAAATCTTACCCCTCCTATTACAAAGCCAAATATTACTTCACGAACTTCGTTTGAACAAACTTGATTCTACACCTCATATGGAAGCTCCATAGCAAATATCAAGTCATTGTACACACTGGTTCTTGAGAAGAAGATTTTAAAAATATTTTGGAGCATTTTCCCCCACTCCCTCCCTATGGGGCTGGGCATGCTGAGTTGAACAAAAATGAAATGCCCCTTTGGGACCATCACTCACACAAACTTTCACTTGAATTGGCCCAGTGGCTTTGGAGGAGAAGACCAAAACATGGTGTTGACGGACGACAGATGACAGATGACGGACGACAGACGACGGACGGGAAGAGATGAGATTAGCTCAGCTTGACTTTGTCAAGATGAGCTAACAAGCATACCAAGTTTCAAACCGATCTGATCATAAATTTGCGCTGTAGGGCGTGCCAAAGGAATATATTGATGCCTGACTAAACCCAAGTTCAATGGTCGTTGCCAGCGCCAACATTTTTTGACGGAAATGGAAGAAAATCGATAGCTCCCATCTAGACGTCACCCCAAACAAGCATATCAGGTTTCAAAGCAATCCAATCAAAAATGTGCCCTGTAGTGTGTGCCAAAGGGAATTATTGAGGTCTGACTAAACTAAATTCAAAGAACGTTGCCAGCAGCAATATTTTTGGACTGAAATGGAAGAAAATCTAAAGCTCTCATACAGAGGTCACCCCAAACAAGCACCTCAAGTTTCAAAGCGATCTGATCATAAATGCGACTGGTGCGGTGTGCCAAAGGAATGCAGAAAAATTTGATAACTCCCATCTAGACATCATACCAAAGTTACATATAAAATTTGAAAAAGAGTGAGTGAGAGGTGTAGCCTGTAGGGTCTGCTAGTGAAATTGTTGACAATTTATATGCCTAATCCATGATGGCCACTGCCGGCCATGTTTTTCAACAAAATTCAGAAAAATTTGATAGCTCCCATCAAGTCTTCACACCAAAGCTACATATGAAATTTTGAAAAAGATGGGGTGAGGGATGTTTCCTGCAGGGTGTGCTAATGGGATTGTTGACAATTTATATGCCAAATCCATGATGGCCAGTGGCAGCCATGTTTTTCAACGGAATTCAGAAAAATTTGATACTCCCAAGTAGAAATCACACCAAAGCTATATCTGAAATTCAAAAAAGATCATGCGAGAGAAGCAGCCTGTAGGGTGTGCTAATGGAATTATTGACAATTTATATCCAAATCCAAGATGGCTCTCGGCAGCCATGTTTTTCAACAAAATTAAAAAATATTTGATAGCTCCCACCTAGACCTGACACCAAAGCTACATATGAAATTTGAAAAAGATTGGGTGGGAGATGCAGCCTGTAGTGGGGTGTGCTAATGGAAATGTTGGCAATTTATTGCCAAATGTAAGATGGCTGCTAGCGGCCATGTTTTTCAACAAAATTTGGAAAATTTCATAGTTCCCATCTAGACATTGCCCCAAAGCTACATAATAAATTTGGGACTGATCAGGAGAGAGCCACTGCCTGTAGGGTGTGCTAAAGTAATTGTTGGACAATTTATATCCAAATCCAAGATGGCCACTAGCGGCCATGTTTTTCAACTAAATTCGAAAAATCGATAGCTCCCATCTAGACATTGCCCCAAAGCCACATATGAAATTTTAAACTGATCAGGTGAGAGCTGCAGCCTGCAGGGTGTGCTAAAGGAATCATGGATGGAAGGACGGATGGACAGGTCATAACTGACGTTGTCAAGTTGAGCTTAAATAAAAGTGTCAATGACACTGTAGCTCAACTTGTGTAAGACATGTACATGTATAGTATGTGACACAGCAATGACAAACATCTAGGTAATGACCTGATAACAAAGGTACATATAAAGTATTGTAACGGACTGTACATAAATGCTGACCGTAGCCTGTAACAACTGTATGGGTAAAGTATTGTAAAGGTGGGCGAGAGTTATATGCTAAACTTGAAAAGAAATCTTTGAGTCCCAGAGTGGGTCTGACTGAACCCAAAAATATTTGTTCTCATAGCACAGTGATAACAATGGCACCCAAAAACATGCGTTCCTGTCCCAAGGTGATAACAAAGGTACCCAAGAAGTTTCATGAAGATCGGTTCAAAAATACAGCCTCTAGCCCGAGCCGTATTGACATGTGCACTTACTGTGTATAAGTAGCACTGAATAAATGAAAGTTCATCTAATTTGCATAATTTCTGCACAAGAAAAAAACTCGTATTATATGTGATGTTTTCCATGTTAGTAAACATTCATTCAAAAATTTATTCAAATCAGAACCTTCATATAGAAGTTCTGTACCAAAAATGGATTATACCTAATTTCGGTACAAAATGGCCACCGGCAGCCATCTTGAATTTTAAACCGCACCCAAAAACACTCGTTCTCGTCCCAAGGCGATAACAAAGGTACCCAAGAAGTTTCATGAAGATCGGTTCATAAATACAGCCTCTAACCCGAGCCATATTGACATGTGCACTTACTGTGAATAAGTGGCACTGAAGAAATCAAAGTTCATCTAATTTGCATAATTTCTGCACGAGAAAAAAACCTGTATTATATGTGATGTATTCCATGTTACTAAACATTCATTCAAAAATTTATTCAAATCAGAACCTTCATATAGAAGTTCTGTACAAAAAACTGATTGTACCTAATTTCGGTACAAAATGGCCACTGGCAGCCATCTTGAATTTTGGACTGCACGCAAAAACACTCGTTCACATCCCAAGGTCATAGCAAGGTACCCAAGAAGTTTCATAAAGATTGGTTCATCGGTTCATAATTACGTCAAAGTTGAGCTAAAAATGAATTTTTGAAGTAAAAAAAAAAGGGTATAACGCTGTCAAAAATTGTCGAACAACCCTGATTTGAACCTGACCTGTATTTTATGTTGATACACCTATATACCAAATTTCATTTGATTTGTCCAACTATAACTAAAGTTACCATCGGGAAACCAAAGTGGGATGGACGGATACCAGCTATTTTAATATTCGCCCAAAAATCTTTGGGGGGGGGGGGGGGGGGACAAAAAGATTCTGACTGGGAGATCTGAATAAAGCTTTCAAAGCACATTCCTCATATTGCACTAAGTTAAAAATTTGGACTCCCACAAGCAGTTCAAATATGACCCCAGGGACTAGTTTTAATGAAAATTGAAGCTGAACCTCCATAAGGATACAGCATCTCAAAAATTTCTGACTGATAGATCTGATGAAGAAGATAAAGAATATTTTTCATATTGCAAAGTTTAAGTTCCAAGTTCCCATAGGAAGCCCAAAAATGATTCCAGGTACTTGATCTTTACAAATTTGAATCTGACCCGCCCTTAACCTTCATCCTACCGAGTGGGTCTAAATGGAGTCCACTTGTATTTTTTTTGTTTACAGCCTTGAAATTACGAACATACCAGGGCTTGACTTTTGTAACTTTGTTTGTGAATCATTAAGTATGTTGTAGCGCTGATCTGTCACCCAGCTACCACCATGTTAGGCATGATTGTGAAATACATTTTATTTTGGGCCAAACGGACCCCAGTTAGGATATTGAACTTAGTACCATTTCTGTAAATAGTTTTTGATTGTTTTTCAGTAAATGTCCCACGGGTAAGGTTCTAAAGGCCTTATTTGAGGATCAGAAAGAATGAAAAGTGAAGATTGTGACACCTCAGACAGACTCTGATCACACACCCACCAACAGTGGCATAGAAACAATTGACACAACCCTTGACAAACATGATGGAAACCAGCTCTCTAATCAACCCTTAAACCAAAATATTGTAAATCGAGATCCTCAGATAAATAATCAGCAAGAAAGGGGAAGAACTAGAGCAAGAGGTAGAGGTAGGGGAGCTTGGGTGATACATGAAAGGGGTTGCACCCATTGAATCAGCAACAACATAATCAAAAGGTTGCTGACAATTCCCTGTGGGGAGAAATAGAAATCCACTGAATGTTGGAAGACAACAGCTTCTGGATATCATAAGACAATGGCCAAGTATACCTAATGCTGTAGACTGGAGAACACTTGAGGATGCTTTCAGTCTCTTCATCACCATGGCATGGCGGCTATTATAGTTGAGGGTTAATCAGTAAGAGTTACAATAACTTGTTCAAATAATGTCCAATGGGGATCATAAAACACAAATTTGAAAATTTTGACACCCTTTTGAGCTTATTTTTATTACATTTTTACTGCAGTCAAAATGGACCCCAGTCAGTAGGAAAAAGGTTAAAGATGCTCTATACCAATTATCAAAAGATTCTGACTGGTGGATTTGTAGAAGAAGATTCGGAAAACTTTTTTCTCATATTGGACTGAGTTAAAATTTGGGTACCTATATGGAGCCCAAATTTGAAGCCAGGGACTTGATTTGAAAAAACTTGAATCTCACCCACTAAGCATGCTACATACCAAGCATCAAAAGATTCTGACTGATGGATGTGAAGAAGATTTTTAAAGAATATTACTCACATTACACTCAGTTAAAATTTGGGCTCCCAAGGGAGCTCAAATATGACTCCAGGGACTTGATTTGAACAAACTTCAAGCTGACCAACACCCCCCCCCCCCCCCCCCCCCACCCCCCCAATGATGCAGTATATCAACTATCAAGAGATTTGGACTGGTATATCTGAAGAAGATTTTTTTGACTGGTTGATCTGAAGAAGATTTTCAACCCTTTACCTAACCTGAGAATAACTAAATTTTTTTCCATTTTGGGGATCAAAAACATACCTTACATATGTGCCCCCTTACTAGAACAGCTCAACAAGCTCATTCCAATCAGGGTAGTAAGTTAGGTTTTTGGCCGACCATGACAAACACAAGATATTTTCATCTACTCACCAAAATAAGTTGTTGTATAAATGCGATCCACAGGGTGTTGTGAAGAATTCCAAGATGGCTGCCATGGTGGCCATTATGGGCAGCCAACCATGATGAGAATATGTTGTTCTCATCATACAATGTACATTAAGTCACTGTGTCATGTTTCAAGAAAATTGCTGCACAAATGTTAGCTGCTGCCTGTGAAGAATTCAATATGGCTGCTGTGGCAGGCATTGTGGGCATAATGTTCTCATCTACTCATCATACAGAGTCACCTTGCCAAGTTTAAAGAAAACTGATGCACATATACGGCCTGTAACCTGTGTTGAAGAAAACCAAGATGGCTGTCGTGACAGAGATTGATGGCTGTTGACCAAGACCATAATGGGACGTTCTCATCTGGGCATGAACCTTAACAAGCATCAGAAATTCCATATACAAATCTATATTAATCTTCAAAGTTGAAGGAGTGATAACCTGGTAGAAATCATTATAGATGGAAAATTTGTTTAATAGTCATAATGTTTGAGAAGTTTCATTGAAATCGGTTCAGTAATGTAGGAGGAGTTGAGCTCACAAGAATTTCATCTGAAAATCCATAATAAATCTATGTTCAGGGGAGATAACCTGGTTAAAATTGTTGCAGAGAAAAATTTGAGAATATGCACATGTTCACTTGCTAGTTACTGTATTTGATCTATGTACTGAGACAGGTAAAAATAATTAATTTGCAGGTGTCTCAATTCTTAGTAAAAGGTAAAAAAAAACCACCTGTTTCGAAGTTTAATGAAGTTGTATGTGATTGTGGTAACAGGAATACCTTCATTCATATCAATAAAATAGTCAATAAATCAATTCGTGTTTAGTTGTAATTAATTCCTGTTGTAAACACTATACATCCATAAGAGAAGAATTCAACAGAATAATAACTCCCTAAATTAAAAGAGATTATTCACACATCAGCATGGATCGCTTACTGGCAATCACATGTGAAAATGAATTGTTTTCATAATAACAGCTGCTCAGTGTCAGTGAAGATGTTTTGAGACACCCAAATTTTCTAAAAAAAAACGGTTGGACATGACTGAATTCAACAGAACTCATGGCGTGAACAAATGGTTGTCCAAAAGGTAATTTCAACGGGGGTTTGAAAAAAAAAAAAAATCAATGAAAAAAAACGAATATAAAAAATAATTAAACAGCAATAATACTGATTTGTGTTGGTTTTCATTCAAATCCACCCTGGAGTTCCTGAATTTACAGCTATTTATAACAAGAGGGCTTCTCACTGGCAGGTAAGATATATCGACGAGTGTGAAAAGCATGTGTCAGCAAAGTAGGAAAGTCCCCAGCAACCCACAATTCAATAATAAACAAACTGCCGATCCATACTGAGTGTTACCAGCGATGAACGCTGTGTGCTCACCAAAAGAGAAGAGCATACAACAACATGAATAAGCAGGAACTACCAGATTAATAAGGTAAAATTCGGGCTCCCAGAGTGAGCCCAAATATTAACCCAGGGACTCGATTTGAACAAACTTGAATCTGACCCCCCTAGAGATTTTTGCATACAAAACATCAAAAGATTCTAATTGATGGTTCTGGAGAAGATTTTTAAAGAAATTCCCTCATGTTGCACTAAGTTAAACCTTAGGCTCCAATAGAGAGCTCAAATATTAACCCAGGGGCCCGATATAAATAAATGTGAATCTGACCCTCCTAGAGATGTTGTATACCAAATATCAAAGGATTCTGACTGGTGGATCTGAAGAAGAAGATTTTTAAAGAAATTTCCCCATATTGCACTAAGGTAAAATTTGGGCCCCCATAGAGAGCCCAAATATTAACCCAGGAACTCGATTTGAACAAATTTGAATCTGACCCACCTAGAGATGCTGTATACCAAATATGAAAGGATTCTGACACGAGGATCTTAAGAAGATTTTTAAAGTAATTTCCTCATTTTGTACTAAGTAAAAATTTGGGCCCCCATAGGAAGCTACACATCAGAAGGAAGCTACAGATCAAATATCAAGTCATTGTACCCACTAGTTCGTGAGAAGATTTTTCTAGAATTTTGGAGTATTTTTCCCTACTCCCTCCCTGTGGAGCGTGGCAGCTTTATTTGAACAAACTTGAATTGACATATGATAAGGACCATGCATTATCAAATTTGGCCCAGGGTTTAGGTGGAGAAGTTGATAATGTAATGTTCACAATGGACGGACCGATGGACGATGGACAGAAAGTGATCACTTGAGCTCCCCCTGACTTTCAGTCAGGTGAGCTAAAAAAAACAGCATGCCAAAATTTACTGAAATCTGATGACTGCTGTTCATGTTAATAGTTCTGTGCGGTATACCAATCTTTCGGTATGGTTATGAATAATTACATGAACACAGGTTTTTTCAAGTGCCCAAAAAAATGTGCGAAAACAGTTAAAGCATTTTTTTTTTTCCTTTTTCACTGTTTTGGCATCTTTTGTGTCCCAAACTGTAACAAAATGTCACCGATTAATCATAAAAACCAATTTAGAAGCATTATTAACAAAATTAAACCCCTTAATATAAAAATATTGAAGAATTTCATCCAAAACTGGCTTATGGACTTATGGATGGGGGTGGGTGCCCAATATTGAGCGGATAATTGCCTGACAATTTTTTCCGGAAGTCAACAAAAATATCTCTTCACAACATAATTCATTCATATCAAGTTTTTTTTAATGGAACATTCTTTAAAATAAAGCATAGTATATATAATATTGTCTAATGAGTCATAATAGCTAGGTGGGACTGATTTTTCAAAATGAAAAAATTGAAAATATTAATTTTTATTTCAACAAAAGCAATAAACTCTGATTTAACAAAAACAAAAAAAGTCTTTTTGATCATTATCCTGGTATGCAGATACGATAACAAAAACAAAAACAGAAGGTTTGCCATTCTTGAGCCTGAACAAAAACAAGTTCCCATTTATTCAACTAATATTTGCAACATATACACGATTACTGTATAAGCAGTAGTAAATTAATTATGGGCACAACAGGCACAGTGCTCACATATGCCTGCATATGCCATGATTTACAGAAATTAGACTATTCGAAGTGTATATCACTGCATATCAGAGATAAAGTAAGGAAAAGCTTATTTAAATTTGGTTTAAAACCAAAGGTTTCTGGGAAAAAGAATTACTGAGTTTCATTTGCAAGGTAAACACCAAGAAACTCAATTTGTAAGAATATTAAGCTACATATTTAGTTTGTCTCAACTGTCTGATCTGGTTTGATTGGGGCTTTACATTGATTTCAACAACTATGGCTATAGGATGCCTATATCACAATGTTGTTAGTTCCCAAGATGAAGGTAGAATTATTTAAACAGATCTACTGGATGGCCTAAGGAATCCACCAACCACTGGAGGAACCAACAAGCTCATCCACACAGACACCTCAATATAAGGATAAAACAAATTCCTTAGAATTTGCTACAATATAGTATTAAAATGTCTGTATGAACAGCCAGGCCATCGCTGCTGTGCGTTAACAACCTGGCTACCAAATGGGGACCTATTATACCCGGGTCCACACAGGGTTCAAGCTATACAGCAATGTGTCTGTGTGAACTGATGTGAATCTGGTAAGTCTAGAAAAATGCATCTGATAGAGTAAATGGAAACATGTTTGGACATATAAAAATATGCATTGAAACAGTGTGAATTATGCATTTTGAGTTAGTGTTTGAGTGCCAAAGTTTTGTATATAAAATGTATGAGAAGGGGGTGGGTCCCCCAAAATGTCATGGAAAAAATATGCAGGAAAGGGTGGGTGGGTGGGTGGGTCAAAAAATCTGCAAAATAGAAATTTTCACCTACGTTCATGCATTTTTTTTTCTGACCTCCCCTGCACACTGGAAAGATGTGATTGGCCTAAATTTTAGGACACATTAAAAAACAATGTACAGAAGTCAACAGGCGACATCAGATTTAGCATCATCGAAGTTCATTTGATCGATCGAGGCACAGCAAATACTTTGAAAATGATTTGCTGCTATAAGTAAATAATCGATTTGTACATTTTTTATCTCAGGGAAAATGAAAATTGACCCTAATTTATCATGTAAAATCGTGGATTCTTGGGAATTTTCAGAAACGTGTATAAAACCATGAACCAAAAGTGAACACTGGTAGAGTGATTCCACTCAAAATACTCTATAATTGCAACTAGATGAATGTCATAAAACATGTTATTTTACTTGTTTATCAAGGATGAACCCAAACAATGAAAGGTGGGTTACACCATGTCATTGACGCATTACATGACTGGCAATGATTGCACAATATTTTCACAACTGGGATTATCAGAGAGATTACTTACAGTTGCATTACTGCAATTTACTTGTGTATTTGGGATACTGGATACAGGATTCACTGGACCGTGGACATTAATCTTGTTGCCACTTTGTAAGATATGTGGGGGGGGGGGGGGGGGGGGGGGGCTGATCAAGTGTTATTACCAGGGCAAACTTACTGAAAAGCCTTGAAGTTGAAGAACATATATAAATGTTTCTTCTACCTGTTTCATTGGGGATGCGCGACGACTTGACTTGGGGGAGGGGCATGGCACAAGGACATAGAGGCCAACTGATTAGCTTAGCAAGTTATTTAATAAATCACTCGATTCAGTGTGATGATTCACACTGAATCAAGTGATTCATTAAATAACTTGCTCGACTAATCAGTTATCACTGTTGAATTAACTTGTCAAGTTCATGAGTTGTCAGCACTGAACCTGTTAAGTTTCTACATGGTTGAATGTTGGGAAATTGTGTCAGTTAGAGACCACTTTCAGTGTTTTGTGCACATGCCGAATACTCAATACCGTACCGAACTAATAAAAATCCAAGAAAACTTCAACCACCCAAGGGCAATAACTCTCCTAATTTTTATTGAAGATATTGTTAATATGAGGTGATACAACCAAACAGAAACTTATGGTAATCTGATAACTACTGCTTAATCCATTACCCAACCAGACGATATCAAAGTTTATAATTTAAAACAATTTCAACAAAACCATATCATGTGACCCGTCATTGGAATGAGTTCGGTGGGCTCGTTCCAATGAGGGGTCACAGGATATGGTTGTGTTGAAATTTTTGAAAAATGTTTTTTTGTCTACTGCTGAATTTGTAAATTATGTGGGCGGATGCAGCCGATTCGTACATGTAGGTAAAGGGTTAACCCTTTACCCAACGAATCGCCTGCATCCACCGGCATAATATGCAAATTCAGCAGTTGAAAAAAAATTATTTTTCAAAAAATTTCAACAAAACCATATCATGTGACCCCTCGTTGGAACGAGCTCGTAATTTCAACAAAACCATATCATGTGACCCCTCGCTGGAACGAGCTCGTCGAGCTCGTTCCAACGAGGGGTCACATGATATGGTTTTGTGGAAATTTTTTGAAAAATTTGAAAAAATGTTTTTTAAAATAATAAATTTTGATATCGTCTGCATTGGGTAAAGGGTTAATGAGTGCATACATGTGTCATGTGAGTGTTCTGGATGGACAGACTAAAGGCTTGATGGATAAAACTCATCACTGCATCCCTTCCCTGTGGGGGAATAATAATGAGCTGTGCCTTACAATCATCAATTCTTAAAAATTAGGACATTCCTCTTCCAAATTACATATTACTTTTTCCTTGCATCGAAGGTTTGAATGTAAAATTGTTTTAACAAAGATCAAGCTTTTACTTCAAAATACAAATGTATCAGTTTTTCTTCTGTAATTATAAAATAAACAAGAGGTCTCACAGGTCCTTAGACACCAACCAGAGAAAGAAGGATTTAAAGTAACCATCAGCATCTATGTTCAGTCAATAATAATTACAGAGCCAAAACATGAACCCCGACACTACACTTGATTTGCACAAACTTAAATCTTGAAAGTAATCACTAAAGTGCAACTTGAGCTTTGCTCGGGTGAGCTAAACATAGCATCTGTTGTAGATCACAATGATTTCTAACCTCATACTTTGCCAAATATTCTGTACAACATTTTTTTACATATATTTTTCTGAAATGGTCCAGGGAGCCCATGCCAATGGGAATATTCGAGTCACATTTTTTAGAGGAAAAGGAACATAAGAAGTAATAAAAAATTTTAACTTCAAATTAAACTTAGAACATTCATACAATTTTAAGCAACTACATGTGTACTAAATGCAGTTAGTTTTATAACAAACAGGGGTGGACTGGACCATGGATCAAACCTCCATCATTGTAATACTTTGGACAGATCCAACCTTGCTAGTTTAGTACTTTTCAATCCGGACTACTGCTCCACAGTGTCCAATCATTGCATATCATGATTATTGAAGCATGTTCAGTGCTGACAACATGTTAAGTCACTTATTATATTTTCGGAGGGTTAACAACCTGAATACAACAAAACTGCAAAAGCAAAGTAACTACATGCATATGCAGGTTTTCTTGTGCACCGGATTTCTATTCTAGACCAAATAAAACTTTGCCCTGACACCAAATAGCCAGAGAGAGTAAAACTTTTTCTTTCAAATTTACAGGTACTTTTGGCTAGGCACAACCTGCATGTACTCTCGAGTGCCTAAGAATAGTACAGGGCAAAATAACAGTACAGGGTGGAAAATTTCCTGAAAATTAATAATAGTACAGGGTCGAATAATAGTATAAGGTGAAAAGTTCCAAAATGTGAGCCAACCGCTATGCTCTGAACCGTTTTCAGACGTCTGATGCTCTTGAAGTGGTGAAGGGCTAAATTACTTTCAGTTAACATAATTTTCACTTGGATTTCACTTGTTGCAATTTATGGGAGAGTGCCTGTAGGCCACTCTTCCATAAATTGCACCAAGGCAAAAACCTTATCGACTAATTAATTCTGTTTCAGTGATGGTATGAAGCAAATCCACTGGGTACTAGGTATTAAAGTTATGGTATCAGTACTTCAGAATAAAGCCTAAATATATGCTTCCAGCTCTCTACCCATTAACATTTCCATTGCATCCTGTGTTTGCTTGTACATGTACCTCACTAGTTTGTTTTGGTGAACTTCTTGAGATAAGCAGCCGCTCTGCACATTCGATTGCTGAAAATTAATAATCATACAGGGTCAAATAAGGATCATACGTCAACTGGAAAATAGGGAAAGCTGCTTTCTTCCCCCACTGCTTCTGCAAGATATGCGTGTCTCATGTGAGAAGGCCATGTGAGAGAGATATCCAACTCACATGACCCACCTGACCTGCTTATTAGCATATTTAATGAGCCCAGAAGTAATCAATCATCACATTCTTCTGCAAACAAACAACATTGTGACACATTTCGGAAATATTAGCAGACAAACATTTATCGAACGAAAATGAAAATAAAAACACAGACCGCTAAACCAAAGGGAACTTGACTCTTTTTTATGAATCTTTGGGTGTATGTCATTAAGAGTGGACAGAGTTGCACGAAATTCCCATCAGAATGTTATGCGAATACATTGCAGAATTCATAATATGACACCATCGGAATGTGTCAATGTTCATTTTACTACAAATCTTTAACCCCGGTCTTGCCAACTTAGGAATTTAATTTCGTGGTACAGTACAGCCTACAATAGTGTGGAAACCTGGTCGCGCTAATAATGCGCTATTTGGGTGATATTTGCGTCACATTTGTATCTGAATATCGCAATATTTTTATAGGAATAACACGTCAGTTGGTCATGATTTGGCTGGTCAGACGCGCTAAGATGATCAAATATAACGTATTAACTTCCAAATCAATTTTTGTTATAATGTTTGCAATATATTTATATTATTTACAACACCTACACCACATCAAGATGCAAAATTAAAAACAACACATGTATGATTAATTATTAACAGTAGTCATTTCCATTATTTCCATTAAAAAAGCACAATGAATTAGTGAAGTGACTTTAAACTGCATACTCTCGAGAACACTCGTGAAGCCGGGTAGGCCAAGGGAAATCCGAGCTTCAATTGCATCAACATCAATGAATACATCGACAGTGATCGACTACATCAGTTCGTTTAACATAAAAATCTTTGCGTGACTCAAATCTTCCATATTATTATAAGTATCCGCTCCTCTTCTTTTCATCAAAAAAATTTCGAATGACAGTTATGAAAATTTCACGTCACGTACGTGTTTGTCTTGCGATATTTTCCACAACATGTTGAAAATGTCGCGTTAATGCTATAGGAATATCACCAAAATAAGGCGCTAATATGGCGTCATTAACAAAAGAATATCGCCTAACGGTATACTTTGTTATAGGCTGTTCAAAGGCTGTCCGATAAGCAAATCAGTTTTTTTTTCAGAAATGGACAACAAAATTGTTCGATATATCTGCACTTGCCCCTGAATTACTTTTGATGACATCAGGGTATTTTAGTGGGGAGAACAATTATCCCTGATGGGGGTGGGTGTGAGATAGGGAATCTCACTCTCGAGACAAAATATTTGGCTCAGACACTCGGGAAGCCACGTGTCTGGCCCAAATATCTTGCCCTCAGGTGAGATTTCCCCATCTCACACCCTCATCCATCCGGAATAATAATAAATTTCTAGACACAAATAGTAGCCAAGTTGAGGACGACAATGTTTTTAAGCATACAAAGGGCTTGCTTTGGCGTGGCACTTCTCAGGCTGACAAACAGATAAGGAAAATACACACACCGTTCAATCAATTGAAAGGATTCGGTGTACAATCATGGGATTCACTGTGAATACTTGATTTAGCAAAAAATTTACCTTTATCCAGTAGGGTGACTATCCCCCGAAGTCCTGTTTGCAAACAGTATCTGTTACTTTCCATTAAATGAAAAAAATAGGCTACAAAATGGGATGGTCTGCTGAATTTTTGGCTAACTACCTTTCCATGTGTGTCAATACTGTAAAAATGTCTTAGCCTTCTTTTGTGCTTGTCAAAAAACATAAGATTTTCACAGAAAATCTCATAGTATTCACAGCGAATACAATTGCACAGCGAGTCCTTTGAACAGTGTGAATACAAGACCATGGTCATTAAGCATGAATTACAGTCAATTCCTGTTTAAAATTCACTAATATGAAACAGGTCATGTTGGAATCTACATGTACTTTTGTTGGAACAAGAAATCTCTTGGTCCAATCATAAAATCGAGACCTTATTCTGCCCCTGTAGACACTTAAAGGAATCGACGTTTTTCAAACTAAAGTTCCCATGTGGTGAAAGATGTGTAATCCTACTTTCTACATGTAAACTCAAAAAACAAGCCTAAGTCTCTCGTCTGAGATAAAGTTGCCAAAACAGGAACTTGAGGTACAGCTCTGTGATCATAAAAGAGGTCTTTTTTAGCCTGAATCATGATCTGGTTCTGACATATACAGTTAAAACTAGAAGTCCTGTCACAAACTTTGTGCTTATCTAGGCTTAATTGTGCAAAGGAATTGCATGCAATTGCCATATCGAATGGCATCCAAAGCATGGCAGGTTCTCCTGGTTACTCATAGCAAACACAGGCAATGTTTCTGCCAATGGACCTCTGGGTTACCCGGAGGTCCATTGGCTGAAACATTGCTTGTGCACAGGCCATATGTACAGAATTCCATAGCCTTACTATGGTCATAACGCGTAGATTAACGTGCAGATCAACGTGCTATTTGTGTGCATTTCATGACAGGACTTCTAGTTTTAACTGTACAAGCAGGTTGAGATTTCAGTTTTAAAATATTGTGAAAACAAGACCAAATTAAGAAGAACAAAAAAAAAAGCATTTGAGATTCATTGTCCTCGTATTTCAATTTCAACAGTGAGATTCTACAGTGTTCTACAACACAAATTTGAGCCGGTTGAAATTCTGTCTACTTTTGCAATCACAGTCCCACAATTAACTGGTTGAGTGCTGAAATATGGTTCAAAGGTGAAAAGAAACATGAGTATTTTTTTCAAAGCTACCAAACTACAAGCAAGAGTAGACTTAGTTTAGCAAGATTTTGTTCATATATAATTGTTTTGTTACAATTTATTGGATATAAATTTTTTTCTTCTACTGCTCAGTAAATATCAAGCTAGTGCATGAAGTGTAAAGCCACTAAAGTGGCTTCCAGCATTTTTCAATAGAGGCAGGATCGCAGCTTCTAGCACTTAGCCAGATAACTATGGTACAACTCTGATGAAACCTTGTATAAACAGATATAAAAAAAAAAACTGTTATTTATTTATTTTTTGGTGTTTTAGGCCATGAGCAGAGCAAAGTTATCTTTCAGCTTTTATCCTTACAACACCATAGAATCTCACCGGTCAGAAAACAAAGGTGAGAACACTGAATCCGAGAAGCTATATTTGTTTTTTGCGACTCGTCTTGATTTTGCATTATTTCATTGTAAAATCTTGACACACTGGAATATAAGTGTGTTGCAATGCAATTGCGATATGATCGAGAAAAACAACACTCTTGTGATCACAGTACTACATGTATACAGTACAGTCACCTTGGACTGATCATTATCCACGCACCATGGGCAGTAATGTCCACAAATGTGTTTACCAGGTGATAAAAATCATCACCAGCAAAGTTTTAATTAATGAAGCACCGGTTAGTACCCAGTGCTACATTAATTCAAGTTTTGATCATTATTCCTATAATTAGTGTTTGGAATCTAATAATATTCAGGTCTGGCATTCTTAAAAATGCAGGCTGACTAAAAATCGCTCCCCTCGTATGGCCCAGGGGAGTGATTAGCCCTCCTGAAGCTTACTAAAGCTAAAAGGGGCAAAATGATTTTTCACCATTAATGAATCCTGCCTAGTGGGCTTTGTACATTTTATTTGGTGCTGCTAACTTGGTAGTCTCTGTAAGAGATGGCTACACTGGCCCTTCCACATCTCCAGGCCTTAGCAAGGTCCAGAGTTGTGGGAGGGGCATTGTGGCCATCTTACAGAGACCACTAACATAGAGATCTGAAAAGTTGTGGGTTTTAGGAATAGGCAGTTATGGTAAATAATTATTTTCTAAGGCCAGGAGGGCTATTTTTCGCCCTCCTTAATTTTTTTAGGCGGGGCAATAGGCGAGCGAATAAATCGCTCTCCTGAAAATGCCAAGCCTGAATATTGTGTCCGTGAAAATATTGACCACCCTTGGAAAGGTCATCAGCCCACGCCGTCCATATTGTAGATGTAATATTGCCCAGCACCCATGACATTTGACAAAAAAGAACTTACAATGTATTCTGTTCAGTGGGTTGTGGTGTAGAAGCTGATAAAGAAGGTCTAGCAAGAGCACCTCTAGAGTTTTCATTTTCCTCACCAAACAAAAGACCTTCTACAATGGCAGAATAATTCTCAGCATAGTCATCCATATCTTCACTAGATTCTTGACTGTTTGATAGAGCTTCACTTTCTTCCACATTATGATGAGCATTACCAATACTGTTTTCCTTGATGGCCATCTTTGAAAACACTTTCTCACATCTGTGCCCGATATCATTCTGAAAGTTCAAATCTGGAACATTGAAGTGCTTTCTTTTTCTCTGCGTTGATTGATAATTATTATCAGAATCATCAACATTGTATTGTTTTTCTCGATTTGAATTGTGTGATAAATCTTTAGAATGACATTTATTTTGTAAACAAATTCTAGCTACTGGCAAGTACACTCTTATACTAGATGACTGACTGTTTGTTCCAAGTTTCAAACTGTTGTCATTTATTGAACACAGACTAGAAGGGCTCTTACACAAAGAGCAAACACAGTGTTGAATGGAAGATTGGGTTGGATTCTGATCTGAATTTACACATTTACAATGAGGAGAATGTTTGGAACTGAAGACAACTTTTCTGTCATCACAGTGGCAACAATGCTCACATGTACACACCTGTTCTCCATGGTCAGAACTACACTCATCAACACTGTGTTGGTGTGGCAGTTTTCCTTCTTCAGAAACAAAACATCCCTCATCTACTATTTGTTGAAATGAATTGTCAGAGTAACTAGAAGCAGTAGCACCAACTGGTAAGTTAGAAGAATTGTCTCTTTGAGGGCTTTCTGTTGTATTTCTAGACAAGCATGCACAGGGTGTTTCTGTTAAATTAGAGAAATATTCATCAGGCTTACATGTATTAGTAGAATTACTTACAGGGACAATATTATTATCAGGGGTTATACTGTAAATCTTATTACTGTAATCATTAACATCTTTCTCATTTTCATCAACGCTAACTTCAGACCCAACATCACTGTCAGTTTCACTTGACACACGAGTAGATGAATCCCCAGAACTGAAAAACAACTGATGGGACCTTGGGGGTAAATCTGTGTCAATAAAATCGCCAATGTCATCCAGGCTATCACTACTCCTACAAAACATTTGAGCATTATTTTCATTATCACAGGCATACTTTACATCAGTCAGACTTGACTGACTCAAATCATTTTGATTCTCTTCAACTTTAAAACGGTTACCATCACAATCTTTACTTTCACATGAGCAGTAACTAATGAGAGAACATGACATATCAACCATCTGCATCTCCCTACTTGCAGTGCAATGTGTATCAAAATATGTGTTCATCGCATCAGTCATTAAACACCTTTCATCACTGGTGACAAGGTCATCCTCAGCATGTCTACACATATTGTGCAATATATCTGATATATCCTCCACTTCTGACTGTTGGGATGTGTCAATGTCCCCACCATCAGCAGACCATATATCATCATGATGACCATTTGGCATTACACAGTGACATGATTCAGCAACATCACAACTATTACATGTTATCTCTTGGGAACTGCTCTGTGTGGGAAAATCTGCTAAAGCTTCATTACTGTCATGATGACAGCTCAAATGATCTGAACAAGAACTCATGCTCTCTGATAAATCAGGATGCCTGTCAGAAAAACCATCAAAACTTCCACCATTTCTCAAATAACGAAACCCACTGAACTCTAAATTACTTCTACTCAGACGGCTCACCCAATGATTGGGTAAGTTCAGGGCAGAATTTCCATAGATGTGATTCATATTGTTAAGCTCTGATCCACTTTGTTCCATATCCGATGCAACATCTTTTTCTACACCAGTCATTTTCATCTTGATTCCATTACACATTTTATTTTCGACAAGATTCAAATTTTCACTTTCAATGAAATTAGCCTCTGTGTTTTCATTATCAGTCTCATGTGTTCCAATAGTAAGGGTGCTATCTCTACAGACAGATGCTAAGGAATGGACTGTATTTTTGTTTTGGTCTAAGAAGTCTACTGGATTGTCACAATGACTTCCATTACATATTGTCAATTCACTAGATGACCCATGTTCAAGAGGCGATACTCGCCCATTTTCTAATTGGTTTATATCCGCAGACACATTCTTATTTGTCTTTCCGGTATTATTTGGTTCAATATTCCTAAAATCATTTCTCTCCATAATATTGTAACCAAACAGAATACTATTCAGGTAAATGGCCCATTTTCTTCTACTTTCCTTTCATTCCACATGTTTGCTAACCTGAAAGATAATTAAAACTTCATCAGTCATTTTTAAGTTTACTTCAAACCAATGTTTTTTTTTTGTATGTACAGTCAGTGGAGTCCATTTAATTGTATATTTCATCGATTAGCCCTGTTAACCCTTTACCTAACACGAAAGGCAGTTGACACTTGTAAACAAAATTCTTCTTTGCGTCAAAGAGCCGTTCCAATAAGGGGTCATAAGCTATGTTTTTGAGACAAAAAATGAAAAAATAATGAAAATTTAATTGTAATTTTTTGTAAATAATGCTGGACCGGTTTTAGCCGTTATGTTAGGTAAAGGATTAACTGCATATAATTTCCAAACACCAATCCATTTACCAAACCTTCAGTACAAACTTGATCTATTAGTTGCAAACAGGATCTAGTGAAATTTCTGTAAAATGAATAAAAGAAATTGTGATCTCTGGAAGAATGGCTGTGACAGCTATAGAACTCTTGAAGTTTATAGATCTCTTTGGCCTTAATACATCCAATATAAACATTTAGTCTATTATATCTTGTTGGAATTATTTATTTATATTTATTTATTGGTGTTTAAAGTCACATATTTATGTACAATGGCTAATCATGACTGCGACAGTTTTATGGGTGGAGGAAGCTGGAGTACCCGGAGAGAACCACAGAGCAACGACGAGCAGCTGCCAGCTCCCCAACATCGCAACTCCGCACTGCAGCACAGACAGGGTTAGATTGGTTGAAGACATGCGCACCATCGACGTGCAGTACGCCTTAGTACACAGCATCATCGTGCCCCCACGTGGGCAATGGAGATGAAGTTCTTGCCCAAGAACACAACGCGGTTGCCGTAGGTGGGATTCGAACAGAGGACCTCTCGGCTTGTAGCATGCACCTCTACCTACTGAGCCACTGCACTCCCTCTTGTTGGAATATTATAATTAAAACAACATTGTTGGGAGAAAACTCCATCTTAATTCTCATTTGAGCAGAGAAATGGGCAATCACAGAACAACCACATGTATACTGTGAACATTATATAGGCACACTCTATCAGTTTCCAAGTGTGCTTGCTCCCAAAAATAGTGAATGGGTTACAAGGAGGTAAACAGACCTTGAATACTTCACTTTGAAGGGTGATAGAGTGATCTATGCATGACAAAAATTACATGCCTACTGAAATTTTTTTTATTATATAAAATTATATTTTCTCACCTAGAGTGATTCAGATTTTACATTATTCTTTTACATGCAAGACTGGAAATAAACAGACTGTCATCTGCAGAATGAGGTCCTCTACCCTATGTTAACCTCAATCTGAATCAAGGTCTCAGGCCTAAACAGAAAGAGGTACCCAGAGGATAAATTGGAGGATTCTAACCCACTGAATGGGATAGCATCAGCTAATTCACCATCTGGGGACCTCATTTTGCAAATGACAGATCGCTTATTTCCAGGCTTGTTTACGTGTGAGAAAAATATTTAATAAAGCAATGGTACAAAACTCATTCAAACGTCTTTTCTCACTTTTTTTTTGAAATCTGCAGAGGGAGAAGTGACTTCTCCCTTAATCTACCCCCACCCCTAAGCTGGTCACTGATACACATACATATGTACATGAACAGTAGCTCAAAACTTCCTCTCCTTTCATTAGGGTTGGGTGATTTTCAGTTTTCCTGTTCGGTTCCGTTTTTTGCAGTCAACCAGAAAACTGAACCGCAAGACCCAGCAAACAAAAGTGTCAATGACACTGTACATGCAGCTCAACTTGACAAACTTGAACTTGATAAGCTAAAAGTGAAATGGCAAAACTGAAAATTATTGGAACCAATGTACCAATGTTATTTGGTAAAACTTCAACCTAACAACATTGTGTGTGCACAACGTCCGAGCAATCCATGCATTTTTAAATGTAAACTGTAAGGCTGTGTAAAGGAAGAATGTTGATACACAAATGCAGTGAGCTCAGAGGTTGTTGTAAAGGGCAACTTTTTCACAGAAATGAATGCTAATCAATAGCTCTTATCTAGAGGTCTCGCCTAATGAGCACACTAAGTTCAAAAACAATCCTACGATAAATGTGCCCTGTAGGACATGTCAAAGAAGAATGCAGATGCACAAATGCAATAAATTCAAAGATTGTTGCTAACAGCAACAGTTTTTGATGGAAATGAAAAGAAAATTGATAGCTCCTATCTTTGTCACCCTGAATAAGCAAACAAAGTTTCAAAATAACCTGATAATGAATGCGCCCTCTGAGGCATGCCAAAGGAAGATGATGTTAATGGACAAATGCACTAAGTTTGAAGGTCATTGATTGTGGTAATGTTTTTGGGGGGTTTTCTATGGAAATTCATAAATATACCCTGCAGAGAGTGCAAAAGGGATAAGTTGCTGCACAAATGCACTAAGTTCAAAGACTGGTGATAATGACAATAATTTTTCATGGAAAAGAAAAAAAATCAATATCTCTTATCTAGAGGTCACCCCAAACACACATACCAAGTTTCAAAGTGATCCGATCATAAGTGTGCCCTGAAGGGTGTGTCAAAGAGAAATACTGAGGTCAGACTAAACTAAGTTCAAAGGTCATTGCCAGTGGTAACATTTTTTGACAGAAATGAAGAAAATCGATAGCTACCATATAGATGTCACCCCAAACAAGCACACCAAGTTTCCAAGCGTTCCAATCATAAATGTGCCCTGCAGGGTGTGTCAAAGGGAAATATTGATGCCTAACTGCATTATGATTTTACTAAGTTCATCAAAGGTCATTGCCAATGGCAACTATTTATGATCATAATGGAAGAAAATCGATAGCTCCCATCTAGAGATCACCCCAAAAAAGCACACCAAGTTTCCAAGCAATTCAATCATAAATGTGCCCTGCACGGTGTGTCAAGGGGAAATATTGATGCATAACTGCACTCAATTCATCAAAGGACATTGCCAACTGAAACACTTTTTGTCGGACAAAGAAGAAAATCAATAGCTCCTACCTAAAGGTCACCCCAAAAAAGCATACCAAGTTTCAAAGTGATCCGATCATAAATGTGCCCTGTAGGGTGTGCCAAAGGGAAATATTGAGGTCTGACTAAACTAAGTTCAAAGGTCATTGCCAATGGCAACATTTTTTGATGGAAATCAAAGAAAACCAATAGCTCCCATCTGGGGTCACCCCAAATAGCATACCAGGTTTCAATGCAATCTGATCAAAAATGTTCCCTGCAGGGTGTGCCAAAGGGAAATATTGAGGTCTGACTAAACTAAGTTCAAAGAACGCTGCTGGCGGCAACATTTTTTGACGGAAATGGAAGAAAATCGATACCTCCCATTTAGAGGTCACCCCAAACAAGCGTGCCTGGTTTCAAAGCAATCAGATCATAAATGCAACCTATGCGGTGTGCCAAAGGAAATTGTGGATGCATGTACATATGTACGCCAACGGACGAGAAGCGACGGCAATAGCTCAGCTTGACTTTGTCAAGTAGAGCTAAAAATGGCTGTTCAAATGGTTTTACTGTTTGTGCTTAAACTGATCATACAATCCCACTGAAGGGAACTGGACTAAAGACCACTATGGACTCTCATCACTTAGTCTACAGGCCTGGCATTCTGAAAAATGCAGGAGGGCAAAAAATCGCTCTCCTCAATCAGCTTAGGAAAGCAATTAGCTTTACACAGCATTTTAAGTATCCAATTGAACGAACTCATTGAAACTGAAACCAACAGACTACATCAGTGATTTTATTAACTTTACTAAGGTAAAGCAAAATCTCTTAGACATCTAGATGTCTCACTCAACAACCGAACACACACTTGACAAGACCTGTGAATGTACCCAAACCTGTTGTCCAAGAAAGTCATACGCCTACCACTACCACCTTCAACCCCCCAAGGGGGGTTGAAGGTGGTAGTAGTAGGCGTATGACTTTCTTGGACAACAGGTCTGCTTGAATCTACAGTCACATCCTGGTGCAAGTGCTTCAAGTGACAGGATAGTAGTAATGGTGGTATATTATAGTGTCAATATTCCTTGAATAATTACCCCTCAAACTGTGATGTCAGTTGTTGAACTTGAAACTGACAGAAAAAAAAAATATTGCTGTGACCCATTTTGCTTCAAATGATTGCATCTGTGTTTGGGTATGGTTGCAGCCATTACCTTTTACCACTAAACCACTTTCAAAATGAAATTACGTGATGTTATGTGACTTCGAAGTTAAATTACATTTTTGCTTTACAACAAAAATTTAATGTGAGCATAATACATGTAATCTCAATCATCCCAGACCAAAATATTTAGGAGGGCAATTTTTCGCTCTCCTTAATTCTTTCAGGAGGGCAGTAAGGAGAGCTAAAAAATCGCTCTCCTGAAATTGCCAAGCCTGAGTCTATCTGACAAAGGGGTGAATACGTCATGTTCTGATTGTCACATTTTCTCCTTTATTGACTCATACAGTAGAGGAGTCAATAAGGGGGAAAATATGACATTGAGAACTGAACATGACTCACATGTATATTACATGTAAATGAACTTTATTCGTTTATTACTCTGATTTATTGTTTTATTCTGATTGAATAGGCTTAGCAACGGATCCCCAAGATTCCTTAACCCTTTACCTAACATGAAAAGCAGACGACACTTGCAAAAAAAATTCTTGAATAACTGATTTTTTTCATTTTTTGTCTCAAAAACATATGTTTTTGAGACAAAAAATGAAAAAAATAATGAAAATTAATTGGCGATTTTTTAGAATAGCATTGGCCGGTATTGACCGTAAAGGGTTAAGAGAAGTTAGGCTGAACCCAATAAACACAGGGCTTTTGTGGAGTGTGGTGCTGAACAAACTATTGTAGAATTTTTCCAAGTTAGGAAGTGTTATTTACTGTCTGTTCTTAACACTTAGAAAAACTGAAGCAAAACCAAGGTTTTTCCGAAAACCGAAGCAAAACCTTAACAGAATCTGAAAAATCAAAACCTCCCAGCTCTACCTTACACTCTCACCCCATACGTATCCTTTTAATCTGCATAGAGGTCATCAATCTAATTCTGTAGTTGAGTTAGGTAAATGGTTATTTATTTATTGGTGTTTAAGGTCACATATTTCTGCACAATGGTTAATCATGACAACATTTTAATAAAGCCAAATTTAGTCAATTGTTTATAACGAAATTGCCCATTTTAGAGGACTTCCACCACAAGCATTGGTGACTGGGTCCTATTTTACCAGTAAAACAAAGCTTGTTTATCACATGAAGGTTTCGGAATTTTTATTTGGCCCCAAGTGGTTGCACTGGAACCACTTTCATTGTTATTGTTAGAAAATCAGTTTCCGGTGGAAGGCTCCTAACGAGTTTTACTTTGAAATGTTGAAAATGTGTTGATATGTTCTGGTAGGGTCTCTAGATGTGCATAGAGGTTTGGTATTTTTCATTTGACCTTATGTGGTGCCCGTAGCACCACTTTTGTTGTTAGAGAATCAGTTTCTATAGAAAGGATCCTACGAGTTTTAATTTGAAATGTTGAAAGTGTGTTCATATGTTCAGGCAAGATCTCTAGATGTGCATAAAGGTTTCAGATTTTTTATTCTGCCTCATGTGGCGCCTGCATGCCAAATTTGTCATTAGAAAATCGTTTTCTGGTGAAAGGCTCCTAGGGGTTTTAATTTGAAATGTTGAAAGTGAGCTCATATGTTCCGGTAGGGTCTCTAGATATGCATAAAGGTTTTGTATTTTTGATTCAGCCTCATGTGGCACCCTAGCACTACTTTTGTCGTTAAGAAAATCGGTGAATGGCTTCTAAGGGTTTTAATTCGAAACACTGAAAGTCTGTTCATATGTTCTGGTAGGGTTCTAGATGTGCATAATAAAGTTTTCAGATTTTTGATGTGGCCACCATGTGGTGCCCGTAGCACCACTTTTATCGTTACAGAATCGTTTTCCGACGAAAGGCTCCCAGGGTTTTAATTCAAAACTTGGAAAGTATGTTTATATGTTCCAGAAGGATGTCTAGATGTGCATAAAGGTTTTGGATTTATAATTCGGCCCCATGTGGTGCCCGTAGCGCCACGTTTGTTGTTAGTGAATCAGTTTCAGTCGAAAGCTCTTAATGGTTTTAATTCAAAATGTTGAAATGTTGTTCATATGTTTCGGTAGGGTGTTTCAGATTTTTTATTCGGCCCCCATGTGGAACCTGTAGCAGCACTTCTCTAGTTAAAGAATCAGTTTGCTACAAAAGGCTCCTAGGGGTTTTAAATTGAAATGCTTACTGTGTGTCCATATGTTCAGGTAGGGTCTCTAGATGTGCAAAAAGGTTCTGAATTTTTGATTCAGCCCCTTGTTGCTCCCATCATACCAATTTTGAATTGGTTTGTGGCAAAAGGCTCTTAGAGGTTTTAATTCGAAATGTTGAAAGTGTGTTCATATATTCAGATAGGGTCTCTAGACGTGCATAAAGGTGTCAGATTTTTTATTCTGAACCATGTGGCACCCATAGTGACACATTTGTCATTAGAGAATCAGTTTCCTGCGGAAGGCTCCTGGGGGTTTAATTGGAAACATTGAAAGTGTGTTCATATGTTCAGGTAGGGTCTCTTGTAGTGATGAACCGATTATCAAAACTTGCTATGAACCGATTACCAATTATTTCTTTGCCGATTATGCCGATACTGATTCCGATGGTTGAAATAGGACAAAGGAGAAAATCAGTTGGTGCCTGTTATACATCAGAATTTCGTTGATAAATAACCAATTACGAAAGCTTAATACCACATAAGTATGCATGTTTAGTGCTGTGCAATATTAGCTAAAATAATATTTGCATTTTGGGGGGTGGGGGTGGGGAGTGGGGAGAGTACAATCACACGATATTGTTCTCTTGTGAAGATCGTGTTTAATCCGGTAAATAGTGTATATACGCCGGTTTTGTGTAAGAATACAATACACTAGGCTGTACTGACCAGGAATATACTGAGCATATATACTTTGTGTCTTAACTGAATAATAACTTTTATGTTAATGTGTGTTATAAAGTTGTATGATGCATGGGTTACAGATACACACGTGACATATCAGAATTTATTATTTAATGTTCATATTTCAACTTGTTGTTACCTCCCTTGATGTGTTTCTCCAATGCTTGCACGTACTTTGCAATCAACATTGGAGAGAAACTTCAAGGGAGGTAACTGAATTAAACAAGAGGCCCCAGGGGGCCTGAGGGCGCTCACCTGACATGGTAGTCTAAATATCAAACCAGGGACTTGACTTGAATAAGTCGCATACGCCCCCTCCCAAGAAAAGCATACACCAACTGGATGAAGCGATTGTGCCCACACAATACACAGGATTTTCCTTCTATTTTCAGTTCCTGCACTTTTACGTCTCAAAATTGAGATAAGGCATAAAAAACAGATTTTTTTCCCAAACAAAATACTTTCAGCCTAAATTTTTTTCTTCTTCTTAAAACGCATAAAAAACGATAAAACTAACTTTCTGGATTTTGGTCAAAAATTTTCGAAGTCCCACCCGGACCCCAAATTTTCGGTGTAAAAAAAAAAAAATTTTTTTTGTCTTAAAATTGACAGAAACGCATAATGAAAGTGTCAATGACACTGTAGCTCAACTTGACAAACTTGAACTTGGTAAGTTATAAATGAAATGGCAAAATTGAAGATCATTGGTACCAATGTCATTTTTTTTGCCAGTGGTAACATTTTTTTACAGAAACTGATGGAAATCAATAGCTCCCATCTTAGAGGCCTCCCCAAACAAGCATGCCAGGTTTCAAAGCAATCCGATCATAAATGTGCCCTGTAGGGTGTACAAAAGGGAAATATTGTAGTCTGACTAGACGAAATTCTAAGAATGTTGGCCATGGCAACATTTTTTGACGGAAATGGAAGAAAATCGATAGCTCCCATCTAGAGGTCTCCCCAAACAAGCGTACCAGGATTCAAAGCAATCCGATCATAAATGTGCCCTGCAGGGTGTGCCAAAGGGAAATATTGAGATCTGACTAAACTAAGTTCTAAGAACGTTGGCCGTGGCAACATTTTTGGACGGAAATTGAAGAAAATCGATAGCTCCCATCTAGAGGTCACCTCAAACAAGCATGCCAGGTTTCAAAGCAATCGAATCATAAATGTGTCCTGTAGGGTGTGCCAAAGGAAAATATTGAGGTCTTCTGACTAAACTTAGTTATACGAACATTGGCCGCGGCAACATTTTTTGATGGAAATTGAAGAAAATCGATAGCTCCCATCTAGAGGTCTACCCAAACAAGCATACCAGGTTTCAAAACAATCCGATCATAAATTTGCCCTGTAGGGTGTGCCAAAGGGAAATATTGAGGTCTGACTAAACTAAGTTCTAAGAACGTTGGCCGTGGCAACATTTTTTGACGGAAATTGAAGAAAATCGATAGCTCTCATCTAGAGGTCACCTCAAACAAGCATACCAGGTTTCAAAACAATCCGATCATAAATTTGCCCTGTAGGGTGTGCCAAAGGGAAATATTGAGGTCTGACTAAACTAAGTTCTAAGAACGTTGGCCACGGCAATATTTTTTGACAGAAATTATACCTCCCATCTAGAGGTCACCCCAAACAAGCATGCCAGGTTTCAAAGCAATCCGATCATAAATGTACCCTGTAGGGTGTGCCAAAGGAAAATATTGAGTCTTCTGACTAAACTAAGTTCTAAGAACGTTGGCCGCGGCAACATTTTTTGACAGAAATTGAAGAAAATCGATAGCTCCCATCTAGAGGTCACCCCAAACAAGCATACCAAGTTTCAAATCGATCTGACCATAAATGCGACCTGTGAGGTGTGCCAAAGGAAATTGTGGACGTACATACATAGGACGAAAAGTGATGGCAATAGCTCAGCTTGACTTTGTCAAGTTGAGCTAAAAAAAAAACCCAAAAATTACGGATTTTGGTCCAAAATTTTCGAAGTCCCACCCGGACCCCAAATTTTCGGTGTAAAAATGAAAAAATTTTTTTTGGTCTTAAAATTGACAGAAACGCATAAAAAACAAAAAAAAAAAATTACGGATTTTGGTCCAAAATTTTCGAAGTCCCACCCGGACCCCAAATTTTCGGTGTAAAAAAAAAAAAAAATTTTTTGTCTTAAAATTGACAGAAACGCATAAAAAAGAAACAAAAAAAAATTTCCGGATTTTGGTCCAAAATTTTCTAATTCCTACCCAGACCCCAAATTTTCAGGGGAAAAAAAAAAAATAAATTTTTGTCTTAAAATTGACGGAAACGCATAAAAAAACCCAAAAAAATTTTTTTTCGGATTTTGGTCCAAAATTTTCTAAGTCCCACCCGGACCCCAAATTTTCAAAAAAAAAAAAAAAATAATTTTTTTTTGTCTTAAAATTGACGGAAACACATAAAAAAATTTAAAAAATTTTTTTCTGATTTTGGTCCAAAAGTCCCAACCGGACCCCAAATTTTCAGGGGAAAAAAACATTTTTTTTTTTTTTTTTTTGTCTTAAAACTGACCGAAACTCAGAAAAAAACCCAAAAATTTTTTTCGGATTTTGGTCCAAAATTTTCGGAGTCCCACCCGGACCCCAAATTTTCAGGGGAAAATTTTTTTTTTTTTTTTTTTTTTTTTTTGTCTTAAAATTGACCGAAATGCAGAAAAAACAAAAAAAATGTTTTTCGGATTTTGGTCCAAAATTTTCGAAGTCCCACCCAGACCCCAAATTTTCAGGGGAAAAAAATTTTTTTTTTTTTTTTTTTTGTCTTAAAATTGACCGAAACACAGAAAAAACATAAAAAATTTTTTCGCATTTTGGTCCAAAATTTTCTTAGTCCCACCCGGACCCCAAATTTTCAGGGGAAAAATTTTTTTTTTTTTTTCTGTCTTAAAATTGACCGAAACGCAGAAAAAACAACAAAAAAAAAATTTCAGATTTTCATCCAAAATTTTCTAAATCCCACCCGCACCCCAAATTTTTCAGGGGAAAAAAAAAATTTTTTTTTGTCTTAAAATTGACAGAAACGCAGAAAAAAAAAAAAAAACATTTTTTTGAGTTTGGTCCAAAATTTTCTAAGTCCCACCCGCACCCCAAATTTACAGGGGAAAAAAAAAAAAAAAATTGCTTTTTTTGTCTTAAAATTGACCAAAACGCAGAAAAAACAAAAAAAAAAATTTTCGGATTTTGGTCCAAAATTTCGAAGTCCGCAACGGGACCCCAAATTTTCAGCCTAAATGAGAACCCAGGGATTTGGCTTCAACCAACTTGAATCTCACCCCCCTAAGGATGCTGCATACCAAGTATCAAAAGATTCTTATTGGTAGATCTGAAGTAGAAGATTTTTAAAGAATATTCCTCATACTGCACTAATTTAAACATTTGGGCTCCCATAGAGAGCCCAAATATGGACCCAGGGAATTGATTTCAATAAACATGTGAAACAATCTTCCAAAGAAGTTATATGTGAAATTTGAAAGCTTTTGGAGCAGTGGTTTGGGAGAAAAGTAGTCTTAAATGTTTTTCCCATTACCCACAGTGTTAAAAAATGCTGACTCAGCACTTTTTCAAAGTCCCAGAAAAGTACCCCATGATAAAACCGATAGCAATTGTTTTTTTACCCTTCCATTCTATTGGTCCTAAGGAAGCTTCACACCAAATAAGAATTCTCAGTGCAATGTAGTTTTGGAGATATGGGCGTTTTAATTTTTTTCTATTTTTAGCTCCTGCGGTTCCCATGGGGCGACAGGAAACAAAATTGGGGCATAAATTAAGTACTTATGACCCAATAAGCCCTCATATCAAATTTGGTCCAAATCTGCTTCTCGGTTTAGAAAATAGAAATTTTGGGAGGGGCAAAAATTCTTGCCCCTCCCATAACGATGGCAAATACTGTACAGCCCCTAGAACTTCTCTTGAACAAATCTGAGTCTACACCCCAAAAGGAAGCTGCACACCTAATATCAAGTCTCTGCTACTGCTGGTTCATGAGTAGAAGATTATTTAAGATTTAGGCTCACTTTTTGGGCATGGCCCTACCAAGGGGCGGGTCAACTTGTTTTGAACAAACTTGAATTGGCATATGATAAGGTACATGCACAGCAAATTTTGTTGAATTTGGTCCAGTAGTTTGTTAGAAGAAGTCGATAATGTAAAGTTAATGCAGGACGCCAGATGGACCGACGACGGACGGAAAGTGATTAGTAAAGCTCCCCTTGAGCTTCGCTCAGGTGAACTAAAAATACGTGACTGACAATCTACTACTCAAACTATGGAGAAAGGTTTTTTAGGCTAGACAATACAGTAAAAACACATGCAAACTCTGGACAAACAATAACTGCAAATTAATGAACAACCAGGGATGAATCCAGGAATTTTGGAGGGGGGGGGGGGACACCTTTTTTTTCAATTGAGGATGTCCCCAAATAAATTGAGATGTCTTAATACAGATGATTAGACCACTGCATGTGTCTTGAAGTACTTTTTATCAGCTGCATGTGTATAGATTTCTATCAAACATGGAAAATAATTGCTTCAAACTGGTAGATTTCAAATCTGAATGACATTTTCCTGAAGGAATTTGGGGACATTTGGGCTCCAAAGTTTGGGCACCCATACCTGTAACAGGTATCAAATCAGCTCTGGTTCCATCCCTGTGAACAGCATTATTAAACTGGACAATGACTGGAAAATTCAGAAACTGCCGGACTTGAATGACTGACTTTAGGGGTGCTCTACATGGCTGTGGAAATTTTAATTTGGCCCCGCAAGCAAAACAAGAAAAGCATCGCAAACCAAGACCAATCGCTCTCGCAAACAAATATATTTGAAACAATAACAATCAGGCCCCATAAAAATTTATGTGGATGATGTTTTATCACACAAAATTTGGCATAACAGTACAGGCACTGAAGAATGGATTACTTCCAATTACCCCTAAACCCAACTCACACAATACCTGAATTTCTTATTTATTCCATAAACAAGCATCCACAATATTTTTAACAAAGGGCAATAACTCTCATAATTTTCATCGGATATTGCTGGCCATTGAACTTGACGTAGACATTGTTGCTATAGAGACATGTACCAAAAAGAATTGAAATCTGGTCACTATTGTTAAAGTTATACCATAAACAAGCATTACACAATATTTTTTAAAGAAAGAGCAATAACTCCCATAATTTCCATCCGATATTGGTGGACATCGAACTCGAAGAAGACATTGTTGCTATATAGAGATATACAAAAAAGAATTAAAATCTGTTAACTATTGTTAACGGACAATAACCTAGCACTTGTGCCTAGCCCATCAAAAGAATGCCCTACATTGGACTCTGGAGAGATCATGGAAAAAAATACGGAGCCTTCCATGCCTAAGCCATCTTCAACCCTGCATGGTGAGTGATGGGGGGGGGGGGGGGGGGGGGGGGGGGGGTTGAGCATCTCTAATACAAATATGGATTAAACATATACTGGTACAACAGGATATCTTTATCCTTGGATATCCTCCACCCTCCAGGAGGGAAGATATCAAAGGATATCTTCTCCCACCCTGGACATCCCCCTTCCAATTAAAAATGAAAGTGTCAATGACACTGTAGCTCAACTTGTTAAGACATGTACATGTATAGTATGTGTCACAGCAATGACAAACATCTAGGTAATGACCTGATAACAAAGGTACATATAAAGTATTGTGAAGGTCTGTACATAAACAATGACAGTAGCCTGTAACAAATGTATAGGTAAAGTATTGTGAAGGTGGGTGACAGTCAGATGCTAAACTAAACAAGAGGCCTCATGGGGCCTGAAGCGCTCATCTTGTACAGAACACAATTTAAACAGAGTCCAAGAATGAGTCTACAATAAGCAAGCCATCTCCATAGGCTACACTGTCAATCCTTGAGTCCCTCAGGAGTGACAAAAATAATCTGGGCATCATGCCTTTTCTTCAGTTGATCATAAGTAAAATGTAGAGCTCCCCTATGAAGCCCCTTGATACAACCTATGTGGATTAATCTTAGTACCTCTAGAGGGTACTGAATACAAAATTTTTAATTCTTCAGCAAAATGGCCAATTCCGGCTCCCATAGAGAGCCCAAATATTAACCCAGACTCTTGATTTGAACACAGTTAAATCTGACTTCCCTAGAGATGTTGTGTACTGAATATGAAAGTATTCTGTCTGTTGGACCTGAAGAAGAGAAATTGTAAAGAAATTTCTTCGAATTGCACTAAGTTCAAATTTGGGCTACCACAGCGAGCCCAAATATAAACCTATAGATCCAATTTTAACAAACTTGAATCTGCCCCCCTAGAGATGTTGTATACCAAATGTGAAAGCATTCTGACAAGTGAATCTGAAGAAGATTTTTGAAGAAATTCACTCATATTGTACTAAGTTAAATTTCATGTTCCCATATGGAGCCCAAATATTAACCTAGGCACTCGAATTGAACAACCTGGAATCTGACCCCACCCCCCCCCCCCCCCCCCCCCCCTAGAGATGTTGTATACCAAATATAAAAGCATTCTGATTGGTGGATCTGAAGAAGAAGATTTTTAAAGAAATTTCCTCATTTTGCACTAAGTAAAAATTTGGGCTACCATAGTGAGCCCAAATATATACCTAGGGATCTGATTTGAACAAACTTGAATCTGACCCCCATAGAGATGTTGCATACCAAATATCAGAGCATTCTGACTGGTGGATCTGAAGAAGAAGATTTTTTTAAATTACCCTCCATACTGAACAAAGATCAAATTTGGGCTTCTGTAGGAAGCCCAAATATTAACCTAGGGACTTGGTTTGAACAATCTAGAATCTGACCCTCATAACAATGATGTATACCAAATATTAAAAGATTCTGACTGGTGGTTCTGAAGAAGACGATTTTTAAAGAATATTCCCCATATTACCCCCCTATGTTAAAACTTTGGGCTCCTGTAGAGAGCCTAAATATGAACCAATGAGCTTTATTTCAAGAAACTTTTATCTGACCCCCCTATGAATGATGTATACCAAATATCAAAAAATTCTGATGATTGGTTCTGGAGAAAAGATTTTTTAAAATTTTTGCAAATATGCTGACTCAGCATTTTTTTCGATGCCCATTACAGAACACACTAACATAACCGATGGCAATTTTTTTTACCATTCAATTCTACTGGTCAAAAGAATACTTCATACCAAATAAAAGCTCTCTGTTCCATGGGGTTTGGGAAATATGGGCGTTTGAAAATATTTCTATTTTTAGCTCCCAGGGTTCCCATGGGGATGCGGGAATTTTTTTTTTTTTTTTTGCATGGGTCAAGTACTTATGACCCAATACTACCACAAACCAAATTTGGTTCATACCGGACCATCGGTTCAGAAAACAGAAATTTTGGGCGGGCCAAAAATCTTACCCCTCCTATTACAAAGCCAAATATTACTTCACGAACTTCGTTTGAACAAACTTGATTCTATGCCTCATATGGAAGCTCCATAGCAAATATCAAGTCATTGTACACACTGGTTCTTGAGAAGAAGATTTTAAAAATATTTTGGAGCATTTTCCCCCACTCCCTCCCTATGGGGCTGGGCATGCTGAGTTGAACAAAAATGAAATGCCCCTTTGGGACCATCACTCACACAAACTTTCACTTGAATTGACCCAGCGGCTTTGGAGAAGAAGACCAAAACATGGTGTTGACTGACGACGGACGACGGACAGAGAGCGATGAGATTAGCTCAGCTTGACTTTGTCAAGATGAGCTAAAAAGAAATCTTTGAGTCCCAGAGTGGGTCTGACTGAACCCCAAAATATTTGTTCTCATAGCACAGTGATAACAAAGGCACCCAAAAACACTTGTTCCTGTCCCAAGGTGATAACAAAGGTACCCAAGAAGTTTCGTGAAGATCGGTTCATAAATACAGCCTCTAGCCCGAGCTGTATTGACATGTGCACTTACTGTGTATAAGTAGCACTGAGTAAAGAAAAGTTCATCTAATTTGCATAATTTCTGCACGAGAAAAAAACCTGAATTATATGTAATGTATACCACGTTACTAAACATTCATACAAAAATTTATTCAAATCATAACTTTCATACAGAAGTTCTGAACAAAAAACTGATTGCACTAACTAAAGTACAAAATGGCTGCTGGTGGCCATCTTGAATTTCAGACCGCACCCAAAAACACTCGTTCTCGTCCCACGGTGATAACAAAGGTACTCAAGAAGTTTCATAAAGATCGGTTCATAAATACGGCCTCTTGCCCGAGCCGTATTGAATTGTTGATGGACAGAAGGACAGAAGGACAGATGGACGACTGGCCATGGCACAAGCTCAAATTTGACTTATGTCAAAGTTGAGCTAAAAAATGTTTACTTCAGTTGACTTCTATTCAGTGATGAATTGCTGAAAAATTAATTCCAAGGTAAGAAAAATTTTTCGTTGTGTTCTTCTTCATACATGTACAAGAGTTCATATCAACCATGGCATACATGTAATATAATTTCATGACTTTTAATAATTTTAGTCAGAAGTGCTGATAAAGGCCCAGCAGTTACATGTATCTAGAGAGGACAGTTCTGTGGAGAAATATACCTTAAATGCACTTCTGATAAATGATTTCTGCCTCTGGGGGGTGTTCCTCTGTTGTGTTCAGAAAAAAACTTACATGGTACGCATTCATTTTGAAATGTCAGTAGACTCACTAATGGAGATGAATACTTTTACTCTCTGTTCAAGAAGTATCAAGATAATAAGGGCGGCCGTGACATCCGTGTCTTCCTACTAGACCAATTCCCTTTAGACCAGTTTCCAAAATACCAATTACCATTAGACCAACTACTTATTGTTATTGATTAAGGAAAATTAGGAAAACATATATTTAATGAAAAGCACTTTATTTGATAAAAATCAATATATACTATTCAAAAAAAGTAGGGGATATTTGAAAAAAGTGAGATATATGAAGAAATATATTTATATTTTCATCAAAAAGACAGTTGAGGCATTGCACTGTGACATCTGGTGAATGATTTCAGCGATAGTTGGGTGTCTGACAAGCACACATTCCACACACTGAGCTGTAGAAGACATGGACGGCCAGAGAATTTACCACATTCAGTGCAAGACCTCAATACCTTGTAAATCTTCCTCGGTTCGCGAGACAAGTGTGGATCCGACGTGGCATACTCCTCACCAAACGTCCAATATCAGTTTGCCTGATGTAATTCCATTCTTCCTGCAGTGCAGCGGCGAGTTCCTGGACATTGGTAGGGGGTTGTTGGCATTGTCGTAGGCGCCTGCCAAGCATATCCCAGATGTGCTTGATTGGTGAAAGGTCTGGACTTAGTGCTGGCCAAGGCAGTGTAGTGATGTTCTGCTCCTGGAGGAACTCTGTAGCTATTCTGTTCTGCTCGTCATAGTTATGCCTTCCCACACCATAACTGATCCACCACCAAAACGATTGTGCTGCCTAATGGTTATGTCATGGTATCATTCTTTCCACGGCCACAGCCACACTCTGTTTCACCTGTCGTGGATGGTATTAGGTCTGGCTATCCCCCTCTTTAAGGTAGACCTCTTTCCAGATGTTAACTTCTTGCAATTTAATCATTCTTAAATGGATAGCCTAGACTTCATTCTTCGCAGTTTCATGTCTTCCCAGCCCAGCTCACCCAGCATAGATGTCATCGATCCTGGTGTTCTGTCCCAGTAGTTCTTGGTTATGAATCTTGTTCCTCTTCCTTGCTTAGATTCAATCTGGGTGGTAAGTAAGTGGCTCTGTGAAGGGATCCCATACAGTGTTGACGTACTCTAGTACACTGTATGGGTCAAACTACTGTCTTGTATGTGGTTTCCCTAACAGGTTGTTTGCATTGTCTGATGCTTCTAGGAAGGAATCTGAGTGTTCTGTTTGCTTTATTCATAATGTTTGAAATATGGGGACCCCAACTGAGTTAGTGGTGTTATGCCACTCCCAGATATTTGGTCTGTTGTTCTGTGCTGAGGATGTGGTTTTGTAATTTATCTGGGGTCTTTATGGTCCAGCGTTTGTTGGCAAAATGCATTACAAAACATTTGTCAGGATGGAAAGCCATATGCCATTTTCTTTCCCATTCTTCAAGGTTTTCCAAATCTTTCTGAAGCATCGTGGCATCAGTTTTGTTCTTTACTTGCCAGAATAACAGATAATCATCTGCTTAGAGCATTATGTGTACACTCCATTTAAAAATGCCTTCGTCACACTTGGTGATTACTTTATAACACACGGGTCCACCACCTGCCAATTGAAGCTAATTATAGATGAGTGGGAAAACCAGACTTCAAACAGAATGCCATTGACAGGCATCAACAGATAGCAGCGAGTGATACAGGGATATAATATAAATATGCAAATAAACTCCCGATTGAAAACTCAACCAATAAACAAACAAAACATTTTGAAAACACAACATTATTCCATTACGATGATGACACCACATTCATCTGTATTTTTCTTACAAGAAATGGCCCATAAAGCTAACATTTATTTTTCTTACAAGAAATGGCCCATAAAGCTAACATTTATGAGACTGGATAAATACATTTCTTCCACGTAATACTTGACCAATGAAACTGAGGCCCGAACTATTCCATAAAAAGGTTTTCTTTTCTTCTTTATTATTTTTGTCCCCTGTTGGTTGATTGACTGACTGTTGGTGTACGCTGGCAATACCCCTCCCCTGTATTTGCTATTGAAAACATAAACATTCACATATGCATGTGTCAGGGACCAGTCTAGGGGGAAATTATAGGGAGACTTCATGTCTCCCTCCAGAAAAAATAGGGAGACTGCAGAGTCAAGTAGGGAGACTTCATAGGCAAGTTTGGAAAATTCAGAATATTTATGTACCACCCCTCTGCTGCCCCTTCATGTTTTCAGCTTGTGGTCCTCCATTAATGCCTCATTAATCCAGGTCCAGTTGTCTATGATGCATCTTTGCCAGGTTAAAAAATCACAAAGTAATTATTGATTGAAATCGCCTACTGTTACCCTCTCCTTCATGACCCCCTCCCCTCTTCTTCGTGCCAATCCCCCCCCCCCCCAATACATTCCTGTGGTTCCCTTTCACCAAAGTGTGCTAAGCTAATAATTTCCTAAGTCTGAAAGTTCGACCAGATGTAAGAAGGATGCTTGGAAGGTACTTTTTCAAGATCCTTCATATGCACACTTGTGCCCTGCACAAAGCTTTTCTTGTAATCACTAAATCTTTTTTTCATGTGTTTCAATTCCATTTGTGTTTTTCTGGGAATAGACGGCCCATCAGTTAACAGTCTTCAGCAAAACAAAATAAAAAATACATTGTTAGAAAATACGTCCGTTGTGTATACATTTTCAGCATCCTAAGCGACGCAACCTACTTTCAAACTGGGTTATTTTGTTGAGTCGCGCAAGTCACCTATTTTCGTTTTGACACTTGAAGCTCCGACAGAAACACAACAAAATAGAAATATAAAATCCGCAAAATGCGACAATGGACAATCGATTCTCCTGAGATTTCAAATAAATGGACACTTATTTGACGAATGAAAATGTCCATTTATCACACTCAAGCACATTCGATTCTTGAAAATAGTAATTTTTATGTAAACCTCGGATCACTCAGTTCAGCCTTTCCTCATTTTGGCCAATTTTTAGAGGCTGACTTGTAATCACCACAACTATCTTTCTAGGCGACTTTGGGCTTAGAAGGGCGACATAATCGCCCTCACGGCTGGTCCCTGGTTGTGTGTGTGGGGGGTGGGGGTGAGTGAATAGATTTATTCTTTTTATTTGTGAGTGGGGACACTCATCAAGGAAGCAGGTTGGTGATGTAGGGAAGTGGGATAAAAGAATGTTTTACGAGGGTCGACCATTTTCTGTAATGCCACCCTTGCCCACGAACCTCATTCTATAAAATAATTTTCATCCCCATGTAATTTACGCTTTATAAAATTGAGAGGATAATTCACAGTTCAAAACCAAACATTACCACAACCTATCGTTGATGAATGGAAAATTTTCCTCCCAATTTTATAAAGCATAAATAACATGCAAATAGAAAACTAGAGGCTCCACAGAGCCTGTAATCACTCACCTGGAACTACATATAAAAATGTGATTTACCATAGGCTTTCCATGGTAACTATGAGCTGCAATTGTGGCCTTGTTTGCAACATTACATCAACATTACATGAGGATCATGGGTTGAAGGTGTCCCATTCTTCAATGACGTGAAGTTTCAAAACATTTGAATCCACTAAACAGAATCATAGAATGTCTCTGGTGGTCATATTTTCCAACCAACAGGAACAATAAGAGGATAGTTTGAAGAGGGCCTCATATAGACCATTCTTGCCAAGTTTTTGGTTCATGTCGGCTCAGTAGTTCCAGAGAGAAGATGAAAATGTGATTTCCCATAGGGGGTTTTCTATAGTAACTATAAACCGCAATTGTGGCCATGTTTGCAATACGATCAACATTAAATGAGGACTGTTGGTAGAGGGTGTCCCAGCCATCAACCATGCAAAATTTCAAAACATTTGGCCCTGTGGTTTCAGAGGAGAAGAGTTTTCAATACTGACCAATCAGAATCAAAGAATGCTTCTGGCGGGCAACTTTTCACCCAACAGGAATAAAATGAGTAACAGTTGTAGAGAACCTCTCACAGACCATACCTGCCAAGTCTGGATCACATTGGCTCAGTACTTTCAGCGAAGATGATGAAAATGTGATTTTCCTATAGGGTTTCTATAGTAACTGTAAGCTACAAATACAGCCATAATTGAAACCTGATGAAGATTAAATGAGGATCAATGGTAGATGGGGTTACAGTCATCAGTCACATTAAGTTTTTCAAACCATTTGGCCTTGTAGTTTCAAAGAGGATTTTCTTGAAAATGCACACATTTATATGAATTCTGCTTCAACACAAAAAATCAGTAAAAAAGGGTTAAAATATTTTGAAAATTATTTTTTTCAGACAGTATTCTCTTTCAAAATAGCTTTTGGATAGGTAAAGGGTTACAGGAAACACATTTTCTCCAATTTTTGTCAGATCTCAAAAGATAAATATAATTACTGTCATCTAAGCTGACATGATGTGAACAGAATGTAAACAAAGTTTAAAACAAACTTCCATTCTTTTCACAAACATCTGTCATAAGTCACTGTGTTTCTGATAAGAGAGAATAGATAATTACTTTACAGTTGAAGTTGTTTTACAGTACAAGTCAAAATAAGTTAGGTTAATTCTATAAACTATGTATCTTTCTCTTCCTACACTGATAAGACCAGAAGCTGACACCACTTTCTGGAAAGCTCTCACTGATAGCTTTCCAGAAAATGTCAGATTCTGATCTTGTCAGGGCAGGAGCAATAGTTCACTTAGTTTATTGCAGTTATGCTACAACTTATTTTGACTTGTACTGTATACACAATATTTTGGGGTTTTTTCACAGTTCCCAGTGGAGAAAAAAATGGATCCAACCCTTACCAGATTCTCAAAAAAAAACAAGTATTTTGCTGACAGTACCGATCTTCATGCAGACAGGAGAGGCCTTGGGATATGACAGTACCGATCTTCATGCAGACAGGGGAGGCCTTGGGATAAGCATTAGAATACAGCCTCAGGTGGCCACATATTTCCATCCCCTCATAAACTATTCCTGCGAAATTTGGTTCACGTCGGCTCAGTAGTTCCAGAGAAGAAGATGAAAATGTGATTTCCCATAGGGTTTCTATAGTAACTATAAGCCGCAATTGTGGCCATGTTTACCACCCAATCAACATTAAATGAGGATCGTTGGTAGAGGGGGGTCCCAGTCATTACTTACGTGAAGTATCAAAACATTTGGCCCAGCAGTTTCAGAGGAGAAAATTTTTGAAAATCCACCTATCAGAATCAAAGAATGCCTCTGGCGGCCATGTTTTTCAACCCTCAGGAACAAAATAAGGATCGTTTGTAGAGGACCTCCCATAGACTATACCTGCCAGATTTGGTTCACGTCAGCTCAAAGGTTCCGGAGAAGAAGATGAAAATGTGATTTCCCATAAGGTTTCTATAGTAACTATAAGCCACAATTGTGGTCATGTTTGCAACCCGAGCAACATTAAATGAGGATCGTTGGTAGAGGGAGGCCCAGTCATTGTTTATGTGAAGTATCAAAACATTTTGCCTGGCAGTTTCAGAGGAGAAGATTTTTGAAAATCTACCAATCAGAATCAAAGAATGCCTCTGGCGGCCATGTTTTTCAACCCATGGGAACAAAATGAGGATCATTTGTAGAGGACCTCCCATAGACTATCCCTGCCAGGTTTGTTTTCATGTCGTCTAGTTTTTTCCAGAGAAGAAGAGGAAAATGTGATTTCCTATAGGGTTTCTACAGTAACTATAAGCCGCAATTGCGGTCATGTTTGTAACCCAATCAACATTAAATGAGGATCGTTGGTAGAGGGGGGTCCCAGTCATCATTTATGTGAAGTTTCAAAACATTTGGCCTGGCAGTTTCAGAGGAGAAGATTTTTGAAAATCCACCAACCAGAATCAAAGAATGCCTCTGGAAGCCATGTTTTTTATCCGATGGGAACAAAATGAGGATCGTTTGTAGAGGATAGACCATTCCTGCCAAGTTTGGTTCACACCGGCTCAGTGGTTACAGAGAAGAAGATGAAAATGTGAAAAGTTTACGGACGCCGGACGACCAACGCCATGTGATGAGAAAAGCTCACATGACCTTTTAGGCCAGGTGAGCTAAAAAGGTTGAATTATTATATTATATGGTACAAGATCTAAACTCCTTTATGTTTTGTTACTCTATTGTTATTTTATTGAGTTTTTCTAGCTGGTTTATAATAAAATATCTCAAGTTGTTTTTTTTTTTAAAAATAAAATTCCACTTCAAAATACCCTTCTCGTATACATTTTTGTCCAGAATCTCAAAATAAATGGGCTATACAGTCATTTTAATTAAATTTGTTTTGCTGGGATTCATCTTGCTGGGATGACCAATTTCGACAATTGTCTTGTTGTGATTCGTCTTGTTGGAAATAGACTATATGGGGGGGGGGGGGGGGGGGGGGGGGGTGCTTAATAGCAAATTTACATGTGAAATCTTTCATAATTTATTCCGATTCTATTTGTTGGTGATGTAGCATAATTATTGATGCCTTCGCAAGTTCGCAACTTATAAATTATGGACACAAACGGACAGCGTCAAGAAAATTGCAGTGTTTTTTTCTTCTTGAATTTCAAACTTTTCCCCATCCGACAAGTGTGTGTGTGTGTGTGTGGGGGGGGGGGGGGGGGGCACCTCTCATGCTAGCCCCCATCTCACTGCTACATGCCTCAGATGATGTTGCATACCATATTCTGTTGAATTTGTGGTCTACATGTGGTTATAAATATGATTAGGCTAAAATAATAATAAAAATAATTGAAAATGTTGATTTCACTCTCTTGTTTTTCCTCAACCCTGTCATGTGCAGAGGTGTTAAAACAGATGTCTGTTTGGTGGAGGAAAATCTTCTGTTGCTTTGTCACGCCACCCATATGTTTTTTTCACACCTTGTGAATGTAGTAGTTAATTCAATCTCTTTGAACATTAATTAATCCCTTCAATCATGACTAGTTTAATTGCATAGCATTACAACCTAACAATTCAGTTAAATAATTTGTTACCAGAGAGAGAGAGAGAGAAGATTGTAATTAAGTTTAAATCTGATTTGTTTTTGTTTAAGGTGCTATATAAGTAATGGAATTTTGTTCATTTTGAAATTCTCACCTCTGATATTCCTTAAAATTCAAATTAAATATACACAAAATTATACATCAAAATGAAGGTTGAGATGTATAGAACACGAAACACATATGTAATCAACTCATAGTGAGGTACAACTAATGGTTTTGTATGAGAGGTGGTATAATCAGATTGTTAATGAAGGCAAGGAACAATAGTAGCCCTAAAACAGTTCCTTGTGGTACTACTAATTTAATTTTAAGTTGTTGATTTAATGCCTTCCAGTAAAACCTGTTGCGTATGGTTGGTCAAAAAGTCTTCGATCCAATGGAGTGTGCAGTTCACAGCCCATTGGATTGATGGTGTTAATCATCTCAAAGGTTTTAATCCAATAATGCTCGTAGATTGCTCCACTTAATTAACAGCTAGATCATCTTTTAGTGTTGAACAAGAAGACTACCATAGATTTTTGCTCATGGGTCAACATTTTTCGCTATATTATAAAATGGAACAAACATGTCCAATCTTTATAATATTTTACATGTAGGTTTAGAAGGTCAGTATCAACCTTTCTCCTTCTGTGCGTTTATTTTTCCCATCACCCCCTTACTTTTTCTATGGTCGTCTAAGCTCAGCTGCGATCGTCTATTAGTATGTACCGAATCGACAAATCGACTAGAGTAGAGGCCTGAGGCTGGTCTGGGGCCCAGTGCCAGCCAGTAGGGGATAGCATCTACACTAGTAGTAGAGACTGGAGTGGAGTGGAGATTTTTAGGGCATGTCGTTTTACCCAAATGAAAACAAATGAAATCAAATGAAAGTAACTAAAGCACAAAACTAACCAAATGAAACTACATAATATTCCTCTATTCAATTTAAAAGTATGAGCCCCCAAAAAATCGATTGCAATTGCCTCATGGCGAAATAAATTGAAGTTATAAAAACAGTACAGAATGGCAAGACTGATGAGAGTTGGTTATATGCAAAATTGCTTCCGGTCTCAGGCTATAGATCAAATCAGACTGGCTGGTTACCAGAAAACAGAATTCTAAACGACAATGTCACAAGGCTATGTTTCTGCCTTTTTTTCAAGGCAAAACATAGCGATGAAAGGGTGTAACACAAAACTATTTTTTCCCAAAATGTGCCTTTATTGTCAATTAAAAGCAGAAATATAGATAACGCATGAACATACAAGTAATAAATAACAAAATAACTGCCCAACATAGATGATGAAAGAATGCATTTGAGGTGAGTATGATTAGAAAATAATGATATTTATTTAACGATAATGACATGGGCGACCACAATATTCACAAGGGCCAAAGGGGCAGGCCTGTGATTGAGAGGCGTATAGACGACTGTTAGCATGAACCCGGAATATTTTTTGAAGAGCACTTAAATGGTGTATCTTAAATTAATTTTGTCGGCAAATACAATTTTCCGGCAAAATGGTTTCAGAATGCACCATTTAAGCTCTCACATTTAAAAAGTGTATGTAGGCTGGGGTGCCAGATCGGTGGGTGGAGCCCCCCCCCCCCCCCCCCCCACCTTCCACCTACGGGAGCGAGCGGGGACATTTGCCATTTTTTTAAAATTATGCAAAGAATTGCCCTTTCCCCCAAAGTATGCAAGAATTTCGTTATTTGAGAGACTGAAAAAATATATAATGCACTTTTTGATAGGTCCCCCCCCCCCCTTCATGCCTGTGGCGGGTCGTGTTGGACTAATAAGTTTCTCCCTACCTCGAAATACACTGAAAATACCTCTTTCTGTCATCCCCAAAGCAAAAAAAAAAAAAAAAACAGCCTGGAGTCAGATAAGTACTGTTATTGAATTAGTTACGATATATAACGGTTTGTAATTTCAAGTTGCATTGTTGACTGTAAGTATTGTAGCATAATCTGTTGCAGCATCCGAGGGTTTTAACAGCAAAAAATTATACCAAAATAACTACAGTCAACAAGGCAACTGGAAGATCCACCGAAGATGTCACGTGCAGTAATTCACCCCTCCCCCCCCCCCCCCTTTCTCTATACTTTGGGATGGGGGAGGGGCGCAGCTATCACATGCCCCCGCTGTGACTTGGGAGAAATTGGGAAAAACTTGATATATTACTGCTGGTTTAAGTAACTGGAACAATACTGACAAAATTATGTATATTTTTAAAAAAAAACAAATGTTTATACACATATTTACAGCCCTGTGTAAAAACATTTGAACAAAAAACATTCATAGCACATTTTAGCACACAGATGGAGTGGGGCGTGTTGTGTGTGTGTGTGTGTGTGGGGGGGGGGGGGGGGGGGGGGGGTTCTTCTGATGCTGCCCACACACATTATACAAGGACGTACCACTGTAGCATTTATAATATTAAATAAAAATGTAAAATGTAAACTAACAAAGGAAAGTCATAGCACATTTTACAATACAGTCGTCGTGGATTTTTATAAATCTCTGCGTGGAAATCTAAATTTTATAGTAAATTTCCTTTCTTATTATACCTACCACAATTGTTTACTACAGGCTTGCACTACAGTGGAAGTCCCTAACTCGGATAAAATACTCTCTATTTTTGTCTTTCCCAAGCAAGTTGGGAAAGAAAAGTGGTGCAAAAGCACCAATAAAAAATAAGCCAAAACTGGGTCGAGTGCAACCGGCGCAGACCCAGTACGGGACGCTCTCTCCCAAGTACAACTCCACGACTTCCGTTGCCAGTGCGCATACCGTCTCTAAAGACTCATTCTTTTTGAATCCGTAAACGTTAGAGTTATGTGATCAGCGGGGAGGAAAGATTCTTTACCCGTAAAGAAGACGGGAGGGCCTCCATGTAAACAATTGTGGTAGGTATAATAAGAAAGGAAATTTACTATAAAATTTAGATTTCTTATCAACCTACTCACAATTGTTTACTACAGGCTGAATAGACAAAAGGCTGGAGGGAATCGCATAACCAACCCCCACATAACCCTAGTGCACTGGAACCGTGAAGCAGAAGGAAGAGGTCCCGAGGCTTATCAACCATAATGTCGCAATCATTGGTAAAGGACAATGAAAAGAGACATATGAGCCTGTGTGACACACAGACAGAAAAAAGGGCAGTAACAGCACAAGGCTGAAACTGACCTTCAAGAAGCCTAATGGCTATGGCAGACAACAGCCTGAGCAGAAGAAAGAGGACCCAAGGCAAAAAGGTCCTCCGACTGCTCCTGCAACTGGCGTAAATAAAAGGTGGAGAAAGTAGAGGCATTTCTCCAGTAGGCTGCCTGCATAACATCCGACAACTTGACGGAGTTAGAATAAGCCCAAGAGGTCGACAGTGCCCGCACCTCGTGGGCAGAAATACGATTGGTAATACAATCGCCAGCTGCTAAACGACTATAAGCCGTACGAATAGCAAGACAAATCCATCGAGAAATGGATTGAGGAGAGATCTTCTGTCGACCCGGAATGAGAGACAGAAAAAACCGTTTTCTGCCCTTCCGTATGAAGCGTGTCCGATCAAGATAAATGCGAATAGCACGGACCGGACAGAGCAATGGGCGAGTACCCTCAACAGAGGGAAGAGCCCTGACACAGATAGGAGGAGGAGAAGTATCTGGTAACTGATTCTTAGCCAAAAAGGAGCAATCAGTGGTAAAAGTAACACTGTTGGGAGAACTCCTAAAAAAGGCCGGGTCAACCGAGAGGGCGTGAAGCTCACTAACCCGTCTGGCCGAAGCAAATGCCATCAGAAAAGCCGTCTTGTATGTGAGAAATCGCATATCCACCTGGGATAAAGGTTCGAACGGCGCCCCCCCCAAGCAAAGCAGCACCCACGAAAGATTCCAGCGTGGAGTAAGCTGCAAAGTCCGAGGCCTTTTCAAAGAAAAGTGCCGAACAAGCTTGGAGAGGTAAGGATTATTGCCGATACGACGCTTCCCCACATAAGAAAAAGTCTCTGAAAGCATAGACCTGTAACCCTTGATGGTAACAGGCTGGAGACCCCGAGAATCAAACAGATATACCAGAAACTCCGCAATCTGTGAAATCGAAGGATTGGCATAATCAACAGAGTGATCAGCACACCATCGACAGAAGACCTTCCATTTAGCTGCATAAGCTAAACCAGTGGAGTGCCTCCTTGAAGAAGAAATGCACTCCACTGCTCGTCTCGAAAAACCTCTACGGAGGAGACAGGACCTGACAAAAGATATGCGTGAAGGCACAATGAAGTCGGGTCGACGTGAAACCTCCTCGGGCGACCTTGACAAAGAAGGTCGCGACGTAGCGGGAGACGTGCCGGAACCGCCGCCATCAGCGAGCGGAGCTGATTGATCCACACCCGCTGAGGCGACAGGGGAGCGATCAGAATGATTCGACAACTGCAGGTTCGAATTTTGGCGAGAACCTGAGGAAGAATCGGAACCGGCGGGAAGGCGTAGCCGACTAGACCGTTCCAATCGAGTGACAGAGCGTCCACGGCAAAAGCCAGAGGATCTGGACACGGGGACACGAAAGTGTCCACCTGATGGTTCCAACGAGTCGCAAAGAGATCGATGTGGGGACGTCCCCAGAGATCGCAAAGCGACTGGAACACTGCCCTGTGAAGCATCCACTCGGTGGAAATAACCCTGCCCTGTCGGGACAGGGAGTCGGCTAGGACGTTCAGACGACCGGGAATGTGACGAACAACCACCCCGGCGTGAACCTCCTGAGCGAGCAGTAAAAGATCCCGAGCTAACTCATACATCGGAAGCGAGTGCGTGCCGCCCTGGTTCCGAATGTAGGTTGAGGCCGAACGGCATGGCTTTGAACTGGTAAACTCGCCCCAGAAAAGCGAACCTGAGATACTTCCGTGACGCCCGATGCATCGGAACGTGGAAGTAAGCGTCTCGCAGGTCTATGCTGGCGGCGAAATCTCCCTGGTGAATTGAATGGCGGACCGACCTGAAAGTCTCCATGCTGAACTTGGGAGCAATGATAGACTGGTTCAGGATGCTCAGATCGATAACCGGTCGGAGTCGGCCGTCCTTCTTCGGCACCAAGAACAGGCGGGAATAGAAACCCACTGACTGAACGTTCTTGACGACCTCGATCGCCCCCTTTGCCAGGAGATTGGCAATCTCCGTGGACAAAAGTTCCCGACGTAAAACGTCTGAAGGAACTGTGGTTGGAAGAGGCACCCTTGACAGAGTGGGGTGCCGTCGGAAGGATATGCGCAGCCCGGACCGAACAACATCTAACACCCATGGATCGGATGTGATGGTGGTCCAATGGTCTGCAAACTCTGCTATCCTTCCTCCAACCTGGGACGAGTCGAGGTGAGGACCTTCATTTCGAGCCCCGACGAGGCCCGCGAGAGGAGAAACCACCTCCTCTGCTAAATGAAGAATCCTGAGACTTCCCTCGATTCTGCCGACCCCTACCTTTACCCCGTGAGTAAGAAGCAGAGGCGGCGGCAGAAGGACCAGCCCTTTGCTTCACAGAGGAAGCAGAAGGGTACTTGTTAGGCTTGGAACGGCCCTTGCCTCCCCGAGAAGGCTGATCAAGCTGACGAAACAGCAGCTGATCTTTGGAATGACGTAGGACGTCATCCCGGACCGTCGACACGGAACCATGGAAAAGTTGCGGACCTGCCAAAGAAGCAGATCGAAGAGTAGCACGCTGCTCCTCGGGAAGGGATCGTCCTGTGTCCAGCACAGCGTCCCTTCGAACTAATTCCAAATTGGCCGTGTTACAGGCATGCGTGTGAGTAAGGTGCATAAGCGCCTTGGACAGCACACGCAAAGGAGCCTGTACCTCGTCAAACTTATCTGGAGGCAGATAAGCAGCCAAAGCTGAGACGACGTGATCTGAGAGAGAAAGCATGCCAAGCATCTCTCTAGATAAGCCCAACGTGGACTCCAGAGTCGTCATTGGAATGACGGCAGACTTGGGCTTGGAAAGCCCGAGGGAAGTGGAGTCCTGATCCAGAACCGTCAAAGTCTGGCAGACTGACGGATTGGCGGAATCGTAGGAACGATAACGCACAGGAGGCAAAAAGGTGTCAACCCTGGTGAAGAACGAAGTCTTCAAAGCCTTGGAATTCAGCTTGGCATCCAATGCTGAAAAAGCTTCAACCACCTGTACCGACTGGCACGGTCGAAGGCGCCCAGAAGCAGGTTGCTCCATAGGCTGTTGGCGCGCGACCGAAGATCGCGGCCAGGCTGACACTGTCGGCTGGTTAGCAGGTTTGAGCTCAGGCAGAAACCCAAACACAAAGTCAAGAGCCGCCCCCAAGTCCGAAGACTGCTGGCCCTCGACCTCAAGCATGTCGGACTCCTCCCCAGAGTCGGAAGACACATAGCCCATCGTGGGCAAACCAGCTGACGCCTCCCATGGTGTCGGGACACCAGAGGAATCGGAAACCGGCCTGTTTCCAATCCCGGGAGGCGGCGCCATAGGAGGCGCCTGGAAACCACCCATAGCCTCGCTGGAAGCAACAGGAAGGCTCTTTGAGAGAACCTGAGTGAGTAAGGAGAGGGCCTCCCTAAGCTCACTGCCTGTACCGACCGGTTCGACAGGGGAGCGAACCGGCAAAGTGGCTTCACCTCTGACCCTCTTAACCAGCGAAGGGTCACGATCCTCCAAAACACCCGACGCGGGACGACGGGCGGCAGCCGAAACATCTGAAGGCAGACGTGTATAGGGGTACGATGCACCCCGAGGATCAATATTGCGAGAACTCATGAGAGTCACCGCGGACCTCTGCGGGGCAGAAGGTCCAGGCTGCACAAAAGGCGTTGGTCCCCCAAAACTGGTCGTGTGACCAGAGTGAGCGGACGGAAACGCCCCGGAGTTCATAGTGTTTCCACTATGAACATCCGAATCCAAAGACACAACTGTGGTACTCGACGGCGACGAGACCACAGCGATGGGCTCGGCCGGCAGCCCCTTCCGACTTCGCCGAGTTGAAGTCAGGGAAGGCTGGGGCCGATATCCCACGTCTACAGTATCGGACAGTTCTGCAGTCCCCTGCAGCGAAAAGCCGAGGCCGGCTGAAACAGACAACGAAGCAGACGGACCAGCAGCAGTAGTAGATACGTCGAGAGTCGTTGAGGCTGGTGAAATAATGGAGAGAGCACACCGGCTCGGCTCCGAAGGAGGAGTCACAACCCTAGTGACAGCCTCAGATGTCGACTGGAGGGGGACCGTAGTCCCGGAACCAGGCATCTCTACACCAGAACACTCAACGGCTCCCGCAGTATCCACCACAGGAAAAGACTGCACATCCCCCACGGAGGAGGAATAACTCTCACCAGACAGAGTCGGTTCGGGAGGCCCCGAACGACCACGTTCTCCTTTCCCGTGGGAGCGGGAGGCACGGCCACGAGAACGAACGACACGATTTACAGATGCCCAAAAGGTGGAAGACCATGTTCCACAGACACCACACGGCCGCTCGGCCGAACACCCATTACAGGAGGAACACGACGAATGTACATCGTCCACATGCTTAGGCAGCAGACACTGCCCACAAGGAATTGTCCTAGGCATGAAAGAGGTGAGAGGAGCAGAGAAGGTGAGATCAGAAAACAGAACACCCCCAAAGAGAGAAAGGTGACAGAAACAAAGACCCCAGACGGCCGACCGGGAACCACCCAACAGGAAGACTACTCTCAACAGAAAGAAGAAACACTGTAGGAGTGGTACCCCGCTGACACCTAACTCTAACACAATTAAAAAAGTTTGCAAAAAAAAACATTAACAATAATTGTGAAATAATCTAAGTCCGAACCGCGTGGCCCGCGAAATTCGCGCGCGACTCAAGAGAGAGCAAATAAATATACATGATGGACATATAAAAGAAAAAAGAGAATATAAAACACTGTTCCTGAGAATACAAAGGATACACTGCGGTATAATGAATCAGGAATCAACAAACATCGAGTTGGTGGAACACTGATAAGCGTGCAAAAACATCTCGACACGAAGCGGATTTTAAAAAGAATGAGTCTTTAGAGACGGTATGCGCACTGGCAACGGAAGTCGTGGAGTTGTACTTGGGAGAGAGCGTCCCGTACTGGGTCTGCGCCGGTTGCACTCGACCCAGTTTTGGCTTATTTTTTATTGGTGCTTTTGCACCACTTTTCTTTCCCAACTTGCTTGGGAAAGACAAAAATAGAGAGTATTTTATCCGAGTTAGGGACTTCCACTGTAGTGCAAGCCTGTAGTAAACAATTGTGAGTAGGTTGATAAGAAATGGATTGTCCATAAATACAAAAGTTAATGGAGCACTGGGTGGAATTTTGCTCATGATTATTATGTTGTATCTCAGAATTCTAACACTGTTCCGTCCGTGGGCTATCCATTTCTACACGTGGATTTGAGCCAATCCGTGGTGATTGTACTGTTGCGTACAGATGGTGGTGGGGTAGGATGTGTGTGTTGTGGGAATATAGGACAAAACCCCCTCGGACAAAACACCCTCGAACAAAACCCCCTCAGGACAAAACACCCTCGGACAAAACCCCCTCACTTTTACTGACAAAATGGACAAAACCCCCTCACTTGAGAAAAAAATGATGATGAAAAAAATGAGGTGATAAATGTTGAAGTGAATAAATAAAAAGAATATTTAAACAAATATAGAGTTTTATTAAATTTGTTTGCAGGTAATTGTAATTAATATTTAATGACATATATATATATATAATACTGACAACATGTAACAGCTAGCGATCTTTTTCACACAGAACTATAGAACATACAAATATTATATTAATTAGGATCATCTTGCCTTACAAATTACAACATCTATAAAGTAATTATCCAGTGATAATAAATCTAATTGACACTCACAAAAATTCAATGTGGTTCAAGTCGCGTTTTTGAGTTACCCTGGATCATGTAATAAATAGAATCTACAACGGATCCCTATTTTGTAGCTCTATTTACAAAACTCATCCAAAAAATTAGGTCTTGGCCTCGCTAAAGCTCGGCCAATACCTAATTTACTGAACTCATTTTGTAAATAGAGCTATAAAATGGGAACCCGTTGTAGATCCTCTATTTATTACACAAATCTAACCTGTGACATGGATACCATGTAATGTTTTTACCGTGTTGACGGACGGACGTATAGGTGAAGCACTATATTTTTAAAACTGTTTCATATATATGAGTGAAGTTTCTAAAACCGAATACAATAACCAACATATTTCAAGAAGTCTGCCACATTGAGTTTACCCTCACGCCTATCCTAACCCAGTTTTACAAGTTTCTTCTGAAGTTTAACTGTGTGTTTTCTTTGACGTTTTGATGGAGGTTCACCTCGTTCATGTCTAAGGAGAGTTGTAGAGACCAATACCTGGTCTTTCTTGAGACTGTCTATTACTCTCCAGACTGTTGGATGTGCATGGCCTACAAGTTTCATAAACCCATTATTCCAACCTTCACAAATGTTATTTGTGCGAGCATTACCACAAACTGTTATGTCATGCACATTCCAAACTGGAGGTGGAAACGTAGGCGGTAAGCGCCTGACTTTAATTGGGGCAAGTGTTCCATCAGGTCGAGATGGTGGTTTGATAGTTCTATAAGACCCAGTCACATATGTATTGTTAAAATAGGCCAAGAGAGGTTCTAGTCCATCAGGGGTGACATCTCGCAGATGTGACATGCCTTCATGAATGTCATCTACTGGCAGAAAGGCTAGACTGTCCAACATTCCACAAAAATGCTTAACATTGTCATCCTCCCTGTAACAGGTTACCAAACCCAAACTCTGAATTTTGCGCCACGTACTTTGAGTCAAATGATAAAAACATCCATGTATAACAAGTTGTGAACCAAATATTTCTGTCGCTGCCTTCATTGCAGCTATTTCAAAGTCCATTGTAATGGTCGTTGGCTCTACTTGGAATCCTAAAGTTTCACAATAGTCCTGAATTGCCCCAAACAGTTCTTCATATGTAGATTGTTTTTTGTCCACCAACAGAGCATACACACAAGCCACTGAACTTTCACCAAGGGCAGCATGGATTACATACAGCTGGTTAAAGAGTTTTGGTGCCACATTAAAAGTTCCATCCATAAACCAAGATGAGGAATTAGTGAGATGTCTTAACCCTTCATTGGTAGCAAACACCAACATACGGTTGATACTGTCAACACCATTATCATATATTAGAAAAGAGTCTCCATCTGATGATAATGCCCACTCTCCCTCAACTATCAACTCTGATAAAGTCTTTGGGCTCTGTGGCAAATATTTAGCTCGTTCACGACGGAGAGAACGCTTCACGGAGTTGATATCCCCAACATTTGGCAGCTCGTACGGAAACGGGAGCTGTTGCAATAGTGTCTGTCAGGAGCTGGCTGTTTGTACCTCTTGAACCTGGAGCCCGCTCTTTCATCTCTGCACGTAGTTTTGTTGCCTCAACGCCACCGTTTTTAGGATCATGCGAATGTTCGGTGGAACTAAAAACAGAGTTCATTTCAACATTTGTAGTAACAGCTGCCTTACACAAAAATGCTGATCTGTTTGAGCACTCCCATTGGATTTTATTTTGACGTGTGTATTTCTTAGTATACATGTAGCCATCAAGCACAAGTTTCAGACCACCTTTGTGGTTTTTGAAAATCTCCATAATATAGCACTAATTGACAATATTTTGAATACTGAGAAAGCATCACAAAACATATTTATAACATTATGACAGAGAATGTTGTTCTAAAACTTTGTCATGCCAGTGTAATAAAACAACATTGTCAGGGCACCTGAGGCCCCGTAAGGCCTGGGCTGACATGGGGTTATTTAGTCCCGCTGATGAAGTTGCGGGAAAATTAGACCAACGTGGAGGGTCGGAATCCAAGTGTCGCAAACTCGGCAAAGAGAGCTGAGTTAGACCAACGCCGTGATTCCTTCTCTGCCAAATTGGCCTGAAATAGGTTCGATTTCCGTTAGGTGTGATTCCTAATCACTTTAGGCTGTATAATGGAAAGAATGATTTAAAGTAACAACGATTCTTTTATTTACACATAAAAATAAATCCGTTTCAATATTTCAACAATCAACAATTCGATTCTTTTCACAGAAAATGGGTCGCTACGGTTAAATAATTCTAAACAATCATATAGTCATTCTATAGCCCTGTACTGCCACTATAGTCTACACACTGGAAATGTTACTACCGTGAGCTCGCCATAAGAGCTTCACAAATCTGAAATGTTATTACTGTGAGCTCGACATAAGAGCTTCACCCGCTTAGGCTCAAATGTCAACGTCTGCGCGTAACTGTACCTCTGGCTGTTGGAGGGTTCCGACCAGCAATGTTCGTCATCTATAAAGCCACCGTACTTCTGATTTGGGTCAGATATTGTCTACTCATACCTTATGTGCCTTTTGAAAGTCCTCCGTGAAAGTCCTATTGAAATATTCACCGTTCCTGGTTGAATTCCGATTCACAAATGCCCCTTTTTGTGCTAGGGCGAAATTGTCAATCACACCGATCTCCAGTCGGTATTACGATGCTTCGACAGCAAAACAAACTACTCAGAACGCAATCAGTCTGACGCTTCAAAGGGTTAATACGCACAATACAATTAACCTACACTTCTGACTATTGCAGGCCGATACCTGCTACTCGACAATCTAAACTTTAACGTTCCACCTGGGGTGTTGGGTCCGTGACAACTCGCCACCGAGACAAGTCGCCACCGCTCGAAATTGGTGGCGAGTTGTCTCAGGTATTGGTGGCGAGTTGTCTCAATAAAGTTTTCGCATTGTCGGGTTGTTTGCATGATAAAAAGATGAAATAATCGTCATTGAAGAGGGTCAACAAGAGGGTCAATGATTTTTCTTCATTTTTGTTAGTTTTTGTGGTGTGTGAGTGATCAGTGAATTGAAATCATATTCTTTGTTGGATAATTACTCAGGTTGCTTTAAATAGTTACTTTGAACAATGCCGATGTTTTTATTTTGCTCTGACATCACGTTGTTATCAGCAGTATGTATCGTTAAGAATATGTTTTCAAGACATAATTAAACCTGATATTCATTCATGATGTTTTGATAATTGTTTTTGTCACCGAAGCCACATCCTAATGAGTTTATTTTGCACTGGGCCTATAAGAGCCATGCATTTCTGCAGAGATCATTCATTGATCGTTCATCGGGGTGATTGTTAAGAAACGGCCATTCACTTGCATCATGGAATATAATCTCCGTCACGTTTCAAGAAATATAGAGTACCCTTGTATTGACTGCGGCAGAGGTGTCAGACCCCGTCAACAAGCCATAGACTGTGACGGTTGTGGGCAATGGCAGCATCGTACCTGCAACTCGGGCATACCACAACGCAACTACAACGACGCTAAGAAAGGTTTATGCACAATATATTTTAACTGTAAGACGTGCAACAGAAACACACCAGGAGTAAGTTCAGCAATATATGTGTACACATCGACAGACGAAACAGCAACCACTACAGAACAACAAGAGACAATACAGACAACGGAAAGCAATACACCAGCACCTACTCTAGAGCAACGAGAGTCAGCACATGGCGTGGAAACAATGTCACCTGCTCCCGAGGGCTGAGAAACAACACATAGAATGGAAGTGGAGGAGGCATTATCAACAGAAACATCAACACCTGACGTAGACGCACCTTTATCCATGCCAGAGATAGAACAGTCTAACAGTCTAGCAGCTGATATACTAACAGAAGAAGCCAGGTTGAATGAAGATTTTGATCTGCCACATAGGAATTGCAACAACAGCAATGAACCAGCCGAAGAGTCGATGGTAGAGGATGATTTACCAAGTGACAACAACATCACATTAGCTGACTGACCGCTGACGTACACTGTACTTCCAAATGGTACATGGCAACCCCACCACAACTGACAACAGCAGCGTTTCTAAGGAAATGTTCGTCTATTTATATTGTTCAGAAAAAAAAGTAATTGTTTTGTAAATATTCCTTCGTAATTATTACTGTTTAGTAAATAAGTGTATTTATGTATTATTTGGAATATGTCTAAATCATGATTTATGTCATCAAAAAAAATTTTTTGTGGAACTTTTAACAACATAATTTTATAATAAAATACCTTCATTCAATGTAATTATTACTGTTCAGTAAATCGTGTACTTATTTGTTATTTGGAATATGATGTAGATCATGATTCATGTCATATTTTTTTTTTTTTTCTTTTTTGTGAAACTTTCAACAACGTAATTCTCTAATATTATAATAAAATACATTCATTAAATATAATGAGTGTTGTTCTTTGTTAATTACCCATTATTCTTTACAAGCTACCCATGTCTTTTGACACCTATTAATCCGATGACAAGTCGCCACTATTTTTATATCAAATATCATTGATATAAAAATGGTGGCGACTTGTCTCGGTGGCGAGTTGTCCCGGTCGGACGGTGGCGACTTGTCCCGTTCCCGGGGTGTTCCTTCTCACGAATTCGGCCCCGTAGCCGCCTATCAACGTTAAGCTAAATCAATCATGGAATGCCCTCTCTGGCGATTCCAGCCGTTTCAGGGTCCTTGTGATCGAAGGTACCCTTATGCCAGGAAACAGAGTCCGCCTGTCCTGGACTTCACCAACGTGTGTGTGACCCCAAGTGTGTGTCTAGTGCTCTGCTCTTCCAGGTATATATACTTTTTACCCTAAACTGTCAGGTGGACCGACGCTCATCTGTCCACCTGTCAAAACGGTGGGAGATGACGTATATCGAGGCAGAATCAATACAAGTCATCTTGCGCGTGACTTAACGGTGATTCATTCCTGACACGCATTGCTATAACTAATGATGACACGACATTTCTATCTTTTAGAATCTTGTTTCTCAATTGACCGTGACGACATCTTGACACCAACCGATTACGTCTCGTAAGACTCCGACTACTGTATAAATTAAACAAGATTAGACCTTATCTAACATACCGTTTCTCCCCTGGGTCCCTGCGCTAAAGCTGGATATACACCACGTGTGTTTTTCCAGCTTTACAGAGAAGTGAAATTCACGTGGGTTTTCGCCTTGATGCGGAATATATTTTGAACTTACAATATCTTTAAATATGAGGCCCCTTGCCCCTATATTTAGGCTGTCTTTGCCCTGACAACTCCCTTCCCGAGAGAAACACCCTGTGTATCTCTTAAAACACAAGGGGCAAAGCCACGCACGCTCGCCTCTCATACCTTTTTACAATCTACCCATTATGTTCAAGACTACAAAACTGTGCCCTAGTGGTCGTGAGGTTCATGACCGGGCTCATGCATCGGCCATACCGATTCCCACGAGACACACGCTACCACATGCTCCCGTCTTGCGGGTTTACATATGGAGAGTAGCCTTATTCTTAGATTTGCAGCACTCTCTCTCTCTGTAATACTATATATTTACGCCTAAACATACACGTTTTTATGCACGTTCGCCCATTTTGCAAACAGTTCACTTGGCACTCACTCCGACGAGTAACACCGTCCGCGCCTTTGCGTCAGATGGGTTAATTCCAACGGAGTGTAACTTCGCCTCCCGTTCCCCTATGTCTTGTGAAGGGGCAAACGACCCCTGCATTATGTTGAGCCTCACCCTCGCAAAGCTCAACCAGGGGATTAAAATTGTACCTCACACACTCACACATTCAACACACAGATTTACCAACCGCGCATTTGCGACAGATGGGGTTAGTGTGCCTCACACTCACAACAAACTCTCGTCAATAAAAACAAGCGCGGTTTCCCCGGGCCTTAACACCGGGTTTGTGCGTCCCATACTTACAAAACTCGACACACAGGCTCCCCGTCCACGCACACGCGACAGACAGGGCAGCGTTTCTCACATTCGCACTCACAACCAACTCTAGTCCGCGGTCAGAGCAACAATAATACTAAAATAAGAAAATTCCTCCGGGCCTTAACACCGAGTTTACGAAGCCCATCACCTCACCCACAAAAATATTTGCGACTGGAGCCCCCGTCCCAGACACCAGGCCCACAGCCACCCAACTATTGCTTCTTTATAACCACCGACCATTGGTAGGGGCCCGGTTCCCAGTATCCCCTTGGGTAACCCTTGACACACCCCTACTTCTCGCCCCGCCATTTCTACGGGTATTCCACCAGAGTCCCCATACCCTGTCGTTGTCACATTCCCAAGAGCTTCCCTTGGCGCTATATCCCCCAGGCTCACTCGTCCCGGCGATTACCGTCGTTCGAACGACACTGGCCGTCCTTGGCCCTTGTGTCGTCGACCCCCCGGTCCATTGCGACGACTTCTTGCGCACATTGGGCGTTGTGCGCCCCCGGCACTCTCTACATGGTTTCCGCCACCTAGGATGCTTCTCCTTTGATTTTTGGACCCTTTTCTCGGTCCCCTGGGCGCCCACCTTAGCGGTCCCATCCAATTTAACATACTCAACTTGTGTTGACCTGTGCCCTCTCAATTCTGGGGAAGTTTGCCCAGCCATTTGCGTGGGTCTGGCCTCCCCTCTCCACACGGGTGACACCGACTTTTGGGGCGCTCAACTCCCCCACATAAATTTGCTTGAGGGTCTTTCCCCAATGATCCCATTGGGTTCCCTCGCTGTTTGGCGTTTCGCCTGGACCGCCTGCGGCCCCTTCTCGCTAATAGGACAGGAGTCGTCCCTCCTGAAACTCTCCGACATTTCGTCGTGTAGGGGCCATCCCCTGGACCATCGGATTGGTTCCCCCTGGGAACCTTCCCTTCATTACTCGTTGGGCCCTCACTTGGCCCCCTATCCCTGGACCATAACTCATTAGGGCTTGCCCTCACCCCTGGGATATTACCTATGACCAGGTCATACACAGGTGATTCAATGCACATGGCTTCCAGTTCGCCACAATAAAATGGGGTATCCAGTTATCCTCGCGATGGGGAACCTTCTAACGGTCCCATCTATCAAAATACACAAATGGTCGCGCCCCAACAATTGCTTGTCGTCAACCAGTTGCTTTCTAACCGCTGCGGAGGAGCACCCAGAATCCCGAAGCAGACGGATCTCCCTTTGTCCCACATACCCTGGGTACACTGGCATATCAACCTTCTCCTGCGAAGTTGTGAGCCTCTCACACATGCCACTTATTATAGGGACAACCTTCCCGTCTTCCAGCCTTAATTCTCCCTCTTGTATACATTCCCGGAGGGGACTGTGTTCTGGACCGATAGTTTGACAGAACGCTGCCGTCTGTCTACTGGGCCCTGGATCTACGCGGTCACTTTGCTTCCAATCCCTTGGCGCTGCGTTCCCGGCCTCCTGCTGAGGTGGTCTAATGTTCCCAGTGGTCCTTACCTGCTTCTGCCAGCAGTCCCTGGCAATATGACCCCGCTTGTTGCAGATAAAACAAGTGGTGTCCTTGGGAGCGCTCCCCTTCCGGCTGGTCTGCGATGCAGGAGGATCGGGGTGGTGTTGCCTGACGGGTGCCATGGCTAACCCGTTTGCCCCACCCCTAGCCGATTTGGGTGTGTTTACACTCCCACCGTGGGCCTCGATGTAGCGTTCTGCCACAGTTGCCATCTCATCATAGGTGGGCGGACCCCTTTCCTTGATGAACAGGCCCAACTCCTTGGAGCATGTAGTTACAAACTGCTCTAGGAGAAATAGATCTCGCACGGCTCCATATGACTCATTCACTTCTGCGAGATCAGTCCAGCGGTCAAAGTACCGCCTAGCTCGGGCAAAATACTGAGGTACTGTTTCTCCCTTCTCCTGCTTAATCTCTCGGAACTTGGTCCGGAATCCTTCTTCAGTGAGCTGGTATCTCCGAAGGATGGCATTCTTCAGCTCACAGTAGTCGTTAAGAAGTGCAGGAGGCATACTGGTATAAGCCTCGAGGGCTTTACCTGACAACAAAGGGCTCAAGCACATAGCCCATGTGTCTTCTGGCCACATTTGACTGGAGGCAAAACGCTCGAACCTCTCCAAGTACGAGTCCAAGTCATCTGTGTTTTCATTAAAATGAGCGAGGTGGGGGCGTGGGGCATGAATTGCTACCCCTGCACTCCCGTCCCCTGAGCGCCGACTTTCATTCTCCACATCGGCCCTTGCTCTGAGGAGCTCTAATTCTCTCTCGTGCCTCTGTTGTTCGAGCTCTCGTTCTGCCTTCCTTGCCTCCCTTGCTAATTGGGCTTCCCTCTCTCTCGCCTCATTTGCTAATTGAATCTCTCTCTCTTTTGCCTCCCTATCTAATTGGGCTTCTCTCTCCCTCGCCTCTCTTGCGTCTTTCTCACGCTCTCGTTCTAATTGAATCTCTCGCTCTTTTGCGTCATTACGTAAGGCAATCTCCTTGGCCTCACGTTTCTGCTCATCTTTAACAAACTTCTGAAGTTCGGCTCCCTCAAGGCCCAGTTCCTTGCCTAACGATACCAGTTGGGCGAGGGGTGTAACAACATCCATTTTGATTTTTTCTTTCTATCTTCAACACTCATCAGAAAGAATGAAGAAGGAAAAGAAAGAAAGAAAAAAAAAAATATGGCAATTAATCCTAATTTACCTCTGTAATTTACGTAATTAAACACCCCAAATATTATGAAACCTACCGCAGTTATAGTGGCTATTAAGTATCCTTTTGGGGACTACTGTATTGCGATATTAAACCCTTGAACGGCATCAGCTGACTGAACGCGTCAAAATATAAACAGAACCACCGTTAAAATAAAACACAATTTCCATATAGCCATTTTTTACCTTTTAGAAATATCCTGGTTAGCGCTCGCCAATCAATGTCAGGGCACCTGAGGCCCCGTAAGGCCTGGGCTGACGTGGGGTTATTTAGTCCCGCTGATGAAGTTGCGGGAAAATTAGACCAACGTGGAGGGTCGGAATCCAAGTGTCGCGAACTCGGCAAAGAGAGCTGAGTTAGACCGACGCCGTGATTCCTTCTCTGCCAAATTGGCCTGAAATAGGTTCGATTTCCATTAGGTGTGATTCCTAATCACTTTAGGCTGTATAATGGAAAGAATGATTTAAAGTAACAACGATTCTTTTATTTACACATAAAAATAAATCCGTTTCAATATTTCAACAATCAACAATTCGATTCTTTTCACAGAAAATGGGTCGCTACGGTTAAATAATTCTAAACAATCATATAGTCATTCTATAGCCCTGTACTGGCACTATAGTCTACACACTGGAAATGTTACTACCGTGAGCTCGCCATAAGAGCTTCACAAATCTGAAATGTTATTACTGTGAGCTCGCCATAAGAGCTTCACCCGCTTAGGCTCAAATGTCAACGTCTGCACGTAACTGTACCTCTGGCTGTCGGAGGGTTCCGACCAGCAATGTTCGTCATCTATAAAGCCACCGTACTTCTGATTTGGGTCAGATATTGTCTACTCATACCTTGTGTGCCTTTTGAAAGTCCTCCGTGAAAGTCCTATTGAAATATTCACCGTTCCTGGTTGAATTCCGATTCACAAATGCCCCTTTTTGTGCTAGGGCGAAATTGTCACTCACACCGATCTCCAGTCGGTATTACGATGCTTCGACAGCAAAACAAACTACTCAGAACGCAATCAATCAGTCTGACGCTTCAAAGGGTTAATACGCACAATACAATTAACCTACACTTCTGACTATTGCAGGCCGATACCTGCTACTCGACAATCTAAACTTTAACGTTCCACCTGCGGTGTTCCTTCTCACGAATTCGGCCCGTAGCCGCCTATCAACGTTAAGCTAAATCAATCATGGAATGCCCTCTCTGGCGATTCCAGCCGTTTCAGGGTCCTTGTGATCGAAGGTACCCTTATGCCAGGAAACAGAGTCCGCCTGTCCTGGACTTCACCAACGTGTGTGTGACCCCAAGTGTGTGTCTAGTGCTCTGCTCTTCCAGGTATATATACTTTTTACCCTAAACTGTCAGGTGGACCGACGCTCATCTGTCCACCTGTCAAAACGGTGGGAGATGACGTATATCGAGGCAGAATCAATACAAGTCATCTCGCGCGTGACTTAACGGTGATTCGTTCCTGACACGCATTGCTGTAACTAATGATGACACGACATTTCTATCTTTTAGAATCTTGTTTCTCAATTGACCGTGACGACATCTTGACACCAACCGATTACGTCTCGTAAGACTCCGACTACTGTATAAATTAAACGAGATTAGACCTTATCTAACATACCGTTTCTCCCCTGGGTCCCTGCGCTAAAGCTGGATATACACCACGTGTGTTTTTCCAGCTTTACAGAGAAGTGAAATTCACGTGGGTTTTCGCCTTGATGCAGAATATATTTTGAACTTACAATATCTTTAAATATGAGGCCCCTTGCCCCTATATTTAGGCTGGCTTTGCCCTGACAAACATAAATGGTTATTGAAGTCAGCAAAATTAAAAAATTGAAAGTGCAGATAGCTTGCAAAATGGTATTACTAAAACAACAAAGCTATACCTCAAAGAAGTAATGGAACAGAAGACACAAGCTAGTATCCCAGCAATTTGAGCAAAATTGAAAAATTGAAAGTGCAGATAGCTTGCAAAACGGTATTACTAAAACAACAAAGCTATACATCAAAGAAATAATGGAACAGAAGACACAAGCTAGTATCCCAGTACTTTGGAGATTTGTTGTTATAACAACAACAACAGCCATCTGTACTTTTAATGGTTAAGTACAGATGACTTGCAAAACCGGGTCGCAAGGGATTTGTAAATCCCACATCGTCCCTGCGCACCTTCGGCGCGCTAAAACCTTTCATTCATTCATCACTTGCAAAATGGTGTTACTGAAACACAAGACACAAGTTAGTATATATATAATGTCTGAGGGGGGTTTTGTCCTGAGGGTTTTTTTCCCTGAGGGGTTTTTGTCCTACGATGCAAAAAATGAGGGGGTTTTGTCTGATGGGGTTTTGTCCTGAGGGGGTTTTGTCCTGTTACCGTGTTGTGGGGCACTGGGGTGCTCACAATATACAAGGGTGCACTGCTGTAGCATTGGTAAGGTGGGATTTAGTCGACCAATAATATTAGCTAAAATTACGTGACTTATTAATATTTTTGGTAATAACAGCTGTCAAAAGGGCAATGTAGATATAATTGTTAATCCAATTCAGTCTATGGAAGAATTTTCTCGCCGAACACTAATTGGTTATGTAATTCTTCCCACGAGACCCCACTTCTATTCACCTTTGTTTCTACACAAACGAGAGGGTATGAACATGTGGGGTTTTGTATGTGGCATACACGTAATGATTCTCCATAACTAAAGATGTTCATTTTCTGCTTTCAAAACATAGGTCATGACCCCTCACTGGAATGGACGCGATGCACTCATTTCAGTGAGGGGCCATAACCTATGTTTTGGAAGCAAAAAATGGAAATATAAAAAAAAATATTAATATTTTCCTACGAAATAAGGAATCAAAAATCGGTCAACAGTATAGTGTTGACTGATTTTTAATTCATAATTTCGTTGTTTTAGATAACCCGCCCTGCCTTTAATTTTTTTATCTACGTGTACCACTTTCCTCATTCTGATGAGCGATTGCCGATGACGTAATTATCATACACGATGGTGTTGAAATAATGCCTACTGCAAACGGGGTAGCTTGGTTTGTGTAGTTATGGGTGCTGAATAATTGACACAAAAAGGACATTGCCGGAACCATGGAGGTTCAATTCTTGTCTCATCTTCTGTCAATTAAAACTCCTACAACTTTTTCTTAAGTCTGTTTTGTGCCAATTTTTTTTGTATATAGGTTTTAATATGTAAGGGGAATATTATATAGTGTTATTTGGTTGGTTTTGTGCTTTCATTACTTTCATTTGATTTCATTTGTTTTCATTTGGGTAAAACGACGTGCCGGATTTTTATTCAAAACTTTAGAATCAGGGATTCGAAGAACCAGTGGACGTTATAACTACATAACGTGCATTTGACATTCAACACCACGCGAATGAGCTGAGTCACACTCACTTTTTTTTTAAATGTGAAGCTTTGACCAATTACGGAATTCGGGCGAAATCCACCAACATTTTTGACAAGTCTGGTGTAAAGAGGAAATAATTTTCGATGAATTTCGCGTGTAAATCTAACGTAAATACCAAATTAATTATGTTTCTTTAAAAAATACCTCAATACATTGATTACAGCAGAGTAATGTTTTTTCTTGAATCAATCGAAATGTGAAAATAATTATCAATTTGCAGAAAATATAATCTTTCTTCTGTTGATTAATCGACCTTGACACTTAAAGCCATATTTCCCGGAAGTTCTTCACGTTCACTGCAGCGAGTCACTCTCCAAAGAAATTGGAATACGTGTGCATTCTCGCAACCAGGACTACTTAAGTCTTTGAACTCCTCTCAACGGTGTCCGGAATATTCGGACCTTGGATCTTTCGGACTTTGGCTTATTCAGACCCTGGCTTTTACGGACCTCCGGCTTTTTCGCCCCCTCAATTATATATTGATAATTATGACAAGAAGTTTAGGAAATTTCAACTATTTTACTACATTGTACGGTATCCCAAACAGTCATGTACATAGCATAAAATCCAGGTTTTAAATATTCAGTTATCAAAAAATAACAAGAAAATAAAATAATTTTCGGACCTCCGGCTTTTTCGCCCCCTCAATTACATACTGATCATTATGACAATCATTTTAGACCCATTTTCCACCACTTGGAATGTAATTTGCGTTTCGATGTCATTCAGGTCGCCGTGAACAATCGTCTCACCTTCAACAGATTTCAAAAGGAAAGACACAAAAAGTGAAAAAACTAAGGTAATTTGCATTTTCTAATTATTTTCCAATATTAACTCACCGGGTAGTAATATATGCAATATCAGGTGCTAAACTAAACAATAAGGTAAACTTTTTAAAATGCTGAACAAACTGCACATCACCTCGATGTTTTGACAACTGCAGACGGTTTACTGACGTTCCGTACACAAGACGTTCCGTACACGCGACGATTCGTACACAAATAAGACGTTTCGTACACAAAAATTGGACGTTTCATACACGAAGTGAGCGTTTCGTACACGTGTTTAATTATCTGTTTTAGACCTTGTATTATAAAATTATTTATTATTTTTGTTACATTAAATTAATATTTTTACATTTATGAATATCCCCTTTGAACATTTATGTAAAATTATTCCTGTTTTTATAGATACTGTGGGTGTTTAATTGCATGTTGAATAGGTTAATTTTCCTTGATTTCTTTGATTTATTGTTTGATTTACTGTTTGATTTTACCGATGAGTGACTTGTTTGAATATTGCCGGGATGTTTTTAGGTTATTTTGTTTGTACATGCGATGGCTAATCTAGTCAGCGGTAAATTGCAAAGAGTCTGACCGTCGCCGACGATGAAAATATTGGAGGCCGGTTTGGGTAAAAATGTGGAGGCCGGTTTGGGCCAAAATGTCGGAGGCCGGTTTGGCTGGAGGCCGGTTTGGGCGTATTCGTACACGATGAGGAGGAGCTCAGAATCTACAACATACTGGTGGTGCTAAATGGCACCAAATACTGTTGCTATCAATAAAGGGCAAATATCGATAAAATAAAATCAGTTTAGCATAATGCAATGAGGTGATTCGCCGAAAATGTACAGTATCGCTGGAGATAAATTGTCATAAAAACGGAATAAAATTTTATCACTATCAAAGATAGCAATACATTTTATATTGATGTAATACAATAAAATCACACGCAGAATACATCAAACACATAAAAACAAAACATGTTATTTTTGTGTAATGAATTTATTTTAATTTAGTATGTATGAGATTTCAACTAAAATCACCACGTATTTATTGGAAAATAAAATTATTTCATGCAAGAAAATAGTTTTCTTTCTTGCTTTTGAACCCAAAATCTAAAATTGGAAGGAAAAAGTGAGATATAAAGAGAAAATGCGAAATTAAAATCTGTGTACGAAACGTCCAGGCGTTTTGTGTACGAAACGTCCTAAATTGGCCGTGTACGAAACGCCCGTGTACGAAACGTCCAGCACCCCTGCAGACAGTGTTGTCAAGCCATATTATTTCCAGTATCACATGCTTTGATTGTTATCATTTTGCATTAAAACTTAGAGTGAAAAAGACACATAAACGAAAGACACATAAATTTATAACTAAGGTAATTTGCATTTTCTATTTATTTTCCAATGTTTCCATATGCACAAAAAGGAAAATAATGAAAAGTAACCAAGAGAAAAATATAGACAGTTTTCCTAGAAAAAAGATAGGCAGCTCCCAATGTGTAGTAAAAAACACAATACCGAATCTTAACAGAAAAACAAAATAAGTCATAAATAAAGATTTAACAGCCCTTTTAAGGGCTTTTGGTGTGTGTGTGTTCCCCCCCCCCCTCCCATCACGCCGTCATCTTTTCCCTCCGTAGGCAGACCAAATGGCCAAGACTCAGCATCCAGCCTCTCTTATATGCTGATGGGTGACTCCCAGTTTCCCAAACCACATATTGGTGGATTTTTTCCTTTTTGTAACCGTTGTGGATAATATGCTGGGGCTGCTCCCAAACCAGCGACTGTTTGGGTTTCTTTTTTTTCCTAAAACAACCATCAAACTACGATTTCAGTTTTACCACAAATATGCCCGCGTTTCTTAGCAAACACAGAGCAGAATTCTTGTAGTTATGCACAATCCCTAGTTATCTTCTAGTTCGAGGTTCTCGGGGATCTGAAACACTATCTTACTGCCAGTGCGCACACTCAAAGCTTCCGACTCTCGTAGATTTATAAGCAAACGAAGTTATAAAGCAAATAAAGTTATTCGGGACGCGAGGAATTTCAATTCCACACCGTCCCTGAGCGCCTTCGGCGCCCTGAAACTTTTCATTCATCAAGTATAACTCAAACCAAATAAGATTATTGGCCCTCGCTTCCAACTCTCATGGATTCATAAGCAAATAAAGTTGAAATTTCCTAAATTCTTCTCATAATTATTAATATATAATTGAGGGAGCGAAAAAGCCAGAGGTCCAAACAAGCCAAGGTCCGAATGAGCCGGAGGTCCGAAAAAGCCAGGTTCCGAATAAGCCAAGGTTCGAAATGCCAAGGTCCGAATAAGCCGACATTCTTCTCAACGAATCGGACAGTGGATCTTGAAACAGAAACAGAACCTGCGTCCTTGGAGAGGTGTAGTACCTTTCGTGGGAGGGAGGGGGGATCCCCTCTCGCACTGGTCACCCTCCAAGTGACTCGGGTAATCTGGATGAAGATCGCCGGAGCAGTGCAGCCGACGTTAAGAAGAAAAGGAAAAGAAATGATATCCGCCGAATGACGGAGTTTCTGGAGAAGAAGAATGAGAAGGAAGAGAAGGATGCAAGTGAGGGCGACAAAGGGTCGACACCTGTCACCCCTGACCGACCCATATGTAGCCCGGTAGCCCGTTCGCAGGAGTAGGGTCCGGAGGACTACGGGTCGCTAGGTGACAGGTCAATCTCTAACCCATCATACTCTTCATCTGAAGAGGAGATGGAGAAGGGATATCTGTCTATGGTGCAGGAAGTAGTCTTGGATGCTGCATCTTCCACCCCTCCAGCTCTTGCTTCTTCGGACCAGGGCTTCGACCAGGAAGAGATACGACAACAACTACAGGGGAAATTTAGCAAGGAAGAAACACGGAAACAACCAAAGAATGGCTACTGGACGACCTGCAATTTTTTAGAAGAATGGCACCATACTTGGCAAAAATAACAAAATAATAACAACTTCACTCACAACTTTGGCAAGGACCAGGTCATACGAACCAGGCCAGTCAACTAGTACTCCTACGTCAACTACACCAACAACACCACCATCCCCAATCTCTCCACCACGGGCACCCCATCCAAAGAAACACCGCCGGAAATACAGACGCCGCTGAATACCTTAACCCCTTCCTCATTTACCGCAACCTAGATGAAAGAAAAAGAAAACCTAAATACAGTCATTGCTGAGGGTTGAAAGAGGCTTGCCTCACACCGTCCTTGCGCGCCTTCGGTGAGCAAAAACATTCCCATTCTCCACTTATCTCATTCGCATCTTGAAGGCTTTGGCTCATGGTTTTGCTACGTTTCGACCTGGGTACCTTTCCGTCGCGATACGTTTTGACTCGTTGAGTACGTTTGGGTCTGGGTACGTTTGGGCCTGGGAATAGTTTGAGGGAACTGTCATTGGTGTAATATGTCCAGTCGGGAAATCAACACTTCATGTTTGTAAAATAATGGAGATGTTCAGTTTTAAGTCACAGGATACTTAGTATATTAAATTAAATTTCTAAGACTGATATGTTTGTTAAAACCCCCAGGTTTTGTACAAAAACTTGGCGTTGGAAATTAACACACCTTAACTTGCATTCATAGTTTGTCTATGTCCCTGGTGTAACACAAACAAATTTAAGATTCACGAAAACAGAATACTCCCTGAGTTCTACCATGTCATCACCGTCTAAAGCACATGCACATGCTAAGCCAATAAGAAAGTACATTTCGCCGGAATAAACAGTTCCCCGGAACATCAAGTTTTGTAAAAAGACACTTCGCCGATTTTTTTTAAAGTAACAAAATGTAACTTTATCTTACCACCCAGAAAGTATCCTAATAAGATTTACCGACACTCACAATATTTGTTTTTAACAAATTAAGTAAAATCTGTCTACATCTGGGATTTTGTTCGGTCGACGGCAGTATTGTTCACAATTGACACGCTAGTTTCTACGTGGTACCATAGGTGTACGGGAAGTATGATTTTTAGGCGGGGGGGGGGGGGGATACAGAATTGCCTGAAAAATTGGCAACGAGATGCGGAAGGCATCTCCCGAGAGCCAGAGGCCCGAGATGGGTGTAGGTATGGGAGGGTTTTCCCCTCCAATGGGTCAGGGGACCTCCCCAGGAAAGGTCTGAAAAATTAGTGGCCCTGAGAGCAATTCTGAGGCTTCCTACATATTCAATAAAGGTATTTTTAGGAGGGGCATATGGTCTCATTTGTGACAGAAAATTTCTTATTACATCAGTATCTATTGAAGTAAATTCTACCCCTTGGTCCCCATGCCTGTCAACCCACGTGGCAAGGATACTTCCAAAAGAACGTAACGTTTTTCATCTTTGTCTGATGGCGTGGCGTGGCGTGGCGTGGCGTGGCGTGGCGCGTAGATGTCGTTATTGCCAGCTGTGTCTTGAGATACTATCGTGAGTTCAGAACTGGGCTGTGGATGAGAACTCACGATAGTATCGCAAGATACAACTAGCGATAACGACATCCACGTCCCGCCATCAGACAAAGGTGAGAAATTTTACGTTCGGCTCGTAATCTTTTCCGACAATAGCAGTGCAGACAGAGCTATCAGTTTTCTGTATTTTTTCTCGACAATCAAACATACCAATTTGCATTTGATTCTTTCCACAACGCGAATGAATTTTATATCTACGTCCGAATGTTGCTTACGGTGAGTATCCTCATAGCCCGAATCAACTTTATTATTGCAAACACTGTCCTTGACTTTTTTTGTGATACCACTTTCCAGTTAGCGTGTTCGGCTTTCTTATTTTATCGTGAATACACGCTTGGTGTTGGCCGGGCCTATTCCCGATTTCAAAACTCGTCCAAACTTGACAGTTAACCCAGAGAAAAAAAAGCGTTGGGTTAATTCCTGTAGCTCTAAAGGGCAAATTTAAGAAGGCTGTTTATCGAGGAAATTGGTTGACTATTAGCTGGCAATTAATTTGCCATCAAATGCCCACCATTGTTAATCTGTTAATCTTTTTTTCTTTCTTTGTCCAATTTTTTTCTTCTTGCTTCACCCGAATTTCCCACGCTGATTGTCCGACTGCCCCCTTGATTCCACCCATGCGTGGTACGTAAGCGTATTTAGGCATACGTGTATTAAATGTTTTTCTAAGTCGTTATACTTGGCGGGTGTTGTCTGACCTTTTTACTCGAAGAAAGCAACAAGTATAATCTGTTTACTTTGAACAGTACTTCTTGAAAAAATGAACATCATGTTACATGCATACACAACATAAAACATATAGAATGAACACAATAGTACAGGATACACAGCACATAACATAACATAACAGAAGACAAGTTTGAAACAAAATAGATGAGGGATTCGGCGGAACGCTTCAAGCCTATGTGTGTCGTCTCCCTAGCTCGAAATAAATTTACACCATATGATTTGTGGCAGTAGATGAACGTGTATAACACCGCCCAAGGACCGAGGTCCCAAGAATCAACCTAATAGAATCAATTAACGTCAAAGAACCAGCAATCGCCCCTGGCAAAAACTGAACCAGAATGCCGCTCAAACCAACCCAACACAAAACAGGTGCGACGGCTGGTGGAAGACTTTCTCAATTGGCCAAATGAGTACCGGTCCCTGGGCGGCGATATTTTCAAATGTTTAAACTCTGTGAGCAGATATATGGGGAACAAAAGAGAAGAACAAAGTGAAGACAATAGGGAGGTAGGAAGCAGGTGGGTAAGCCAGTCTGAACACGAGTTCCCATGCCTTTAAAACACGTTTTGTGGAAGCAGTTCTCATACACTATGTTGGGAAGAAGTTTATATCCGGAAATTGTACGTGGCAGGCGCTCATGGTTGTCATGGAAAACATTCATATTTTCATGGAATACATTTCATAATCTTAATTTGATTATTTTAACGTTTAGTAGAATCGCTTGCTCAATACAATAAATCGTGTACCGCACTAAACGTTAGGCGATTCTTGGCATTACTTAAAAATTCAGAGCCAAAAAGTAAGGCGAATACGTCTATTGCAAATGGGAGGTGGCCGATCGTGTCGTTTCGAATATTTGAAAAGATTGGACAATATAATAAAAATGTTCAGATGTCTCGCACTCGCCACAATGACAGAACGGATTAGATGTTAAGTGATTATCGTACAATTGAGAGCTAACGCTGCTACAGTGCAAGCACAATCTACAATGATAAATTTATGCAGCGCGAGACTTGGCGCCACCATAAAACAGTGGCGGTCGTAGGTCTCCATCATTAAAAAACAATCTCCAATTTGCTCAGTGACGAGTTTTCGCGGATAGGCAAGGATATGTGATGTGTACAATGTGTTTGTGTGTGTGTGTGGAGGGGTGGGGTGGGTGGGTTGGGGGTATACTAAAATGCTTTCACAGTGCCACCCTGACACGTGCTGCCAAAAGCAAAATGTGCTATGGAATGGAGCCTTTTAGCGACACATATTATAGTTGGATGTAGGACGGGGTATTTATTATTGACATTGTAGTAAATTTATTATTCCCTTTATATTAAATTTTATTTTTTACCGTAACAAAATTGCTGGGGACGGGCATTCTTTTCTACTACAAAAACAAACTGAAACACATGAACCTAAAGTTACATATATTATGACCTGTGTAAAGTTATTTTAAAAATACATGCGGTAAGACTCTGTTTGTGACAAGTAACGCGTGAAGTTAGTTAGCTTTAATATTCTTAAAAACTTCCAATTAATACCTAACTGCCACCTTTACTAATGCAAATAGAAGACATTTCGCCGAAAAAATTACCTTTCTGTGAACTGTCTGATATTTTCTGACGATTAATCTTTTTTTTCGGCGACGTGTCCAAAGTTCCGGCAAAATGTCCAAAAATTCCAGTGAAATATCCAGCTTTTTACGGCGAGATGTCCAAAATTCGGCGTGCTGTCCTAATTTGTCTTCCGGTGATAAGTCCAGACCCCGTTAATAACTTAGAGAGAAGTTAAGTCAAATTATATTTTTATTTAAATTTCGATTTGGATTTTCCCAATTTTAGGTTTATTGGAAGTAAGTAGTTGATGTAACAAGCAAAAAATCTTAAAAGAGTTACATATTGCATTTTTATTTGTACTGGAGATATGCTACTTTTATATTATATTTTTAAAAAACTTGAACTGCATTAGTCCATGGTCCATGAAAATGATCACTCATTATTTTCAGTTTTATCATTGGTTTAACTTGTCACTGATGTAACATTTCTTACTCAATTTAGGTTTATTGCAAGTAAGTAGCTGATGTAACAAGCACAGAATCTTAAAAGAGTTACGACGTAATTTACTTCAATGGACAAGTTGTAATTTTGAGGAATACAACATATTTGTCTTCGAAAATATACTTTAAACAAAAGGGATATTCTGCCACTAACATATCAGTGGATTCATTTTCTGAGCAACAGTCTTCCGCGGGGTACTACCAACTTTTATAATTATACAGTGTCGATGCAGGTGGGTATGCGTGAATGCACCCCCCCCCCCCCCCTGCTTGTCAGACGATGTAAAATGGCATCCCCTCCTAGAATCCCTAGTCTCGGGGACAAGAGTGTGATTCACCATCAGAATAATGTAGCAACAGTTGAAAAGTAAGGGGCATGCTCAGTTTGTTTACAAATTGTCATCCAAAAAAGATTTCGCACAATTTCCCTTTTCTGCTTCCGGTGCCCCACCCCACACACACAGCCGATGAATCTAGCCTATGCATTTTACAGTTTGCCAAAGATTGTCTGCATTGCACCGCACTGTTTTCCTTCAGCAGAAAACAAACAATTTCTGATCGAAACTATATTGCTAAATATGACGAGCTAAAGAGAAATGACTTCTAAAGCCATAACATGAATGGGATTTAATGGTGCGGTTTATGCGTTGAGTTTTAAAATTAATCATACCCTATACCCACGGTCTTTCTCGGTGACAAACAAAACAAACCCAAACCATAAACAAATGGTTTTTTGCAAGGACTCGGAAAAAAGAAAGTCTTTATGGGAACCCAGACACTATTGTCTAGGTTCTCGCAAAATCGAAAGACAGACCCCATCCTTTTATATAATAAACTGTTCCCACTCAGGCACGCAACGGTAAAAAAAATCTGGCGTGTACCACTGCTGTATGCACTGTACTTTTCACACGACCCATTCACTGTAAATTTTTCATACCTTTACCAGTGATCAAAAAGGGATAAAATAACAATCGTTCCATGGATTTGACGAAAATACTGTGGATTTTAGGCATCTCAGCGTTACAGGTGCATTAGGTGTAGACAGATACCTTTCCACACGCTTCTACAGGTGATACCCTCTAATAAGTACCCCCCAATACCAAATCGCCACGTGACAAATATCCTCCAATAACCAGATGAGTCGAAGAGTCGTACGAAAAGTCACCCTTGCGAGCAGCTGCTTTATTGCTTTTGGCTTTTTTGCACGTTCCCAACTGTAGTGGAAGCCAACCACAGTTCTAATCGACAATGACGTGAAATGGAGTACGTACAGGTAAACTTGCTGCTAGAAGTGCGATGATAAAAGACAAGGGTACAGAAAGTCAATCATGGTACTGATAGTGGAAGCAGCCTGCAGTTATAGCGGCTTTTATCTTGGGTCCATGAAAGTCGTAGTCTAGGATTCTCGGAGGTAGGAGTCAGTCCACACTACTCCATAACAATTTCCTCATCAGTCCCCAACCACTATCTTCAGCCCACAGATATTCAGACCAGTCGTATACTTAGACTTATAAGGAGCCCCTCTTTTCAGCAATTGCTCAATAGGATTCGAGTCGTCAGAGCAAAGCCTGTTCTGGTCACTGATCGATTGACTCTTGAACTGAACCATTCGAAGGAGCCATACAGGCTCCTGCTTGTATAAGCCCATTGCCGATTAGCCATCTCTGACGTTAATGATATGCAAGGTCAGAGGTAGCTTCGGGTAAACACTTCGATCAGACTATCTGTCAAGACCGTCATACATGCGATAGAAACAACCAAAATGTTTCGCTTGAAACGAGAAAATGTGCATTTTCGATTTAATACTAATAACGATAGAAAAAATAACACACTTTCAACACTTCATATAATGGACAGGTCAAAATAATATTGATTTTTTAGTGAAATGAATACCGCAATGAACCCCTTCCCACAAGCGAAGGTAGACTTGGCATCATGATTTTGTTTTATTGACGAGTGACAAAACTGCAGATATATCATTGAAATGACACCAAAATGTCTGCGTGAGTGAAAATGCAAACCCTGGGTATCCAAACAACCAACCCATACAAATATTTTCAAGCATAACCCTCAGATGTTCCAGCTGGAAGAGGTTGGGGGTGGGGGGGGGGGGGGGGCGTGGTCCTTAAAAATTGAATGAAAATCGTCTGCTAGTAGCAGTGTCGCGTGTCTACTAATAATATTTTTGTCCATATACAGTACAAGTCAAAATGAGTTGAAGCATAACCACTACCGGTATAAACTATAGATGTAATGTTTCCTATACCAATAACACAAGAATCGGGCATAAAAATATATGTACATGTACATGTATTCTGTAACCTTTTTTAACATGTTTTGGGTTTATACACAGCACTTAAGAGGGTTAATTGCATTGGAATTCCTATTGTATATTTATATTTTCCAATGCATAGAAATTCAAAATGTAATTTATAATGTCCACGAAAGAATATTATTTCAGTAAAACTATTTTTTTTTGGTTGACGAAGCTTTGATATGCAAAAAAACATTCCCATGAGTGGCGGGAATTTACCTTTCTGGTACTGTTAATCTTTTTTTTCTCAAACATTGGAAAATGGATTGATAAGAATCTCCATAATCCACACACCTCACTTCCTAACCCTTAATTAACAAATTGACTGCAACTACACACATAATTCGGGTCCTACAAATAACTGCTTAGAAACCTTTGAGACTCAAAAAAATCGTATTTTTTTGGTCGGTACTCATTTATTTTTTTTGGTCGGTACTCATTGGGTTTTGGACGGTTTTGGTCGGTAATTAGTAGGACCGCATAATTCATGAATTAGCAGGTACAAGCCACATAATGTGATCTATCATCAGAACAAGATTGTTCCCGGGCCCCGAGGATCACATGATTTGATTTGCTTGAGGCTTTTGTGTAAATTTGAAAAATTTAAATTTAAATTTAAATTTCCAGTTTCAATGTTATCTGTGGGTAAAGGTTTAAAAAGTAAAGTACAAAATATATTATACTGCTTTTTTTGTGATCAGAGTACTACAATTGTAGATTATTTCAGCAAGTCAAAATTTCTTATTTTAAATTTGTTTTAAAATCACGAAATATTGAAATGTGGCTATGCCTACAGTCCAATAATTTTTAATAGAACTAATCTGTAAATGAACAATTAATTATTTAATAGCCAAGTATGAAATGTCTGGAAAAAAGACTTCTTATGCATATAACTGCATGGTACAAGGTAGAAGCATATGATCAAGTCTACAAATACTGTATGAATCAAAATAAGCCGTAGCATAACCGCAATGAACAAAGTAGCCCGTTGCCATTACACCAATAGCACAAGAACCCGAAATCATTTTCCGGAAAGCTTTCTGTGAGAGCTTTCCTGAAAATGATGCCAGGTTCTTGTGTTGCTGGTGTAGCTGAAGATGCATAGTAGTAGTTTATAGTGGTTATTCTACAACGTATTTCGACTCGTTGTGTAAGTTAAATGATTTCTGAATTCCCATCGGAGGTCCGCTGGCTGGAAATTTGCTTGTGCAAAACAATGAACAAGGGCATCAACCACTGACCGTACCCGACAGCCAGTAAAAGCTTGTAACTCACAAAGCAAATCTGCAGTTTAAGGAGCACTGATAAGTTAGTTATCTGGTAGTCCATAAATTGCAGATTAGCTTGTTGAGTAACCAAACTTTCTACAAACTGGCAAGAATATGTTGGAAATATATGTATATCCACCTACTTAGAGGGGAAGTACAAAATCACCCTGTGTGTTCTGTAATATAATATCCATGTATGCACATTTTGGTCATGTATCCGGGGTCGGGAAGAGAGTGGGGTCCAGGGTAGTAACCCCCAGAGCCTGGAACTTGGGGGGGGGGGGGGGGGGGTGATCCAAGAGTCAAGGATCTTGATTTCGCCTGTCCACCCTCTTGTCCAAACATGACCCGAATGACTGTATTTTATTTTTTTTTGTTTGGTACGTCCTTTCAGGGCGTTCCAAAACAAAAAAAAATAAAATCCGGGCTTTCAGACCATGTTTGACCTAGTCCCCCTCCCCAAGGTTCTGACTCCTGTGTCAACAGTTAAGAAGGGGAGTAGTATGTGATGTGGTTTTCAGCGAACATTGGCAGGATCTCATGCAGGATCTCATGTGACGTCATGGTCACGTGACCCAGAGACGCCATATTGTGTTGTCTTGGTAACCCGTGTGGGCGGACATGTTGTGACGTCATCGCCATTGTGATACGTGGTGTTAGTGCGCACGCGCAGCGCGTGTTGTTAGGGTGATACGTGTTTCCGTCGTCCATTTTGTATACTGGAGGCCGCCATCTTGGTTTCTATGGTAGCACGTGGTTGCTATGTTACCTAAACCCTTCTTATAGGACAGGGGTATGTTCGGAGGGTGCGTTCGATTGAATCGGAGCAAATCTAATTACCACAAACAACCCGATAATCCCTCCAAATCACCAAAAACGACTTTATTTGATATGAATTCTTCAAGAATCCTATTTAAGATCGCGAAACCGTAGATTTTAATAGTAGTACCGAGGGGGCCCCGGGGTGTGTTCGATTGAAATGGAGTAATGTTCTGGTTCGGATTTTCCCAGAATCCCTTTTTGGATCCCTATCCCATGACGTCCCCCCCCCCCCCCCCAATAAATTGTATAAGAGTAGCACATAGTGCTATAGGACAAATTTACCCAGAATTTTCTGGTTGTTTCTAACCATTATTTAAATTACAAGTAGGATCCATATGTGTACATGAAGGCCACGAAGCTAACTTCAAGTTCCACCATATACTCATGTGAAGATCTACCTATATAAGAGAATCCCTTTTTCTGTCGTATGAGGTTTAATTTACTATCCCTCTTAGCCTCATTTCGGTTTTTTGAGGATACCTTTTTGGGTTTGTTAAAAAAATAACAACACAATTTTTACAATTTAATTTCTTTTATTCAACAACAAAAATACATCTTTTTATGGTATGTAGATTGTCAGATATTCATAAACAGTCTTTCTGCAGATTGGCCATCTTCTCAGTGGTTTACAGCAGTCTTTGCACAGACACAAATGGTTACATGGTCGCGGAGCGACATTGGCTTCAGCTAATAAACACACACTACATTTTGTCCTCCGTGAATCTTCTTCTTGAAATGATGTGTCCATTTCTTCTTCTTTGATGGCCATTTCTTCTTCTTGAACTTTTTCAACGTCCATGAATTCAGGTGGTAAATTATGAATGTAACAACAGTCTGGAGAATATTTTCTGTGTTCTTCTATAACATCATCTTCTGTTTCCCAGAAACGAACAATAATACCACAATGAAAACATTGAATTCTGTCTCCTGTCCCCAAATAAAAGAATCCAGCTTTTGTCAGTTCATTCGGGGTTTTCACACTTTCACTTTGTAACATGAATTGAAATGTCTTGAGACGATTTTCCTCCAATGCATACTTGATGTGATTTGGTGGTCTTTGTTCTGGTGTCTTTCTTATTTTTTCTTCTCTACGTAATAACTGCTCCAGTACTGGTGGTGGAACATCACGAAAATACGTTTCGAACGAAACGCTCATTCTCTCTACAAAGTTTCTTCGATTTCTTGTTTCTTGGTTTCTTGATTGATAATCATTCAGAGCCATCCTGATCAAACATGTAATAGTGAACATTCTTCAATCCTTTTTATCTTCATTCTTCTTTGGTTTTCTTTCCCTCTTTGGTTTGGGTTCTCCTATTTCAAGGCTTCTCTTCTGTGTAATATCCACTGCTTTGGTCACTTGTTCCCAATCTCTTGTGGTAAACTGGAACCCACCGTCGTTCTTGAACAGTTGAATCTGTAAATCGTTAAGTTTGAAGACGGTCACATTAGTAGACATCCTTCTTCTTTGGCTGTCGAAACACAGATGAGCTGAACTCCAAGTGCACCAGTTTTATAGTTTTTCTTCAATACAGCGACATCTAGTGGCTGGTTTCCTCTATGACGTCATTAACCAACACATCATTATCCATTAGATCAGTCGTAAACATGTTGGATATGGTATCCATCGGTACAACACGACAGCGATGTTTCAAGTAAAACAGGCAGTATTGTCCACACACTGGCAATGGTCCTTGCAGGCTTTTTGTATTATACTTCCAATATCTGGAATTCTTCTTCAGGAAATTCTCGAAAGGTCTGTGTTGTGGTGGTAATCCATAGGAATCAAAGTACTCTGTGTTGTGGTGACTCACAAAGAGAGCCAACCAGTGTTCTCCTTTTCTGTGGTCTGGATCCGTGTTGGCTATCAAAGCCACTGGTCTGTGATCTGGTAATCTTCTTTGTAATCTGTAAATACACCCAAACATATTCTCTTCAAACAACTATCTGATCGAAGTGCATTCTCTAACTGCAACGTGTTCATGTTGAGTAATCGAAGATTACTTGTCTATTCTTATCCACTTCTATGATGTTCTGGAATTCTGCATACACCAGTACGTTGATTGTGGTTGATAATGGGTTTTCGAAATGGACTTTTAGTTTCAAGTTTCCTCTCTTCACCAGACCGAAGTGTTGTCCATGTGATAGATCTGGAGTCAGGTCGAATACGAATAGGGTGTATCCATTTATGTACTCTCCTCGGCTGATGTGGTTTCCTTCATTCTCATACATTTGTCCAGTTCCTTGGAACAGGGTCGCATAACATCTCGCCATTTCTTGTTGTTCGAACCTAAGTTGTAATGGTTTGGCTGGAATCTGCTGCCCATCCACGCGTACAAAGCCAAGTAATTGATTTTGTAGTTCATGAAATTATATGGATTTTTTGAAAAGTTTCCATTGAAAGCATCGTTGTCTACACATCCCACCATGATGCGTTTAGGTAGTTGGCCTAAAAATAAGTTTTCTTGTGTAATGCTCAGATTTTCTTTCGGCACTGAAAATACCTTGGTTTCCACACGGTCGATAGGATATTTTGCAGTTGCTTTTGTTAGTGCTTTCTCGTGAGCCATTCTCACGAATGATTGGAGTCTCTCTTTGCGTACAAACATGGATATATCTAGAATTTTGATCTTGTGTGTATGGGTATCGGCCATCAATGCAAAAGCATCTTTGGCTCTATTCATTTTAACATGAACATTAACTCCATTCAGCAAGTAACGAGTTTGGAAAAACATGTCCAAATGTAATCTTCCATTCATGTCCACGATTTTACTTTTCTCTATAAATTTCTTTCGAAGAAGAAATCCCTTGTTATCATCTGTCAAATTTTCCATGTGTCTGGCCGTGTCCTTGTACCATAATGCATTAGTCAGTTGTGACTTCTTTGCAGCTGGTCCATAACCCAACAAAGTTTCCATGAAAGCTCTGTAGTGATAAGTGTTGTTGGAAGGAAATACCAGTTTTTCATTCGAGCTGATATCGATTTGATTAAATAAGGAATGCATCCATAGATTGACTGGGCCCACATTGTCATCGGGTGCAACTGATGCCCCATTGAAATCTACAACCGTTGCTTTAACATACAAATATGTCTGTGCCAAATTCAAATAATCATCTCCTAATCCTGCAATGTGGAATTGTACTGGACCACTGTTTCCTATAGTCGCCAAAGGCCTGTGTTCTACCCATTGCCCATGTTCCACACTAGTCTGTGCTGGCGGAATAGAAAACAAGTCGAGTTCGCTGTTGACACACTCACAAGATTTTTCATTAATGAGAGACATCATGCACCGAGAAAGTCTTGGGTCTGAACTGTTCTCCTTCTTTTTGTCGTTTTGCGTGGTGCGGGCCGTTTTATACCCTTCCCGTCGGGTGGTTTCGACCCACCAATCACTTCATTCCAAGCTCCTGCGCCAGCCTCTTTGACTCTATTAATTGCTGCCTTTTTTACAATTTTCCCTTCAATGACATCTTCGGTAAAGGCTGCTCCTTTTCTCACGAGCTGTTTTCCCACGGTCCCGGCTGTAGTTTTCAATAAAGGTAACACCATATTCTTCAGTCCTCCAAATATACTTCCCAAACCATATCCTCTCTGTATTTGAGCTCCAGAAAAAGCCGGTAGATCGTTCGTTCCCAGCTTCTTTCGTGTAATATTCTTCGTATAATTTGGACTTACAACAGTAAGTCATGTTTATGTGAAATGAAGAGATCTACGATTTCTGAAATGAAGTGTCACTGTCATTTTCCCGAACTCGAATGGTACTATGGCTCCTGTGTCACCCCTTAAAACACCTGGACGGTACTGAAATCTTTTCGTTCCACTGGTACATAATACACATTCTCAAAAGTTTTAGAGATGATACTCCCATATTTTCCACGCACGGGTACGATACGAAGAAGTGGTATCTCCTACGATTTGGTCACGAACCAAGTCACAGTATACATAGAGTGAATAAAATCCTTGGTTGACAGCGGCAACTCTGGAAGAATTGTAAGTTCCTGATTTAAAAACACACTCATTAAATCCCAAAATATTTTGAAGAGTAGGGCTCAATGTGACCACGACTCCATCACGTACCGTGATACGAACTTTACCAGTCACTTCATCCAGTTCAAAAGCTACCTTATCGTGACGAGGCAAGAGTAATTCTTTAACACCTTTGATAGCCCGTATCACATTAGTGGGATCCGAATAACGACCCTCCTTGAGAGTAAGTCGGTAATTCTTTTTCGAAGACCAGAACACTGTCATGAAAGCTTCTTCTTCACGAATATTGAACCAAGTATTTGAATACTGAATCTCTGCCAGACCTACTTCCCATTCTCCCGTGAGATTCACTGGTTGTGATAACTGAGTGGTGTACGTAGTCAACGTGTTTTCAGGAAACACGTTCATAGAACGATTAGTTGGTAGAGTCAAATAAAACATTACTTTTTCTCAATGGTTGGATTTGGTAACAAATATCCTATGCTACTGTCTGTGTTCTCGAGAGTGAGATTAGCGACACTGGTAATGATGATGATGTACAAAATGATTATTTGTGAAAAGTAAGTGATCTCGCTCCTTGGAATTCTTTTTCCAAAACAGAGGCCAAGAACCGTTCGATCCTTCTTCCGTTTTGAAGAAACCTCAGAGGTTCACTTCCTTTTATAGGTGAGCTGACTTTGCTTGCTCCACGAATTGAACGAAGCTGGATATCCCAACCACTTTACGAACAATTCCCTTTTCTTACCTCGACCACGTTTCTTGAGTACGTGTTCGATTTTGTAAATAGTTTTATGTGAAACTCGCAGAAGCTCTTCAGTGTAGAACGACCCTTTCAGTACTTCCCCATTATCATCTTGTAAGATGTATGTGACTAGATGTCCTTTCTTGATGGCTACCACTGTGAATAACTCTTCGGTCCAATTGGACAAATAACCTTTCTCAAAAGTTTTCTTAACTTTACTGATTCTCACTCTGTCTCCTACTTTGTACTTTGGTGTCTTGTGTTTTATGGGTTGTCCATACAACCTTTGCCAAACCTCTTCTTGATTTTCAAATTTCACGGCAACGGGGGCCATACCTATACTACCGTGATGAGAATGATTATATGATTTCACCAAGTTTTGAAGCGGAAAAGTTAGGGTATTGTTCTTGGTAAAATATTTCCTCATCTTGGTTTTCAAAGTTCCATTGAATATTTCTCTTATGGAACATTTTGTTTCAACATTTTGTGTAGTGAAAAAGTCGACTTTGTGATCTTTGAGAAAATTCTGAAATTTTCTGTTTAGAAATTCTTTGCCTTGATCAGTTTGTAATCTTTCTGGTTTACGACCTTGTTTGAAAATTTTAGTGAAAGCTTTTACTGTGGAATCACCAAGTTTGTTTTTGAGGGGTATGATCCAAGCATATTTAATAAACACATCTATACATGTCAACAAAAATGTTATGTTTCTGTTGAATTTACTTCTGTTTGAAACATCTAACAAGTCAGCTTGCCATTGTGCATCTATACCACTAACTATCACTTTCCTTCTAGGAAATATACGACGAACAGGTTTGTGAAGAGTGTATGAGTCTTGAGTCTCTAACCATTTTACAACTTGTTTAGTTTTTTTCTTGGACGCTCTACGAAGAGCGTCTACACCACCAAAACTACCAGGCGCTTCAAAATCATAGTATAATGCTTCCATGACTGCCTTGTTCAAGCGTCAACTCTATTTATACCCTTTTTCGGTCCACTTTGGCATTTCTGTTTTCTTTGGTTGTTTAGGTTAAGACTTTATCGGTGCCTGTTTAATAAAATCCCAACGTTCTTTATGACCAATCAATTCTTGGGGAATGTTACTATCTCTCAAAGCTTCGGCCAACACTTCCCATCCCTCAGGTTGGAAAGATTTTCGTCTTCTCAGTAAATCGTTTAGAAGATCTGTTACATTCTACCACTGTTTGATCTTTGTAGACTAATTCACCCTTCTCATTCCAAGATATATTTGGGTCACATCTAATACGATTCAACAACAACTTTCCCTTTCTCTTCATTGTCATAAGTACAGAATCGAGAATGTCTTCGTCTTTATTATTTTTCTCGAATTCGACTTTAATTGGTCGAGGAGCCATTACCTTTTTTTTGAAATGTCAAATATCTTTGTAAAATTTGATTATATTGAGTCATCTTTTCATCAGCTGAAAGAAAATGGGCGTCGAGAATATCTCTCTATCCAGTGATGAAACAGCCAGTTCATTCGGTTGTCTTGGAATCTCTTGTAGACGTTCCAATAACCTTGGTTCTACCAAAGTCATCTTCTTTGCATATTCCACCATCCAAAAATACCTTTAACAGCACCCAATAGTACAGGAGTTAGCAATGCCCCCAACAATCCCCCTTTCTGCAAGATTTGTCTCCTCTTTTTGTCAGAGGTACCTTTATTTGCCACTGCCCTCACTAGTTGTTTCTGACGAACGAGTTGGGTTCTCTGAGCTTGGTCAGAGGTACTGCTCCCTTCTGTTTGTTCGAGGCACAGTCACACAAACATGTAATCAATTCTTTGTCTGCATGTTTTAGTATGGATTTGACGAGTGTGGGTTTCGATTTAATGAGAACCTTGAGAAGAGCAATGTTGCACTTGAGACGGTCAGACATGCTTCTGACTTGAGTCAGACTTGTTGCCCCCCTTTTATACTTTTGGAGGTATACAAATTGGGTTTCCCCTGGAAAAATTTGACTTCTTAATCTCATGTGTTCAGGAGTATCTTGTTTGAGATCTATTAAAAGGTAACCATATGGTGTCGAATTGGTATCTTCAATCTTCAAAAACTTCTCTCAGAAACTTGGAATGACCAGGATACATCTGTGCTGCCAAGTGTGAGATCTGAGAACGATCCCTAGGATTTTTAAACAAGATCATGTAATGACCATTGAGAGCTTCAGTCCTTTATTCTTGTCGAATAAATTTTGAACAATGTACATCACACTAATCTTACAGTGATGACTACCTTTAGTAAATAATCTAGAGACTCGGACATCTGCATTGAGCATCAGATCATCCAATATGACTAAACTATCAGATTTTAATTCTTGAGGGAGACCCTCTACAAATACTACTTGGGGTAAAGTATTGTATAATGGTTGCCATTCACTATAACACCAAATGATGTGACTTGGAACAGGTGATATAATATTTTGAATGTTTTGAATAACCCGATTTACAAAGGATGATTTATCACTACCTGTGGGAGTACACAATAAACAAATGAATGGATGCTTCCAACGAGGATCCATCTTTGTTGTTCTATGTGGGTAGTACTTCCTTTTATACCTTTTGGGGAGGTGGCCCCCACTGAACGTGGGTACTACTCCCCTTTTATACCTTTTGGAGAGGTGGTCAATATGACCGGCATCCAAAGATATTTAGCAATGGTGGCCCTCTGACTTACTGGCTGGGGACAGGTTAAGTTTGTTTGATATTTTTCAAGAAGATAAACATCAAATAACCTAAGCGTTATTACCACCTTTTTTTCTTTTTTCTTCATTTTATACTTCTTTTTCTTCTTTTTTATAAAAAAACAAATATCTATTTACAATATCTATTTACATCTTCAGACTGAGTGGTTTCTTGAAGGTCATGAATTCAATCACCAAATCCATAATACAACGTCTCTGTTCATTTGTGAGAGGTTTCTCGAGCATATCTTCATACTCTTTCTGTACTGGTGGTGGATTCATTCCAGAAGTATTATGGTGCCACAGTAGATGGACATCATTCTTGTTAACTCTTTCAAGTGCTTCACTAAAACATGTTATATTCTTCTCTTCTTCAGACATCATTAGGCACACATTATGCTGAATCTGACTTGGGTGATCGACTGTACATCCATAGCATTTTTCTTTCACTACACCGTCAATGTTCTCTTCGACATAATGAGCATATGCCAAGCAAAGTTCATGTTGCAAGCGAACTTGTCTGAGTTCACTATCAATTTCGTCAACTATCAATGGTCGTGGTTGGGTTATTCCTACTATGATCTTCTTCTTCTTCTTCTTCTTCAAAGGTGGTTCTTGAATTGGTTTTTTGAAGTCTTCATGGTTAGAAGGTTTGGTAGGTTTAGTGTCTTCGGGAACTTCAGTTAAAGTTGTTTGTTGGATTTTGATGACTGCATCTACTTCTTCTATTTGGGACTACAAGGCATTCCATTCTTCTAAAGATAGAGCAATACCAGTCTTCGTAGGATAAGGTTTCTGGTCTTTTCCCTCAAAGTATCTTCTCAGATGAATTTTCAGTTCACCCTGGTACTGGGTGACGTTAGCATAAGTCTGCTTGGTGCCAATTCGGAACATCTTCTCTGGTCAATGGTTCGATCGTGAATGATGCCAAGCCCATGTTTTGCCTAATCTTATATATCTTTGACGGATGTGTTTGAAAACATCACTCCAGTTCACCAAATTTTGATCGACGTTTTGATTCATGATTGGGGTTTGTGTTTGTTTCCTATAGGATTATAGGTTAAAGTTGGAAAATTTAGAAAATTAGTATAGAAGTCAATGGGAAAGAAACACAATGAGAATATACTAATCTGATTGGTTGATTAACTTCGGTCTGATTGGTCAGTTTGGCGATCAAACTGCAATCTTGATCCTTAAACTGTAGGATATGGCCCTCTGCATTTTATGCTGGTTTGGGACAGATCAAGCTACAAACCTCTGTCCAATGGAGATAAGTGAAATAGCTCGAGTGCAGTCCCACCCCTACAGTTCGTATCCTCTTTGGGGGAATTTGTTTTTTGCTCATTAAAAATTAAAACAACATGTCCAACTTAGCAATTCAGTTTTCTATCATAAAAATTTCTCATTTCTTTTAAATATTCACAACAGAGAATTTCTTAGTAATGATGATGATGATTTATTCCTTTGGTTATACAATAGGCGTAGTCTAAAAGACACCAGGAATCGACTTTTTTTTAAATGAAACTAAAAAGTTTTGAATGAAACTAAAAAGTTTGGAATAAAGAAGTATCATCCGATTCCAATAGGTGTAACCTAAAAGATACCATGAATCAACATTTTTTTTAAAATAAATGGAACTAAAAAGTTTTGAATGAAACTGAAAAGTTTTGAATGAAACTAAAAAGTTATGAATGAAACTAAAAAGTTTGGAATAAAGAAGTATCATCTGGTTCCAATAGGGGTAACCTAAAAGATACCATGAATCAACATTTTTTAAAAATAAATGGAACTATAAAGTTTTGAATGAAACTAAAAAGTTTGGAACAAAAATAAAATGTGTATCATCTGGGTCCAATAGGTGTAACCTAAAAGATACCATGAATCAACATTTTTCAAAAATAAATGGAACTAAAAAGTTTTGAATTAAACTAAAAATTTTGGAATAAAGAAGTATCCTCCACTTCCAATAGGATTAGCCTAAAGTATACCAAGAAATTACAACATGATGATGATGATGATGAAAAAAAACACTCTATATTGGAATAAATAAAAAAATTGAAAAAAATCTTTACGCCAGAAAAATGTATTGCCTTGTAAGACTTGCCATTTAGGATTTTTTTAATTGGAGAAAAATACCGCCATAATGGACTTTATGAGGACTGCCATAAAGGACTTCAGAGAATGCCATATAGGACTTTATGAGGACTTCCATATAGCACTTTTTAATTAGAGAAAAACTTGCCATAAAGGACTTTATGAGGACTGCCATAAAGGACTTAGAGAATGCCATATAGGACTTTTTAATTGGAGAAAAACTTGCCATAAAGGACTTTGTGAGGACTGCCATATAGGACTTTATGAGGACTGCCATTTAGGACTTTAGAGAATGCCATATAGGACTTTATGAGGACTGCCATTTGGGACTTTAGAGAATGCCATATAGGACTTTAGAGAAAAAATCTGCCATAATGGAATTTGGTGAGCCTAACATGATTGAGTAGAGCACCTAAAAACCATTTCGGTTTTTAGGAATTTTTCGGTCAGCTAAACAGGACTTTTTGTAGGCAAAAGCTAGACTTTGTTCTGTTTGTAGAAAATATGACACTCACTCAATTGTTTCTCCTTTAAATCTCTAGTGGTATGGTGCTAACTCTATCTTCTAAAACTCTTCTTTTTGGGTAGAAATACGATAGTCCATCTCTGCTCTGCTGGTAAGTATACATAGTGTTGTCATTCATAACAAATCCTCGGTTGATGCCAGATACACTTTGCTGAGTTTTCAAAACTTCCAAATATTTGTCTTTCGTCAAATCATTGTGGCGTTTGCTGATTCCTTTACAACTAAATTTATTGGTGGCACCAAAACAATAATATGTTTTACTACACAGTCCAACAATGCCGGTTCCTTGCCGTTCTACCTTGAACAAGCCTGGAGTTCTCCTGTCAAAACGCTTTCTTTCTTGGCAACATGAGGGTGACAGCCATTCTTTGCCTTCTAATTTGTTTTTCACATAATCATCTCTGTGGAAATCACAACACTCTGATGGAAACCACTTGTGATTCTCTTTGTAAAACTCTACTCTCTTCTCTGGTTTCACTAATTCATCTATGGATAATGACGAGGTACATAGATATGCAGAATCTGTGTCCATTGCAGCATATTCGAAATCTTGGCGGTTGATAAAAGTATCGATGACATCATAATAGAACTGAAGCATCCGAAGTTTCGCATACTGGTAAACAAAGAATCCGATGTGAAGTGGCAGATCCAACTTCATGGTATTCTTGTTGAGTTCGACTTCATATAAAGTTTCATCTAATGGATTCAAGGCTCTGAAGGACATGTCATTTGCAGCTTTGGTGACTTCTTCATCATTGCAATAGCATACACGTCGATGCTTCTCTTTGTTGGTAACGGTTTTGCCATATCCAGAATTTCCCAACAGCTTCATGGTGTTGGCAACGATCGAGTTGTCAGGGTCAACATCTCCTTGTCTTCTTGCTTCATATACTTCATCTCCAAATTTTTCAAAACATCTTCTTGGTTTATATTGGATAACTTGATAGACGTGACCAACTTCAATACCATGCTGGAGGTACCACTGCAGCCAAGGGGTTGCAAACAACATTTTTTCTGCTACATAGCGTCCGATCAAACTTCTACGGGGTTTCTTCATCATTCCATTCTCCTCAGCAAAGGACTTCATGTGTTCACCAATATCATCTATGGAAATATCTGTATTCTTGAAGATAGGTGTCATCTCTTCAAAGTACTCTTTCAGATGATCTGGTACATGTATATCAGATTCAACCAAACCAAACAGTTCACCGGACTTCACTTTCTTCAGTACTTCTTCATCTGTCATTGCACCATCTATTTTGTCTGAAAAGTTCTCTTTCGGGAAGGCTTTGAGTGTGGCATCGGTCTTCTTCATCTCTCTCCACTCACACTCCCAGATTTCAACAAGTTTATAGTCCAAATCGGTGATGTACTTTGCATTGGTAAAGGTGTCTTGTAGCAGTTCTTTCATGGGTTTATCTCTGACTTCCTTATGGATGATAGGAAGGCCATTCTTATCTTTCAAGCAGGTATGTCCATGCCAGAAGCAGCCATGGGATTGGTATACAGTCTGTGTCTCTTTGCACCAACCATCAACAGGTAACTGTCTTCGACCAATCATTTTTTCAGCTCCGTTAAACTGATGTCTGATGTGGATGTCATCTCTCATCGATAAAAACTCTAACCATTGTTCAGCCATTTTACCATACTTCATTGGATGTTCTGGTTTAAACTGCTTTTCTTCACGACGTCTAATACTCCAACCCGTTAGCATCTCTTGCATTAGGCACCAAAGATATAATGCATTCGCATCAAAGCCTATAATACTTCCACATGGTTTTGCTTCTTTGTCATATTTTGTTTCTCTGATTCGGGTAACATCTTTCTCGTGGTATCGGTTGAAGATAATTGAAGGTCCACCAACGATATTATCTTTCACTAAGTGATGCAGGTCTTTGTTTTTCTGGTTAAATAATGTGAAGTAAGTGTCATCATTCATGGTCTGGAACAGGTATTTTAACTTAAGGCCCGGAACACTGATACCACCTTTAAACATATCGATGTGGCGTTCTTGACAGAAAGCAAACTGCTTGTCAACTGCTTCAAGGAATGGTTTTACATCTCGGTTATTATACCAGATCAGAAAATCACGGAAAGTTGTCATCTCCAGGTCGTTCCATACATGCTGGCAGTACTGGTATTCTTCAATGGATGTTTTCTTTCTTGAGAGAACTGAAGAAGGCTTCATGGTCTGGTAGGTGGTCTTGAACCAATTTGTTCAAGCTGTCGTTTCATTCATATGGTAAAAATCCCTTCGTCACGGAACAGCCAAATGCTTTCAAAAACTTGTCATAGCTGAATCCTGGAGCGAGGTAGTTGCAAATATCAACAAACTTGAAAGATTCTGTCGAGACTCACATGCAGTTATTCGATTTCTTCACTGCAAACTTGAGTGGATTCTGTCTCTTCAGGTATATCATCAGTTCACGCCTGACTACATTTATATCGTATTTTCCAGTGTTGAATCCGATAACGGGCATTTCTTGCAGGTAGTCTTGAAATTTCTTCTCCAGTTTTTGTAAAGGGTGCATCTTGGATGTATCTTCTCCAGTAGCTCTGGCTTCTGCTTCCAGCGTTTCATAAATTTTCTGTCTGAGTTTAAATAAGGTCCAAGCATGATAGGTCTGCATAAGTTGGTGGCAATGAGATGAAATATCTGTGAGGTATGTCATCATTTCTTCAACAAGTTCTTGAGAATTTCCATTTGTAATAAAACACTTCGGTTCTTGGTATTCTGGAACATTACTACATACACTCACACTCAGTGATCGGTGTTCTGCTTCCCATATCAGTTTATCACTGTCGATAGGTAGACTGGATTTAACAAAGTAACTTTCAAAATCAAAGGTTGCACGGTATGGATAAAACTTCTTCTCTTCAGGCACTTCTATACCTTCATCTTCTAACAAATCAAATACGGACTGTGATGGATGGTACACACCGCCAACATACTGGTAATTTACTTCATCTGTACATGTTTTCTCGTGACGATTTATTGCCCAGGAGGTTTTCCATAATATGCCGCATTTGCGGCATTCAAATTACTTGCAGTATTGGTCTGTATCGATGATGTAGCTAAAATGGTTCTTGCAGACGTTCACATACATGGTATTTTCAAACTTTCCATGAGATCTCTGTACTAATTTGGCAACAGTTTGGTAATCATCATTCTTGACAAGTTCATATACTTGGATATTCACTTCAAAACATTTCTCCAAGTCGGGTAATTCGGCTAAAGTTACTTCACGGAATTCATTCTTTGGCTTCTTTGTATATTTGCTGTACATGGCATCTGTTGTATTGTTGAAATTTATATATTTTTATGTCCGATTCTTGTGTTATTAGTATAGGAAACATTCATCTATAGTTTATGCCGGTAGTGGTTATTCTTCAACTCATTTTGACTTGTACTATATATGGACAAAATATAATTAGTAGACACGCGACACTGCTACTAGCAGACGATTTTCACTCAATTTTTAGGGACCACGCCCCTTCACCCCAACCTCTTCCAGTTGGAATATCTGCGTGTTATGCTTGAAAATAATTGTATGGGTTGGTTGTTTGGATACCCAGGGTTGCATTTTCACTCACGCAGATATCTTTGTGTCATTTCAGTGATATATCTGCAGTTTTGTCACTCGTCAACAAAACAAAACTATGATGCCGAGTCTACCTCGCTTGTGGGAAGGGGTTCATTGCGGTATTTATTTCAGTACAAAAATCAATATTATTTTGCCCTGTCCATTATATGAAGTGTTAAAAGTGTGTTATTTTTGCTATCTTTATTAGTATTAAAACGAAAATGCACATTTGTGCATTTTCTCGTTTCAAGTAAAACATTTTGGTTGTTTATGTCGCATGAATGACAGTGCTGACAGATAGTCTCAGCGAAGTGTTTAACCGAAGCTACCTCTGACCTTGCATATCATTAACGTCAAAGATGGCTAATCGGCAATGGGCTTAACGTACCGGGTGGGGTTAGATAAATAGTGTGATCTGATTGGTCGAGAGCAGAGATTGCGACTAGAGATGGCTTGGGCTGGACAGAGTGAAAGGGAAAACAATAGAGCCCGGAATAAACAGAAACCTGGGATTCTTCGCGAATCCTTGCCAGGGATGAGTAAAACTAGGCCATTTCGGCAATTTTTAGTTGGTGGTGGGTTGTTTTGTTTTTGGTAATTAGATTTACCCCCACCCCGAATGGGGTAACTTTAAAAACAAAATATCAAAACTCATACATTATTTTACTCGGCGGTTTTATATTCTTTGATTTTCAAAGTTCAAGTGTTAAGAAGAAGCCTTTTCCTCCTTCAGATCCAAGCAACATTTTACTCGAAAACTTCCTTTAAAGGATTCAATTTTGTATAATGACTCACGGGAATATCTCCACCACCACGTTTGGGAGTAGTAGTACCTTTTTGTGAGAGGGCCTACTCTCAGCCTTGGTTTCAGCCAAAGTAGCCTGGACCTTCTACGATGGATGCAACTCCCCCCAAAAAGAAGAGAAAGGTCCCACTATTGGTGATGGAAGTCGGGAAACGTCCAAATTAAATTTCACTTCATCAATATGATACCAAGAGATCTTTTAGTGAATCCAGAACAAAATACCCATGGACAAAATACCCATGAACAAAATGCCAATCAGATAAAATAAATACAAATAACAGTAACACAAAGTGAAATAAATTTTATTTTCAAATGATAATATAGCGCTTATATTTACAACATTGTTTCAACCTTTTCACAACATTTTCAACATTTAAAGCAACATTACACAACATTTTTACACCCATTACTCTTACTTTTATTATATATTTGCCTAACACGATTGTCTGATCATATTTATAATTATAGGAGTGCACAGAAAAGCAACTCTTTGAGCACATTGCCAATGTATTTTCTTGGTGGTTTCACATTTCTTAGTGTACATCCATCCATCAAAACATAGTTTTATTCCACCTTTGTTGCTTGGTATAAACTCCATAATGTTGCTGGATCACTAGCATAGATACAAGTATTTTGAATTTTGAATGAATGAAAAGTTTCAGCGCGCCGAAGGCGCACAGGGACGAAGTAGGATTGAAATAAATAACTTTATTTGCTTTATAGCTTTATTTGTTTATAAATCCACAAGAGTCGGAAGCGAGAGCCAGTAATCTTGTTCAGTTTGAGTGAGGGCACTGGCAGTAGGATAGTGGGTTGAGATCCCCGAGAACCTCGAACTGGAAGATGGCTAGGAATTTTGCATAACTACAAGAGCTCTGCTCCGTGTTTGCTTAGACAAGTGGGCATATTTATGGTAATACTGAAACCGCAATTTTGGTGGTTATTTTAGAAAAAAGAAAAAGAGACCCAAACAGTCGCTGGTTTGGGAGCAGCCCCAGCATATTATCCTTAACGATCACAAAAAGGAAACAATCCACAATATGTGTTTTTGAAAGCTATTTGAAATTTTCATCACCCTTACTCTCATTTATATTAAAATCCACTTGTTACTAAAAACACAATTTAATGGCAACAACAGCATTTAAAAAAAAAGCCACTCAAAGAAGAACATCCAAGATGACCAAGCCCCTCATCAAAGGTGGCACTAGAAGCCATGTAACCCATTATTACAACATAAATATTGCACAAAAACAAAAGAAATGACAACAGAGATTGACAAACCGACAAATACTGCGAAAACACAACAGTTAGGGTTCAGAAAAGTCGATTAACCCTTTACCCAACGTAACGTCCAAAACCGGCCAGCGCTATTCTCAAAAATCGCCAATTAATTTTCATGATTTTTTCATTTTTTGTCTTAAAAACATAGGTTATGACACCTCGTTGGAACGAGCTCTTCGATCCCGGTTGAAAAGTTAAAAAAATAAGAAAAACCAACTTCAGCTTCCATAGATATAACGTCAATACCGACAGGTGTTACCCCCCCCCCCCCCCCCAATTTGGTGACAGCCCTAGCCCCAAACTACATCACATAGCACTACAAGAATATCGGCAAGACAAATAGTTGAGGGCAGGTTGTGTGCAGTTTCATCCCAAATTGTAGAAAATTGTTAACGCAGTGACATTATTGGCTATCGAAGTCGGGAAGCGTCAAAAGTAAATTTCACTGCATAAAGTAGCATTCTTGCATTCTCCAAAGGAATTCAAAATGCATGCCTTGACAAATATATGTAATTGTCGTGGCGCTGGGCTTTCCAACCTCTTGTTTAGGCATAATTAGCATTTACCGGACTCAGAATTGGTCATGCGAGAAGCGAATCGGCCATGGACCTCCATTTGCATGAGACGCCCCCTTCCCCAATGTCTTCACAGAAGGCATTCCCTCGTGCCTTCTCCGAACGAATTCAGAAGGTATGTCTTTATAAATACATGTAATTGTGGTGACACACGGCTTCCCAATAAAATTTTATTCCAACAACATCATCGAGGCATGCCATTCAACGTCTTCTTTAGACCCAACTAGCGTGTACCGGACTCAAAATTGGTCATGTCAGGAACGAATCGGCCACGAACCTTTTCATGATGTTCCCCTTCCAAATGCTTTCTCTGAATGCATGCCTTGATAAATACATGTAATTGTCGTGACGCAGCGCTTCCCCCAAAATGCTATTCCAACTACATTATCAAGACATGTCTTCTCCGAAGTCATGAAACGCCCCCTCTCTAATTTAGAACATTTTTTGCAGTTTTCATTCAGTTCGCTAAAACGCCGACACACATAACGGATATAACATCGCTGCAACTACATCATACAATGCATGATATGAATATATTTATAAACTAGACGAGTGATTCTGTAGAATCACATGCTTTTCCTTGAGTACGAAAACATTAAGCCCTTTGAAGAAATTGTACAACATTTCAGCCCCCATGTCTCTGAACATGCAGGTGTACACAGAGGATATCTATGCTGTTTTAGTGAATTTCGGAAATTATCTCATGAGTGTGGACCTGAAAGTTTTGCTTTTCACGAGCACCTGCGCGAGTGAAAAATAATACTTTCAGGCCCACACCAATGAGATTATTCCTATGGAAGTGTATTGGTGCCAACAAGTATAAAAAATTTGGATGTCATAAGTCCTAATGATGAGATATTACCCCATCATTAGGAGATATCTCATCATTAGGATTTATTATCTCATCATTAAGACTTATTATCTCATCATTAGGAGTTATTATCTCATCATTAGAACTTTTTATCTCATCATTATGAGATATTATCTCATCATTAGGAGATAATATCTCATCATTACGAGATATTATCTCATCATCAGGAGATATTATTTCATCATTAGGACTTATTCTCTCATCATTAGGAGATATTAACTCATCATTAGAATTTATTATCTCATCAGCAGGACTTTTTATCTCATCATTAGGAGATATTATCTCATCATTAGGACTTTTTATCTCATCATTAGGAGATATTATCTCATCATTAGGAGATATTATCTCATCATTAGGACTTATTATCTCATCATTAGGACTTTTTATCGCATCATTGGGAGATAATATCTCATCATTACGAGATATTATCTCATCATTAGGACTTATTATCTCATCATTAGGAGATATTATCTCCTCATTAGGAGATAATATCTCATCATTGGGAGATATTATCTCATTATTAGGAGATAATATATCATCATTAGGACTTTTTATCTCATCATTATGAGATACTATCTCATCATTAGGAGACATTATCTCATCGTAAGGAGATATTATCTCATCATTAGGACTTATTATCTCATCATTAGGCGATAGTATCTCATCATTAGGAGATAATATCTCATCATTAGGAGATATTATCTCATCATTAGGACTTATTATCTCATCATTAGGGGATAATATTTCATCATTACGAGATATTATCTCATCATTAGGACTTATTATCTCATCATTAGGAGATAATATCTCATCATTACGAGATATCATCTCATCATTAGGAGATATTATCTCGTCATTAGGAGATAATATCTCATCATTACGAGATGTTATCTCATCATTAGGAGATATTATCTCATCATTAGGAGATAATATCTCATCATTTGGAGATATTATCTCATCATTAGGACTTATTATCTCATCATTAGGAGATATCTTCTATTCCTAGTTTATGACTATGACTTTTGTTCCAGGTCAAATACAAGGAGTATTTTGATGGGAAAAATTGAGCTCTTGTTCAAGGAAGCCATTGGAGAGCCTCACTAACTTTCCATTTTCCAAAAGTTTCACTAGAAAAACTGGCCCCAGCAACGAAAATGGGATACCCCCTCTCGTGATCTGTCACAGCTCGCCGCTACGTGCGTTCAATCATGCGCATCATGACTAACAGGCCCAATTGAGATATTTAACAGTTGGGGTTTCTTGAAATGAGGCCTAGTTAAATTTTGTAGTGCTGGTTCAGTCTCATTCCAGTTTTCACCTAAAATGTCTGCTAGACATGTTCGGTGAACAGTTAAATTTCCACCACTCTGTGGTGTTGATGAGGGGGACTCACCCCAACACCCCACCTTCCTGAAAAATTGGAACACTATATATATTCATACCTGAAACCCATAGAACTGGTTCAGGTACTTTCACTCTGATATTTGTCGGGTCATTTTTCTATGGTTACTCTTACACTCTCTAGGTACTTAAGCCTTCAAAAAGTACTCAGGGTTCTCAAATTGGCAGGGAAAGTTACTATCGTTCCCCTGGACGGTCACCCATGGCGAATAGGCAATCTTAACCCTTTAGCCTAAAACGAAAGGCTGACGACACTTGTAAACAAAATTCTTGACTAAATATTTTCTTTCATTTTTTGCGTCACAAACATAGCCCATGACCCCTGATTGGAACGAGCTCTTCCCCTGAGGGGTCATAAGCTATGTTTTTGAGACAAGAAAATGAAAAACTAATGCATATTCAATTGTTATTTTGCGAATAGCGCTGGTCGGTTTTGTCCATTATGTTAGGTAAAGGGTTAACCCAGTGTCAGGTGAAAGGAAGCCAAGGGATAGAGCATTTATCTGCTGCTGTAAAATATTTTCCTCTCCGAATTTCATTTTGGCCTACCATGCACCCCCACAACCTTCTAGTCATTACGAGGAGAATGTGAAGACATTTAACTCTTCACAGAATATGAGAAACAGATCTCGTAATGATCAGATAATAAGTCCTAATGATGAGATAATATCTCCTAATGATGAGATAATATCTCGTAATGATGAGATAGTATCTCGTGATGATGAGATAATATCTCCTAACGATGAGATAATATCTCCTAATGATGTGATAATTATGTCCTAATGATGAGATAATAAGTCCTAATGATGAGATAATAAGCCCTAATGGTGAGATAATATAAAGTCCTAATGATGAGATAATAAGTCCTAATGATGAGATAATATCTCCTAATGATGAGATAATAAGTCCTATGATGAGATGATATCTCCTAATGATGAGATAATAAGTCCTAATGATGAGATAATATCTCCTGATGATGAGATAATCTAATATATAAATGCGAATGTCTGTATCTCTCTCTCTATCTTTGTTCCAGGTGAACTCCTCCGTTTCTCGACCGATCGATCTAAATTTTTTTACACGGGTAATTCGTCCCTGCGAGTAACATGGGATGGGTACCGTGCCGGTGTGGGGTGACCTTGGCCTTGAAATTGATGATCTTGACCTTTTATTTCGAAAACGGCTGGGCCGATCGGGCTAAAATTTCATATGTGCGGGTATAATGCCCCATCGATCATTTTGACTTTATCGGGTGCCCGTGCGGGGTGACCTTGAAATTGGTGACCTTGACCTTTTATTTCGAAAACGGCTGGGCCGATCGGTCTAAAATTTCATATGTGAGGGTATATTGACCGATCGATCATTTTGACTTTATCGGGGTGCCTGCGTGGGGTGACCTTGACCTTGAAATTGGTGACCTTGACTTTTTATTTCGAAAACCATCTTCTCCCGTGCAATGCCGGGTATCATGTGCGGGTATATTGACCATCGATCATTTTGCATTCTTTGGGTTGACCGTGCGGGGTGACCTTGACCTTGAAATTGGTGACCTTGACCTTCTATTTCGAAAATGGCTGATATAACCATCTTCTCCAGTGCAACGCCGGGTATCAGCCGCTCGCTAGTCTAATATATAAACGCGAATGTCTGTATCTCTCTCTCTATCTTTGTTCTGGGTGAACTTCTCCGTTTCTCGACCGATCGATCTCAAATTTTCTACACGGGGGTAATTCGTCCCTGCGAGTAACATGGGATGGGTACCGTGCCCGTGTGGGGTGACCTTGGCCTTGAAATTGATGACCTTGACCTTTCATTTCGAAAACGGCTCGGCCGATCGGGCTAAAATTTCATATGTGCGGGTATAATGACCCATCGATCATTTTGACTTTATCGGGGTGCCCGTGCGGGGTGACCTTGATATTGGTGACCTTGACCTTTTAATTCGAAAACGGCTGGGCCGATCGGTCTAAAATTTCATATGTGAGGGTATATTGACCGATCGATCATTTTGACTTTATCGGGGTGCCTGCTTGGGGTGACCTTGACCTTGAAATTGGTGACCTTGACCTTTTATTTTGAAAACCATCTTCTTCCGTGCAACGCCGGGTATCATGTGCGGGTATATTGACCATCGATCATTTTGCCTTCTTTGGGTTGACCGTGCGGGGTGACCTTGACCTTGAAATTGGTGACCTTAACCTTCTATTTCGAAAATGGCTGATATAACCATCTTCTCCAGTGCAACGCCGGGTATCAGCCGCTCGCTAGTCTAATATATAAACGCGAATGTCTGTATCTCTGTCTCTATCTTTGTTCTGGGTGAACTTCTCCATTTCTCGACCGATCGATCTCAAATTTTCTACACAGGGGTAATTCGTTCCTGCGAGTAACATGGGATGGGTGCCGTGCCCGTGCGTGATGACTTTGAAATTGACGACCTTGACCTTTTATTTCGAAAACATCTGGGCCAATCGGGCTAAAATTTGATATGTGCGGGTATACTGACCCAGCGATCATTTTGACTTTTCGGGTTGACCGTGAGGGATGACCTTGACCTTGAAATTGGTGACGACCTTTTATTTCAAAAACGGTTGGGCTGATCGGGCTAAAATTTCATATGTGCGGGTATATTGACCCAGCGATCATTTTGACTTTATCGGGGTAACCGTGCGGGGTGACCTTGACCTTGAAATTGGTGACCTTGACCTTTTATTTTGAAAACGGCTGGGCCAATCGGGATAAAATTTCATATGTGCAGGTATATTGACCCATCGATCATTTTGACTTTATCGGGGTGACCGTGTGGGGTGACCTTGATCTTGAAATAGTGACCTTGACCTTCTATTTCGAAAGCAGCTGATATAACCATCTTCTCCCGTGCAACGCCAGGTATCACCCGCTAGTCTAATATATAAATGCGAATGTCTGTATCTATCTCTCTATCTTTGTTCTGGGTGAACTCCTCCGTTTCTCGACCGATTGATCTCAAATTTTGTACACGGGGGTAATTCGCCCCTGCGAGTAACATGGGATGGGTGCCGTGCGCATGCGGGGTGACCTTGACCTTTAAATTGATGACCTTCACCTTTTATTTCGAAAATGGCTGGGCCGATCAGGCTAAAATGTCATATGTCCGGGTATATTGACCCATCGATCATTTTGCCTTTATCGAGGTGCCCGTGCGGGGTGACCTTGACCTTGAAATTGGTGACCTTGACCTTTTATTTCGAAAACGGCTGGGCCGATCGGTCTAAAATTTCATATGTGAGGGTATATTGACCGATCGATCATTTTGACTTTATCGGGGTGCCTGCATGGGGTGACCTTGACCTTGAAATTGGTGACCTTGACCTTTTATTTCGAAAACCATCTTCTCCCATGCAATGCCGGGTATCATGTGCGGGTATATTGACCATCGATCATTTTGCCTTCTTTGGGTTGACCGTGCGGTGTGACCTTGACCTTGAAATTGGTGACCTTGACCTTCTATTTCGAAAATGGCTGATATAACCATCTTCTCCAGTGCAACGCCGGGCATCAGCCGCTCGCTAGTCTAATATATAAACGCGAATGTCTGTATCTCTCTCTCTATCTTTGTTCTGGGTGAACTTCTCCGTTTCTCGACCGATCGATCTCAAATTTTCTACACGGGGGTAATTCGTCCCTGCGAGTAACATGGGATGGGTACCGTGCCCGTGTGGGGTGACCTTGGCCTTGAAATTGATGACCTTGACCTTTTATTTCGAAAACGGCTCGGCCGATCGGGCTAAAATTTCATATGTGCGGGTATAATGACCCATCGATCATTTTGACTTTGTCGGGGTGCCCGTGCGGGGTGACCTTGATATTGGTGACCTTGACCTTTTATTTCGAAAACGGCTGGGCCGATCGGTCTAAAATTTCATATGTGAGGGTATATTGACCGATTGATCATTTTGACTTTATCAGGGTGCCTGCTTGGGGTGACCTTGACCTTGAAATTGGTGACCTTGACCTTTTATTTTGAAAACCATCTTCTTCCGTGCAACGCCGGGTATCATGTGCGGGTATATTGACCATCGATCATTTTGCCTTCTTTGGGTTGACTGTGCGGGATGACCTTGACCTTGAAATTGGTGACCTTAACCTTCTATTTCGAAAATGGCTGATATAACCATCTTCTCCAGTGCAACGCCGGGTATCAGCCGCTCGCTAGTCTAATATATAAACGCGAATGTCTGTATTCCTCTCTCTATCTTTGTTCTGGGTGAACTTCTCCATTTCTCGACCGATCGATCTCAAATTTTCTACACAGGGGTAATTCGTTCGTGCGAGTAACATGGGATGGGTGCCGTGCCCGTGCGTGATGACTTTGAAATTGACGACTTTGACCTTTTATTTCGAAAACATCTGGGCCAATCGGGCTAAAATTTGATATGTGCGGGTATACTGACCCAGCGATCATTTTGACTTTTCGGGTTGACCGTGAGGGATGACCTTGACCTTGAAATTGGTGACGACCTTTTATTTCAAAAACGGTTGGGCTGATCAGGCTAAAATTTCATATGTGCGGGTATATTGACCCAGCGATCATTTTGACTTTATCGGGGTAACCGTGCGGGGTGACCTTGATCTTGAAATTGGTGACCTTGACCTTTTATTTTGAAAACGGCTGGGCCAATCGGGATAAAATTTCATATGTGCGGGTATATTGACCCATCGATCATTTTGACTTTATCGGGGTGCCCGTGTGGGGTGACCTTGATCTTGAAATTGTGACCTTGACCTTCTATTTCGAAAGCAGCTGATATAACCATCTTCTCCCGTGCAACGCCAGGTATCACCCGCTAGTCTAATATATAAATGCGAATGTCTGTATCTATCTCTCTATCTTTGTTCTGGGTGAACTCCTCCGTTTCTCGACCGATCGATCTCAAATTTTGTACATGGGGGTAATTCGCCCCTGCGAGTAACATGGGATGGGTGCCGTGCGCATGCGGGGTGACCTTGACCTTTAAATTGATGACCTTCACCTTTTATTTCGAAAACGGCTGGGCCGATCAGGCTATAATGTCATATGTCCGGGTATATTGACCCATCGATCATTTTGCCTTTATCGAGGTGCCCGTGCGGGGTGACCTTGACCTTGAAATTGGTGACCTTGACCTTCTATTTCGAAAACGGCTGAGCCGATCATATCTGATGGTATATTGCAATGCCGGGTATTCACCCGCTAGTATCTCGTAATGATGAGATAAAAAGTCCTAATGATGAGATAATATCTCCTAACGATGAGATAATAAGTCCTAATAATGAGATAATAAGTCCCAATGATGAGATAATAAGTCCTAATGATGAGATAATATCTCCTAATGATGAGATAATAAGTCCTAATGATGAGATAATATCTCCTAATAATGAGACAATTATGTCCTAATGATGAGATAATATGTCCTAATCCTAATGATGAAATAATATCTCATAATGATGAGATAAAAAGTCCTAATGATGAGATAATAAGACCTAATGATGAGATAATATCTCTTAATGATGAGATAATAAGTCCTACTTATGAGATAATAAGTCCTAATGATGAGATAATAAGTCCTAATGATGAGATAATATCTCTTAATGATGAGATAATAAGTCCTAATGATGAGATAATACCTCCTAATGATGAGATAATATCTCGTAATGATGAGATAATAAGTCCTAATGATGAGGTAATATCTCCTAATGATGAAATATTTTCTCCTAATGATGAGATAATTATGCCCTAATGATGAGATAATATGTCCTAACGATGAGATAATAAGTCCTAATGATGAGATAATATCTCCTAATGATGAGATAATATCTCATAATGATGAGATAAAAAGTCCTAATGATGAGATAATATCTCCTAATGATGAGATAATATCTCCTAATGGTGAGATAATATCTCATAATGATGAGATAATAAGTCCTAATGATGAAATTATAAATCTTAATGATGAGATAATAAGTCCTAATGGTGTGATAATATCTCCTCATGATGAGATAGAAAGTCCTAATGATGAGATAATAAGTCCTAATGATGAGATAATATCTCCTAATGATGAGACAATTATGTCCTAATGATGAGATAATATGTCATAATGATGAGATAATAAGTCCTAATGATGAGATAATATCTCCTAATGATGAGATAATATCCCGTAATGATGAGATATTATCTCCTAATGATGAGATAATATCTCCTAATGATGAGATAATATCTCATAATGATGAGATAAAAAGTCCTAAAAATGAGATAATATCTCCTAATGATGAGATAAAAAGTCCTAATGATGAGATAATATCTCCTAATGATGAGATAATATCTCCTAATGATGAGATAATATCTCATAATGATGAGATAATAAGTCCTAATGATGAAATTATAAATCTTAATGATGAGATAATAAGTCCTAATGGTGAGATAATATCTCCTCATGATGAGATAAAAAGTCCTAATGATGAGATAATAAGTCCTAATGATGAGATAATATCTCGTAATGATGAGATATTATCTCCTAATGATGAGATAATAAGTCCTAACGATGAGATAATAAGTCCTAATGATGAGATAATATCTCCTAATGATGAGATAATAAGTCCTAACGATGAGATAATATCTCCTAATAATGAGACAATGAAGTCCTAATGATGAGATAATATGTCCTAATGATGAGATAAGTCCTAATGATGAGATAATATCTCCTAATGATGAGATAAAAAGTCCTACTGATGAGATAATAAGTCCTAATGATGAGATAATATCTCATAATGAGATAAAAAGTCCTAATGATGAGATAATATCTCCTAATGATGAGATAATAAGTCCTAATGATGAGATAATAAGTCCTAATGGTGAGATAATATCTCCCACTGATGAGATATTATCTCTTAATGATGAGATAATTATGTCCTAATGATGGGATAATATGTCCTAATGATGAGATAATATCTCCTAATGATGAGATAATATCTCATAATGAGATAATATCTCATAATGATGAGATAAAAAGTCCTAATGATGAGATAATATCTCCTAATGATGAGATAAAAATCCTAATGATATAATATCTCCTAATGATGAGATAATAATAAGTCCTCATGATGAGATAATAAGTCCTAATGATGAGATAATATCTCCTAATGATGAGATAATATCTCATCATTAGGACTTATGACATTCAATTTTTTTTATACTTGTTGGCACCAATACGCTTCCATATATTCCCGATATTCACTAAACAGCATAGATTTTCTTTTTATTATACGCTGCGTGATATCTTACTGCGCAATATTCAGTCCAATTCGGCTGCAAACAGTTTCAAGACAATAACAAAAATAGCTGATCGTTCTCTCAAGGCGACGTTCAAGGCGACGTCTTGAGCCGAAGTGTAACGTCATTTCGGAAGCTCTACAGAAAAAAAAGTCATCGTGTGGATCAGGGGTCAGGGGGGAAGGGGGGGGGGGGGGTCTGCCAAAACATTCCAGACACAAGGTAGGAGTGGGTGGGTCCATTGGCCAGGAAAAAACGTGGAAATGATCTAAATTGCAATTTTTTTCCTGCACTTGAATTCATTTAAAGAATGATGTACTTATACCTTTAAGATGATTCAGGGTGGTGAATAGAGTATTTTAAACACGCTTTGGAGAGAATGTGGGGGTGTAGACAAGCTCAGAAGAGTCAAAATGTTCTCAGTGAAGTTTCGCAAATTCGAAAACTGAAGTGGACATTAGAAACATTAACATACAGTGATCAAATTTGAAAACACTAGCCAGGAATCACGTTTTGGTGTGATACGCCTCGTAGGTCAAACGCATTGCACATCAGTAAGTACAGAAAACCAGAGTCAAAATTTCACTCAGATATCATACTTTATCAGAACAGTACAGAATATTATCGCAAACTTAACGTAAATTAAATATATTACATCCAGTCCTGTAGATTTTAAAAATATGTTTCATAAGTTTCTACCTGTATTCGCTTTAATTGTTGGCCACATTGGGCCTAAGGCACTCACCTAACCAAAGTTGTTTAAAAAGGGATTTAATTAGCATCTAAGGCCAGTTAACATTACAGAGAAATGAAGTTATTTAATTGTTCATAACTCTGTTATCAGATGATTTTTTTTTCTAGTATTGGAATGCTACCACACAAATGATGCCCAGACTTCCAGTAAAGCAAAACTAGGGAGTCAAAATAACAACCTTGGGACTTAACTTGAACAAACTTGAAGCTGACCCCTCCCCTCTCTACCCCAGGATGACGTATACTAAATATTAAAAAGATTTTTAATGGTGGATACGAAGAAGGGAAATTTGTTTAAAGATTATTCGTCATATTGCACTAAGTAAAAATTTGGGCCCATTGAGAATCCAAACATGAATCCAGGGATTTAATTTGAACAAACTTGAATCTGAGTCCTGCTAGGGTGTTGTAGGCCTATACCAAGTATCAAGGGAGCTCGGTGGCTCAGTAGTTGGAGAGGCAGGCTGCAATAAATAAATAAATAAATAAATAAATAAATAAATAAATAAATAAATAAATAAATAAATAGGGAGCCCAAATATTAACGCAGGGATTTTATCTGAAAAAAACTCGAAACTACCCCCAATTATGTTGGAAACCAAATATCAACAGATTCTGATTGTATTTCTAGAAGCAGATTTTTAAAGTATTCCTCAAAAAAGGCTAAGTTAAAATTAGGGCTCTAATAGGGAATCCAAATATACTATTCAAAAAAGGAGGGGATATCCAAACTGATGTTGATATTTTCGTTAAATGGTACTGGATACGCGTGATTGGACACATCAATATGTTACCAAGTTTAGTGTGGATCATGAATGTCACCGGCCCACGAAAATTTTTTGCAGGTTGTTCGCACTAGCGCCACGTTAATGTCTGTGGGTTACGTTTTGAAATTTTCATTTGTACTGGACGGATTTTTTTGGAGGTCTTATCGTTCTTTTCTTGGTATAAACTCGTTCATCAATAGTTTGTGGTCGAAACGCAACTTTTGAGGTTTACGTGCCGTTGGAATGTTGGAAGGCGGGAACAGACAGATTGCAGTGGCTCAAATTCTCAACGTTACTCAATCGGTGATTAGCAGGTTGTGGTCACGCCACCGTCAGACAGGCAATGGTGATGAAAGACATCGGCCAGGTCGACTAAGGGCGACAACTGCCATCAAAGTGCCTCAGAAATTGGAGAGGCAGCTGCACCGAGCGACAGATGTGCGAGTCAATGGTCAGACTATCCGAAATAGCCTACACAGCTGGAATTTGTACGCTCGATGACCTCGAATAATTCCACGTTTGACTGAACGCCACATCGCAGCAAGGCGTAATTGGTGTGGAGCACGACAACGCTGGGACAATTGTCGGTAGAGCAACGTCATGTTTTCCAATGAATCGAGGTTCACTCTCGACTTCCATGACAGGCGAAACAGAGTGTGGCGGCGGCGGAACGAACGATACCACGACGTAACCGTTAGGCAGCACGATCGCTTTGGTGGTGGATCGGTTATGGTGTGGGGAGGCATAACCATGACAAGCAGAACAGCACTACATGTCATCCAAGGGCGTGCCACAGGGCAGTACTACCGTAACAATACGTTAGCAGGCCATGTGATGCCATTTGCGCGACGTCACGGCCGTCGATTCATTTTCCAAGATGACAATGCAAGAGCACACAATGCCCGTGTCGCTACAGAGTTCCCCCTGGATCAGAACATCACTACACTGCCTTGGCCAGCACTAAGTCCAGAGCTTTCACCACTCGGGCACGTCTGGGATATGCTTGGTAGGCGCCTACGACAACGCCAACAGCCCCCTACCAATGTCTAGGAACTCGCCGCTGCACTGCAGAAAGAATGGAATAACATCAGGCAAGCTGATATTGGACGTTTGGTGAGGATTATGCCACGTCGGATCCACGCTTGTCTCGCCAACCGAGGAGGATCTACAAGGTATTGAGATCTTGGACTTAATGTGGTAAATTCTCTGACTGACCGTCCATGTCTTCTACAGATCTGTGCCTGGAATGTGTGCTTGTCATACACCCAATTATCGCTGAAATCATTCACCAGATGTCACAGTGTAATGCCTCAACTGTCTTTTTGACGAAAATATAAATATATTTCTTCATATATCTCACTTTTATCAAATATCCCCTACTTTTTTTAATAGTATGTTACAGTCAATCTGTAACGTCGGGCATTTGGACAAATCCCATGTACAATAAATATTTGAAATAAAGTTCGAGGCACCACATTGCCAACATTGCACGTTCAGTAGAGGAGGAAATATTCAAGGCAGAAATATGATACTCTGAGGGTATCAGAATATTTTTCCGCAATGAATGAACTGAAACAGATGAGTTGCCAAACATCAGCTAAAGCACATCAGGCATTCTTCTTTCTAAGTATGAGATTCTCCAGTCTGGCGATGTTGAGAAGTTAATACGACGATGCAAAACAAATGATGATCCCATTGAATATTTTATGAAAATTAAGAGACATTTGAAGGTATCAAGCGTGCGCACATAGCAACTTACTATGATGGTCGCGACCGAGTGCTGAAAGTTAAGGAAAAGGTATGCAAATATTACAAGAGACTCCGTGGAGTTGTTCAAGTCTATTTGCATCGACTGTCAGTGAAATCGTGTCCGACCAGTGACAAAAGGTGTTGACGTCAAGCCTGTCTTATTTGAGGAATGTTCATCCCATGGACAAGTAGACCACATCGACATGCAATTATTGTCACATGGTTCATTCGAATGGATCATGGTTTATCAAGATCAGTTTTGTCGTAAATTAGGTGATTGTCTTGCAGCAAGTATAAGTTTCTCCGGGAACACACTTTTAAGGTATTCATCGTCATCGTGGAATGATGAGATTGTCGAAGACTGTCCCTAATTTTCTGAGTAGTTATATTTATTTATTTGTTTATTGGTGTTTAAGGTCACATATTTCTGCACCATGGCTAATATTGACCATGTGTTTTACGGGTGGAGGAAGCCGGAGTACCCGGAGAGAACCATCGAGAAACGGTGAGCAACTGTCAGCTCCGCAACATACTAACTCCACACAAGCAGGATTAGCATTGGTTGAAGACAAGTACACAATGCCACCGTGCCCCTACGTGGGCAATCGGGGTAAAGTGTCTTGTCCAAGGACACAACGCGGTTGCCACAGGTGGGATTCGAACCGAGGACCTCTCGGCTTGCATCCTGCACCTCTACCTACTGAGCCACCGCGCCCCAGTTCTGAGGAGTTGGATGTTAAGTCACTACCAGAGGAACGCGTGATTGTTCAGCTTAACTTTTGTAAGTCAGCAAATCCCAGCAATCTCGTGAGAGTGCTTTATTGAATTCCTTTTTGATCGCGCGTCTTTCTTCAAAGGACTTCACTGTAAATAACAGATCACTTTGTACGTTGCGAATGGAAGCTACTGGAATTTTAAGCTACCCATTATTTTGGACAATTTTTATGTCCAGGAAATTCATTTTCTGTAGACTGTTCCAAGGTGAACTTCAAGTTAGTATTGGCATCATGAGCGCAACATGGGTGTGAAGTCGTTTTTATACGCTCGTTTTAAAAAAAAACGGTCGTATTATGGTATACCGCTGTCCGTCCGTCTGTCCGTCCGTCTGTCCGTCCGTCCACACGTCGTACAATAACTCGAAAACGCTTCGAGCAATTTATTTTTTTAACAAATCGTTAAAACCTATGCTGTCCACTTTAGAGGACTCCAGACGAGGCGTAAGTTCCGGGTCCTATTTTACTAGTAAAGTAGAAGTTGTTTATCATAGAAGACAAGCACTGCTCCATTTCCCATGGTTTCAGTGGAGGTTTTACTCTCAGGGCAGCTGCCAACCTTTCCCCTCCTTCACGCGCCGCCGTGTCCCTTTGATGAATGTGACCATTTTGTTGGGGTTCACCAGAAACGAAAATGGACTAACACCTTTTCCAAGCACGCTTCTTAATGGATTTTATATATCAAGCTTTAAAACCTACCCCGCCCATGATGTACCTTCGTTTGCTGACTATCGACCAGCCTCCGTCATTATACCCCCCCCCCCCCCCCCTCCCCTGCCACAAGTAAAATACGTTCGAAACGACTACTCGAGAGTTTCTCAACAGTTCTCGGAAAGAAAAGTCTTCAGTTCGTGAACAAGAGGCCCCAGGAGGCCTGAGGGCGCTCACCTGACATGGTAGCCTAAATATCAACCCAGAGAATTGATTTCAACAAGTTGCATCTGCTCCTCCTATTAAGAAAAGCTTATACCAAATATCCAAAGATTCTGACCAGTGGATCTAAAAAAAAGATTTTTAAAGAATATTCCTCATATTGAAATAAGTTATAATTCGGACTCCCACAGGGAGCCCATATATGAACCCAGGGACTTGGCTTTAACAAACTTGAATCTCTCCCCCCCCCCCCCCCCCCCCCCCCCCCCCCAAGGATGCTGCACACCAAGTATCAAAACATTCCGACTGCTGGATCTGAAGAAGAAGATTTTTAAAGAAAATTCCTCATTTTGAACTAGGTTACAATTCGAGCTCCCACAATGAGCCCAAATATGGACCTAGGGCCATAGCTTGAACAAACTTGAATCTTACCCCCCTAAGGATGCTGCATAAAAAATATCAAAAGCATTCATCTGCTGGATCTGAAGAAGATTTTTAAAGAAAAATCCTCCTTTTGAACCAAGTTGTCATTCGGGCTCCCATAGTGAGCCCAGATTTGAACCAAGGGACTTGGCTTGAACAAACTTGAATCTCACCCCCCTAAGGATGCTGTATACCAAATATCAAAACATTCCGACTGCTGGATCTGAAGAAGAAGATTTTTAAAGAAAATTCCTCATTTTGAACTAAGTTATCATTCGGGCTCCCACAGTGAGCCAAAATATGGACCTAGGGACATGGCTTGAACAAACTTGAATCTCACCCCCACCTAAGGATGCTGCATACCAAATATCAAAACATACCGACTGCTGGACCTGAAGAAGATTTTTAAAGAAAATTCCTCATTTTGAACTAAATTATAATTCGGGCTCCCACAGTGAGCTCAAATATGAACCCAGGGACTTGTTTTGAACAGAATTGAATCTCACCCCCTAAGCATGGTGCATACCCAATATCAAAAGATTCTGCCTGCTGGATCTTGAGAAGAAGATTTTCAAAGACATTTAGGAGAAATGGTGGTGTAGGCGCCTTCTGCATAACATATACTGAGCCCAAATATAAACCCAGGGGGGCCGATTTGAACAAACTTGAAGCAGATCCACCCCACAATGTTGCATACCAAATATCAAAAGATTCTGCCTGCTGGATCTGGAGAAGAAGATTTTTTAAGAAATTTGCCTGAAATGCACTAAGTTCGAATTCGGGCTTCTATAGTGAGCCCAAATATGAATCCAGGCGGCCGATTTGAACAAACTTGAATCAGATCCACCCCACAATGTTGCATACTAAATATCAAAAGATTCTGCTTGCTGTATCTGGAGAAGAAGATTTTTAAAGAAATTTGCCTGAAATGCACTCAGTTCCAATTCGAGCTTCTATAGTGAGCCCAAATATGAATCCAGGGGGCCGATTTGAACAAACTTGAATCAGATCCACCCCACAATGTTGCATACCAAATATCAAAAGATTCTGCCTGCTGGATCTGGAGAAGATTTTTAAAGAAATTTGCCTGAAATGCACTAAGTTCGAAATCGGGCTCCTATACTGAGCCCAAATATGAACCCAGGGGGCCAAATTGAACAAACTTGAATCAAATCCACCCTACAATGTTGCATACCAAATATCAAAAGATTCTGCCTGCTGGATCTGGAGAAGAAGATTTTTTAATGTTTTTCCCACTGCCTGCAGTGTTAAAAAGTGCTGACTCAGCACTTTTTCAAAGTCTCGAAACTGTACCCTATGATAAAACCCATGGCAATTTTTGTTACCAATGCTTTCTGTTGGCCCTAAGGAAGCTTCACACCAAATAAAAAAAATTCTCGGTGCCGTGCAGTTTTGAAGATATGGGCGTTTTAATTTTTTTTCTATTTTTAGCTCCTGCGGTTCCCACGGGGCTGCAGGAAATTTTTTTTTTGCGTAAATCAAGTATTTATAACCCAATAATATCTCATATTAAATTTGGTTCAAATCGGCCTCTGGGTTCAGAAAATAGAAATTTTGGGCGGGGCAAAAATTCTTGCCCCTCTCAGAACAAAGGTAAATATTGTCCGTCAAACTTCTCTTGAACAAATTTGAGTCTACACCTCAAATGGAAGCTGCATACCAAATATCAAGTCTCTGCTATGGCTGGTTCACGAGAAGAAGATTTTTGAGAATTTCGTGCATTTTGCCCCCACCCCACTCCACAATATGAGCAGAAATCCAATTTGAAGAAAAACCCAAATGCCCCTATATAACCATTACTTACATGAAATTTAATTAAAATGTGGCCAGTGGTTTAGGAGAAAGAGGCTCAAACACCACCTTCACGCAGGACGACGGACGGCCGAAGAGAAATAAGAAAGGCTCACCCTGACTTTCAGTCAGGTGAGCTAAAAAGGGTATGCAATGCCCCTTCCCTATCCTCAAGGCAAGGGGCAGCTCTGCTCCCCTCCCCACTTCAACATCCGTGAGTTTGAGAGAACAAGCACTGCCAAACATCTGTGTTCTCACAATTGCATTATTAAAGATACTTCATATAAACAGACAATTACCACATACAACAAAATACAGAGTAATAAAGTTGAAAGTGTCAAGATGACCAAAGCGCTAATTTGTTCGAACTTGATTTGAACAAACTTGAATCTGACACCACCAACGATGTTGAATACCAAATAACAAAATATTCTAACCGATCTATCTGTATAAGGCTTTTAAAGAACTTGCCCTATATTGCACCAAGTTAAAATTTGGTTCTCTCATGAAATGCCCATATATAAACCCCAAACTTGAAGCTTCCCCACCCTACTCCATCACACCACCAAGGATTCTGTGTACCTAACGTCAAAAGATTATTTCGCATCCTGGTCTTCCGCCAGCCGTAACAATGGATAGCATAACACTGCACTATAGCGAGGTATACGAAGCCTTAAAATCATTAAATATATCTAAAGCATCCGGTCCCGACCTTATTAGTCCCCGTCTACTGAAAGAATGTAAAAATACCTCGTGTGAGCCACTTATGATCCTTTTTTAATATTTTACTTAACAACTGTTACTTTCCTCAGGCATGGAAAAAGGCCAATGTTTCGCCCGTTTTAAAAAAGAACCCTTCCAAGTTTGTAACCAATTACCGCCAATATCTTTGATTAGCTGCGTAGGTAAAGTGTTTGAAAAATGAGTTTATGGAAGTTTCTAGGTGATAATAACATCCTTAGTCCATTCCAGTCAGGTTTTACACCAGGTGACTTAACTGTCCTCCAGTTAACTGATATATATGACGAATTTTGTCATGCTCTTGACGAAGGCAGAGGTTAGGGCGGTTTTCTGCGATGTCAGCAAAGCGTTTGATAAAGTATGGCATGTCGGCTTGATTCTTAAACTGGAGAAAATCGGAATTCAGGGTGAATTACTTGATCTATTTAAATCATATCTTTCAAATAGATCTCAACGTGTTGTCATCGGAAACGAAGCCTCATCTTGAAGAACTGTTTGCTCTGGAGTTCCACAAGGTCCGGCCCTTCGTCCGCTTCTATTCCTCATTTATGTTTATGATATAACGGAAAATTTGATCAGCAATATTCGTCTGTTTGCAGACGACACATCTCAAAATCTGATAGTAGAAAACCCAACACAAGCGGCTTAATTTAATCAACTGTGAATTGGCTACAATAGAAAACTGGGCTAGATTGTGGTTGGTCGAATTTAATCCACAAAAAACAGAATGTATGCTTATATCCCGGAAAACAACTCGTCCAACACACCCTCCATTATTTTTTTCTAATACGCAAACATCTGAAGTCAATAGTCACAAACACTTGGGTGTTGTTCTTAACACCAACTGCACATGCACTAACCATATTGAACAAATTTGCTCTAAAGCTTGGGCCCGTATAGACCTGATGAGAATCCATAAACTTGAAATTGATCGAAGCATGTTTGAAAAGATTTATTTTGCTTTTGCCAGACCCTTATTGGAAATTGCCGATTCGGTTTGGGGTAATTGTAATGAAAATGATATTGCAACCATAGAAAAAATCCAAGTAGCTGCGGCCAGGATTGTTACTGGAGCAACTATTAGTGCTAGTAAAGAATTATTATACGCCGAGACCTGTTGAGATACCCTACAGAGTAGCCGTCGTAATCATAAGCTGATGCAGTTTTTTGAGATGTACCACCATCCAACTCCTACTTACATTGCTAATACGGCACCAACAAAGACCTCCGAGATGAATTCGACGCACAATCTCCGTTCTAGTGGCAACCAAAGAATCCCTTTCTGCCAAACACAGTTATACCAATCGTCCTTCATTCCTGAGGTCACCAAACTTAGGAACGAAATTCCATTACAAGTAAGAGAGAACAAATCATATAGTAATTCCAAAAGTTTCTTAAACCACAACATGCGCCGCCCTTCATCCTTTTTCAATGATGCTAACTACCGTGCCGCACAAATATATCACTGTGGATTAAGGTTAACACACCCCCATTGCCCACGTGGGGGCACGATGACGCTGTGTACTATGGCGTACTGCACGTCGATGGTGCACCTGTCTTCAACCAATGCTAACCCTGCTTGTGTGGAGTTAGTATGTTGGGGAGCTGACAGTTGCGCGCCGTTGCTAGGTGGTTCTCTCCGGATACTCCGGCTTCCTCCACCAGTAAAACTGTCGTGGTCATGATTAGAAATTGTGCAGAAATATGTGACTTTAAACACCAATAAATAAATAAATATAAATAAATTAAGGTTGAGATGTTGCAACCTCAGCCACCACTTGTGTGCGTACCATATATCGCATATCGCTGTCACTGCGGTGAAATTGAATCGACATAACCTTTTCTGTCCGCTTCACCTCAATGACCGTAACCGCACAATTAGCCTACAGCCATTTGGTGTTAAAGTATCCACTCTACTTTATGGATCTGAACAGCTAAGTAATGAGGAAAATCTTCCAGTATTCGTAGCAGTTCATGAATATATTCTGGCAACTGTTTCCAGCAATATTTCTAAGGATGTTAGCCATTGTGCAGAAGTATATAACACAAATAAATAAATAGTTTATAAGGATGTGTACATATGTACGTATGTGTATTTGTGCATGCATGTGCGTTTGGGCATATACACAAGAATGCGCGCACACATGCATGCCTGCCTGTATGTATGCATGTTGATGTGTATATGTATACGCGCTATTGGTCTAAGTAATAAGTATACTTGCTGTGACATCTATAACTTTAGAGTATGGTTTATGTTAGTTGAAGTGTCATTGGAATGATTTGTACCCAGGTTGGCTCCCTTTTTCCTTTATCTCTTTCTTCTACCTTCCACTCCTCTTAAATTTTCAATCTGTTCAGTAGCTGTTACCTTTCCAAACGTCAACTAGATCCCACAATTCAGCTTGTAACTTAAGAAAGACGGGAGACGACCTTAATAACCATTGTGCTTACTGCCGAATCCAGTCCCTATCAAATTTTCGCTGTACGACATACGATATGCAATTGACATTTATTTAATGTTATGCTTTCATTTTGTAGTATATCATGACGTATGTATGTATGTTAGAAGTTATTTTTCTAATACATATTATTTAAACTAAAAGATTATGAATGCTAGATCTCAAGTTTTTATAATAATTTTCCCGATCTTGCACCAAATTAAAATTTCCATAGGGAGGCCAAATACGAATTCAGAGACTACTTGAATTTGGTCAACCTAAGACTGTCGTATACCAAATATAAAAGGATATTGATGGGTGGTGCTGGAGAGAATTTTTTTTTTTAAATTTTAAAATCATACTAACTCAGCATTTTCCCATGGCCGACGGTGTTATAATGGGTGACCCCATATAGTGCCTCATGACACAACCAACTGGAATTTTTCTGGCCCATTCGATTCTACTGGTTCTGACTACTAAGGATGCTTCGTATAAAATAATTCTCTGTTCCATGCAGTGTTTTAATTATGGGCGTTTGAGAGTTTTTCTATTTTTAGCTTCCAATGATACGGAAAAATTTATTTTTGCATGAATGAAGTACTTATGATCCAAAAATACTGCATATCCGTTTTGGTTCACGTTGATCAATCAGTTCTGAAAACAGAAATTTTGGGCGAGGCAAAAAATCTTGTCCCCCCACCCAGAATTGAAAATATTGCCCCTCCAACTTCCATTGAACAAACTCTTGTGTCAGTACACCCCAAAAGGAAGCTGAAAATCGAATACTAACCAATTCCATCCAAAGATCGCGATATTTTTTTTTATTTGAGGAAATTTTCCCCAAAACCTCTCCACATGGGGGAAGTATATTGATTTCAAGAACATTGAAATGGCCCATCCCAACCACCACTCACCTGGAATATTAATGCAATCAGTCCAGCGGGTTGGGACTTGGGAGGAGATTAAACACCGCCTATAAAATGGACAGACGAACGACACACAATCAAGGCCATTTTATACTGGAGGTGAACGCGACCGCGACTCCGACCGCGGTGGTCGCATTTGTTTTATTAACACCAAGTTTAATGGAGTCGTTCATACTAAGGGCGAACGCGGCCCATTTTTTGTTCGTGCGGAAAACCGCGGAGATTGCCCCCAGAGCGATTTTTTGGGAATTGTTCGGGCGAACAATTCGATTCAGCCAATGAAATTGCTTGATCAAAGGGCGTACTATGGCCTGTCTGTGCTGAGACACTCGTGGAGACGGCTCCGTTATGTCTGGAGACAAAACATAACTCATATTGAAAATTTAACAATATCCCATTCTTTACGATAAAACTCGAAAGGATTTCAGACATTGATAAGAAGAAAGCTGTATGGCGAGAAATAGCCGATGCAGCTGGCTTGACTGGTGAGTATATTGCATGAACTGCCCACGGAGTTAACAAAACCATGCATGCGAATGTTATTCGGGTGTAACATGATCTCCTTCATCTTTCTGCAAAATGTCTGTCTATTACACAATAATATAATATGAATGACACTGTAGCTTAACTTGTGTGTTGTGTTTGATGAAAAGGATAATGTTCAATGTTTATGAAAGGATTATGAAATAAGACAAGAATTGTGATAATTGGGAATATGTTCATCTCTGTTACCTGTATGCTATGTTTATGATAAAAATAATATGAGGTGTACACTGTACTAAAGAGCTGAGGGGTGGTTTAATATGACCTCACAGTTAATGTATGTGGCCCTCACAGTTAACGTATATCAACAAAAGTTACCAAGTTACAGTGAAATTATTCCAAAACGAGTCATCCTATCAAGTTACATTAAAATCCCTTCATAAATATGGCCTGTAGACTGTGCTAAAGGTTTTCGGGCCCCTGTAGTCGTCAGTTTCCCAATTGCGTCCAAAGGGGACGTTCTCATCTAGACATTATATGAAGTCAACCTACCAAGTTACAATGAAATCCCTTGATAAATATGACCTGTAGACTGTGCTAAAGGTTTTTGGGCTTTGGGCTCGGGCAGCCATCATGGTTGAATGATCGCAACCAAAGGGGACAATCTCATCTGGGCATCATCTGGAGTGATCCTACGAAGTTGCAATGAAATCCCTTCATAAATATGACCTGTAGACTGTGCTCAAGGTTTTTGGGCTTTGGGCACTTGTAGCCATCACAGCTGACCAATCACAACCAAAAGGGGATGTCATCATCTAGGCATTATATGGAGTCAACCTAATAGGTTACAATGAAATCCTTCCATAAATATGACCTTTTGCCAATGCTAAAGGTTTTTGGGCTCGGGCACCCATCAAGGCTGAATGATTGCGATCAAAATGGGACGTTCTCATCTTGACATTATTTGGAGTCATCCTGCCAAGTTACAATGAAATCCCTTCATAAATATGACCTCTAGACTGTGCTAAAGGTTTTCGGGCCCCTGTAGCCGTCAGTTGCCCAATCACGTCCAAAAGGGGACTTTCTCATCTACACATTGTATGAAGTCAACCCACCAAATTACAATGAAATTCCTCAATAAATATGACCTGTAGACTGTGCTAAAGGTTTTCGGGTTTTGGGCTCGGGCAGTCGTCACGGTTAGCAGATCATGCCCAAATGGGAAATTCTCATCTAGACATCATAAGGAGTCATCCTACCAAGTTACAATGAAATCCCCCCACATTGAACATGACCTGCAGACTGTGCGAAAATTTTTTGAGTTTCGGGCTTGGGCAGCCATCACTGTTGATAGATCATGCCCAAAAGGGGACGTTCTCATCTAGGCATTATACAGAGGCATCCTATCAAGTTACAATGAAATCCCTTCATAAATACGACTGTAGACTGTGCTAATGGCTTTCGGGTTTTGGGCTCGGACACCCATCAAGGCTGCATGATCGCGATCAAAATGGGACATTCTCATCTAGACATTATTTGGAGTCATCCTACCAAGTTACAATGAAATCCCTTCATAAATATGACCTCTAGACTGTGCTAAAGGTTTACGGGCTTCGGGCCCCTGTAGCCGTCAGTTGTCCAATCACGTCCAAAAGGGAACTTTCTCATCTACACATTGTATGAAGTCAATCCACCAAGTTACAATGAAATTCCTCAATAAATATGACCTGTAGACTGTGCTCAAGGTTTTCGGGTTTTGGGCTCGGGCAGTCGTCACGGTTAGCAGATCATGCCCAAATGGGAAATTCTCATCTAGACATCATAAGGAGTCATCCTACCAAGTTACAATGAAATCCCTCCACATTAAACATGACCTGCAGACTGTGCTAAAAGTTTTTGAGTTTCGGGCTTGGGCAGCCATCACTGTTGATAGATCACGCCCAAAAGGGGACGTTCTCATCTAGGCATTATACAGAGGCATCCTATCAAGTTACAATGAAATCCCTTCATAGATACGACTGTAGACTGTGCTAATGGCTTTCGGGTTTTGGGCTCGGGCAGCCATACTGGTTGCCTGATCGCGACCAAAAGGGGACGTTCTCATCTAGACATGACCCCAAACCTGCATATGAAATTTCGTGACGATCAGACAAGAACTGCGGGGTGTAGCCCGTGCTAAAGGAAAATGTGAACAGACGTCACAGACTTCCGCACGCGTGATGGCAATAGCTTATCTTGACTATGTCAAGTTAAGCTAATAATATATTAATTATTATATAGGGTAATATAGGTTATTTGACGTATACAAGAGGGAGGAGGAAGATTGTTTATTAACACTGCGAATTTCCGCGCGAATCACCGATTTCAGTATAAACGATAATTCGCGCGGAAATTCGCAGTAGTCGCATTCGCCTCCGGTATAAAATGGCCTTAAGTGATCAGATTTGCTCTCCTAACTTTCAGTCAGGTGAGCCAAAACAAGCTGGTTAGCGTTATTATATAAGCACAACTAGGATTCTATGCGGATAGGATGAGACTAGGGATCTGTCAAACAGTTCAACCACTCGCACATCAAGAATAACAAGAAACAATTCCATCCTTTTCTGAACACTTTATTTCCATGGCCTTCATATACTTTGAGAAAGTGAATCCCTGATTAAAATAAAACAAAACTTTTCCGACGAGTAATTTCCACAGAGCTCTTAATTTATTACGAACAGAAGAAAAAATGACAGAAATTCTTCAGCTTTTGCTGGAATGAACCAAAATAGGATTTCACCACAACCTACCATCTTTCACCCAACAAACAAGATATTTTGGCATTATCATCATGAAACGATCTACGTAAAAAAAAAAAATTTTGTAGAATCAAAAGATATCATGTCTGTTGTTACGTTATGTTAAGTTGTGCTTATCGTTATCTCAAGCATGAGTTGCTATATTATGACACAACACAGGTATGAAGTGGAGTGCAGCTTTTCGTTTATACCTGTTGTGCCATCTTTATAGGCCTCACACTTCAAGCGCATTCAGGGCTTAAAATCCATGCAAAAATCAGAAATGATTCTTTCAAGGACAAAAAATGAAAATAAACTTTGATTCTCACACAATGTTCATTTTGATTCTTGTCAAAGATTCTGAAAGTGCCCTTGAAGGGGTGGAGAATTCAACTTATTTTTTGAGAACCACCGAGCAACGGCGAGCAACTGTCAGACTCCCCAACGTACTAACTCCATACAAGCAGGGTTGGCATTGGATGAAGACAAGTGCACCATCGACGTGCAGTACGCCGTAGTACACAACGCCAACGCGCACCCACGTGGGCAATTGGGATTAAGGGTCTTGCCCAATGGTACAACGCGGGTGACGCAGGTGGGATTCGAACCTAGGACCTCTCGGCTTGTAGCCTGCATCTCTACCTACTGTAGCCACCCCCCCCCCCCCACCAGTATTAAAATCAGGTACATACATAAATAAATAAATAAATACCAGGTTTGTTTATTACTTGGGAATATACGTACTGGTTCACTCACAAGGGTAAAACAGTACTCTCAAATTCTCAATGACTAATCACATGAAAATTGATCCCCGGGGCAGGAGTTGGCGAGAATCAAAACAGATTCTTGTGAATTGTGCCAAATTTTAGGGTCTTGTCCTATTATATCAGTGAAACATAACTTTATTACCACAGTAATAAAGTACTGCTCCACTCCATATGGGTTTTCACGGGAATGATCCTGCTTACCATAACAAACTCTGTTGATTTGTTTCACGGGAGAAGTACACATGCTCAATAAATGCCACATTCAACGGTTATAGTTTTATGAGACAATGAGTTGAGACAACTTTAGACATGAAAATTAACTTAATTTGATGAGTTGGAATATTTTCACTACTAAATTGTAAGTTAGAGGTGCATCAGTATTTTGTTGTATACGGGTTTTTAAGGTTCCTTTCAGCATTTATCATGGCTAAATTTCGATTGCAAAATGGGCATAAACTAAAATTTAGCCAATCAAGTCATGCTACCAATTTGAGAGGACTTGCACCACATGCATCGGTTACCGGTCCTATTATATCAGTAAGACAGAACTTAATTATCGTACCTTGGATTCCCATGGGTGAACGGAAATTCCAGCCCTATTCTTTTTTATTTATTGTTGTTTAAGGCCACTTTCAGCATCAATGGTATACCATGGCCGCAAGGTGGGCATGAAGTCATGACGTGTCATTTGCTGTCGACTTCAGAAGAATTACACCCCAGGCATTGGGTCGGGGTTTCTATTTTGCCAATAAAACAAAACTTCTTAACTTTAGTAAACAAGCACTACTGCACTTCGCAGGGTTCTCACAGTGAGAAGCGTAAGTAAGGGTGAGTATATACTGCTAGCAGATGCTCCCAAGTGACAAACTTCATGTGCGGTTTTTGAATACGAATTTTTTTAAATGCACTGAGACAAGAGGGCACGGTATTTTGAGCGATAGTACGTGGTTCATGGTCAGCAACTACTTGAGGTGGCAGACTTCCATATTTTGTCGTAGATATGGCGAGGTGAGGTGAGGTGAAATGAACTGGAGTAAAACAGTTTGTCACCCTGCCTCAATGCATTCAGTCTATGGCTCTATGATGACCACAACACACATGTTGGTATGAAGTTTAGCCAATTGTTTATACCCATGTAGCCCACTTCAGAGGACTTCCACCCCAGGCACTGATTATCCGGTCCTACCTTACCAGTGAAGCAGAACTTGTTAACCACACAGTAAACAAGCACTACTTCACTTCATGGGGTTCGCACGGAGGTCGGGGCTAATACCCTTAGACACATAAATTGGGCAGAAAAGATTCATTCCAGCAATATTCAAGTTGCTGTGAAGCGAGCTGAATATAGCTGAAATAAATGACCTCTGGTCACATGGTCTCTCAATTTCAAGGGTTTTTAAGCAAGATTTCAAATTGAAGGACATTTCTGGGCCCTTTGCATAGGATATTAAAGTCCATGACTTTTGGGAAATTTAAGGAGCAGAGGGAACTCTGCATAACTCAAAGTGTTTATAAGGACTGTACAGGAAATATCAAAGGCTTCCTGTTTGTGACACTGACATTGAAGGTATGGCCTTGTCAAGGTCAAAACACCCTTTGGGCATGGGGAAACAATTGTGTCAAGGATGAACATGATCTGTCCATTGCATTAAATCTCACGGTGTGGACAAAGTCAGAGGATGCACAAAAATGAATGCTCAATGAATGGATGGACATTAAATTTTTGGTTTAAAACGTAATAAAATAGGCAGAAAATAATAATACAGGTGAAATCAAATTTATCCCTTTGAACCCTAATGGTATCTTCCATGTCAGTTCAATGGAAACAATTGGAAGAGTCCATATTTATTATTTGGGGGGATAGACCAATAAATATTTTCAACGTGCAGCCTCGGGGCTGTACGTTGAAAATATTGATTAGTCTACTCCACACTTTAACCCTTTACCCAACGTAACGGCCAAAACCGGCCAGCGCTATTCTCAAAAATCGCCAATTAATTTTCATTATTTTTTTCATTTTTTGTCTCAAAAACATAGGTTATGACCCCTCGTTGGAATGAGCTCGTCGAGCTCGTTCCAACGAGGGGTCATAACCTATGTTTTTGAGACAAAAAATGAAAAAAATTAGTTATTCAAGAATTATTTTTGCAAGTGTCGTCTGCTTTCTACGTTAGGTAAAGGGTTAACTCAGCAGCCATCCTACTAAACGAAAGTATGACATATCTTGTTTCTGGACCGCTAAAACGGCCGTTCGGATTCAAAGGGTTAACATTAGAACGAGCTAGTTTACCCAAATATTTTTTGAAATACAGATTACATTTGCATACACAAGTTATTGGTTCCACTAACTAAACAATAGTTTTCCTTTAATTTTTGAGGTATTGTCCCTTCACTGTTTTTTCTTGATAAACAGAGTGGGGTAAATTATGTTTTTGCCCATAAGTCCTCCTCATAATGCATCATAATTTTTGGGGCAAAAAAATGAGAATTACCTCAGACAACAATGTACACAATGTCAATATTGGAAGTACCAAATCTTAACATCACACACCAGGAATTTACTTAATACATAGCCATAGTTTTTGTTTTTTGATTTATTATTGGTATTTAAGGTCACGTTCAGCATCTATGGCCACATATGAATGACACATAGGTATGAAGTTAAGTTTAAACAATTGTTCATATCTACACTGCCCACTTTAGGGGACTTCCACCACAGGCATTTAGTCCGTGAGCCCAGTGGGCGAAATTTGGTTACTGTCCCCATTTTACCATTAACCCTTTACCAAACGTAACGACAAAACCGGCCAGCGCTATTCTCAAAATTCACCAATTAATTTTCATTTTTTGTATCAAAAACATAGGTTATGACCCCTCGTTGGAACGAGCTCGTTCCAATGAGGGGTCATAACCTATGTTTTTGAGACAAGAAATGATTTTTTTTTTAGTTATTCAAGCATAACTCGTTTACCACAGTAAACAGCCACTGTTTAACCTCTTGGGGTTTCGGCGGGTTTCCAAATTTTTAACATATAATTAATTTGAACATTTGCATGATGTTAACCCCTAGCACACTGGTAGTGAACCAAAATTTTCTCCAATCACTGTTTTTCTTTTGTTTAACTATGAATTTAACCAATTATATCTCGTTTGACAGAATTCAGTGAGCTCCGTAAAACAAGGTATATTCGGTATTTATATTTATTTATTTATTGGTGTTTTAAGGTCACATATTTCTACACAATGGCTAATCATGACCACCACAGTTTTACGGGCGGGGGAAGCCGGAGTACCCGGAGAGAACCATCGAGCAACGGCGAGCAACTGTCAGCTTCCCAACATACTAACTCCACACAGGCAGGGTTAGCATTGGTCAAAGATAGGTGCACCATCGACGTGCAGTACGCCTTAGTACACAAGCCACCGTGTCCCCACGTGGGCAATGGGGTGAAGTATCTTGCCCAAGGACACAACGCGGTTGCCGCGGGTGGGAATCGAACCGAGGACCTCTCGGCTTGTGGCATGTACCTCTACCGACTGAGCCACCGCGCCCCTGGTATATTCGGTTAAATATCAAACCGCATTATGGGAAATATTTGCTGCTGAAAACTTTGCCATTTTGACATCATAGTGCACAGGGTTAAAAAATAAGGTACTCTTCACAACTCTGCGTATCACTGCCAGTCAGGGTCAATATTATGGAACTTCTACACGTGTATTCTCCAGAATTGTATTTTCTCGCTGCGATTATAAATGACAAGAATGAATCAGTGGCATTTTACAAGCTACGGCAATTTTCCTACCACTAAATTACCGCGAGTTTTAAAATGGTAATGATTCCACTTCAACAATTTATAGCCAGTCACTGGAAATACAATTCTGGAAAATACAACCCTTAAAGCTTTACATCATCTGTCCCAGATGTACTCAGCACTTAGAATAAGTTCCACGAGAACAATAACAATGATGACATTTCTGAAGGAAGAGTATTTTCCTTTATAGTCCTAGATATAGTCTTCACAACCATTTTTTGGAAATATAAAGTTCATGCATGCTGAGCGCAAGCCAAATAATGGAACAGAAAACAAGAGGCTCCATGGGGATTTAATCGCTCACGCGAGAACATTACACAAGGAAAGATTTAAGGTCATATTTAGCATCTGTATACCGGGGTATGTGACCAGATAAAACTTGAGAGTAATGAATTTATTTTTTTATTGGCGTTTTAAGGACACATATATATTTCTGAACATTGGCAAATTGTAACCGCGACATGGAGATAGGGTCAAGCTTAGTCAATCATTTATACCAATGTTGCCCGTTTTGTGGACTTTCGACCCAAGCTCTGGTGACTGGGTGCTATTTTACCAGTAAAGCTGAGCTTTTTTACCACAGAAAACAAGCACTGCTTCATTTTCCAGAGTTACCATGGAGGTCATGTCATTATTTATAACTGTTTGTTAAGCATGTCAGATGATTTAAATTTCCGATTCCCAGTAATGTGAAAAATGGGCCCTTTTCTCAGGGTTTTCTGGGAACTTGTCTACCAAAGTAAACTAGTACCTCAATACTTTGGAAGTTTGGAAAAAAATTCAAATGAATCTAATATTGCTTGTTTTTAACTAAATGTGAAATACGTCAAAAGAATATGAAACAAATATAAATACATCATGGTACCAGTGATTTCTCTTTGGACCATGATAGTTATTTATATTATTTATTTAATGGTGTTTAAGGTCACATATTTTTGCACAATGGCTAATCATGACCACAACACGAGTATCAACTCAAGACCAGGGGCGAGCGTTAATAAGCCATGTTGCCCATTTTAGAGAGGGTTTGCACCTCCCAAGCATTGGCGACTGGGTCCTATTTTACCAGTAAAACAGAGCCTGTTTACGTAGTAAACAGGCATTGCTTCACTTCCCGGGGTTCCCGCGGGGAGACCATGATAGTGACTTCCGGGACTCGGGTACACAGTTAACATGTCATGTAACAAAATGTCATCATATATCAAAGTAAAATAGCCAATAAAAGTTAAGAAATAAGCTCACATGACAGTCCAATATTTAACAGAGAGAGACCAAACCTATACAACTTTTTATACTTGTATTTTCCAAAATTGTATTTTCTCTCTTAGACTAAAATCATTAACATTTTAAAAGTCATGGCAATTTTCCAGTAGGTAACAGCAGGTAAATTACTGTGACTTTATCCTTTCACCTAACGAATTGGCCGCATCAGTTCACATAATTTACAAAATGAAGTTAAAAAAATATTATTTAGTTTAAAAAAATTCAACAAAACCATATCATGTAACCCTTCATGGGAATGAGCTCAGTGAGCTCGTTCCAATGAGGGGTCACATGATATGGTTTGGTTGAAAATTTTTCAAAAAGTTGAAATAACCCCCCCCCCCCCCCCCCCCCATAATTTAAATAATAAATTTTGATAACCTGTGCCTTGGGTAAAGGGTTAAAACGCTAATGATTCATTTCTGTGCAGCATTTATTTATTGGGGTTTAATGACCCTTTCGACAGCCAGGGTCACCTCATGTTGGGCAGTTTTATGGGTGGAGATACCTGGAGAACCACCGAACAGCTCTCAGACTCCCCAAAGTACTAACTCCACACAAGTAGGATTAGCATTGGTGGAAGACAAGTGCAGCATTGACGTGCAGTATGCCTTAGTACACAGTGCCGCTATGTCCCCAGATGTGCAATCAAGATTAAGAGCCTTGCCAAAGGACACAACGCTGTTACCCCTGGCGGGAATCGAACTGTTAACCTTTCTGTTTGAAGTCCAAAGTCGTAACCACTGAGCCACATGCTGCTCCATTCTGTCCATTACATTCAGAGGTAGAAAATAAAAGTCTGGAAGATACAACAGTAAAAGATTTGTATGATTAATTGGCCCTGCATTTCTAGTTTTATCATGATCAAATCTCAATGTCGCGATTTATATTTTTGGCTATATTACCCAGCACAAGAAGCACCTACTGACAACAACATATTTTCTGTTTCCGATTTATTTATTTATTATATTTATTTATTAAAGTTTAACGACACATTAACAGCCATGGTCATATCGTGTCGGTGACAGTTTTACGGTTGGAGGAAGCCGGAGTACCCGGAGAGAAGCACCAAGCAGCTGCCAGCTCCCAAACATCGTAACTCCTCTGTTTCTGATATACCCCTATATTTAAATACAGATATATTAACAAATATTAATTGGTTTAACATATCATCACCATTGCATAACATTGGAAGGACCACTGTCCCCGGCCAGTGAAAATTCACAATATGAAATTACTAAAATCCACTTACTGTATTTAAATATCATTTTAGCATTATTGAGCATGCAACAAAATTATCACTGGTATAAATTCAATATTTAATGAACATTTATATTTATTCTGTCAAACCAGAACCCAGCTGCCTCTCACAGACTTGCACAAAGATCCAACGTACAAGATATTCCAGTGGCAAAGTAGACGAGTCATCTACCTTTTTGACCTACAACTTTTGCAGAATTAAGTATGTTGCCAAAACAAAGCATGTGTTCTGAGAAAAAATCTTTTACACTTCAGGGACATTAACTCCTTGCATGTTACCGACAGATAACCCTGGCCAGGACACAAAACCTCTTGCCACTGAAGTAAGTATAATTGCGGCACATTTAACCAAATTTCTCTCCTTTAAACTGAATGGACCTTATCACCAATGATTTCTTTAGTTAAATTTTGATGAATTTTTCATCAACTCTAGTCATGGCTGCTTCATAGCAGCCATGACCAGCTTTGCTTGAAAATATTTTGAAAAATGCACAGCAGGTTAAGAGTTAAACCTGGGTATGGTAAGCCTGTCCACAAAGGAGGAAAATGTTCAGACAAACACCAATGATGCATTTGGGACACACTTTAAAGTAATCTCAGTTGACCAAGATGCAGACACTGGCACTTGCAGCATTAATGAAAAACACTGGATCTTTATGAACAAAAAAAACCACTCATCGCATTCTGAACTGGGGGAGGGGGTAGCATGAATGGAATGGCATTATCATAGAATGGCACCAACACACCAATACCAGTGGAAACTTGTGCTCCCAATTTCCCTCAAAACATTGATTCGTTCCACTGGGGAATTTTTTTAAGTATGGAGCGGAAAAGCCCTTTTCACGACTTTAAATGACGTAGAAGAGACACATCATGTGACGGAATCTTCAGTCAAATCTCGAGAGTAAAGAGGCTGTACACATCCTTCGTGCCAATTCCCAATAAGAAGCTTGCAATGATGGGCACCCAAATGAAAAATACAGGTTAAAGGTAACTGCATTTGAGTCATGAGGTACCGCTCCCCCCCCCCCCCCCCCCAAACACCCATCCTAATTCACTGCTAGTGCTATCATGGTGTACAAATATATTGGTATAGATAATGTTGACTTATTTTCCCTCTCTTTTGTAACTATTTCAATAATTTCTAGAAAATGTTGAGGGGGGGGGGGGGGTGGACAATCTCAAATTAAGTGTAAACGGATAAAACGAAAAATAATAAAGTGTACAAAGAAATCTATGTGATGACATTTCAGACAGTTTATATACTTATTTATGCTGTATTTAAGGTCACTTTCAGCATCTACAGCTATATCAGGATGGCAACACAAGTGTGGAATCAAGTTTTGCCAATCATTTATACCTATACTGCCCATTTTTGAGGACTTTCAGCCAAGATATTGATTACCGAGTCCTGTTTTACCAAAAAGACAGAACTTATTTTTCACCACAACAAGCACTGCTCTAGTTCTCGGGGTTCCTGTGGGGAACGCTACCAGTTAAATAATTGATCAAATCCACAACACTGTACAAAAAAGTGGCAATTGAACTCCTGTTACTTTTATCATTTTTTGCTTCCTGAAACATCTTATGACAAGTAATTTATGTATTTATTGGAGTTAACTTCACTTTCAGGATCTAAGGCTATATTACAGCTGCAACAAAACTCAAATTTAACAATCTGTTCAGAATTATGTTGCCACATTCAGAGGACTATCACCCTGGCAATGGCTGCTGGATCATACCATACCAGTGAAGCAGTAACTTCATACAACAGTAACTACAACTTCTCTGCTTTAGGGCATCCTATGGGGAATGTCAACAGCAGGTCATGAAAGGTAACAGATTAACTCCTACACCCAGAAATGGTGATGTAACAGAACAAATAACAGTGAACATGTGATAAACAAAAATAAAATTATTTCGATCAGTGATGCAAAGAACAGAAACAAACTAAATAATATTTACAAAAGATACAAAAAATAACCATCTTTAACTGATGACCCGACAGAGTTTCCACAAACTGTGGAAAGATTTTAGAATTTTTTTTTACAAAAAACATTATTATCAATGTAATACAAGCTAAACTAATTTTTGTCAACCCTTTCACCGACGTAACCAGCATTATTTCTAAAACTTGTCATTCAAATTTTATTAATTTTTCAACGTTTCCCTGCAAAACATAGCTTATGACCACTAACTTGAATGAGAAGTCATAAGCTTAGTTTTTTGTACTGTGATCACCTAAGTTGTACAGTAGAATCCTCTTAATTGGATATCCATTTTGCCAGCGAAAATTATTCAATTAACAGGAGTATACAATTAACAGGGATTTGGTCAATTTCCTGTGTTCTGGAGGTAAACTGAGCATTTATTCTATTATATCTTGTTTGACAGAGCTCATAGAGCTCTGTCAAACAAGATGTAATAGAATAAATGCCTGTATTGCATGTAGTGAGGCCAAAAAGGTTGATAAATAAGGGGAATTTGGTGCGTGTCACAGTAATTTTTTTGACTTATTACAAAAATTTATATACAATTAACAGGAGTTTACTCTACAACCCATATGCAATTAACAGATCAAATATGTACTGAAGGTATGGTAAATGGTTTTGTGTTTGAAAATTATATTCAATTAAAAGGGATATACAATTAAGAGATATCCAATTAAGTGGGCTCCACTGTATCTTTTGGGAGCCGACTAAGACACATTTATACCCAGTGGTGTGGCTAAAAGTGGGCCCTGCCCTGCCCTGCTCCCCCCCCCCAAAAAAAAAACAAAACAAAAAAAACTAACGTTGGCCCAATGCAACTTTCACATGACATACAGAGCCATACAATGGTCCAATATAGGGCTACACACTACTCCATAAATGCCCCAGATTCACTTTTAGAGCACTGGATTTTGGATTTTGCAAAATTTTCTCGGGGGTGGGAGGCCTAGACCTGACTAGGATGCTGCAGCTGTTACCCCTCCTCCCACTTCTCTCAATGGAAGTGTGAGGTGGGGTAACACCCAGGTGGTCCGAGTTAAGAACACAGGAGGCCTGCATCCCCACCAACCTCACCCCATCCCACGACCTTCCAAATATGACTCATGTTTGTCCTCTACAAACTGGTTAGGGAACCCTCCTGTTATAGAATCCTAGCTATGTGTCTGCCAAAACCAGTGGGTCAAGATTTATAAATAAAATACTGCAAAATCAGGTCAACATCAAGAAAAACAGTATCTCGGATTCAATGTTCCAGCATTTCTTTTTCTATTATGTTATGAAGAGACAAAGGTTCACATTGTCTTGGAAGTTAATTGATTTCATCTATATGCATTTGCCATGTTACAATTTATGGAGAGTGCCTTTTTGGCAAAATGAAAAGTAATTTTGGAAACCAAGAAAAATTTAGCACTCTACCAGTTGAAGGACAGTAAATTAAAAGCAGCAGGGATGTTGCTAAGGAATCACAGATGGGGTCCACCTCTAGATTAGCAACGGCACTCCCCCACCAGCAAAATTTCAACTATCAACTATCACTGCATAATTTCCCACAAGTGGGAAATTCCATCCCCTCTCCCCTACCCGTGCAAGTGAAAATTTTCCAACTACAGATTTTAAAACACAGAATTCCATTTGTACACCTCCTTGACTGTAAATTATCCATGTGAGGCTCTCAGTAATTACAACTACAAATCAATATTTGGAGGACTTTCATTACTTTTCAGTTTAAAATATTTTGGCCTAACTATTGAAAATTTGATGAATGATGGGGGTGAGACCCCATCTTTGGCAATGTCCCTGAGAGGCTGATACCATCTTTTGTTTTCCCATAATATTTATACTGAAATGAACATAATTTCCATGAAGGAAAGTTTTCCATAATAAACAATATGATCAGTTTTTTATTTTAATTTTTAGTCATGGATGCTTTACATAAAGATCCCAATTTTGTGAAATTGTGTTGTTAGTTTTTACTTTGGGGGGGTGGGGGGGGGGGGGGACGATATGTTTGTAGAAATATGACTATCAAATAAAGACAATGAAGACAACAGATATCACTCAACAAATGATTTATCAATCTAGCAGTGCTGGTGTTCTCCAAAAAATATAACTTTTGATTTGTTTATTACAACTTAAAGTCAATATATACATCTATGGCTAGTTGTGACCAAAGCACAAGTAAACAAGAGCACTGCCTAGCATTGCATAATATGCCTGGTAGGCTTTTTCGAATTGTACATAACTACTGTTTTGATCCATGGACAAACCAATAACATTGGACAGAACTCCAATTCAAACTGAACTTGTATTTTAGTATGACTGAGACGCAAACCAAGTTTGGTGCCGAGCGAGAAATCTCAAGTTATCACCTAAAAACCGAAATGTTGACAAAAAATGTGAAATTTCTAAAGTCAAAATTTCTGAAGTCAAAAAGAGGCATAAATCTGGAAAGAATTGTCTGACCTAAATTCTAATCACAGGTTCCCATGATGGTGAACATGCATACCGAGTCCCAAGTTTCGAAAGAATCGGTCCAAAAACCTCAGAGAAACCTTCCAAACAAAATTCAGACGTAACTGGCAGAAGTTGAAAAGGGGCATAACTCTAGAAAAGGAAATCTCCAGACAAAATTCGACTAATGTGGTAAATTATTCTACACCAAAAAGGGGCATAACTCTGGCAAAAATGGTCTGGCCGGGACAATAATTGCAGGTAAACAGGTTCACATGGTGGTGAATATGCATACCAGGTTCTGAAGAAATTGTCCATAAACCGCCAAGAAAATCTCCGGACAAAATTCAGGCCGAAGAGGCAAATTATTCTAAGTTGTAAAGGGGCTCAACAAAATAGTCTTACCGGAACTATAATTGCACGTGAACAGGTTCCCATGGTGGTGAACATGCATGCCACGTTTTGAAGGGAATGCAGCCAAACAGCCAAGAAAATCTCCACACAAAAAAAATGGTTGGACGGACAATGGATGGACAACCCATTTATATATTTTTATCAAACAGGTGTATAAAAATTAAGTTTTGCTAATTGTTCAAAATTATGGTATGTTCCCCGTTTCAGAGTACTCACGTTCCTGGTTTGGCTGAAGTGTCCAGTTATACAGGGATTTTGAGACAGTAGTATAACTGAGTAGTTTATTATTTGCCGATACAGAACAGCCCACTTTATTGGATATCTGTTAATTGAATAACACTGTTAACTGAATTGAACTCCGAAACACAAATCCATTTATAATATACTTAGAACAAATTGAACAGTTATTTGCATATAGGTTATAGAGTAAACTCATGTTAATTGAACAAGAGTAATGCGATGAGTGGCATATGTCCCCGACGGTGTCATAATGCCATGGTAGCCATATTGAATTGTCTAGCTGGACCAAATTCGAAAGGAAGAATTGTCTAGTCATCCACAAGTAACCCCTAAAATTATAATTTGATCAAATAAGAGGTTTCCAAATCCAACATGCAGTGAATGCAATATGGAAGGTCGAGAACATTTTTCGAAGTAGAAAGAGTGATAAAGTGCCATTACTCTGGGAAAAATCATTGGATGGAACCTGTTCTTTGTGCATATCCATTCCCCCATGTGGGTCTATCAGCTCACCAAAGGAGATCCAAATCCGACTGATAGCTTTGAAATTACAATTCAAACTAAAACATTTGTATGGACAGATGGATGGACAGAGGTCTCCACTAGATACTACCGAATCCTCCTTCGGAGGTCGGGGGCATAATAAAAAGTCCTGTTGTATGACAAGAAATTACCGTGACAATCACAGAATTCCCCTTGTTCATAGACCTATTTCGCTCAGTACATCCAGTACTGGCATTTAATATAATATACGTTTTTTGACAACACTTATAGAGCACTGTCAAACAAGATTTACTAGAATAAATGCTAAGTTTATTTCTACAATACAGATGAGACCAAATCCCTTTTAATTGAATTATTCCTGTTAACTGAATAATTATCACTGGTAAAGTGGCTATTCAATTAACAGGGTTCCACTGTATAAACATATTTAGCATTTCTTTAACATTACCCACACATCACAACATCATAACACACCTCAGACTTCAGAGTGTGAAGATTTCATTCAACACCTTTGGATTGTTTCTTGAGATTTCCCTGCAGATGTTGACTCTGAATGCCTCTCACCCTTTTACTTGGCTTTCCTAGTAAATGATGAGAATAATCACCCAACAGTGGAATTCATGAAAGTGAATTCATCACCACCTCTCTCAAAGTTCACATGTACTCCACATCCACAGAAGAATTTTCCAACTCACACATGGAAAATGGGCCCTTTTACCAAGTGACAGGATGCCCAATGAATGCTTGGAAGGTTTTCTGGAGAAAAAAGTGAGCGGAGTGAAGCTGGAGAAGAAAACAACCATATCCCTACCTATCCTCTCCACCCACTCACCCAACTACCCCCTTTGGGGTATCGGCAATTGTAGAATAACCTGTGTAGACCAAAGTGGAAATGGAAATTACCTCCCCAAATCTGCTCCTTCCTTCTTTTTTAATCAGCAGAACTTTGAACTCCATCACCTCTAGATATGGTCAAACAAATGGATATGGTCAAACAAATACGACAAATACAGTGGAGCCCACTTAATTGGATATCTCTTAACTGAATAACCCTGTTAATGGAATATAATTTCCCAGCACAAAACCATTTACCATACCTCCAGAACAAATTTAACCTGTTAATTGAATATAGGTTATAGAGTAAACTCCTCTTTATTGAATAAAAAATCTTTTAACCTGTCAAGAAATTCCCGGAATCTCCCCAGTTTTCCTTTGTTTACAGACCTATTTGATCTCAGTACATCCAGTACAGGCATTTAATCTATTATATCTAGTTTGACAGAGCTCATGGAGCTCTGTCAAACAAGATAGAATAAATGCAAAGTTTATCTCTAGAATACAGGAAAGTGACACAATCCCTGTTAATTATTTATTGGTGTTTAAGGTCACATATTTTGCACAATGGCTAATAATGACCACATCAGGAGTATCAACTCAAGACCAGGGGTGAGCGTTAATAAGCCATGTTGCACAATTCGGAGAGGGTTTGAACCGCCCAAGCACTGGTGACTGGGTCCTATTTTACCAGTAAAACAAAGCCTGTTTACTGCAGTGAACAGGCACTGATTCACTTCCTGGGGTTTCCACAGGGAATCCCGGTTAATTGAATACTCCTGTTAATTGAATAATTTTTATTGGCAAAGTGGCTATTCAATTAACAGTGTTCCACTGTACTCATACTCGAGTACAACAGCTAGCCACCTTTGAACACGACTGCCACTGGGCATGAACACAAAGCCCAAGCCGAAGAAAAATTCAGACACACAACAAAGTAAGTCTCTCCCTTCTCCTCTACCCTAGTCAGACTTGTTGTAAATACAGTGGAATCCTCTTAACTGAATAGCCACTTTGATAATGTTACAAAGAAAATCCATAAAGAAAAAATAATTTCACTTAAAAGATAACATGAAGCACATCCACTGGTTGAGAAGCTTTGAGGTTGTGGTATCTACACTCAAAATAAAGCCCAAGTACGGCAATCAAGCACTTTGAAGCAGCCATGACTAGATTTGATAAAAAATTAATCTTAGTATAACACAAGAAATCTTTGATGAAAAAATCCATTCAATTCACAAGGGGAAAATTTGATTAAATGTGCTCAAATTATATTGATTCCATTGACAAGAGATACCCTGTGCTGGGCAGGAATATCTGCCAGCAGCATGCAAAGAGATAATCATACCATATGCACAACATAATAGTCGAGTCTTCATTTTTGTTGCAGATCCAGCGCTGAATGCTGTGCAAGAGATATTAACTGGTTGGGGGCTAAATTATTTTTGGTGATCTGAATATGTTCATCACAATTTGTTTTATGCTGTATGCGCTCTCCAATAATTTGTAATAAAACAAATTTATATAAACACAAGAGCAATGCGAAGCATGTCATAAGCCCCGATGAAGGCCATAATGAATTGGTTAGCTGGACCAAAATCGAAAAAAGCACTGTCTAGTCATCCACATGTCACCCCTAAAATTATGATTTGATCAAATAAGCGGTTCTTTAGAGATTGGACAGAAACTAAAAGTTAACTTGTAGAGTGCTGGAAGCCCATATTTGGGCTTTGCTCTGAAGTATAAGTACCACAACTTAAAGGCTTCATATTCAGTGGATGTGCTTCGCTTTATCTTAGAAGTGAATTATTTAGTCTGTTAGGATTTGCCTTGTTACAATTGATGGGAGAGTGCCTGTTGGCACTCTCCCATAAATTGTAAAAGGCAAAGTCACGTGAACAAATTATGATGACCAAAAATAATTTAGCACTCTGCCAGTTAAAGGATGGATGGACATGGTTAAAACATAATGCCCCTTAAGAGGGTCGGAAGCATCAAAATGTTTGTTTATTGGTGGTTAACGTCACATATTTATGCACCATGGCTAATCGTGACACAACATGGAGATGAAGTCAAGTTTAGTCAATCATTGATCAACATGTTGCCCATTTTAGAGGACTTTCACCCCAAGCATTGGTGACTGGGTCCTATTTTACTAGTAAAGCGGAACTGGTTTACCACAGTAAACAAGTGCTGCTTACTTCCCGGGGTTCCCACGGGGAAGCATCAAAATATTATTTGGGTTTGACTGAATATGAAACATGAACAAGGAAAATGTTGGCATTTGATCTGGTACCCTAAATTCTTTTGAAAAGCCCTGATAGTGGCTTCTAGCACTCAAACAGTTAAAACTTGATGCATTCTTTAAAAAATTTTCAAGTTCTTTGAAAACTCAATTTTCAATTCAACGACTTTTAAAGGAGCATAATGAACCCTGTTATCACTGGATGTTTGATAACACCACTGTTCTTCCCGTATTCACCCTGTAAAGTTTTTCAAAGTGTGACCAATTCACACATACACATCAACACACAGCTTTATATGTTTAGATATTTCCACTAGTTGAACAAGAAACTGTTGGAATGTGATCTGGAGAATAGACTGGCACTGAATATGTCCATTTAACCCTCAAGAGGCTATTTCAGACTTTGGTTAATTTTTACTGTATTGGAAGAGGTGCTCCAGCTTGCTGTCTGGGTAAACTTGCAAGGTACACTCTAAGTACATTGGCTGTTGCTAGGGAAGTGTTTGTTGGCGGCCTATATAGGCAGCCAAGACTTACGTTAATACAAATGCAAAGTCACAGAACATTAAGTGTCAAAAATATATGAAAAATTTCCGGGCCTTTAAGGGTTAACAACAAACAATTTATCATATCTCAAGTAAGAAATTAACCTATTAAAAGCATATAGGTGAGACAAAATCCATGTTAACTGAATAAAAAAAATCTTCGGATGTATCAAAAACTTGTGGACATACACTGTTAATTCCCTCAGCAAAGCCAATACGAGGATTATGCACTCCATCAAACAATATGATGGATAATTTTAACACTAGAATACAGTGAAAAGACTGATTCCTGTTAACTGAATACTGTTAACTGAATAGCTTTCAATGGCATAGTGGCTATTTGATTAATAGGGTTCCACCGTTTTACTTCCAGGCCTGGCAATAATGACTGTTGAGGTTACATGGAGGTTATGTCAGTTGTAAAATTTGTGAACAAACTGCAGGTATTACCTAACATAATACAACATAACCTAATTAAATTACAGTGGAGCACACATAATTGGATATCTCTTAATTGTATATCCCTGTTAATTGAATATAATTTTCCAACACAAAACCATTTACCATACCTCCAGTACAAATTTGACCTGTTAATTGAATATAGGTTATAGAGTAAACTCCTGTTAATTGAATAAAAAATCTTGTAACCTGTCGAGAAATTACCGACTCTCCCCAGTTTCCCTTTGTTGATAGAGCTCTGTCAAACAAGATATAATAGAATAAATGCTAAGTTTATCTCTGGAATACAGGAAAGTGACACTATCCCTGTTAATTAAATACTCCTGCTAATTGAATAATTTTCACTGGCAAAGTGGCTATTCAATTGACAGGGTTCCACTGTACTAATTTTGCATGTTTTACCAAAAAGACTTGCCAGTCTTTCGAAACTATCTTGACTCAAGGGTTGAGTATTGCATCCACATATGAATAGAATGGCATGATGTTTCCAACTTAACCCTTTACCTAACCTGAAAAGCAGACGACACTTGCAAAAATAATTCTTGAATAACTAATTTTTTTATTTTTTTGTCACAAAAACATAGGTTATGACTCCTCGTTGGAACGAGCTCGTTCCAAAGAGGGGATCATAACCTATGTTTTTGAGACAAAAAATGAAAAAAATAATGAAAATTAACTGACGATTTATGAGAATAGCGCTGGCCGGTTTTGGCTGTTACGTTAGGTAAAGTGCTAATAGAATTTCTGTGACAATAAACAGCAACAACTGATACGCAATCTGCGAGATTGCGCATTAGTTATTGACGAGAGCTGCTTGGTTGTGAAATTTTGATAAAAGACTTGAGTCCCGGTTTGTTTTTTTTTTTATTCTTCTTGTTCAACCAAACAGGCAAACACAACAAAATGCTGAAACTGTAACACAAGCAGCCACTTTCTGAAACTAAAAGACTTTCCAAGGAGTCCATGATATGTATCTATGACATGATGTTATATGTACATGGCATTAGAGAAGACAAGCAACATTACCTAATAGTGTGGATCCCCCTCCCATCTTTTTGCATCGACAGCATTTGATATGCATGTACTGCAAATGGCGATGATAACTGTCAGTTACGCTGTGTTTACCACTCATGCATATAATGTTACACTCGGTGGTAATTTTCAGTAAAATACTGATGATCACACATGTTCTGAACATCTGAATGGGAATTACAACTGAGTTAGATTCAACAGCAAATTTCGTCTTCTCATTGACTTTTAATGAGGTAAGTTGACAGACCCAAGTGTCAACAATTTTAACGTTGAGCAGTTCAGCACAAATGACATGCAGAATGGAATCCAATGATGACCCCAGCCCAGTTTATACTGAATCTGCTGGATAAGGCAGGCAGAAATTGGTGAAATCCTGCATTCACCTTCAGTATATTTTTAAAGCCATCTTTGCTTTCAAACAGTTCAGAAAATTAGGTCTGCATAATAATCAACTTGGTGCCTTGATTCTGTCATGTTTCTGTATTCTAATCTTCTTCTTTCAGAGTTCATATGTGGCATATTTGTCTTTTTAACTTTGTTTTGTGTATCTACACAGGTCTTTTATCATCCTTTCCAGCATTTTATGTTTCATAACTCGGCAGGCACAATTTTCTTGGCTATGACTAAGAATTCAATGTAAATACGAAAACTGAAAGTACTTTTTTTGTGACATGCTGGGTTGTGACATTAAGAAAACTGACAGAGTAGATTTTTTGGTTAACCGGACAGCTCTAGTTGATATTTATTTATTTATTTATTGGTGTTTAAGGTCACTTATTTCTGCACAATGGCTAATCATGACCACGACAGTTTTACGTGTGAAGGAAGCCAGAGAGAACAACCAAGCAACTGTCAGCTCCATAACATACTAACACCACACAGTGCACAAGACTAGCATTGGTTGAAGACAAGCGCACCATCGATGTGGTTGCCACAGGTGGGATTCGAACTGAAGACCTCTTCACTTGCAACTTGGAAATACTATTAAGACGTAAACAAAGCTTGACTGGCATAGTAAAAACAGAGAAGGCAGAGAAGCAAAACACCCGAGTTCCTATGTATTTCCACCATATAGCGTAACCTGCTAACAGGTTGTGATATAAGCTCTTTATTTCCAGGCCTGTACTTACTGCCTCATGGTACCAAAAAATAGCCTGTTTTTGTATAGTGACAGTAGTTTTATTTTAATTATGGGTTTTCAGTCTCATTGGCAATGTTTGAACAAATAAAAAAGATAAATAGAATCCATAATTTATTTTAAAAAAACAGATATTGGCCCAGGATTAACCAAAGTTTTGATGGAATTATTTTTGAAATAACTCAGTGATCTCATTTTCATTACACCCTTAAGGGCCTCGAGATTTTTACATATTTTTGCTACCTTTTGAGAGTCTACATCCTGTCACTCTGCAACTGTTTTTGGTTAGTCTCGGCTGCCTATATAGGCAGCCAAGACTTGCCTAAAACAACTACCAAGGTGCTTAGAATGCAAGGTGGGGGCACCTGTTCTGTTGCAAAAAAAATGTGACCAAAGTCGGAGTAAGCCCTCAAGGGTTAAAGAAGTTATGAACTTGCTTTGAAAAAAGATAGAAAATTAAAAGTTTTTGATAAAACTAGAGGTACTGTGAGCAAGCTCACAAAGTGATACCCCCACACCTGTCAGAACAGAATTATATTGCTTCATGCACATCTTCATATGGAGTTCTTCCATTGTGTAAAGTTTCAGGAAAATTCTTCAAACAGTTTAGGAGTTGCGCTTATAAGAATGGACAGACGGATGGACAGACAGATGGACAGGGTGATTCCTATATATCACCCCAAACTTTGTTTGCGGGGGGTATAAAAATTGAGCAAACTATACAACCAAACTGGCCAACACAACTGTATCCACAAAGAGAGCCTCAAATTAATGCAATTTTTTTCTTTCTCATCTCAATTTGATTTATTTATTTATTTATTTATTTATTTATTGGTGTTTAAGGTCACATATTTCTGCACAATAGCTAACCATGACCGTGACAGTTTTACGGGTGGAGGAAGCCGGAGTACCCGGAGAGAACCACTGAGCAACGGCGAGCAACTGTCAGCTCCCCAACATACCAACGCCACACAAGCAGGGTTAGCATTGGTTGAAGACAGGTGCACCATCGACGTGCAGTACGCCTTAGTACTCAGCGTCACCGTGCCCCCACGTGGGCAATGGGGGCGAAGTGTCTTGCCCAAGGACACAACGCGGTTGCCGCAGGTGGGATTCGAACCGAGGACCTCTCGGCTTGCAGCCTGCACCTCTACCAATTGAGCCACCGCGCCCCCATCTCAATTTGATAACCCTTTACCCAACATAACGGCCAAAACCAGCCAGCGCTATTCAAAAAAAATCGCCAATTAATTTTCATTGTTTTTTTCATTTTTTGTCTTAAAAACATAGGTTATGTATGACCTTCTCTTTGGAACTAGCTTGATGAGCTTGTTCCAAAGAGGGGTCATAACCTATGTTTTTGAGACAAAAAATTACTTATTCAAGAATTTTTTTTGCAAATGTCGTCTGCTTTTCATGTTAGGTAAAGGGTTAAGTAAAGGGTTAACTGATAGAGTGCTCGATTATTTCTGTGAGTAAGAAAACTAATTGACAACTGTTTTGTCACAATTTACTGGAGAGTGCTTTTAACTCAATAATTTTGATATAGAATTTAGCACATATATTAACACCAAGCAAACATTAATGCTTTTATTATTCGGTCATCAGATATAGATAAATTTCAAAATCATAAAACTATCTCTATCTGACCTTTGAACTGAGGGGTAGAGTTTACACTGGAAACCTAACCCTAAATCAAATGGTCCAAATCCAGAAGGATGTATTCTATTTGTGTACACATCAAGATGAAGACAGTGTTCGTAGAGTGAATTTTTTTTCAAGATTTCCTTTTTTTATTGGCGTTTAACAACACTTTTGACAGCCAGGGGCACCTCATGTCAGACAGTTTTTACATACTGAGTACCAGGAGTGATTGAACAACTGAGCAGCGATGATCAACTTTAAGACTCCCAAATGTATAAACTTTACATGAGCTGGGTGCTCATTGGTTGAAGACAAGTGCACCATCCACATGAAGTATGCCAGTGCCATCAAACCCCACGAGGGCTATCGGAATTAAGTGCTTTGTCCAAGGACACAACACATTCACCCCTGGTGGGGATCGAGCCTTGGACCATTCGATTCAAGTCCAATGCCCTAACCAATTAGCCACTGTGCTCTTCCTCAATGTGAATATATCAGAAAATTAAAAAGGCTAAAATAAACAAATAAAAGATTTTTCGATGAAATATTTATTATTTGTCGAAAACACAAGAGCTACGACTCCTGACATTTTTGTCAAATCTACTATTTCTGCGTAATTCACTGTGTCCCCATTTCAGAATTTCAACAAAATGTATAGACTACATAAGTCTTGAAATTCTTTGTATGCACTACATATTTCTGTTGAAGAAAACAATATTTTGTTCAAATGTCATATCAAACCAATTTATTACAGTGCCTATGGGCTTTGAACAAAATTTTTGCAACAAGATAATTTATTGATGAATAAATTCCAAAGAGTAACAACAAGTAAGCTATAAACACTAAACCAGTTTATTGCTGAACTATTAAGAAAATAAACATTTTTCTGTTATTAACCCTGAGGAACTGGGCAATTTAAATTTCCACAACACCATAGCCCGAAGTATAGTGGTTCAGCAGAAATTTCTAGTAAAACAGAAAGTCAAAACTTAGAGAAAAACCACTGTTAGGGTAATTTGATTTTTGTCCATGTTTGACTCTTCATAATTACATGTTGGGGGCACTTGTTCGGAGACAACATAACAGATTAAGGTGGTTTGAAAACTGAACTGGTTTCAGTTCTGTTAACTGGTAGAGTGCTAAATTATTTTTAGTCATCAAAATTGGTCTATATATTTTTGCCTTGTTGTAGGTTATTTCTGCCAACATGTATGATAAATAGGGATTTAATACCTGGATGTCGGTTTTTAAACACTGAGCCGCAGGCGAGGTGTTTAAATGAGACATCCAGGTATTAAATCTCCATATACCATACATGTTGATGGAGATAACATTTTTGTCCTGTTTGAAACACAATAGAAACATAGTGGAGAAAAATATGTGGATGGATTTCTCATGCTCCGTAATCAGTTGGACCAAATTTGTGAATAATTGTTTTGTTTTTACAAATACAGAAGACAACAGATAGCGTTATATCCCTTGGGTCATTAAGGAAACGAGTAAACAGTATTTTGTTTACATATCATCCCCCAAGTTCCAAGGTGTTCTATGTGCCTACTGGCAGGCACATAGAACATATTGGAACTTAGGGGACGGGGACGCAGTGGCATGGCGGTAACTGGTTCTCGTCAGATCACCAAAGTTAAACAACGTCAAGCCCGGTTAGTCCTCGGATGGGTGAGCATCTGAGCAATCGATTCGGACTCCCGTGTTGTGTCCTTGGGCAAGGCACTTAACCCCAATAATCCAGACGGGGGCACGATAATGCCGTGTACTACGGAATACTGCACATTGATGGTGCACTTGTCTTCAACCAATCTAACCCTGCCTGTGCTGCAGTGCACAGTTACGATGTTGAGGAGCTGGCAGCTGCTCATCGTTGCTCAGTGGTTCTCTCCGAGTACTCCGGCTTCCTCCACCTATAAAACTGTCACGGTCATGATTAGCCATTGTGCATAAGTATGTGACCTTAAACACCAAAAACTAAAAAATGAAAGTGTGAATGACACTGTAGCTTAAGTTGTCTGTGTTGTGTTTGATGAAAAGGATAATGTTCAATGTTTATGAAAGGATTATGAAATAAGACAAGAATTGTGATAATTGGGAATATGTTAATTTCTGTTCCCTGTATGCTATGTTTTTAATAAAAAAAAAATGAGGTGTAGACTGTACTAAAGAACTGAGTGGTGGGTTAATGTGGCCCTCACAGTTAATGTACGTGGCCCTCACAGTTAACTTATGTCAACAAAAGTTACCAAGTTACAGTGAAATTATTCCAAAATGAGTCATCTTATCAAGTTACATTGAAATCCCTTCATAAATATGGCCTGTAGACTGTGCTAAAGGTTTTCAGGCTTCAGGACTGTGTAGCCATGATGGTTGACCAATTGCAACAAAAAGGGTACGTCCTCATCTCGACATTATACTGAGTCATTCTACCAAGTTACAATCAAATCCCTTCACAAATACAACCTGTAGGCTGTACTAAAGTTTTTCGGGTTTTGGGCTCGGGCAGCCATCATGGTTGAATGATTGCGACCAAAAGGGGACGTTCTCATTTGGGCATTATCTGGAGTAATCCTATGAAGTTACAATGAAATCCCTTCATAAATTTAACCTGTAGACTGTGCTCAAGGTTTTTGGGCTTTGGGCCCCTGTAGACGTCACAGTTGACCAATCACGACCAAAAGGGGATGTCATCATCTAGGCATTATATGGAGTCAACCTAACAAGTTACAATGAAATCCTTCCATAAATATGACCTATAGACTATGCTAAAGGTTTTTGGGCTTGGGCAGCCATCAAGGCTGAATGATCGCGACCAAAAGGGGACGTTCTCATCTGGGCATTATCTGGAGTAATCCTACGAAGTTATAATGAAATCCCTTCATAAATATGACCTGTAGACTGTGCTAAATGTTTTCTGACTTCGGGCCCCTGTGGCCGTCACAGTTGCCTAATCGCGTCCAAAAGGTGACGTTCTCATCTAGACATTATATGAAGTCAACCTACAAAGTTACAATGAAATCCCTCCATAAATATGACCTGTAGACTGTGCTAAAGGTGTTTGGGTTTTGGGCTCGGGTAGTCGTCACGGTTGACAGATTGCGACCAAATGGGGAAGTTCTCATCTAGACATCATACGGAGTCATCCTACCAAGTTACAATGAAATCCCTCCATATTAAAAATGACCTGCAGACTGTGCTAAAAGTTTTTGGGTTTCGGGCATGAGGCAGCCATCGAGGTAGACAGATCATGACCAAAAGGGGACATTTTCAGACATTGTACAGAGGCATCCTACCAAGTTACAATGAAATTCCTTCATAAATGTGACCTGTAGACTGTGCTAACGGTTTTTGGGTTTTGTGCTCGGGCAGCCATACCGGTTGACCGATCACGACCAAAAGGGGATGTTCTCATCTAGACATGACCCCAAACCTGCATATAAAATTTCGTGATGATCAGACAAGAACTACAGGGTGAAGCCTGTGCTGAAGGAAAATGTGAACCGACTCACAGACTAACAGGCTTCCACACGTGTGATGGCAATTGCTTTTCTTGACTTTGTCAAGTTTACCTAATAATAAATAAACAACTGAGGGGACGATATTTGCTCTTATTTTATTTTTCTCAAGTTGTTTCATTTAATTCTTCGACTATTTAATTTATAACAACAAAATATGATCAAATTGTAGGAAATCTGATAATATTTGGGACTATTTTCAGGTTTTTCTGTTTGATTTTTATATCGAGGCGAGTGAAAGCAAAACGCTTTCATTTAAACCATGTACCCCCGATGTTTTGCGTGCCCATATACCCTGGATGTTGCATGCTCTCATATACCTTCGATGTTGGGTGCTCCCTTGGCTATTTGTCCAAGCCATTCTGACCAATCAATTTAATTTTTTTGGATATAGAGACAATATAATTTATGGGAGAGAGCCAAAAGCACTCTCCCATAAATTAGAATGGGAAAATCAATACAGACAAAATTAGTTCACTCCAAAGATAATAAGAAGCACATTCACAGAGTATGATGCTTTTTAGCAGAGACACCTGCACTTCAGAATAAAGCCCAAATATGAGCCTCCAGCACTCTACCAGTTAAAAAACCTCAATTTTTCATTTTTATTTTCCTTTCTTTAAATGAGGAATATGAACTGAAAAAATGCACATTTACAGTTCTATGGTGTTGTTCATGGTAGCGCAAGTCAGACACATGCATTTTTTTTATATTAAAGGTGATAGAGTGTAGCCCACTTAATTCGATATCTCTTAAATCAATGAGCCTGTTAACTGAATATAATTTTCAAACACAAATCCATTTACCATATGCTCAACACAATTTGACCTCGTAATCCATACGTTATAGAGTAAACGCCTGTTAGGTTCCACAAAGTAGATCTTCTGTTTCTCGGGCCATTTTTTGTAAAATTGCATGCGGACAGGCAATTTTTTTTTATTTTAATTTTTTTGGTAATTATTTCCTTGCGATCAAAAGTTCATATTCTTTAGTTTGTTTGGGCATCATAATCTATGGGACAGCATGAGTGGTGGCATATTTCGTCCCTTGAGTGCAAGAAGGCTTTGCAATGCTAAAGCACTGCAAAGACTGTTGCACTCAAGGGACAAATTTATCTATTTTATTAACGTAAAATGTCAGACATAAGCTATTTAATTTTTATTTTTTAAAGTTTGCTCTGGTTATAAAAAGAGAGCATGCAACTGTCAAAATGACCATGATGAGGGGGGGGGGGGGGGGGGGTGGGGGGGGGGGGGCCTGTGAAACAGATTCCTAACTTTCTTAGCCCTTAATTCAATAAAAAAATCTTGTCATCCATTAAGAATTATTCAGAAAACCACTGAATTCTGTATGTTTTTTGACCTAATTGGCCTCAGTATATCAAATGTGAGTATTTACACTATTATATCTTATTTAACAGAAAGCCATGAGTACTGTCAAGCAATGTATAATGGAATAAATACTCGAGTTTATTCCCAAATTCAGGAAAATAAGCAAGTACCTGTGAATTAAATTCCACTAAATTGTTGAATTTATACACATTCAAACATAACACCTGAGAGACATATAAGAGTATGTCAAATGGTCTATTTCCTTGAGTTCAATGAATCCAAACGTAACAATTCTTTCAGTAAAAATTAGTTCATTTTTTAAAAGAAGTTCTTTTCAATTTCTGTTATAACAGTGGTTTCTTTTTTATCAAAATCGATAAACCACACAGCTCCACTTCAAAGCTTGTCAGTCCAAACAGACCCTTGATGGTTTAATCATTGTTGTTTATAAAATGGACATTAATTGATCTCTCAGGAAATTTGAAGGTTGTTTATAAAATGGACATTAATTGATCTCTCAGGAAATTTGAAGGGAAACCAAAGATCAGAGGATTAATTCAAGATCAAAGTACATATAATTAAGAAAAAAAGGCCCACAACCAATACATGAGAAGTAATAAACTGGAAAGAACATTCTGCCACCATCATGATGAGAGTTAATGGTAACATTTTCCATAATCTTTAAAGAAAAAGCATCAAGACTGTAATGATTACCTTAACCCTCTACTTAACAAACGGGAAATGACACTTAAAAATATTCTTGCACCAAAAAATTTAATTATTTGTTTTAAATACATAGCTTATGCCCACTCATTGGAACAAGGTCAACAATCTCATTCCAATGAGTGTCACAAGATATGTTATTGAGGCAAATATTGAAAAAATAATTAACTTATGAACGGTGATTTTTTATGTAGCTCGCCAAATATACTACTTACATCATGTGAATGGTTAAACATTAATCACAAAGCACAGATTTTCTTTCTGAATAAATCATGACGTTAATGTAGAGAAAAAGTCTCTTTTGTGCCTTAGAAAACATTTAATTCAGCAAACTATTTAAATGCATCATCACAGTAACAGGAGAAAAAACTGAAATTTAAAGGGACAGTTTGCTTCAAATTGAAAATAATTTGTTCAGTTACGAAACCAATAAATTCAATCAGAAAACAAAATCTTTCATAGATCATTTTGTCAAAATCTCTCATTCTGATTTAAAAAATGAACTTGAATGTGACAATATACATCGATTGGATTTTTATGTCACATTACCCCAAAAGTCATATTCAAGCATGTAGCATTTATTTATTGGGATCTGACACTTCCGGCAGCCAGGATGATCTCATGTCAAAGTTTTATGAGTGGAGAAAGCCAGAGTAGCCGGAGAGAACCACCAAGCAACTGCTAGACTTCCCTACCTACTATCACCACACAAGCAAGGTCGAGGTGCAGTACGCTTTAGTACATGATGCCACTATGACCCCCATATGGGCAATCAGGATTAAGTGCCTTGCACCAGGACACAACACAATTACCCCTGGCAGGGATTGAACCATGGACGTTTCAGTTTGAAGTCCAATTCCGTAACCACTGAGCCACCACACTCACTATGCATGTTGTAACATTCAAACTTATTAACCCTTTACCCAACGTAATGGCCAAAACCGGCCAGCGCTATTCTCAAAAATCTCCAATTAATTTTCATTATTTTTTTCATTTTTTGTCTCATCGAGCTCGTTCCAATGAGGGGTCATAACCTATGTTTTTGTGACAAAAAATGAAAAAAAATATTTATTCAAGAATTTTCATGTTGGGTAAAGGGTTAACCCTTGCCCTTTGGTCAGTGAAACATTTGGCATTTGATATATTTATCTTTCACACTTTGTATGGCCTAAGTCAGCTTACTCTATTCAATACAAAAGAAAGTTTACACAGGAAGACGTCATCACATCTTATTACTCTTATTTCTCATGACAATATCGTATGGGTGGGTTGATATGGTTACCGAATACAAATTCCTCAATCCTGATGAAGAGATAGAGGCAATTTTGGATTCCAATAGGGAATTTGATGTTCATTAACTACAATGTTCACAAGGTTTCAGAATACCAGGTTACATTTTTCTATCTATACGTCATCTACACATGATTGCCGGGTTTGCAATAAAAAAAAGTAGAACTGCAAGGGTCTTTAAACCTTAAGTCTTCAAATTTATTTATTTGGGTTTAACGACACTTGACAGCCAGGGTCACCTCATATCGGACAGTTTTACAGGTGGAGGAAGCCGGAGTACCCAGAGAGAACCACCAAGCAACTGTCAGACTCCCCAACATACTAACTCCGCACATGCAGGCTTAGCATTGGTTAAAGACAAGTGCGCCATCAACATGAGCAATCAGGATTAAGTAGCTTGCCCAAGGACACATCGCAGTTACCCCTGGCGGGATCAAATCATAGATCTTTCGGTTTAAAGCCCAATGCCATAACAACTGAGTCACCATGCTCCCTAAAGTCCTCAAATTACGTTTATGTTAATAACTATTGTATAATCATGTACAAAACTGCAGATGGATTAACAATGTTTCTACATTATTGTTGGCTACCTGTACAGGCAGCCAACAATGATGTAAAAACACGGTGAAGATAAATGCAATGTACCAATAGAATTCTCAAGGAAGAATACACTTAGAAAAACTTTTTCTGAGCAATATAAAAGGGGCAGTTTGTGGCTGTATCAGGTATCAAAATACTTTTTTTATTTGCATAGCGAAATGCTATACATATTCAAAAAATGTATAGCATTTTTTGAAAATTGTACAGCATTTTTATGTTTCAAATTCAATAAACAATAATGAGTGCTTTTGTTCCCTAGAAAGCATCTGACACTTAGTTACATGTATATTAGTGGTAGGCCTACTTTTTAGAAAAAAACATACAGCACAGATATACTGATTTGGTACTCTGCCGGCATGCGAGTAGGCATCTATCCCCAATTACCTTTTTTCTCGAGTGGATACTTGAGGACTTGGAGGCAAATCATCGGCAGTTCATGGACCACCAGGCATTCTACCTGGTGGTTCATGAACTGCTGATTTGCCATTCAGCCATCCTCTTTTTATCAGACAAGTAGTTACTAGTTAGGACTAATGCCCATTGTCCACCATGATATATAGAACTTGAGAACGTTCTTCGCATTTCGCTATGCATATTTAATAATTGCATAGCTTTTAATACATTTTGCATAGCGAAATGCGATACTGCTTATTTTGATCCCTGGGCTATATGGGAACTTAAGGTTTAACAACGGGAGAGACTGTGACCATTTTTTTAAATTTGTGATAGACTATTATGTGACTAAGGGTCAGAAAATAGTCAATAAATATGCTCATCGAAATTTTTTTTAAATATATAAATAATAATGTACAAAAAGTCTGGAAAGGGTTAAAGTCCCTGACTTTCATAAATTTTACTGCCCCAGAACAGGTGCTCCAACATTGAAGTTACACTGAATCAATCACTGTCAATGTCAAATTATCTGGGTAGTTGTTTCTAGTTAACGATTGAGAGTTGACTTCTGACTTTGATTACTTTTGCTAGCAACGGAACAAGTGCCCCAACAGGAAGCCTCTGCATAACTCAAAAGCTACATTCTTTGCACCTTGGCAGGTGTTTCTAGGCAAGTCTTGGCTGCCTACAAAGGCAACCAAGACTAGCCAAGAAACATCTGGAAATTTGTAGGATGGAGACTGTCAGAAGTATAACAAATATGTATAAAAATCTCCAGGCCCTTTAAGGGTTAACTCTTGGCTGACATTTTAGAGAGCCAAGATTTGATTAGGAACCTTGTTTTGCCACAAACCTCCCAAAGTTTTTAGGTTACAGAAATTGTAAAAAACTGTCCAGGGTTGCTAAATCAGAATGAGATATTTCACCCAAATTAAATAATGAACACAGGGGTATTTTATGATATAAAATTTATCAGTTTTGTCAACTCAACACCAAAAAAAATACTAAAATTTGTGGAGCAATTTCTCTTTTAGAAATCTGTTAAAAAAAAAGATCTTCCTGTAAAAAAAAAATCTATATGCATTCAGAATGAAATTTGGGGCAAACTATTATGTATTTAACCCTTTACCCAAAGTAACGGCCAAAACCGGCCAGGTCTATTCACAAAAATCACCATCTAATTTTCATTATTTTTTTCACTTTTAGTTTCAAAAGCATAGCTTAATACCCCTCATTGGAACGAGCTCAACGAGCTCGTTCCAATGAGGGGTCATAAGCTATGTTTTTGATGCAAAAAATAAAAATTTTTTAGAAGTGTCATCTGCCTTTCGTGTTAGGTAAAGGGTTAAAACAATACATGTAACTGCTGTTGTAGGAACCAATCAGGAAACAAGGCAAGAAAGAAAACTAAAAGCACTCAGAAGATATATAAAAAAAAAAAAAAATTCTCTTCGAGAATAAAATCTGGGTAATGAACTTTTAACAATCTCCACCAAGGACAAAAATATAGAATACAGAATGCATTTCATTGTAAACACAAATATTAAATTTGAGATGTCCAGAAAAGAATAAAGTATTAATGCCTAAGATGTCCTTCAATTCTTTTCTTGTAAGTTTTTTTTCACTCAAAAATTCCAATGTACATATTGACATTTTTATAGAACATTTTTTTGCAAAAATAACATCTTGACATGTTTTTCTCATGAAAAAGCAAATGAGCACATTTTTCAGTTATTCTTGATGAAAGGCCAGACTTTCTTCACATTTTCACACAGGTATTTCATGCCATCATGATTCAGTATTCATCCAAATCATATACATCATCAAAAGCATCACAGGGTTCAAGGGATTGGAAGTCAACTTGGTATCGTAAAATTGCTGAAAATAGAAAAGAAATTTTTTTTTTTAACCCTTGAGGGCCTAACTCCGACTTTAGTCACACTTTTCTGCAACAAAACAGATACCCCAATCTGCAGTCTTTGGGTGAACTTGCAAGTTACATTCAAAAGTGCCTTTGCAGTTGTTTCTAGGTAAGTCTTGGCCACATATATAGGCAGCCAAGACTTGCCTAGAGCCAACTGCAAAGTCACAGGATATGGACTATCAAAGTATAACAAAAATGTATAAAAAATCTCCAGGCCCTTAAGGGGTTAGTCATTCAAATTTAATAAAAGTTGTGTTTGTAGAATTGTTACCCTAAAGCTGTCTCGACTTGGGGCCCGATTGTGAATCCGTCAAATATTAAGAAAACACTGAATTTTTCAACATCTCATCACACACTGGAAACAACATGTTGGGATATTTATGGGAGAGGAGTGGCTTATTGCTATGTGAACTGGACTTCAGCTTGTGAAGTAACAAATTTGATCTTAACATGCACCTTCTGAATTGTCTCCTGGTTTGGGATCATTCAAATGTCAGGAAAATGATGAACACAATCTTTTAAACGCTCAACCACACAATGAAAAGAAACCATAAAACTTTGGAGGAGAGCAGTGGCTCTTTGGTTTGCATACTGAACTTCAGATTGAAAGGTTGTAAGTTTAATCCTATACCTGTACATTCACATTGTGTCCTTGGGAAGACACTTAATCCCAACTGCCTGCATGGGAGGCTCAATGGCCCTGTGTAGGAAGGCATACAGCATACTAAGTACACTTGCCTTAATCGATGGCCATCCTGCGTGCGTCAGGTTAATTCAGTTGGAGACTTTGAGAGTACCACACAACTGTTCAAAGGTTCTCTCTTGGTCTGTCATGATTAATTGAGAAGTCGACTAATCGTCAGACACACCCATAATCAACTACAATGTCTAAGTCGACGATTTTGAGTTTTCAACACTTCTTTACTGATGAATTATTAGCTATTACTCTCCTCCCAAATGTGCTTGTAAGAAGTGTGAGAGGCTGCAGAATACATTGTAATTGATATTAGAGCTGAAACAGTTAGCTGGATAACTGGTTATTGGCGTAACCGGTTGGAAAAGCTGTCAACCAGATAACCACTATACCTATACTTTACAGGATACCATCAGGAAAATAAATTGTAATGGACCGCCGGACATTAGAATTCTTTTGCCGGCGCAAGCATCGTCAAAGCTACCAAACGTTTGTCCATTTACAATGTGTACTTGTTGACTGTTGATGCTTGAAAGGCAGATTGCTACAGCTCATTTGTAGGCAGCCAAAAATACATTGCCATTTGCCGGTCTGACTTCAAAGAATCATGAAGTCTTTCATGTTTTTGAAATGAACATCGGAAAAAGATAAAACAATTTTTTGCTTTATTTGAAAGTCACATGGCATCATCCTCTGTCCACTGGTCACATTTTAAGTTTTTTACTGCAGTTATTAATAGTTAGGTCAATCTAGGAGTAGGTACACCCAAGTTTGAATTCCAACATCATGGTTCCAAAATTAAAGTTGATTATTTATGGAGAAAAGAAGGTTGGACGTTTGGGGACAGTTCGTCCTTACTGATGATACAGAGAGCCAAAAAAAGTATGCAGAGTGTAAGCTCTGCAAAACAATGTTTGTGTACTCGGGATCAACATCGAACATGAAGCAACACATCCAGAAAAACCATGCTTTGGAATCCTGCAAACCTGACAGCGGGTCCACTTCTCTGATTCTTTGACAAGCGGTGGTTCTCAGACCAGTTCTACCAGCTCTTGGAAGTTTTAATCAACTTTGAATTTTACAAAACCGAAAGCTAGTTTTCAAACTTATCAGTGACTCTTACTTAATATGCAATGCTTTCTTAAAATCTGAGGACTGTTCTTCAAATTTTGCACCATGGCTGCGTAAACAGGTAGAGAAGACTTGATCAAACACCACTGCCAAGCCACTGGACATACAGGACGTGGTGAGCAGATAACTGTCCAGTCCTAAGAGCTATGGTTCAAGTATCATAGATGTGGAACAAAGGTTCAAATGTGTCATCATGAGATAATTTTCAAGACATAAAATCTTAACCAGCTTGGTATTTACTCGAAATTTTTATGAAATTAAAATCATGGCTGCTGCAAAGCAGCCATGATTTGATTTGATGAACAAGCATTATGCAGGGCCGATGCAGAGTCGAGTTTTTTCGCACCTGTAAGGCTGTACATTATAAGAAAATCAAAACCATTAATATTTGTTCAGGTTATCCTGCTAACCAGCTAAAAACAGGCAAAAATTAGCTAATTAAGAGCTTTAACTCTGCTCAATACAGTTTTCAAACTCATTCAAGACATTGTTAAGTAAGTCTCACATACCATATATTTACTCAATTCATTGATATTTGTTCAAGTTATCACAATAAAGAACTGAAAAGAGCAAAATAAACTAATTAAGGGCCATAACCCCGCTCAGTATGGGCAAACCGTCCAAGTTTTCAAATTCTTTCAAGACAATGCTAAGTAAGTCTCACATACTAAATATTGGCCAAATCCATTGATATTTGTTCAAGCTGTGGCGCTAACAAACAAAAAACAGAAAAAAACTACTATTAAGAAATTCTAACATACTATACATTGACTAAATGCAGTGATATTTGCTCAAGTTATTGCTCTAAAGAGCCAAAAAAAAGGCAAAAATTAACTAACTGAGGGCCATAACTCTGCTCAATATGGCGAAACTGCACCAGTTTTCAAGCTTGATGAAGACATTGTTAAGAATATATCATATACCTAATATTGGCCAAATCCATTGATATTTGTTCAAGTTATCGTACTAACGAGCTGAAAACAGGCAAATATTAACTAATTAAAGAGTCATAACTCAACTCAGCATGGCTGTACTGTACCAGTTTTCAAACCCATTCAAGACATTGTTCTGAAAGTCTCACATACCAAACATTGACCAAATCCATTAATATTTGTTCAAATTATTGTGCTAACAAGAAACGAGACGCCCGCTTGCTCGCCCATTTGCACACCCACTTCATCAAACTATGGGTGGAGTTTTTGAAAAAACGTGACCAAAAATTCAAGACCTGTTGACATAAAAATTCAATAAGATTTGTACTCCTATTTATATTTTAATAATGAAAGTGTTAATGACACTGCAGCTCAACTTGTCCAAGAAGGGACTGAACTAAACAGAAGATCCAGTAATGCCATTCATTCACTCAAGTTTCTACAGAAAAGACATTACACCAAAGCTACATATGAAATCTGAAAAAAAATCGGGTGAGGGATGGGGCCTGTTGGGTGCACTAATGGAATTGTTGACAATTTATATGTAAAATCCAAGATGGCCACTGATGGCCATCTTTATCAATGGATGCAGAAGAATTTGATAACTCCCATCTAGACATCATACCAAAGCTACATATAAAATTTGAAAAAAATTGGGTGAGAGGTGCTGCCTGTAGGGTCTGCTAATGGAACTGTCGGCAACGTATATGTCACATCTGAGATGGCTACTGCCGATTATGTTTTTCAACAAAATTCAGAAAAATTTGATAGCTCGCATCCAGACATCACACCAAAGCTGTTGTGAATTTCTGTTAATAACTAGCAACAATTATTACAGAAAACAAACTCCATTCAATTTATACCCCTATTCCAGTTTTCTTTGTTTTGCAATGCACAGTAATTTCACACTTTCAGTTATTTACCCCCTCTTCCTGGGGTGGGGCTTGTGAGTATACCATCATGTAGTTATATTTGTATACTTATCATCAGATGTTAAAAAATTTATAGTAATTTATATATTTTTAATACTTACCAATGACCCAGACTTAGCTGGTGCTAACTCTTAAATTCTAGGGCCAAACACAAATTTTGCCCCCCCAATCCCCAAAATTTGCATCAAAATCCAAAAAATATATGTCCTATGTGGTCCTCCATACTTTTATCCACTGAGCATGCTCAGTGTCGAGGAAGTCTGAAATTGGAGCCAAATCCTCATTCTTACCACCAGTGCCTGGTAAGCGTTATGTAATCAGCGGGGAGTTCCAAACTCATGGGAGGGCCACCCCCCTCTGGGTCATTGGTAAGTATAAAAAATATATAAATTACTATAAATTTTTTAACATTTTTATACTGTACCAATGACCCAGACTTAGCTGAATAGAAAAAAGGTTGGTGGGCCAAGGACATAAAGGAAAATCCAATAGGCTCAATTACATGTAAAAAGAATTATCCCCTCAAGGAGAAGAGGAGAACAGGTTTTACATGTATCTTTCTTGTTTGTATCTAAAAAGAAAGACAATACCATTCCGTAATTGAGCACAATAACATCAATGATCTCTATTAACATCCAGTATAACCCATTATACTAATCTTTTTAAAGGAAAGCCAATAAATAAAGATAGTTCAGAGAATGAGACTCTTTATACTCATTTAAAAGAGTCCGAGGATTGTATATTAGCGCTCGTATGACACGTGACATATACAAATGCTTCACACTGAGCTACACTTTAAAAATATTACATAAATGAGATAAACATTAGCTTTACACTTTAAAACCATCCCGGCACCGACTCGGAATTACTGACTCCAGAGGAGGTATTCCCTTGCTTTTCACTATAAAGCAGGTGATATAAGGGAACACCATCCCCCCCCCCCCCCTCCCCTTGCTCTGGGTCAAATACCCCAGAACGAAGAGGGCAGCAGGACAGAGTCACTACTGGAACAGAAAGCCTGCATAACTATTGTTGCAACTGTTTAGTGGACGACATTCTGAGCAACAGATAATGGACCTAAACAACGTAGGTCGCCAGAAATGGACTCAATATTTCTAAGATAAAAATTCTGCGACCAATATGCAGCCTTCATCAGATCGATAATAGCAATACTATTAGCATAAGCCCAAGATGTAGACAGTGCTCTTACTTATGCGCCGAAATCTTAAGCACAGACTGCTGAGTTGAAGATAATTTTTCATAAGCAGTACAGATAGTTAATTGATTGAATCCACCTTGCAACAGAATGGACTGTAATGTCCTTTCTATTAGGCAGCAGAGACAGAAAGAAATGCTTACGTCTCTTTCTGATAAACTCAGATCTACGTTTGTAAATGCGCATGGCTCTAACTGGGCAGAGCAAAGGCCTATGACCGTCTGAAGACGGAAGAGCCTTAATAACAACAGGTTCAGGATACTTATTAGGAGCCTGATTCTTAGCCAAAAATCCAACATTAGTAGTTAAAGTAATAATATTACCAACACTACGATAGTGAGAATCATCAACCGATAGTGCATGAAGCTCACTAACTCTTCTGGCAGAAGAGAAGGCTAAGAGAAAAGCTGTCTTATAAGATAAGAATTTGAAGTCCTCTGTATCAAGTGTCTCAAATGGCACTTCTTTTAGCTTCAGAAGAACCCAAGCTAAATTCCACTTAGGAATTAACCTAAGGGTTCTAGGTCTATTTATCAAAAAGTTTTTCACTAACTTAGATAAAGAGACATTAGATCCAATCTGTAACCTATCATGATGAGCATAGGTATCCGATAGCATAGACCTATAACCCTTAATAGTTACTGGCTGCAGTTTGATCTCGTCAAACAAGTAGACCAGAAAATTAGCAATATCTGGAATGGAAGGATCATAAATATCAATAGAATGATCCCTACACCACCTATAGAAAACCTTCCACTTAGCAGCCTAATTTAGCAAAGAGGAGGTCCTCCTACAGTTAGAAATTGCGACCACTGCTCGTCCAGTAAAATGCTTGCCGTGCAAGAAGGACCGCACAACGGAAATATGTGAAGGTTGAGACCTTGCGAGTTGTGATTCAGTGTGCGCGATTTCCCCTGCGAAAGAAGGTCCTCCCGTGGAGGAAGCTTCCGCGGAATGTCCCAGAACAGACACCTGAGCAGATTTATCCATGGTCTCTGGGGTGACAGAGATGCTACCAACAGAATAAAGGGAGCTGGAGGATACAAGTAACCTATCATTCCGTCCCAAGAGATCGAGAGAGCGTCTACTGCAAACGCTCAAGGATCTGGGCATGGCGACACATACATCTGCAACTGATTGTTGAGATGCGTTGCAAATAAGTCTATCATTGGACGATCCCATTGGCAGCAAATCTGATTGAATACTCGTTTGTTGAGAGTCCATTCTGACGGCAACATGCTACCTTTCCGAGAAAGTCTGCTAGAACGTTCAGACAACCCGGTATATGACGGACCGATAGAAGAACTTGATGCTCTCGGACAAACAGAATGATCCTTTCCATTAAATTGAATAATGGAATGGAATGAGTGCCTCCCTGGTTCCGAATGTACGCTACTACTGTCGAATTGACGGACAGAATTTGAACATGCGAATTCTGAAGAATGTTCATTCATTGACGTAGCGCAAGCCATATTGACATCATCTCTTGATGTTTATGTACTTGTTTAGGAACTGCGGATCCCAAACACCCTGGCACCTCGAATCCGTTGGGCACAGAGTTGCGCCCCAACCTGTTTGACTCGCATCCGTCATTATCGTAAAACTCGGATCCGGCAGTTGCAGTGGTACTCCTTGAGTTAACCACTGGATATCTGCCAAAGTCTGAATCTCTTGTTTCACTTGATTTGACAAGAGTCACAAGACGATGTTTGATTCGAGCGAATGAGTCTTCACACTCTAATTCTGAGATAAAATATATGTGGAGAAGACGAATGCGTAGCCGCTCCATCGAAATAAGATACGCAGCGGTTCCGCACAAACCTGTCAGTCTCATGAATTCTCTCGCTGTTACTACATCTGAGTGAAGACAAAAGCGAGCGTAACAACTGACTAATATCGCTCTAGTTAATGGCAGAAGAACGAGATTGTTGTGAGTCTCTAAGCTCATTCCCACGTGGGTGAATGATTTGGACGGCACTAGAACCGACTTCTTTTCGTTTACTATGAAACCGAGACGTCGGAGCAATTGAAGCAGACTCTGAACATCGTTCTGAAGCGTTAACTTGCTGCCGTAACCCTGAAGAATGTCGTCGAAGTAGGCCAACGTTAGCACAGACGAATGAGCTCGGAAATGAGTCATTACCGAGATCATTATTCGAGTGAAGGCCTAGGGCGCTAGGTTCAGACCAGAGCATCATTGCTCGCAACTGAAAACAGCGAAGCGAAGGTACTTTCTAAATGACGGATGTACCATGATGTAAAAGTACGCATCCTTGAGATCTATGCTCACAGCATAATCGTTCACTCGAGTGCTCGCTCTGACCGATCGGATGGTCTCCATATAAAAATTTGGAGCCACGATCAGCTTGTTTATCCAGCTCAAATCTATAACTGGACGAAACGAGCCGTTTGATCTTGGAACCAGGAACAGGTGACTGCAGAAAACTGGATATTCCTGGTTTTCTACGACGTCAATAGTGTTCTTGTCCAGAAGAGACTGAACTTTTGATAGAAGCGGATCTCTCTTCTGAACTTTTAATGGAAGCTGAGACCAGAGTGGACTTCGAGTTAACAGAGGTTTTTCCTTGAAGGACAGTTTAGATCTTTGGAAATAACCCCTTGCACCCATGAGTAGTCCGTAATTGACAACCAAACGGTTAAGAATCTCAACAGCCTTCCGCCCACTGAAACGCAATAGAGGTTTAGACCATCACCTCCTGGCCCTGCGAGGATTGCGGAAGGAGAAACCACATCCTCCACGCCCCGCACCTCGCCCAGTTGACCTAGGGGCGTCTGATCGGATATCTCGGCCAGCATTACGACCCCAATGTGAGTCGCTACTCTGATGGTCTCCGGAGTAAAACGTAGAGGCTTCCTTAGATCCTCTATAGGAACTTCCTTTGGACGTATTCGCCCCCGAAGTACCTGCCTTACTCCTCCCTGCGGAGTTCAACTTTTTCAAAGCAGAATAAAAGCAGAGAACCCAAAGCTTTCTTAGTAATCTGATTATAGATTGTAGAAAGCTTAATGTCGAAGAGAAGCTCTCCTGAGACCGGAGCGACTAGAAGAGAGTTTTTTCACCTTACTATCCACTCTAGTGGATGCAGCCAGGGCAGCATCATGTCTGACTAACTCCATATTGCCACTGAAAGGGCAGAGTTATACGTAGAATATGCTATAGCCCTCGAAAGAACTCTTAAGGAAGTCTGAACATCCTGGAATTCTTTCCCTTCGAGACGTAGTGATAACGCTCTGGTAAGGTGATCTGCGTGAGATAATGTGTCTAAATTAATTCTATTAGACGAGATTGTCGTCTCCAGTATACTGGACTTAATAGTCATGGACGCCAGCAATGACAATTCCAGGTCTTCAGCCTAGTCGTCCAAACGCAGAGGAACTCTCGGCACGCCTTGTCCTGCCATTTCAAATCTATGTCTAGCATTGATGAAAGGCAGCTGTATAGCGCTAGGCGATGAGAAACCAGATTTGCCAGTCTTAGAGGCTAGCTTGAATATAGCGTCATTCAAAAGTTCAAATGTCCGTGACATTTCTGGACTGGGTCAGAAACTCAGGGACAGTGTCCCTAATCTGACCGAAAAAGTCTGTGTCCAGTGACGCTTTCAGTTTCTTATCAGGTAACACAGCATTTTTTTTCCAGAGAAACAACTTCTAAAATGTGATGCCGGATGAAATCTACGGCCACCTTAAGTTGTTCGAAAAGGGAAAATTTCAGCTGTGCTGATTCCCTTTTACCACCCGCCTGGACCACATAAGAATCTTGGTCGTCCCTTACTGACTCTGCAGGGGAGCGAACCGACCCAGCTTGCTCAGACAGTGTCTTTACTGAAAAAGTTTATGATAGCTGCTGGGATGCTGCGATGAATTGAGCTATCTGTGATAGCAAGTCCGTCACGGAGGCCTGTGGAGCCGCGGTCTTACGTAATTTAGCCGCTGGAAGCTCCAGGGACGTTAATTCCTGCATACTTCTGATATGCGAACTAGAGCTGTAGGTTTTTAAATTTCTTGTTCGGTTTCGGTTTTTCAGGTGGAGAAAAACCTTGGTTCGGTTCGGTTTTCGGTTTGTTCATGAGGCCAAGTAAAATTCAATAAAACTCATTCTTATGTCCGGAGTCATAACTGAATGGTAGTGAAATTGAGTGAAACTCAATGAATGCCCGAAATAAGCTATAATACATGAAGAATCAGGAAGGCCAATATAATAATTACCTAAATATACAGAATTTTTATTGTGCTTGGCCATTTTTCGAGGTCTGACACCTACACACAACTTGAGGAAAGCTGCAAACACAACTAAACTGAAATGTCGGAAATTCACAGAATGTAGCCTTCCCAGAGTAGTGAGAGATGTTGTTGTAAGAGAGAGGGAGCCTCTCTTGTTCGCGGTCTGGATAGACCTGGATGAGCTAGCTACCAGACTGACTGGATTCCTCCGATCCGTCGTCGCCGGATTTGCGTGATTCGAGATTATAGTGCTCGCAACACCCCTTCTCTCCTGGACCGCAACGGACGAACCCGGTGTCACAAACATTTCGTGAATGATTGCTTCACTGGGGGAGCTATCGGGCGACAAGTGACCGTCGATCCTACATGGGACCTCTTAGGCACTTGCCGCATTCCTTGAGCACTTTGCCGCTAGCTCATTATTGCAACGACAGAAGCACACTTTAGAAGACATCACGGAAACATCACCCTGTTCTTGTTCCTCTGAAAAAGAGACTGAAAAAACTAGAGTGACCCTGTGGAGAGAGGACCGGCATGGACCTCTCACCACTAACAATATACCATGACACACGTCTCCAACGTTTGTCATCTGAATTGGCACACACTGAGCAAGAATTAGTGCAAGTACACAGACTACAACAATACAATTACCATGAGAATCAGAGGAAGACTTCAATTTACAATTAAACAATATTCTTTCATTTTGAAAAAATATTAAACAGTCATCGTACTCACACCAACCCTTGAAAACAAAGATACATAATAATAATAATCCATTACAAACATTACGAAAATTAATTCAAAAGAAAAACATTTTTTCGAAAAATTTTCAAGATGAGCCCAAGTTCCCAGTGGGAACGATGAGCCCAAATGGATCCCAAAAAAGCCTAAGTGTGGACAAAATTTTTTAAAACATGTTTAAAATTAATGTTACACTTACGGACAATATTATGTATCTGGCTATGAGTAGAACTGATAGAAGACAAGGAATCACTGTCAGAAGTAACCGTTGTCAACATAAACAAAAGTGAATAAAAACTGGAAACAAGACTCCAGGCACTGATAATATGGCCCAAAATCAGTAACCAATTTAAACACTATCCGATGTAAAACAGAGGCTTCCTGAGAAGAAACTGCAGTACATCGGATGGTAGATGCATGACCGAAATGCCTAACCACCCTAGGATGAGGACGTAACCATGGGGAAAACAGAATAAACACTCTGTTACCAAGCCAAAACTCCCATGAAATTTCAGTAAAAAAATTACAAAAATTATGCCAAAAGCATGGGAGAATAGCAAGGGGGTATTAAGGAAAGGGAGAGAGGAAACTCTGAACAAACTGTGGAAATTTCATAACAAGAATGTAAACATCAGGCCTATGCCCCGAAATTAGGGAACATGAAATAATTTTGCATAAAAATTATAAGTTACAGCCCTGAACACATCTTTCCACTGTTTCTTCCTATCATCCTCTTATTTCATCCTTAGATCCACCATTTCTTTCATGATTTTGTCTCTGGCATCATTTTAACTGAGATTATAAGCACAGATATCAGTGAGATGTTACTGATTTCAGGGCCAAACAAAGAATGAGGATTTGGCTCCAATTTCAGACTTCCTTGACACTGAGCATGCTCAGTGGATAAAAGTATGGAGGACCACATAAGACATATATTTTTTGGATTTTGATGCAAATTTGGGGGATTGGGGGGGGGGGGGGCAAAATTTGTGTTTGGCCCTAGAATTTAAGAGTTAGCACCAGCTAAGTCTGGGTCATTGGTACAGTATAAAAATATTAGTTTCGCAGCTGTATTCAAGGCAACGTAAAGAAATTTATAAGTTTTTCTGTGTCCGTTATTGGACTTAGTGTAGCAGCGTAATGCCAACACTAAACTAGAGTGATGTCACGCATGCAGCCGGACTGTCCCAGCAATGGCAATGCTTAGAAACAAAATAGTCGGAGCCATTTTTTTTTAACCGTTTACCTAACGAATCTGCCATACCTGCACTAGTGATGTGCAAAATTTGCTATTCAAATTTAATTTTTTCAGTTCTCTACTCCAAAACATACCTCATGACCTATTAATGGAACAAGCTTGATGAGCTTGTTCCAATAAGGACTAATATGCCATGCTTAGAAGTAAATGAAAGTGTCAATGACACTGTAGCTCAACTTGACAAACTTGAACTTGGTAAGTTATAAATAAAATGGCAAAATTGAAGATCATTGGTATCAATGTTATCTGATGAAATTTCAACATAACAGCATTGTGTGTGCACAACGTCAGAGTAATCCATGCATTTTTAAATGTAAACTGTAAGACTGGATAAGGGAAGAATGTTGATACACAAATGCAGTATGTTCAGAGGTTATTTTGTAAATGGCAACTTTTTTCACAGAAATGAATGCTAATCAACAGCTCTTATCTAGAGTTCTTGACTAATAAGCACACCAAGTTCAAAAACAATCCTATGATAAATGTGGCCTGTAGGCCATGTCAAAGAATGTTGATGCACAAATGCAATAAATTCGAAGATTGTTGCTAACAGCAACAGGTTTTGATGGAAATGAAAAGAAAATCAATAGCTCCTATTTTTGTCACCCTGGATAAGCATACAAAGTTTCAAAACAACCTGATAATGAATGTTCCCTCTGAGGCATGCCAAAGGAAGATGTTAATGCACAAATGCACTAAGTAGAAGGTCATTGCTTTGTGACAATAGTTTTTTTTTTTTTTTTTTTTATGGAAATTCATAAATATACCCTGCAGAGAGTGAAAAAGGGATAAGTTGATGCACAAATGCAGTAAGTTCAAAGGCTGGTGATAACAATAACTTTTTTATGGAAATGAAAAAATAGCTTACATCTAGAGGTCACCCCAAACACACATACCAAGTTTCAAAGTGATCCGATCATAAATGTGCCCTGAAGGGAGTGTTGTAAAAGGGAAATAATGAGGTTTGACTAAACAAAGTTCAAAGGTCAGCGGCAACATTTTTTGACAGAAATGGAAGAAAATCGACAGATCCCATATAGATGTCACACCACACAAGCACACCAAGTTTGCAAGCGATCCAATCTTAAATATGACTGCAGGGTGTGTCAAATGGAAATATTGATGCTTAACTGCACTAAGTTTTTACTAAGTTCATTGAAGGTCATTGCCAGTGGCAACATTTTTTTACAGAATTCAAAGAAAGTTAAAAAATTTATAGTAATTTATATATTTTTTATACTTACCAATGACCCAGACATAGCTGGTGCTAACTCTTAAAATATAGGGCCAAACACAAATTTTGCCCCCCAATCCCCAAAATTTGCATCTAAAACCAAAGAAAACATGTCCTGAATGGCCCTCCACACTTCACCTCTACTGCGCATGTGCAGTGTCAAGGACGTTCCAAAATTGGCGCCATTAATCATTCTTATAACCAGTGCCTGGTAAGCGCTATGTACTCAGCGGGGAGGTAAGAGTTCCCAACTCCTGGGAGGGCCATCCCCGTCTGGGTCATTGGTAAGTATAAAAAATATATAAATTACTATAAATTTTTTAACATTTTTATACTGTACCAATGACCCAGACATAGCTGAATAGTAAAAAGGCTGGAGGGCCAAGGACAAAGAGCAAGATGGAATACGCTCAATTATATAAAATAGAGTCATCCCCTCTAGGGAAAAAGAAGTATTAGGCCTTACGTGTATCTTTCTTATTTATGATAAATTAGAAAGATACAACACCTTCCAAAATTGAGCATCATACATCCATGTACTCTATTAATATCTAGTATAATCCTTATACAAATAATTTTTAAAGTAAGCCAATAAATAAAGTAAGTCTAGAGAATAGAGACTCTTTATACTCCTTAAAAGTGTCTGAGGATTGTATAATAATGTCCGTTGACACATGCTATATTCAAAAGCTATACTTTAAAAACTAAGACCTGAATGAATTTTTAAAACATAAACTTCTCACTAAACAACCATCCCAATAACAGCTCAGAATTACTAACTCCGGAGGAGGTATCCCCTTGTTTTCATAGTAAAACAGGTGACCCAAGGGAACACCCTCCCCCCCCCCCCCCCCCCTTTTTCTTGCCCTGGGTCAAATAGCCCAGAGCGAAGAGGGCAGCAGAACGGAGTCACTGCCGAAACAGACAGCCTACCTAGCTATAGTAGCAACTGTTAAGTGAATGACATTCTGAGCAGTAGATAATAGACCTAACAATAGAGGCCTCCAGAAATGGACTCGATATTTCTGAGATAAAAATTCATGAATGTGGATGGCTGAGCGCAATGAGCAGCCTTCAAAAATCTATAATAGCGACACTATTAATGTAAGTCCAAGATGTAGAAGAACTCTTACTTCATGAGCCGAAATCTCAAACACAACTGCTGAGTCAATGATATACCATAAGCAGTATCGATAGTTAATTGAATCCATTAGCAATAGAATGGAGCGTAACGTCCTTCTATTAGACATCAAAGACAGAAGAAGTTTATGCCCGTAGTAATAAACAGATATCTGTTTATAAATACATAAACTCTAACCGGACAGAGTAAAGGCCTATGCCCGTACGAAGACGGAAGGACCTTAATAACAATAGGTTCCGGATATTAATTAGGAGCCTGACTCTTATGCAAAAATCCAACGTAAATAGTAAAGGAAGTAGTGATTCCGAAACTATGAAAGTGAAAATCATCCACCGATAGTGCATGAAACTCACTGACTCTTCAGTAAAAGAGAAGCCAACAGAATTACTGTCTAAAAGGTCAGAATTTGAAAACTACTGTTTCCAGAGGCTCAAATGATTACTTAGCTAAATAAGAACCGAAGTTAAATTCCGTATAGGAATTTAATCTAATGATTCTAAGTCTATTTATCGAAAAGTTACTAACTGACTTAGATAAAGAGACATAAGACTCAATTGTAAACTATCATAGAGTGCATAGGTATGAGGTAACATAAACCTATAACCTTAATAATAACAGGCAGCAGTAGATCTTGTCAAACAAGTATACTAAAAAGTTGCAATGACTAGTATGGAGGGATCAACAATATCAACATAGTGATCCCTACACCAACGACAGAAGAGCCTCCACTTTAGCCGCATAGTATAGCGAAGAAGAGGTTCTCCTATAGTAAGAAATCGCGTCCAAAGCTCGTCCAGTACAATGCTTACAATGCAATAAGGACCACACAACGGAATACGTGAAGGTTGAGACCTTGCGGGTTGTGATAAAGATGACACGATTTTACCCAGCGAAAAAAGATCCTCTCATGGAGGAAGATTTCGCGTTAAGTCCCACAGTAGACATCAGAGTAAATTTACCCACGGTTTCTGTGAAGACAGAGATGCTATCAATAGAAATGTATTGTGGTTGTTTATCTTAGCAATACTTGCTGAAACAACAGCGCAGGAGGATACGCATATCCTATCATTCCGTCCTATTAGATCAATAGAGCGTTAACAACAGAAGCTCAGAGATCCGGACAAGCAAACACATACGTCTGCAATTGACAAGCAAGTTGTGTCGTAAATAAATTATCATTGGGCGCTCACATTGATAGCAAATCTGATTGAATACTTGTTTGTTGAGAGTCCATTCTGACGGCAACAAGCGACCCATAAGTGAACGGGAGTCCAGTAATACAATCAGACGACCCGGAATATGACGGACCGAAGCAGAACTTGGTGTACTATAACAAACAGAAGGATTCTTTCCATTAAATTGAATAACGGAAACGAATGAGTGCCTCCCTGGTTCTGGAGATACGCCACTACTGTCGAATTAATGGACAGGATTTGGACATGCGTTTCTGAATAATGTTCATCCAATGACATAAAGCAAGCCTAAAAAAACATTATTCCGTGGAAGATAAGTGCTTGCTTAGAGACTGCGGAACCCAAAGACCCTGGCACTTCGAATCCGTTGGGATCAATATTATATCCCAACCTGTTTGACTGGCAACCATCATAATTATAAAACTCGGATCTGGCAACTGCAGTGGCACTCTCTGAGTCAACCACCGAATGTTTGCCCCAGTCTGAATCTCTTGCTACCCTAGATAGACAAGAGAACGTGTAAATCGAGCAATTCATGGATTGCTGAAAAGTTGCCGTCGAAGAGAAGCTTCTCGGAGAACGAAGCGACTCTGAGAGAGTTCTTCACCTTACTATCCACGCGTGTGGATGTAGCTAGGGCTGCGTCACGTCTAACCAACTCAAAGCAGCCACTGAAGGGCGGAGTTATACGTGAACAAACTACTGCCCTCAAAAGAAATCACATTGAGGATTATATCCCGGAATTCTTTCTCTTGAAGACGTAATGATAACGCCTCAGTAAGGTGGATTACGTATGATAAAGCGTCTAAGTTAAGTCTATTAGACATGATTGTCGTTTCCAACATTGTGGTTGGAAAAGACAAAGACGGCGAAAAAGATTATTTCCAGTCTTTAACCACGCCGTCTAGACGCATATGAACTCTCGGTATGCCCTGTTCTGCCAAACAAAAAAAATTATTCGTATAAATGATAAAAGGCAGAAATGAGCATTGCGGACAAGAAACTAAACTATCATGCTTGGTAGCAGGCTTATATATATATAGCGTCGATAAATAATACACATGTTCTAATGACATTATTGGACTGTGTCGGTAAGTCAGGGACAATGTCCCTGAACCGATCCAAAATTCCGTGTCCAATGACGCTGTAAGTCTCTTATCCAACATCGCAGCAATGTAGTCTGAAATAACAATCACTGGAAGATAATGCCGGAAGATATGTATGGCAGCTTCCGATGCTACGAAAGGGAAAACTCGAAATCTTTCGAATCCCTTTCGCCATCCTGTCGGACCCTATAAAGCGTTCGGTCGTCCGTACCTGATGCAACTGCGGACCGCACCGACCCAGCGCCGTCGGATAATTCCTGATTCGACCAAGAAACTGTCGATTGCTGGGATGCTGCGAAAAAACTGTGCTAACTCGGATAGCACGTCCGTCACTGAGGCCTGTGGAGAAGCAGTCCTACGATGCATTGCCGCTGGAAGCTCCGTGATCGTTACCCCGTGCATACTACTAATATGCGAGCGAACGGAGTGTATAGGCCTCGTGTCCCTTGGCCACCGGATGGCGTGACCTGTTCGCCGTGGAATCACTGAATGACGAAACTGATCTGATACTCGAGGTCATGTAGCCAATGTGCGGTCGTGTGCACTGCTGTGAGGATGAGGAAGCATTATGGACAGTCACTCGGACTGTCAATATAACGGAGCGTCCTGAGGGACGAACATATGCTCCGAATGTAAAATATCTGAACCACAACATGCGGTCCCCTATGTTGTTGGACGAGAGAGGGACCTCTCTCGCTCACAGCCCGGACGGACCTAGACAAGCCAGGAACCGGACTAACAGGCTTCCTCCGATCTGTCCTCAATCCGCCATCACTGGGTGAGTACTAAAGTAATTATAGTGCTCGCATCACCCAAATCTCCTTCCTAGACCGCAACGGACGAACCCAGCAGCCGAACCATTCAATGAATGTACGCTACACCGGGTGAGCTAGCGAATGTCACTCCGTAGGCGATAGACATATTCCATGAGCACTTATTGCCGCTAGCTCTTCATTAACTATGACGACAGAGGCACACTTTTGAAAGACATCTCCGTAACTCTGCGAACAAGAAACCAGAAATGCTTGGTTATAGCAAGCATAAAATAATAATATATATAGCGTCGTTCAATAATTCGAAAGTTTGTGTGACATTATTGGACTATGTCGGAACTGAGGGACGATGTCCCTGAACCGAACCAAAAATTTCTAAGTCCACCGACGCTATCAGTTTCTTATCCGGCATCGCAGCATTCTGGTCCGACGAAAGAAGCTGTAGAAGACCAAATCAGATGACATACACAACAGCATATGTTGTTCCGAAAGGGAAAGCTCGAAATCCTCCAAATCCCTTTCGGTATCCCGTCGGACCGGATGAAACTTTCGGACGTCCGTACCCGCTTCCGCGGAGCGTCCCGACCCAGCATCGTCGGATAAAATATATGCGACAGATTCAGTTGATGCTGGGATGCTGCGATAAACTGTGCTATTAAGGAAAGCACGTCCGTTCCCGAGGCCTGTGCAGTAGCGGTCTTACGATGCATTGCCGCCGGAAGCTCCGTGTACGTTGACTCCCGCACACTTCCTATGCGAATGTCCGGAGTCTGCAGGCCTCGTGTCCCTGGCTACCGGATGGTGTGACCTGGTCGCCAAAGAATCCTTGATCGGCGAAGCCGGTAATATATCGGCGGTCGCGCAGCCAAGGTGCGGTCGTGTGCGCTGACAAGAAGAGGAAGCCTTAGCAGTCTCCGCGGACTGCCTATACAACGGAGCGTCCCGAGCGACGGACGTATGCTCCGCTTGCGACACATTTTGTACCACAACATCTGGGGCCAGATGTTGTTGAACGAGAGAGGGGCCTCTCTCGCTTGCCATCCGGATGGACCGGAACGAGCTATGAACCGGACTAAAAGGCTTCCTCCGTTCTCCCTCCGATCTGCTGTCACTGGGTGTGCATTAGGTTAATTTATAGTGCTCGCATCACCCCAAAATTCCTTCTAGACCGCAACGGACGAACCCGGCTGCCGAACCATTCGGTGAATGGACGCTACACCGGGCGAGCTAGCGGACGTCAAAGGCCGTCGAACCTACTAGGGTCCTCTTAGGCAATTGGCGTATTTACATGAGCACTTTTCCGCTAGCCCTGCATTAATTGTGACGACGGAGGCACACTGTTGGAAGACATCACAGATACATCACCCTAATCTTGATCGTCTGAAATAGAAATTGATAAAGTAGAGTGACCCTGCGGGGAAAGGACCGGAGTGCCCAAATCCCCAATAACATACCGTGACATACGCTTCCCATATTGTCATCGAAATCATATGATACAGAACAGGGGGTAATTGCAAGTACACTGACCACATATAGAATGATTATAAAGTCAGAGGAAGACTTCCTCTTAATACAATTGATCAATATGCTTTCAATGTGAAAAGAAAACAAGTCCTGGTACTCGCACTAACCCCTGGCAATCAAAATACATAATAATAATATGATCCATTAATATAGAAAAAATAATTGAAATCAAAATATTTTGAAAAAATATTTTTTCAGAACAGCCCAAGTTTCTGAAAAGTAACGTTGAGCCCCAATGGATCCCAAGCCTAAGTGTGGACAAAAATTTTAAAAATATTTTAAACAATTTATTCAACACTTACGAACAATAATAATGTATCTAGTTATGATTAAAATAACATCAAGATATTATTTTCCAGAAATCCCCCCCTCACACAGAGGGCTGTTGTAAATGTAAACAATGAGTGTAAAAACACTAAAATAAGACTCCAGGCACCCAGGCCCGAAATCAGTTACCAAAAATACACTATCTGATGCAAAACAGAGACTTCCAGGGAAGAAACTGCAGAACATCAGATGGTAGATGCAGAACACAACGCCTAACCACCCGTAGGTGAAGACGTAAACATGGGGAAAAGAACAGAATTCATTCTGTTATTCAGCTAAAACTCCCAAGAAAATTTAGTAATAATAATTACAAAAACTATGCCAAAAGCATGGGAGAATAGCAAGGGGGGGACTTAAAGGACAAGGAGAGAGGAAAACACTTAAAAAACAGTGTAACTAAATAATCAGAATGACAACAAAATGGCTGCTGCCTCGAAAATAGGTAACTTAACATAATTTCATTAAAAAATTTTAAGTTACAGCCCTGATAATATTCTGTCACAGATTTTTTTCCTCTCCTCCTTCTCTATCCTCCTTAGAATCACCATTTCACTAATATTTATGTGTCTGGCATCATTTAAACTGAGATTTATAAGCACAAAGATCAGTCAGATGTTAACTGATGAAGGGCCAAACTTAGAATGATTAATGGCGCCAATTTCGGAACGTCCTTGACACTGCGCATGCGCAGTAGGGGCGAAGTGTGGAGGGCCTTTCAGGACATGTTTTCTTTGGTTTTAGATGTAAATTTTGGGGATTGGGGGGCAAAATTTGTGTTTGGCCCTATATTTTAAGAGTTAGCACCAGCTATGTCTGGGTCATTGGTACAGTATAAAAATATCAGTGTAACTAAATAACAAGAATGACAACAAAATGGCTGCTGCCTCGAAAATAGGTAACTTAACATAATTTCATTAAAAAATTTTAAGTTACAGCCCTGATAATATTCTGTCACACATTTTTCCTCTCCTCTTTCTCTATCCTCCTTAGAATCACCATTTCACTAATATTTATGTGTCTGGCATCATTTAAACTGAGATTTACAAGCACAAAGATCAGTCAGATGTTAACTGATGAAGGGCCAAACTAAGAATGATTAATGGCACCAATTTCGGAACGTCCTTGACACTGCGCATGCGCAGTAGAGGTGAAGTGTGGAGGGCCATTCAGGACATGTTTTCTTTGGTTTTAGATGCAAATTTTGGGGATTGGGGGGCAAAATTTGTGTTTGGCCCTATATTTTAAGAGTTAGCACCAGCTATGTCTGGGTCATTGGTACCAATAGCTCCCATCTAGAGGTAACCCCAAACAAGCATACAAAATTTCAAACCGATCTGATCATAAATGTGCCCTGTAGGGCATGCCAAAGGAATATATTGATGCCTGACTAAACTAAGTTCAAAGATCGTTTCCAGTAGCAACATTTTTTGATAGACGGAATTGGAAGAAAATCAATAGCTCCCATCTAGAGGTCACCCCCAAACAAGCATGCCAGGTTTCAAAGCAATCCGATCATAAATGTGCCCTGTAGGGTGTGCCAAAGGGAAATATTCAGGTCTGACTAAACTAAGTTCTAAAAACGTTGGCTGTGGCAACAATTTTTGACGGAAATGGAAGAAAATCGATAGCTCCCATCTAGAGGTCACCCCAAACAAGCATGCCAGGTTTCAAAGCAATCCGATCATAAACGTGCCCTGTAGCGTGTGCCAAAGGGAAATATTGAGGTCTTCTGACTAAAGAAAGTTCTAAGAACGTTGGCCGCGTAAACATTTTTTGACGGAAATGGAAAATGAAAGTGTCAGTGACACTGTAGCTCAACTTGACAAACTTGAACTTGGTAAGTTACAAGTGAAATGCCAAAATTGAAGATCATTGGTACCAATGTTATTTGGTGAAATTTCAACATAACAGCATTGTGTGTGCACAACGTCAAGAGTAATCCTTGAATTTATAAATGTAAACTGTAAGACTGGCTAAGGGAAGAATGTTGATACACAAATGCAGGAAGTTCAGAGATTATTGTAAATGGCAACTTTTTTCACAGCAATGAATGCTAATCAATAGCTCTTATCTTAAGGTCTCGCCCAATGAGCACGCCAAGTTGAAAAAAAATCCTGATAAATGTGGCCTGTAGGCCATGTCAAAGAGGAATGTTGATGCACAAATGCAATAAATTCAAAGACTGTTTCAAAAAAAGTTTCAAAACAGCCTGATAATGAATGCACCCTCTGAGGCATGCCAAAGGAAAATATTAATGCACAAATGCACTAAGTTTGAATGTCATTGCTTGTGGCAATGTCTTTTTCTCTTTTTTATGGAAATTCATAAATATACCCTGCAGAGAGTGCAAAAGGGATAAATTGCTACACAAATGCAGTAAGTTCAAAGGCTGCTGAAAACGACAATAATTTTTTAAAGGAAATGAAAATAAATGCGACCTGTGAGGTGTGCCAAAGGAAATTGTGTACATACGTACGTGTACATACGTACGTACGCCGACGGACGAGAAGTGATGGCAATAGCTCAGCTTGACTTGTCAAGTTGAGCTAATAAATGTGCCCTGTAGGGTGTGTCAAAGGGAAATATTGAGGTCTGACAAAAGTAAGTTCTAAGAACGTTGGCAGCGGCAACATTTTTCGACGGAAATTGAAGAAAATTGATAGCTCCCATCTAGAGGTCTCCCCAAACAAGCATACCAGGTTTCAAAGCAAATCGATCATAAATGTGCCCTGTAGGGAGTGCCAAAGGGAAATATTGAGGTCTGACTAAACTCAGTTCTAAGAACGTTGGCTGTGGCAACATTTTTTGACGGAAATGGAAAAAAATCGACAACTCCCATCTAGAGGTCACCCCAAACAAGCATACCAGGTTTCAAAGCAATCCGATCATAAATGTGCCCTGTAGGATGTGCCAAAGGGAAATATTGAGGTCTTCTGACTAAACTAAGTTCTAAGAACGTTGGCCGCGGCAACATTTTTTGACGGAAATTGAAGAAAATCCGACAGCTCCCATCTAGAGGTCACCCTAAACAAGCATACCACATTTCAAAGCAATCCAATCATAAATGTGCCCTGTAGGGTGTGCCAAAAGAAAATATTGTGGTCTGACTAAACTCAGTTCTAAGAATGTTGGCTGTGGCAACATTTTTTGACGGAAAGTGAAGAAAATCGATAGCTCCCATCTAGAGGTCACCCCAAACGAGCATACCCAGTTTCAAAGCGAACTGATCATAAATGCGACCTGTGAGGTGTGCCAAAGGAAATTGTGGACGTATGCCGACGGACGAGAAGTGAAGGCAATAGCTCAACTTGACTTTGTCAAGTTGAGCTAAAAATGAAAAAATCTGAGGTTTCAGAAAAATAATTTGTACTGTTGGCTTCAACTTGTGTTAGGTAAAGGATTAAAGATGCAGCACATGAAGCAATGTTGGGCTGTAGGAGTCAATTTTGTTTCTTGCATGTAATAATTCCCAATCCTTCAAAATGTATTTTGGGAATAATTGCCTAAGTGACACACATGTGTGTGTGTGTGTGTGGGAGGGTGGGGGGGGGGGGGGGGTTGTGGTGGTGTGTTATAGTAGTCAATTTTTGTTTGTTTGCCTTTAGTAACTCCAAATCCTTCAAAATATTTGGTTTGCAGTGGTGGTGTGTTATAGTAGTCTATTTTCGTTTGTTTGCATTTAATAACTCCCAATCCTTCAAAATGCATTTTTGGAAAAACTGCCTAAACGACTGTCGGGAGGGGCAATTAGGAGGGGGGGGGGGGGGTGGAACCTATATTCAAACCTGGCCTGTATTACTAGCTGGAAAATACACATATCAACTTTGGTTGAAATCAAAAAATCCAAACCAATTGTTTACAAACAGATGGATGGATGGACCAATGGACGGACCGATGGACAGATGGGCGGACGAAAGTCATGACTATAGCCCTGACTGTAAACATTCAGGCTAAAAATGCATTTTGTACCAAAGAAAAAATATTGCTTAAATGGTCAACAGTTTTATTGAAATTGGTTGGCCGGAGTGCATTCCATGGAGAACATACATCATTTTCTAGGCATTTATGGGATATTTGTGAAGAAAAACAATGAAAATAGTTAAAGAGAGAATTTGGGTGCATGAGTAGTTCCCTGGAGAGCGATTTTTGCAACCATGAATTTTTCAAAAAGCCAAGCCTGAAAAAGTATCTAAAATGCCCAAGGAGTCCATTCAGAATTTCACACATCACTAGCCTTCACTATTCCAAAAGCAAACCCAAAGGGAAGTGTGTTATATTTATCACATAATCATAAAATTACATACCTCCAATTCCTCCAAATCCTTTCACAAACTGAGCACCCTCTTGTGATCTGTCTGTAATGATTTCTAATGTGGCACCTAGTAGAGAGAAGAATCATATTTATCACATTATCACCATCAAATAGCTCAAACTGTGTCCTCTTCCACCTTCCACAATAAAAAGTGCTCTAAATCCACAAACCATCAATCAAGATTTTTTTTTTTTTTACATCTTCATCGAATACAAATGCATCAATTCATTTTTCAACGGATGTATTTGAACCTACATTAGATACCAAGACGATGAGACTGATTGAGTCCACTCAGTCCGGAGTGGAGACAGAGAACATGCCATACCTAACAAAAAAATTTTGCCCGCTTTCATCCAAAATGGATTTCCTCTTTTTCACTTTTCGTCGTGGACTTACTATTTAATGATTACCAGAGAGCAGGTATATAATAACAAGAGGCCCCAGGAGGCCTGAGGGCGCTCACCTGACATGGTAGCCTAAATATCAATCCAGAGATTTGATTTCAACAAGTTGCATCAGCTCCTCCTAAGAAAAGCTTATACCAAATATCCAAAGATTCTGACCAGTGGATCTAAAAAAGAGAAAGAAGATTTTTAAAGAATATTCCTCATATTGAACTAAGTTACAATTTGGGCTCCCACAGGGAGCCCATATATGAACCCAGGGACTTGGCTTTAACAAACTTGAATCTCACCCTCCTAAGGATGCTGCACACCAAATATCAAAACATTCCGACTGCTGGATCTGAAGAAGAAGATTTTTAAAGAAAATTCCTCATTTTGAACTAAGTTATCATTCAGGCTCCCACAGTGAGCCCAAATATGAACCCAGGAACTTGGCTTGAACAAACTTGAATCTCACCCACCCTAAGGATGCTGCATGCCAAATATCAAAACATTCCAACTGCTGAATCTGAAGAAGATTTTTAAAGAAAAATTCCTTATATTGACTAAGTTATAATTTGGGCTCCCACAGGGAGCCCAAATAAGGACCCAGGGACTTGGCTTTAACAAACTTGAATCTCACCCCCCAAAGGATGCTACACACCACATATCAAAACATTCTGACTGCTGGATCTGAAGAAGAAGATTTTTTAATAAAATTCCTCATTTCGAACTAAGTTACAATTCAAGCTCCCACAGTGAGCCCAAATATAGACCTGGGGACATGGCTTGAACAAACTTGAATCTCACCCCCCCTAAGGATGCTACACACCACATATCAAAACATTCCGACTGCTGGATCTGAAGAAGAAGATATTTAAAGAAAATTCCCCATTTTGAACTAAGTTATAATTCGGGCTACCACAGTGAGCCCAAATATGAACCCAGGGACTTGGCTTGAACAAACTTGAATCTCACCACCCCTAAGCATGCTGCATACCCAATATCAAAAGATTCTGCCTGCTGGATCTTGAGAAGATGATTTTTTAAGAATACTGAGCCCAAATATGAATCCAGGGGGCTGATTTGAACAAACTTGAATCAGATCCACCCCACAATGTTGCATACCAAATATCAAAAGATTCTGCCTGCTGGATCTGGAGAAGAAGATTTTTAAAGAAATTTGCCTGAAATGCACCAAGTTCAAATTTGGGCTCCTGTACCAAGCCCAAATATGAACCGGGGGGGGGGGGGGGGAGGGGGGGGGGGGACAATTTGAACAAACTTGAATCAGATCCACCCCACAATGTTGCATACCAAATATCAAAAGATTCTGCTTGCTGGATCTGGAGAAGAAGATTTTTTAAGAAATTTGCCTGAAATGCACTAAGTTTGAAATGCACTAAGTTCAAATTTGGGCTCCTATACTGAGCCCAAATATGAACCCAGGGGGCTGATTTAAACAAACCTGAATCAGATCCACCCCACAATGTTGCATACCAAATATCAAAAGATCCTGCCTGCTGGAGCTGGAGAAGATTTAAGAAATTTACCTGAAATGCACTAAGTTCGAATTCGGGCTTCTATAGTGAGCCCAAATATGAATCCAGGAGCCGATTTGGACAAACTTGAATCAGATCCACCCCACAATGTTGAAAACCAAATATCAAAAGATTCTGCCAGCTGGATCTGGAGAAGAAGATTTTTTAAGAAATTTGCATGAAATGCAATAAGTTCGAATTCGAGCTTCTGTAGTGAGCCCAAATATGAATCCAGGGGGCCGATTTGAACAAACTTGAAACAGATCCACCCCACAAAGTTGCATACCAAATATCAAAAGATTCTGCCTGCTGGATCTGGAGAAAAAGATTTTTTAAGAAATTTGTCTGAAATGCACAAAGTTCGAATTCGAGCTTCTATATTGAGCCCAAATGTGAATCCTGGGGGCTGATTTGAACAAACTTGAATCAGATCCACCCCAAAATGTTGAATACCAAATATCAAAAGATTCTGCCTGCTGGATCTGGAGAAAAAGATTTTTTAAGAAATGTTCCTGAAATGCACTAAGTTCAATTTCGGGCTTCTATAGTGAGCCCAAATATGAATCCTGGGGGCTGATATGAACAAACTTGAATCAGGTCCACCCCATAATGCTGTATACCAAATATCAAATGATTCTGCCCACATGTGAGGGAGAAGAAGATTTTTTAGTAATTTCTCTAATGTACATATGGTGCTATCAGAGTTATGCCCCCTATGGAGCCCCAAGTTGGCATGTCCATTTCATTTGAACAAACTTGAATTGACATACGGTAATGAACATCCATACCAAGTTTCAAGCAAATCGACCTAGCGGTTTCAGAGGAGAAGTCGTTTGAAAAATGTTCACGACGCCGGACGGTCGGCAAAAGATAAGTTTAGCTCCCTTTGGTGAGCTAAAAAGATCATCAGTACAGTGACGTTTTCTGGAGTGTTATACCGATTCGTGCAATACGGCTTGGCTGAAGGCCACTGACTCGATGCATTCTCTGCACTTCACTGTAATGATAATCTCTATGTTGACCAAGCTTGGTTGCCTCTCTAGGAAACAATAAATGACAAAAGATTACTGCTAAGAATTTGAGGTGCACAGCCTAGGGCCCTACAAATCTTAAATTTTGTGTGATACTATTATTATCCTCGATGGGTATCTGGGTGGGATGGGGAAATCTCACCCGAGGGGCAAGATATTTGAGGAAGCCATGAGGCTTGGCAAGTGTCTGGCTCAAATATCTTGCCCTGAGGGTGATATTTACCCATCCGACCCAGATACCAATCAAGGATGATTTTTCTCCCACCATTTTAGGGATGCAACGCCGTTAATAAGAAAATACCATATTTTCCAGGAAAAAATCATTCTTAGTGCATTCATTCTAGGTGAAAACCAATAAGATATTCGGAAAGCTTGTTGAGAAGTATGATATATACCAAAGATATATACTTCAAAACACACAGACTAGCACCTCACATTGAGGGGTAATGCACTGAAGCAACCTCAACCTGAAATCGACATGTCTGCACACATCATATCCAGACATGCACATCAATTTGACAGGGTGTAATGATTTCAGATGTATATTTCTCTCCGATAAACTGACAGAGCAATTAAAGGTGTGTTGAAGTTTTTCTTAAGAGTGTTCTGGTTTCAATTTTCATTTATAAAGTTAGTCGTATTTATGGAAGCAAAACGGCCTTCGATTGTGTTTGTTTATACATGTGCAGACATGATTTGGGATGATTAAATAGTTGCAGTGCTAATTAAATATGCAAAGAGGTTGGTCACAAGGATGGGTGAGATAGCCGTCACATGGATGGAGTGAGACAGGCATATCTCTCCCAGCTGCCTCACACAACTTTATATATGTCTCAGTACCTTTGTGGTGGGAGAAAAGTTTTTGCACTTTTTCAACACAGAACAGGAACAAGTCACATGTTTGAGGATATATGGACCCATTCCAATTCATGGATCATTTATTTTGATGATGTAACGTGTATGTTATTGGCCCAATAAATATGCATTTATATTATTTTTGTATAAGCTCAGGTTCTGCATACTGACCAAGCAAGAATATTATTTTACTGTTATTTACTGGTGTTTAAGGTCACATATTTTTGCACAATGGCTAATCATGACCACAACATGAGTATCAATTCAAGACCAGGGGTGAGCGTTAATAAGCCATGTTGCCCATTTTAGAGAGGGTTTGCACCTCCCAAGCATTGGTGACTGGGTCCTATTTTACCAGTAAAACAGAGCCTGTTTACTCCAGTGAACAGGCACTGCTTCACTTCCCGGGCTTCCCGCGGGGAAACCAAGCAAGAAATGAAACTTTATAATTATTTGATTATACATTCTGAATATTGATTGAATGACTGTAAAGGGTTAAAATATGACATAGTATGGACAGAAAGTAGATCTAAAACAGTTAAGGGGTTTTCTTGATCAATTAATCACATGGATTAACCTTGGTTAATCGATTAATCACTTGTCCAAATAAATATCTAATTGCCATGCCATTGATGATTTACAGCATGAACCCTTTACCCAACGTAACAAACAAAACCGTATACAAAAATCTCCATTCAAATTCATTATGTTATCAATTTTTGTCTCAAAACATTGCTTATAACCCCCTCATTGGAACAAGCTCGTTGAGCTCGTTCCAATGAGGGGTCATAAGCTATGTTTTTGAGACAAAAATTGAATTTTTTTTAGTAATTCATGAATTTATTTTGCAAGTATCGTCTGCTACCCGCCATGGGAAAAGGGTTAAGGATGACCATTTCCAGCCACTGATACAGTATGATGATCATGCAAGTAAACAAGTACGTCAGCAAGTAACTTGCATACTTTACTCTATCTCATATAATTGAAGTCAGTGTGACAATGTTTGCCTGCTTTGGAGCAAGTTTGTTCCTTTGTTAATCCATATAATACAGTAGTTCAAAAGTAACAGTTAATCGTTCAATTACTTTTTGGATCGATCAATGTGTTGATCATTGATTAATCAGTTAACCATTTCAGCTCTAACAGACAGGCAGTTCAAATTGAGCAATGCAGACAAAATCTGAAAACGTTATTGAAGTGATGTTACTTCGAACAAATGACGTCACGCAAGCAAGTTTTCAGGCCATCAAAAACCAAATCCCAAATAAAGTGTGAGTCGAATGACTAAATGTTAATATTCAATGGGTTTAGTATGGATTCTGCACCTATGTTAAACCTAAGAACACAGACTTTAATGAATGTTGATGGGCATTGTGACTAATACATTGTAACATTCATTTCGCTTGGACAATAAGGATATAAATTTAATTTACGTGGAATGAATCAAAAATGACAATTAGAAGGCCCCACAAAGTAGATATTCTGTTCGTCAGGTCATTTTTTGTAAAGCTGTATGTATGTGGGCGTTTTTTTATTTTATTTTTTATTTTTGTAATTATTTCTTTGCCACCAAAAGTTAATATTTTTGGTCTGTTTTATGTTTTAGGCCTCATAATCTACAAAACAGCATGGATGGTGGTGTATTTTGTCCCTTGAGTGCAAGAAGGCTTTGCAATGCTAAAGCATTATGAAGCCTTGTTGCACTCAAGGAACAACTTTACCAATTTTATTAACTTGAGTAAAATATCAGACATAAACCATTTAATTTTTATTTTTTTTAAGTTTGTATTGGTTATAAAAAGATAGCATGCGGCAGCCAAAAAGACCATGAAGGAGGGCCTGAGAAACAGATTTTTAACTTTTTTTAGGCCTGATCTTCACTGAAACTTGTCAACTAGCTCAGTACTGACAGTAGTTAAATAACAACAGCTGCGTGGCAGTCAGGAATATATGGGTTTTTTTTATTATTACTCATTGAAATATTTTTCTGAATCTTTTGTTTGTTGTGAAAGTATGGTGGCTGTTTAGTGGAGATCATATTAACCACTCATGATTGGCATTATAAAAGTGGGGCATAATAATTGTGGTTGTTATATTTCTGTTTCATCGATCGAAGTGGTGTCACATAGAAACTCATGAACAAAAGTACAAATGGTGAAGGAAGTAATATTAAGACTGGTCCCCTGCTTGTGAAAATGATTTTTAATTTTTCTCTTAATTTACTTTCTTAACGTCTACAAAGGACTGGTTACAAAGTGTTATAGTAAATGATCTGCTCCAGAAATTGCCAACTTGTGAAATAAATACAGAATCCCATAAGTGCTTGAATGGGTTAATGTTTACTGCAAGAGTTTGGTTCAAGTGCAGGAATACCACAATAAATATTAACCCATAAAAACTCTTGTGCAGTTCTATTTCTTGCAACCATAAATATTGTCAGTCACCACTCAAGTATGGTAAACAATTGCAAATCAATCAGAAATGAGGAGGGTTCTGGAACGGAATCAAAGTAGTTTCGGAAGTGGACCCTTCTTGAACTCATGTTCTAACATCAGGTCTCCTTTCATGAGACCTGATGACGGAAGGAGAGTTCAGGAGGAGACACTTGATAGGATTTTGAGAACATTTCAATGCTTCAAAAAGTTCTGAATTGGCATGACACAAATCAAATCAATAGGACAATTTTGAACTAGAGGTACTGTGAGCAAGCTCACAAAGTGATGCACCCCGTGCCTGTCAGAATGAAATTATATTGCTTCATGCACATCTTCATATGGAGTTCTTCCATTGTGTAAAGTTTCATGAAAATTCTTCAAACGGTTTAAGAGGAGTTGCACTTATAAGGATGGACAGACAGATGGATGGACAGATGGACGGACGGATGGTCAGGGTTATTCCTATATACCCCCCCCCCCCCCCTCCACACACACACTTTGTTTGCGGGTGGTATAATCAAATCAACACCTTACTTGCGGCAGGTGGACATTCCTGCCCAGGATAGCAAACTTTTTACTAATAGAGTAAGCGTAATCTTGGCAAATTTTAATACAAGATTCTCTTGGAAATATGAATCAACTTTTTCAACAAGAGCAGCTATGACTATATTTGATGGAAGATATTTAAAACAAGAGCTCACGTATCGCTGAAGCAATACAATGTCTCCTACCAGACTAATGAGCATTAATAATTATACAAATGTTATAACCTAGATGTGATCAGCATGAATTCCGTTGAAGTGTTTCCAAAAAAAGTCCGGAAAACTGATATTTTGGCACTTTTCCATATTTCCAAGGGTCATAACTCACAAAAGAATAATGCAATCAGCATGAAACTCAAACTTGATCTGTAAGTCATTGTTCTATAGTAGGTTACCAAGAATGAAATCATTCGGTTGAAGCATTTCCCAAAAAAGTCCGGAAAACTAAAGTGTGACTGACAGACTGACGGATGGCCAGAGTGCAAATGAAACTTGATCTGTAAGTCATTGTTCTATAGTAGGTTACCAAAAATGAAATCATTTCGTTGAAGCGTTTCCAAAAATAGTCCGGAAAGTTAAAAAATTTATAGTAATTTATATATTTTTTATACTTACCAATGACCCAGACATAGCTGGTGCTAACTCTTAAAATATAGGGCCAAACACAAATTTTGCCCCCCAATCCCCAAAATTTGCATCTAAAACCAAAGAAAACATGTCCTGAATGGCCCTCCACACTTCACCTCTACTGCGCATGCGCAGTGTCAAGGACGTTCCAAAATTGGCGCCATTAATCATTCTTATAACCAGTGCCTGGTAAGCGCTATGTACTCAGCGGGGAGGTAAGAGTTCTCAACTCCTGGGAGGGCCATTCCCGTCTGGGTCATTGGTAAGTATAAAAAATATATAAATTACTATAAATTTTTTAACATTTTTATACTGTACCAATGACCCAGACATAGCTAAATAGTAAAAAGGCTGGAGGGCCAAGGACATAGAGCAAGATGGAATACGCTCAATTATATAAAATGGAGTCATCCCCTCTAGGGAAAAAGAAGTATTAGGCCTTACATGTATCTTTCTTATTTATGATAAATTAGAAAGATACAACACCTTCCAAAATTGAGCATCATACATCCATGTACTCCATTAATATCTAGTATAATCCTTATACTAATAATTTTTAAAGTAAGCCAAAAAATAAAGTAAGTCTAGAGAATAGAGACTCTTAATACTCCTTAAAAGTGTCTGAGGATTGTATAATCATGTCCATTGACACGTGCTATATTCAAAAGCTATACTTTAAAAACTAAGACCTGAAAGAATTTTTAAAACATAACTTCTCACTAAATAACCATCCCAATAACAGCTCAGAATTACTAACTCCGGAGGAGGTATCCCCTTGTTTTCATAGTAAAACAGGTGACCCAAGGGAACACCCTCCCCCCCCCCCCCCCCCCTTTTTCTTGCCCTGGGTCAAATAGCCCAGAGCGAAGAGGGCAGCAGAATGGAGAGACTGCCAAAACAGACAGCCTACCTAGCTATGGTAGCAACTGTTAAGTGAATGACATTCTGAGCAGAAGATAATAGACCTAACAATCGAGGCCTCCAGAAATGGACTCAATATTTCTGAGATAAAAATTCATGAATGTGGATGGCTGAGTGCAATGAGCAGCCTTCAAAAATCTATAAAAGTGACACTATTAATGTAAGCCCAAGATGTAGAAGAACTCTTACTTCATGAGCCGAAATCTCAAACACAACTGCTGAGTCAATGATATACCATAAGCAGTATCGATAGTTAATTGAATCCATTAGCAATAGAATGGAGCGTTACGTCCTTCTATTAGGCATCAAAGACAGAAAAAGCTTACGCCCGTAGTAATAAACAGATATCTGTTTATAAATACATAAACTCTAACCGGACAGAGTAAAGGTCTATGCCTGTACGAAGACGGAAGGACCTTAATAACAATAGGTTCCGGATATTAATTAGGAGGCTGACTCTTATGCAAAAATCCAACCTAAATAGTAAAGGAAGTAGTGATTCCGAAACTACGAAAGTGAAAATCATCCACCGATAGTGCATGAAACTCACTAACTCTTCAGTAAAAGAGAAGCCAACAGAATTACTGTCTAAAAGGTCAGAATTTGAAAACTACTGTTTCCAGAGGCTCAAATGATTACTTAGCTAAATAAGAACCGAAATTAAATTCCATATAGGAATTTAATCTAATGATTCTAAGTCTATTTATCGAAAAGTTACTAACTGCCTTAGATAAAGAGACATAAGACTCAATTGTAAACTATCATAGAGTGCATAGGTATGAGGTAACATAAACCTATAACCTTAATAATAACAGGCTGCAGTAGATCTTGTCAAACAAGTATACTAAAAAGTTGCAATGACTAGTATGGAGGGATCAACAATATCAACATAGAGATCCCTACACCAACGACGGAAGAGCCTCCACTTTAGCTGCATAGAATAGCGAAGAAGAGGTTCTCCTATAGTAAGAAATCGCGTCCAAAGCTCGTCCAGTACAATGCTTACAATGCAAAAAGGACCACACAACGGAATACGTGAAGGTTGCGACCTTGCGGGTTGTGATAAAGATGACACGATTTTACCCAGCGAAAAAAGATCCTCTCATTGAGGAAGATTTCGCGTTAAGTCCCACAGAAGACATCAGAGTAAATTTACCCACGGTCTCTGTGAAGACAGAGATGCTATCAATAGAAATGTATTGTGGTTGTTTATCTTAGCAATACTTGCTGAAACAACAGCGCAGGAGGATACGCATATCCTATCATTCCGTCTTATTAGATCAATAGAGCGTTAACAACATTAGCTCAGAGATCCGGACAAGCAAACACATACGTCTGCAATTGACAAGCAAGTTGTGTCGTAAATAAATTATCATTGGGCGCTCCCATTGATAGCAAATCTGATTGAATACTTGTTTGTTGAGAGTCCATTCTGACGGCAACAAGCGACCCATAAGTGAACAGGAGTCCGGTAATACAATCAGACGACCCGGAATATGACGGACCGAAACAGAACTTGGTGTACTATAACAAACAGAAGGATTCTTTCCATTAAATTGAATAACGGAAACGAATGAGTGCCTCCCTGGTTCCGGAGATACGCCACTACTGTCGAATTAACGGACAGGATTTGGACATGCGTTTCTGAATAATGTTCATCCAATGACATAAAGCAAGCCTAAAAAAAACATTATTCCGTGGAAGATAAGTGCTTGCTTAGAGACTGCGGAACCCAAAGACCCTGGCACTTCGAATCCATTGGGATCAATATTATATCCCAACCTGTTTGACTGGCAACCGTCATAATTATAAAACTCGGATCCGGCAACTGCAGTGGCACTCTCTGAGTCAACTACCGAATGTTTTCCCCAGTCTGAATCTCTTGCTACACTAGAGAGACAAGAGAACGTGTAAATCGAGCAATTCATGGGTTGCTGAAAAGTTGCCGTCGAAGAGAAGCTTCTCCGAGAACGAAGCGACTCTGAGAGAGTTCTTCACCTTACTATCCACGTGCGTGGATGTAGCTAAGGCTGCGTCACGTCTAACCAACTCCAATCAGCCACTGAAGGGCGGAGTTATACGTGAACAAACTACTGCACTCAAAAGAAATCACATTGAGGATAATATCCCGCAATTCTTTCTCTTGAAGACGTAATGATAACGCCTCAGTAAGGTGGATTACGTATGATAAAGCGTCTAAGTTAAGTCTATTAGACATCATTGTCATTTCCAACATTGTGGTTGGAAAAGACATAGATGGCGAAAAAGAATATTTCCAGTCTTTAACCACGCCGTTTAGACGCATATGAACTCTCGGTATGCCCTGTTCTGCCAAAATAAATTATTCGTATAAATGATAAAAGGCAGAAATGAGCATTGCGGACAAGAAACTAAACTATCATGCTTGGTAGCAGGCTTATATGTATATATAGCGTCGATAAATAATACACATGTTCTAATGACATTATTGGACTGTGTCGGTAAGTTAGGGACAATGTCCCTGAACCGATCCAAAATTCCGTGTCCAATGACGCTATAAGTCTCTTATCCAACATCGCAGCAATGTAGTCCGAAATAACAATCACTGGAAGATAATTCCGGAAGATATGAATGGCAGCTTCCGATGCTACGAAAGGGAAAACTCGAAATCTTTCGAATCCCTTTCACCATCCTGTCGGACCCTATAAAGCGTTCGGTCGTCCGTACCTGATGCAACCGCGGACCGCACCGACCCAGCGCCGTCAGATAATTCCTGATTCGACTAGGAAACTGTCGATTGCTGGGATGCTGCGAAAAAACTGTGCTAACTCGGATAGCACGTCCGTAACTGAGGCCTGTGGAGAAGCGGTCCTACGATGCATTGCCGCTGGAAGCTCCGTGCTCGTTACCCCGTGCATACTACTAATATGCGAGCGAACGGAGTGTATAGGCCTCGTGTCCCTTGGCTACCGGATGGCGTGACCTGTTCGCCGTGGAATCACTGAATGACGAAACTGATCGGATACTCGAAGTCACGTAGCCAATGTGCGGTCGTGTGCACTGCTGTGAGGATGAGGAAGCATTATCGACAGTCTCTCGGACTGTCAATATAACAGAGCGTCCCGAGCGACGGACATATGCTCCGAATGTAAAATATCTGAACCACAACATGCGGTCCCCTATGTTGTTGGACGAGAGAGGGACCTCTCTCGCTCACAGCCCGGACAGACCTGGACAAGCCAGGAACCGGACTAACAGGCTTCCTCCGATCTGTCCTCAATCCGCCGTCACTGGGTGAGTACTAAAGTAATTATAGTGCTTGCATCACCCAAATCTCCTTCCTAGACCGCAACGGACGAACCCGGCAGCCGAACCATTCGATGAATGTACGCTACACCGGGTGAGGTAGCGAATGTCACTCCGTCGATCCTACAAGGGACCTCTTAGGCGATAGACATATTCCATGAGCACTTATTGCCGCTAGCTCTTCATTAACTATGACGACAGAGGCACACTTTTGAAAGACATCTCCGTAACTTTGCGAACAAGAAACCAGAAATGCTTGGTAATAGCAAGCATATAATAATAAATATATAGCGTCGTTCAATAATTCGAAAGTTTGTGTGACATTATTGGACTATGTCGGAACTGAGGGACGAAGTCCCTGAACCGAACCAAAAATTTCTAAGTCCACCGACGCTATCAGTTTCTTATCCGGGATCGCAGCATTCTGGTCCGACGAAAGAACCTGTAGAAGATCAAGTCAGATGACATACACAACAGCATATGTTGTTCCGAAAGGGAAAGCTCGAAATCCTCCGAATCCCTTTCGGTATCCCGTTGGACCGGATGAAATTTTCGGACGACCGTACCCGCTTCCGCGGAGCGTCCCGACCCAGCATCGTCGGATAAAACATATGCGACCGATTCAGTTGTTGCTGGGATGCTGCGATAAGCTGTGCTATTTAGGATAGCATGTCCGTCCCCGAGGCCTGTGCAGTAGCGGTCTTACGATGCATTGCCGCCGGAAGCTCCGTGTACGTTGACTCCCGCACACTTTCCTATGCGAACGTCCGGAGTCTGCAGGCCTCGTGTCCCTGGCTACCGGATGGTGTGACCTGGTCGCCGATGATTCTCTGACTGGCGAAGCTGACTGGATATCCGAGGTCATGTAGCCAAGAGCGGTCGTGTGTGCGCTACCATGAGAATGAGGAAGCCTTATTGACAGTCTCTCCGGACTGACTATATGTCGGAGCGTCCCGAGCGACGGACGTATGCTCCGAATGCGAAACATTTTGTACCACAACATCTGGGGCCAGATGTTGTACGAGAGAGGGGCCTCTCTCGCTCGCCGTCCGGATGGACCAGAACGAGCTATGAACCAGACTAAAAGGCTTCCTCCGTTCTCCCTCTAATCCGCCGTCACTGGGTGTGCATTTGGTTGATTTATAGTGCTCACATCACCCCAAAACTCCTTCTAGACCACAACGGACGAACCCGGCTGCCGAACCATTCGATGAATGGACGCTACACCGGGCGAGCTAGCGGACGTCAAAGGCCGTCGAACCTACTAGGGTCCTCTTAGGCAATTGGCGTATTTACATGAGCACTTTTCCGCTAGCCCTTCATTAATTGTGACGACGGAGGCACACTGTTGGAAGACATCACAGATACATCACCCTAATCTTGATCGTCTGAAATAGAAATTGATAAAGTAGAGTGACCCTGCGGGGAAAGGACCGGAATGTCCAATTCCCCACTAACATACCGTGACATACGCTTCCCATGTTGTCATCGAAATCATCAGATACAGAACAGGAGTTAATGCGAGTACACTGACCACATATAGAATGATTATAAAAGTCAGAGGAAGACTTCCTCTTATTACAATTGATCAAAATCCTTTCAATGTGAAAAGAAAACAAAGTCCTGGTACTCGCACCAACCCCTGACAATCAAAATACATAATAATAATATGATCCATTAACATAGAAAAAATAATTGAAATCAAAATATTTTGAAAAAATATTTTTTCAGAACAGCCCAAGTTTCTGAAAAGTAACATTGAGCCCCAATGGATCCCAAGCCTAAGTGTGGACAAAAATTTTAAAAATATTTTAAACAATTTATGCAACACTTACGAACAATAATAAAGTATCTAGTTATGATTAAATAAACATCAAGATATCATTTTCAAGAAATCCCCCCCTCACACAGAGGGCTGTTGTAAATGTAAACAATGAGTGTAAAAACACTAAAATAAGACTCCAGGCACCCAGGCCCGAAATCAGTTACCAAAAATACACTATCTGATGCAAAACAGAGACTTCCAGGGAAGAAACTGCAGAACATCAGATGGTAGATGCAGAACACAACGCCTAACCACCCGTAGGTGAAGACATAAACATGGGGAAAAGAACAGAATTCATTCTGTTATTCAGCTAAAACTCCCAAGAAATTTTAGTAATAATAATTACAGAAACTATGCCAAAAGCATGGGAGAATAGCAAGAGGGGACTTAAAGGAAAGGGATAGAGGAAAACACTGAAAAATCAGTGTAACTAAATAACAAGAATGACAACAAAATGGCTGCTGCCTCGAAAATAGGTAACTTAACATAATTTCATTAAAAAATTTTAAGTTACAGCCCTGATAATATTCTGTCACACATTTTTCCTCTCCTCTTTCTCTATCCTCCTTAGAATCACCATTTCACTAATATTTATGTGTCTGGCATCATTTAAACTGAGATTTACAAGCACAAAGATCAGTCAGATGTTAACTGATGAAGGGCCAAACTTAGAATGATTAATGGCGCCAATTTCAGAACGTCCTTGACACTGCGCATGCGCAGTAGAGGTGAAGTGTGGAGGGCCATTCAGGACATGTTTTCTTTGGTTTTAGATGCAAATTTTGGGGATTGGGGGGCAAAATTTGTGTTTGGCCCTATATTTTAAGAGTTAGCACCAGCTATGTCTGGGTCATTGGTACAGTATAAAAATACTGATATTTTGGCGCTTTTCCATATTTTAAAGGGCCATAACTCACACAAGAATAATACAATCAGCATGAAACTCAAACTTGATCTGTAAGTCATCGTTCTCCAGTAGGTTACCAAAAATGAAATCATTCGGTTGAAGCATTTCCAAAAAAGTCCGGAAAACTAAAGTGTGACTGACATTTTCCATATTTGCAAGGGCCATAACTCACACAAGAATAATGCAATCAGCATGAAACTCAAACTTGATCTGTAAGTCATCATTTGGCTTTTCCCTCTGGAAAAGACTATTATTTTTCTATGGATTATTATTTTTTGGGGTTTTTGGGGTTTTTTGTTTTTTTTCCCCACACATTTTGTCCGTACGATTCAGAAGCCATTTTCGACCCGATTTTCATGAAATTTTGCACACGCATAGAGGGGCACAAAATCTAAAAATGTACCGGAGCGGAATTTTCGATTTAACCCTTATTTCGTCAAAATTGGCAAAAAACTGCCAAAATTGGGGTTTATCGGCACTTTCTCGAAACATGTCTTGTAGATTTTTTTTTATACATTCGTCATTGCTAGACCTGTCTGTGGGCCGCCCTTTGATACACACGACATATCAGGCAATGCATATGGTAACCCTCCACAGGCTGCCAAACATCGAAATTTTGATGAAATAGGCCGGATTCAGGCCCACACTGCACCCAAACAATACACGAGAGATAAACATAACTTCCTTTATTGGGAGTGGAATTCACCGAGGATCATTTTTGTCAGTAATAAGGGTGTTCAAAAAACTAAGCGTTAACCCATTTTGGGCTGGTTAAACAGCAATACCCCCATAAAGCTCAAAAATTTGTATTTTCCGTGGATTTCTCTAAACGAGTCTTGTAGATTTTCAAGAAAAATTTGTCACTCCCAGGCCTTGGTGTGACAATAGAAGTTGCATGGACAAAATACTGCGGTGAGCATTTGTTAACCCTCCACGGGCTGCCAAAAATCAAAATTGTGATAAAATGGGCTGTTTTTGGACGCCAACAGCACCCACTTTGTGTACCACCAAGAAAGGTTCCTTCTTTTATCGGACGCAAAATTGATGGGGAAACAATTTTGATAGTGGTAAGGGTATTCAAAAGTCGAAGTCTTAACCCATTTTGGACTGCTTAAAGAGAGATACCCCTTAAAAGCTTAAAATTCCCATTTTCTGTGGATTTCTCTAAAAGCAACTTGTAGGTTTTCAGGAAAAAGTGACTATTCGCAGGTCTTTGTGTGACATTACAAGTTGCATGGACAAAATATTCCGGTGAGCATTTATTAACCCTCTACAGGCTGCTAAGCATCGTAATTTTGTTGAAATAGGCTCTTTTCAGACGCGCACAGCACCCAATGCATACCCGAGAGATAACCATAATCTACTTTGTTGGAAGTGGAATTCACCGAGGACCAAATTTGTTAGTAATAAGGGTATTCAAAAAACCAAGCATTAACCCCTTTTGGGATGGTTAATAGCAATACCCATCAAAAGCTTAAAAAATTATGTTTTCCCTGAATTTCTTAACAAACGTCTCGTAGGGTTTCAAGAGAAAATGGCCGTTGATAGGTCTTAGAGTCACATTACCAGTTGCATGGTTAAAATATTCAGATAAGCATTTGTTAACCCTCCATGGGCTGCTAAATGTCAAAATTTCGAAAAAAAATAGTCTGTTTTGGACACCAACAACATCAAATGGGAATGCTGCAGAGAAACGTAACTTCTTTTACCGGACACAAAACTGATAGGGAAAATTTTTAGTAAGTAGTAAGGGTATTCAAAAATTGAGGTCTTAACCCATTTTCCCCTGGTTAAGGAGATGTACCCCTTAAAAGCTTAAAATTCCCATTTTCTGTGGATTTCTCCAAAAAATCTAGTAAGTATTCAAGAGAAATTGACCATTTGCAGGTCTTGGAGTGACATTACAAGTTGCATGAACAAAAGATTCCGGTAAGTGTTTGTTAACCCTCCAGAGGAAGCAAATTTTGAGAAAATGGGCTGTACTTCGCCACCCATTACACCCAATGTGTACCTGCGAGATGAACATAACCACCTTCATTGGAAGTGGGATTCACCGAGGATCATTTTTGTAAGTAATGAAGGTATTCATAAAACCAAGCATTAACCCGTTTAGAGCTGGTTACAGGTTGATACCCCTCAAAAGGTTAAAAATTCATGTTATCTGAGGATTTCTCTAAAAACATCACGTAGATTTTCAAGAAAAATTGGCCATTCTCAGATCTTAGTGTGAATTACAAGTTGCATGTACAAAATATTCCAGTAAGCATTTGTTAACCCTATGCTGGTTGTCAAACATCAAAATGTTGAAAAAGTGGGCTGTGTTTGCATACCCGCAGCACCCAAAGTTAAGAGGAGAAATCAACATAAGTGGAAGTAGAATTCACTGAGAATTATTTTTATAAGTAATAAGCGTATTAAAAAAACAACCCTTAACCCGTTTTGGGCTGGATAAACAATTATACCCATCAACAGCTTAAAATTCATGTTCTCCCTGGATTTCTCTGAAAACATCTCGTAGATTTTTAAGTAAAAATGGCCATTCACAGTTTTTGGTGTGAAATTACAAGTTGCATGAATAAATATTCCTGTTAGCACTTGTTCGCCCTTAACAAGCTGCCAGATATCAATATTTTGGATACATTTGAGATAAAACGGACCATTTTCAAATAGATACAGCACTCAGTGGCTACGTGTCAGACAAACATAACTCCTTTTGTCGGTCATTAACTTGTTGGACGACGATATTGATATTAACCCACTCCACCGTTAATAATGGTTTTCACCTAAACAATTTTTTTTTATCAAACTGAGTCATTTGAGTCTTCTATACTCACCTTTTTTATGACATCAATGAAGGAACTTCAGTAAGACAGTCAAAAGCAATTCATAATACACTGCGGGGTCATGACAAATTATGGAATCTCATCGGGAAAAGCCATGATTCTCCAGAATCATAAAGTCTAGTTCTATAGTAGGTTACCAAAAATGAAATCATTCAGTTGAAGCATTTCCAAAAAAAAGTCCGGAAAACTAAAGTGTGACTGACAGATGGACAGAGTGCAAAGCTATAGTCCCCTCCGGCGATTCCGGTAGGGGAGTAAAAATACTCATCGGGTTAAGAATTCAATTTTCGAAGCTTCGCAGGCCCCTAGCACAGCCACCAGGATATATTTGGTTGAAGCATTAGCTTAAAGACAGTATTCTCTACGTTCTGAAAAGGGTCTTTCCTGAAGGTTAAGTATGTTTAGAAGAAAACCAATAAATCATTTCAAAAAGGATAGAACAATTTAACCAAATCCTATTCGCTTTCACTTTTTGGTATCCAATGATTGAACATACTGATAAAATCCGAGGAGGCAGCTGAATACAGCCAATCTCTGCCACTCCCGCCCCCCCCCCCCCCCCCCCCAAAAAAAAAAGCCACAAGGAACATTCATCGCCAATGAAGGATCAAGTTTTTCCACACACCTGTTCATGTTATGCTAAAAAGCAGAAAACAGGCAAAAATTAATTAAGGGCCATAACTCTGCTCAATATGGCTGAAGCGTACAAGTTTTCAAATTTATTCAAGGCATTTTTAAAGTCTCACAAACAAATATTGACCAAATCCATTGATATTTGTTCAAGTTATCAAGCTGAAAATAGGTCAAAAACTAGAATGATACCATCCACTCCCACCAAGAAACATTTTACAACAGTAAAAGTGTGTTTAATGCAGAGAGTACAAACACTGACCCCCCCTCCCCCCCCCCCCCCCCCCCCCCCCCCCCCCACGCACACACACACCTCCACCCCAAAGCTCGAATTGACAAAGCAATATGTGAAACTGCTGTAAAAATGAAAATATCTGAAAACAAAATAGAAGGTACACATCTTCACTGTATGTAAAAGAAGGTCTAAGAGTTCCAATGGAGTGTGTTCAATGGTTGAAGAGGAGTAGTGGATAGCAGATCTGTACCCCTCCCTACAAAAACCTGAATTGACAAAGACCATTTTTGAATATGGGGAACTGTAAATATGAAAATATCTGAAAAGAAAATAGGAGGTGCACATCTGCAATGTATGTAAAAGAATGTCTGAAAGTTTCAATGAAATATGTTCAATGGTTTAAGAGGAGTTGCGGGTAGCAGATCTGTACAGAATGTCAATTGAATTTCACAAAATTCATTTTTCAATATGGGAAACTGTAAAAATGAAAATACCTGAAAAGAAAATAAGAGGTGCACATCTTCAATGTATATAAAAGAATGTCTGAAAGTTTCAATGAAATCTGTTCACTTGTTTAGGAGGAGTTGCAGATAGCAGATGTGTACCCCCCTTAAGCGTAGCGGACGGATGGATGGATGGACAGACGGTCGGACGTACATAGTGAACACTATATACCACCCACTTGAAAAGTGGGTGGTATAATTAATTAATTAAGGACCATAACTCCACTCAGTATGACAGAAATCACCAGTTTTCGAACTCAAGCAAGATGCTGTTAAACAAGAGGCTCAATGTAATGTCTGCTAATGGAACTGTTGACAATTTATATGCAAAATCTAAGATGGCCACTGCCAGCCATGTTTTTCAACAAAATTAAGAAAAATTTGATAGCTTCCATCTAGTCATCACACCAAAGTTGTAAATGAAATTGTGAAAAAGATGGGGTGAGGGATGTGGCCTGCAGGGTGTGCTAATGGTAGAGCTGGGAGGTTGTGGGATTTACACTGGGGTTGCGGTTTCAGTTTTTTAAATAAAAAAACCTCGGTTGCGGTCGGCCATGAGCATCTAGAAACTATCCGTATATACCTATCAGATCAGCCATATAATTACAACATCTTCCACTAACAACGAACAAGGCATCTTCTGCTGATTGTATCAGTTGCATAAATAATTATAAGATATCTATGACTGTAATGTCCTAAAATGTCGGGCCAAGAAATTCCTAAAACTGAGTTTAGGATAACCCGACTGACCTTAAAAATTATGCCGAGCCTCAAAATTTTATCAAGTAAAAGTTGCTCATTTAGGCTATTGTAACTCTAAATTTCCATCCGACTTCAACTGTCAATTTGAAATCGATTTTGATGTTCAAGCTTTCAAAATTATGTGCAGAAATAAATATATCAGACAGTATAAATGAAGATCAAGTGGCAAGTTATTGTTCATCAAAGGAAACTGCATTTGATAAACTGATGAACATTTTACAACACTTCAACCTTGGTGCTGACAGGTCATGAATATTAATGAACATTGTGTTGAGTTTCGTGTATTGATGCTGAAAGCCTCGCATCTTGGCTTACTGTTTTGAAAATGTCATTGGTGCAAGTATAGTGGACAACAGTTTTGTTTTTTAATTCCATTCAAACGTATACAGAAATATTTGACGGTGTCCAGCAGGTTCCTGGATATTGCATTTATTATAAAGTGAATTATGTGGTCATGCTGGTAATTCGATAATATGTGCAGTGTCTTAAAACACACTGGAATTTTAAAACCGAATTTGGAGTATGGTTGCCATTTTTCGGTAGTCTCTCACTACCGATCCCGACCAGACCTGTTAACTCTCCCGGTTTCACCATGAGTCTCCCGGTTTGAGGCACCAACTCACGCTCTCACGGTCACATCCTATTTTCTCCCGATTTGACACTTTTCAAAATAGTTGTCCTGTTCTATTTTGAAAATTAAACAAGTTGGTCACGTTATATAAATTTATAACGCAGAATGCTTGTTGGAAACGATAATTTATCAAAGATACACATTGAGTTTTACCAATGAGTTCCGAGAATTCCCATGTTTTTGATGGAAAAGTCATGGAAATCGAAAGTTGCTTTTCGAAAACGAGTGTATTATAGTCTGTTTTTAAAGACATTATTTTCGTAAAACCATGCTAGACTGGGACGTTTTGCCCCAAGGTTTTTGGAGCAAGGAAGAAGACCCAATTATTATTATTACCCGATGTGATCACTGCAAAAATAGCTGCTCAAAAATAAATATGAATTAATACCCCCGAGTTGTAAAATCCAGTTTGATCCATGCTACATGAAAGACTGTTTTGAAAACAAAACAAGGGAGAGCCATATTGTTTACAACAATGGGGTCACATTATGTGCTCCAGGGGTGGGGGTGGGTGGGTGGGGGGGGCATCCACTTACATTTGTGTGTGTGTCGGGAGGGGGGGGGCATTGTCCCCGGGGGGGGGGGGGGGGGGGCTTTGAACAAGTGATATCCACATTTGTATGCTTTTAATGACAAGCACCATTAAAAGTGTTCAAATAAAATATTAAAATGAAATATAATGCATTTGGGTTGGGTTGGGGGGGGAGCTTGGGTGAGACCGTGGGAGGCATAACAAGGAAAATATTGATGTAATGGCCGCACGCAAAAATCTCACTGACAAGCATCCATATCTCACTGAGAGCTCATCAAAATCTCACCTTCAGAGGTTAACAGGTCTGATCCCGACCTGTGGCTGCGGTTAACCTCCCAGCTCTAGCTAATGGGATTGTTGACAATTTATATGCCAAATCCAAGATTGCTGCTGGCAGCTATGTTTTTCAACAATATTCAGAAAAATTTAATAGCTCCCTCCAATCTAGGCATCACACCAAAACTACATATGAAATTTGAAAAAGATTGGGTAAGAGATACGGCAAAGGGTGCAAATGGAATTATTGACAATTCATATGTCAAATCCGAGATGGCTGCTCGCAGCCATATTTTTTAACGAAATTCAGGAAAATTTGATAGTTCCCATCTAGACATCATACCAAAGCTATATATGAAATTCAAAAAAGATTTGGTGAGAAATGCGGCCTGTAGGGTGTGCTAATGGAATTGTTGACAATTTATATCCAAATCCAAGATGGCTGCTGGTGGTCAAGTTTTTCAACAAAATTCAGAAATATTCAATTACTCCCATCTAGACATCACACCAAAGCTGAATGTGAAATCTGAAAAAGATCAGGTGAGAGATGCAGCCTGTGGGGTGTGCTGATGGAATTCTTTGGCAATTTATATGCCAAATCTAAGATGGCAGCTGACGGCCCTGTTTTTCAACGAATTTTGGAAAAAAAAAAGCGCCCATCTAGACATTACCCCAAAGCTATATATGAAATTTGGAACTGATCGTGCGAGAGCTGCGGCCTGTAGAATGTGCTAGTTGGAATTGTTGGACAATTTGTATCCAAATCCAAGTTGGCCACTGGCGGCCACATTTTCAACGAAATTAAAAAAAAAAATTGATATCTTCCATCTCAACATTGCCCCAAAGCCACATAGGAAATTTGGAACTGATCGGGTGAGAGCCGTGGCCTGTAGGGTGTGCTAAAAGAATTGCGGATGGACAGACGGCATGGACATATGGAGGGACGAGGGATTGCAACCTATCCCAATAGCTCATACATGACGTTGTCAAGTTGAGCTAAAAAGCCAAAAGATATAAATTCCTCCCAATAAATCCAACCTTACCTACAATCTACCTCAATAAACAATCACTGCTCCGCTTTTTGGTGTTCGGATGGGAGCCAGACTTGATATTACCGTAAGAAAGTAAAACATAATAAAAATCACACCACAAAAAAATAAACAGTTTGATATATTTAAAGGAAGAAAAAAAATTACCAAAGTTTTTGTAGCTGTTTGCAAACCACTCTAATAAAGGCATCTGTTCTACTAACTCTAATTCTACACCGGTCTGAAAAAAAAGGACAAGAATATCTATTAATGCTTGCTTTGTTAGCAGGACTCGAATTAACTGGATTCGCATAGCAGTTTTCAAATCAATTTTCAACTATAGCTAATCAATTTCAACTGAAAAAGCATGTAAATAATAGGAAATGCTAATTCAAATTTATCCCAAGTTAGAAAATGATAAATTTACAGTAATTTGTATATTTTTTATACTTACCAATGGCCCAGACTAGCTGGTGCAAACTCAAAGTTATCAAGGGCCAAACACAAATTTTGAACCCTCCAATTCCCCAAATTTGCTTGCAAAACCGAAAATTAAAAGTCCTATCTGGTCCTCCATACTTTTACTCTAAACGCCTGCGCAGCTGTCAGGAAGTGACCGGAATTTGCGCCAACATCATTCTTTGTAGAAAAGAATACTACATAATAACTCAGTGGGGAGGTATGAGTGCCCACTCATGGGAGAGCCATACCCATCTGGGCCATTATTAGGTATAAAAAATATACAAATTACATTAAATTTATCATATTTTTATACTATAAACCAATGGCCCAGACTAGCTGAATCGTAAAAAGGCGGAGGGCCGAAGACTTCAGAATTAGTAGACCAATATAGTTCCAAGCCTGTAATCCAAGGTGAAATGAAATTAAATTTAAAAGGAATTACATGTATGTCTCTCTTTTCAGTAATAGAGAAGACATATCATAAATAAGGAGCCAAACTGAAGTAATTCCGTATTCTTAGCATGAAGACTATGCTAACTGGATGTAACGAGTTCCCAATTTTAAGGCTAGTCTAGACTAAGCCCTAAAAATTAGGATGGCGTATTTGAGAATGAGAGGTTATCCTCCACAAATATACGCCATATACAATATACAGAAGCTGTATCCAGGATATAACCTATAGACAAAACAGCTTCACTCATAGTTACACACTTATCAAGCCAGAGGAGAGATAAAAAATGCCCCCCCCCCCCCCCCCCCTTTTTGAAGGAATCTTCTTCAAAAACAAAGAGGGGGAATGCTCTGGAATCAGTAAAAGTGGTACCAAATAACAATATATATTCGTCGAACAGGCACCCAGGTGTTAATTATTATTAATAAACTGGTGCTTAAAGCCACTTCAGAAGCTAAGGCTATCGTGGCGATCCCGGTAATTAATATCGCCGCTTGTAATGTATACCGAAGTCGGCATACAAAGATAGGTCGAAAATCGGTGATATAATATATAACATACACATGTCCAATAGAATCACAATGGACAATCTCTGGAGAGTAAATACACTTCCGAGGTAACCCACAGGCGACCCCATTCAGGTGTACAATAAATTCCAATACATAACAATCCCAGATGTGTTCTACCCGATATCTATGCTCCCAGAAACGTGCGAATATACGAGAGTGTAAAGACAAGTTGTATTTGATTGGGTACCGAAATTAATAGAAACCTGGATTTAGAAATAGAACGAGTTATGAGTAACAGACTCATCACGGACCGCCCCCGAAATAATTCAGTGTTTCTAAGGTCCATATGGGAATAATACAATAATGCGTCTGCCTAATAATGCATTTATTATGCGCGTGAGCATTGAAATCCCGCATGTAATCATCTGAATAACAGTTAACTGACTAGACAGCCTTACAGGTACCCAAAGGCTAGCAATTTATTGATGATGAATCATATGTTTGTATATGACATATAAACGAAACACAGAAAACAAACCAATTAAAAAGTGGATGTGCCCATGGGGTCGCTATAGAACATGACACAGCCGCCAATCGAGAAGTCATGAAATGCATGTATATACTTAAATGCATACAAGGCTTACAGGAAGAAAACTACCTCTTGCCCGGTAATTGCCTCTTAACACATTGGCGGTGGGGAGAGGAGGAATTCAAATTCATATCGAACCCCCCTCACCCGCATTACTTGAATCGTTCTTGTGGTAGTCATCAAATAGTATAGGAACCGTAAGGCTCCCTCAAGTCTGACTGACTCCATAATGCCACTGAGGGTGGAGAAGGTGGAGAAGGATGTGATGAACAAATACACCGTATTTACATAACTCACACCAAACCATACAACAAACGGTATCATGTCCGATAGGCAACTAACTCAGCCTAGATGAAGCAGCTAAAGGTCCTCCTGTACATGAAGACCATTAAAAGCGGATAACTGAGGCCCTAGAAACTCACTAGGGAGACTTACAACGCTAGCCATAGCTTATAAGTCTTCATCTATGTGAAGACAGACATACTGGTGTAAGTTGCGACCCTGAAGGCTCACTTAATGGAGATTTGCAGTTATCGTCGCGCAAAGTAGGGAATGAAAAGCCGCTATAAACAGCCCTGAGACCGTAGTCCCAAGAGATAATAAATTCAGTTATGCCACTGCATAATACTGAAAAAATCTCACTCAAGATTTTAGCTAGGCTACTATGGTGTAACAATAAGACTCAAGTCTATGACACCTAGGAAAAACAAACCAAAAAGCACAGTATCTTTTTTGGTTGTAATCCCAAAAGACAGCGGACAGAGCCTAACCATAGAGGCTGCTGTAACCGTACAGAAGGCTACTATGGCGTCCACAATGACATAATTATCCTGACGCCAAGACATATCTCAGCCTATCTATGCACTATCCATCCGGATTCAGGACGAGAAACAGGTGATAATAAAAAACTGGAGAATAATTTTGACGACGTCTAAAGCTTTTCTTCAATAGGAAAGCTTATACCTCCAGAAGGAAAGCCTCTCCTGGAAGATGTGTCTAACAATTATTCTTGTAAGTGGAGCTTGCTCGGGCTGATAGCTGCAGGCCTGCCGATATTACATTCTCATCCGCAATTTATCCACTTTTGAAAGGTTTGTAACCTACAACCAAGGGGCAAGCAACTAAAATCTATTCCCAATGACCTCAAATGATCCCTTCAATAAGAGAGGCTTTACCTCCACTAGGAGCGACTCTCTTTGAAAGGAACTTCCGTGAGTAACGTCCAGTTTCTCGTGAAGTTGATAATCCTTCATCAACTGGCAAGCAACAGAGGTCATGTCCCTCACCTGTACGACTGACGATGCTTACGGGAGGAGAAACTACGTCCTCCCCGCGAAGAAGCTTGTCTCGTCGACCTCAATTGTCCCCTTCAATAAGAGAGCCTTTACCTCCACTAGAAGCGACTCTCTTTGAAAGGAACTTCCGTGATTAACGCCCAGTTTCTCGTGAAGATGATAACCTTCCATTAATCGTCAGCCTAAGGGTGTCTGACCCATAGCCTTGATCAGACTTATACCCCTTTCCTGAGTCGCTATAATGACAACTTCCAGAGTAAATATAAGAGGGTTATTGTACCCTCACAAGACATTCTCATGATGCTTTCTCTTAGAAACAGAACGGCTTCGCTTATCCCGGTCTGCTGAAGTGTGTTGATGAGACAGCAACTTCAATAACAGAGCACTGAAGCTTCTTGCAGCCTGCACATATATCAATGGAAGCTTGTCGTCAAATAGTATATTTGCGGTAACCGGAGCGACTCAGAGAGAGCTTTTCACCTTGTCATCTATAAGTGATGACGCAAGGGCAGTATCACATCTTACGAACTCCATATTCACTGTCTGTGCGGAGTTGTACGTGGCATACATGACTGCCCTGGAAAGAACTCTAAGCGAGGAACTACGTTCTCAAATTTCTTTCCATTGACACATTGCACCATAGCTCTGGTAAGGTGGACTCCTTAGGACACTGCGCCCAGATTTGCTCTTTTCAATGAAATAGCACATTCCATTATTTCCGAGCATATACTAAATGATGCAGGTAGGGACATATTTTCATCCCAAGCCTGCTCATCTAAACGCAGCCTTATTCAGATGGAACAATATTCTTAAGAGCTTAAGACTTTTCATAGTCATAAAGTGCCCTTCTGTGAGAGATGGAGACTCACATTCCGTAACCCTCTCACCATCCGAATGTTCCATCCGCAAATATGGTGAACTCCATCCGACTAAACGGATGACTGGACCAACGCAGCACTGACTGACTGCTCACCATCAGAGTCTGTTAAAGGGTAGTACTAGTCTCAAACGACTAGCTATCAACCCAAACTTGCTTAGTCAGATAGCTAGTCTGTGGTCAATGCGCTTCATTAATGAAGCAAGGGAAGATGCCATAGTTGCCACCGAATCCGGCTGCAGTGTGAAAGAAGCATCCCGAACCGCAAGAGTGAACGGGTGTCCCAACTCCCTAAAGTTTCTCGCACCAAAAACAATCGACCATGACTGCTGGCGGAAAGGAGAAGGTTCTCCAGCTCGCAGTCTGCTCCAGACCTCGCCAAGCGTTCCATTAGAAACTTTTAGGCATCTATCCTTTATCATGCATATCCATGGAAGAAGAGGAAGCCGTAACCACAGCCGACCCTGGCTGAAGTGCGGGAGAAGCATCCCGATTCGTCACATAGGATGGATACTCCTCCTCACTGAAGTTTCTTAAAACACAAAACAGTCGTCTCTGACTGTTAACAGGATGAAAAATACACTGCACTCTCGATCTGTCCCCAGTTCTAATAGAGCATCCCGCTTAGAAACTTCTAGGCTTAATCCTCTTTCATGCGCTTCCATGTAAGTAGAAGCCATAACTGCCGCCCTGGCTGCAGTGTGGAAGGAACATTTCGATGCGTGTTCCGACTCAATAAGGTTTCTCACAACGGACACAGTCGGCCCCGACTGTTAACGGGACGGAGAGGGTTCTCCAATCGGTGATCTGAACCCAGATCTAGCTGAGCGTCCCGTAGAGAAACTTCTGGCTTCTACTACATGCACAATTGACCGGACCAAACCCAGCACCATCCGACAGCTCAACAGTGGAGTTTGCAGGAGGCTGCTCTTGCATTAGCTGGGATGCTGCTAATAGCTGCGCAACTGCGACAGCAAGTCCGTTCCCGAGGCTTGAGGAGCAGCGGTCTTGTTTTTCCCACCGCTTGCTGCTCCTGGGACGAAGATCCGGAGATGGATCTCTTCGCTGAGTGTCCCGTTGAGCGATGTCTCGGATCGCGAGCTATCGGATGGTCTGACTTCAAGGGCGAAGAAAGGCTCCATCTTCGCGCAGCTAACTGGTTATCTTAAGTCGGGTAGCTAGCCTGCGGTTGTGTGTGCTTTAATAACGTAACGGAGGAAGCCGTGACTGAAGCCGACCCCTGCAGACTAGACGGAGCGTCTCAAGCGGTGTCCGGCTCGTGCAAGTTTCTCATAACAACATTTGGCCCCAAATGTTGTTAGGTTAGAGAAGGGCCTCTCCCGCTCGCGGCCTATTAGACCTCGTCGAGTACAAGAAACTTGCCGACTTCCTCCCTATTTCCTTCGTCACTGGGTGAGCTTATTTATATTTAAGTGCTCGCTCTACCTACATCTACATTTCTTTTGACTGCAACAGACTTACCCGGTGTTACGGCTCCCACGGACGGAGTGACCGCTTCACCGGTCGAGCTAGCTGCTTGCAAGAGATTAAGAACACTAACTAGAGGCCTTAGCCCTTGCATATCATGAGCACTGCAGCTAGCTCTATTTGCTCAATAGGGAGCGACGACGATAGCACACATGTTCATGTTCCTCTGAAATAGAAACTGAACAAAATGAATTATAACGCGGTGAGATGCCTGGCCTCAGAACCTCACTGCCAACAACGAACCGTGACACACATCTCCAACATTAGTCATCCCAATTAACACAAGAATGACAAGAGTTCGCAGTAGTGTATCAACTCAAGTCGATATCAGTCCTCCGAACTCCACAACAAAATATATAATTAAGATACTTGAATAATAGCAATCAAAATTAAATTCAAAATATTTTTTTGAAATTTTTTTTTGAAAAAACGCTTAAGTTCCCAAAGGGAACATTAAGAGCCCAAGGGCATCCCAAAAGAGCCTAAGTGTGGACAAAATCCAAATTTATTGAGCTACACTACTGGAATAATAATCCATGTATCCTACAGTAATTATACAGTAATAGAATATAAAATACTACCTATATATGAGGACGCTGTCAAAGTAAACAACGTAAGATAAAAAAACAGAAACAAGACATCAGGCACACAACAAAGACCCAAAGTCAGAAACCAATTTAAATGCTACCAGATGCAAAGCTAGATCTTCATACGAAGAAAAAACGATACATCGGATAGAAGATGCAAGACTAAATAACCAAACACCCCTAGGGTGAGGACATAACCATGGGGAAAGACAGAATAAATATTCTGTAATACATGTTAAACTCCCAAGAAATTTAATAAAAAATTTCAATAAAAAATAGCCAAAAAGCTTAAGAGTTTAACAGGAAGGGTTTGTGGGAGGCTAGGGAAGGAATACTTAACAAACAGTGGAATAATCATTATCAAATATGATGACGTCAGGCATATGTCCCAAAATTGGGAAACATGAAATAATTTTATAATTATTATAAAGTTACAGCTGAGTCCTGAACGTCAAAAACCACCGTTGAACACTTCCAACATCCAATAACAGCCTTGGATCCACCAATTCTTGCATTGATTTGTGTCTGGCATCTTCAAAAAAGGAGATTTTAAAGCACAGATGTCAGTTCATTGTTGCTGACTTTAGGGCCAAACAAAGAATGATGTTTGCGCCAATTCCGGTCACTTCCTGACGGTTGCACATGTGCAGAGAGTAAAAGTATGGAGGACCGGATAGGACATTTAATTTTCGGTTTTGCAAGCAAATTTTGGGGATTGGGGGTTCAAAATTTGTGTTTGGCCCTTGATAACTTTTGAGTTTGCACCAGCTAGTCTGGGCCATTGGTTTATAGTATAAAAATATTGCTATTCAATTTTAAAAAATTAAATCTACCCGTTTGATAGAATTTACCTCTCTTTACCTGGATATCGAAAAACGAAGTAGTGTGAACAAAAATTTTCCTGTAATGCCACAATGAATTTAGCTGTATTTTGTTTAACTCTTCCAAGCCTGGAAAATAAGCATGCATTTATTGCATGATTACAAATCAATACCTATGGCTAAGGAGGCATTTATAGTAAGTGGAAAAGGCAGACAACACTTGACTTGAAATGGCTGCTCATCCTACCAAGTTACAATGAAATCCCTTCATAAATATGACCTGAAGACTGTGCTAAAGGTTTTTGGGTTCCGGGTCTGGGCAGCCATCATGGTTGACTGACCGTTAAAAATGGCCGTTCTCACCAAGACATGACCCAAACCTGCACATGAAATTTAGTGATGATCAGACTCGGACAAGAACTACGGGTGCAGCCTGTGCTAAAGAAAATGTGAACGGACACAGACTCACAGACTTCCGAATGAGTGATGGCAATAGCTTATCTTGACTATCAAGTTATGTTAAAAATGAAGAATGCACAGATATTTTTGGATAGGTTCACAAAATGTTAAGCTTAAACTTCACATTTGCTCCATAAATGTTAAATTAAAGAGTTGTGTACTTTGTGGTACTTCTGCATTACTGACAGTTTTATTGGAAAAAAGAACTGTTTTTAATCATTAATTTAAGTTCGTACTGCATTTTCAAGAATGCCCACATATATTTGTGAATAGAGTTGAAAACAGTAAGCTGAAACTTAACATTTGCCTTTACAATTATTGTTTTTAATCAGTAATTGTGTTGGAACAAATTTTTGGTGGTTGGCAGCCATGTTGAAATGATGTCACTGTGCTGCTCACACCACCTCAGGGAAATTCACAGTGCCGTCACATGTTCTGTCCTGGTTGATTGATAAATTTGCTGTGACGGCACAAAACTGTGTGTTGTGACTGAATCAACCAGGCTCCAAGAGAATATGTCCTAAAAATATCCTGTTTTCTTTCTTGTTTTCATGTCATATCACAAACTATATTTGCAGATTCTTTACATTTCCTTGTCGTAGGTTTACTGCAGTCCAGGGCATCCTGAGAATTCAAGGAGGTGCTGGAACCTTGTGGCACATCAGATACAGAGAAACACGGTTCAGAGTAAAAATCACTATGTGCAAAGAGACAGAAATACACTGTGCAGATATTCTCCGCTCGAGAATGCAATAAACTCAACAGAATGATAAATTACAACAAAACAAACCACTCCAACACCAAAACTATCCATGCCAAGCTAAACTCATACACAGATAAGGGTGGACTATATGGGTGTTAGTGAGAAGATGCAATTTGTTCACTATGAAGGAAACTCTGAAGGCAACAAGCAGGACACATTCCCAACACTAATTAACCCAGTCCCCCTCCCCCCACCCCAAACATTTCACACCTAAAACAAGAGCACCGCTGGGCATTGCATCATACGCCTGTGAACTGTTCAAATTGTACCATTTTAACACATTTGCAATTTTTTTAGAGTGCGAGAAATTTATACTGGCATATATATATATATTACGGTCAGACTTTGAAATCAGTGATTTTGTGAAATGACAAAATTTTTTCAGTCATTTGAGAAAAAAGACTAACAAGTTTGAAGCCAATCGAAAAACAAATACTAAAGTTATCATCCGGAAACCAAATATTTGACGAAGAATTCTAAGTCCAACAGGGGCCATAATTCAGGCAAAAATTGTTCAGACCGACACCAAATTTTCGAACTTGACCTTTATTTTGTTGTGATTAAACCACATACCAAGTTTGGAGCCAAATTTGGAGCCGATCGGAGAACAAATACTAAAGTTATCATCCGGAAACCAAATATTTGACGAATTCTAAGTCCAACAGGAGCCATAATTCAGGCGAAAAATGTTCGGACCGACCCCATATTCGAACTTGACCTGTATTTTGTTGTGATTAAACCACATATCAAATTTGGAGCCAAATTTGGAGCCGATCGGAGAACAAATACTAAAGTTATCATCCGGAAACCAAATATTTGACGAATTCCAAGTCCAACAGGAGCCATAATTCAGGCGAAAAATGTTCGGACCGACCCCATATTCGAACTTGACCTGTATTTTGTTGTGATTAAACCACATATCAAATTTGGAGCCAAATTTGGAGCCGATCGGAGAACAAATACTAAAGTTATCATCCGGAAACCAAATATTTGACGAATTCCAAGTCCAACAGGAGCCATAATTCAGGCGAAAAATGTTCGGACCGACCCCATATTCGAACTTGACCTGTATTTTGTTGTGATTAAACCACATACCAAATTTGGAGCCGATCGGAAAACAAATACTAAAGTTATTGTTCAGAAACCAAACGGACAGACGGACGGACAACGCCATACTATAATACGTCCCGTTTTTCAAACGGGCGTATAAAAATCCCAATTCCTTTATATAGTTGGGTATCATAGAAAACTAGTCAACTATTCAGTGATCCTTTGTATGCATTACAGCATAAATGCCCAATACAAAACAGTTTTCCAAAATGCGAGGTCCCAGGATCCCCATAACTAAAACAGGTGGACTGATTCCTGATCCAGACAACAGGTCTCGTGTGTTACCAGACATATCAAACTATAGCCTGGGCAGAACCACAAAAATAATACCAGGCAAATGGCACCTGAGTGAAAGTGAATCTCTGGGAACCTTCATAAACTGCATCAAAGAGAAAAACATAGAAAAATATTGAAATATCTCCAATGAGAGAAGAAGTGGTGGTAGACTATCAGAATTATGTAATCAGCAAGGTCAATGATGAAGAGACCTGCACAGCCACACTGTGGTTTTCATTAGAAAATCATTGAGCACTTATCTCCTAAGGGCACAATTCTGACTTTGATCAATTTACTACAAGAGAACAGGTGTCTAAACATTTAGTCTCCAGGTTAATTCACAAGTTGGGAATGCAGTGGCTAAGTGGTTATGGCAATGGACTTCAAACCGAAGGGTCCATGGTTCAATCCCCACCAAGGGTAACTGCATTGTATAGTTGGGCAAGTCACTTAATACCAACTGTCCACGTAGGGGCACAGTGGCACTGTGTATTAAAGCATACTGCACATCGATGGTGTAGTTGTCTTCAACCAATGCCAATCCTGCTTGTGCAGAGAAAGTAGATTGGGGAGTCGCACAGTTGCTCGCCAATGCTCAGAGCTTCTCTCCAAGTACTCCTGCTTCCTCCACCTATAAAATAGTCTAACACAAGGTGACCCTGAATGTCAAAAGTGTCATGAAACCCTAATTAAAAAAAATCAAATTCATGAAGACAAAGCAGGAGTAAAATCAGCCACCTCCATGAAAGAAGCATAAAAATGACGGCAATTCAAAACATTGTCACTGGGGTTGGAAGGGATGGCACAACTTTACTTGGTCCCTGCATATATCTGGCATAAAAGAAAGACTCTTTCATCTGAATGACAGTGTATGGAAATATTGTTTAAAAATTGGATAGAGGGTTTTATAGTTCTGACAAACTTGCGAACTGAAAACAAATATGGTGAATTAAATCTGATGTAATCATTTGTCAAAGCTTTTTAAATTTCAGTACCTGATCAATAAACTATACTCACATCCTTATCAACAAAATGTGTCTTGTCTTTTTCTTGGTCAGGTCGTAAATGTAATATTGTGTCCACTGAAAAAAAAGAAATATCTAAATGTTACCAAATTATAGAATAAATGAAAACTGCTACAAGAGCAAACTGTAGTACTTTCATACATGGAAATTCAAATAAATCTGCATTAATATTCTAAACCTATAAACCCACAATATTGAGGCACTGTATGAGTTTTGTAGACAACTCCTGCACAAAATTCTTTTTTACTAGAGTGTATAAGGTCTCAGACCTATTCTTTTTCAAAACTGATTCATGTCAATTACCAGTAGTACCAGCTTATAAATTCTGCTAATCAAACAAAGAATATGCAATTTAATTTATAGCCTTTGATACTATGTTTAGCCATTCCATTCCTGTTGAGACATTTCACTGCAAGAGTTCTAAATATTTAGGTTTCAAAAATTACTTCACATTTCTTTATCTGATGACAAATTATGGGGGTGTCTTTTGGTCCTCTGAATAAATGGTAACAAGAATACAAGAAACAGCCTTTCTGGCCACAGGTCACCTGATCACAGCACCACCAAAGATTTTTTAACAATTAAGCATCTAGTTCAAGATCCAAATTCTTAGCCAAATGTGGCTCCTAGAGTCAGTCAAGCACTCTACCTTAAACAAAATAAAATCTCATGGGATACCAAAGTAATGTTTGCAATTTTTGTTAACCAAAACTAAAATTAGCAGTAGGAGTAGCTTCAACCTTAGAACCCACCTCCCCTTCAGAAAAATGCAAATATTTCAATCTTGATCATGAACAATAATTCCTAACAAACTGAAGACTGCTGTCAAGAACATATACTTTGAACATCAGCCAATTATAAGCAATAACTATTTAAACTTCTAATACTCTAAACTGAGAGGTGTGGGAGGAGGTGAGTCCCAAACATGGGCATACATTTTTCCCCGGCCAATTATCTGAACGTATAGCAAAAAAAGTCTGAAAAACTGATTCTCTTGAGTTTTCACATCATAAACTAAGTTCAAAATCAATAACTCTGCGAATAATCATCTGACCATGACAAAACTTAAAACTGGATTTGTAGGTATCCATGACAAAGCCACACACCAGAAATCAGCCAATCATCTTAACAATAGTGAAAAAAAAGTCCAGAAAACTGATTCTCTATTAATTTATTTATTTATTGGTGTTTAAAGTCACATAGTTCTGCACACTGGCTAATAATGACTACAACATGGAGATAAAGTCAAGGTCAGTCAATCGTTTATACCCCATGTTGCCCATTTTAAAGGATTCGCACCTCAAGCATTAGTGACCAGGGTCCAATTTTACCAGTAAAACAGAGCTTGTTTACCACAGTAAACAAGGACAGCTTCACTTCCTGGGGTTACCGCAGGGAACTGATTCTCTGAGTTTTGATATCATAAAATAAGTTCAAGAACAATAACCCTGCAAAAATCATCTGATAGGGACCAAACTTGAACTCGATTTGCAGGCACTTATGACCAAAGCCACATACCAGAAATCAGCCAATTATCTCACTGTATGGTGAAAAACAGTCCAGAAAACGGTTATTTAGAATGTTGGAAAGATGGAATGTTGGCTGGACAAGAGTAACACTATATGTGCCCAGTCATTTCATGGTGGGGGGCATAAAAATTGAAGAATCTCATCACTGCTTGAACATGTCTTTTTATTAGGGTTTAATGACACTTTGGGCAGCAAGGGTCACCTCAGGCCGGACAGATTTATGGGTGGAGGTAGCTGGAGTACTCCAAGAGAACCACTGAGCAGTAACAAGCAATTGTCAGACTCCCCATTGTACTAACTATGCACAATCAGGGTTAGCACTGGTAAAACACAAGTGCAGTATGCCTTGGCACAAAACACAACTGTACCCACTCTTGGGCAATTGGGATCAAGTGTTTTGCACAAGGACATAATGCAGTTACCCCTGCCAGGATCTAACTCGGGAACTTTCAGTCTGAAGTAGAATGCTGAAAACAATGAGCCAATGCACTCCCTTGATAATGGTTATTGGCACGAGTTCTACATGATTTAAAAAGCAACATTTATGAAACACTCAGTTTTAAAATTATCATAAAGCACTTTTCCTTCAAAGAAAGAAAAAAATTTTTCTGCCTAGTTATCAAGAAGCAGGATTAAAAAACAAAAAGGCTAATTTTAGCATATTAAATATGTGGAAGGCCATCGGATTGCCAATCCCCTATCACCTAGGTTCAATAAGAGCACAAACTCTCAAAGAAATATGGACACGACTGGTTCACAATCCCTTTCATGATATCAACAAAAAACCATGTATTATATTAACCGAAATTCGGAAAAATTCAACAGCTCCCATTTTGACATTGCTCCAAAGCCATGTGTGAAATTTGAAAATTATCGGGTGAGAGCGTGTTGCAGTCTGTGGGATGTGCTAAAGGAATTGAGGATGGGCAAACATACGGACAGATAGCAACTTATCCCAATAGCTCATACTTGAGATCAAGATGAGCTAAAAGGGGCAATAACTCTTAAATACTTGGATACACCTGGTTCATAATCGTTCATCATGAAAGATCTATATAATAAATTTGGGAAAAATGTTCCGAATGGTTTTCTTTAGAATATGATGATAAATGAAAGTGTCAATGACCCTGCAGCTTAACTTGACTGTGTGTTGTGTGTGCAATAAAAATAATTTGAGGTGTAGACTGTACTAAAGAACTGAGGGGTGGGTTAATGTGGACCTCACAGTTAATGTATGTCAACCAAAGTTACCAAGTTACTGTGAAATTATTCCAAAACGAGTCATCCTATCAAGTTACAATGAAATCCCTTCATAAATACAGCCTGTAGCCTGTGCTAAAGGTTTTCGGGCTTCGGGCCTGTGTAGCCATCACATCTGACCGATCGCAACCAAAAGGGGACGTCCTCATCTAGACATTATACTGAGTCATCCTACCAAGTTACAATGAAATCCCTTCATAAATACTACCTGTAGTCTGTGCTAAAGGATTTTGGGGTTTGAGCAGCCATCACGGTTGAATGATCGTGACCAAAAGGGGACATTCTCATCTAGACATTATATGGAGTCATCCTACCAAGTTACAATGAAATCCCTCAATAAATATGATCTGTAGACTGTGCTAAAGGTTTTCAGGTTTTGGGCTCGGGCAGCCGTCACGGTTGACAGATCACGACCAAATGGGGAAGTTCTCATCTAGACATTATATGGAGTCATTCTACTAAGTTACAAAGAAATCTCTCTATATTAAATAAGACCTGTAGACTGAGCTAAAAGTTTTTGAGTTTCGGGCTTGGGCAGCAGTCACGGTTGACAGATCATGACAAAAAGGAGACGTTCTCATCTAGGCATTATACAGAGTCATCCTACCAAGTTACAAAGAAATCTCTCCATATTAAATAAGACCTGAAGACTGTGCTAAAGGTTTTCGGGTTTTGGATTCGGGCAGCTATCACGGTTGACCGATCGCGACCACACGGGGGCGTTCTCATCGAGACATGACCTCAAACCTGCATATGAAATTTCATGACGATCGAACAAGAACTATGGGTTGTCTGTAGTCTGTGCCAAAGGAAAATGTGAACAGACTCAGAGACTCACAAACTAACCAACTTCTGCACACGTGATGGCAATAGCTTATCTCGACTTTGTCAAGTTAAGCTAAAAATGGGGAAGGATGCATAGATGGACAGAGCCCACTCCAGTATCCTGGGTTATTAAATTTTGTAATACTCATTTTCATCATCCCCAGTGAAATACATGACATTTATTACAAATAGTGTAGTGTTTTGGGTAAGAAAGCTTGTCTTGAATACTTTTTTTAGATAAAATGTTGAACAGGAATTTTACTTTGGAGTGTAAAAGCAGAAAAGCACAAAACTATTTACCATCTGTTTGATGATTCTTTAAAACATATCTTGTTATATCTAAATTTTCCCACACTATTAGTAGATCACAGGCACCCATTTCTAAAGCTTTTAATGTGTCGTCTACACCAAAACAATATTTTCCTGTGTCTTGTGATATTTCATCAAAATATCGCCCTGAAAAAGATAAACAATAAGCTGCCTTACAATAAAAAGTTTTTTATTGATTGCCACCTGCGAGAAATAAGGTTACACATTCAACATAAGAGTTAGGTTGACAGCTCAATGTCAAAGAATTGAAATTAGGCTATTAAAACAAGAGTAATGTGAAGCGTGGCATATGCCCCCGATGGTGTCATAATGCCATGGCACAAAAAATTTCCAAGTCGAAAGAGTGAAAAAGGGCCATAATTCTTGGAATTTTTTTTAGATGGAACCCGTTCCTTGTGTATATCTGTTCCCCCATGAGGGTCTATCAGTATACTAAAGGAGATCCAAATCCGACCGATTGGCTTTGAAATTACATTCCAAAACATTTGTACTGATGGACAGGTGTCTCCACTACATACCCCTGAATCCTACTTCAGAGGACAGGGATATAAAAAAAATTCTTGTTTCTCTGGCACCTCCATCATAGAAACTCTGCCTCATCACCTTTTTTTTAACTTGGAAATCTCTTCTATGACACTATTTTGCCCTTGCTGGATAAATATTTAACTAACTATACCTTGTTTGACAAAGCTCATAGAGCTCTGTCAAACACAATATAGTTTATTAAAATTTCACCTACATTATGGGAGTTTCGTAGCTGAAAACATTGGTATGCCAAGTCATAGTGTAACTAGTTAATTTCCGATTCCAACTATTTTCAGAACTGTTTTGTGAATAAACAAAAAAGAAAGCCTCCCTCCATTAGCCTCCCACACCACAAAATTGCCCGTGAAACAAGAATTTTTTTATAGGTTTTACTCTTCTGTTAATTATTTCATTAACTGTTTGACTAATAAGACTATCAGACATTTGCAAAAATATTTGCCGATTAACTAAAAATGTTAAGGGTTTGCTTACATAACATAATGCATGATTTTCATTGCATCAAGCTCAATTACCATGTTCAGTGAGGGGTACCATGTTTTCAAGACAAAAATTGAAATGAAAGTGTTAATGACAGTGCAGCTCAACTTGTTCCAAGAAGGAGCTGAACTAAACAGAAAGATCCAATAATGCCAAGTCATTCACTCACGTTTCTACAGAAAAGACATCACACCAAAGCTACATATGAAATTTGAAAAAGATCAGGTGAGAGGTCCGTTCTGTAGGGTCTGCTAATGGACTTGCTGACAATTTATATGCCAAATCCAAGATGGCCACCGAGAGCCATGTTTTTCAACGAAATTCAGAAAAATTTGATAGCTCCCATCTAGACATCACATGAAATGTACATATTCAATTTCGAAAAAGATGGGGTGAGGGATCTGGCCTGTGGGGTGTAGCACAGTGGAGCCCACTTAATTGGATATCCTTAACTGAATAACCCTGTTGATTGAATATAATTTCCCAACACAAAACCATTTACCATACCTCCAGTACAAATTTGCCCTGTTAATTGAATATAGGTTATAGAGTACACTCCTGTTAATGAAATAAATAATCTTGTAACCTGTCGAGAAATTACCTTTACACTCCCCAGTTTTCCTTTGTTTATAGACCTATTTGGCCTCAGTACATTCAATTCAGGAATTTAATCTATTATATCTTGTTTGACAGAGATCATGTAGCTCTGTGAAGATATAATAGAATAAATGCTAAGTTTATCTCTAGAATACAGGAAAGTGACACAATTTTTGTTAATTGAATAATCCTGTTAATTGAATAATTTTCATTGGCAAAGTGGCTATTCAATTAAGAGGATTCCACTGTAATGGGATTGTTGACAATTTATATGCCAAATCCAAGTCGAAAATTCACCAAAAATCAGAAACATTTTATAGCTCCCAACGAGACATCACACCAAAGCTATATATGAAATTCACAAAAGATCAAGTGAGAGATGCAGCATGTAGGGTGTGCTAATGTAATTGTTGTCAATTTGTATCCAAATCAAAGATGGCTGCTGGCGGCCATCTTTTTGACAGCAATTTGATAGCACTCATCTAGACATTGTCCCAAAGTTACATATGAAATTTGGGACTAATCGGTTGAGAGCTGCTGCCTGTAGGGTGTGCTAAAGGAATTGTTGGACAATTCATATCTAAATCCCAGATGGTTGCTGGTGACCATGTTTTTCAACAGAATTCAGAAAAATTTGATAGCTCCCATATCTGGACATCACACCAAAGCTACATATAAAATTTGACAAAGACCGAGTGAGAGATCTGGCCTGTAGGGTGTGCAAATAGAATTGTTGGCGATTTATATTCCAAATCTAAAATGGCCACTGGCGGCGATGTTTTTCAACAAAATTTGGAAAGATTCAACAGCTCACATCTAGACATTGCCCCAAATCCACATATGAAATTTGGGACTGATTGGGGAGAGCTATGGCCTGTAGGGTGTGCTAAAGGAATTGATTGAAATTTATATCCAAATCCAAGATGGCCACTGGTGGCCATGTTTTTCAAAAAATTCAAAAAAATTTGATAGCTCCCATCTTAACATTGTCCTAAAGACACATATGGAATTTGGAACTGATTGGGTGAGAGCTGTGGCGTATAGGTGTGTTAAAGGAATTGTGGACAGATAGACGTACAGACATACAGATGGACGACAGAGTGTCTCGCTCAAGGACACAATGCGGTTGCCGCAGGTGGGGTTCGAACCGAGGACCTCTCAGCTTGCAGCCTGCACCTCTACCAACTGAGCCACGGCACCCCTGCTAAAATGGATAAAAAGGTTCATGAAAATTCTAAAATTGATCTCACTGTCAAAAAAAGAGTAAAAGTAATACATGTCTTTCAATACGAAATGTGAGCATTTCATCTTTCCAAAATAAAGAATGCACATGATTTTGGTAACAGGCCTACTGAGAAAAAAAATCTCCAGGAAACTTTAGGACAATTTTCAGGGAAATCAATGGATTTCAGCAAAAAGTTTGATCTAGTTTTTCTTTCTTCTGAATAGTGGTGTTTCTGAACGTGAACTAACTTCAGAGAAACTTCAGCCTTTACTGACATTTTCTCTTTGTCCGTGAAGCATTATTTTGTCTTCACCTGTTTCAATTCATCTGGAATTTTCCAAGAATAGGAACTCTAACTGTGAATCATAAAGTTCTCCTGAAATATTATTTTATTATCAGTTCTGGTATGAATAAGGAAGCAGATTTCCAGGAAACTTTGGTGCCTGATGTCAACTTTGTGAGTTGGTTGCATATATTTTTCATGTTCTATACATTAAAACCTTCATTTTGATGTATAATTTGTGAACAGTTAATGTTTGTTTATGGAATATCAAACTTAGGAATTTCAAAGTAAACTAATTTTCCTCACTTATATAGCGCCATAACACAAACTTTTGCAACTACAATTAACTATCCCCAAAACAACAAAGTATTCTGACTGAACAGAAATAAAAATACCGTAAATTTGTATATATGGAATGGTTAATACCAAAAGGTAAGATGTTATTCAAATAGAATAAATACACAATAAGAAGTTAAGGCAGCACAATTTCCATTAACCCTTCACCTAACCTGAAAAGCAGACGACACTTGCAAAACAAGAGGCCCCAGGGGGCCAGAGGGCGCTCGCCTGACATGGTAGCCTAAATATCAATCCAGGGAATTGATTTCAACAAGTTGCATCTGCCCCTCCTAAGAAAAGCTTATACCAAATATCCAAAGATTCTGACCAGTGGATCTTAAAAAAAAGAAGATTTTTAAAGAATATTTCTCATATTGAACTAAGTGATAATTCGGGTTCCCACAGGGAGACAAAATAAATATGAACCCAGGGACTTGGCTTGAACAAACTTGAATCTCACCTCCAGTGGGATGCTGTATACCAAATATCAAAAGATTCTGACTGGTGGATATGATGAAGATTTTTGAAGAATATTCCTCTGTTGAACTAAGTTATAATTCAGACTCCCACAGGGAGCCCAAATATCAACCCAGGGACTTGGCTTGAACAAACATGAATCTTACACCCCTAAGGATGCTGCATACCAAATATCAAAGCTTTCTGACTCCTGGATCTGAAGATGATTTTTAAAGAAAATTTCTCATTTTGAAGCAAGTTATAATTCGGGCTCCCACAGTGAGCCCAAATATGAATCCAAGGACTTGGCTTGAACAAACTTGAATCTCACCCCCAAAGGATGCTGCATGCCAAATATCAAACCATTCCGACAGTTAAATCTGAAGAAGATTTTTAAAGAAAAATAGGCCGATGAAATCGTCAGATGTGTACCCATACGCGCAACTAGTAGAAAGCTGTATGACGGAGGGCCACCACAGATGCCGACATTATGTACACCATACAAGGTATGGGTACATATAGAAATGGATTGGAGGAGTGTCTAATTTGATGGATAAAGGGTTAATATCTCCGGATCAAATTATCAGATTTATATAAAAAACTATACAGCACAGCACATCAGTAACCTGAATAAATATATAAAGTAACATGACAATCGGATTGATATTTTTTGAGTTATCTCCTGCCAAAGGGATTGGAGGAATTTTCAATTTGAAGGATAAAGGGTTAATATCTCCGGATCAAATTATCAGATTAACACCAAAAACTATACAGCTCAGCACATCAGTAACCTGAACACAATTATAAAGTAACTTGACAATCCAAGTAATATTTTTCAAGTTATCAAATGCCAAAGGGATTGGAGGAATTTCAATTTGAAGGACAAAGGGTTAATATCTCAAGATTAAAATAACAGATTTACACCAAAAACTATACAGCTCGGTACATCAGTAACCTGAACACAAATATAAAGTACCTTCACAATCTAAGCAATATTTTTCAAGTTATCGAATGGCAAAGGGATTGAAGAAATTTTCAATTTGAAGGATAAAGGGTTAATATCTCAAGATTAAATTATCAGATTTACACCAAAAACTGTACAGCTCGGCACATCAGTAACCTGAACACATATATAAAGTAACTTGACAATCCAAGTAATATTTTTCAAGTTATCGAATGCCAAAGGGATTGGAGGAATTTTCAATTTGAAGGATAAAGGGTTAATATCTCGGGATCAAATCATCAGATTTACACCAAAAACTATACAGCTCGGCACATCAGTAACCTGAACACAAATATAAAGTAACTAGACAATCCAAGCAATATTTTTCAAGTTATCAAATGCCAAAGGGATTGGAGGAATTTTCAATTTGAAGGATAAAGGGTTAATATCTCAGGATCAAATTAACCGATTTACACCAAAAACTATACAGCTCGGCACATCAGTAACCTGAACACAAATATAAAGTAACTTGACAATCCAAGCAATATTTTTCAAGTTATCAAATGCCAAAGGGATTGGAGGAACTTTCAATTTGAAGGATAAAGGGTTAATATTTCAGGATTAAATTATCAGATTTACACCAAAAACTATACAGCTTGGCACATCAGTAACCTGAACACAAATATAAAGGAACTTGACAATCCAAGAGATATTTTTCAAGTTATCGAATGCCAAAGGGATTGGAGAAATTTTCAATTTGAAGGATAAAGGGTTAATATCTCAGGATCAAAATAACAGATTTACACCAAAAACTATACAGCTCAGCACATCAGTAACCTGAACACAAATATAAAGTAACTAGACAATCCAAGCAAAATTTTTCAAGTTATCGAATGCCAAAGGGATTGGAGAAATTTTCAATTTGAAGGATAAAGGGTTAATATCTTGGGATCAAAATAACAGATTTACACCAAAAACTATACAGCTTGGCACATCAGTAACCTGAACACAAATATAAAGTAACTTGACAATCCAAGCAATATTTTTCAAGTTATCGAATGCCAAAGAAAATGGATACGGACGCGGGATGGACAGACTAACGGACGGACAGACGGATGGACAAAGGATGGACGAGCGACGGATGGTCACCCCTGACGCCGGCATTATGTGTACCATACATAGTATGGGTACACATAAAAATTCCTCATATTGCACTAAGTTATAATTTGGGCTTCCACAGAGAGCCCAAATATGAACCCAGGGACTTGGCTTCAACAAACTTGAATCACATCCCCCAAAGGATACTGCGTACCAAATATCAAAACATTCTGACTGCTGGTTCTGAAGAAGAAGATTTTTAAAGAAAATTCCTCATTTTGAACTAAGTTATAATTCGGGCTCCCACAGTGAGCCCAAATATGAACTCAGGGACTTGGCTTGAACAAATATCAAACCATTCCGACTGCTGAATCTGAAGAAGTTGATTTTTAAAGAAAAATTCCTCATATTGCACTAAGTTATAATTCGGGCTCCCACAGGGAGCCTAAATATGAACCCACGGACTTGGCTTCAACAAACTTGAATCACACACCCCTAAGGATGCTGCATACCAAATATCAAAACATCCAGACTGCTGGATCTGAAGAAGACAATTTTTAAAGAAAAATTCCTCATATTGAACTAAGTTATAATTCGGGCTCCCACAGTGAGCCCAAATATGAACCCAGGGACTTGACTTGAACAAACTTGAATCTCCACCCCCCCCCCCCCCCACGCCCCCCCCCCCCCCCCCCTCAGGATGCTACACACCACATATCAAAACATTCCGACTGCTGGATCTCAAGAAGAAGATTTTTAAAGAAAATTCCTCATTTCGAACTAAGTTACAATTCAAGCTCCCACAGTGAGCCCAAATATGGACCTAGGGATATGGCTTGAACAAACTTGAATCTCATCCCCCTAAGGATGCTGCATACCAAATGTCAAAACATTCCGACTGCTGGATCAAAAGATTCTGATTGGTAGATCTGAAGAAGATGTTTAAAGAATATTCCTCATACTGCACTAATTTAAACATTTGGGCTCCCATAGAGAGCCCAAATACGGACCCAGGAATTTGGTTTCAATAAACATGTGAAGTAATCTTCCAAAGATGTTATATGAGAAATTTGAAATCTTTTGTAGCAGTGGTTTGGGAGAAAAGTAGTCTTAAATGTTTTTCCCATTACCCACAGTGTTAAAAAATGCTGACTCAGCACTTTTTCAAAGTCCCAGAAAAGTACCTCATGATAAAACCAATAGCAATTTTTTTTTTACCATTCCATTCTGTTGGTCCTAAGGAAGCTTTACACCAAATAAGAATTATCAGTGCCGTGTAGTTTTGGAGATATGGGCGTTTTAATTTTTTTCTATTTTTAGCTCCTGCGGTTCCCATGGGGCGACGTGAAAAAAAATTTTGGCATAAATTAAGTACTTATGACCCAATAAGCCCTCATGTCAAATTTGGTTCAAATCTGCCTCTCGGTTAGGAAAGTTAAAAAATTTATAGTAATTTATATATTTTTTATACTTACCAATGACCCAGACTTAGCTGGTGCTAACTCTAACAAAACCAGGGCCAAACACAAATTTTGCCCCCCAATCCCCAAAATTTGCATCCAAAACAAAAAGAAATCATGTCCTAAAGGACCTCCATACTACGCCTCTACTGCGCATGCGCAGTTCCGCAGACGTCCCGAAATTGGCGTCAATTATCATTCTTACTGGCAGTGCCTGGTCAGCGCTATGTACTCAGCGGGGAGGCAAGAGTTCCCAACTCCTGGGAGGGCCATCCCCGTCTGGGTCATTGGTAAGTATAAAAAATATATAAATTACTATAAATTTTTTAACATTTTTATACTGCACCAATGACCCAGACTTAGCTGAATAGTAAACAGGCTGGAGGGCCTAGGACATAGAGGAAAATCCAATAAGCTCAACTATATAATAAAGAGATAACCCCTTAAGGAGAAAAGGAGTATTAGGCTTTACATGTATCTTTCTTATTTAATATTAAATTAGAAAGATACAATACCCTTAATAATTGAGCACCATAATATTCATGTTCTCCATTAACATCCAGTATATCCCTTATACTAATTATTTTTAAAGTAAGCCAATAAATAAAGTAGTCCAGAGAATTGAGACACTTTATAGTCATTTAAAAGTGTCCGAGTATTGTATATTAAAGCCCGTTTGACACTTGACATATACAAATGCTTCACACCGAGCTACACTTTAAAAATAAGACATGAATGAATTTTAATATTAATATTACACTTTAAAACCATCCCGGAAGCGACTCAGAAATACTGACTTGGAGGAGGCATTCCCTTGCTTTTCACTATAAAGCAGGTGACCTAAGGGAACACCCGCCCGCCCGCCACCCCCCCCCCCCCCCCTTCCCCTTGCCCTGGGTCAAATAGCCCTGAGCGAAGAGGGCAGCCGGACGGAGTCACTGCCGGAACAGAAAGCCTGCATAACTATAGTTGCAACTGTTTAGTGGACGACATTCTGAGCAACAGACAACGGACCTAAACAATGCAGGTCTCCAGAAATGGACTCAATATTTCTGAGATAAAAATTTGTGAATGTGGATGGCTGAGACCAATAAGCAGCCTTCATTAAATCTGTAATAGCAACACTATTAGCATAAGCCCAAGAAGTAGCAAGAGCTCTTACTTCATGAGCGGAAATCTTAAGCACAGACTGCTGAGAAGATAAACTCTCATAAGCAGTACGGATAGTTAATTGAATCCATCTAGCAATAGAATGGACCGAAATGTCCTTTCTATTAGGCATGAAAGACAGAAAGAAACGTTTTTGTCCCTTTCTGATAAACTGAGATCTCTGTTTATAGATACGTAACGCTCTAACAGGACAGAGTAAAGGCCTACGCCCGTCTGAAGACGGAAGAGCCTTAATAACAATAGGTTCCGGATATTTATTAGGAGCCTGATTCTTAGCTAAAAAATCCACATTAGTAGTGAAGGTGATAGTGTTCCCGACACTACGATAGTGAGAATCATCCACCGACAGTGCATGAAGCTCACTGACTCTTCTAGCAGAAGAGAAAGCTAAGAGAAAAGCTGTCTTATAAGATAAGAATTTGAAATCTACTGTCCCAAGAGGTTCAAATGGCTTTTCCTTCAATTTAAGAAGAACCCAAGCTAAATTCCATTTAGGAATTAATCTAATAGTTCTGGGTCTATTTATCGAAAAGTTTCTAACCAACTTAGATAAAGAGACATTAGATCCAATTTGTAAACTATCATGATGTGCATAGGTATCAGATAACATAGACCTATAACCCTTTATAGTAACAGGCTGCAGTTTGATTTCGTCAAACAAGTATACTAGAAAGTTTGCAATGTCTGGTATAGAGGGATCGAATATATCTACAGAATGATCCCTACACCAACGACGAAAAACCTTCCACTTAGCCGCATAGTTTAGCGAAGAGGAGGTCCTCCTACAGTTAGAAATCGCGTCCACTGCTCGTCCTGTAAAGTGCTTGCCATACAAGAAGGACCGCACAACGGAAAAACGTGAAGGTTGAGACCTTGCGGGTTGTGATGGAGTTGGCGCGATTTCCCCTGCGAAAGAAGATCCTCCCGTGGAGGAAGCTTTCGCGGTAAGTCCCACAACAGACACCTGAGTAGATTTATCCACGGTCTCTGTGGCGACAGAGATGCTACCAACAGAATCTTGCATTGAGATTGTTTTATCTTTAGCAATACTTGTCGAATTAACGGCACTGGAGGATACGCATATCCTATCATTCCGTCCCAAGGGATCAACAGAGCGTCTACTGCAAATGCTCTTGGATCCGGACACGGAGACACATACGTCTGCAACTGATTGTTGAGATGTGTCGCAAATAAGTCTATCATTGGCCGTTCCCATTGGTAGCAAATCTGATTGAATACTTGTTTGTTGAGAGTCCATTCCGACGGCAACAAGCGACCCTTTCGTGAAAGGGAGTCTGCTAGCACATTCAGACGACCCGGTATGTGACGGACCGAAAGAAGAACGTGATGTTCTAGCGCAAACAGAAGGATTCTTTCCGTTAGATTGAACAACGGAACTGAATGAGTGCCTCCCTGATTCCGTATATACGCCACTACTGTCGTATTGTCGGATAGGATTTGGACATGAACATTGCGAATAATGTCCATCCAGTGACGTAACGCAAGCCAAATTGACATCATTTCCTTGATGTTTATGTGCTTGCACAGGAATTGCGGATCCCAAAGACCCTGGCATCTCGAATCCGTTGGGATTAATGATGCACCCCAACCTGTTTGACTGGCATCCGTCATAATGGTAAAACTCGGATCCGGCAACTGCAGCGGAACTCCCTGAGTTAACCACTGAATGTTTGCCCAAGTCTGAATCTCTTGTTTCACTTGATCTGACAAGAGAACGTCTACGTCGAGCGAATGAATTTTCACACTCCAATTCTGAGTCAAGAAAATTTAAAGAGGACGTGTGCGTAACCGCCCCATCGGAATGAGATCCGCAGCGGCTCCGCACAGACCTATCAGTCTCATAAATTCTCTCGCTGTGACTTTGTCTGCGTGCAGACAATAGCGAGCGTAACAACTGACTAATTTCGCTCTGGTTAACGGCAGACGAACGAGATTGTTGTGCGTCTCAAAGCTCATTCCCAGATGAGTGAATGACTTGGACGGCACCAGATCCGACTTCTCCTCGTTTACTATAAAACCGAGACGTCGGAGCAATAGAAGTAGATTCTGAACATCGTTCTGAAGCGTTAACTCGTTGCCGTACCTCTGAAGAATGTCGTCCAGGTAGGCAGACGTTACCGCAGACGAATGAGCTCGGAAATAGATCATTACCGAGTTCATTACCCGAGTGAAAGCCCAGGGTGCTAGATTCAATCCGAAGCACATCGCCCGGAATTGATACACCACTCCTAGGACTGCGAAACGTAGATACTTTCGGAATGTCGGATGTACCATGACGTGAAAGTACGCATCTTTGAGATCTATGCTTGTTGCATAATCGTTCACCCGAATACTCGCTCTGACCGACCGAATCGTCTCCATATAAAATTTCGGAGCGACAATCAGCTTGTTTATCCAGCTCAAATCTATGACTGGACGGAACGAGCCGTCTGGTTTCGGAACCAGAAATAGATGGCTGTAGAATCCCGGAGTTTCCTGGTTTTCTACAACCTCTACCGCGTTCTTCATTAAAAGAGACTGCACCTCTGATAACAGAGCGTCTCTTTTCTGCGGATTTGACGGAAGTTGAGTCCACTTTGGACTGCGAGTTAATGGAGGCTTTCGTTTGAAGGATATCTTTAGACCTTCCGAAGTCACTCCTCTCACACAAGGGTCGTCCGTAATCGACGCCCATTCTTGTGAAAAGCTCGACAACCTTCCGCCAACCGGTACGCGATAGAGGTTTAAGCCATCACCTCCTGGACCTGCGAGGCCTTCGGTAGGAGAAACCACGTCCTCCACGACCCGCACCTCGCCCCGTCGACCTCGGGGCGTCGACCAATTGTCCCGGCCCGAAGGACGTCCCGAACGAGAGTCGCTACCCTGACGGTCTCGAATAAGACCAAGAGGACCCACCGGAACCTCTATAGGAACCTCTCTTGGGCGCATTAGACCCAGAAGTGCCTGTCTTATTCTTGTCTGCTGTATCCGGCTTCTTAGAGGCAGATTTGAACAACAGAGAATCCGAAGCTTTCTTTATAATTTTAACATAAATAGCAGAAAGCTTGCCGTCAAAGAGAAGTTCTCCGGAGACCGAAGCGACTTCTTCACCTTAGAATCCACAAGTGTGGATGTAGCTAGGGCTGCGTCACGTCTAACCAACTCCAGATTTGCCACTGAAAGGGCGGAGTTACACATGGAATAAGCTACTGCCCTTGAAAGAAGTCTTAAAGAGGATTGTATATCCTGAAACTCTTTCCCTTGAAGGCGCAGTGCTAACACCTTAGTAAGGTGATCTGCGTAAGATAAGGCATCTAAATTGGCTCTGTCAGACGCAATAGCTGTTTCCAACACCGCGGTTGGAATAGAAGCCGACGACGGTAATGATAGCTCTAAGTCTTCCGCCTCGTCGTCCATACGCAGAGGAACTCTCGGGATACCCTGTCCTGCCGTATCGAATTTATTCCTTGCGTTAATGAAAGGCAGGTTGAGAGTATTAGCGGACAAGAAACCTGCTTTCCCCGTCTTGGAAGCAAGTTTAAATATAGCGTCGTTCAATAATTCAAATGTTCTTGCAACATTATTGGACTGCGACGGAAACTCGGGAGCGATGTCCCTGTACCGCTCAAAAAATTCAGAGTCCAATGACGCTATAATCCTCTTGTCCGGAACCGCAGCAGTCTGGCCCGACGGAACATCTTGAGGGAGAAAGTGCCGGATGAAGTCCACGGCAGCTTTATGTTGTTCCGAAAGGGATAGCTCCAAATCATCCGTATCCCTTTCACCATCCGGTCGGACCTCATGATGTTCCCGGTCGTCCGCCCCCGATGCTTCGGCGGAGTGTACCGACCCAGCGCCGTCGGATAATTCTCGATCCGACACCGTTTCTGTCGGCTGCTGGGATGCTGCGATAAGCTGTGCTATCTGCACAAGAATGTCCGGCGTCGAGACCTGCGGTGGCGCAGTCTTCCGCTGCTTCGCCGAGGGCAGCTCCGCATCAGATGGCTCCCGCATACTGTTTCTATGCGAACGTCCGGAGTCCATCGGTCTCGAATCCCTGGCTGCCGGATGGTGTGACCTGGTCGCTGTAACATCCTTGATCGGCGAAGCTGGTAATATATCGGCAGTCACGCAGCCAAGGTGCGGTCGTGTGCGCTGACGAGAGAGAAGAAGAAGCCTTAGCAGTCTCCGCGGACTGCCTATACAACGGAGCATCCCGAGCGACGGACGTATGCTCCGCTTGCGACACATTTTGTACCACAACATCTGGTCCCAGATGTTGTTGTACGAGAGAGGGGCCTCTCTCGCTCGCGGCCCGGTTGGACCTGGACGAGCTGGGAACCGGACTCAAAGGCTTCCTCCGTTCTCGTTTACTATCCGCCGTCACTGGGTGTGCACCTAGTATGTTTATAGTGCTCGCATCACCCAAAATTTCCTCCTGGACCGCATCGGACGAACCCGGCTGCCGAACCATTCGGTGAATGGACGCTACACCGGGCGAGCTAGCGGATGACATTTGTCTAATCTCCATGAGCACTTTTGCCGCTAGCTCTGAATTCATTTGTGACAACAGACGCACACTAGTAGAAGATAACATGGAAACATCACCCTGTTCTTGTTCCTCTGAAATAGAAACTGAGAGAGTAGAGTGACCTTGCGGAGAAAGAGCCGGCATAGCCCTTTCTTCAGAAACAACATACCGTGACACACGTTTCCAATGTTTATCATCCCAAAATTGACATATAGGACAGGGATTAGTGCAAGAACACTGACTACAATTAATACAATGATCATGAAAGTCAGAGGAAGATTTCTTCCCATTACAATTTGAACAAACTCCTTTCATTGTGAAAAGTCAACAACAAGTCCTAGTTACTCGCACAAACCCCTGACACAAAGATACATAATAACATGATCCATTAATAAATGAAAAAACAATTGCAAATCAAAATAATTTTGAAAAAATATTTTTTCAGAGAAGCCCAAGTTGCTGAAAAGTAACGTTGAGCCCCGATGGATCCGATGGCAAAGTGTGGTCAAAAATTTTAAATTTATATTAAATAATTAATGAGACACTTACGGATAATATAAAGGTATCTTATAGTGAGATAAACTACAGCAAAGGCAAACAGCCCCCCTCAAAAAAAGGCTGTTGCCAATGTAAACAAACAGTGTAAAACACCAGAAAACATGACTCCAGGCACTGAAAAAACTGGCCCGGAATCAGTCATCAAAATTACAGTCTATCTGATGCAAAACAGAGACTCCCAGAGGAGAATCTGCAGAACATCAGATGGAAGATGCAGAACACAACGTTTATACACCCATGGGTGAAAACGTAACTATGGGGAAAATAACAGAAAACATTCTGTATCCAAGCAACTCTCCCAGGAAAATTTTAGAAATGAACTTTCTCAAAAATATGCCAAAAGCATGGGAGAATTGCAAGGGGGGACTTTAGAAGGCTAGGGGAGAGGAAACACTGAATAAGCAGTGCAACATTTAGCAAGAATGACAACAAGAGGCCCATGCCTCGAAAATAGGCAACTTAACATAATTTCATCAAAAAATTTTAAGTACAGCCCTGATATTTTTTTGTCACTTCTTTTTCCTCTCCTCCTTCTATCCTCCTTAGAATCACCATTTCTCCAAAAATTACGTGTCTGGCATCCTTTAAACTGAGATTTACAAGCACAAAGATCAGTGAGATGTTGACTGATGAAGGGCCAAACAGAGAATGATAATTGGCGCCAATTTCGGGACGTCTGCGTCACTGCGCATGCGCAGTAGAGGCGTAGTATGGAGGTCCTTTAGGACATGATTTCTTTTTGTTTTGGATGCAAATTTTGGGGATTGGGGGGCAAAATTTGTGTTTGGCCCTGGTTTTGTTAGAGTTAGCACCAGCTAAGTCTGGGTCATTGGTACAGTATAAAAATATAGAAATTTTGGGATAGGCAAAAATTTGTGCCCCTCCCATAACGACGGCAAATATAACCCCACAAACTTCTCTTGAACAAATCTGAGTCTACACCTAAAAAGGAAGCTGCACACCATATATCAAGTCTCTGCTACTGCTGGTTCATGAGAAGAAGATTAAGATTTAACCACACTTTTTGGGCGTGGCCCTACCAAGGGGCGAGGCAACTTGATTTGAACAAAATCAAATTGCGATGTCATAAACTATTATCTCAAATATCAATTAAATTGGTTCAGTGGTTTGGGAGAAGACGACGCAAACACCATGTTCACGGACGACGGATGGTGAGTGATCACTCTTGCTCTCCTGACTGAAAGTCAGGTGAGCTAAAAAGTTGGGGCTGAAAATCTCCATCAAATCCCTCAAATATACTTGAAAATAAGGGTTATCTACTGTATCAGTAACCCAGAAAGACATATGGATGCAAAAACTCACATTAACACAAACTTTTACAATCTAAAATATTTTCCAATCAGATTATCATTCTCTGCCAAAAAAGACTATGCAATACTCATAACTACCGTTACAGTGGGGGAATGCGGCGGCTCAATGGTAGAGTGTTGGACTTCTATGCTAGAGGTCCCAAGTTCGATCCCTGTCTGGGACGACCCACGCTGTGTCCTTGGGTAAGGCACTTTATCCCAGTTGCCTACATGGTGGGATGATGACGCCGTGTCGTTGGTGCATGTGTCTTCAACCACTGTAACCCTGCTTCTCTCCGGGTATTCCAGCTTCCTCCACCCGTAAAACTGTCACGGTCACGATTAGCCATTGTGCATAAGTATGTGACCATAAACACCAAATGAAAGTGTCAATGACACTGTAGCTCAACTTGTCAAGACAAAGACATGTACATGTATATTATGTGACAGAGCAATGACAAACATCTAGGTAATAACCTGATAACAAAGGTACATATAAAGTATTGTAACGGTCTGTACATAAATACTGACCGTTGCCTGTAACAAATGTATAGGTAAAGTATTGTAAAGGTGGGTGACAGTCAGATGCTAAACTAGAAAAGAAATCTTTGAGTCCCAGAGTGGGTCTGACTGAACCCCAAAATATTTGTTCTCACAGCACAGTGATAACAAAGGCACCCCAAAACACACTTATTCCTGTCCCAAGGTGAAAACAAAGGTACCCAAGAAGTTTCGTGAAGATCAGTTCACAAATATGAGCTGTGTAGAAGTTGTGACAAAAAACTGATTGGACCTAATTTCGGTACAAAATGGCCACTGGCAGCAATCTTGAATTTTGGACCGCACCCAGAAACACTCGTTCTCGTCCCAAGGTGATAACAAAGGTACCCAAGAAGTTTTGTGAAGATTGGTTCATAAATACAGCCTCTAGCCCGAGCCGTATTGACATGTGCACTTACAGTGTATAAGTAGCACTGAATAAATCAAAGTTCATCTAATTTGCATAATTTCTGCACGAGAAAAAAACCTGTACTATATGTGATGTATTCCATGTTACTAAACATTCATACAAAAATTTATTCAAATCAGAACTTTCATACAGAAGTTCTGTACAAAAGACTGATTGCACTAATTTTGGTACAAAATGGCTGCTGGTGGCCATCTTGAATTTCGGACCACACCCAAAAACACTCGTTCTCATCCCACGGTGATAACAAAGGTACCCAAGAAGTTTCGTAAAGATCGGTTCATAAATACAGCCTCTAGCCTGAGCCGTATAGAAGTTGTGTACAAAAAAATGATAAGACCTAATTTCGGTACAAAATGCCACTGGCAGCCATCTTGAATTTTGGACCGCACCCAGAAACACTCGTTCTCGTCCCAAGGTGATAACAAAGGTACCCAAGACGTTTCGTGAAGATCAGTTCACAAATATGAGCTGTGTAGAAGTTGTGACAAAAAACTGATTAGACCTAATTTCGATACAAAATGGCCACTGGCAGCCATCTTGAATTTTGGACCGCACCCAGAAACACTCGTTCTCGTCCCAAGGTGATAACAAAGGTACCCAAGACGTTTCGTGAAGATCGGTTCATAAATACAGACTCTAGCCCGAGCCGTATTGACATGTGTACTTATTGTGTGTAAGTAGCACTGAAAAAATCAAAGTTCATCTAATTTGCATAATTTCTGCATGAGAAAAAACCTGTATTATATGTGATGTATCCCATGGTACTAAACATTCACACAAAAAATTATTCAAATCAGCGCTTTCATATGGAAGTTCTGTACAAAAAACAGATTTCTGCATCGTCGGTACAAAATGGCAGCTGGCAGCCATCCTGAATTTCGGACCGCACCCAAAAACACTCGTTCTCGTCCCACAGTCATAACAAAGGTACCCAAGAAGTTTCGTAAAGATCGGTTCATAAATACGGCCTCTAGCCCGAGCCATAGCAGCTTGGCACTTACAGCTCTGAAAGTAACACTAAATAAATCAAAGTCACGTCTAATTTGCATAATTTACAGACGAGAAAAAAACCCGTATTATATGTGATGTATCCCATGGTACTAAACATTTATACAAAACTTTATTCAAATCAGAACTTTCATACAGAAGTTCTGTACAAAAAACTGATTTTTGCATCATCGGTACAAAATGGCTGCTGGCAGCCATCTTGAATTTCGGACCACACCTAAAAACACTCGTTCCCATCCCAGGGTCATAACAAAGGTACACAAGAAGTTTCGTAAAGATCGGTTCATAAATACGACCTCTAGCCCGAGCCATAGCCAATTGTTGACGTATGGACAGACGGACAGATGGACAGACGGACAGACGCACGACGGGCCATGACAATAGCTCAAATTTGACTTCGTCAAAGTTGAGCTAAAAATAAATAATTAAATATACTGTTACAGTGGAACCCTGTTAATTGAATAGCCACTTTGCCAACGAAAATTATTCAAAAGCAGGAGTATTCAATTAACAGGGATTGTGTCACTTTCCTGTATTCTAGAGATAAACTTGGCATTTATTCTATTATATCTTGTTTGACAGAGCTCATGAACTGAGGCCAAATAGGTATATAAACAAAGGGAAACTGGGTAGAGTCAGGGTAATTTTGTGACAGGTAACAAGATTTTTTATCCAATTAACAGGAATTTACTCTAGAACCCATATTCAATTAACAGGTCAAATTTGTACTGGAGGTATGGTAAATGGCTCTGTGTTGGGAAATTATATTTAATTACCAGGGTTATTCAGTTGAGAGATATATAATTAAGTGGCCTCCACTGTATTACTATTTATTGAAAACATAACATTTAAATTACTTCTTGCAAAGTGCTTGGAACGTTCTCGAAGAAAAAGTCTTAAGAAACTAGTATCTATTATATAAATAGGGAGTGTGTGACTTCTTTCATTTCTGCATCTGTGCCTGTGCTCAGATAGAAATTCAAGCTTTATCTCCCCTGAAATAAAATGCAACTGGAAATTTTATGTCTCATAGGCAGGGCTATCGATCCTGGGACAGGTCAGCCTGTTAGTTATCAATAAAGGAAAAAGATTTCCTTTTAGCTATCCAACAAGAATGCCTCAATGATGACTAAGTACAATGTTTCCATTCACTCAAGACAACTTTCAAAGATTTTCAATGATCACCCTAGCAATTTCCAGGTTTTCAAGATCAGACCTTGAATTTAGAAATAAAAATTTCCATGATATGCAAGTTTTTTTCAAGACAGGTACGAACCGTATGAATGACAACGGGCCCCACAGCGCCTGAAGCGCTCACCTTGAACAGAACCCGATATAAACAGAGACCAAAAATTAATCTACATTAAGCAATTAATCTACATAGGATCCATTGTCAATCCTTGAGCCCCTAAGGAATGACGAAAACAGTCCAAGCAGTTTTCTTCATTTGATCATTATGTAAAAAGCAGAACTCCCCTATGAAGCCCCTTGATACAGCCTATGTGGATTAATATTAGTTATACACCTCTAGAGGGTACTGAATACAAAGTTTTAATTCTTCAGCTACATGGCCAATTCCGGTTCCCATAGGGAGCCAAAATATTGACCCAGGCACCCGATATGAACAAAGTTGAATCTGACATCCCCCCCTCCCCCCCACCCCCAGGATGTTGCATAACAAATATGAAAGCATTCTGAATGGTGGATCTGAAGAAGAAAATTTTAAAAGAAATTTCCTCATATTGCACTAAGTTAAAATTTGGGCTACCATAGGGAGCCAAAATATTAACCCAGGGACCCAATTTGAACAAACTTGAATCTGACTCCCTAGAAATATAAACGAAATAGGAAAAGGATTCGGACTGGTGAATCTAAGAAGATTTTTGAAGAAATTTCCTCATATTTCAACTAAGTTAAAATTTGGGCTGCCATAGTGAGCCAAAATATTAACCTAGCGACCCAATTTGAACAAACTTGAATCTGATTCCCTAGCATTGTTGTATACCAAATATGAAATCCTTCTGACTTGTGGATCTGAAGAAGATTTTTAAAAATTATCCCCCATATTGCACTAAGTTAAAAATTTGGGCTCCTGTATTGAGCCCAAATATGAAAAAACCAAGAGGCTTCATTTTGACAAACTTGTATCTGACCCAAATATGGATGCTGTATACCAAATATCAAAAGATTCTGACCATTGGTTCTGGAGAAAAACTTTTTTTTAAATTTAATTTTTGCAAATATGCTGACTCAGCATTTTTTTCGTTGAGACCTTCCGGGTTGTAATGCAGGCGCGTGACTTTCCCTGATAAAGGTCCTCTCGCGGAGGAAGCTTCTGGGGAACGTCCCGTAACAGACACCTGAGAAGAATGATCCACAGTTTCTGTGATGACAGAGGTGCTAATAGAAGAATTTTGAAATGAGATTGTTTGATCTTTAACAGAATCTGCTGAATCAACGGAGTTGGAGGATATGCATATCCTATCATTCCATCCCATGAGATTGACAAGAGCGTCTACTGCATACGCTCAATGGTCTGGACATGGTGACACATACGTCTGTAACTGATTGTTCAGATGTGTCACGAACAGATCTATCATGGGTCGATCTCACTGGTAGCAAAATTGTCTGAATACATGCTTGTTGAGCATCCACTCCGATGGCAACAGGCGACCTTTCTGAGATAGTGAGTCTGCTATTACGTTCATATGACCCGGTATATGACTGATAGACAGTTGAACATGTTGATTCACGACATACAGGAGAATTTTTTCTGTTAGTTCGCATAATGGAATTGAATGAGTGCTGCCCTGGTTCCTGATGTATGCTACGACTGTCAAGTTGTCCGACAATATCTGAACATGAGCATCCGCTAGAATGTGAATCCAATGTTGTAGCGCTAACCATAACGACTTCATCTCCTTGATGTTTATGTGTTTCTCTAGAAACCGAGGGTCCCAAAGATCCTGACACTTCAAGTCTGTCGGGCTCAGGGTCACGCCCCAACTCATCTGACTCGCATCCGTCATAATCGTGAAAGCCGGAACCGGCAGTTGCAGCGGAACTCCCTGAGTTAACCTGAATATCTGCCCAAATCTGGTCCTTTTGTTTTACTAGGTCCGTTAAAACAATACTGGTCTCGAGCGAATGCGTCTTCACACTCCAGAATATTTGGAGAGGATGTGTGTGTAGGCAACCCATCGGAATAGGACCCGCAGCCACTCTGCACAGCCCCATCAGACGTATGAATTCCCTCGCTGTTAATGCGTCTGAGAGTGTAGAAAAAAGCGAGCATAACAACTGACTAATTTCGCTCTGAGTAACGGCAGACGAACCAGGTTGTTGTGAGTCTCGAAGCTCATTCCCAAGTGAGTGAACGACTTGGACTGAGCTAGATCCAACTTTTTCCGAGACGTCGCAGCACTAGAAGCAGACTCTGAACATCGTTCTGAAGAGAATAATTTTGTTGCCGTATCTCTGAAGAATGTCGTCCAAGTAAGCTGACGTTACCACAGACGAATGAGCTCGGAAGTAAGACATTACCTAGTTCATTATTCGAATGAATGCCCAGGGAGCCAGGTTCAGACCGAAGCACATCGCTCGGAACTGATATACTTTCCCTTGTACGGCGAACCGCAGGTACTTTCTGAATGACGTATGTACAAGGACATGAAAGTATGCATCCTTTAGATCTATGCTTGCCGCATAGTCGTTCACTTGAATACTCGCTCTTACCAACCAAATGGTCTCCATGTAGAACTTCAGAGCCACGATAAGCTTGTTTATCCAGCTCAAGTCTATTATCGGTCGGGATGAGCTGTCTGGCTTCGGTACGAGGAACAGGTGACTGTAGAAACCTTGAGAATTTTGATTCTCGATGACCTCTAATGCTTCCTTTGATAAGAGAGCCTGTACCTTCGCTAGGAGAGATTCTCTTTTGCAAAGATTTGACGGAATATTTGTCCAGCGTGGACATCTTGTTATTGGTGGTTTTGCTCAGAATGTTAGCCGTAGGCCGTCCGAGACTGCACTTCTCACCCACTGGTCTTCTGTAATTGTTATCCAGTTTTTCGCGAAGCTTAATAACCTTCCACCAACTGGCAAGCAATACAGGTCTTGATCATCATCTGTATGACCTGCAAGGCTTACAAGAGGAGAAACCATGTCCGCCCCATTGAAGAGCCTCGACCCGTCGGCTTAGGGGCATCTGATCGGTAGTCTCAATCAGACCTACACTCCTTTCCCGAGTCGCTGTATTGACGACCTCCAGGGTAACTGTAGGAGGGTTTCCTATACCCTCGCGAGGGGTCCCCTTTTGACGATTTCTGTCTGGGACGTCCTCCTTCACTCTTTTCTGCAGATGCAGGTTGACGAGACTCTGACTTTAGAAGCAGAGTATTAGATGCTTTCTTAGTAGCCTGGTAATAAACCAGAGAAAGCTTGACGTCAAATATTGTATGTCCGGAAACCGGAGCGATTCAGAGTTTTTCACCTTGTCATCTATCAAATATGATGACCCAAGGGCACCATCACGTCTGATTAACTCCAAATTAGCCACTGTTAAGGCGGAGTTATACGTGGTATACATAATTGCCCTGGAAAGAACTCTAAGAGAGGTACGAACATCCTCAAATTCCTTCCTGTTGAAACGTAGCGCCATAGATCTTGTAAGGTGATCTGCATGAGACATAGCATCCAAATTCGCTCTATTTGAAGAAATTGCCATCTCAATTGTGTCCGAACGAATTGTGAATGACCCAGGCAAGGATACCTCTAGATTCTTGGTCTGTTCATCCAAATGCTGATGAACTCTCTGTACATCTTCCCTGACCGTTTTAAATGAACGTGGTCCAAGAAACAGTAAATTTATGGAAGATGATAAGAAACTGCCTTTCTTCTTCCCACTGGAGAGCTTAAATACGGCAACGTCTAAATAGCCGAAGGCCAGCGACACCTGCCTAGACTGAACCGGAAAAGATAGGACCTCCTCCTTTGTCCGGATAAAGTCTGCGTCCAATGATGCCAGCGGTTTCTTTCTAGTCGCCGCAGCATTCTGATTCGCCGGAACAAATTCAGGGTAATATTGATGGATTAAATCCATCGCAACCATGTGTTGTTCCGAAAGGAAAGGGTAATCTTCTTCCATATCCCTTTCACCATCCAATAGAATCAGTTGTGAATCTCGGACTACTGCATCTGAATGAACAGATGACTGGACCGACCCGGCACCGTCCGACAGCTCAGGTTCTTGCACTTGCTGGGATGCTGTGATCAGCTGCGTAATCTAAGACAGCAAGTCCATTATGGAGGCCTGAGGAGTAGCAGTCTTCTGTTTCTTTGCCGCTTGCTGTTCCTGGGTGTCAGAGATAGATCTTTTCTCCGGACGTCCTGATGAACGACAGGCCGCGATATTTCACGGTAACGATCGATAAGTTTCCATGCCATTACCGTCACAGCAAAAAGACGGAAACGATTTTTTGTTTCCCATGCATTTTATGCACACTCAGACTCCATGACGTGTTCATACTTTTATAGGAAGATGGTGACGTCCAGTTCAAAATCGTACTGTCGTCATCGCCTCGCATTACAACCATGATGTAGACAGCGAAAGAACGAATCAGTGTCTCTGAAGATGAGCACCCCCCCCCCCCCCCCCCCTTCGCAGGGGGCGAAAAAACGCTTGTCTACTTGTTGCTGACAAGTAACTTCTACCAGCGACAACCAAAAAATAGAATCGCTTGTCATGGGCAATAAGTGCTATTTTTGGCTTGAGTTTCATATTAAACTTGAAAAGCTATGTGCTGTGAAAATATTTTTTTACAACGAGGGCGGATCGAGACATCGCCGCACTTGGTGTGCTCCCCCCTCCCCCACTAGTTTTTGCATCTTTTCGAATTAAATTTCAAAATTTGGTTGACAGAACACGCCGGTAAACTTGACCCTAGGTGTGCCTCATTTCAAAAAATTTTCCGAAAAAATTTTGACAGGAGCCCAAGTTCCCAAAGGGAACAGACGAGCCCAAGAGTATCCCGATAGAGCCGAAGTGTGGACAAAATTCCAAAAATTATTGCTACACTACCGGAATAACATAATATGTATCTTACAACAATCCTACAGTAATATAAATAGGAGACTACATATATTTATGAGACGTTGTCAATGTAAACAACATCACAAAAAAAAACGGAAACAAGAACCCAGACACTGAATAAACAAGGCCCGAAGTCAGTAACAGATTTTAAACTATCCGATGTAAAGCAAGATCTTCAGATGAAGAAAAAATGATACATCACACATAAGATGCATGACCCAAAATGCCTAAACACCCCTAGGGTGAGGACGTAACCATGGGGATATATACAGAGTAAACATTCTGTATAACACGTCAAACTCCCCAAAAAATTTATAAAAAAATGCCGCTCAGGATCACAGATCCAATGTCGAGTTGTGACCTTGACCTTTTACCTGGCGAGTCCAAGGTCAATAGGGTTCTTCCTCGCACCAAGGCCAACACACCTATGAAGTTTCATGACTCTAGGTTGAACCACTATCAAGTTCTCATCCGGAAACCAATTGTTGCGATATACTATGTTCAAGGTCACTGTGACCTTGACCTTTGACCTGGTGAGTCCAACCTCAATAGGGTTCTTCCTCGCACCAAGGCCAACACGCCTGTAAAGTTTCATGGCTCTAGGTTGAACCACTATCAAGTTATCATCCGGAAACCAATTGTTGCGATATACTATGTTCAAGGTCACTGTGACCTTGACCTTTGACCTGGTGAGTCCAAGATCAATAGGGTTCTTCCTCGCACCAAGGCCAACACACCTATAAAGTTTCATGACTCTAGGTTGAACCACTATCAAGTTATCATCCGGAAACCAATTGTTGCGATATACTATGTTCAAGGTCACTGTGACCTTGACCTTTGACCTGGTGAGTCCAAGATCAATAGGGTTCTTCCTCGCACCAAGGCCAACACACCTATGAAGTTTCATGACTCTAGGTTGAACCACTATCAAGTTATCATCCGGAAACCAATTGTTGCGATATACTATGTTAAAGGTCACTGTGACCTTGACCTTTGACGTAGCGAGTCCAAAATCAATAGGGTTCTTCCCCTCACCAAGGCCAATCTACCTATGAAGTTTCATGAATGTGAGTTGAACCATTATCAAGTTATCATCCGGAAACCAATTGTTTAACATTTACTATGTTCAAGGTCACTGTGACCTTGACCTTCGACGTAGCATGTCCAAAATCAATAGGGTTCTTCCTCCCACCAAGACCAACCTACGTATGAAGTTTAATGAATGTGAGTTGAACCACTATCAAGTTATCATCCGGAAACCAATTGTTTACGAAACCCGCCCGCCCGCCCGCCCGCCCGCCCGCCCGCCCGCCCGCCATTCACCAAACTATAAGTCGAGTTTGACTTCGTCACAACTCGACTAAAAATTTCAATAAAATAAGCCAAAAAAGCTTAGGAGTTTAACAGGAGGGCTTCAAGGAAGGATAGGGAAGGAACACTTAACAAACAGTGGATAAATCATTAGCAAGAATGATGACGTCAGGCTCATGTCCCAAAATTGGGAAACATGAAATAATTTTGATAAAAATTATATAAAGTTACAGCACTGAACGTTTCCAACCACCGTTGTTCACTTCCATAAGCCAATTATGTCCTTGGATCCACCAATTCTCCCATTGATTTGTGTCTGGCATCATTAAAACTGAGATTTAAAAGATGTGAGTTTATTGTTACTGACTGGAAGGCCAAACAAAGAATGATGGTTTGCACCAATTTCGGTGTCTTCCTGGATACTACGCATGCCGAGTTCGCAAAAGAATGGAGGACCAGATAGGACTTCTAATTTTCGGTTTTGCATGCAAATTTTGGGGATTGGGGGAAAAATTTGTGTTTGGCCCTGGATTAATTTTTGAGTTAGCCCTAGCTAGTCTGGGCCATGGTTTGTTGTATAAAAATATAGAAATTTTGGGCGGGGCCAAAAATCTTGCCCCTCCCATTACAAAGGCAAATATTGTCCCACGAACTTCGTTTGAACAAACTTGATTTTACACCTCAAAAGAAAGCTCCATACCAAATATCAAGTCACTGTACCCACTGGTTCATGAGAAGAAGATTTAAAAAATATTTTGCTGCATTTTGCCCCACTCCCTCCCTATGGGACTTGGCATGTTGTGTTGAACAATGAAAGTGTCAATGACACTGTAGCTCAACTTGTCAAGACATGTACATGTATAGTATGTGACACAGCAATGACAAACATCTGGTAATGACCTGATAACAATGGTACATATAAAGTATTGTAACGGTCTGTACATAAATACTGACCATAGCCTGTAACAAATGTATAGGTAAAGTATTGTAAAGGTGGGTGACAGTCAGATGCTAAACTAGAAAAGAAAACTTTGAGTCCCAGAGTGGGTCTGACTGAACCCCAAAATATTTGTTCTCATAGGACAGTGATAACAAAGGCACCCTAAAACACACTCATTCCTGTCCCAAGGTGAAAACAAAGGTACCCAAGAAGTTTCGTGAAGATCAGTTCATAAATACGAGTTGTATAGAAGTTGTGACAAAAAACTGATTGGACCTAATTTCGGTACAAAATAGCCACTGGCAGCCATCTTGAATTTTGGACAGCACTCAGAAACACTCGTTCTCGTCCCAAGGTGATAACAAAGGTATCCGAGAAGTTTCGTGAAGATCGGTTGATAAATACAGCCTCTAGCTCGAGCCGTATTGACAAGTGCACTTACAGTGTATAAGTAGCACTAAAAAAAATCAAAATTCATCTAATTTGCATAATTTCTGCATGAGAAAAAAACCTGTACTGTATGTGATGTATTCCATTTTACTAAACATTCATACAAAAATTTATTCAAATCAGAACTTTCATACAGAAGTTCTGTACAAAAGACTGATTGCACTAATTTTGGTACAAAATGGCTGCTGGTGGCCATCTTGAATTTTGGACCACACCCAAAAACACTCGCTCTCATCCCACGGTGATAACAAAGGTACCCAAGAAGTTTCGTAAAGATTGGTTCATAAATAAGGCCTCTAGTCTGAGCCGTATAGAAGATGTGTACAAAAAACTGATTGGACCTAATTTCGGTACAAAATGGCCACTGGCAGCCATCTTGAATTTTGGACCGCACTCAGAAACACTCGTTCTCGTCCCAAGGTGATAACAGAGGTACCCAAGAAGTTTCGTGAAGATCGGTTGATAAATACAGCCTCTAGCCCGAGCCGTATTGACGTGTACTTACTGTGTGTAAGTCACACTGAAAAAATTCATCTAATTTGCATAATTTCTGCACGAGAAAAAAACCTGTATTATATGTGATGTATCCCATGGCACTAAACATTCACACACAAAAATTTTCAAATCAGTGCTTTCATATGGAAGTTCTGTGCAAAAATCTGATCGCACCTAATTTTGTACAAAATGGCTGCCATCGGCCATCTTGAATTTTGGACCGCACCCCAAAACACTCATTCTCGTCCCATGGTGATACCAAAGGTACCCAAGAAGTTTCATAAAGATCGGTTTATAAATACGGCCTCTATTTATTTATATTTATTTATTTATTGTTGTTTAAGGTCACATACTTCTGCATAATGTCTAATCATGACCACAGCATGGAGATAAAGTCAAGGTCAGTCAATCGTTTAGACCCCATGTTGCCTATTTTAGAGGACTCGAATCCCAAGCATTAGTGACTGGGTCCTATTTTACCAGTGAAACGGAGCTTGTTTACCACAGTAAACAAGCACTGCTTCACTTCTCAGGCTCCCACGGGGGCAAATACGGCCTCTAGCCAGAGCCGTATTGGCATTTGCACTTACAGAGCTGAAAGTAACACTAAATACATCAAAGTTAGTCTAATTTGCATAATTTACGTACGAGAAAAAACCTGTATTATATGTGATGTATCCCATGGTACTAAACATTCATACAAAAAATTATTCAAATCAGCGCTTTCATATGGAAGTTCTGCGCAAAAATCTGATTTCACCTAAGTCTGTACAAAATGGCCGCCAGTGGCCAACTTGAATTTCGGATCGGACCCAAAAACACTCGTTCTCGTCCCACGGTCATAACAAAGGTACCCAAGAAGTTTTGTAAAGATCGGTTTATAAATATGGCCTCTAGCCCGAGCCGTATTGAATTGTTGACGGAGACAGACAGATGGACGACTGGCCATGGCATAAGCTCAAATTTGGCTTCGCCAAAGTTGAGCTAAAAATGCAATGCCCATTCGGGACCATCACTCACACGAACTTTCACTTGAATTGGCTCAGTGGTTGATGGACAATGGACGGACGACGGATGGAGAGCGATGAGATAAGCTCAGCTCGACTTTGTCAGGGTAAGCTAAAAATGTAAGATTCCATGAGAATATCTCTCGAATCGTCAATGATACCCACAAGAACATGATAATTTTAAAGTTGGATATTTGTTTCATTAACATGCCTTTACCCTTAAAGGACTACTTCTGACTTAGATAAACCTTTTAGCCTCAGAACAGTTATCCTGATGTGAGAAAGCCTTCCAAACTGAAATCAAATTACTCTGGTAGTGGTTTCTAGTGAAGTCTTGACTGCCCAAATAGGCACTTGAAGAGCAGATGATGCTGAAGTGCAATATTTGAAAAGATTGTCCAGGTCCAAAAAGTCACTTTCAATCAACAAGTGAACTGAACTTGTATTTTCCCATCACTTACCTATAAGTTTTTTCTCTTGTATAAATTTTACATTAGCTAAGGCATCTGCAGCGAGTTCTATTGCTTGATTGAAACCATTCTCTCCACCATATGAAACATCAACAATTTTTATAACTTTGCATTGTAGACGCTGAAACAAAAAATTTTACATTGAAAATCCACTACCACATTCAAGAGGACAGTTTGTGTACTGGAAGAGCAACACAATGTTGAAACACCATCACTGGTATCACTATAATGTTGTAACATTGTCCCTGAACAAAAAAACCCACTGAACTTGCAGATGAAATGGAAACATGGTGTTAAGACAGTGACTGTGGACTTTTTTTATACTCATCAAGTTTCTTGCCATACCTGTAATTTGTACAAGATTCCCCTGAATTTTCAACATTGCCTGATTTGACATATGGTGCACAGTGCACCTGATAGCTGCCCTTCAAGTCATGTTTGAGCAACTCTATACTCCTTTTGCTTCAGCACTTTTTCTTTAAAGGTACACTCATCTGACAATGTGTGTGATCTATTCATGAAAAATAAGAATTGGAAACATATGTACACTGTAAACTGAGGAAATTCCAACAGTATCATTTCTTCATTTATTGGGATTTAATGACACTTTCACCAGCCAACAGCATCCTACGAAAAATTTGACTAGAAATAGACAAAGCATGCTGTGAACATTTACTGGTGTGTGACAGTGTACCTGTACTTTTGACCAGATTTCAAGAATTTGCAAATACTGATCTAAACAAGAGGCCCCAAGGAGACTTAATCGTTCACATGATTAAATTGTTTAAAGAAGGATTTAAGGTCACATTCCACATCTACGTTTATTTATTTATTGGTGTTAGGGTTACATATTCCTGCTCAATGAGGACTGCAACATGGAGATAAAGTCAAGTTTACTCTTTTGTACCCATGTTGACCAGTTAAGAGAGAACTTTCGCCCCAGCATTGGTGACTGGGTCCTATTTTACTAGTACAGTAAAACCTGTCTTGAGAGACCACTGTCTTGAGAGACCATTGTGGTCATGCACAGATTGGTTTCACTCTATAATGAACCTGTCATGAGAGACCACCTGTCTTGAGAGACTGCAAAACTGTGGCAAAAACTCAGTTTTTCACCTGTTTTGAGAGACAGGAAAATTATAAATTTCAAGTAATTTATATATTTTTTATACTTACCAATGGCCCAGACTAGCTGATGCTAACTCAAAAAACAAGAGGGATGTTACATCCCAACGCTCACCTACATTCGTGCTTGATAATGTCGTTCCAGTGTAACATGCCTCATATTTAGTTAATATAAATCATTAACTAGGCATCAAATGATTAATGTGGTTTATGTGATGGCTTTGGAAAGTCTACATTTCTGCATTTATTATATATCAATTCAACATAGAATCATTGGATATAAAAGCATTTTTTTCTTTTAGAAATATTTATGATTAAGAATATGAATCGTGAGGCCAGATATTAAATCATAAAAATTAGGAAAGGCTTTCATAAATTTATTTTTTACAAAATAAAAATACATCAGATCAAAAAAAAAATAAAATAGGAGATGCAAAATGGCATTATGTAATGAAGAATCACTGAAATTGTAATTGAAGTACATTCATTGGTTAAAGAGGAGTTGCGGAAAAACATTCGTTCAAGAAAGTGACTACAAGTCCCAACAAAAATACATCACATCAACAACTAAAATAAGCCTTAATGTTACTAGTAACAAATATGAGAAAGTATTAAATAAAAAAAAATTTTTTTTTAAAGAAAGTGAATATAAGTCCCAAAAATCCCCCTCAAATTCCTCAAATATGCATGTAATGAGGGCGCAATGTTACCGCAATGCAGTTCGGTAATCCATGTGTACAATATCAATTGCCTGGAACGACACATAGAAGCAGAACTCACCTTAACACAAACTTTTAGAACTTAAAATTGAGTAAGTCAGAGAAAAACGTGAACATTGTGACTGAAAAAAAGAGAAGAAATCTGTTAAATTTCTGCATACAGTAGGGTTAATACCTAAAGTAGTTATTGAAATGAGAAAATAAACAGTAATGAGAGGTGAAGGCACCACAATCGGCACAAAAGCTGACTTTAACGCAAATTCTTAAAACACCTAAACGCAAATTCTTACAAGTTTTGGCAGAAAATTTTAGGTGAAATTTGGAAAAAAGTTGTAGTACCAGGGTTAAATATTGTTCTGATAGTCCCCTACAACCTACATATGCAATATCAAAGGCCTGAGCCCACTGATCTTTGAGAAATTAACCTTAACATTAAATCTTACAATATTGGACACATCGGATGCCGACACCCGAGGTCATGACAATATCTCACCACTTCTAACAGAAGTAGGTGAGCTAATAATCCAGGGCCAAACACAAATTTTGCTACCCAGTCCCCAAAATTTGCATGCAAAACCCCCAAAATTATAAATTTAAAGTAATTTGTATATTTTTATACTTGGTCCAGACTAGCTGGTGCTTAACTCAAAGTTATTAAGGGCCAAACACAAATTTTGAACCCCCCAAATTTGCTTGCAAAATCGAAAATTAAAAGTCCTATCTGGCCCTCCATACATTTACTCTCCGCACATGCGCAGACGTCAGGAAGTAACCAGAATTGGCGCCAACATCATTCTTTGTAGAAGAGAGTACTACATAATAATTCAGCAGGGGGAAATGAGTGCCCACTAATGGGAGGGCCATCTCCGTCCGGGCCATTGGTAAGTATAAAAATACACAAATTGGTATAAATTTATATTTTTACACAGTATACCAATGGCCCAGACATAGCTGAATCGTAAATAGGTGGCTGGCTTAAGACTTCTGAAATAATTCCAATCCTGCTATCCATAATGAAGGAACTTACATGTAGAACAGTTAGAAATTACATGTATGTCTCTCTATACAGTAATAGAGAAGACATATCATAAACAAGAGGCCCCAGGGGGCCTTAGGGCACTCACCTGACATGGTAGTCTAAATATCTAACCAGGGACTTGACTTGAATAAGCTGCATATGCCCCTTCTAAGAAAAGCATATACCAACTAGATGAAGCGATTGTGCCCACACAATACACAGGATTTTCTTTCTATTTTCAGTTCGTGCACTTTTACCTCCCAAAATTGCGGTAAATGCATAAAAAACAGATTTTTTCTAATTTTTGTTCGGAAATTTTCGAAGTCCCAAACAAAATATTTTCAGACTAAAATTTTTTTCTTCTTCTTCTTAAAACTGACCAAAACGCATAAAAAACAAAGAAACTAATTTCCGGTTCTTTGGTCCAAAATTTTCCAAGTCCCACCTAGACCCCAAATTTCCAGTGTAAAAAAAAAAAAATTTTTTTTGTCTTAAAATTGACCAAAATGCATAAAAAAACAAAAAACTGATTTCCAGATTTCAGTCCAAAATTTTCCAAGTCCCACCTGGACCCCAAATTTTTAGTGTAAAAATTTTTTTTTTTTGTCTTAAAATTTACCAAAATGCATAAAAAAAACAAACAAGAGGCCCCAGGGGGCCTGAGGGCACTCACCTGACATGGTAGCCTAAATATCAACCCAGAGATTTGATTTCAATAAGTTGCATCTGCTCCTCCTAAGAAAAGCTTATACCAAATATCCAAAGATTCTGACCCGTGGATCTAAAAAAAAAAGATTTTTAAAGAATATTCCTCAAAATGTAAAATTTGGTTCAAATCGCTCCATTGGTTCTTGAAATAGAAATTTTCAGGGGAGCTCAAAAGTGAGCCCATACCCTGGAGAGCTCAAATATGGACCCATCAACTTTCTTTTAACAACTTTTAATCTTGAACACCAAAGGAAGTTTCATACCAAATATCAAAGCATTCCCACTTGTGGTTCATGAGAAGATGACTTTTAATGAATTTCACGATATATGGGCATAAGCCCAAGCCCAAAAAGGGCAGAGACCCCATTTGAACAAAACTAAAACAGAATACCCCAAAGATGATGTGGCCCATATATATTTCAATTTGGGCCATTGGTTTGTGAGGAGAAGATATTTTTAAAAAGGTCAACATGTAATCTTTTTCCCATTGACTTCAGTGTCAAAAAATGCTGTCTCATCATATTTTCATAACACCAAAAACAGACCATATGACAGATTCGCTAGCAATTTTTTTTGTCCAATTGTTTCAACTGCTCAGAAGAAAGCTTCATACCAAATACAAAATCTCTAGTCCGTGCAGTTTGGGAAATATTGCACTTTTCATTTTTGTTCTATTTTTAGATCTAGGGGTTCCCATGGGGAACCGCGAAAAATTTTGGGGGCATGAATGAAGTACTTAGGGTCAACTAATGCCACATATAAAATTTGGTTCAAATCACTCCATTGGTTCTCGGAATAGAAATTTTCCGGGGAGCTCAAAAGTGAGCCCATCCCCTGGAGAGCCCAAATATGGACCTATCAACTTTGTTTGAACAACTTTTAATCTTGAACACCAGAGGAAGTTTCATACCATATATCAAAGCATTCCCACTTGTGGTTCATGAGAAGAAGATTTTTTGAGAATTTCATCATATTTGGGCAGAAAACCACACACAAAAAGGGCAGAGACCCCATTTGAACAAAACTAAAACAGAATACCCCAAAGATGATGTGGCCCATATGTGTTTCAATTTGGGCCATTGGTTTGTGAGGAGAAGATATTTTTAAAAAGGTCAACATGTAATCTTTTTCTCATTGACTTCAGTGTCAAAAAATGCTGTCTCATCATATTTTCATAACACCAAAAACAGACCATATGACAGATTCGCTAGCAATTTTTTTTGTCCAATTGTTTCAACTGCTCAGAAGAAAGCTTCATACCAAATACAAAATCTCTAGTCCGTGCAGTTTGGGAAATATTGAACTTTTCATTTTTGTTCTATTTTTAGATCTAGGGGTTCCCATGGGGAACCGCGAAAAATTTTGGGGGCATGAATGAAGTACTAACTTAGGGTCAACTAATGCCACATATAAAATTTGGTTCAAATCACTCCATTGGTTCCTGGAATAGAAATTTTCCGGGGAGCTCAAAAGTGAGCCCATCCCCTGGAGAGCCCAAACATGGACCTATCAACTTTGTTTGAACAACTTTTAATCTTGAACACCAGAGGAAGTTTCATACCATATATCAAAGCATTCCCACTTGTGGTTCATGAGAAGAAGATTTTTAAAGAATTTCATCATATTTGGGCAGAAGACCACACACAAAAAGGGCAGAGACCCCATTTGAACAAAACTAAAACAGAATACCCCCAAGATGATGTGGCCCATATATGTTTCAATTTGGGCCATTGGTTTGTGAGGAGAAGATTGTTTTGTAAAAGCTAACATACGATGGACGACGGACGCCTAGTGATGGCAATAGCTCACACTGACTTTCAGTCAGGTGAGCTAAAAAGGAGATTTAAAAGCGCAGATGTCATTTCATTGTTGATGACTTTAGGGCCAAACAAAGAATGATGTTGGCGCCAATTCCGGTCACTTCCTGACGTCTGAGCATGTACGAAGAGTAAATGTATGGCGGGCCAGATAGGACTTTTAATTTTCGGTTTTGCAAGCAAATTTTGGGGATTGGGGACTTCAAAATTTATGTATGGCCCTTAATAACTATGAGTTAAGCACCAGCTAGTCTGGGCCATTGGGTTACAGTGTAAAAACATAATGTCCTATCTGGTCCTCTATACTTTTCAGATCTGCGCATGCACAGTATCCAGGAAGACACTGAAATGTAAAATGTAGAGCTCCCCTATGAAGCCCCTTGATACAACCTATGTGGATTAATCTTAGTTCAGGCATGAGACTTTAGACTAATAAAAAAACTGAAATTGTGCTTGCATGAAGGGAAATATATCAAAATCATCAATTATGCCCCCAATTATATGATAACCAGTTTGAATAATGCTTTGATGGGACCATTTATTTCTTTGAATTCACATGAAAATGGTCTGAAAGACCATTTTCATGTGAATTTAAAGAAATAATTTTTTTTTTTAAATTCGAAAAAGACTGAAATCCGACAAAAAAACTGAAAAGTCTCATCCCTATTAGTTACACACCTCTAGAGGGAACTGAATACAAAATTTTTAATTTTTCAGCAACATGGCCAATTCTGGCTCCCATAGGGAGCCCAAATATTAACCCAGGCTCTCGATTTGAACACAGTTGCATCTGACTTCCCTAGAGATGTTGTGTACCAAATATGAAAGCATTCTGACTGTTGGATCTGAAGAAGAGAAATTTTAAAGAAATTTCTTCATATTGCACTGAGTTAAAATTTGGGCTACCATAGCGAGCCCAAATATTAACCTATGGATCCGATTTGAACAAACTTGAACCTGACCCCATAGAGATGCTGTATACCAAATATGAAAGCATTCTGACTGGTGGATCCGAAGAAGATTTTTTAAGAAATTTCCTCATATCGCACCAAGTAAAAATTTGGGCTACCACACAGCGAGCCCAAATATATACCTAGGGATCTGATTTGAACAAACTTGAATCTGAACCCCCCTAGAGATGTTGAATACCAAATATGAAAGCATTCTGCCTGCATAGAAGCCAAGAAAAGTTTGATGAAAAATTTCAATGTTCAGTGGGTACAGTAAAATTTCAAAGTATCGGCAAACAGGAAGTGGCTGCACGGCAGATCTGAAAATTGCTTATACTATACAACTCATCATTATGAAGCAGCAGACCAAATATAAAATCATTCCCTTTCATAGAAGCCAAGAAAACCTTGACGGAAAAAGTGTTTCGGATGGACTGACAGACTGATGGACTGACGGACGGAGTCGAGTGGTTACTAGACCTGCTCTGCCACAGATTTTAAACTATCCGATGTAAAGCAAGATCTTCAGATGAAGAAAAAACGATACATCGGATAGAAGATGCATGACCCAAACGACCCAACACCCCTAGGGTGAGGATGTAAACATGGGGATATAGAGAATAAACATTCTGTAATACACATTAAACTCCCAAGAAATTTAATAAAAAATTTCAATAAAAATAAGCCAAAAACCTTGGGAGTTTAACAGGAGGGCTTCAAGGAAGGATTGAGAAGGAACACTTAACAAACAGTGGATAAATCATTAAAAAGAATGATGACGTCAGGCCCATGTCCCGAAATTGGGAAACATGAAATAATTTTGATAAAAATTATAAAGTTACAGCCCTGAACGTTCCAAACCACCATTATTCACTTCCATCATCCAATTATGTCCTTGGATCCACCAATTTTACCATTAATTTGTGTCTGGCATCCTCAAAAATGAGATTTAAAAGCACAGATGTCAGTTCAATGTTGCTGACTTCAGGGCCAAACAAAGAATGATGGTTTGTGCCAATTTTGGTGTCTTTCTGGATACTGCGCATGCGCAGATCTTAAAAATATAGAGGACCAGATAGGACATTATTTTTTTGGGTTCTGCATGCAAATTTCGGGGATTGAGGGGCAAAATTTGTGTTTGGCCCTGGATTATTTTTTGAGTTAGCACCAGCTTGTCTGGGTCATTGGTTGTTGTATAAAAATGTTAAAAAATTTACAGTAATTTATATATTTTTTATACTTACCAATGACCCAGACATAGCTGGTGCTAACTCTTAAAATTCTAGGGCCAAACACAAATTTTGCCCCCCAATCCCCCAAATTTGCATCTAGAACCAAAAGAAATCATGTCCTAAAGGTCCTCCATACTTTGCCTCCACTGCGCATGCGCAGTGTCAAGGACGTCCCGAAATTGGCGCCAGTTATCATTCTTACAAGCAGTGCCTGGTCAGCGCTATGTACTCAGTGGGGAGGAATGAGTTCCCAACTCCTGGGAGGGCCATCCCCGTCTGGGTCATTGGTAAGTATAAAAAATATATAAATTACTATAAATTTTTTAACATTTTTATACTGTACCAATGACCCAGACATAGCTGAATAGTAAAAAGGCTGGAGGGCCTAGGACATAGAGGAAAATCCAATAAGCTCAACTATATAAATAGAGTCAACCCCTCGAGGAGAAAAGGAGTATTAGGCTTTACATGTATCTTTCTTATTTTATGATAAATTAGAAAGACACAACACCCTCCATAATTGAGCATAATAACATTCATGTTCTCTATTAACATCCAGTATAACCCCTTATACTAATTATTTTTAAAGTAAGCCAATAAATAAAGATAGTCCAGAGAATTGAGACTCTTTATATTCTCTTAAAAGTGTCCGAGGATTGTATATTAACGCCCGTTTGACACGTGACATATACAAATGCTTCACACCGAGCTACACTTTAAAAATATGACATGAATGAATTTTTAACATTAATTTTACACTTTAAAACCATCCCGGTAACGACTCAGAATTACTGACTCCGGAGGAGGAATCCCCTTGCTTTTCACTATAAAGCAGGTGACCTAAAGGAACACCCTCCCCCCCCCTTCCCCTTGCCCTGGGTCAAATAGCCCAGAGCGAAGAGGGCAGCAGGACGGAGTCACTACCGGAACAGAAAGCCTGCATAACTATAGTTGCAACTGTTTAGTGGACACATTCTGAGCAACAGATAACGGACCTAAACAATGCAGGTCTCCAGAAATGGACTCAATATTTCTGAGATAAAAATTTGTGAATGTGGATGGCTGAGACCAATATGCAGCCTTCATTAAATCTGTAATAGCAACACTATTTGCGTAAGCCCAAGATGTAGAAAGAGCTCTTACTTCATGAGCCGAAATCTTAAGCACAGACTGCAGAGTTGAAGATAGATTATCATAAGCAGTATGGATAGTTAATTGAATCCATCTAGCAATAGAATGGACCGTAATGTCCTTTCTATTAGGCATCAGAGACAGAAAGAAGAGTTTTCGTCCCTTTCTGATAAACTGAGATCTTTGTTTATAAATACGTAAAGCTCTAACAGGACAGAGTAAAGGCCTATGCCCGTCTGAAGATGGAAGTGCCTTAATAACAATAGGTTCCGGATATTTATTAGGAGCCTGATTCTTAGCTAAAAATCCAACATTAGTAGTAAAGGTAATAGTGTTCCCGACACTATGATAGTGAGAATCATCCACCGATAGTGCATGAAGCTCACTGACTCTTCTAGCAGAAGAGAAAGCTAAGAGAAATGCTGTCTTATAAGACAAGAATTTGAAATCTACTGTCCCAAGAGGCTCAAATGGCTTTTCTTTCAATTTAAGAAGAACCCAAGCTAAATTCCATTTAGGAATTAATCTGAGAGTTCTGGGTCTATTTATCGAGAAGTTTCTAACTAATTTAGATAAAGAGACATTAGATCCAATTTGTAAACTATCATGGTGTGCGTAGGTATCAGATAACATAGACCTATAACCTTTAATAGTAACAGGCTGCAGTTTGATCTCGTCAAACAAGTATACTAGAAAGTTTGCAATGTCTGGTATGGAGGGATAAAAAATATCAACAGAATGATCCCTACACCAACGACGAAAGTCCTTCCACTTAGCCGCATAGTTTAGTGAAGAGGAGGTCCTCCTACAGTTAGAAATCGCGTCCACTGCTCGTCCTGTAAAATGCTTGCCGTGCAAGAAGGACCGCACAACGGAAATACGTGAAGGTTGAGACCTTGCGGGTTGTGATGAAGTTGACGCGACTTCCCCTGCGAAAGAAGATCCTCTCATGGAGGAAGTTTTTGCGGTAAGTCCCACAGCAGACACCCGAGTAGATTTATCCACGGTATCTGTGGAGACAGAGATGCTACCAACAGAATTTTGCACTGAGATTGTTTTATCTTTAGCAATATTTGCTGAATCAACGGCGCTGGAGGATACGCATATCCTATCATTCCGTCCCATGAGATCGATAGAGCGTCTACTGCATATGCTCAGGGATCCGGACATGGTGACACATACGTCTGCAACTGATTGTTGAGTTGTGTCGCAAATAAGTCTATCATTGGCCGTTCCCATTGGTAGCAAATCTGATTGAATACCTGTTTCTTGAGAGTCCATTCTGACGGCAACAAGCGACCCTTCCGTGAAAGGGAGTCTGCTAATACATTCCGACGACCCGGAATATGACGGACCGAAAGTAGAACTTGGTGTTCTAGAACAAACAGAAGGATTCTTTCCGTTAAATTGAATAACGGAACGGAATGAGTGCCTCCCTGGTTCCGGATATACGCTACTACTGTCGTATCGTCGGACAGGATTTGGACATGTGCTTTCTGAATAATGTTCATCCAATGACGTTATGCAAGCCAAATTGACATTATTTCCTTGATGTTTATGTGCTTGCCTAGAAACTGCGGATCCCAAAGACCCTGGCACTTCGAATCCGTTGGGATCAATGTTGCACCCCAACCTGTTTGACTGGCATCCGTCATAATCGTAAAACCTGGATCTGGCAACTGCAGTGGAACTCCCCGAGTCAACCACTGAATGTTTGCCCAAGTCTGAATCTCTTGTTTCACTTGATTTGACAAGAGAACGTCTATATCGAGCGAATGAATCTTTACACTCCAATTCTAAGTCAAGAAAATTTGGAGAGGACGAGTGCGTAACCGCCCCATCGGAATAAGATCCGCAGCGGCTCCGCACAGACCTATCAGTCTCATGAACTCCCTTGCTGTGACTTTGTCTGAGTGAAGACAATAGCGAGCGTAACTGATTAATTTCTCTCTGGTTAATAGTAGACGAACGAGATTGTTGTGCGTCTCGAAGCTCATTCCCAGATGAGTGAATGACTTGGACGGCACCAGATCCGACTTCTCCTCGTTTATAATAAAACCGAGACGTCGGAGTAATAGAAGCAGATTCTGCACATCGTTCTGAAGCGTTAACTCGTTGCCGTACCTCTGAAGAATGTCGTCCAGGTAGGCCGACGTTACTGCAGACGAATGAGCTCGGAAATGTATCATTACCGAGTTCATTATTCGAGTGAAAGCCCAGGGCGCTAGGTTCAAGCCGAAGCACATCGCTCAGAATTGATATACAACTCCAAGGACTGCGAAGCGTAGATACTTTCTGAATGTCGGATGTACCATGACGTGAAAGTACGCATCTTTGAGATCTATGCTTGTAGCATACTCGTTCACCCGAATACTCGCTCTGACTGACTGAATCATCTCCATATAGAACTTCGGAGCGACGATCAGCTTGTTTATCCAGCTCAGGTCTATGACTGGACGGAACGAGCCGTCTGGTTTCGGAACCAGAAACAGATGGCTGTAGAAACCCGGTGATTCCTGGTCTTCTACGACCTCTACAGCGTTCTTCGTCAGAAGAGACTGTACTTCTGATAAAAGAGCATCTCTTTTCTGTGGATTTGACGGAAGCTGAGTCCATTTTGGACTTCGAGTTAATGGAGGCTTTCGTTTGAAGGATATTCTTAGTCCTTCCGAAATTACCCCTCGGACCCAGGGGCCGTCCGTAATCGACGCCCACTCGTTTATAAAACTCGATAATCTTCCGCCTACCGGAACACGATAGAGGTTCAAACCATCACTTCCTGGACCTGCGAGGCCTGCAGAAGGAGAAACTACGTCCTCCACGACCCGCACCTCGTCCCGTCGACCTTGGAACGTCTGACCGGTTGTCTCGGCCAGAATAACGTCCTGTTTGTGAGTCGCTGCCTTGACGGTCTCTAGAATAAGACCTAGAGGATGTATAAGAACCTCTATAGGAACTTCTCTTGGGTGTACTTGTCCCAGAAGTGCCTGTCTTACTCTTTTCTGCTGTATCCGACTTTTTAGAAGCGGATTTGAATAGCAGAGAATCCGAAGCTTTCTTAGTTATCTTATCATAGATTGCTGAAAGCTTGCCGTCGAAGAGAAGCTCTCCGGAGACCGAAGCGACTCTGAGTTCTTCACCTTACTATCCACGCGCGTGGATGTAGCTAGGGCTGCGTCACGTCTAACCAACTCCAGGTTTGCCACTGAAAGGGCGGAGTTATACGTGGAATAAGCTACTGCCCTTGAAAGAAGTCTTAATGAGGATTGTATATCCTGGAATTCTTTCCCTTGAAGACGCAATGATAACGCCTTAGTAAGGTGGTCTGCGTATGATAAAGCGTCTAAGCTAGCTCTGTTAGACATTATTGTCGTTTCCAACGTCGCGGTTGGAATAGACATAGACGACGGTAAAGACAATTCCAAGTCTTCCGCTTCATCGTCTAGACGCAGAGGAACTCTCGGTATGCCCTGCCCTGCCGTTTCGAATTTATTCCTTGAATTGATGAAAGGCAGATTGAGAGCATTAGCGGACAAGAAACCAGCCTTGCCTGTTTTGGTAGCAAGCTTATAGATAGCGTCGTTCAATAATTCGAATGTTCTTGTGACATTATTGGACTGTGACGGAAACTCCGTCACGATGTCTCTGAACCGATCAAAAAATTCTGTGTCCAATGACGCTATCAGTCTCTTATCCGGCATCGCAGCAGTCTGGCCCGACGGAACAACTTGTGGAAGGTAATGCCGGATGAAGTCTACGGCAGCTTTATGTTGTTCCGAAAGGGATAGCTCCAAATTCTCGGAATCCCTTTCGCCATCCTGTCGGACCCCATGATGTTCTTGGTCGTCCGTACCTGATGCATCAGCGGAGCGTACTGACCCAGCGTCGTCGGATAATTCTTGATCCGACAGAGATTCTGTCGTTTGCTGGGATGCTGCGATAATTTGTGCTATTTGGGATAGCACGTCCGTCACTGAGGCCTGTGGAGTAGCGGTCTTACGTTGCTTAGCCGCTGGAAGCTCCGTGTACACTGACTCCTGCATACTTCTCTTATGCGAACGTCCGGAGTCTACAGGCCTCTTGTCCCTGGCTACCGGATGGCGTGACCTGGTCGCCGTGGAATCCCTGATTGGCGAAACTGGCTGGATATCCGTGGTCACGTAGCAAGGTGCGGTCGTGTGCGGTGCCTAGAGGATGACGAAGCCTTTTGGACAGTCTCTCCGGACTGTCTATATAACGGAGCGTCCCGAGCGGCGGACGTATGCTCCGAATGCGAAACATTTTGTACCACAACATCAGGTCCCAGATGTTGTTGTACGAGAGAGGGGCCTCTCTCGCTCGCAGCCCGAATGGACCTGGACGAGCTAGGAACCGGACTAATAGGCTTCCTCCGTTCTCTCCTCTGATCCGCCGTCACTGGGTGTGCACCTTGTATATTTATAGTGCTCGCATCACCCAAATCTCCTTCCTGGACCGCAATGGACGAACCCAGCTGCCGAACCATTCGATGAATGGATGCTACACCGGGCGAGCTAGCGGACGTCAATGCCGTCGATCCTACTAGGGACCTCTTAGGCAATTGACGTATTTCCATGAGCACTTCTGCCGCTAGCTCTTCATTTAGTTGTGTCGACGGCACACTTTTGGAAGACATCACGGAAACATCACCCTGTTCTTGTTCCTCTGAAATAGAGATTGATAAACTAGAGTGACCCTGCAGAGAAAGGACCAGCATGGCCTTTTCCCCACTAACAACATACCGTGACACACGTTTCCAATGTTTGTCATCCCAATATACACATACTGAACAGGAGTTAGTGCGAGTACACTGACTACAATTAATACAATGATCATGAAAGTCAGAGGAAGATTTCCTCTTATTACAATTTGAACAATATCCTTTCATTGTGAAAAGAATACAAAAAGTCCTAGTACTCGCAGCAACCCCTGAAAACAAAGATACATAATAACATGATCCATTAACATAGAAAAAATAATTGAAATCCAAAACATTTTTTGAAAAAATATTTTTTCAGCAAAGCCCAAGTTTCTGAAAAGTAACATTGAGCCCCAATGGATCCCAAGCCTAAGTGTGGACAAAAATTTTAAAAATATTTTAAAAAATTAATGCAACACTTACAAATAATAATGTATCTTGTAATGATTAAACTAGTACAAAGACAAAAAATCCCCTTCCACAGAGACTGTTGCCAATGTAAACAAGAAGTGTATAAACACCAGAAACATGACTCCAGGCACTGATAACCCTGGCCCGAAATCAGTTACCAATAATACACTATCTGATGCAAAACAGAGACTTCCAGGGAAGAAACTGCAGAACATCAGATGGTAGATGCAGAACACTATGCCTAAACACCCATGGGTGAGAACGTAAACATGGGGAAAAGAACAGAATTCATTCTGTTACCCAGCTAAAACTCCCAAGAAATTTTAGTAATAATATTACTGAAAATATGCCAAAAGCATGGGAGAATAGCAAGGGGGGACTTCAAGGAAAAGGAGAGAGGAAACACTGAACAAGCAGTGTAACATTATAGCAAGAATGACAACAACAGGCCCATGCCTCGAAAATAGGCAACTTAACATAATTTCATTAAAAAATTTTAAGTTACAGCCCTGAATATTTTCTGTCACTCATTTTTCCTCTCCTCCTTCTATATCCTCCTTAGATCCACCATTTCTCTAATATTTATGTGTCTGGCATCATTTAAACTGAGATTTACAAGCACAAATATCAGTCAGATGTGAACTGATGAAGGGCCAAACAAAGAATAATAGTTGGCGCCAATTTTGGGACGTCCTTGACACTACGCATGCGCAGTGGAGGCAAAGTATGGAGGACCTTTAGGACATGATTTCTTTTGGTTCTAGATGCAAATTTTGGGGATTGGGGGGCAAAATTTGTGTTTGGCCCTAGTATTTTAAGAGTTAGCACCAGCTATGTCTGGGTCATTGGTACAGTATAAAAATATTAATTTTTGCAACTTCAGAGCATTATTTATTTATTTATTATTTATTTATTGGTGTTTACAGCCACATACTTATGCACAATAGCTAATCGTGACTGTGACAGTTTTACGGGTGGAGGAAGCTGGAGTACCCGGAGAGAAGCACCCAGCATCGACGAGCAACTGTCAGCTCCACAACATTCTCTGTTCAAGCAGGGTTACAGCGGTTGAAGGAAGACATGTGCACTATCGACGTACAGTACCCCTTAGTACTCGTCGTCATTGTGCCCCCATGTTGGCAACCGGGATGAAGTGCCTTGGCCAGGGGACACAACGTGGGTCATCCCTGACAGGGATTGAACTCGGGACCTCTAGCATAGAAGTCCAACAGTCTACCACTGAGCCACCATGCTCCCCTTCAGGGTATTAAAATCAATTAAGATCAATGCAATGTGTACAGAAATCAATAGTTCAAAAATGTAAATTGTCAGGACAAGTGTCCCCCGAAACCTTAATATCTGAAATCATACACATGTATGACAAATATCTTTCACTGTGGATTGTTTGAAAACTATATTAATTGGCTTTAAATTACATTGTTATTTATTTGTATATCTCTTGGAGTCGGAAACATTTTTATCAAGATCCCTTTGAAATTATAAAGATTATTGTTAAAAATACCCAACTTAGTTTATGTCCATTATTAGCTCAAGTGTGACAAAATCAAAGAGGATTAAGCAAACTAAAACACCCTGGTAAGCTTATTTTTACTTAAAGTGTGACTGAAATTATTTTCTATTAAAACAGAACCTGACAGATACAAAAACACGACTTTTCAAGGTAAAACTGTAAATTATTATAAAAAATAACTCATTTGAAAATATTGACAGAAAGAGAACACTTTGTTTGCATAAAGTAAGAAATTACTATTTTGAATGGACCAGCCCCATCACCTCATAATCTCAAAAAGTTTTTAAATTTAGGTACTTTTAACTGTAATTTCTTAAACAATGCCTCTGTACTTGTATTAAAACCGACTTAAAATAAAACACTAATAAAAAAAATGTTGAAAAATCAATTCTTCTCCATTTCTGCAACAAATATTCCCTGGTTGGTCATTCACTGACTAGCAAAAACCTCAAACCTCTAATGAGAGATCACCTGTCTTGAGAGACCACTTTTGTTTGGCAAAAGGGGTGGTCTCTCAAGACAGGTTCTACTGTAACACATAGCTTGTTTACCATGGTGAACAAGCACTATTTCACTTCCTGGGGTTTCCATGGGGGAATCTACAGGTAGTTAATATAATTTAACCAGAGGAGGGGTGGGGGTGGGAAGGGAGTGACTTGGTGTAAAATCATTCAAAACCCTTCAAACCTGAAGCATGCCCCTAAAGAGCACATGGACACAGGAGGTTAAAGAGCAAACAGTGATTTATTACTCGTACATGTGCTGTCTGTAACACATATATGATGCCCCTGCACATTCTACCATGTACTTTAATTTACATACGTATTGTGGGAGGAGTTAGCTTGACACATTATGTACCCTGTATTCGAAACTTCACAAAAACTTGTTCAAAAACCTGTATTTTGTAGAAAATTGAACAAAATCAAATTCCTGGAAATATGCACCTGTGGGAGAAGTTAGTTGGACACATCAAGTACCCTATATTTGAAATTTCACAAAAGTTTACTGTTCAACAGCCCTGTAATTTTGTGAATGAAAGTGTCAATGACACTGTAGCTTAACTTGTGTTTTGTGTTTGATGAAAAGGATAATGTTCAATGTTTATGAAAGGATTATGAAATAAGACAAGAATTGTGATAATTGGGAATATGTTCATTTCTGTTCCCTGTATGCTATGTTTTTGATAAAAATAATTTGAGGTGTACACTGTACTAAAGAGCTGAGGGGTGGGTTAATATGACCTCACAGTTAATGTATGTGGCCCTCACAGTTAACGTATATCAACGAATGTTACCAAGTTACAGTGAAATTATTCCAAAACGAGTCATCCTATCAAGTTACATTGAAATCCCTTCATAAATATGGCTTGTAGACTGTGCTAAAGGTTTTTGGGCTTCGGGCTCTTGTAGCCGTCAGTTTCCCAATTGCGCCCAAAGGGGACGTTCTCATCTAGACATTATATGAAGTCAACCTACCAAGTTACAATGAAATCCCTTAATAAATATAACCTGTAGACTGTGCTAAAGGTTTTTGGGCTCGGGCAGCCATCATGGTTGAATGATTGTAACCAAAAGGGGGCATTCTCATCTGGACATCATCTGGAGTGGTCCTACGAAGTTACAATTAAATCCCTTCATAAATATGACCTGTAGACTGTGCTCAAGATTTTCGGGCTTCAGGCACCTGTAGCCATCACAGTTGACCAACCACGCCTAAAAGGGGATGTCATCATCTATGCATATGGAGTCAACCTAACAAGTTACAATGAAATCCTTCCATAAATATGACCTATGGACTATGCTAAAGGTTTTTGGGCTCGGGCAGCCATCAAGGCTGAATGATCGCGACCAAAAGGGGATGTTCTCATCTGGACACTATTTGGAGTCATCCTACCAAGCCATCACAGTTAACCAATCACGACCAAAAGGGGATGTCATCATCTAGGCATTATATGGAGTTAACCTAACAGGTACTAAAGAGCTGAGGGGTGGGTTAATATGACCTCACAGTTAATGTATGTGGCCCTCACAGTTAACATATATCAACAAAAGTTACCAAGTTGCAGTGAAATTATTCCAAAACGAGTCATCCTATCAAGTTACATTAAAATCCCTTCATAAATATGGCCTGTAGACTGTGCTCAAGGTTTTCGAGCTTCGGGCCCCTGTAGCCGTCAGTTTCCCAAATGCGTTCTCATCTAGACATTATATGAAGTCAACCTACCAAGTTACAATGAAATCCCTTAATAAATATGACCTGTAGATTGTGCTAAAGGTTTTTGGGCTTTGGTCTCTGGCAGCCATCATGGTTGAATGATCACAACCAAAAGGGGACATTCTCATCTGGGCATCATCTGGAGTGATCCTACAAAGTTACAATGAAATCCCTTCATAAATATGACCTGTAGACTGTGCTCAAGGTTTTGGGGCTTCGGGCCCCTGAAGCCGTGATAGTTGACCAATCACGACCAAAAGGGGATGTCATCATTTAGGCATTATATGGAGTCAAACTTACGGGTTACAATGAAGTCCTTCCATAAATATGACCAATAGACTATGCTAAAGGTTTTGGGGTTTTGGGTTCGGGCAGCCATCAAGGTTGAATGATCGCGACCAAAAGGGGACGTTCTCAACTAGACATTATTTAGAGTCATCCTACCAAGGTACAATGAAAACCCTTCATAAATATCACCTGTAGACTGTGCTAAAGATTTTCGGGCTTTGGGGCCCTGTAGCCAACACAGTTGCCTAATGGTGTCCAAAAGGGGCTGTTCTCATCTAGACATTACATGAAGTCAACCTACCAAGTTACAATGAAATCCCTTCATAAATATGATCTGAAGACTGTGCTAAAGGTTTTCGGGCTTTAGGCTTTGGCAGCCATCATGGCTGAATGATCGCAACCAAAAGGGGACATTCTCATCTGCACATCATCTGGAGTGATCCTATGAAGTTACAATGAAATCCCTTCATAAATATGACCTGTAGACTGTGCTCAAGATTTTCGGGCTTCAGGCGCCTGTAGCCATCACAGTTGACCAATCACGACCAAAAGGGGATGTCATCATCTAGGCATTATATGGATTCAACCTAACAGGTTACAATGAAATCCTTCTATAAATATAACCTTTTGCCTATGCTAAAGGTTTTTGGGCTCGGGCACCCATCAAGGCTGAATGATCACGACCAAAATGGAACGTTCTCATCTAGACATTATTCGGAGTCATCCTACCAAGTTACAATGAAATCCCTTCATAAATATCACCTGTTGACTGTGCTAAAGGTTTTTGGGCTTCGGGCACCGTTAGCCGTCAAAGTTGCCCAATCATGTCCAAAAGGGGACGTTCTCATCTAGACAGTATATGAAGTCAACCTACCAAGTTACAATGAAATCCCTTAATAAATATGACCTGCTGACTGTGCTTAAGGTTTTTGGGCTTCGGGCTTGGGCAGCCATCATGGCTGAATGATCGCAACCAAAGGGGACAATTTAATCTGGGCATCATCTGGAGTGATCCTATGAAGTTACAATGAAATCCCTTCATAAATATGACCTGTAGACTGTGCTCAAGGTTTTCGGGCTTCGGGCACTTGTAGCCATCACAGCTGACCAATCACGACCAAAAGGGGATGTCATCATCTAGGCATTATATGGAGTCAACCTAATAGGTTACAATGAAATCTTTCCATAAATATGACCTTTTACCTATGCTAAAGGTTTTTGGGCTCGGGCACCCATCAAGGCTGAATGATCGCGATCAAAATACGTTCTCATCTAGACATTATTTGGAGTCATCCTACCAAGTTACAATGAAATCCCCTCATAAATATGACCTGTAGACTGTGCTAAAGGTTTTTGGGCTTCGGGCACCTTTAGCCGTCACAGTTGCCCAATCATGTCCAAAAGGGGACATTCTCATCTAGACCTTATATGAAGTTAACCTACCAAGTTACAATGAAATCCCTTCATAAATATAACCTGTAGACTGTGCTAAAGGTTTTCGGGCTTCGGGCTCAGGCAGCCATCATGGCTGAATGATTGCAACCATAGGGGACAATCTCATCTGGGCATCATCTGGAGTGATCCTAAGAAGTTACAATAAAATCTCTTCATAAATATGACCTGTAGACTGTGCTCAAGGTTTTTGGGCTTCGGGCACTTGTAGCCATCACAGCTGACCAATCATGACCAAAAGGGGATGTCATCCTCTAGGCATTATATGGAGTCAACCTAACAGGTTACAATGAAATCCTTCCATAAATATGACCTTTTGCCTACGCTAAAGGTTTTTGGGCTCGGGCACCCATCAAGGTTGCATGATCACGATCAAAATGGGACGTTCTCATCTAGACATTATTTGGAGTCATCCTACCAAGTTACAATGAAATCCCTTCATAAATATGACGTCTAGACTGTGCTAAAGGTTTTCGGGCTTCGAGCCCCTGTAGCCATCACAGTTGCCCAATCACTTCCAAAAGGGGACTTTCTCATCTAGACATTGTATGAAGTCAACCCACCAAGTTACAATGAAATTCCTCAATAAATATGACCTGTAGACTGTGCTAAAGGTTTTCGGATTTTGGGCTCGGGCAGTCGTCATGGTTGGCAGATCATGCCCAAATGGGGAAATTCTCATCTAGACATCATAAGGAGTCATCCTACCAAGTTACAATGAAATCCCTCCACATTAAACATGACCTGCAGACTATGCTAAAAGTTTTTGGGTTTCGGGCTTGGGCAGCTATCACGGTTGATAGATCATGCCCAAAAGGGGACGTTCTCATCTATGCATTATACAGAGGCATCCTACCAAGTTACAATGAAATCCCTTCATAAATACGACATGTAGACTGTGCTAATGGTTTTCAGGTTTTGGGCTCGGGCAGCCATACCGGTTGCCCGATCGCGACCAAAAGGGGGCGTTCTCATCTAGACATGACCCCAAACCTGCATATGAAATTTGGTGACGATCAGACAAGAACTGCTGGGTGTAGCCCATGCTAAAGGAAAATGTGAACAGACTCACAGACTAACAGACTTCTGCACGCGTGATGGCAACAGCTTATCTTGACTATGTCAAGTTAAGCTAAAAAATGGAACAAAATCAAATTCCTGGCAATATGCACTCCTTTGGTATATGTATGAATAACCTGTAAAATAAAAAGGTTCTGGTACTGAAAACTGTGAGAGGGGTCGGCGGACAAACCTTGCACCTGACATTCAAAATTTCACAAATATTTACTACATGTAAGTTCAACAACCAATAATTTGGTGAAAAATAGAACAAAATCAAATTCCTGGCAATATTCACACCTTTCGTATTAAATACTCTGTAAAATAAAAAAGTTCCATCTTAAAAATTGTAAGAGGAGTTAGGTTGACAAACCTTGTACCCTAAATGCAGACAGATGGATGGACGAACAAATGAAAAGAAGACCGGATGGACAGACTGGAGTAAAACAATATGCACTCCGACTTTTCATCATGGGGCATAAAAAGTGTCATAAAGGACCAACACACACTTCCCTACGGCATAAACATTTTCTTTTGCTTCAACTTACTCAAAATCGCTAAAATACGTTTCAAAGCAAAAAAAATGTTTGCACAATGGACCACCCCTCAGCAACAACCCAAGGCCCAATTTACCTGATGGGCAACTATCTGAACAAACGATAATCTTGTCCATCCACATTTACATTTAACTAAAGATGACAATTGGCTCCATCGTGCATGGGCAGAATTCATCTAAACAAAAAGAAAATTCCCCATTGGGTTCTGTGTTAAATTTTAAACCCCTCTGGTGCCCGCCAAAAGCAGTCAAGCTTATCACTTCAAACACACTTCAGTCTTGGAGCCATAGTAATGATATGTACCAAATATAAAAAAATACTGCCTGGAAAATCAAGCTCTTTGAAGAATACTCCTCATACTGTACAAGTTAAAATTCAGGCTTCAATAGGAAGCCCAAATATGAATCCATGCACTTGATTTGGACAAACTTGAATTTCCCCCCACTAAGGATGCTGAAAATCTGGTGGATCTGAAGATCTTTTCAAGAATTTTTCTCATACTGGACAAAGTTAAAATTTGGGTTTTCAAAGGAAGCCCATATATGAACCCAGGGGCTTGGTTTAAATAAACTTTCATCTGAACATATTTAGGATACTACATACCAAAACTAAATGACTGTGACAGGTGAATCTGAAGAAGATTTTTAAAGATTATACCTCATATTACACTTGTGCCAATGAAGGGGTCACCTTACGGTTTTGTTGAAATTTTTTTTAAATATTATTTTTTCAACTGCTGAATTTGTGTGTTACTTGGGCAGCTTGGCTGATTTGGTAGGTAAAGGGTTAAGGACCATTGTCAAAAAAGATAGAACAGAATAAATGCTTATGTTGGATGTAATAAGGTTAAATATGTGTAAAACCTGTGGAATTTAATAGTTGACAGAGCTGATCCTCAATAACTGACATGATTTTTTATTCAGCTAACAGGGTTACCCTATGTACTGGGAACAAGGTCTAGAGCATTGGACATGAAACCCAAAGGCCAATGGTCTAATGCCAACTAGCATCATATACAATGTCGTGTGCTTGTGCAAGAAACTAGATCCTGATTACCTATGTGAGAGCACAATGGTGCTCGTACTGACACATACAATGCAACAATAGTACACTTGCTTGCAGCCAATGCTAACCCTGCTCATGCTGGGTTAGTAAGTTTGAGAGGTATTCACCATTGCTCTGAGGTTCTCTCAAGGTACTCCAGCTTCCACCACCCATAAAACAGTCTGTTGCCTTTTCGACCCTGGCTGTTGAAGAGGTCATTAAACCCCAATGAATAAACAAACTCTATAACCTGTATTCAATTGACAGATCAGATCCTTATGCAGGCTTCCTTGTCAACCACATACAGGTTTTGAAAAGGCAAGCCCAGGTTATAATTTTCGGAGTACAGACAAATACCTCCTCAACAAAATCCCTCCCAACTTTCTACTAATGTAGACAAAATCCCTCTCGACAAAATGACAAAGCAGCAAGATATTTAAGTTCATTGATATTTTCATATGTTAATGGAACCATAGAATCATGCCATCCAAAATTACAACCGTTGGTCAAGTGCCGAGCTCCATTCACGATACATACCGCTTCTTAACTGTTGGCACAGGAGTCAGAACCTTGGGGGTGGGGGTATTCCAGACATGGACTGAAAGCCTGTATATTAATTTTTTGGTTTGGCACATCTTTTGAAATGCCTAACTCAAGTACATATCTTTTCATATGTTAACTGGTAGAGTGCTAAATTATTTTTGGTCATCCAAATTTGTTCACGTCTCTTTGTCTTGTTACAATTTATGGGAGAGTGCCACTTGGCACTCTCCCATAAATTGTAACAAGGCAAACCCTCACAGACTAAATAATTTTAATTCCAAGCTAATATGAAGCATATCCTCAGAATATGAAGGCATCAAGTTGCGGCACCTGCCTTTCAGAATAAAGCCCAAATATGGGCTTCCAGCACTCTACCAGTTAATGGATTGTTGTGCTATGTGTATTTCAGTGCTTTTTCTCACTCAGCTGCTCTTATGTTGATTGATTTTTTTTTAATTTTATAGTTTGTGTGAATAAAAAACTAAAAAATTTGTGTTAGTCAGTCATTTATTATCATGGAAGGATTTTGTAGTACATGTGGAGGGATTTTGTCGGGTGGATTTTGTCAGATGGGATTATGTTGGGGGTGGGGGGAATTTGGTGGGTGGAATTTGGCAGAGGAGGGAGGGGGGGGGGCAATTTTGTCAGGCCTCCATAATTTTCAGAAAATATATTGTCTTGAACTACTCTTTTATTTTTATCTAGTTTTGCAGTGTGCAAAAAGCAGCAACAATCAACTTGACCATCTGTTCTTTGTACATGCACATCAAAATAAGCATTTATTCTATTATATCGTGTTTGACAAAGTTACAGGAACTGCAGAGTAAGGATAAGACTAGCAGAAATGCAAAATGTTATGAGCTCAAAAATTCATACAACTGTCACTTACTGGATCAAACATATCTGACTGGCTCAGTTCTGTTTTAAAGTCAGCAGAACCGGCTAATACTAAGCCTGAAACATTTGGTTTGTCGTTTGAGATAAATAATGTGACTGCTGTTTCTGCAACTTTACGGACGTAATTGTGTCGCTTTTCCATTCTTAGACGTGCAAAACGTAATGCAGACTGACCTCCTCTCCCTGAAAGTAATTATACACAAAGTCAATAACTCACAATGTATCGTAATAAATGAAACAAATACAAAGTTGGCACAGCCAACAGATGATCCCTGAAATGCAAATTGATGGAAACAACATACTGATTTTTTCAAATGCAGAACTGTGAATTGGTTTAAGTCATATAAAAAAAAATAATACAAAAACGTGTGGAAGATCAAGATTAATAGTACTCGGTAAACCTGCATTAAAAGCTCCTTTGGAAGGAGATTAAATAGGCCTCTGAAAACAGGTAACCATTTAATTTGGGTGAATGTATTAGCCAGGGCTGGGGTCTATTACTTTCTAATGTAATATATTGTATTACTATTGCTTTTGATTTTTTTTTTTATTATATTATAATTACTTTGGGAAATTTGATTATTATATTATATTATAATTATTTTTAAAAATGTTATAAATATTACTTTTTATTACTTTTATAACATTTCTCAATTACCCAAATTTCATGCAGAAATTTGTTCCCATAATGCAGATCATGACATGCATTAAGAGAACAAAAGTTCGTGCTTGATATGTAGTCTTCAATTCTCGGAAAGTTTTAAAAAATAATGCAAAACATAAGGTGTTGCTGATGAAGGAAAAGCAGGATGTACTGTATTGGGACAATACAGTAGATCTTGCTTTTCTTTCAACAACACCTTGTGTTCTGCATTATTTTTTCTCCCAATACTATTAGGGGACTGTTTCCCCCACACCGATTCCTTAACCGTTTAACATAACGGCCAAATGAAAAAAAAAAGAACATTAGCTGAAATAAGACTTACATAGACTATAATTATTTCAATGAAATGATAAAAATATGGGAGTCATTGGAACAGGGTCACCAAACCAGTTCAAATGATATCCATAATTACTTAGTTTTATCGAAAACAGAGGATAAAGTTTCAGAGAGATATAAAACATATTTATAAGGTGTGTTGAGTAAAGGGTTAACCAGAGATAGATTTAATGCAATGAAACAAACAATAAATACAGTAAGTTGCTTGAAGGGCAACATATCTAGTCTTACATCTCGATCTGCCCTAAAGGGCTCACTGCGATACCTAATATGAACATCTCCTAATATAAACACATCTTGATGGTGTTCCTATTACGTATTGCATCTCGTCCTAAAGGGCTTGTTGCGATACCTAATATGAACACTATCTCGGCTTGATACATTTATTTATTTATTGGTGTTTAAGGTCACATATTTTTGCACAATGGCTAATCATGAACACGGCAGTTTTACAGGTGGATGAATCAAGAGTAGCCAGACAGAACCACCAAGCAATGGCAAGCAACTGTCAGCTCCCCAACATACTAATTCCACACAAGCAGGGTTATTCCACACAAGCAGGGTTACCATTGGCTGAAGACAAGTGCACCATCGACGAGCAGTACACCTTAGTACACAATGCCACAGTGTCCCCACGTTGGCAATGGTGGGGTGAAGTGTCTTGCCCAAGGACACAACGCAGTTGCATCTGGTGGGATTCGAACTGAGGACCACTCCACTTGCAGCCTGCACCTCTACCTACTGAGCCACCACTCCCCACTGCCCTCCTCCTGATACAAGTTTCTTGATCAACACATAGTGGTGATAAGGCAATGGTTAGTTAATTTTAAGTTTAGCATTATTCCAAGGCATCAGAACAAAATGTGGAATGAGGTTATTATTAATTATATCCTCATGGTGAAATAGTGTAATACATCCTTTTCCATAAATTGCATATTTTATCATTATGCACTTACACACGGCTTCCTTGCATGTGTAGGTTGTCTCAGATGCTAGAACTTTCAATGACAGGGTGTATATACCAGGAGGCCTGGCATTCTGAAAAATGCAGGAGGGCAAAAAATCGCTCTCCTCAATCAGCTTAGGAGAGCAATTAGCTTTACACAGCATTTTAAGTATCCAATTGAACGAACTCATTGAAACTGAAACCAACAGACTACATCAGTGATTTTATTAACTTTACTAAGGTAAAGCGAAATCTCTTAGACATCTAGATGTCTCACTCAACAACCGAACACACACTTGACAAGACCTGTGTGTGTACCCAGACCTGTTGTCCAAGAAAGTCATATGCCTACCACTACCACCTTCAACCCCCCAAGGGGGTTGAAGGTGGTAGTGGTAGGCATATGACTTTCTTGGACAACAGGTCTGCTTGAATTTACAGTCACATCCTGGTGCAAGTGCTTCAAGTGACAGGATAGTAGTAATGGTAGTATATTATAGTGTCAGTATTCCTTGAATAATTACCCCTCAAACTGTGATGTCAGTTGTTGAACTTGAAACTTACAGAAAAAAAAAATATTGCTGTGACCCATTTTGCTTCAAATGATTGCAACTGTGTTTGGGTATGGTTGCAGCCATTACCTTTTACCACTAAACCACTTTCAAAATGAAATTACGTGATGTTATGTGACTTCGAAGTTAAATTACATTTTTGCTTTACAACAAAAATTTAATGTGAGCATAATACATGTTATCTCAATCATCCCAGACCAAAATATTTAGGAGGGCAATTTTTCGCTCTCCTTAATTCTTTCAGGAGGGCAGTAAGGAGAGCTAAAAAATCGCTCTCCTGAAATTGCCAAGCCTGATATACAGAGAAGCCTATAACAAAAAAATTAGTCAACATTTTACCCTTAATAATGCCAGCCTGCTACAGCAATCTGGCAAAAATGAGGTAATAATCTGGCATTTCAATGGATGAGGAAGAAACATGCAATGGTGCATTCTCCTGGCTCCATAAAGGAGGTGACCCATTTATGAAGCCAATAATAAAGAAAATGCGTCATTATTTCAGGCAAAAAAAAACCCAGCAAGAGGATCACAGATCCAGAAGTCGAGTTTTGACATTAAATTCTGAAGAAATAAGCTATTTGTAGCAACAGTGACCTTGACCTTGGGGCGTGAGACTCTGAAATAGATAGGTGTCTTCCTTTCCTAACCTCTGGTGTAAGTCTGGTAAAGGTGCGTCATATAGAACTAAAGTTATTGCCCGGAAACCAATTTGTCACAAAATATTCTATTGATAGTAACAGTGACCTTGACCTTGGGGCCCCAGACTCCTAAAGCAATAGGTGTGTTCCCTTCCTATATGGTAACCTGTGGTATAAGTTTGGTGAAGATACACGGAATAGAACTAAAGTTATTACCCGAAAATCAATTTGTCACAAAATATTCTATTTATAGTAACAGAAACCTTGACCTTGGAGTCCCAGACTCCAAAATCAATAGGTGTCTTCCCTTCCCATAGGGTAACCTCTGGTATAAGTTTGGTAAAGGTGCTTCAAATAGAACTAAAGTTATTGCCCGGAAACCAAATTGTCACAAAATATTCTATTGATAGTAACAGTGACCTTGACCTTGGGGCCCCAGACTCCGAAATCGATAGGTGTCTTCCCTTCCTATAGGGTAACCTGTGGTATAAGTTTGGTGAAGATACACGGAATAGAACTAAAGTTATTGCCTGGAAACCAATTTGTCACAAAATATTCTATTTATAGTAACAGTGACCTTGACCTTGGAGTCCCAGACTCCAAAATTAATAGGTGTCTTCCTTTCCTGTAGGGTAACCTCTAGTATAAGTTTGGTAAAGGTGCGTCAAATAGAACTAAAGTTATTGCCCGGAAACCAATTTGTCATAAAATATTCTATTTATAGTAACAGTGACCTTGACCTTGGAGTCCCAGACTCCAAAATCAATAGGTGTCTTCCTTTCCTGTAGGGTAACCTCTGGTATAAGTTTGGTAAAGGTGCGTCAAATAGAACTAAAGTTATTGCCCGGAAACCAATTGTTTACGCCCGCCGCAACTTCATCAAACTATAAGTCGAGTTTGACTTCGTCAAAACTCGACTAAAAATTAGGCGAATAACGCTAAACCAATAGCTAATTAACCATGGTCTAACTTATATTTATTAGGTGGTGACCCACTAGGGTGAGAATCACCTTCTGATTGAAAGAAATGCCACTTTGCGATCACAGTACTGTACTTGACCAGTTTCCTTTTCTGGGATTCAAATGATCTGAGCCAGTAAATTGCACATCATTAAACATGAGCAACGCAAAGCATGGTATATACCCCGAAGGTGTCATAATGCCATGGCGGCCTTATTGAATTGGCTAGCTGGACAAAAATCGAAAGGAAGCATGGTCTGCTTAATCACAGGTAACCCCTAAAATTACGATTTGATCAAATAAGCAGTTCTTCAGTTATTAGACGGAAACCAAAAGTTAACAGATGGACAGACAGATGGATGGATGGATGGATGGATGGATGGATGGATGGACAGGTGGATGGATGGACAGGTGGATGGATGGACAGACAGATGGATGGACATGGTGAAAACATAATGCCCCTAAGAGGGTTGGGGACATAAAAATGTCTGGGTGCTCAAACACCTTCTCATCAATAGTAAAAATATTAGCCAAGTTAATTTTTTGTATCTTTCTATCATATTGATGGACTAATACAAGATGTATCTATGCATATGCCATTCCCTTGTAAAAGTTATATCCCCTTTTCCACAAACTCTCTCCCTTTTGAATATCACAACTATAGAAGTAGCAACACAGTTAGTGTTATCATACAAATATATATTTATCATATAATCATCATTAAATAGACCATAACAGAAATATCTTCCACAACAGACAGCACATATCAGAAACATGTGACATAAGAAGTCAGCTGTCATCACAAGATTGTGTGTTGGTTTCTGAAGCAGAATTCTGTTTTTTAACACTTAGCACTCTGCACAAGCCTTCAATTCCAAGAGTGTCTGCCACTGGACAAAATGGAGGATTTCGGTAGTTTTTATGGTGGGTGTTTCCAAACCTTTGTAACTTTTTTGTTTTTGAAAATACAGAAATGAACTATATGTAAAAAGTTATTCAGTAAACAACAGGGAATAACAATGTGCCATTCTTCTTACAATATACGTCTGCAGTAGACGACACTGAAACCACGTGGCAATTTTTTTCAGAATTTTTTTTAAACAATTCTTACAACACAGCAAATGTCTTATGCTAAAAGCTTCTTTATTGTTGAAAATAACCCCAAACAGTGAGTGTATCATTTGTGCAGTATTAAATTTGGCACATTTTGATTTAAGAATTTTTCTTCTAGGGTACGTAGTTTTCTTTCAGCGGTAAATTTTATATGATTGGTGAATTGTAGAAAAATTTGGGGTTTTTTTCAGAGCTGAGTATTATTGAAAGAAAATCACTGATATACTTTTTCATGTAGTTTCTGGCAGTATGTGCTGAGTATATTCGATTCTAAGACTCAGATACATGTACATGTACTGTGTTTCCCACCTTATCAAAGAACTACCAACATCATCACCTGACACAGTGTTTTGAAAACACTATGTCGTCTGCTCTAAAAATAATAATAAATTGTTCAATTTTTTTCTCGTTCCAGTAAGGGGTCATAAGTTATGGTGAGGACGGAAGAAAAGAAAAATTAATCAAATTGTCAAGAAGTTACTTACTTTTGCGTTTTTCTGCTTCCAGCATTGAATACATTGTACAGGAAATTCCAAAGAACACTGAAGATTATTCAGTCCATTATTTGTAAGAAAAATGTTTTTGTTCAATGTAGCAGGAAATTCCAAAGAAAATTGTTTTTGTAACTTATTTATAACATTTTTCTGAATAAAATCTGAATATTTTTTTAAATAAAATCTTGAAATACTGTTTACAAATGTTTTCCTTGTTTTTTTCACTGAATGCAGTTGGGCTTTATTCTTTATGAAGTGATTTTGAGGAGGCTGTCATATAATTCTGCAAGGTGTGTGGTATCGTTCAGAACATGGAACAGGGCACATTGACTTGTCGCAACCTTTGCAAATGTATTGTGTTTGGTGCCGACAACCCAGTTTCCGCTCAGAAGAAACAACGCAGTCTGGAAATGCCTGTTTTCCCCCCTTTAGTTTTGTTCTTGTTAATTCCCAGAAAATGATGTGCAACTAGTGTGTTTGACGTGTCATATAAATCAAAAGATCTGTTGATTTGTCTTTATTTTAAAATGGATCCCATAGGTCTGTCATAATTTCTACCAGTTGATGTATACGGTGGAGGTGCAGTTTATATTTGTTGACCTGTTTTCCTGGCTAAAGTTTCTGCCAAATTATTGAGAAATTTACAAAAGTTAATTCTGCAAGATATACAAAAACTTTTTTCCACCACTTGACTGTTTTATGCACCATTAAATAAGTCTACACTTTCTGATCTAACTGATCCACCCCTCCCATATATTGATTGTAGGCTTCCACTACCATCGGTTTTTGAATGGTGCGTCTCTGATTTTCATGTCGACATGATCTCGTTGTCTTGTCCATCATTTTTGTGTGGTGCAGAGTGGTGAGAAGTGTTAGCGGTTTTTTGTCCAACCACGAAATATATAGCATAATATCATCTCTTTCACATACAGTGGGGTCATTTTTCTTCATGATCTTTGCAGCTTGTTCTATGTTGTTTGGGACTCCCTTGCAGTTAGTCCTGTGTGTGCCACAGGCTCCAATATTGAATGTTTTTTTTTCTTCTCCTGATTTATTTGATGAGCTGGCAGCTCATCAAAAATCAGAAGAAAAAAATTTGTCCATATAGACATAACCCTTTTCACATATTGTTTTTTCCCGTATAGTGGAGCCAGTTAAAACAGTAAGCGGTTTTGGCCTCGCATAAAGCCCAAGCTTTGATTCCCCATTTATGTGGTGTTTGGGGCAGGTGTTGGACGAAAGCTGCCCTGCCCTTGTAGGCTGTTAGTGATTCGTCCACTGACATTTCCTGTTCAGGGATGTATAATTTTTTATATTTTGCAACCAAAAGGTCAATGACCGGTCGAATTATCCACGCCCTGTCATAATCAACATAATCCCTTGGGAGTGATTCAGTAATATCAGAAAGATGGAAAAACATCCATATTTGCAACCACCGGTCAAGGCTCATTATCATTCTGAAACCTTTTAATTCACTTACTTGTCTGTTGACCAGTAAGAGTCATATGTGGGCAGTTTTATTAATCCCATGAATTATAAAATTCCAATAAATGCTCTTATTTCATCCCCATCCGTATCCACCCATGAACGTGCTAATGCAAATGGCTTCATGTTTTTCAATGAGGTGTTTTTCAATGTACTGTTTAGCATACAAATTTGTTTGTGACGTACAGAGTTCAATAAATTCATTGTCAAAAAATTTACTGAAAAGGTCAGACTCACGTTCATCACCTTCGAAAGAAAACTGAATTCCCGTGGGCTCGTAAAATACTTTAAGCCGTGGGTGCTGAAACGAGTCCCTCAAATGTATTGTTTTGTCAACAACAGAACACGTGTTCGAGTGATCAGCTGATTCAGGGCTCATTCCATTTTTGTCTCTATCATTTCACTTGAATCAAATTCATCCGATGAATCATCATTATTCTTAATATCAGTAAAGCCAAGAAATTCATCCTCATCCAAATCTCCAATAAGGTCATAAAAATTTTGACAGGCTATTTTCAACTGAAGACACCATTTAAAATACAAATTCAAACTGGGACAAGTTGTCCAGTTTAACCCTTTACCTAATATGAAAGGCAGACAACACTTGCAAATAAAATTATTGATTAACTATTTTTTTTTTCATTTTTTGCATCAAAAACATAGCTTATGACCCCTCATTGGAATAATCTCAAAGAGCTCTTTCCAATGAGGGGTCATAAGCTATGTTTTTGATAGGTTAAGAGAATTTCCTCACCAAGCGTTGGTTCTGGTTACAAATTTTATGAGTAAAGCAGAACTTGTTAACCATAGTATACAAGTACTACTCAACTTCCCAGTTTCCTCAGGGAAAGGCGTGAAATTTAATCTGAACTTCATTCACTACATTTAATCTGAGTCAAGATAAATCTCAGTGCATATCTTTATTAGTGTATTTGGTTCAGAAATTTCGTATCAAATTGTCGCTCACTGGAGATCCTCTAAATACTCAACAACACATTTTGAGCAAAAACTCCATTTTCGAGCGCACAAATAGGCTTTAAATTTTGAAAAAATTGTATGGTACTCACTGATAACAGAACATCTTAGAAAGCATTATATATACATGGGCCTATTCTATCACAGGAAAGAAAATGTCAATTACTTCTAAAAGAAAATGCACCCATTTATGTGATAGAAGTTAGCTGGCAGAAGCTAAATAGACATAAATATGAATGTGCATTCTGTAACGTTATTTATTTATTGGTGTTTAGGGTAATTTTCGAAAACCATGCTTGCAACACAAGAATGAAATGAAGTTTAGCCAACCGTTTATACCACTGTAGAGGACTTCCACATCAGGCATTGCGATTCTGGTTCCTCTTTTACCAGTATTTATTTCTTTATTTATTTCTTGGGGTTTAATGACACTTTCGACAGCTGGGGTCACAACGTGTCGGACAGTTTTACAGGTGGTGGAAGCCAGAGTATCTGGAGAGAACCTCCAAGCAACGGCGAGCAACTGTCAAGACTAGCCAATGTATTAAGTCCACGCAAGCCAGGTTAGCATTGGTTGAAGACAAGTGCACCATTGACATGCAGTACACCTTAGTACACAATACCGCCATGCCCCCCAGATGGGCAACTGGAATTAAGTGTCTTTCCCATGGACATAAATGGGGTTGTCGCCAGGGAGATTTGAACCGAGAACCTCTCAGCTTGCAGCCTGCATCTACACCTACTGAGCCACTGCACTTCCCTCTTTTACCAGTAAAGCAGAACTTGTTTACTGTAGCACAGTTCTGCTTCCTGGGGTTGCCATGGGGGAAATTAGGGACAAAAAAAAAAAATGCTATCAAAATATCACTGAAATTTTCAGTTTGAAGGGAACCTCATAAAAACAATACATATTTTACTCTATTTAAAGAAATTTTTGTTTAAAAATCTAGTTTTTTTTCTTTTCCAACTATGGAGATCTATTTACATGACAGGTGAAACAACAAAATGGAGCAAGCAATCAAAAATGCATTCATGTCTCTCTAATTGTCTTCTGATTTTCACACAACATCTCTCTCAATTCACCTTTTTCATTTGAACTCGTTCTAAAAAAAACCCTTTGTTTTTGGGGACAGAAACCAAATTGTTTAGTTATTCAAGCAATTCTTTTGCAAATGTCTATCCATGATACATAAAGAGTTAACCCACAGCACACTTATTTATTTATTTATTAGGGTTTTAATGACACTTTAACAGTCGAGGTCATATCGTGTCGGTGACAGTTTTACTGGTGGAGGAAGCCAGAGTACCCGGAGAGAACAGCCGAGCAACGACAAGCAGCTGGCAGCTCCCCAACTTTGTAACTCCGTATTGCAGCACAGGCAGGGGTAGATTGGTTGACGACATGCGCACCATCGACGTGCAGTACACCTTAGTACACGGCGTCATTGTGCCCAACATGTGGACAATCAGGGTTAATTGCATTGGTCAAGGAAGGAAACCGAATCAATTGCTCAGACGGTCACCCATCCAAGGTCTAACTGGGCTCAACATTGTTTAACTTCGGTGATCTGATGAGAACCGGTTACCGCAACGCAACCCCCCCCCCCACCCCCCCCCCAAAGCACACTGGTAGTGCAACAGACGTTTCTCCAATCACTCTGTTATTCTCTTATTTAACTACAAATTTAAACAATTATATCTTGTTTAACATAGCTCACTGAGCTCTGTCAAACAAGGTATATTTGGTTATGTATCAAACAGCAATATGAGAAATATTTGCTGCTGAAAACTTTGCCATTTTGACACCAGAGTGTAGAGGGTTAATGAAACAAATGGTTTCAAAAACGAAGATGAAAATTCAATTGTACTTTGGAAACCAACTCACACTGCAAATACTAGTCACATTGATTTCTGACGTCACAAGTTTATTAGACATGATTTGAATAAAATTTCTATAATGGGCTATTTTATGGTGATGACGTGATAAAACATTTTCTCAAAAGATAAACCTATAAAACAAATTTTCATGTAAATACAATAGATTTCCTTGAATAAAGGGAGCGTGAAAAAATCTGATGCACACAATTTCATTCTCAACACATCAATATATGAACAAGCATCAGTGTTATTGCATTCTTTGGACTTGGATCCAGGTATTAAAATCTTGAAGTAGAGTAGCTTATGCAACATAATAACCAGCTCAGATAGTCAATGAGAAGAACAGCCTCAACAAGATAAAAAATTTCCAAAAGATGAAGTCTGTACATTCACTGAAAATTTAAATTTTATAGTAAATTTCCTTTCTTATTATACCTACCGCAATTGTTAAACTACAGGCTTGCACTACAGAGGAAGACCCTAACTCGGATAAAATACTCTCTATTTTAATCTTTCCCAAGAGATTTGGGAAAGAAAAGTGGTGTAAAAACACCACGAAAAAATAAGTCAAAACTGGGTCGAGCACCATCAGTGCACACCCAGTAGGGGACACTCTTCTCTTAGCACAATTCCACGACTTCCGTTAACCAATGTGCAAGCAGTCATCGAACCATTCTTTTGAGTCTGCCAACTTAGGAGTTATGTGATCAGCGGGGAGGAAGGATTCTTACCCGAATAAGAAGACGGGAGGGCCTCCATGTAAACAATTGCGGTAGGTATAATAAGAAAGGAAATTTACTATAAAATTTAAATTTCTTATCAACGGTGTCCAGTGACCTTGACCCATGACGATCTCGTCCCAAAGTGACCTCAACCCGATTTGGTGACTTCAACCCACTTTTGGTGATCTCGACCCAGAGTGACTTCGACCCACTTTTAGTGATCTCGACCCACTATTTTTCTCGTTCAGAAGTGCGGAACTGGTCAGGGGGTGATCTCGACCCACTTTGGATACTCGCGGAAATGCCGGGTTGAAGCTGTCCTTTTTTTTATAAAAGTCAAATAGTCCATGATGTTTATTAAAAAAAAAATCATTTAAAACAAACATAGGCACTGACATATCAATTGCATTGCATTTAAAACAAACATCGGCACTGACATATCAATTGCATGTCAGTGAGTTCAATGCGTCTAAAGAAATACCTACTGAGTATCTAATCATGGACTACTCTTTTGATTTAATTAGTTTTATCATGTTTTGATTTTCGAATTGTATGGTTCATTCATTGGTGAATAAAAACAACTGATGCCTAATCGGTTTCACACTTTTAACCTGTAGATCAAAACCAGCGAGCGGCTTATGTCTTCTTAACTGATGAACTATACTTATATCCTACATAAACAAGAGTAGTTTTAGCTAAGGTATATAAAGATGCTTCCAGAATACCAGGACATCAACAGCTTCCAACATGTCTGAAGACAACAGCTGCAGACAGTGCAACTTAATTGTCCGTCCGAGACCAGAAGGAATACAGTGTGATAATTGTGAGCAGTGGACGCACAGAATATGCAATACAGGTGTGTATTTTTTCTTATAAAGGACATTAGGAAAATACAATTTTGATAGGAATGCTTACATGTAAATATTATAAGTTTATATAAGAGAAGTGGGTTAGATCAGAAAATGTATTCTTATAAATATTTATATAAAATAAAAAAAAATAAATAAAATAAAAATAAATATAAAAAATTATAATAAAACCACGCAAATATGGATGGATCAGAGAAGTTGGTAAGATCGGAAATGTATTCTTAGGAAATTAGTTTTAAATTTATAATAAAACCACGCAAATATGGATGTCACGACACATCAGTTTGAATGGCATACTTATAAATCTTTGTCGTAAATTAACATATTATACAGCCTATATCAGAGAAGTTGGTAAGATCGGAAATGTATTCTTAGGAAATTAGTTTTAAATTTATAATAAAACCACGCAAATATGGATGTCAAGACACATCAGTTTGAATGGCATACTTATAAATCTTTGTCATAAATTAACATTTTATACAGTCTATATAAGAAAAGTTGGTTAGATCGGAAATGTATTACGAAAATTTTTAAATATTATTATATTATATATTTATTTTGGATACTCTTCACACAGAAAGTCTTCTGGTGTCATTGAACACCACATTGTTATCGGAAAGGAAACTGCAAACGCGCCAAAGAAAGCAATATAGACAAATACAAAGTAAGCTCTTCGAGGTATGGAACAGTTACATTCATGGTGAGGTGAACACAAAACAATTGTTAAAAGTTTGTTCCAACTTAAACGGACCTACAATGTAAAACATTGACATTTGTGTAAAAAAATTTAAAAATATTTGCAGAGTGCCACATTTGTAACCATCTCTATTTATGAACATCGCATGTATCAACATGAATAAAGCCTTGATTTTCTTCAAAAATAATTCAGGTTATATTTCGTCCAAACTCCCAACATTACCATATATATATCTAGCCACTCCCGACTTTACCATATCTAGTCACAGGAACACGCTACAAACGATTTTTAAGAACAAAATAATATTTAAAATAACAAAATCATAACTGGATACCCCCATCATACTATGATTGGGGTAGTCAGTTACAATATTTTAACAAATAATATTTTGTACATAAAAATCGTTTGTAACGTGCGCCTGTGATTATAATATCCAGAGTGGGTCGAGATCACCCCCTGGCCATTACCGAGTTCTGAACGGGAAAAATAGTGGGTCGAGATCACTAAAAGTGAGTCGAAGTCACTCTGGGTCGAGATCACCAAAAGTGGGTCGAAGTCACCAAATCGGGTCGAGGTCACTTTGGGACGAGATCGTCATGGGACGAGGTCACTGGCATTCTTATCAACCTACCTTACAATTGTTTACTACAGGCTGAATAGATAATAGGATGGAGGGAAACACATAACCAACCCACACATAACTCAACTGCACTGGAACCGTGGACAGAGGAAGAGGTCTCTAGGCCTATCAAACCAAAGCATCACAAACATTAGTAGAAGACAATAAAAGATGAGGCATATGGTTCTGTGCAATGCACAGACAGAAAGATCAGTAACAGAACAGAGCAGGAAATGACCTTGTAAGCAGCCGAATGGCTGGGATAGACCGCAGCCAGAGCAGATGAAAGAGGTCCCGTAGAACAAAGGTCCTTTGCCTGCACCTGCAACTGTCACAGATAAGTGGAGAAAGTAGTATTTCTCCAGTAGGCTGTCAGCATAACATCTGGCAACATGACAGAGTTAGTATAAGCCCCCAAGAGGTAGACACTGCACGCACCTCGTGGCAGAAAAAACGATTGGTAATACAATCGCCAGTCACCAGACGAGCGGAAGCTGCACGAATAGCAAGACAAATCCATCGAGAAATGGATACAGGAGAGATCTTCTGTCGACCAGGAATAAGAGACAGAAAATCGATCCTACCCTTCCAAATGAACAGAGCAAAGGGTGTTTACCCTGAACAGAAGGAAGAGACCTGATACAGATAGGAGGCGGAGTAGTTTCCGGTATCTGATTCTTGGCCAGAAAGGAGCAATCACTGGTAAACATAACACTGGTGGAGAGCTCCAGAAAAAGGTTGGGTCACCCGAGAGGGCGTGAAGCTCACTAACCCGTCTGACTGAGGCAAAAGCCATCAGAAAAGCTGTCTTGTACGTGAGAAAACACATATCCTCCTGGGATAAAGGCTTGAACAGCACCGACACCCTCCCCAAGCAAAACAGCACCCAAAAAAGATTCCATCTTGGGGTAAGCTGCAAAGTCCTAGGCCTTTTCAAGGAAAAGTGCCAAACAAGCTTGGAGAGGCATGGAGTAGTGCCGATATGATGATGTCATACATACGAAAAGGTCTCCGAAGCATGGACCTGCACCCATTGATGGAAACAAGCTGGAGACTCCAAGAATCAAACATAAGGCCGGCTGCAGTCTAGACGGAGCATCCCGAGCGGCTGGTTTGGACGTATGCTCCGGCCTGTGCAAGTTTCTCATAACAACATCTGGCCCCAGATGTTGCTGGGTTAGAGAGGGACCTTTCCCGCTCGCAGCCTTTTCAGACCTCGCCGAGCCTCCCGACAAGAAACTTGCTGGCTTCCTCACTAGTTCCGTCGTCACTGGGTGAGCTTTTGTTTTTAAGGTGATCGCTCTACCCACTACACTTCCTTTCGACCGCTTCACCGGTCGAGCTAGCTGCTGGCAAAGGATTAAGACCACTGCCTGTGACCTTATCCTTTGCCTAATATTCAAGGGCACCTTAGCAGCTAGCTCTGTTTGCGCATCAGAGCACGATGACGGTAGCACACTTTTGGTGGGTGTCACATTACCATCACCATGTTCTTGTTCCTCTAATAAAGAAACTGAAAAACTTGAATGACCTTGCGGTGAGAGTACCGGCAGAGGCCTCTCACCGCTAACAACGTACCGTGACACCCGCTTCCAACATTTATCCCAATCAACACATGTAGAACAAAAATCCTTAGGAGTACATCGACTACAGACAAGACAACACATATGTAAATCTGCTGAAGACTTCCTGCCTTGCATTTTGAGCAATACACTTTCATTATTAATCAAAACTAAGTTGAACGCACTCCCACAAACTCCACAATAAATATATGATAAAGATACATAATAAACAACAATCCAAATCGAAATAGAATGAAAGTGTCAATGACACTGTAGCACAACTTGTACATGTATAGTATGTGACACAGCAATGACAAACATCTAGGTAATGACTTGATAACAAATGTACATATAAAGTATTGTAAAGGTCTGTACATAAATACTGACCGTAGCCTGTAACAAATGTATAGGTAAAGTATTGTAAAGGTGGGTGACAGTTAGATGCTAAACTAGAAAAGAAATCTTTGAGTCCCAGAGTAAGTCTCACTGAACCTCAAAATATTTGTTCTCATAGCACAGTGATAACAAAGGCACCCCAAAACACACTCATTCCTGTCCCAAGATGAAAACAAAGGTACCTAAGAAGTTTCGTGAAGATCAGTTCATAAATACGAGCTGTATAGAAGTTGTGACAAAAAACTGATTGGACCTAATTTCGGTACAAAATGGCCAGTGGCAGCCATCTTGAATTTTGGACCGCACTCATAAACACTCGTTCTCGTCCCAAGGTGATAACAAAGGTACCCAAGAAGTTCCGTGAAAATCGGTTGATAAATACAGCCTCTAGCCTGAGCCGTATTGACATGTGCACTTACAGTGTATAAGTAGCACTAAATAAATCAAAATTCATCTAATTTGCATAATTTCTGCACGAGGAAAAAACCCGTACTGTATGTGATGTATTCCATTTTACTAAACATTCATACAAAAATTTATTCAAATCAGAACTTTCATACAGAAGTTCTGTACAAAAGACTGATTGCACTAATTTTGGTACAAAATGGCTGCTGGTGGCCATCTTGAATTTCGGACCACACCCCAAAACACCCGTTCTCATCCCACGGTGATATCAAAGGTACCCAAGAAGTTTCGTAAAGATCGGTTCATAAATGCGGCCTCTAGCCCGAGCCATATAGAAGTTGTGTACAAAAAATTGATCAGACCTAATTTCGGTACGAAATGGCCACTGGCAGCCATCTTGAATTTTGGACCGCACTCAGAAACACTCATTCTCGTCCCAAGGTGATAACAGAGGTACCCAAGAAGTTTTGTGAAGATCGGTTGATAAATACAGCCTCTAGCCCGAGCCATATTGACATGTGTACTTACTGTGTGTAAGTAGCACTGAAAAAATCAAAGTTCATCTAATTTGCATAATTTCTGCATGAGAAAAAAACCCGTATTATATGTGATGTATCCCATGGTACTAAACATTCACACAAAAAATTTTTCAAATCAGTGCTTTCATATGGAAATTCTGAGCAAAAATCTGATTGCACCTAATTTTGTACAAAATGGCTGCCATCGGCCATCTTGAATTTTGGACCGCACCCAAAAACACTCGTTCTCGTCCCATGGTGATATCAAAGGTACCCAAGAAGTTTCGTAAAGATCGGTTTATAAATACGGCCTCTAGCCCGAGCTGTATTGGCATTTGCACTTACAGTGCTGAAAGTAACCCTAAATACATCAAAGTTAGTCTAATTTGCATAATTTACGTACCAGAAAAAAACCCGTATTATATGTGATGTATCCCATGGTACTAAACATTCATACAAAAAATTATTCAAATCAGCGCTTTCATATGGAAGTTTTGTGCAAAAATCTGATTTCACCTAAGTCTGAACAAAATGGCCGCCAGCAGCCAACTTGAATTTCGGATCGGACCCAAAAACACTCGTTCTCGTCCCATGTTCATAACAAAGGTACCCAAGAAGTTTCGTAAAGATCGGTTCATAAATACGGCCTCTAGCCCGAGCTGTATTGAATTGTTGACAGACAGACGGACAGAAGGCAAGATGGACGACGGACGACAGGCCATGGCATAAGCTGAAATTTGGCTTCGCCAAAGTTGAGCTAAAAATTAAATTCAAAAAATTTTTCTAAAATTTTTTGACAAAAGCCCAAGTTCCCAAAGGGAACATGAAGCGCCCAAGGGAATTCCAACAGTGCCTAAGTGTGGACAAAATTCCCAAAATTATTGCTACACTACCAGAATATTAAATGATGTGTCTTACAACAATCATACAGTAATATTAATTAAATACTACATATATTTAAAAACGTTGCCATTGTAAACAACGTCAAGGAAAAAACCGGAAACAAGACATCAGGCACAGAAAAAAGGCCCAAAATCAGTTAACAGATTTTAAAGCTACCCGATGTAAAGCAAGATCTTCAAACAAAGAAAAAAAACGATACATCGGATAGAAGACCCAAACCCAAAACAACCCAACACCCCAAGGGTGAGGATGTAACAATGGGGATAAACAGAATAAACATTCTGTAATCCACATTAAACTCCCAAAATATTTAATAAAAAATTTCAATAAAAATAAGCCAAAAAGCTTGGGAGTTTAACAGGAGGGTTTCAAGGAGGGATAGGGAAGGAACACTTAACAAACAGTTGATAAATCATTAGCAAGAATGATGACGTCAGGCACATGTCCTGAAATTGGGAAACATGAAAAAAAATTTTAAAAAAATTATAAAGTTACAGCCCTGAACATTTCTAACCACAGTTGTTCACTTCCATCATCCATTTATGTCCACAGATCCACCAATTTTACCACTGATTTGGGTCTGGCATCCTCAAATGAAAGTGTCAATGACACTGTAGCTTAACTTGTCTGTGTGTTGTGTTTGATGAAAAGGATAATGTTCAATGTTTATGAAATAAGACAAGAATAGTGATAATTGGGAATATGTTCATTTCTGTTCCCTGTATGCTATGTATTTAATACAGGGATTTTTCTACCCTTTTTGGGAAAGGGTCCAGGGGCCTCTCCAATTGGGAAAATTAGCGTCGCAGAGGCCACAAGTGGGAATTTATCTGAGCGACTATCAACAAGAAATAAATAAACTTACTAGCATATCCTTGTGAGAAATCAGTCTATTAATCAATGAAAATCTGTTGTATAATTGTATTTACCCACTGGCTGCTTAGAATTATTAAATTGTACTGGTGATTAATCAATCCTAGTGATGAAAAAGGATTGGTTAATGATCACCCACATACATAAGTCCTCACCTAAGCAAGCCAAGTTCAGTCAGCAGGAGTACTTGGCCTGGTGGACGGTTTGGGTAAAATAATTGTGAACGGTTCGTTCTGGGGACGAAAGTCTATTCAGGTTTCATGACATCAGTCAGCAGGAGTATCAGACCTGGGGAACGGTTTGAATAAAATACAGGTGACCAGACAGGATTTCAGACGTGAGCTGAACCTAAAAATTGGTACTGTGCTTTAAGAAGCACGGAACTCGCCTGTAACAAAATTTAGGTACCATTCGTGAGCCGTTATGGTTGACAGCGATGCATTTTGTCACTTTGACTCACGCACTGCGAGTCGCGTCATTCAGTTGTGATTCTATGCACATCAAGAGAGCTAATTTAGAGTGCTGATTCTAGGAACACACTGTCAAGGACGCTCCTTGACACTGTCAAATGGTTTCAAAACAACACAAGTGAATACCCTTCGTACTGAAACAATTCACACTGCGAAGTCCACTGGCAAATATTATTCGGTGCTGGTCACTTAAAAATAATCGACTGGTCACACAGAAATGAATTCTCAACTGCCGTGAATTGGGAATTTTTGGGAGCAAATTGGGAAAAAAAGTGACTATTTTCGATTGGGAATGGGGCCGATATTCGGCCCCTCTCGTCGGTCAAAAAAAACCCCTGTAATAACAAGAGGCCCCAGGGGTCCTGGGGGCGCTCATCTGACATGGTAGTCTAATGATCAAACCAGGGACTTGACTTGAATAAGCTGCATACGCCCCTCCTAAGAAAAGCATATACCAACTAGATGAAGCGATTGTGCCCACACATAAAAAACAGATTTTTTTCCCAAACAAGATATTTTCAGCCTAAATTTTTTTTTTTCTAACTTTCAGAGTAAAAAAAAAAAAATTTTTTTTTGTCTTAAAATTGACCAAAACGAATAAAAAACAAAAAAAAATTCTGGATTTTGGTGCAAAATTTTTCCACGAGACCCCAAATTTTCAGTGTAAAAAAATAATTTTTTTTTTGTCTTAAAATTGACCGAAACGCAGAAAAAACAAAAAAAAATTTCCGGATTTTGGTCCAAATTTTTCCAAGTCCAACCTGGACCCCAAATTTTCAGTGTAAAAAAAAAAAAAATTTTGTCTTAAAATTGACCGAAACGCATAAAAAAAAAAAAAAAAAAATTCCAGATTTTGGTCCAAAATTTCTAAGTCCGGAACGGGGCCCAAATTTTCATTCAAAATATTAACCCAGGGACTTGGCTTAAACAAACTTGAATCTCACCCCCCTAAGAATCTGAATACCAAATATCAAAAGATTCTTATTGGTAGATCTGAAGAAGAAGATTTTTAAAGAATATTCCTCATACTGCATAAATTTAACTCTTACCCTGCTGAGTATTTTCAAAGTATTTTTCATCAAATATAGTCATGGCTGCTGTAAAGCAGCCATGACTAGATTTGATGAAAAATGAATCTAAATTTAGCTAAAGAAATCATTGGTGAAAAAATCCATTCAATTTACTGAAGGAAAAATTGATTAAATGAACCCAAATTATCCTCATTTCAGTGGCAAGAGAAATTATATCCTGGGCGACATTAACAGCCACCAGCATGCAAGGAATTAAACATTTGGGCTCCCATAGAGAGCCCAAATATGGACCCAGGGAATTGATTTCAATAAACCTGTGAAACAATCTTCCAAAGATGTTATGTGAAATTTGAAAGCTTTTGGAGCAGTGGTTTAAGAGAAAAGTAGTCTTACATGTTTTTCCCATTACCCACATACAGTGTTAAAAAATGCCGACTCAGCACTTTTTCAAAGTCCCCCAAAAAGTACCCCATGATAAAACCGATAGCAATTTTTTTTTACCATTCCATTCTGTTGGTCCCAAGGAAACTTCACACCACATAAGAATTCTCAGTGCCATGTAGCTTTGGAGATATGGGCGTTTTAATTTTTTTCTATTTTTAGCTCCTGCAGTTCCCATGGGGCAACAGGAAAAAAAATTTGGGCATAAATTAAGTACTTATGACCCAATAAGCCCTCATATCAAATTTGGTTCAAATCTGCCTCTCGGTTTGGAAAATAGAAATTTTGTGACTGGCAAAAATTCTTGCCCCTCCCATAACGAAGGCAAATAATGCCCGACAAACTTCTCTTGAACAAACTTGATTCTAAACCTCAAAAGGACTCTGTATACCACATATCAAGTCTCTGCTACTGGTGGTTCATTAGAAGAAGATTTTCAAAAAATTTGGCCATTTTTTCCCCACACCTCTGTTCAATATGAGCCGAAACCTAATTTGCATAAAAATCAAAATGCCCCTATATAACCACTACTTACATGAAATTTAATTAAAATGTGGCCAGTGGTTTAGGAGAAAGAGACTCAAACACCACCTTCACGCAGGACAACAGACGACGGACAGATGGACAACGGACGAAGAGTGATAAGAAAAGCTCACCCTGACTTTCAGTCAGGTGAGCTAAAAATAATATGAGGTGTACACTGTACTAAAGGGCGGAGGGGTGGGTTACTATGACCTCACAGTTAATTTATGTGGCCCTCACAGTTAACGTATGTCAATGAAAGTTACCAAGTTACAGTTAAATTATTCCAAAACTAGTCATCCTATCAAGTTACATTGAAATCCCTTCATAAATATGGCCTGTAGACTGTGCTAAAGGTTTTTGGGCTTCAGGCCTGTGGAGCCATCACAGTTGACCGATTGCAACTAAAAGGGGACGTCCTCATCTCGACATTATACCGAGTCATTCTACTAAGTTACAATGAAATCCTTCACAAATACGACCTGTAGTCTGTACTAAAGTTTTTCGGGTTTTGGGCTCGGGAAGCCATCATGGTTGAATGATCGCGAACAAAAGGGGATGTTGTCATCTGGGCATCATCTGGAGTGATCCTATGACGTTACAATGAAATCCCTTCATAAATATGACCTGTAGACTGCGCTCAAGGTTTTCGGGCCCCTGAAGCCATCACAGTTGACCAATCATGACCAAAAGGGGATGTCATCATCTAGGCATTATATGGAGTCAACCTAACAAGTTTCAATAAAATCCTTCCATAAATACGACCTATAGACTATGCTAAAGGTTTTTGGGCTCGGGCAGCCACCAAGGCATAATGACCGCAACCAAAAGGGGACGTTCTCATCTGGACATTATTTGGAGACATCCTACCAAGTTACAATGAAATCCCTTCATAAATATGACCTGTAGACTGTGCTAAAGGTTTTTGGGCTTCGGGCCCCTGTAGCCATCACAGTTGCCCAATCGTGTCCAAAAGGGGGCGCTCTCATCTAGACATTATATGAAGTCAACCTACCAAGTTACAATGAAATCCCTTCATAAATATGACCTGTAGATTGTGCTAAAGGTTTTCGGGCTTCGGGCTCGGGCAGCCATCATGGTTGAATGATCGCAACCAAAAGGGGAATTCTCATCTGAACATCATCTGGAGTGATCCTACGAAGTTACAATGAAATCCCTTCATAAATATGACCTGTAGACTGTGCTCAAGGTTTTTGGGCTTCGGGCACCTGTAGCCGTCACAGTTGACCAATCACGACCAAAAGGGGATGTCATCATTTAGGCATTATTTGCACGTCACGGTCGTCGATTCATTTTCCAAGATGACAATGCAAGAGCACACAGGGCCTGTGTCATTACAGAGTTCCTCCAGGAGCAGAACATCACTACAATGCTTTGGCCAACACTAAGTCCAGATCTTTCACCAATCGAGCACATCTCGGATATGCTTGACAATTGCCTACGACAATGCCAACAGCCCCCTAACAATGTCCAGGAACTCGCCGCTGCACTGCAGGAAGAATAGAATAACAACAGTCAAGCTGATATTGGACGTTTGATGAAGAGTATGCCACGTCGGATCCATGCTTGTCTCGCGAACCGAGGAGGATTTATAAGATATTGAGGTCTTGGACTGAATGCGGTAAAGTCTCTGACTGACCATCCAAGTCTTCTACAGCTCAGTGTGTGGAATGTGTGCTTGTCAGACACCCAACTATTGCTGAAATCATTCATCAGATGTCACAATGCAATGCCTCAACTGTCTTTTTGATGAAAATATAAATATATTTCTTCATATCTCACTTTTATCAAATATCCCCCACTTCTTTTGAATAGTATATTACATCATTTACATGATGAAAGTGATAGAACAGAATATTATCCACACAATGTGTTCAGTTTAATTGTGTAGGCCTCTTTTGATTATTTTTCATGTGTTTTACCTGGCGGTAAATGTACATAATAAAAAGATTATTATGACAAGAACCTGAAGGTCCAATAATTGAAAATCTTCTTATGCTTCTTTCCACAGAATTTAACCATTTACCTAATGAATCAGCCAAATCTGCATTATCCATAATTCATAAATGAACAGGCCTGTCATGATTAATCAAGAAGTTGACATATCAACGGAAGCACCCAAAATCAACTACAATTTTAAAGTCCACGATTATGGGTTTTCATAATTCCTTTACTGAAGGACTATTAGATATTACTCTCCTCTCTATCATGCACGTAAGAAGTGTCGGGGCTGTAAAATATCAAAATACATTGTACATGATATAGGAAAGAAGTATAAAGATACAACACATGACACCTGGTCTGGCATTCTAGAAAGTATGGGAGTACAAATAATAGCCCTTCTCAGTTTGCCAAGGAGAGCAACTGCCTTCTTAAATCTCATTGCAGCTATGATTGGACTCATGAACACCTCAGGATGATTAAAGTCAATGCTAATAGATTCTTATTCAAAAGTCTATCATGAAATTTCACATAATCGTGCCAGGCCAATAAATTAGAGAAATTTTTTTTTTTTTTAAAATGTCAACAAAACCATATCATGTGACCGCTTATTGGAACAAGCTTGTCAAGCACGTTCCAAAGAGGGAGTCACAAGACATGGTTTTGTTTAAATTTGGAAAAACAACAATTAAAAATATAGAACCTTAGTGAGCACGCTCACATACCCCACGTGCCCCGATATTTCAAGCTCTAATCATTTTTTAAAAATAAACATAGATTCTAGGAATACTGCAGAAAACAGTGTTCTGTAGTTTCAACGGTATTGAAAGAATTCAAGCAGAGAAAAAGCCCGGAAAACTGTAATTCTGATGAACTTTTCAAAGTCTATGGGGCCGTAATTTTGGTAAAAATCAGTGGAGCGGAACAAAACACAAACTTGTTCTGTAGGCCACCATGTTAGACTAACATATCAAAAATCAGCTCAATATCTGGAAACATGTAGGAAAAAAGTCCAGAAAACTGTAACTTTGATGAACTTTTCAAAGTTCAAGGGCCGTAATTTCGGTAAAAATCAGTGAAGCGGAACAAAATGCAAACTTGATCTGTAGGCCAACATGTCAGACTAACATACCAAATATCAGCTCAATATCTGGAAGCATGTAGAAAAAAAGTCCGGAAAACTGTAATTTTAATGCATTTTTCAGAGTCCAAGGGTCGTAATTTCGGTAAAAATCAGTGGAGCGGAACAAAACGCAAACTTGTTCTGTAGGCCACCATGTTAGACTAACATATCAAAAATCATCTCAATATCTGGAAGCATGTAGGACAAAAGTCTGCAAAACTGTAATTTTGATGAACTTTTCAAAGTTCAAGAGCCGTAATTTCGGTAAAAATCAGTGGAGCGGAACAAAATGCAAACTTGATCTGCAGGCCACCATGTTAGACTAACATACCCAAAAACAGCTCAATATCTGGAAGCGTGTAGAAAAAAAGTCCGGAAAACTGTAATTTTGATGAACTTTTCAAAGTTCAAGGGCCGTAATTTCGGTAAAAATCAGTGGAGCGGAACAAAATGCAAACTTGATCTGTAGGCCACCATGTTAGACTCACATACCAAAAATCAGCTCAATATCTGGAAGCGTGTAGAAAAAAGTCCGGAAAACTGTAATTTTGATGAATTTTTCAGAGTCCAAGGGCCGTAATTTCGGTAAAAATCAGTGGAGCGGAAAAATTTGCAACCTTGATCTGTAGGCCAGCATGTTAGACTCACATACCAAAAATCAGCTCAATATCTGGAAGCATGTAGAAAAAAAGTCCGGAAAACAAGTAGGACTGACGGACGGACCAGTCAAAAACATTATACCCCAGCAACTTCGTTACGTGGGGTATAATATTTTTTTTTGATATTGTATGCATTGGATAAAGGTTTAACTTCTTGCATGCTGTTGGCGGGTTCCCCTTGCCTCCTAAATCAGAATAATTTGGGTACATTTATTCAAATTTATCCCCTCTAAACTGGATGGATTTTTTTTACCAATTATTCCTTGAGTTAAATTTAGATTTTTCATTAAATCTAGTCATTGTTGCTGTGTAGCAGCCATGACTAGATTTAATGAAAAATATCTCGAAAATACCCAGCGGGTTAACAGTTAAAGCCAATTGTCAGGGCAGAAACTGCACATTACAAACATTTCAATAGTAATCTAATCTACAAGCATACATTTGCATCAATGAACTGTTTGTTATACATACCCATACATGAAGATGATGTAACAGTAAAGTGAATAGATTAGTTTACCGTGTTTTTTTGGAAGGTCAACTGTGAATTTATGGAGGACTTCTCTGGTGTTCCCTGACAATGTTCCAAATAATGCACCATTTCCATCCATCACTATGAAGCCAAACTTGTTGTCATCTGCTAATAGTGCTGTTAATGCCTGTCAAGACAAAAATCAAACACAATACTGTGCGTTCCACTCAACCCTTAAGGATCTATTTCCGACATCAACAAACCTTGTTGGTAGAGAACAGGTATCCTAACACAAGGAAGTCTACCATTTACCGTGGCAGTGCTTTCTCGTCAAGTCTTGGCTGACTATACAGGCTAGGGAATATTTTAATTCTTGAAACATGCACAGCAATTATTTATTTATTTATTTATTTATTTATTTATTGGTGCTTAAGGTCACATATTTCTGTACAATGGGTAACCATGACCGTGACAGTTTTACGGGTGGAGGAAGCCGGAGTACCCGGAGAGAACCACCGAACAACGGCGAGCAACTGCCAGCTCCCCAACATACCAACTCCACACAAGCAGGGGTAGCATTGGTTGAAGACAGGTGCACCATCGATGTACAGTATGCCTTAGTACACAGCATCACGGTGCCCCCGTGTGGGCAAATGGGGTGAAGTGTCTTGCCCAAGGACACAACGCGGTTGCCGCAGGTGGGATTCAAACCGAGGACCTCTCGGCCACTGCGCCCCCTGCACAGCAATTACTATACATATTTAAAAAGTGTAGTGCATTTCATGAAACTTAATGCAATTAAATTAATTTTAATTTTCAAAAAAAAATTGCCATGTAAACTGAATATCAATATTAATTGCATATTAGCAAGTAGTGCACATCCAAAAATGCACTATGAACAACACTTTTAAAAGCCATGGTCGTATATTGTTGGCCATTACAGTATACTGGTGTAGGAAGGCCGAGTTCTTGAAGTAAATCACTGAGCAATAGAGTACACTGTTAAGATTCTCCAAAATACTTGCTCAGTATGAGCAGGGTTAGCATTAATTGAACACTTGTCTTCCATTCACATGCAGTACACCTTAGCACACAACACAACCATGCTTCCACTTGGGCCAATGGGATGAAGTCTTTCCCATAAAAACATCTCCCTAATGTGTATTCCAGTGTTAGTACTGAGACTGATTTTGAATATTCTAGTTTATTTTATCAAAATCTTTCAGCAATCCAATGACATGATGTGATGTAATACACTGTTGGAAAGGGTTTGGAAGCCCTTTTCTTCTGTGTTACACCACCTCAGATCATCATGGTTCTAGGAGAGTAAATGAGTAAAATAGCAAATCGAGTCAAGATATTTGTCTACGAACAAGTAAAGTTGGTAAATGAAAAATTTGGTGCCATATTTATTTTCAGGCAGATGGGGTGTAGGAGAGAGGGGAGTAATGGTGGAGGGTTGTTCATGGTTGTTCGTCCAATCAGTCTGGGCCTGTTGAACTTCAGTACACACCGGTTGATTAGGTTTTCAGGTACCCAATGGGTAGATATCAGCTGAAGCATTTCCTTCTTGAATAATAGAAACTTGAGGACTTAATCAAATCTGCGCTTCAAGCCCACCCTGCTGAACACCTGGTGGTCAATGAATTGTAGTCTTGCTTGTTGCTTCATAAAGTTTATACAGGTATGCTTCCTTAAGTTTCTATGGGGATAGCAATAAAGTATCTTGTCAGAGGTTGGACTTTGATGATTTGAGACAGCCACGAACATAAATCCCATATTTCCATTGCTGATGAGGCAAATCAGTTTCATAAACAGCTAACAGTCAGCTATAACAGGATAATATTAGGTTATTCATGAATATTCTTAATTATTCTTGACTAAGATATCAAAACAGTTCAGATTTGACTATTATTTATTTACTGAGGTTTAAGGTCACATTTCTGCACAATGTCTAATCGTTACCACAACAAAGAGATGAAGTATCAAGTTCAGTCAGTCATTTATACCCATGTTGCAAATTTTAGAGGCCTTCAATCCCAAGCATTGGTGATTGGGTCCTATTTTACTAGTAAAACAAAGCCTGTTTACTATGGTCAACAAGTACTGCTTCACTTCCTGAGATTCCCATGGGGGAGTTTAGATTGGCAAGCTGTTATTTGCATAAACTATTTCATAGTGCACACACAAATGAACGTGCTCAGTTATACTCAAGAATGTTCATTAGTACATGCAACCTGTAAAAGTTTTTGCAAATACTGAGTACAAAGAAGTTGAGAATGTCTGAACTCTGTGATGCAAAATGGCAGATGCAGGCCTTTAAATTCCACGAAACTCACACTGGAAAAGGGTGTCCCCAAATTACATTAATGTTCTCAAATTAAAGAACATAAAACGGGGTATGGTTTGTTTTTTATGCTTTTTTTCCCAGTTCATAAAGTTATTTAATCCAGAAAGGTCCGGAGATTTGTATACATTTTTGCTACAGGATGACAGTCTAAATCCTGTGGCTTTGCAGTTGTTGCTAGACATGTCTGGGCTGCCTATAAAGGCAGCCAGGAATTGACTAGAAACCACTACCAAGGTACTTACAATGAAACTTTGACATTAGCCAGAGATTGCATGTTGCAGCCCCTGCTCTGTTGCAGAAAAAAGTGATCATTGATGGAATGGGGCCCTATATGGATAATAGATATTCTTAGGCACCAATATAGCCAAAAAAACACACTCCAGCCAGTCTGAATTACAACATTTCTTCAATGGGACTTAACAGTAACTGACTTGAAAGTCTGTGATCGATTGTTCCCAAATAAAACCAATCTAAAGGCTTGGGCAGACGGGAGTATGTAGCAATCGAATCTGACTTAGACTTGCTTATTAGTGCTGTGCGGTATTGAAATTTCAGGTTAGGTATCAATATTTTTCAGGTAAATACCTGTTTCAGTACGGTATTCGTTATGTGCACAGAACACTGAAAGTTGTCTCAAACTGACAATTTCCCAACATTCAACCATAGAGTAACTTAACACATTCAGCGCTGACATCTCATGAACTTGACAAGTTAATTCAACAGTGATATCCGATTAGTCTAGCAAGTTATTTAATGAATCACTCGATTCAGTGTGAATCATCACACTGAATCAAGTGATTCATTAAATAACTTGCTAAGCTAATCAGTTGGCCTCTACGTGTATGTCCTTTGTTAAATGCCCCTCCCCCAAGACAAGTTATCACCCCTCCCCTAATGAATCAGGTGGAAGAAACATTTATATACAATATGTTCTTCAATTTCCAATGCTTTACAGTAAGTTTTCACTAGTTACACTTGGTTATTCCCCCCACCCCCACCCCTTATCTTTCAAAGGGGCAACAAGATTAATGTCCACTATCCAGTGTCGAATATCCACACACATATGCAAGTAAATTGAAGTAATGCAACTGTAATTAATCTCTCTATGATAATCCCAGTTATGAAAACATTGTGCAAACACTGCCAATCATGCAATGCATCAATCACATTCATCTAGTTGAAATTATAGAGTATTTTGAGTACAATCAGTGTTCACTTATGGTTCCTGGCTTCATACACATTTCTGACAAATTCCAGAGAATCCATGATTTTCCATGATAAATTGGGGTAAATTTTCATTTTCCATGAGAAAAAATATGTACAAATCAATGATTTACTAATAGCAGCAAATCATTTTCAAAGCATTTGCTGCACCTCGATCGATCAAATGAACTTTGATCATGGTAAATTTATTGTCGCCTGCTGGCTTCCATACATTGTTTTTTGATGTGTCTTAAAATTAAGGTCAATCACATCTTTCCAGTGTGCACTGGTGTGAGGTATAAATTATTTATTCGAAAGAATAGAAAGCAGATTATCGGGTATTAACTATTAAAGTATTAACTATTAAAGTTTGGGGGCCTGTATTTTAATAAAATGATCAGTTGTTAAAAAAAGTATCTGCAACTTAAAATAGCACTGCTGAATTGAAAGAAATGCTATAAAAAACATCGCCGAGAAGCAATAACCACATGCAATATTACCGTTTGTATGTCAAGTTGTCAATGTATTGAACTGTCAATGCCAGTGGATTATTTCCAACCAATTGTCAATAGTGTTGGGAGGTTAACCGAGAATACAACTCGGTGTCGGTTATTAAAAAACACCGACCGACGTGATCACAAAAAAACGTCGTCCTGGTTACATGCACGGTTAATTTATTTATGGCATGCGATGGCGCAATCTCGCAGCCTCGTGGTACGTTTTGACGTAAAAATGGCTGAAACAACCAAACAACCTAGCCCAGTCTGGCATAGTCTTTGTAAGACTGTGACCCGGGGCCCTCCTTTAACGTGGTGAAGGCAGATATATATTGATCCTGTGCTCGGTGACAATTAAATTAAAACCTGCGTGGATAAATGTACCAAAAGAAAAATGGATTGCACAATGTTGAAAAGAATAGAATTTTGTTAACTATACAGTTGAGCATCCCCCCCCCCCCCCCCCCACCTCCAACCCACATTCCTCAGGTAGCCTATGATGCGACGATGTCAAAATAACATCAAATCGGGAATACATAAGTTGTTGCTGAAGAAATGTTTTTAAAGCCTCCCACTGAGTTCTGGTTCTATTATAACTCGATCTAGAAAATTTTTGCAGTTTTGATCAGTCCCAAATGCCACATTATTGATATCAACAACGCTCTCAAGGATAGCCAATAGAACTAATATGAGAGCTACTTTTCAAAGATTCAACGTTTTATTAAAAAATGTACTGTCTTAAAAATACATGTGGGCCTAAACATCAACACAAACTTTGCTGTAGGTACCAGGAAATCTAAGTCATCTCCCATATTATTCTACTAGCCTACTCATATGAACGTTGTAAAAACTACATGTGGTGAGAGAGCGATACAAAGGAGAATTGGGTATGGGATGTCATCAAGCAGTTCGCTTCCGAGTATAGGGAGGAGAGAAGAGGCAGGGAATAGGGAGGCATTTGGAAGCACAGGAGTAACCAAGGTCTTCTCAATTGAAAACCGCGACAAATCAGCGGTCAGCCAAAGTGTTAATAATAAAATAATAAGGTATTTTACTGTAGAGTACTATATGATTACATGTTTACAGCTTATAATATTTGATACATTTATATTTTATCAAATAAAATGGTGTCTGTGCCTGAACATTTAACCTTGGGCATACGAACCTGGGGTGGAGTCTGCATCACCACACCCCATACCTAAAAACATGTGGGAACTAGAAATGAAAGAGTCAATGACTCTGTAGCTCAACTTGGATATGACAGGAATTAGTACTTGCTGTGACCAAGACAACTGAATAATGAATATGACAGGAATTAGTATTTGTTTTGGCCCAGTCAACAATAATAAAAGAATTACAAGGTGACTGTAATGGACTACAGATTAAGACCAATCATTGTAGATTATTATTTTTGTGTGGAAATTTTCAGTCCCAAACAAAATATTTTCAGACTAAAATTTTTTCTTCTTCCTCTTAAAATTGACCAAAATGCATCAAAACACAAAAAACTAATTTCCGGCTTTTGGTCCAAAATTTTCTAAGTCCCACCCGGACCCCAAATTTTCAGTGTAAAAAAAATTTATTTTTTTTTGTCTTAAAATTGACCAAAACGCATAAAAAACCAAAAAACTAATTTCCGGATTTTGGTCCAAAAAGTCCCACCTGGACCCCTAATTTGCATAATTTATTCACGAGAAAAACTCTGTATTATATGTAATGTATCCCATGGTACTAAACATTCATAGAAAAATTTATTCAAATCAGATCTTTCATTTGGAAGTTCTGCGCAAAAATCTGATTGCACTTAATTTTGAACAAAATGGCTGCTAGCAGCCATCTTGAATTTCAGACTGGACCCAAAAACACTCCTTCTCGTCCCACAGTGATAACAAAGGTACCCAAGAAGTTTCATGAAGATCGGTTCATAAATACGGCCTCTAGCCCGAGCCGTATTGGGATTCGCACTCACAGTGCTGAAAGTAACACTAAATAAATCAAAGTTCGCCTAATTTGCATAATTTACGCACAAGAAAAAAACCTGTAATATATGTAATGTATCCCATGGTACTAAACATTCATACAAAAAATTATTCAAATCAGAGCTTTCATATGGAAGTTCTGTACCAAAAAACAGATTTCGGCATCGTCGGTACAAAATGGCTGCTGGCAGCCATCTGGAATTTGGGACTGCACCCCAAAACACTCGTTCTCGTCCCACGGTCATAACAAAGGTACCCAAGAAGTTTCGTAAAGATTGGTTCATAAATACGGCCTCTAGCCCGAGCCATAGCAGCTTGGCACTTACAGCTCTGAAAGTAACACTAAATAAATCAAAGTTAGTCTAATTTGCATAATTTACGCACGAGAAAAAAACCCGTATTATAGGTGATGTATCCCATTGTACTATACATTTATACAAAACTTTATTCAAATCAGAACTTTCATACAGAAGTTCTGTACAAAAAACTGATTTTTGCATCATCGGTACAAAATGGCCACTGGCAGCCATCTTGAATTTCGGACCACACCCAAAAACACTCGTTCCCGTCCCAGGGTCATAACAAAGGTACTCATGAAGTTTCGTAAAGATTGGTTCATAAATACGGCCTCTAGCCCGAGCCATAGCAGCTTGGAACTTACAGCTCTGAAAGTAACACTAAATAAATCAAAGACAGTCTAATTTGCATAATTTACGCACAAGAAAAAAACCCGTATTATATGTGATGTATTCCATGGTACTAAACATTTATACAAAACTTTATTCAAATCAGAACTTTCATACAGAAGTTCTGTACAAAAAACTGATTTTTGCATCATCGGTACAAAATGGCCGCTGGCAGCCATCTTGAATTTCGGACCACACCTAAAAACACTCGTTCCCGTCCCAGGGTCATAACAAAGATACACAAGAAGTTTCGTAAAGATCGGTTCATAAATACGACCTCTAGCCCGAGCCATAGCCAATTGTTGACGTACGGACAGACGGCCAGACGGCCAGACGGACGACGGGCCATGACAATAGCTCAAATTTGACTTCGTCAAAGTTGAGCTAAAAATTGGTAAATTCTACATAAAACTTGATAATTTATCAGTAATTTTGTACAGTGCCATTTGCCAAAATCTAGGCCAGGGCAGTCGGAAGCAAATAAAAAAGACAGCCAAGACACAGAGAGCTACCCACCCAGGCGACAGTAAGAGGACAAGGAAGAGGAAGGAAGCCACAGCACCCACACCTTCAGAATTCCCAAGGCGGGCAGAAGGCCTGCAAAGCACGATGCAGGACCAACAACCAACTCCCCACCCCCACACACACTAGGCTTATATCTTTAATTTCTATTGTCGAATTCCATTTTGTATTGATGCCCATCATTTTGATCTGAACCGTCCCCGGTATTTACCCAAACTACCCTTCAGCGGCCCGAATGATCTGTATGACTGCCAAATGATTTCACCATTATCCGCCCTTGGCTGAACTCTATCCCCTGAACATTTAGGTTGACAACTCCCCCCCCCCCCCCCACCCCCCAACCTCCAGCAAGTTTCAACTCATTCGGTGTAGGTTCCATGTCTATAGGTTATACCAAGCCTGAAATATGAGCATAAACTACTTCATAAATATTGGCTCCACTAACTCCGGATCTGCCATATTTGTAGATGATGGCAAATATTCATATTAGCTAGAAAATGTTAAAGTGCATGGTACCTCTGGAAAATATATTGTGAGTAAAAGAGTTCAGTAATGTTGGAATATAGACGTTGAAAGGCCTTTAGGGCACCCCAAGGGTCTATCTGAAGACTTACTGGCATTGGCAAAATATCGAGGTCCCATCTATGCCCATGTGTGTTCAAAACAACATTGTGAGAATGAAAAGGGTTTTCATTATTCTCGATTTTGCATAAAATTAAATTTTGGGACCCATATTAAGATCTTGAGAGGGTTAAAATACTCCCTTTAAATACTCCATTTTAATCCTTTAAATGGGGGCGCAGTGGCTCAGTTGGCAGAGGTGCGAGCTGCAAGCCAATAGGCCCTCGGTTTGAATACCACCTGTGGCATCTGCACTCTGTCCTTGGGCAAGACACTTCACCCCATTGCACACATGGGGGCATGGTGGCGCTGTGTACTAAAGCATACTGCACATCGATGGTGCACCTGTCTTCAACCAGTGCTAACCCTGCTTGTGTGGAGTTAGTACGTGGGGTGGGGGGGGGGGGCTGACAGTTGCTTGCTGTTGCCCAGTGGTTCTTCCTGGGTACTCCAGCTTCCTCAATCCGTAAAACTGTTGTGGTCATGATTAGCCATTGTGAAGAAATATGTGACCTTAAACACGAATAAATAAATAATCCTTTAAAAAATGAGCTCATTTCAATGAGGTGTCATAAGCTATGTTTTTCAAGCAAAAATGAAAAAGAAATTAAAACTGAATATTTCTGTGAATAACGCTGACCAGTCTTCACCGTTATGTTGGGTAAAGGGTTAAGAATGCCTTACTTTGGAAGGCACACTGAAAAGGTGTCCCATTCCACATAGAATTAAATGTTACAGAAAAGAAAGCGAAAAACATACTGTAGTCATGAGTTATATTACAGGTGTTTGTACTCACATCGAAGTATTAAGAGGGTTAAAATCTGACCATTCAAATATTCCAATTCATTACTTTATACTTGTGATAGGTGTTTCAAGAAAGCCACACACCACTCCATCCCAAAACCTGTCAATCCTGAGTTATGATTGAGAATAAATAAATTTTAATGAAAGTGTCAATGACACTGTAGCTCAACTTGTCAAGACAAAGACATGTACATGTATAGTATGTGACACAGCAATGACAACACATCTAGGTAATGACCTGATAACAAAGGAACATATAAAGTATTTTAACGGTCTGTACATAAATACTGACCGTTGCCTGTAACAAATGTATAGGTAAAGTATTGTAAAGGTGGGTGACAGTCAGATGCTAAACTAGAAAAGAAATCTTTGAGTCCCAGAGTGGGTCTGACTGAACCCCAAAATATTTATTCTCATAGCACAGTGATAACAAAGGCACCCCAAAACACACTCGTTCCTGTCCCAAGGTGAAAACAAAAGTACCCAAGAAGTTTTGTGAAGATCAGTTCATAAATACGAGCTGTATAGAACTTGTGACAAAAAACTGATTGGACCTAATTTCGGTACAAAATGGCCATTGGCAGCCATCTTGAATTTTGGACCGTACCCAGAAACACTCATTCTCATCCCAAGGTGATAACAAAGGTACCCAAGAAGTTTTGTGAAGATCGGTTCATAAATACAGCCTCTACCCTGAGCCGTATTGACATGTGTGCTTACATTGTGTAAGAAGCACTGAATAAATCAAAGTTCATCTAATTTGCATAATTTCTGCATGAAAAAAAAACTCTTACAATATGTGATGTATTCCATGTTACTAAACATTCAGACAAAAATTTATTCAAATCAGAACTTTCATACAGAAGTTCTGTACAAAAGACTGATTGCACTAATTTTGGTACAAAATGGCTGCTGGTGGCCATCTTGAATTTCGGACCACACCCAAAAACACTCGCTCTCATCCCACGGTGATAACAAAGGTACCCAAGAAGTTTCGTAAATATTGGTTCATAAATATGGCCTCTAGTCTAAGCTGTATAGAAGTTGTGTACAAAAAACTGATTAAACCTAATTTCGGTACAAAATGGCCACTGGCAGCCATCTTGAATTTTAGACCGCACCCAGAAACACTCGTTCTCATCCCAAGGTGATAACAAAGGTACCCAAGACATTTCGTGAAGATCAGTTCATAAATACAGACTCTAGTCTGAGCTGTATTGACATGTGTACTTACTGTGTGTAAGTCACACTGAAAAAATCAAAGTTCATCTAATTTGCATAATTTCTGCACGAGAAAAAACCCTGTATTATATGTGATGTATCCCATGGTACTAAACATTCACACAAAAAATTATTCAAATCAGCGCTTTCATATGGAAGTTCTGTGCAAAAATCTGATTGCACCTAATTTTGTACAAAATGGCTGCCATCGGCCATCTTGAATATCGGACCGGACCCCAAAACACTCGTTCTCGTCCAACGGTGATACCAAATGTACCCAAGAAGTTTCGTAAAGATCGGTTCATAAATACGGCCTCTAGCCCGAGCCGTATTGGCATTTGCACTTATAGTGCTGAAAGTAACCCCAAAAAACATCAAAATTAGTCTAATCTGCACAATTTACGAACGAGGAAAAAACCCGTATTATATGTGATGTATCCCATGGTACTAAACATTCATACAAAAAAATATTCAAATCAGAGCTTTCATATGGAAGTTCTGTACAAAAAACAGATTTCTGCATCGTCGGTACAAAATGGCGGCTGGCAGCCATCTTGAATTTTGGACCGCATCCAAAAACACTCGTTCTCATCCCACAGTCATAACAAAGGTCCCCAAGAAGTTTCGTAAAGATCGGTTCATAAATACGGCCTCTAGCCCGAGCCGTATCCAATTGTTGGCGTATGGACAGATGGACAGACGGACAGACGGCCAGACGGACGACAGGCCATGACAAAAGCTCAAATTTGACTTCGTCAAAGTTGAGCTAAAAATGCTTTGAAAAGTGTAGGGTTCTCTCTTCAATGATTTGAGAATGGAATTTGTAACATGATACTAAATAAATATACAATGCTGTTCAGTGTAACAAAGAAATTCTATCTAGGCTTTTCTCTCTGACCCTTTGTTTATGAGAGATTCTATTCTGTTTTAGATAATGGCTATTGCTTCAGAGAACTCATTTCCCAGTAAACGTTGTAAACATATTTTAACCTCTAGAGCTCCTAGGCCCCACATGCCTCCAAATCATAGATGGCTGAGTACTAATAGCAGGCAGTCTATCAGTTTTCCCCAAAACACTGAGACAGGATTGATTGTATTCCGGTTATCGTGTTGACAAAACAGTGAGTGCATAAAAGACAGAAATATTTCAACTATACCATCAAGGCATGCTTTCTATGAATGTTATTTGCTTATTTATTGGGGTTTAACAACTCTTTTGACAGCCAGTGTCATCTCGTGTCTGACAGTTTTACGGATGGAGGAAGACTGAGAACCTGGAGAGAACCACCAAGCAGTGGTGAGCAACTGTCAGGTGCCCCAACATACTAACTCAAAACACGCAGGGTTAGTGCAAGTGCATCATTGACGTGCAGTATGCCTTAGTACACGTCACCATGCCCTCACGTGGGCAATGGGGTGAAGTGTTTTGCCTAATGACAAAAGGCGGTTGCCACAGGTAGGATTTGAAATGAGTACCTCTTGGCTTGCAGCCAGCACCTCTGACTACTGTGCCACCACGCCCCTCTATGAATGTAATGAGAATACTTTGGAGGCTTATTTTCAGGAAAAAAATAGTTTAAAAGAAATCAGAAATAGGTTTTCGTTAACAGTATTTAAAGATATTCATTCAGGAATCAGATAATTTTTTCCAATAAACCAGAAAAGGCATATATATGTACAGCATTCAAAGGGTCCGATCAAGGGAATGCACTAGGGGGTCCAAAAATGTAATTTCCAGCAATTCTGAACTAGAGGATGGCCACCAAAGGGTGGCTGATTCCCCCGCAAAAAGCCTTGATAGCCATTCCAACCTTATTCGCGACACACCCTCTGGTTGTGGGCAATAATAATACCAAGTATCATTAATATCCTTGAAGGCTGTAAGAAGTTATGGAGTGGACACGAATTCCGTCTACGCCCGGACGGACAGACGGACGACGTCACGGCTAGATTCCCCCAAATTTTTTTCGGGGGAATAAAAATGTACTCAGTGACCCCTGGGTGACCTTGACCCATATTTTGAACCTCCATCGCGGGTCGACTCATTTGGCATTGGTCCCAGGTCCATGCATCATACCATGCTTGAGATATGAGCGTGACCCACTTTCAAAATTTTTAGCAACTGCCGCAAATTTTTGTGTTAGCCTTAGGGTTAAATAAACATAATAATTTATAAATGTTGATTGAAAAACGTTTTCCCCCATCTCCAGTGGAGAGGGGTTAAAAATTGGCTTTCATGATTGTAAAGACCCCCCCCCCCCCCCCCCCTTCTCTGTAAAATAAAAAATCTTCTCTGTTCAGGCAGTGCCCATATATCGCTCACATGTTTACATCAAGAAGGATGGCAATCAATCATATTTATTGGTGCCTTATGCCACATATGTGGCTGTCACCACGATATAGCCTCCTCTGCTGATGTGGCTTGAGCATCAATAAATAATATTTATTGGCCTACATCCGCAGGTAGTTGAAGAAGAAAAGTATTTACAACAAGGGCGAATGAACAACGAAAAATACACAGATTTGCTATAGAGCACTGAATTTTGCAAAAGTTTATTGGGGGTCCCCCTCCCCCCCCCCCCCCCCCCCCCCACAAAAAATTAAGAACAAAATAAAAAATAAAACCACAGCTGAGCACTTGGGAATGTTCACTACGCTCTCGGTGATTACACACAGAACTACCAATCATACAACTGAGATGTCAGCAAAAACACTCTAGGGGTGGAATATCCACCCATATGGTATACTCAGTTTCTGTGACAAAGTAAACACAAGGGGACACACAGTATGGTTCAGTGGATGGGCTTTTGGAATTTCACTTAATACAATCCGGACTGGTATGTGTGGAAATTCAACTCTGCTGGTATTTCTGTGCCAAAGCATTCTCCATGTACTGTGGGTGGATTTAAGACAGTTTACAAGATATCCACAATCACAAAAGGCCCCAGGGGGCCTGAAGCGCTCATGTTGAACAGAACACAATATAAACAGAGTCCAAGAATGAGTCTACATTAAGCAATCCATATCCATAGGCTACACTATTAATTCTCGAGTCCCTCAGGAGTGACAAAAATAATCCGGGCATCATGCCTTTTCTTCAGCTGATCATAATGTAGAGCTCCCCTATGAAGCCCCTTGATACAACCTATGTGGATTAATCTTCTTTACACACCTCTAGAGGGTACTGAATACAAAATGTTTAATTCTTCAGCAAAATGGCCAATTCCGGCTCCTATAGGGAGCCCAAATATTAACCCAGGCTCTCGATTTGAACATAATTGAATCTGACTTCCCCAGAGATGTTGTGTACCAAATATGAACGCATTCTGACTGTTGGATCTGAAGAAGAGAAATTTTAAAGAAATTTCTTCATATTGCACTGAGTTAAAATTTGGGCTACCATAGCGAGTCCAAATATTAACCTATGGATCCGATTTGAACAAACTTGAATCTGAATCCCCTAGAGATGTTGTTTACCAAATATGAAAGCATTTTGACTAGTGGATCTCAATTAGATTTTTTAAGAAATTCCCTCATATTGTACTAAGTTAAATTTCAGATTCCCATATGGAGCCCAAATATTAACCCAGGCACTTGAATTGAACAAACTGGAAACTGCCCCGCCCCCCCCCCCCCCACCCTCCACCCACCCAGAGATGTTGTATACCAAATATGAAAGCATTCCAACTGGTGGATCTGAAGAAGAAAATTTTTAAAGAAATTTCCACATATCGCACGAAGTAACAAGAGGCCCCAGGGGGCCTGAGGGCGCTCACCTGACATGGTAGCCTAAATATCAACCCAGAGAATTGATTTCAACAAGCTGCATCTGCTCCTCCTAAGAAAAGCTTATACCAAATATCCAAAGATTCTGACCAGTGGATCTAAAAGAAGATTCTTAAAGAATATTCCTCATATTGAACTAAGTTATAATTTGGGCTCCCACAGGGAGCTCATATATGAACCCAGGGACTTGGCTTTAACAAACCTGAATCTCACACCCCTAAGGATGCTGCACACCAAATATCAAAACATTCTGACTGCTGGATCTGAAGAAGATTTTTAAAGAAAATTCCTCATTTTGAACCAAGTTACAATTCAAGCTCCCACAATCAACCTAAATATGGACCTAGGGACATGGCTTGAACAAACTTGAATCTTACCCCTCTAAGGATGCTGCATAAAAAATATCAAAAGCATTCATCTGCTGGATCTGAATAAGATTTTTAAAGAAAATTCCTCATTTTGAACTACGTTGTCATTCGGGCTCCCATAGTGAGCCCAAATATGAACCAAGGGACTTGGCTTGAACAAACTTGAATCTCATCCCCCTAAGGTTGCTGCATGCCAAATATCAAAACATTCCAACTGCTGAATCTGAAGAAGATTTTTAAAGAAAAATTCCTCATATTGACTAAGTTATAATTTGGGGCTCCCACGAGGAGCCCAAATATGGATCCATGGTCTTGGCTTTAACACAGTTGAATCTCACCCCCCTAAGGATGCTACACACCACATATCAAAACATTCTGACTGCTGGATCTGAAGAAGATTTTTTAAGAAACTTCCTCATTTCGAACTAAGTTACAATTCAAGCTCCCACAGTGAGCCCAAATATGGACCTAGGGACATGGCTTGAACAAACTTGAATCTCACCCCCCTAAGGATGCTGCATACCAAATATCAAAACATTCCGACTGCTGGATCTAAAGAAGATTTTTAAAGAAAATTCCTCATTTTGAACTAAGTTATAATTCAGGCTCCCACAGTGAGCCCAAATATGAACCCAGGGACTTGGCTTGAACAAAATTGAATCTCACCCCACTAAGCATGGAGCATACCCAATATCAAAAGATTCTGCCTGCTGGATCTTGAGAAGAAGATTTTCGAAGAAATTTGCCTGAAATGCACTAAGTTCAAATTTGAGCTCCTATACTGAGCCCAAATATAAACCCAGGGGGCTGATTTGAACAAACTTGAATCAGATCCACCCCACAATGCTACATACTAAATATCAAAAGATTCTGCCTGCTGGATCTGGAGAAGATTTTTGAAGAAATTTGCCTGAAATGCACTAAGTTCGAATTTGAGCTTCTATAGTGAGCCCAAATATGAATCTAGGGAGCCGGTTTGAACAAACTTGAATCAGATCCACCCCACAATGTTGCATACCCAATATCAAAAGATTCTGCCTGCTGGATCTGGAGAAGAAGCTTTTTTAAGAAATTTGCCTGAAATGCACTGGTCAAGTTCAAATTTGGGCTCCTATACTGAGCCCAAATCCAAATATAAACCCAGGGGGCCGATTTGAACAAACTTGAATCAGATCCACCCCACAATGTTGCATACCCAATATCAAAAGATTCTGCCTACTGGATCTTGCGAAGAAGATTTTCAAAGAAATTTGCCTGAAATGCACTAAGTTCAAATTTGGGCTCCTATACTGAGCCCAAATATAAACCCAGGGAGCCGATTTGAACAAACTTGAATCAGATCCACCCCACAATGTTGCGTACCAAATATCAAAAGATTCTGCATGCTGGATCTGGAGAAGAAGATTTTTTTTAAGAAATTTGCCTGAAATGCACTAAGTTCGAAATCGGGCTTCTATACTGAGCCTAGGCTCCTGCGAATATTCGAATATTTGAGTCGGAGTCGAGTCGACATGCAAAGTCGAGTCGAAATCGAGTCGATTTTCTAACTTCGAATATAACAATTTCGAATCTGATATTTTCAATTCTTCGCATATTTCATTTACCGTGAGGCACTATGATTAAAGGATAGCCGACGCGGTGCCAATCGTCAATTAAAAAGAGCAAACTCTGAATTCGCGATTTCTGTTATCGTGCTACATGTATATTGTCATAGCCATCAGCGCATCGCGACCTGATCGCCGCAGATCGCATCCATTGGTGCCCAAATTTCGCTATCGGGAAGAAAAATACATATGAATTTAATTACTCAGTCACGTAATTTCGAGTTCACATAAGCATTCTCGTAATAATGTGCCCTCAGAAAAACTAAGCTCGGTCGGTAATTATGCATGACAAAAATCTGCAGATATTCACTACGTCACATTCCGGTGTTTGGACCACGTGCTTATTGCGCGAAGTCAAACCGGCTGGTATTGTCGTGTTCTGTGTTTCGTCGCCGAATTCGCAATTTGGAGAAGCTGTATTTTTACAATCGTGGCGTCATTGAAAATTTCCGGAAACGCAAATTTCATCTAACGAAATAAACATACTCGTGTTTTTATTCTCCGAAATATGTTTGTCATTCATACCTTTTTTAAACTAGATAAGTTAAGTAAAACGTACATATGTGAAACATGTGGGACGACATACAAAATGCAAGCCACAGGGACAACATCACACCTGTGGGGTCATCTCGCTAAAAAACACCCAGCCCTTCACGACGAAGCTAAGGAGCAGGATTCCAAAGACAAGCAGTTGAAAGGGCAGAAGCGTGGTTCGTCAGTCCATCTTCAACCACCAGAGCCGGCGAAGAAGCAGATGAGTTTAGTGGACTTTACACGGCGTAAGTTAGACAGCTCGTTGAAGAAAAAGTATGACAATGCTGTCCTTAATTTCGTTGTCACGGATGGTAGGCCATTTGAGTCGGTTCACGGGAAAGGCTTCCAGAATTTATGCTCCACTCTAACCAATGGTACATACATACCGCCGCATCCCACAACAATTTCTAGGAAGCTTGATGATCTCAGAATTTCAATGGAAGAATCCCTCATCGATCGTTTGAAGAACGAAGCTCGTAACAACAAGGTGTCACTGACGTTTGACCACTGGAAAGCCGATAACAACGATAATTTTCTAGTAACCACTATACATTTCATTGATGACCATTGGAACTTGATATCGAGGTGCCTTGCAGTTACCAACCTTGAAGATTTGGATGCTGACCACACAGCAAGTGCAACCGCTACTATCGTAAAGGCACAGCTCGAGAAGTTTGAAATACCACTGGCGAAAATCATGTATGCGTCAACAGATACCACCAATGTCATGCCCGCGACAGCATGCATTCTGGAAGTAAAGTGGCATGGTTGCGCGGCACACAAGCTGCAATTGTGCATAAATTCCACACTGAAATCGCACCCAATGGTGAAGAAGTTGATTGATACTATCCACAGAATCGCGAACTTTTTCAATTCCTCAACTGTCGGGCTACACACATTACACAAACAACAACTTGCTGCAAATCTAACTGAAACAGATCCTCCCCTCGATGTTGCCACACGTTTTAATAGCACCTGTGCATTGTTGGAATGGACAGAACGTAATGCAAAAGCTATAGCCCTCGCTCTGGTTGAATGTCAACAGAACAAGAAATGTGCTAGTAGTCCCCCCTCCCCACTCTCGACACAATTAACTGAAACAAGAGAATCAGTTCTGCCACTTTTGAGACCTCTATCGGAAGCAACAACCTTACTCAGCGCCGACACTACTGTGAGTATCTCAATGATACTACCATGCATTCAAACACTCAAGCGACAGTTATCAAACCAGACGGCTCCTGGTGCTAAAGGCTTCCGGGACGACCTGCTATTACAGCTAAATGAACGTTTCAACCTGTACGACAACTACTTGATCGTTGCCACTTTTCTGGATCCCCGTGTTAAGAGTTTGGTTCCGGATTCTGAATTAAGTACCGTAAAACAATATATAAGAGATCATATTGCAACTGCCGGTGCCACAGAGGCTGACGCTGAGCAGTCCGAGTTGCCCACTGCGACTTATGGAACTCTCCTATCTGTTGCAGCACCAACTGAGAATAAAAGCCTAATTGATGCCATATTCGAGGAGATTCCGGAATCTACTAGCGAATGCGAGGTCGCTTTAAGTCGGGATGATCGCCTACAGAAAGAATTCGATTCATACTTGGCATTATCGAATGTAACCAGGAAGGAATCCCCGTTACTCTTTTGGAAGACCCATGCATCCAACTTTAAACTGTTATCGACAGCAGCATGAAACATGTTGTCGATTCAGGCGACCAACTGTTCTTCTGAGCGGGTAAACTCTGTTGGTTCGGGTATAATCACCGATCAAAGACAAAGACTGTCCCACCACAATGCATCTACTTTGATCTGGGCGAGAAAAAACAGCGACTTAATTGACAGCCAGTTAGAGTTTTGATTAGGAGTTGTATTCGTACCAAGTTATGTTCCAAGTTCCAACTTCTACGTTAACTTAACCAAACATTGCAAGTTGCAAGCAACTTGCAATGTTTGGTAAAGTTAACGAAGAAGTTGGAACACACCCGTTCAGTCAACTTCAGTCAAGTTCAGTGCGTCGTTTAGTTCATGATTCTGTCATTTGTTCTGTTTGTATGGCTTATAATTTGATTTATAGATGAACGTTTCTCTAAATAATATGTCACCTGAGTTGTTAGTGTTGTCAATTGTTATATCTCAACCCCATACTTTCGGGAATTCGAACCCGCTCTACTCATCTGTACAGACAAATGATTTATTGAACAGGCGTAACCGGGGGAGTAACTCTATACGTTTGTGACCATGTATCCGGGGAAGTAACTCTTTATCCTTTTTAGCCATGCTCCGGATTGCTCCCGTCGTCGGCTTTGGCATCAGATTCTCGAACGGACAAACAAACCGTACTCAAAAATATATATTGCTAATTATTGTTGTTATTCTACAGAATAAGCAAATGTTTCTTAGTGGGCAATGTCGGGGGGTTTGAGGAGTTTGCGGCCGTTTCAAAACTTTCAAATTGAAACGGCCGTAAACTTCTACCACCCCCCCCCCACCCCCCACATTTCCCACTAAGAAACATTTGCTTATTCTGTAGAATTATACGAGAATAACAACAAGAATAAATAATTAGCAATATATATTTTTGAGTACGGTTTATTTGCTGAACTTTCAATGCAGGCTTGGTGCCGTGGTCTTGATTTGAAACTGCGATCCTTTCTATAAAACTTCGGCTTTACCTGGTTTACGCGCTGAATGAAATATGAGTGATAACATAGTTTTCCCAGGAGATCAGCGCCGCTGATCTCCTGGGAAAACTATGTTATCGCTCATATTTCTACGCATGATTCTCCCCCGCAGTCCGTGATAGGGACATCTCTGACCCTCCCATCAAAAAATAAATGACTTATTATGAGGGGATGCCCGAAAAACGGCAATATTTATTGAGTTCGTTATGTGCACAATAGACAACCAGATTCGAAGTCGATATTCGGTCGAGTCGAACATGATCGTCGAATATTCGAGTCGACATTCGAGTCGAGAAAAAAATCAAAGTCGCAGGAGCCTAACTGAGCCCAAATATGAACCCAGGGGGCCAATTTGAACAAACTTGAATCAGGTCCACCCTACAATGTTGCATACCAAATATCAAAAGATTCTGCCTACTGGATCTGGAGAAGAAGATTTTTTAATGTTTTTCCCATTGCCTACAGCGTTAAAAAGTGCTGACTCAGCACATTTTCAAAGTCCCGAAACTGTACCCTATGATAAAACCGATGGCAATTTTTTTTTACCAGTTCTTTCTGTTGGTCCTAAGGAAGCTTCACACCAAATAAAAATTCTCGGTGCCGTGCAGTTTGGGAGATATGGGCATTTTAATTTTTTTCTATTTTTAGCTCCTCCGGTTCCCACGGGGCTACAGGAAAAAAAAAATTGGCATAAATTAGGTACTTATGACCCAATAAGCCCTCACATAAAATTTGGTTCAAATCAGCCTCTCGGTTCGGAAAATAGATATTTTGGGCAGGGCCCAAAATTTTGCCCCTCCCATAACGACGCCAAATATAGCCCATCAAACTTCTCTTGAACAAATCTGAGTCTACACCTCTAAAGGAAGCTGCACACCAAATATCAAGTCTCTGCTACTGCTGGTTCATGAGAAGATGATTTTTTAAGATTTCAGCACCTTTTTGGGTGTGGCCCTACCAAGGGGCGAGGCAACCTGATTTGAACAAAATCAAATTGCGATGTCATAACAAACTATTATCTCAAATATCAATTAAACTGGTTCAGCAGTTTGGGAGGAGAAGATGCAAACACCATGTTCACGGACGACAGACGACGACGGACGGTGAGTGATCACTATAGCTCTCCTGACTGAAAGTCAGGTGAGCTAAAAATTTGGGCTACCATAAAAAGCCCAAATGTAAACCTAGGGATCTGATTTGAACAAACTTCAATCTGACCCCCTAGAGATGTTGCATACCAAATATGAAAGCATTCTGACTGGTGGAACTGAAAAAGATTTTTTAAAATTATCCCCCATATTGAACAAAGTTAAAATTTGGGTTTCTGTAGGAAGCCCAAATATTAACCGAGGGACTTGGTTTGAACAATCTTGAATCCGACCCTCATAACAATGATGTATATCGAGCATTAAAAGATTCTGACTGGTGGTTCAGAAGAAGATTTTTAAAGAATATTCCCCATATTACCCTATGTAAAAAATTTGGGCTCCTGTATTCAGCCCAAATATGAACCAATGGGCTTTATTTTAACAAACTTGTATCTTACCACCCCCCCACCCCCCTATGAATGCTGTACACCGAATATCAAAAGATTCTGATGACTGGTTCTGGAGAAAAGATTTTTTAAAATTTTTGCAAATATGCTGACTCAGCATTTCTTCGATGCCCATTACAGAACACCCTAACATAATCGATGGCAATTTTTTTTACCATTCAATTCTACTAGTCCTAAGGATACTTCATACCAAATAACAGCTCTCTGTTCCATGTGGTTTGGGAAATATGGGAGTTTGAAAATATTTCTATTTTTAGCTCCCAGGGTTCCCATGGGGATGCGGGAAATTTTTTTTTGCATGGGTCAAGTACTTATGACCCAATAATACCACATACCAAATTTGGTTCAAACCGGACCATCGGTTCAGAAAATATAAATTTTGGGCGGGGCCAAAAATCTTACCCCTCCCATTACAAAGCCAAATATTGCTTCACGAACTTCGTTTGAACAAACTTGATTCTACACCTCAAAAGGAAGCTTCATAGCAAATATCAAGTCATTGTACACACTGGTTCATGAGAAGAAGATTTTAAAAATATTTTGGAGCTTTTCCCCCCCCACTCTCTCCCTAAGGGGCTGGGCATGTTGAGTTGAACAAAAATGAAATGCCCCTTTGGGACCATCACTCACACAAACTTTCACTTGAATTGGCCCAGTGGCTTTGGAGGAGAAGACCAAAACATGGTGTTGACGGACGACGGACGGAGAGCGATGAGATTAGCTCAGCTTGACTTTGTCAAGATGAGCTAAAAAGCACAGTCGTTCGAAGTGTAGGAGAATGTTCAATTCACATGAACGATGGGTCGAGCCACATGCAGTGCGAAATAGAGGAGATGCAGCAACTTCTCAAAATGCATGTCATGCTGTGGTTGAGAAAGTTGTCCATAATGTTCATGCTTTCATGAAAAACAAAATTTTCTAATACGTTCTTTCAGATAATTTTCACAAATAAATAGTTGTTACACGCTTTTGATTGTTCTCAGTCCTTTTGAAAGGCTTCCCCTCATCATATTAATCCAGCAAATATAGGCCTACCACATCAGAATATCAATTCACCCAAAAAATCCACCCATGGACAAAAAATGAAAAATTGATTTGAATCGATTTCTAGAGTGAGAATGCAAACCATTTTTCCATTGTCTCTACATTTTTAACACTACACTAAACATTTACAACAATTGTTGGAAAGGTTTCATGGATACCTTTAAAAACAAGAGGTCCCAAGGGGCCTTAATCACTCACCGGGCAAAGTGATTCAACAAAGTGGTTCAAAGAAGTATTTGGGGTCACATTCAGTTAGACATGGTTCATCAACACTACAAAGGAATGAAGTCATGAGAGACAAATTTTATGGAACTAGGGACATGGCTTGAACAAACTTGAATCTTATCCCCCTAAGGATGCTGCATACCAAATATCAAAAGCATTCATCTGCTGGATCTGAAGAAGAAGGTTTTTAAAGAAAATTCCTCATTTTGAACTAAGTTATCATTCGGGCTCCCACAGTGAGCCCAAATATGAACTCAGGGACTTGGCTTGAACAAACTTGAATCTCACTCCCTAAGGATGCTGCATGCCAAATATCAAAACATTCTGACTGCTGAATCTGAAGAAGACTTTTAAAGAAAAATTCCTCATATTGACTAAGTTATAATTCGGGCTCTCACAGGCAGCACAAAAATGGACCCAGGGACTTGGCTTCAACAAACTTGAATCTCACCCCCCTAAGGATGCTACACACCACATATCAAAACATTCCGACTGCTGGATCTCAAGAAGAAGATTTTTAAAGAAAATTCCTCATTTCGAACTAAGTTACAATTCAAGCTCCCACAGTGAGCCCAAATATGGACCTAGGATATGGCTTGAACAAACCTGAATCTCACCCCCCTAAGGATGCTGCATACCAAATGTCAAAACATTCCAACTGCTGGATCTGACGAAGACGATTTTTAAAGAAAATTCCTCATTTTGAACTAAGTTATCATTCGGGCTCCCACATTGAGCACAAATATGGACCTAGGGACATGGTTTGAACAAACTTGGATCTCACCCCCCTAAAGATGCTGCATACCAAATATCAAAACATTCTGACTGCTAGATCTGAAGAAGATTTTTAAAGAAAATTCCTCATTTTGAACTAAGTTATAATTTGGGCTACCACAGTGAGCCCAAATATGAACCCAGGGACTTGGCTTGAACAGACTTGAATCTCACCCCCTAAGCATGCTGCATACCCAATATCAAAAGATTCTGCCTTCTGGATCTTGAGAAGAAGATTTTTAAAGAAATTTGCCTGAAAGCACTAAGTTCAAATTTGAGCTCCTATACTGAGCCCAAATATGAACCCAGGGGGGCCGATTTGAACAAACTTGAATCAGATCCACCCCACAATGTTGCATACCAAATATCAAAAGATTCTGCCTGCTGGATCTGGAGAAGAAGATTTTTTAAGAAATTTGCCTGAAATGCACTAAGTTCGAATTCGAGCTTTTATCATGAGCCCAAATATGAATCCAGGGGGCCAATTTGAACAAACTTGAATCAGATCCACCCCACAATGTTGCATACCAAATATCAAAAGATTCTGCCTGCCGGATCTTGAGAAGAAGATTTTTTAAGAAATTTGCCTGAAATGCACAAAGTTCGAATTCAGGCTTCTATACTGAACCCAAATATGAATCCAGGGGCCGATTTGAACAAACCTGAATCAGATCCACCCCACAATGTTGCATACCAAATATCAAAAGATTCTGCCTGCTGGATCTGGAGAAGAAGATTTTTTTAAAAATTTGCCTGAAATGCACTAAGTTCGAATTTGGGCTTCTATAGTGAACCCAAATATGAATCCAGGGGGCCGATTTGAACAAACCTGAATCAGACCCATACCAAAATTCTGCATACCAAGTATCAAAAGATTCTGCTCACTGGTTCTGGAGAAGAAGATTTTTTAATAATTTTTCTATAATTCATACGGTGCTATCAGAGTTATGCCCCATACAGAGCCCCCAAGGGACGTGGCCATTTCATTTGAACAAACATGAATTGCCATATAGTAATGAACATCCACATGAAGTTTCGTGAAAATCGGACCAGGGGTTTCAGAGGAGAAGTCGTTTGAAAAATGTTCACGACAACGGACAACGGACGACGGCCGGCCTGTGATAAGTTAAGCACCCTTCAGTGAGCTAAAAAAAAAAACATGTTGAGGGTTGTTTAATAGTCCATTACTATCAAAGTAAAATTTAAAAGTGCCATATTGTGAATTATAATAACTGACCACTTGTGAAAGAGTAGGAATGTAGGCTCCAAAAAAAGTGTTGTTCAGTTGTGAATGGGGGCTGAGGTGTATATCCACCCCACCCCCCACCCCCTTCCCATTTTATAATTTATTCAGATTCTATTTGGTGGTGATGTGGTCTCATTTTTGATGCCTTTCACAACTTATAAATTATGGACACAAACAGACTCAGAGTCAAGGAAATTGCAGTTTTTTGTCTCAAATTTCAAAAATTTTTCCCGAACCCACACCAACAAGAAGGGGGACACCCTCCTTTCATTATCGCCCCCATCTCAAAGCTGTGCGGATCGGATGATGATGTGCATCATATTCTGTATGCCCCCCACCCCCTTAGATATAACTCTTGCCCCATACCCCTCCAAATTTTGATATCCTAGCTACAGGGTGTGTTGGGGAGGGGCACAATTTTTCAGATATATATATTTTGATTCCCCCCCCCCACACACACACACAAACTCACACAGGCACTTGTGATGAATAAAATAAATAGGCCCTACCCATCGACGTTTTTTAGTACAACGTTCCTTTAAAATTACTAATTTTAACTCTTTGTTTACACTCATTGAATTCTTTCAACATAGGGGAGCTGATCTGAAAAAAATAAAATAATTGTTCATGTTGATACGTATAGTTTATTTTTTGTGTCCTTTTAACATCTTTTTCTTTTGAATGCTTCATTCTGTCATTCTTGTTTTGTTTTGGCAATCAGCCTCTCTGTAGGTGTTAATTGCTTGAATAAATCTTACAAATCTTGATCGCAGATGACATTGGCCACCTACAAAACTTGAGAATAACATTTGTTATGTTTTGTTTCAATATCAAAGCTAGTGGTGGGAAGGAGGGGTTGTGGTGTTTGGGGAGTTGGTAGTTCGCTACCCATGATTCCCAACTCGTAGGAATATGGATTCAGGGCTATGAGGAGTCTAGTTTCTGCTTGGGAAGGACCTTCAATTGAAAATTATTACTGATAGTGACAGTTCAACACCAGGCTGTGATTTTTAAATAAAATTTATATCAGCAGTCTTCTTTCTAGTTTAGTTTGTTGTAGCATGCTCGTAGAATTGGTATATTCTTATAAATATTAATAAATCTTTCGATATATCCAGATTGAGTCTCGTTTTGTTTTGGTTTTTTTGTTACAATGCATCAGCTGAATGCATATACTGTACATTTTCTAAGCTGATAAAATTGATTTGATTCGATGTCGCCGGCAATGCCGACAAGTAGACTAGCGTAGGAATTTTCGAGCGGAATTCGGGAAATTTATTTAAGACTGTTTATTATTTTTGTGAATCTGTGTACAGCATCTCTAAAACTTTGCCCTCCCCACCCCCCCCCCCCCCCATCCCATCCCTTCCATGGCATTTAATGGATACGGGATTCGTCTTTTGAGTTTTTAAATTGTCTCCCCACCAGTTTCTGTGGCTTGTCATTGAAAATTTACACTACGTGCACAGTGATTACTGATTCAATGGCCACCACCTTGTTGGCAAACTGTGCAGTTACTGCGTAAGTCGTTACAAACCATGACACGAATGTCACACACAAAACACTGAAATGAACACTGTTGCAATTTCTGCGAGACTGTGTTTATTGCAAACCAACAAAACTAATCTCTTTCACACAAAATCACCTACCAACACAGTGTTAGTTATCTCTGTTCTAACAGAGTTTCAACAGATAACTCTGCGTTTTGATGAAAAGTAAACACTGCACTCAGTGTTTCAAATGGTATACACTAGTGTTGAAATGATTACCTATTTTTCAAAGTCGACTAGTCGACGGGAGTAATAGATTCAAAATCGACTGATCGGCTTTTCTGTTGAAAACATAATTGTCTCAGTAAATTAGGTGACAAGAGACTGTTACCTGTAAGTTGATAACCCTTTCGTTTAATGACTCGTTTCACAGGTGTTTGATGAAGTTTCCTTGTCAAAGTCATGAACGTAGCTGTTCTCTTTTTCATATTTTGAGTTTTTTAAAACATAGTGCATATTATAGCTTTAACCATTCAGTAAAAAAAATGAGGATACCTGGGAAGTGCGTGCCTCCTAGTCCTCTGTCTGTACAGTGGAAAAAGTACCCAATAATGTTAAAACAGAAGTTTCGTGAATTTGTAAAATGTTTGAAGTGTGCCACCATTTGCCTGGTGCAATTAATTAAAAACTCCCGGGTCAAATTTTGTGATGGACAGTTTCCTCACCTTCATATCCGGTCTTCGCCAGCTCGTACCCAAACCAGTACAGTAATATCATAGAATATGGAGCTATGGCATTATTTTTTTATCAATTAAAAAGTGTAGGCGACTTGGGTGAGGGACAGAACGCTTGCATGAATTAACGGCATCTTTGAAGTTGTAGATCAAAGTATTTCTCTTCAACGCGTGCCAGTGATTAGGTTAGGTGAAATCAGTGCTTGTAATGCTGCTGAAATCCAAGTTGTAACATTATCGGCATCAACAAATGACAATGATTGCACTGATATCCACTTCTCAATACAATTTAAAATAGGTTCACCACGAAGCAGAAACGTCTGATGTTTGTAATCATCAACCCCCACTATTGGCATTTTATGACTTCATCTTTGAGTTTCCCGACTAGTTGACTGGCGGATTTCAGAGTCGATTTTTCCGAAAATTGAATCGACTTCGACTAGTCGACTAATCATTTCAACACTAGTATACACTCTGTATGTACTGTTTGGGGCTAACACATAACATGGTTTGTGTTTTATGTTTTTGTCCCTTTTCATAAAAAGGAACTTAAGCCTGAAAGGCCTGGAGATTTCTAAATATTCTTGGAATACAATGATGGTCTGTGTTCTGTTGCTTTGAAGTTGTTTCTAGGCAAGTCTTGGAAACAAGGTGTTTATAATGTAATATTTGAGTTTATCCAGAGAATGGTCTGTTGCAGTAAGGTTACCACGGGGAATGGTCTGTTGCAGTAAGGTCACCGAAATTGGTCTGTTGCAATAAGGTAACCAAAATTGGAATTAGGACTCAAAGGGTTGATAGGTATTCTGGGGAACCAAAACAGCCTTACGAAGTCCCCAAAAAGTTAAACAATTTATAGTAATTTATATATTTTTTATACTTACCAATGACCCAGACATAGCTGGTGCTAACTCTTTAAATTCTAGGGCCAAACACAAATTTTGCCCCCCACAATCCCCAAAATTTGCATCTAAAACCAAAAGAAATCATGTCCTGAAGGTCCTCCATACTTTGCCCTTACTGCGCATGCGCAGTGTCAAGGACGTCCCGAAATTGGCGCCAATTATCAATCTTACAAACAGTGCCTGGTCAGCGCTATGTACTCAGCGGGGAGGTATGAGTTCCGAACTCCTGGGAGGGCCATCCCCGCCTGGGTCATTGGTAAGTATAAAAAATATATAAATTACCATAAATTTTTTAACATTTTTATACTGTACCAATGACCCAGACATAGCTGAATAGTAAAAAGGCTGGAGAGCCTAGGACATAGAGGAAAATCCAATAAGCTCAACTATATAAATAGAGTCAACCCCTCGAGGAGAAAAGGAGTATAAGGCTTTACATGTGTCTTTCTTATTTTATGATAAATTAGAAAGACACAACACCCTTCATAATTGAGCATAATAACATTCATGTTCTCTATTAACATCCAGTATAACCCCTTATACTAATTATTTTTAAAGTAAGCCAATAAATAAAGTTAGTCCAGAGAATTGAGACTCTTTATATTCTCTTAAAAGTGTCTGAGGATTGTATATTAACGCCCGTTTGACACAAGACATATACAAATGCTTCACACCGAGCTACACTTTAAAAATATGACATGAATGAATTTTTAACCTTAATATTACACTTTAAAACCATCCCGGTAACGACTCAGAATTACTGACTCTGGAGGAGGAATCCCCTTGCTTTTCACTATAAAGCAGGTGACCTAAGGGAACACCCTCCCCCCCCCCCCCCTTCCCCTTAGTCAAATAGCCCGGAGCGAAGAGGGCAGCAGGACGGAGTCACTGCCGGAACAGAAAGCCTGCATAACTATAGTTGCAACTGTTTAGTGGACGACATTCTGAGCAAAAGACAACGGACCTAAACAATGTAGGTCTCCAGAAATGGACTCAATATTTCTGAGATAAAAATTTGTGAATGTGGATGATTGAGACCAATATGCAGCCTTCATTAAATCTGTAATAGCAACACTATGTGCATAAGCCCAAGATATAGAAAGAGCTCTTACTTCATGAGCCGAAATCTTAAGCACAGACTGCTGAGATGAAGATAGATTATCACAAGCAGTACGGATAGTCAACTGAATCCATCTAGCAATAGAATGGACCGAAATGTCCTTTCTATTAGGCATCAGAGAAAGAAAGAAGCGTTTTCGTCCCTTTCTGATAAACTGAGATCTTTGTTTATAAATACGTAAGGCTCTAACAGGACAGAGCAAAGGCCTACAGCCGTCTGAAGACGGAAGGGCCTTAATAACAATAGGTTCCGGATATTTATTAGGAGCCTGATTCTTAGCCAAAAATCCAACATTAGTGGTAAAGGTAATAGTGTTCCCGACACTATGATAGTGAGAATCATCCACCGATAGTGCATGAAGCTCACCGACTCTTCTAGCAGAAGAGAAAGCTAAGAGAAATGCTGTCTTATAAGACAAGAATTTGAAGTCTACTGTCCCAAGAGGCTCAAATGGCTTTTCTTTCAGCTTAAGAAGAACCCAAGCTAAATTCCATTTAGGAATTAATCTAAGAGTTCTGGGTCAATTTATCGAGAATTTTCTGACTAATTTCGATAAAGAGACATTAGATTCAATTTGTAAACTATCATGGTGTGCATAGGTATCAGATAACATAGACCTATAACCCTTAATAGTAACAGGCTGCAGTTTGATCTCGTCAAACAAGTATACTAGAAAGTTTGCAATGTCTGGTATGGAGGGATCAAAACTATCAACAGAATGATCCCTACACCAGCGACGAAAGACCTTCCACTTAGCCGCATAGTTTAGCGAAGAGGAGGTCCTCCTACAGTTAGAAATTGCGTCCACTGCTCGTCCTGTAAAATGCTTGCGATGCAAGAAGGACCGCACAACGGAAATGCGTGAAGGTTGAGACCTTGCGGGTTGTGATGAAGTTGACGCGATTTCCCCTGCGAAAGAAGATCCTCTCGTGGAGGAAGTTTTCGCGGTAAATTCCACAGCAGACACCTGAGTAGATTTATCCACGGTCTCTGTGGAGACAGAGATGCTACCAACAGAATTTGCATTGAGATAGTTTTATCTTTAGCAATATTTGCTGAATTAACGGCGCTGGAGGATACGCATATCCTATCATTCCGTCCCACGAGATCGATAAAGCGTCTGCTGCATAAGCTCGGGGATCCAGACATGGTGACACATACGTCTGCAACTGATTGTTGAGATGTGTCGCAAATAAGTCTATCATTGGCCGTTCCCATTGGTAGCAAATCTGATTGAATACTTGTTTGTTGAGAGTCCACTCTTGACGGCAACAAGCGACCCTTCCGTGAAAGGGAGTCTGCTAAAACATTCTGGCGACCCGGAATATTACGGACCGAAAGTAGAACTTGGTGCTCTAGAACAAACAGAAGGATTCTTTCCGTTAAATTGAATGACGGAATGGAATGAGTGCCTCCCTGGTTCCGGAGATACGCCACTACTGTCGTATTGTCGGACAGAATTTGGACATGTGCTTTCTGAATAATGTTCATCCAATGACGTAATGCAAGCCAAATTGACATCATTTCCTTGATGTTTATATGCTTGCCTAGAAACTGCGGATCCCAAAGACCCTGGCACTTCGAATCCATTGGGGACAATGTTGCACCCCAACCTGTTTGACTGGCATCCGTCATGATCGTAAAACCCGGATCCGGAAACTGCAGTGGAACTCCCTGAGTCAACCACTGAATGTTTGCCCAAGTCTGAATCTCTTGTTTCACTTGATTTGACAAGAGAACGTCTGTATCGAGCGAATGAATCTTCACACTCCAATTCTGAGTTAAGAAAATTTGGAGAGGACGAGTGCGCAACCGCCCCATCGGAATGAGATCCGCAGCGGCTCCGCACAGACCTATGAGTCTCATGAATTCTCTCGCTGTGACTTTGAGTGAAGACAATAGTGAGCGTAACAACTGATTAACTTCGCTCTGGTTAACGGCAGACGAACGAGATTGTTGTGTGTCTCGAAGCTCATTCCTAGATGAGTGAATGACTTGGACGGCACCAGATCCGACTTCTCCTCGTTTATAATAAAACCGAGACGTCGGAGTAATAGAAGCAGATTCTGCACATCGTTCTGAAGCGTTAACTCATTGCCGTATCTCTGTAGAATGTCGTCCAGGTAGGCCGACGTTACCGCAGACGAATGATCTCGGAAATGAATCATTACCGAGTTCATTATTCGAGTGAAAGCCCAGGGTGCTAGGTTCAATCCGAAGCACATCGCCCGGAATTGATATACAACTCCTAGGACTGCGAAGCGTAGATACTTTCTGAATGTCGGATGTATCATGACATGAAAGTACGCATCTTTGAGATCTATGCTTGTAGCATAGTCGTTCACCCGAATACTCGCTCTGACCGATCGAATCGTCTCCATATAGAACTTCGGAGCGACGATCAGCTTGTTTATCCAGCTCAGATCTATGACTGGACGGAACGAGCCGTCTGGTTTCGGAACCAGAAACAGATGGCTGTAGAAACCCAGAGATTCCTGGTCTTCTACGACCTCTACCGCGTTCTTCACGAGAAGAGACTGTACTTCCGATAAAAGAGCATCTCTTTTCTGCGGATTTGACGGAAGCTGAGTCCATCTTGGACTTCGAGTTAATGGAGGCTTTCGGTTTGAAGTATATTCGTAGTCCTTCCGAAATTACCCCTCGAACCCAGGGGTCGTCCGTAATTGACACCCAATTGTTTACAAAACTCGACAACCTTCCGCCCACTGGAACACGATAGAGGTTCAAACCATCACCTCCTGGACCTGCGAGGCCTGCGGAAGGAGAAACCACGTCCTCCGCGACCCACACCTCGACCCGTCGACCTCGGGACATCAGACCGGTTGTCTCGGCCCGAATAACGTCCCGCACATGAGTCGCTGCCTTGACGGTCTCTAGAATAAGACCTAGAGGACAAATAAGAACCTCTATAGGAACTTCTTTTGGGCGTACCTGTCCCAGAAGTGCCTGTCTTACTCTTATCTGCTGTATCCGACTTTTTGGAAGCGGATTTAAAAAGCAGAGAATCTGAAGCTTCCTTAGTTATCTTATCATAGATTGCTGAAAGCTTGCCGTCGAAGAGAAGCTCTCCAGAGACTGAAGCGACTCTGAGAGAGTTCTTCACCTTACTATCCACACGCGTGGATGTAGCTAGGGCTGCGTCACGTCTAACCAACTCCAGGTTTGCCACTGAAAGGGCGGAGTTATACATGGAATAAGCTACTGCCTTTGAAAGAAGTCTTAATGAGGATTGTATATCCTGGAATTCTTTTCCCTGAAGACGCAAAGATAGCGCCTTAGTAAGGTGGTCTGCATATGATAAAGCGTCTAAGCTTGCTCTGTTAGACGTTATTGCTGTCTCCAACGTCGCGGTTGGAATAGACATAGACGATGGTAACGACAATTCCAAGTCTTCCGCTTCGTCGTCTAAAGACTCTAAATGCAGAGGAACTCTCGGTATGCCCTGTCCTGCCGTATCGAATTTATTCCTTGAATTGATGAACGGCAGATTGAGAGCATTGGCGGACAAGAAACCAGCTTTGCCTGTTTTGGAAGCAAGCTTAAAGATAGCGTCGTTCAATAATTCGAATGTTCTTGTGACATTATTGGACGGAGTCGGAAACTCAGGGACGATGTCTCTGAACCGCTCAAAAAATTCTGTGTCCAATGACGCTATCAGTCTCTTATCCGGCATCGCAGCTGTCTGGTCCGACGGAACAACTTGTGGTAGGTAATACCGGATGAAATCTACGGCAGCTTTATGTTGTTCCGAAAGGGATAGCTCCAAGTCCTCGGAATCCCTTTCGCCATCCTGTCGGACCTCCTGATGTTCTCGGTCGTCCGCACCCGATGCTTCGGCGGAGCGTACCGACCCAGCGCCGTCGGATAATTCTTGATCCGACGCAGGTTCCGTCGTTTGCTGGGATGCTGCGATAATTTGTGCTATTTGGGATAGCACGTCCGTTACCGAGGCCTGTGGAGTAGCGGTCTTACGCTGCTTAGCCGCTGGAAGCTCCGTGTAAACTGACTCCTGCATATTTCTCTTATGCGAACGTCCGGAATCTACAGGCCTCTTATCCCTGGCTACCGGATGGCGTGACCTGGTCACCATGGAATCCGTGAATGGCGAAGCTGGCTGGATATCCTCGGTCACGTAGCCAAGGTGCGGCCATGTGCGCTGCTGAGAGGATGAGGAAGCCCTTTGGACAGTCTCTCCGGACTGTCTATATAACGGAGCGTCCCAAGCGGCGGACATATGCTCCGAATGAGACACATTCTGTACCACAACATCTGGTCCCAGATGTTGTTGTACGAGAGAGGGGCCTCTCTCGCTCGCAGCCCGGATGGACCTGGACGAGCTAGGAAACGGACTACTAGGCTTCCTCCATTCTCTCCTCTTATCCGCCGGCACTAGGTGTGCACCTCGAATATTTATAGTGCTCGCATCACCCAAATCTCCTTCTTGGACCGCAACGGACGAACCCGGCTGCCGAACCATTTGATGAATGGACGCTACACCGGGCGAGCTAGCGGACGTCAACGCCATCGATCCTACTAGGGACCTCTTAGGCAATTGGCGTATCTCCATGAGCACTTTTGCCGCTAGCTCTTCATTCAATTGTGACGACGGAGGCACACTATTGGACGACATCACGGAAACATCACCCTGTTCTTGTTCCTCTGAAATAGAGACTGATAAACTAGAGTGACCCTGCGGAGAAAGGACCGGCATGGCCCTTACCCCGCTAACAACATACCGTGACACACGTTTCCAATGTTTGTCATCCCAAAATTCACATACTGAACAGGAGTTAGTGCGAGTACACTGACTACAATTAATACAATGATCATGAAAGTCAGAGGAAGATTTCCTCTTATTACAATTTGAACAATATCCTTTCATAGTGAAAAGAAGACAAAAAGTCCTAGAACTCGCACGAACCCCTGTAAACAAAGATACATAATAACATGATCCATTAACATAGAAAAAATAATTGAAATCAAAAAGAAATTTTGAAAAAATATTTTTTCAGCAAAGCCCAAGTTTCTGAAAAGTAACGTTGAGCCCCAATGGATCCCAAGCCTAAGTGTGAACAAAAATTTTTAACATATTTTAAAAAATTAATGCAACACTTACGAATAATAATAATGTATCTGTAATGAGTTAAACTAGTACAAAGACAAAAAGTCTCCCTCACACAGAGACTGTTGCCAACGTAAACAAACAGTGTATAAACACCAGAAACATGACTCCAGGCACTGAAAACCCTGGCCCGAAATCAGTTACCAATAATACACTATCTGATGCAAAACAGAGACTTCCAGGGAAGAAACTGCAGAACATCAGATGGCAGATGCAGAACACTACGCCTAAACACCCCTGGGTGAGGACGTAAACATGGGGAAAAGAACAGAATTCATTCTGTTACCTAGCTAAATCTCCCAAGAAATTTTAGTAATAATATTACTCAAAAGTACGCCAAAAGCATGGGAGAATAGCAAGGGGGGGAATTAAAGGAAAAGGAGAGAGGAAACACTGAACAAGCAGTGAAACTTAATAGCAAGAATGAAAACAACAGGCCCATGCCTCGAAAACAGGCAACTTAACATAATTTCACTAAAAAATTTTAAGTTACAGCCCTGAATATTTTCTGTCACTCATTTTTCCTCTCCTCCTTCAATATCCACTTTAGATCCACCATTTCTCCAATATTTATGTGTCTGGCATCATTTAAACTGAGATTTACAAGCACAAATATCAGTCAGATGTGAACTGATGAAGGGCCAAACAAAGAATGATAAGTGGCGCCAATTTTGGGACGTCCTTGACACTGCGCCTGCGCAGTAAGGGCAAAGTATGGAGGACCTTCAGGACATGATTTCTTTTGGTTTTAGATGCAAATTTTGGGGATTGGGGGGGCAAAATTTGTGTTTGGCCCTAGAATTTAAAGAGTTAGCACCAGCTATGTCTGGATCATTGGTAAGTATAAAAATATGGTATTTCAGACAAACTTACCAAAATAATTTCTTTACGGGGAACAGCTACTGACTTGAAAGGTCTGCAGTTTCCCCAGATTAGACTAATCTGAAGGCATGAAATCCATGTTAATTGAATACTCTTAATAATTGAATAATTTTCTCTGGCAAGGTGGCTATTCAATTAACAGGGGTCCAGTGTATTACAAACTTCACTTTATTAGGCCACACAAAATAAATTAATTGATTCTCAGGCAATTTTTTATTTTTCAAGTTAGTGAGGGAGGGAGGGTTTTACTTTTAATGTTCATTTTTCTTTTGCAAAAAGTGAGCAAACATGGAAAGGATTCCGGCTGTCTTTTTACACACAGAAATACATAAAGTGCATAATTATACAAATAAATTCATTTTTAATTTGACAAATAAAACATTCCTCTTAAAACAAGCTGTAGGTACTGCAATTCAAAGGCTTCATATTCTTTCGATGCCTTTCATATTATCTTTAAAGTAAAAGTATTTAATCTATGGGGATTTGCCTTGTTACAATTTATGGGGATTTGCCTTGTTACAATTTATGGGAGAGTGCCTGTAGGCACTGTCCCATAAATTGTAATAAGGCAAGCATATTGGAGATGCAACTAATAAATAGGCATCAATCAAAAAATGTTAAAAACTTCTCAGTGAGTTTGCACTGATATTGGAAGACACTGAAATGCAATAAAAATGTCCAATACGGGAGTTCAAATTTAATGAGAGTTTGCCTGAGAATCAAAACACTTTTTTTAAGCCTTAGTTGAATGATTTAAACACTTACTTCAGTGTGGAATTTATTATCACAGAGGTATAAAGAAGTATTGATAGGTCTGAATGGTTCAAAATCTATGTTCACTTTTCTTTCTTTACCTTCATCTGTTACTATGGTTCCACAATATATCACTAACCCATTTGGAGGTACTGCAAAATATTCAAAGGAAAGAATTCAGGCAATAACCTAAATAAGCCTCAACATGTGATACTAAATGAAATGGCGCAGGGTAAGGGTGTTAACTGACCAAATGTGTTGTGTGGCCATTTAGATTTTAGTTTCTTTGCTACTGTCATTAGAAAGTGTCAGAAGAGAATTCATATGAGAAAAAGTTAAAAATTTATAATTTTTTATCCAGAGATCCAAATGTGAACTTTGGCATTCAATGAGTTCAAAATGTTTTGTCAGATGCAACCTTAAACCTTTACCTAACACAAAAGGAAGACAACACTTGCAAACCATATTCTTGAATAACTTACTCCCCATAGCAGGCCTGGCACTCTTAAAAATGCAGGAGGACTAAAAATCGCTCCCCTCGCATGGCCTAGGGAAGCGATTAACTCTCCTCAAGCTTACAAAAGCTACGAGTGGCAAAATAAAGTCTTACTATCAACTAATTCTGCCTAGTGGGCGTTGTACATCTTATTTGGTGCTGCTAACAAGATAGTCTCTGTGAGACGGCTACACTGCCCCTCCAACACCTCTGGGCCTCACCAAGGTTCGGAGCGGGGTCCAGCCGTGAGGGCGACTAGGGCGATTAAGTCGCCCTTCTAAGCCCAAAGTCACCTAGAAAAATAGTCGGGGCGATTACAAGTCGCCCTCTAAAAATTGGCCAAAATGAGAAAAGGCTGAACTGAGTGATGCAAGGTTTACATGAAAACGAGTATTTTCAAAAATCGAATGTGCTCGAGTGTGATAAATGGGCATTTTAATTCGTCAAATAAACGTCCATTTATTTGAAATCACATGACAAGCAATTGTCCATTGTCACTTTCGGCGGATTTTTTTTATTTCTATTTTGTTGCGTTCCAGTTGGAGCTTCAAGTGTCGAAACGAAAATAAGTGACTTACGCGACTCAACAAAACAATCCAGTTTGAAAGTAGGTTACGTCGCTTAGGATGCCGAAAATATATACACAACGGACATATTTTATAACACATTATTTTCATTTTGATTTGCTGACGCCTGTTAACTGTTGGGCTGTCTATTCCCAGAAAAACACGAATGGAATTGAAACACATGAAAAAAAGCTTTAGTGATGTCAAGAAAAGCTTTGTACAGGACACAAGTGTGCATGTGGACGATCTTGAAAAAGGGTCCTCCTAAACATCGGAATGACATGAAATGACGCGGAATGCCATAAAAATGATGCGGAATGACATTTCTTTTACAAAATACTCGACCCCAGAATGTATTTTGTTTATTAACTAACAAAGTACCTCCCAAGCAACCTTCTTACATCTGGTCCTGTTCACACTTTCAGACTTAGGAAATTATTAGCTTAGTAGACTTTGTTGAAAGGCAACCACAGGAGGGTGATGGGGGATTGGCACGAAGAAGAGGTGAGGGGTCATGAAGGAGAAGGTAGCAGTGGGGGATTTTCAGTCAATAATTACATTGTGATTTTTTAACCTGGCACAGATGCATAATAGACAACTGGACCTGGATTATTTGTACGTTAATGGAGGACCATAAATTGAAAATATGAAGGGGCGGTGGGGGTGGTACATGAATATTCTTAATTTTCCCCACTTGCATATGAAGTCTCCCTACATGACTCTGCAGTCTCCCTATTTTTTCTGGAGGGAGACTTGAAGTCTCCCTAAAATTCCCCCCTAGGCTGGTCCCTGGCTCGGAGGTGTGGGAGGGGCAGTGTTGCCATCTCACAGAGACCACTAACATAGCCGAGATTGAAAAGATGTGGGTTTTAGGAATAGAGTGTTATGGTAATCATTATTTTCTAAGGCAGGAGGGCTAATTTTCGCCCTCCTTAATTTTTTTGAGGCGAGCAGTAGGCGAGCGAATAAATCGCTCTCCTGAAAATGCCAAGCCTGCCATAGGGAGCCCAAATATTAAATGAGGGACTTGCATTGAACACACACGAATCTGACCTCCATAAGGATGAGTATATCCAATATCAATAGATTCTGAGAGGTGGATGTGAAGATGATGATTTTTAAAGAATATTCCATATTGCATTAAGTTAAAATTTGGGCTACCATAGAGAGTATTCTCTTTCTATCAATATGATGAATCAATGGTTTCACGTGCCAAAGTGAAAACCAATTTATATAGTTTTCAGACCATCTACAGTGAAAGATATTTGTCATACATTTGTTTGATTTCAGATATTAAAGTTTCGGGGGACAATTGTCCTGACTGACAATTTCACTGTTGGGCAGATGTCCTGGTTACATTTTTTAACTATTGATTTCTGTACACATTGCATTGATCTTAAGTGATTTTAATACTCTGAAATTCGCAAAAATTTATTTAGCGATCTCTCAAAATAGGTGAAAAACTGAGTTTTTGGCACAGTTTTGCAGTCTCTCAAGACAGGTGGTCTCTCAGGACAGGTGGTCTCTCATGACAGGCCATTACAGAATTAAATCAGTCGGTACCTGGTCACAGTGGTCTCTCAAGACAGTTGGTCTCTCAAGACCATATATGAAAAGATTCTGACCAGTGGTTCTGGAGAAGAGTTTTCAAGATTATTCCTCACATTAGACAAAGATAAATTTGGGCTCCAACAGGGAGCCCAAATATTAATCCAGGAACTTCATTCGGACAAATTTAGATCTGACCTCCCAAAGAATGCTGTATACCAAATATCAAAAGATTCTGGCTGGTGGATCTGAAGAAGATTTTGTAAGATTTTTTTCCAACATTGCACCAAGTTAAAATCTACCGAAGAAAGTTACATACTAAATATGAAGGCATTCTCTCTTATCATGCATGAGAAGATTTTTAGGCTTTTTGGGCATTTCCCACAGCCCAAAGATGGCAGCAATGCCATTTGAACAAAGTAAAGAGGGTATACTCCAAGGATGGTCTGAGCCAAAAATGTTTGAATTTGGCCCAGTGATTTTGAAGAAGACAAGTTTCAAAAGTTAATGGATGAAGGATGCCAAGTGATGGTAATAGCTCCCATCAGTCAGGTGAGCTGATAAAAATTCAGGGTGGGAGCCAAACTAAACCTTTTGCACCCTTCCAGCATCAGCCCACATAATGTGCCAGAAAGTTTCTTTGAACAAACCTGAATCTTCAGTACATAAGGAGGTTGCATACCAAATTTCAAAGCTTTGTGAATCGTGGCTTAAATTATGAGAAGTGCTTCTGTGAATTTCAATCTTTTGGGGCACTGCCTCCTGCCTATCAGGCTAAACAACTTCTGTCAACAATTTCCTTCTACAACAAGAGAAAATTTCATCCAATCAACCCTCCAAAGCCAACCCAAACCTTACACGAAAAGATAATTTGTGGAAGGTTTGGTTGGATTTGGGTCAGTGGTTCAGAAAAAGACTGATAAACAAAGCTAACAGACACCAAGTGATGACAGTAGCTCACACTGACCTTAGGGCTGCACGATATTTCGATATACCAGTAATACCGGTATTGAAATCTTCACCGGTTGAATATCGTCCATTCTATGTGAATACCGGTATATCGTCTGTAACGGTATTCATTTTTAGACCGTGATATAACTTGCCTTCGATTTCAAACAAAAATCTATTTGATGAAACAGCTGATCTGAGAAAGAGGAAGTCGTTTTTTCAATTCTCGAATAAACAACGAACAGCAAGATATAACGTGACTTCGGCTTCAGACCTTTGAACTACTTTGAACTATGCAGTTCATCGACAAACGAAAATGATTTTTAAAAAATGGTGGCTAGATTACACTTAGTTTGTTTTATCAATAAACTTTATACCCGGTACATGAAATATTCTCAACATATTGGCCAACATTCTCCCAAGCGTTTGTCCTATTGTTCTGTGAAAACACTCAGTGACTGTCTTTGGATAGTTGCTTGTGTGCGGCTTAATGAGAAACAACCCTGCAATACTTTTGTCTGCTGTATATTCTTATCATAACAGCGTCAGACCCACTCAAGAAATTATCGAGTCCCGCAACATAAACAAGTATGCCTGCCCTAAAGAGTATATATTTCCCCAATTTTATCCATAAATCATATCAGTATTTACTATTTAGTTAGCTGAGATGGATCTGGTCACAAAATCTAAAGCAACGTCAATAATATGGACTTATTTTGGTTTTGAACCTGGCGAAGATAGAAATCCGAAAGACGAGACTAAACCTATCTGCAAGACTTACCAGAAAGTGGTGGTTTCTCATGGGGGCAATACCACTAACTTGTTTGCACATTTAAACGCAAACCACCCAGTTTTATACTCACAAGTGACAGCACAGAGAAAAAGAAAGAGAGTCTGAGGAGCCCACGCAGGGTACCAGCCAACAATTGCTGCATCAATTGCCAACTTACGAGAAAGGGTCAAAGCGATGGAATAATCTTACTGAGTGTGTGACTAAATATCTTGCTGGCAATATGGTGCCAATCTATACTGTTGAGCAACCCCATTTCAAGGAAATGCTTAGGGCTTTTGATCGACAATACCAGCTTCCAGGGCGGAATTATTTCAACCAAACTGCCGTACCAAGACTGTACAATGAAATTCGGGATAAGGTACAAAAGGAGGTCAGTGAGGCCCAATTCTATTCACTCACAACAGATTTGTGGTCATCGATAGGAATGGTGCCCTATCTTGGGTTAACTATTCATTTTATTGATGGAGATTGGAATTTGTGTTCGCGTGTGCTGGAAACATTATACTTCCCTGATAACCACACGGGTGATAATATTTCTTGTGTTTTAAGTGAAACACTGTCGGCATGGCAGCTTGAAGATAAAAGTTTAGTTTGTATAACAACTGACAATGGGTCAAACATCCTGAATGCAATAAAAACAAAATTGAACTGGTGCCACTTGGCCTGTTTTGGTCATAATTTAAACTTAGCTGTTACGAATTCCATCAAGAGTGACCATCGAGTTTCCCATATGCTGGGTGTGTGTAGGTCGATAGTTTCGACATTTTCAACAACAACGTAATTTATCAGCATTACAGGATGAACTGGGTTTACCCAAACACTCACTTATTGCTGACTGCCCTACTAGGTAGGGATCGAAGTATGACATGGTGAAACGTGTGCTAGAGCAAGAGCCAGCAATACGAAAGGAACTTAGTGCTGAAAGAAAAACTGCACATCTTGTACCGACAGGGCAAGATAGTCATGTGATGGAGGCTGTTTCTGCTGCTTTGCAGCCTGTAAGTGACTTTACTGATATATTATCTGCAGAGAAATATGTTAGCATTTCTGCAGTAAAGTCTTTGCTGTCATTACTGGAAACTGATATGCTGAACACTGAAAATGACACACATACCCTAACCAGTGACATTAAAAATCGCATTAAAAAGTATTTGAGTGACAAGTACTGTGAAGAAAAAACTGTCAAAATCATAGCAATTGCTTCATTTTTAGACCCCAGGTTCAAGAACAAATATTTGTCAGATGATCAGTTCGAGTCATTGAAGAAAGAAATTATTGCTGACAAATCTTTACATGTGGTTAACACTGAAGTAATTAAACAAACAACATCGGACAATGGTGATCAACCGCCCTCAAAGAAAAAAAGGACAATACGTAGTTTGTTTAAAAGTAAATTACCCCAGCAGTGTGAGAAATCTGATTGTGTTGAGGAGATTTCTTTGTATATTGGTGCGGATTCTCCTGACAGTGACACTAATCCCTTAGACTGGTGGCGTGTGAATGCATTTAAATATCCAACTCTGGCCATATTTGCTAAAAAATACCTTTGTGTTTGTGCAACTAGCGTTCCATCGGAGAGGCTTTTTAGCAAATCTGGCCAGATAGTTGGACCGAAAAGGTCTTGTCTTAAGCCAGACAAAGTAAACATGTCAACGTTTTTGGCCGCAAATCTGTAAATATTTGTACAAGTGCTAAAAAATTACAAGTGCTATTGGCTTTTCCGGGTGCAAGATAAAATCAGTCTGCTGCTAGTAAAATTAAATTCTGTTATCAATTGTTGGAAAACTATCTTTGGGCGCTTTCTAAAAAATGATAACAGAATTTAATTTTATCAGCAGCAGACTGATTTATCAATTTAACAGTTATCTGTTTGAAGAATGCTCAGTGCCACAGGTGTAGTTTATGAGTCTAGGAGAGGCTTTTCATCAAATCTGGGCAGATAGCTCATAGTTAGACCTATTAAAAGATCTTGTGTTAACGTTAATGTTTGGGCCACAAATCTGTAAATAATTACTGTACAAGTGCTATTGGCTTTTCCGAGCACCGCTCAGTGCCACAGGTGTAGTTCATTAGTCCAGGAGGGACTTTTTTTTTAAATCAAATTTCTGTTCAGAAATAAGATTCTCAGGTCACACGAAATACGAAATGATATGGGTTTATTGACTAGGCTATTATTGACTGTTATTGAACACAAAGTTTTGTTATCTTTTATTGACAAATATACATACATGTATAATCGTGACGTATTACAAAGTGAAAAATTGAAAAGAAATAAGATTCTTTAAAAATTTGTTCTTGTTTTTTCAAACTATTTCCCTGTAAACCCTCACCACCCCGGCCATTGAAAACACACTCTCCCTCCCAGTCTCCCACACCGTATTCCATTTTCCAAGTCTGTTTTTATTCACACACTCATCAGTATACATTTATTTAAACTAACTGGTACATTTACTGCACTGTGCTTAGCTGCAAAAACTGCGTGTAAATGTAACAGCTATTTTAAATGAAAGTGTCAATGACACTGTAGCTTAACTTGTGTGTTGTGTTTGATGAAAAGGATAATGTTCAATGTTTATGAAAGGATTATGAAATAAGACAAGAATTGTGATAATTGGGAATATGTTCATTTCTGTTCCCTGTGTGCTATGTTTATGATAAAAATAATATGAGGTGTACACTGTACTAAAGAGCTGAGGGGTGGGTTAATATGACCTCACAGTTAATATATGTGGCCTTCACAGTTAACGTATATCAACAAAAGTTACCAAGTTACAGTGAAATTATTCCAAAACGAGTCATCCTATCAAGTTACATTAAAATCCCCTCATAAATATGGCCTGTAGACTGTGCTAAAGGTTTTCGGGCTTCAGGCCCCCGTAGCCGTCAGTTTCCCAACTGCGTCCAAAGGGGACGTTCTCATATAGACATTATATGAAGTCAACCCTTAATAAATATGACCTGTAGACAGTGCTAAAGGTTTTCGGGCTCGGGCAGCCATCATGGTTAAATGATCGCAACCAAAGGGGACAATCTCATCTGGGCATCATCTGGAGTGATCCTGCGAAGTTACAATGAAATCCCTTCATAAATATGACCTGTAGACTGTACTCAAGGTTTTCGGGCTTCGGGCACCTGTAGCCATCACAGTTGACCAATCACGACCAAAAGGGGATGTCATCATCTACGCATTATATGGAGTCAACCTAACAGGTTACAATGAAATCCTTCTATAAATATAACCTTTTGCCTATGCTAAAGGTTTTTGGGCTCGGGCACCCATCAAGGCTGAATGATCACGGCCAAAATGGGACGTTCTCATCTAGACATTATTTGGAGTCATCCTACCAAGTTACAATGAAATCCCTCCATAAATATGACCTGTAGACAGTGCAAAAGGTTTTCGGGCTTTGGGCACCTTTAGCAGTGAAAGTTGCCCAATCATGTCCAAAAGGGGACGTTCTCATCTAGACATTATATGAAGTCAACCTACCAAGTTACAATGAAATCCCTTCATAAATATGACCTGTAGACTGTGCTTAAGGTTTTCGGGCTTCGGGCTCGGGCAGCCATCATGGTTGAATGATCGCAACCAAAGGGGACAATCTCATCTGGGCATCATCTGGAGTGATCCTACGAAGTTACAATGAAATCCCTTCATAAATATGACCTGTAGACTGTACTCAAGGTTTTTGGGCTTTGGGCACTTGTAGCCATCACAGCTGACCAATCACGACCAAAAGGGGATGTCATCATCTAGGCATTATATGGAGTCGACCTAATAGGTTACAATGAAATCCTTCCATAAATATGACCTTTTACCTATACTAAAGGTTTTTGGGCTCGGGCACCCATCAAGGCTGAATGATCGTGATCAAAATGGGATGTTCTCATCTAGACATTATTTGGAGTCATCCTACCAAGTTACAATGAAATCCCCTCGTAAATATGACCTGTAGACTCTGCTAAAGGTTTTTCGGGCTTCGGGCACCTTTAGCCGTCACAGTAGCCCAATCATGTCCAAAAGGGGACGTTCTCATCTAGACATTATATGAAGTTAACCTATCAAGTTACAATGAAATCCCTTCATAAATATGACCTGTAGACTGTGCTAAAAGTTTTTGGGCTTCGAGCTCGGGCAGCCATCATGGTTGAATGATCGCAACCAAAGGGGACAATCTCATCTGGGCATCATCTGGAGTGATCCTGCGAAGTTACAATGAAATCCCTTCATAAATATCACCTGTAGACTGTGCTTAAGGTTTTTGGGCTTCGGGCTCAGGCAGCCATCATGGTTGAATGATCGCAACCAAAGGGGACAATCTCATCTGGGCATCTTCTGGAGTGATCCTGCGAAGTTACAATGAAATCCCTTCATAAATATGACCTGTAGACTGTGCTCAAGGTTTTCGGGCTTCGGGCACCTATAGCCATCACAGTTGACCAATCACGACCAAAAGGGGATGTCATCATCTAGGCATTATATGGAGTCAACCTTACAGGTTACAATGAAATCCTTCTATAAATATAACCTTTTGCCTACGCTAAAGGTATTTGGACTCGGGCACCCATCAAGGCTGAATGATCATGGCCAAAATGGGACGTTCTCATCTAGACATTATTTGGAGTCATCCTACCAAGTTACAATGAAATCCCCTCATAAATATGACCTGTAGACTGTGCTAAAGGTTTTCGGGCTTCAAGCACCTTTAGCCGTCACAGTAGCCCAATCATGTCCAAAAGGGGACGTTCTCATCTAGACATTATATGAAGTTAACCTACCAAGTTACAATGAAATCCCTTCATAAATATGACCTGTAGACTGTGCTAAAGCTTTTCGGGCTTCGGGCTCGGGCAGCCATCATGGCTGAATGATCGCAACCAAAGGGAACAATCTCATCTGGAGTGATCCTAAGAAGTTACAATGAAATCCCTTCATAAATATGACCTGTAGACTGTGCTCAAGGTTTTCGGGCTTTGGGCACTAGTAGCCATCACAACTGACCAATCACGACCAAAAGGGGATGTCATCATCTAGGCATTACATGGAGTCAACCTAACAGGTTACAATGAAATCCTTCCATAAATATGACCTTTTGCCTATGCTAAAGGTTTTTGGGCTCGGGCACCCATCAAGGCTGCATGATCGCGATCAAAATGGGACGATCTCATCTAGACATTATTTGGAATCATCCTACCAAGTTACAATGAAATCCCTTCATAAATATGACCTCTACACTGTGCTAAAGGTTTTCGGGCTTTGGGCCCCTGTAGCTGTCACAGTTGCCCAATCATGCCCAAAAGGTGACTTTCTCATCTAGACATTGTATGAAGTCAACCCACCAAGTTACAATGAAATTCCTCAATAAATATGACCTGTAGACTGTGGTAAGGGTTTTCGGGTTTTGGGCTCGGGCAGTCGTCACGGTTGGCAGATCATGCCCAAATGGGGAAATTCTCATCTAGACATCATAAGGAGTCATCCTACCAAGTTGCAATGAAATCCCTCCACATTAAACATGACCTGCAGACTGTGCTAAAAGTTTTTGGGTTTCGGGCTTGGGCAGCCATCACGGTTGATAGATCATGCCCAAAAGGGGACATTCTCATCTAGGCATTATACAGAGACATCCTACCAAGTTACAATGAAATCCCTTCATAAATACGACCTGTAGACTGTGCTAATGGTTTTTGGGTGCGGGCAGCCATACCGGTTGCCCGATCGCGACAAAAAGGGGACGTTCTCATCTAGACATGACCCCAAACCTGCATATGAAATTTCGTGACGATCAGACGAGAACTGCGGGGTGTAGCCCGTGCTAAAGGAAAATGTGAACAGACGTCACAGACGTCACAGACTAACAGACTTCCACACGCATGATGGCAATAGCTTATCTTGACTATGTCAAGTTAAGCTAATAAATTAGCCGGCGTTTTTACCTCCTACGGCAATTGTCTCCCTTAGGCATACTTTGAATCAAAACAATTGTCGTCCATTTTCCCATTGCATGAAATTTTACGAATGAATTTGCCGTTTCGCGAATTCCGCATTTTAATTTAAAAATCACAACATTGGCTGTCCGGTTCCAAAAATATATATTTTGCGCCATCATATACTCCTCTATTATAATAATGTAGAAAAAAACCCCTTTTCTATGGTATCACAATAGCGGTGATATCTGACTGGCTTCTCAACTTTTAATAAAGTTTCGACGATATACCGATATATCGCGATATTTTATTTGATATCGTCACCGGTATTCAAATCTGAATATCGTGCAGCCCTAACTGACCTAGGGTTCCCACTAAAATCAGAGAAACAAATTTAAGCACTATTCAAGCACTTTTCAAGGAAAATGATGACGATTTCAAAGACTATTAGGACAGGGCTGTACATATTGAGCGAATGATCTTGCTCCTAAAAAGAAATAAGGTTAACAATTATTCGTTCACCTTTATTCATTTGTTTACTTTTCCAGAAACATGATCTACACTGTAATGATGATAAAATCTGCTATTATGGTGACATGATGATCGAAATGCTGTGATGTAATACACTGTTGAAAAGGGCTCACTGAGCCCTTTTCAACAGTGTATTACTTCACAGCATATTATTGGATCACGCACAGAGTACATTGGATGGCGAAATTCATGAAATAAAAATTGCAGTGGTCCAGAATCTATAAGTAGAGAGGGTATACTCCAAAGATATTTTCCCCGATATCAAATTTCTTGAAGCAATTTATATCAACTATGAAATGTGCGGTTAGGGGAATTTAGGGTGAGGGGAATTGAGCCGTTCAGGGGACCCCAAGTCACCCTAGCAGAAACCTTGATTTATGGTGATTTCTTCCTTTTCTTCTTCTCCATGGATGTCTTCATGGTACCGGCAATGGTCAACGAAGGCTTCTGACCCTTCTTCTGTGTGGACCAGTGCAGGGGGGGGGGGGGGCTCCACAAAGGGTGCTACCAGTCCCAGAGGTGGGACTCTGCTGGAACTTTATGGTCAGCTGAACACTGTCACCATCAACATGCACGTCCGATGTGTGGGGCTGCATTCAGCACCTTAAGAGTGTCCTTGATTTTTGGTGGGAGGAAATCCATCACTAGCAGGTTCTCAGTCAATCTTCAAGCTTTGGGGTCAAAGGTATGAATGATTCAAGTGTATCATTACAAGTCACTAAATAACAATGTAACTGAAAGCCAATTTATATAGTTTTCAGACAATCTACAGTGAAACATATTTGTCATACATTTGTATGATTTCAGATATTGAGGTTTTCAGTGGACAACTGTCCTGACTGCCAATTTTAATGTTGGGCAGATGTCCTGGGTACATTTTTTAACTATTGATTTCCGTACATACTGCATTGACTGCGGCAGGTTATCATGAAACATCTTGTCTCAGAGGTTACAGGTCAACCGAATTCAGGTACTTTTCAAGGAAGGTGGTAGAAAAACCAAGTACTTTTCAAGGATGTAAACAAATTCAAGCACTTCTCAAGGAAGGCGCCAAAATTCAAGGACTTTTCGTTTGAGTGGGAACTATGGGACTGCCAGGTAGGTGAGCAAAAAATACATATAATAAGAGGCCCCCACGGGGCCTGAAGCTCTCACCTTGAACAGAAGACGATATAAACCGAGTCCAAGAATGAGTCTACATAAAGCAATCCATCTCCATAGGATACATTGTCAATTCTTGAGCCCCTCAGGAGTGACAAAAATAGTCCGAGCATCGTGCCTTTTCTTCAGTTGATCATAATGTAAAATGTGGAGCTTGCCTATGAAGCCCCTTGATACAACCTATGTGGATTAATCTTAGTTACACACCTCAAGAGGGTATTGAATACAAATTTCTAATTCTTCAGCTACATGGCCAATTCTGGCTCCCATAGGGAGCCCAAATATTAACGCAGGCTCTCGATTTGAACAAAGTTGAATCTGACCTCCCTAGAGATGTTGTATACCAAATATGAAAGCATTCTGACTGCTGGATCTGAAGAAGAAAAAATTTAAAGAAATTTCTTCATACTGCATTAAGTTAAAATTTGGGCTACCATAGCAGGCCCAAATATTAACCTACGGACCCGATTTGAACAAACTTGAATCTGACTCCCCTAGAGATATTGTAAACAAAATATGAAAGAATTCTGACAGGTGAATATGAAGAAGATTTTTGAAGAAATTCCCGCATATTGTACTAAGTTAAATTTCAGGTTCCCATATGAAGCCCAAATATTAACCCAGGCACTCGAATTGAACAAAGTTCAATCTTACCCCCCTAGAGATGTTGTATACAAAATATGAAAGAATTTCGACTGGTGGATCTGAAGAAGAAGATTTTTAAAGAAATATCCTCATATTGCACCAAGTTAAAATTTGGGCTACCATAGAGAGCCCAAATATATATCTAGAGACCCGATTTGAACAAACTTGAATCTGACCCCACTAGAGATGTTGTATACCAAATATGAAAGTATTCTGACTGGTGGATCTGAAGAACATTTTTAAAAATTATCCCCCTTATTGAACTAAGTTAAAATTTGGGCTTCCATAGGAAGCCCAAATATTAACCTAGGGACTTGGTTTGAACAATCTTGAATCTGACCCTCATAACAATGATGTATACCAAACATTAGAAGACTGGCGGTTCTGAAGAAGATTTTTAAAGAATATTCCCCATATTGCCCTAAAAATTTGGGCTCCTGTATTGAGCCCAAATATGAACCAATGGGCTTAGTTTTAATAAACTTGTATCTGATCCCCCACCTCACCCTATGAATGCTGTATACGCAATATCAAAAGATTCTGACCACTGGCTCTGGAGAAAAGATTTTTTAAAAATTTTTGCAAATATGCTGACTCCGCATTTTTTCGATGCCCTCCACAGAACACCCTAACATAAACGATGACAATGTTTTTTAACCATTCAATTCTACTGGTCCTAAGCATGCTTCATACCAAATAACAGCTCTCTGTTCCATGTGGTTTGGGAAATATGGGAGTTTGAAAATATTTCTATTTTTAGCTCCCAGGGTTCTCGTGGGGATGTGGGAATATTTTTTTTGTATGAGTCAAGTACTTATGACCCAATAATACCACATTCCAAATTTGGTTCAAAGTGGACCATCGGTTCAAAAATATAAATTTTGGGAGGGGCCAAAAATCTTACCCCTCCCATTACAAAGGCAAATATTGCTTCACGAACTTCATTTGAACAAACTTGATTCTACACCTCAAAAGGAAGCTGCATAGCAAATATCAAGTCATTGTACCCACTGGTTCATGGGAAGAAGAGTTTAAAAATATTTTGGAGCATTTTCTCCCACCCCCTCCCTATGGGGCTGGGCATGCTGAGTTGAACAAAAATGAAATGCCCCTTTGGGACCATCACTCACACAAACTTTCACTTGAATTGGCCCAGTGGCTTTGGAGGAGAAGACCAAAACATGGTGTTGACTAAGGCTTCCACGTTTAGACAAAATTGTAAACGTTTAGACAAAATTGTAAACGTTTAAACGACTGTCTGTAAACGAAACGGAAACGTTTACACATACTAACAATGCAAGTAGTTAATATTTTATAGAAGTGTGTAATAATACACAGTAAGTTCATCATATCTTTGCGTACAGGGCATACAATTTATGTTATTGAGGAAGCCGATTTACAGTTCGTCCAAAAACGACGTAGACGAACGATCACAGCATGCAGATGTCAAAGGCAAAGTCGCTCGGTCTATCTAGGGGGGGTAAATTTTGAAATTTATGGGGGTCTCTGAGCTCATTCTGGTGGGTTCGGGGTGAAATTCCTTGTGCTTTTTCAAACAGTAATGTTGGAGCGAGTTGCCATGGCACACAATAGTGACAATACCAGACTTGAGAGTGGAATTCAATGTCGCAAAAGTAAACAAAGTCTACAAACCATGCAGGGGAATCCAAATTTTCAAACACCGCAACTGCCAGTCTGTCTGTCTGTCAAACTCCATAAATCGATCCTAAGATCATCCCATGTGTGAATAATAAATTAATAATCCATGTCAGGTGAACGAAATCATCGAGAACAATTGTGTATCACTTTGGGAATATACATGTAAATCCGAATAAACTAAAACATCCCACACGTTTCGAAGAAAACACCAAAGATAAGCACTTGCCATGTGGCTCACGTGACTGTGTCACATATGATATCACATGATTTGAAGATGATTTCGTTCGGTTACTGTGGCGGCGGTGCCAGTCGGAACCAGTTCACAGTTTTTCTGAAGCATTACCAAAATACTGCATTGCAAAGTTGGAAATTTTTTTTTTGTTTCTTTGACTTTCTGCATTAATCTGCAATTTTGAAATTACTCTATTAAAACTTCAATCCGTGTACATGTTTACCAGAACTGTAAACGTTTAATGCTCAAAAACGAAACGTTCACATTTACACATGTAAACGTGGAAGCCTTAGTGTTGATGGACAACGGACTGACACTGGACGACAGAGGGAGAGCGATGAGATTAGCTCAGCTTGACTTTGTCAAGATGAGCTAAAAACTAAAAAGCACAGTCGTTCAAAGTGTCGGAGAATGTTCAATTACAAAACTGCAATGCCCCTTTGTGACCATCACTCACACAAACTTTCACTAGAATTGGCCCAGTGGTTTTGGTGTTGATGGACAAAGAGCGATGAGATTAGCTCAGCTTGACTTTGTCAAGGTGAGCTAAAAACTACCCTCATGCATTCATTTTCAAGCTGTCAGTCTGATAAACTAAGATTTTTGTTTGTATGGCCTTACCTTTGTTATACAGTTTTAATCGTTGTTGTACAGAGGTAATGGCTCCCAAGACAGACAATCTGTTCACTCTACTTTTTATATTTGATGCTGTACCAAACTCATCAGCCAACATCTTTGCTACCCTGGATATTTGGTCTTTTGGTGGAATAATGAGTGAAATCATACTGGTTCCATTTCTGAAAAGTGAAAACAAACAAATCTATAATCTGACACCAAGAAGAACACCTTCTACAATGGAATACATGATTTTGAAATGATTAATTGACTAATCGACGTCGACAAGATTTTTATTATTAATTGATATCAAAAACGCTGATCGACTAGTTATCCCCTTCTGCCAACCACAACATATCACACATTAGTGAAATTCTGGAAATTCCAGTTTATGCCAAGATAAAAGAGATGTGCTCCTATGTGTGTGCCCCTAACCTATTTTGTCATTGGACATATGCAGGTTGGATTATCATGAAATTTATGATCTCAAAGGTTGTAGGTAAACTGAATTCAAATACTTTTCAAGGAAGGTGGGGAAAATCAAAAAATACTTTTGAAGAATATACAGTTAAACTAGATATTGTCCTGTCACGAACTGTGAGCTTATCTAGGCTTAATTGCACGTTGGAATTGAGTGCAATTGCCATATCGAGTGACATCTGTTATGGTGTGGAAATATTAATGATATATTGGTAACAGAAAGAAATTTGAGAATCAGCAACAACTAGAACTATCACTGAAGGTGATTAATTCCCCGCTTTGGGTTTTTAGAGGAATGCACTTCTGATCATGTAGGCGAAGGCCATAAGGAAATGTATACATAAAGATCATTTTTTGTGGCTGAAATTTGTATTGCACATGTTCACTTAGTAGTGATGATGTCTGTAAACTTTCGTCCAAATTGATTGATAAATGTAGGAGTTGCGCACACAAGAATTTCATGCAGAAACCCATATTAAATCAAAGTTCAAGAGAGATAGCCGGGTTAAAATTGTCGCAGATCAAAAAGTTTGGAATATGCACATGTTCACTTAGTAGAGATGATGTTTGAAAGGTCGTCCAAATTGATTGATAAATGTAGGAGGAGTTGCGCACACAAGAATTTCATGCAGAAACCCATATTAAATCAAAGTTCAAGAGAGATAACCTGCAGATGAAAGTTTAAACGACGGTGCATGAGAAGTAATTTTGTCACCTATTTTCGCGGTAAATTGTACACTCAAATGCAATACCAATTAGTGTAGCTGTTCTGAAAAAGGGGTATCGCGACTCTGAAGTTTGAAAAGAAGGTTAACTTTAGGTCGTTCCTCTCTTTATTCTGAGAAGTGAAGACCTCAGTCCTGATTAGAGTTTTTCAATACTGAAGTTGAAAACCATGAGGACAGATTTTTTGTAATTGTTTCGGTTTTGATAACAACTCCGAAACCAAACCGAATTTTTGGTTAACTGCCCGTCCCTAGTGCTCTACCCTGCTTGGATGGAGTTAGTATGTTCGGGAGTCTTGACAGTAGCTTGCCATTGCTCAGTGGTTCTCTCTGGGTATTCTGGCTTCCTCCCTCGTAAAACTGTCCGACATGAGGTTACCATGGCTACCGGAAGAGCCGTTAAACCCTAATAAATAAATAATGGAAATTTAGGGACTCAATGTTCGGCCTTAAATTGTTTGAGGCTGAAACGTCCCGACTCGAAATATGAAATGTCCCCTTCATCAAGCCTATGGGAAAATATTTGTGAATGGTATTCATTTTTAGCATAACTGTTCCAATGTGACAGGCTCATCTCTTTTCTTCAATAGAGTGAAACATATTCGAACCTTGGTGAATTTGGGACAACAAACTATTGTTAGAATTTGGAAGGGTTTTGTTGGTCGCATCAGAAGACTCACCGCATCTTGCATATCAATTACTTTTAATTGTCTGTATTCTGGCATTTTCTGTGCAAGTATATTGCAAGGACTAATGCAACTTAGAACTGATGAACCTATACGCAATGGCGATTCTATTTTAAATTTATTCACCGAAACCTCCATCACATTCAGTTTAATTTGACTGTTATTTTTCGGCACAAAGCATTACTTAAAACTAGAGAATTGTAATTTGTTGGACAAATTACGGGCTTTCCCAACTTTTTAATGTGAAAAGGCAAACTGTATTGTACACAAAACTATCGATCAGTTTTGAAAACAGAAAATTTAGTGGAAATCAAAGTTTTTGTGATGCTGCTAGTTTTTATGCAGCCAAAACAGATATTTGAGATACAGCAAGACACCAAAACATTTAACACAAAATTTGCTCTTCAATAATTACAGAATATTTTCATAGAAAGCAAAACAAGCGATGTCCTTTCTGCTTTCAAAAAAATAAGTACATATGAACTATGGGCATATAGGCCAGGGCTTCATGGAGGACTGTGCCCCAACCCACTCCTGAGTCAGGAAGGAGCTGATCTTTCAGCCACTATGCCAGCAAATTTCGGACAATTTAGTTGCCAGAAATGACCACAAAACATTTTGGTTTTCCACACGAAATGTTGTTTTCCTATCTCAGCACTTAGAAGTTGCAAGTAAACTGACCATTATACTGTACAAGTTGATTCAGTGGAACCATATCCACGTTAATATTATTCATTTATAATCACACAAGTACATATAAAGAGTTCTATTACTACATATTACGGGAGCGCGGTGGCTCAGAAGGTAGAGATGATTGTTGCAATCCAAGAAGTCCTCTGTTTGAATCCCGCCTGTGGCAACCACATTGTGTCCTTGAGCAAGACACTTCATCCCAATTGAATTTCCCACGTGGTGTGTGGGGGGGGGGGGGGGGGGGGGGGGAGGGTGATATGATGGTGATGTGTACTAAGGGTACTTTGAGGGTGCACTTGTCTTCAACCAATGCTAACCATCCTTTTGTGGAGTTAGTATGTCGAGGAGTGAAAAATAGCCCTGTACGCCTATGCAATGAACACCTGGACTTGAATAAATACCTGTATTATGGTCATGATATAGCTGAAGATGCTGAAAGTGACCTTAAATATCAATAATTAATTTATTTTGTTTGTGAATGTGTGGGATTTGTCAACAAACGAGGGTAAGCTTCCTACTCCATGATTTCACAATTTTTCCAACATATCTGTTTCAGATACAATGAAATACATGTAATATGAGTTACTGTCCCACACAAATTAGTTGTTTATTTGATATGGTTTAAATCATCTAGAGAGCTAGTATACACACTGATGGGTACAGTTTAAGTCAAAATGAGTTGATTAAAGGGATGTTGAACAGCTTGTTAATATTTCTTGCATTACATTACTACTTTGCTATTTACTGACAGAAGGATTTCACAGAGGGTTTCCCTGACGGTATTTATTTATTGGTGTTTACGGTCACATACTTATCCACAATGGCTAATCGTGACCGTGACAGTTTTACAGGTGGGGGAAGTCGGAGGACCCAGAGAGAACCACCGAGCATCGACGAGCAACTGTCAGCCCAACATTCTAATTATGTTCAAGCTCCGCCGAAGCAGGGTACCAGCGGTTGAAGACATGTGCACCATTGACATGCAGAACGCCTTAGTACATGACATCATTGTGCCCCCATGTTGGCAACCGGGATAAAAGTGCCTTGCCCAAGGACATTACGTGGGTCGTCCCAGACAGGGATCAAACTCGGGACCTCTATCATAGAAGTCAAACAGTCTATCACTGAGACAAATGTGCTTTCTTTCCTGGCCTTATTCATATTTGTATGGCCAAACTAGGGTTGGATAACACGGAACACCAAAACATATAACACAAAATTTGTTCCCCATTGATTTTTGAAAGCAGTTATGGAAAGTTCAAAGAGCTCTTTCCTTTTTGTTTTTGGACAAGTGAATATTCACTCAGTCATTTTTTGCAGACAGTGCTATTTTTAAGTGACCAAAGCACATGTTTCATTAAGTCCCAGAACATAACTAAAGCCGGATTTATTGATTAAACATCTCTGCATATAGCAAAGCAAAGTGTCTCAAATTAACCCATTCCAAAAATGATAGTAGAGAGTAACCAAAGTTGGATAATTTAGGTATTTCCAAATGGTACTCTTATTCTCGCTCTCATTGTGCTTGAGGGTTAAATCTGAGATTGAAAAGATATACCAATCTTACTCAGAGAAGATGAGTACAGAAAAGTACGAAATTAATCAGAAAATGAATTTTGTCTGACGGTACTAATATTTGTACGAGCAAAACTGGTACTGGATTTATTTATATTTATTTATTAGGGTTTAACGACACATTAACAGCCAAGGTCATATTATGTCGGTGACAGTTGTATGGGTGGTGCAAGCCGGAGTACCCAGAGAGAACCACCGAGCAATGACGAGCAGCTGCAAGCTCCCCAACATAGTGCCTCCGCACTGTAGCACAGGCAGGGTTAGATTGGTTGAAGACATGCGCACCATCGACGTGCAGTATGCCTTAGTACACAGCGTCTAGACCAGTGAAGGCAGATGCACGAAATCTTCAGAAGTTGTTCTACTATCCCCGCTTGACAGAACAGTATCTTTGTCAAGTGGCGTGACCGCGTGGGAACAACGTGGATCGCGTGGAAACTGCGGGGACGATTCGTCCCTACTCTATTCCCAATGAAATGCCGTTTCCATTCACTATTTACCTATCACCAGTCCAGTTTGGCATTATTTCTGTCTATTTGATGAACTGTCCAGCTTTAAATATTCGCACATTCATATGGGACAGAAAGTTTTGAGTTAAACTGCTTATTTTAGACCCTCCCGACAGAAACTAACAACTCGATCCGGTGGAGAATTTATTTATTTATTTATTGGTGGTTAAGGTCACATATTTATACACACTGGCTAATCATGACCGCAACAGTTTTACGGGTGGAGGAAGCCGGAGTACCCGGAGAGAACCACCGAGCTACAGCAAGCAACTGTCAGCTCCCCAACATACGAACTCCACACAAGCGGGGTTAGCATTGGTTGAAGACAAGTGCACGATCGACGTGCAGTACGCCTTAGTACACAACGCCACCGTGTCCCCACGCGGGCAGTGGAGATGAAGTGTCTTGCCCAAGGACACAACACGGTTGCCGCAGGTGGGATTATCCAGTGGAGAAAAAGCCATCATCTGGCTAATTTAATATTCAAATTGAACAGTTACAATGTCGGATATACTCCAATTATGTCCCGACCATGCAAGGCAGCAACTTGAAATTCTCAGAATGTTTTCTGCTGTCCCTGCCCGACAGTTTAGTATCTTTGTCATGTATGCGCGTGGAAATACCGTGGATCAGGTGGAAACCGAGGGCACGATTCGTCCCTACTTTATTCTCAATTCAACGACTTTTCCATTCATTATATACCTGTCACCGGCTGAGTTAGGCATTATATCTGTCTATTTGATGAACTTTTCAACCTTAACTATTTGTGGCTTCATGTAGCACCACCAAAAGGCCACTGCACGGTTACCAATATATTCAGGCATATTTTACGAAAATAACAATTATTCCGACTATATCCACATGGGAACTCCTAAATATGCCAAGGGTTAAACTATTAATAATAACATAGAAAACAGAAGTTGTCATGCTATGCTTGCTGCATGCAGGAATAGAAAACATTCAGCGCTCAATTAATTAGGAATGGAGTAAACTGTGAATCCGAATTTCGAAAGCATTTTCGGATATTCTATTCCAAACTACCACTGCACGCTTATCAATATTTAGTGATTTTATGAAAATTAAAATTATTCCGACCCTACCCATATGGGCAGTCTTGAATCTACCAATGGTTAAACTTTTAATAATGACATATAAAACAAAAGTTGTCATACTATGACTGCTGCAGACAGCCATAGAAAACATTCAGAGCTCAATCAATTAGGAATGGAGTAAATCGTCACTTGAACTTACAAAATTCTGAAAAACAATAGTTTTTTGGACTGCACCTATCTTTATGCAAACAGAACGAGCATAGGGTTAAACTTTACAACTAGACTTACAACAGAAAATATGCTCGGTAGGCAATTATCAATACGAACATGTAAATCATTTTTCGTTATTCCTTTCAAAAATGGAAGAAAAGTGAGCTCCAAATTAGCCAATTTTATGAAGAATTTTAGGGCACTCAAATTCAAGGCCAGAAAACTGGGTGAAGGTTAAATCTTTGAATAAAATATACAACAGCAAAATTGTTCTTGGATGAAGGCCAAATCCTCTCATGGAAAAGGGTTTGAGACAATATGGCTCCAGTGCTGAGAAAGTGCATGTAAACGTTGGCGAAAATAACAATTATTCCGACAGTACCCTTATGGGATGTCTCAAATCTGCCAAGGGTTAAACTTTTAATAATAATATATAGAACAAAATTTTGTCATACTTTGACTGCTGCAAGCAGCTATAGAAAAAATTCAGAGCTCAAGCTATTAGGAATGAAGTAAATCGCCACCTAAAGTTACCAAATTCGGAAAAATTGGAGTTTTTTTGGAAGGTACCTACTTTTTTACGCAACCAGAATGGGATAGGGTTAAACTTTACAACCAAACTTACAACAGCAAATATGCTCGGTAGTCAATTGTGAATACGTACATGAAAAGTTTTTGAAATTAACCCTTTCCAAATTGATAGAAAAAAGCAACCAAAGATGGCTAATTTGGGCATTTTCAAACGGTACTCTTATTCTCATCCTCACTGTGCTTGAGGGTTAAATCTGAGATTAAGAAGTAAACAGTAACTTTCTTCCACAATCAGTGTTGCATCTAGCCATTTCAAAATAATTGTTACAACTACTTTGTAATTAGAGAAATTTGCCCTTGAAGTTGGCGAAAATAACAATTATTCCGACAGTACCCTTATGGGAAGTCTCAAATCAGCCAAGGGTTAAACTTTTAATAATAACATATAGAACAAAATTTGTCATACTTTGACTGATGCAAGCAGCTACAAAAAACATTCAGAGCTCAAGCAATTAAAAATGGAGTAAATCGCCACCTAAACTTATCAAATTCTTGAAAAATTGGAGTTTTTTTGGACGGTACCTACATTTATGCAACCAGTATGGGATAGGGTTAAACTTTACAACCAAACTTACAACAGCAAATATACTTGGTAGTCAATTGTGAATATGTACATGAAAAGTGTTTGAAATTAACCCTTTCCAACATGATAGAAAAAGCATCCAAAGTTGGCTAATTTTGGCATTTTCAAACGGTACTCTTATCCTCGCCCTCATTGTGCTTGAGGGTTAAATCTGAGATTACAAAGTAAACAGTAACTTTATTCCGCAATCATTGTTGCATCTATCCAAACCAAAATAATTGTTACAACAACCTTGTTATTAGAGAAATTTGCCCTTGAAGTTGGTCAATTTTGAAGAAAAAATCTATATTCATGTCATTTTTGGCCAGTGGGGGTTAATGTTGAAAGATTTGAGTGGTGATTGAGGTGTATCATATTATGCTGTAAATGTGTGGAAAATTTGAGCGAAATAACTGTAAACAATTTTGAGACATTCGAAAAATGGTGAAATTTTGAAGGTTTTGGCAGAATATTTTGAAAATACGCGTTTTCACAGATATGACGATACCGCATTTCACTAGATTTTATGGCATTACATAAGTGTGCCAAATTTGGTCAAAATCGTACAACTTGTTTTCGAGCAGTTCAACAGACAAAATTCAGGGAGGAAAAAAAAAAAAAAAAAATAGAGAAGAAAAATTTTGAAAAAGAAGAATAACAATAGTCTTTCCCAAACTGGGTTTGGGAAAGCCTAATAATAATTGATGCATTATTTAACTGAGATGACATTAAGACTATCTAAAAAAATTGCTAAGGACGATGACATTATTGCAACTTAGAACTGATGACCCTATACACAATGGCGACTTTAGTTTGAATGTATTCACTGAAACCATTGTCGTATTCAGTTTAATTTTATTGTTATTTTTCGACACAAAACATTACTTAAAATAATAGATGCATTACTTTAGTGAGACGACAGTAAGACTATCTAAAAAAAATATCTTGACTTTGTCAAGATCATCAACAATCTATTGGCGTGTCTTTTAATTCCCAACACGGCAATGTCTGTGGAATGTATGAACACCGTGGGCAGTTGTGCAAGATGTCTCCGCCATATATAATTATTTCTGTCCCCGATTAGTTACCGTGGACAAATTTGTTGTGTTTTCACATGCTTGCTTGGGAAAGTGACATTCCACGGCAAATGTACTGTAAGCACCAGGCAGATTTGAATGGACCTACCGAATAAATATAATATGTGTAACAGTGTACTTGTTGGGGTTGTATTATTATGTGTAGTGTCTGTATTTTAATAAAACCACAGAAAGATTGTTGTCATTTAAAATAGCTTAACAAGCTGGTTCAAATGGCATCCATATTTTCGTTGTTTTACATGGGAGATATTTTGTTACAATGTGTAATATTCCCAAGATATATGATATATCAGTGCTTCGTGAGAGTGATTTTTACAGGTCCAAAATTTTGCTGCAAACCGAAAATCCAAACAGGTGCAAAAAAAAACAAACGGCTGTACGGTTTTTGCATACTTTGACATTAAACTTAGAAATTTGCATCAACCCCCTCGTAATCTAATTTTGAAAAATGCAGCGAACGCCAGCAGAACGGGCAAATCCAAACGCGGATTATTTCCGTATAATTATAATTGTCTGTGTATAAGTCGTTCCCACGTACATGTCACACCCAATATTTTCAGCCAAAAAAATATTACCTTTGTATAAGTCGCACCCCACCTGTGAGAATAGCCGGTGGGGCCTACACAAGAATGACTATGGCCAGTGAGTGTGGGCTTTTACTGCCCGAAATTTGGTGAATGTCGGAACACGTGAACGGTTTGGTTTTTTTACTTCAGTTATTTATCTCATATTAAATGCATGAAATAAAATAACAATCAAAATTATATAGGGTTATTTGCGTTGATCATTTATTCCCCAAATGATACTCCTTGATGCTGTAAATCCATTTTATTTTGCACATAACAACATGAGGGAGAGATCGAGAGGTCCAGTGAGGGATCGAGAAACAGGACAGTGAAAGGAGTCCCTGTATTAAGGTGATGTTAAACATAGAAGAAAAGTTACAAGTCCAAATTATTTATTTTATCAAAATTAAAACTGAACACAAAATAACAAAACGGGTATATAATGTATAGTAGTGGTGGCACCAGGATTTCGATTTGGGGGGGGGGGGGGGGGGGGGGGGGAGGGGTGCTAAGTAAGATGTGGGGTCCAAGGTCATAGGGCTGAGTCAGAGGTGTGGGCATGGGAGAGTGTGTCCCCTAACCATTAGGTTTGGTATCTGTGGGCTCTGCCCCAAGAAAAAAAAATCATATTTGGATAATTTGGACTCCATGGGAGCGATATCTGAGCGTTTCTACAACACTTGACATGGTCTTCAAAGGCACCCCGATTGTGTCAGCAATTTGAAGTTTGGTTTGGGGGGGGGGGGGGGGGGGAGGGGGCTGCCCCTATGGTGCTGCCATTGATGCATAGCATTTACCAAAAAGAACATATAATACAACAAGAAAATAATCAAATGACATACAATCTACCCCAAATTTATATTAACACTTCGTCAACTGAGTGCTAGTTATTTATTTATTAGGGTTTAACAATACTTTAACAGTCAAGGTCATATTGTGTGATTCGTGTCGGTGAGAGTTTTATGAGTGGAGGAAGCCAGAGTACCCAGAGAAAACCAACGAGCAACCAAGAGCAGCAGCCAGCTCTCCAACATTGTAACTCTGCACTGCAGCACAGGCAGACCTAGATTGATTAAAGACATGCATGCCATCGACATGCAGAACGCCTTAGTACATGGTGTCATCGTGCCCCCATGTGGACAATCAGGGTTAACTAAGTACCTTGCCCAAGGACACAACGCAGGAGTCCGAATCGATCGCTCAGACGGTCACCCATCCAAGGACTAAAGAGGCTCGACATTGCCTAACTTTGGTGATCTGATGAGTACCAGTTACCGCTACGCCACCACGCCCCCAACTGAGTGCTAGTGAAGTGCGCTATGTCCCAGTACTGCCTGCAGGACATAACACACTTTAAATAGCTCTCAGGTGACATTCCTTTTCTAGTAAGATGACAGTGATTAAGATTAATTGAAGGGCCTGGAAATAATACCGAAAAACCAATTTGAAACCGAGGTTTTAAAAAAAATAAAACCGAACCTTGAAAAAAAAAACCTCCATGCACTAATTGATATTCAATGTATTATGTGTTAATAATGTTATCTGATGCATTCTATACTAATTATTAATAACATTTTAATGTAATCTTCTATAATCAGTTGTTTTCTGTCCAATATGGTCTCAGGCTAGTGCTGGAGGGTATTGGGATAATTAAATACCATCGCATCACTATCAGGAAATTATGCCAATGTATACTGTTTTACCTATTATTGTATACTGCGATGTGCCAAACAACGAAAAGAGACGAAATGTCTGCTTACAACTTCGCCCAAAATGTCGGCCAGAAAAAAAAAAAAAACGTCTGCTAATAATTACACCCAAAATCGAAATGTATTAACAGATGTTTTATTTGCAATTAAAGTGAACATTTTGGGTGTGATTCCAGGCCTTTAAAAATTAAAAATTTGCTTCACCCGAAATTCGGGTAAGCAAAAAAAATTTACTTAACCGATTTGTTTTTTTTGGCTGAACCCATTTCACTTTTTCAGTTCAAAAGAACTTGCATGAACAGAATAAAGGTTAAGCCACAAGTTATTTGCTCGAATGGTGCACCAACTAAACGTTAGTTCATGCAATTTTTAAAGGCCTGTGATTCCACAACTTAAAAATGAAACAGACTTGGAGGAGTTTTCATAATATTACCTTCAGCTGTCCTTAGATTCTGAAGTGCACATTCGCATACCTCTCTTCAACACAAGAAGTGTTAAAATTAGCACACCTCAGCACTTAATATACATTGACTTAAGAGACTGTGGTATTGCAGTGGTAATGGGCTGGTTAAGTATCATTGTATTTATCTTGACAGAGGAAGCACAAATGATTTGCTTTTGTTTACTTGAAAACAATGAAGAACCTTGTGTAGGTATTCTATCAAACATCAGTGTGCACGCTATTTTGAAAGCAAGATGCTTTCATGACATCATCGTGTGAAAACAGTCAATCGCTTTGAAGTACGGGTGTAAAACTACAGGGAATTCCTGGATATTTCCCGAAGAAAAATTTCCAGGTTGTAAATAGTAGGAATATAGGTTAAAATGTCCAATGTCACTAACTACTCATGCATAATGAAATGCAGTACATGTGATTGTGTCTACTTACCTCAACTTGTTTCAAATTCAAGGTAAACAATACTCTGTCACTTTCGTAATAAAGGTGACTATTGAGACAAACCACTTGGAAAAGTTGGTCTCAAGACATGTGCTATCAGAAATAGGAACAAGATTTTTCACAAGCGCATTTTTTTACACCAGTAAAATCGAAATTACGGGCGCAAACGAAAGTGATCGCACTCGCGCCCGTCTCACACGAAGGCCTGGGTATATCATGACTACAGACAATACAAATCAAATTAAGTTGTAAAATAACCACTATAAACTATGTTTAATACTTTTCCTAGGGTTCGCTGAATTACCGAAACGCACCGAAACGGGAACTCAAACTACCGAAACGGGCCTCCAGTCTATCGATCTGGGTGTCGAAAAGACAGGAACGGGTTTGTGTGCGCCTGATGAACGGGGGGCCCCCACTAATCTTGAAATTTTAGATCCTTGGATATCAATACTAGTACTACTAATAGAACCACAGCGTTTTCGATTTCCAAATTTACACCACGAGTGAAATAAGGGAGTGGCACACGAGATCTGGCGAGTGTGGTATACATGTATCTCTTAACCCACAAGCGATGTAAATTTGGTAATTGACATATCCCATAAATGATGTAAAATTGATAGTGTATTTTAACAAGCTTCTGCTGGTGGGCAATGAAGTAATGTGGTCAGACAGTGATGCGCAACGACTGGTTTTATTGTGAACCATTAAACAAACTAAAATTTATGTCATTGGTTGAACAGTAGCCTGGTCAATACCACAGTGAGAGTCCCGAGCAGTGCCCCGGCATTGACCCTAAACGCATATATATAAATGGTATAAATATGGATATCACTTGAACCAACGGGGACCCGTTGGTCTCAACCATATCCATAATAGCATGGTAGTTCTCAATCAAGATAGTTAACCCTATCCCCAATGCTTGTAGCAGACAACACTCGTGAAAAAAAAATTTGTGTAACTAAAAAAAAAAAAATTTCACTTCTAAAACGTAGGTTATGACCCCTCATTCGAACGATTGTGTCACGGCAGAAAGACCTTATCGCCCATTTTAGTCTTTTGGGTGCATGTTTCGGTAGCTTAGTGGCCCATTTCAGTCGCATTGTAGTCCTTTATGGTAGGAAGACCCTCTTGTTGCCCATTTCAGTCTTTTGGGTGCACATTTCGGTAGATTACTCTCCTGTTTCGGTCCGTTTCGGTAGCGTTTCTGTCCATTTCGGTATGTTTCGGTCTGTTTTGGTAATTCGACGCACCGCTTTTCCTACATCAATAACACAAGGTTCTGTCATTACATTTTTTTGAAAGCTTTAAAATAATGCCAGAACCTGGTGCTATCGATGAAGGACAATTAGGACACAGTTTATAATGGTCATCCTACTACTAACTTTGAATTGTACTGTATTAGAAACCGTACTCTTCCAGTTATTTTACTTTTTGGGGGCTACACTGTATCATTTAAATCCCTTTTTATTATTTCTATTGAAGTAAGTTTACACAGGTTAAAATAATAAACATACATAGAATATGAACCGGTCTTCACTTTTTCTCTTATCCTATACCAAATTACTTCAGTAAATTCAGTCCATTTTAATTTCAATCCAATTTACCCAAGTGGGTCAAAATCTCTTTGGCCAATTTGACCCAAGAAAAAGTGGGTTGAATTCACCAAAGTGAGTCGAAACCACTTTGTCAAATTTTACCAATGTTTTGGAGACCAAAAAGTGGGTAAAATTCACCGAATTGGGTCGAAATCACTCTGGCCAGTCTGGGTCAAAACTACTTAAAGCGGGTCAAAATCACCAGTCAGATGAATTTACTTGGGTTGAAATCACAGGCTACCATTCAGCACATGGAGGGTACGATAATTTACTGTGAAATGTTCCGTGGAGTACCCGTGATGTTCTATGAGGTACAGTCAAGGTGCCAATAGCGGATCACTTTTTTCCTTTTTCGTGTTATTTTGCTGCAGTTATTTTTTTTTAAATTTCGAGCGTGTTCTGTGGTAAGAACACTCCTCCCTCTACATGACTGGCACTAACCTTTTTTAAAACTATAATGGATGGAAGACTTAATTGATTAGTCTTGTGTACCACCGTCGGGTACCAATAGCGGATTACTTCCGCCAATAGCGGATCACGTGATTCAATTTGATTCTACCTGTTAGGATGGACACTTTCTCCCTATTATTTACTGGTTTTGAATCGCAGAACATATTTCAGATTGTTTTCAGACAGGCTGGTAGCAAAAAAAAATTACAGTATAGACTGGTGGCGCTAACGAATGGGGGGAGGGGGGGGTAGGACGACAGTGCAAAGTGTTGCACGTCGTCATGTTTGATCAGATATGTATCCTGTGCAATTCAACAATTCGAGGCGTACAACTCACTAGTCGCGAGCCTGAAAATCATAAATGGAGGCTGGTGACACCAACAACGGGGGTGTACAGGGGTGGGGGTGTGCTCTCACCCCTGGTGCTAACGCAGATTCCCTTTCGTGTCATGAGTCCCTGTGTTAAAAATGTTTCGGCACCACCCCTGTTCTGCGAGTATTAACCGAAAATGCCAGAACTTAATGAATGTCATATCCAAAACTTTTGATTGCAACAGGATGGCGATCTGTGACATATCATCGATCTATCGACAAACACCGGCGATGTCCATCAGAGACGTCATCTGACGAAACTGATCATATTTTTAAACGCTGTCGGACACTTCTGAGGAGAGGCTACATCACCTCATTGGTCGGACCTGGCCAGTCAGACATGCTCGTGTTTTCCTACGGGGTCAGAGCCTTTCAATGAGAGGGTTGTAGCCCCATCCTCCCGATCACACATGGACCATCATTTACTGCAAGCCCCCAATTACTGCGCACTCACTCACTCTGTCAAATCGTTTTTCTCATGCTGATGGTGATGGAGGTGAGGTTCTTTGTGTTTGTAGGTCAATTAGTGAGTTCAATAGCTGGTCATCGCAACAGCCTTGGAGCTACCCAACAATGTGTCGCAAGTTCCAGTTTTCAGCAAATTCAGATTTGACAAACTTGTCCAGCAGACAATGGATTGTCTAACCGGTTTATAAGAAGCAAGAACCATATGTCAGATTTATTTATTTATTTTGATTGGTGTTTAACGACACTTTAACAGCTAGGGCACATTGTGTCGGTAACAGACTTAGGCCTACATACGACGGAAGCCAAGACAGCCAGAGGAAACAACTGAGCAACAACAAATGCATGCAAGCTCTCCAACGTCATCACTCCAGACTCTACTAAGCACTGCGCGACAGTACCACGCACTGCGGAGCACAGGCTGGGTTAGATAGGTTGGAGACACGTGCACCCCAGGGTGCACCCCCCCCCCCCAACACACACACATACATGGGCAATATCGGGGTAAACTGCATAGCCCAGGGATACAGGAGCAGGTTGACTAATTTCCAAATAGATAAAAATTAAGTGACAGCAGCATTTTCGTAATTAAAAGTTCTACAATCTGCAAACTCCTTCAGCTTGGGAGGGGGACATGCCCCCCCCCCCCTCCAATTGAGCTGTGCCCCCTAAAAGAGAGAGAGGGAAGGAGAGGGAGGGAAGGAGAGAGAGAGAAATAGGGAGAGGGCGGGAGGGGAGAGAGATGAAACGTGATAACAGAAGTATATAAAATGTAAAGAGAGACCACGCTGCCGAAGCGATGTCGCATTTTCAGGAGGGCTGCCATATACCTGGTCACTGATTAGGCTAACCGGAGCAGATCTTGCCAGGATTCCTGGCAAGATCTGCTCCGGCTAGCCTAATCAGTGACCAGGTAGGCCCCTAAATTAAAAGGCAGTGGGCTCCGAGGGTCGGTTGGCTTCATGTAGCTTCTCACATCTCACATTTTGCACCCCACCCCCGGGCTGGACTTGTCCAGGGTACTCCCAACGGGTGAGCCACCATTGGTCTTTAAACTTGAAAGTCGCAACATCCTGGTTAAAAATATCATGTTTTGCTAAATTTACATAGTTTTACTGAAAAGACAATATTCACAAAATGTTGAATTCCGTTTGGAAAAGTTGAGTTGGATGAAGAGGTTCGGTGTTTTATGCTTATAATCAGTTTGTTCCAGTGTATCTCAGAAAATAGTTGAGGTCTGCATTGGGTGCCCCCCCCCCCCACCCCCATCTCTCTAATTCCCAACTGATCTTTGGAGATTTGATGGGTATCTCTCAATGAAATCATGCAAATGTGGATATCATTGGACCGGCTCGGTGCGTTCCAATGATATCCATATTTCCATGGTTGTAATATGCAACAATCAATATATTTCAGATTTTAGAAGCCCAATTTGTGTGAACTTTCTGGGCGTTTTCTGCCGATTTGTTGGATAAAGGATCAATGTGCGTTCTCTTCCGATAATCGAGGGGAATCGGCGGCAAGCCCTTAAATTATTGTAACTTCTAGTGAGTCGTGGGGGATATATTTTAGTTTTTCTGCACAAACTGAAATCGAAACACAGCACTCGAAGTTTGTCAGCTAGCATTTGGAATGCTAACTACTTTTAAAACACAAAATACCTAGTTGTAGGCCTAGACTTTCACTGCAAGTTGCTCAAGAATTAGTATGATCGCCGAGTGAATTCGATCAGTAACATGTATTTTATTTGTTTTTTTTTTCTTAACTTTCTTATAGCTCGGAACACGACATTTGAAAAAAAAAATTATTAGCAAATTTCGATGAGAATGTGGAAATGATCATGTGGTTGACATATTTGCACTATCAACACATGCAATTAATTCGTTTCATATGTCATCACAGTTAACAAAATTGAGTATGCCGCGTTTCCTCGTTTTTTTTGCAGTGTGTGATCCGCTAATGGGTAGTTGACCAAGGCACGCAGAACGAAGTTTATTTCATCTTTTCGTGTCTGATTGGTCTGGACTTTTTTATAGCGAACGTAATGAGCGGCCGAAGACCGCGAACGAAGAGAGCATAATGGTAACGTGTGTGTATGTGTGAAAATATAAGATCGAAATTTTGAATATTTCAGAAAAATATATATCTATGCAATCCAAAAATCTGTGTCCGGAAGTAAACACCATGGACGAAAAATAGGAGTTGAAGTTGATCAAACTGTATTGTTTTCATTGGTAGAAATCGAATTAGATTTCTGAAAAAGGAATAGATGAACGTGCAGGAATAGCGTCACCCTTAGATATCAGATATGGTGTCATCTGGCAGGGTCCATCAAAAATCGAAACCACAACAACACAAAAGAAACGCAAGTTGCGCTGCATTTGTCGTTCATTTTTTAAACTTCAATTGCTTCTACAAAAAAAATCAAAATTGTTGGCCACCAAGTCGCACGCTTGTTAATAAATATCTAAGAACAAGTGTGTCTGCAAGAAATTCTATAATTTTAAGTATTTTCCTTTCGCGAGACGTTTAAAAACGACGAGTCGATGTTTTCTCGCATTTCTCATTTCTGACGCTCTTTTTTGTAAACAAAATGTTTACCCCTCTCGTGCTTAGGACGATTTCCGCTGGAAGATACGTAATATGCAATGAAAAGAGGGACACAATGGGATTCCTGATACTTTGCTCTTCATTGCAATGCATTGTACTTTTCGGATCGTAATTTTTTCCCTTTTTTCTGACGCAATAAAAATTTTTCACTTTAATATTTATCAAGAAGTCACGGTACCGGTACCTGGTAATGATATTTCGAACACAAACTTTTCATTTTTGAGGTTTTGAAGTGATACAGTGTACAGTAACTTACAGTTACACGGCCCAAGCACCTCCACTGCAGTGGAAACTCCACAGAAAATTGTTGCTTCTTTCGGATTGACCCACTTTTACGTCACGCGGTGCTTCTTGTAACGTTGTATACCAATTTTGGCTAGGAAAGACGGTTTGCCGTCTTCGGGCTGTGATTGCAAGAGACAATTATCAATACGTGAACATGCAGTGTTGATACATTTTGTTTTTGAATATAAAATCATTCATTAAATAGTTCATGACTGATTCCTTCGAAAGATAAGGAAGACCAGAAGGTGAACTACTGTCGTGTTTGATCAGTGACCGAGTCTGATCAAACAGTCAGTCTGTCAGTCTCCAAATCCAATTCCAAATGCATTTGCAATTTATTAAGGCGACCAGCTAAATCGGACTACAATTACAAATTTAATCGTCAGAATTAATTCCATAAATTTGATACCAGACAATTTTACTTACACTCACTGATACTGAATTCATTTTCTATCTGATCCTTTTTACAGGACGTTTAACAATCCAGTGGCACCGCCAGGGGGATAGCTGTCCCTCCCACCCCCCCCCCTCAAATCAAACTTCAAATTTCTATCTGACCGTGGTTTTCCCACCCAATTTCACACGGCAAACGACACACAACAATACACGTCATGTCGGGTGTTGTAGAAATGTTCAGATATCGCTCCTACTCCCAGGGCCTCCAAATATAGAAATCTTTCATGGGGAGAACTCCATAATATCCCCACACACGCGAGGGGGAGATCCCGTTCCCTCCACCAGCTATAAGGCCTGCGGCATTTGGGAGATTCCTTCGGCATCTTGACCTTGGACCCCCACCCCCCATAGCTTACCTAAGCCCCCCTCCCCCCCCCCCCCCCCCAAAAAAATACTGAAATCTTGGCGCCGTCACTGTTCATAGCGATCAGTCGGTATCAAGAAAACTTGTGATGGAAAGACAATGTGTTGATCAAATTTGCAGAAAGGGCTACATAAAATTAAGCTACATAAAGTTCTAACCAACTTGCAAGTTAAAAATACAACCACAGATTTGGGTTCGATGGGGGTGATTGATACTTCCCCCCCCCCCCCCTCCAAAAAAGACCATTTCCAACCTACCTAGAACCTGAAGTGTTGAGGTTGAATGGGTGAGTGTATTTGTTGCCCCCACCCCACCCCCACACCCCACCTTTCAGAAAATTTCAACCTGCTTAAACTACATGTACTTGAAAATATAAGAAGTGATATGGAGGCAGAGAGTGGGTATTTTAATTAATGCCTCCACCCAAATCCCATCACATATTCTATTGCTGAGTTATGAAATTTGAAAGTGATAAAAAGTCAGAAATCTTCGCAAAAAATTTGGGAAAACAATCTTTTCTTGCTGCTAAGAATTCATCATAATTAGGAAATTTTCAAACACAAAAAGAAAAGATGCAATCAGAAATTCACGCTTTCAAGACCATGAAGAATATTTGAAAAGGGTAACAGCATGCACGAATTCATCAAATTGTTAATTGTATTTTCTAAGGGTACTGCTAGGAAACCTCTGAGTGGATGGTGGGAGCGGGGCATAGAGAATAAACTAGAATTTCACAAGACCATAAAAATATACAGAGACGTGGCAAGTAACTAGATTTTTTGGTGAATAGTATTTACTGTGAACACTAGTTAGAACATATTGGCTGTGGTGATGGGTGGGTGGGTGGGGGGGGGGGGGGGGGAATTGTAATTTTGAAGGACCATAACAAATTTATTTGAAAAGAATGTTATGGTGGGCAACAAAACTTTTGCCAAATTGTATTTATTGATGTCGGAAGTAGAAAATCACAGGGCTGTGATGATGCTGGATTATTTTCTTATGACTTCGGTCTAAATCCTCCTAAGCAAGTCCCTGGGTGAAATCACAGCATACATACTACGGTACTCTGAATTTATTAAGTTTTTTGCAGGATACTATTTTTTTTTTAAACTACTGTATAATTATTTATTTATTGTTGGTTAAGGTCACATACTTATGCACAATGGATAGGCCTAATTATGACCGTGACAGTTTTACGGGTGGAGGAAGCCAGAGTACCCAGAGAGAACCACCGAGCAATGACGAGCAGCTGCCAGCTCCCCAACATCGTAACTCCCCAATGCAGCATAGGCAGAGTTAGATTGGTTGAAGACATGCGCACCATCGACGTCATCGTGCCCCCATGTGGACAATCGGGGTTAAGTGCCTTGCCCAAGGCCACAACGCGGGAATCCGAATCTATCGCTCAGGCGGTCACCCATCCAAGGACAAACCGGGCTCGACGTTGCTAAACTTCGGTGATCTTGACGAAAACCAGATACCGCAACGCCACCGCACCCCCAACTACTGTATAAGAACCTGTAAATGTTCAACTCATAGACGGTTTGAACCCCAGGGATTTGTGTTGTAACTTTTATTGTTTTGTGAGTTCTGTTCTCAAAAGGTGTGCACAATAATTGTTGTAAAGGTTTATGATTCAATGGTGATCTGCTCTCTCCAGGATGTATCTCTTCTCCAACTCCATGCTTCTCCAATTCCCTCCTCAGTAAAGTCTCTTAAACAAGCCTTCAGCCTGGACAGACTTTTTGGTCTGATTCAGTAGGGTCTTGCTCGCCATAAAGGTGTTGAGGAATTCTATTAGCATCAAACTGTAGTTCTTCTTTTCATTGCATGGGTGGGTCAAAGTGAAATTGGTGGGGTGTTGCCAGTATGGTTGTGGGTGGAGAACTGGGGGGTTGTTGAGAAATGTGGTGACTGGTGAGAGCGATCTGTATTCCATATTCTAATTCTATATGCATATTCATCCATGACCAATGTCCTCATCTTTCTTGTGTCAACTTTATTGGGAATATGAGAGGGAGGTATACTCCTGTGACTGCCATCCATATAATAGTATGGCGAGGACTAATAGTACAGGGTGGATTATACTGAAGTTACAAACTGACTTCATAATATTTCAAAGTGCCATATCTTGGATAAATAACCTCAAAATTCCAACATGATGCCAACTATCTACAGCTACGGGAGATGTTAGGAATTTAGTCCAAAACAGTGCATTATGAGAATTAGACTGCAGAGGAATAACGTACTTTCCCGACTGATGCGCCATTTCATTCTTCTGTTGTCTTTTTCACTCAAGGATTTCTTGTCAATCCGAGTCAGCAGGCTCTTTCAGATTTTGCACTGCTTCTCAAAGCTATCAAACTTTCTCATGCAATGGGTGTTACATGTTTCAAGCAGCACAGTGAGCACACTGCTCTGGTACACATGGACAGTCCAGCCAGCTGAAAGAAAGGTGGCCAGCTTTGAGAGAGTGGCCTTTTGGAAGTATCAGTCAGAAGAAGTATTTAACAATATTTTCTCCACTGTGCAGCCTGAGTTGTACATGATATTACAAAACAAATAGTTGTTAGTTTGAACAATGAATGATAGTACAAAATGAAACCTAAATGAATGAATGTGCATATTTATTAAATAAAAAATTTAATTGAATTATATTTTGTCACCTCATGAAATACGAGACCCATTAGTTCAATATGAAAGAGTTTAGATTTTATTTTCCCGCTCTGACCGACTTAGACCCCGTAAAACTGTCACGGTCACGATTACCTATTGTGCATAAGTATGTGACATTAAAAACCAATAAATAAATAATTAATTCTAAAGGTGGTGGATTCATTACTTAATGCTATGTTGTGATCAGTTTTGGTTATAAATGTTAAATTTAATACCTATTTTTTTCAAATTATACCCCTGGCAAATAAACTGCTATGAATATTGCCATGGACATTCTATTATTATTTTTTGGGCACAAATTTACTTTTTTCTAAAGTGTTCAAAATGGTTTTGGGTGCGAAATCACTTGGGTACGAAATGATTTTGGTGATGGGTACGGAATCACACACACCCAATGACATCCTCTGTATATTTGTTATTCAAATTTACAAAATACAGTACGTGGAGAGTGGATTGTAACAAAATGACCCGTGGGGTGGCATTATCACCCAAAGTATTACTTTCAAATTCTGAACACATGGGCAAAAACCAATGGCCCTCCGAGTGCAACCCAGGGATTCATTGGCTGGACCTTTGCTTGTGCTTGTTATACTTTGCAACAAATTTGCAATTATTGCTTGGGTGGAATCTCCACTCTGCGGGTGATTTAGTGATAATACACTCTATACGTACTGTAAGTTGTAACTACGTTCGCACTTTAGGTAGCACCTATTTCATATTAATTAGATTGCCTATATTCTAACCTTCAAAATGACACCAAACGCCATAAACCTTAAATTTTGTTCAGCTGGTGAACTTTGTGTTTGGTTTTTGTTTCAGTTCTTGAAAAAACTTCCCAAATCGGAAGGGGTTTGTACTTCCTACTCTCATTTTCAGTATTAAACGGCAGACTTCACGGGTGATATTCTTCCGGTTGCTAAACATTGCCCATACCGACATGACTGTGGACTCGGTTCATAAATCAAACAATCACTTTTAATTCAATGTGATCATTCATGACTGAGTGATCCACTAATGGGGTTGATCCGCTATTGGCACCTTGACTGTACTGTGCCTGTGGAGTAAACCGTTGAACCTGTAAGTTACTGTAGTGTAAGCAGTCCAAACTTTACAAATAATTCTTACCCTCTTGCAGCTTCAAGACTTTTGATCAACTTCTTTATTTTCCAAATCTCTACATTTCTATCGGCGTTAGTTTCGCCGTCTATGCCATTGGTGGCCATAACTTGTCAAGGTTTCGATAAACGCGAATAAATGTGATTTTGTATTCAATATTTAAAATATAAAAAAGTATTTCCGAATTCCAGACAAGGTGGAGCAATCACTCCGTATGGAGGATAATTTTCCAAGTTTTTTTCAGTTTACTTTTAAATTTATAGAAACACGCAACAATTTAGTGGGAAAAAATAACACGAAAGAACCAAAACCGCAAAATTCCTGAAGTACCAGGTGAAATACCAGATATTTCTTCTCTTTGAGAAATACCTCTATTGCGTCAAAACGGACCATGTGAATCAACTTGGAAGTGAATATGGGATAGGTTGAAAGGAAAGTTTTGATTGGTGTACAAAGAGGCAAGTTATTTAAAAAGTTATAGTTTCTCATTTAATGGCAAACATTTACAACCTTTCTCGGCTTAAATTATTTAAGTTGTAACTTTTTTGTTCAAAGGTATTTCTAAGCCATGGGTGGTTTTAAAAATTAACACAATTATCTTAAGTTTATTGATCAATTGAATGACCAAATACATTTTCTGAAAAACTAAGGTCAAGGAAAAAGTCGGTCCAGTTAAAAAGAGACAGTACATGTAAGTGGTAGTCCGCAATCATTTATGCCACTTCTCCCCAGCCACGTGTGGTGCTTTTTGTTTCGGAGTCAATCCCAGTCTGTGGCGATCCGGGGGGGGGGGGGGGGGGGGGGTAGTGGCTATTTTCCAAACCTCAAAAAATAACAATAGTTTATTTTTGAACATGAGATCGGAGACAGAATAAATAAATGTTTTAATGAGAAATTTGTAAAATATTTTATATTTTGGGTCGTGGTAGGCTTATTTTGTTAATTTTCTGACTGTTTTGGCCGCTGGTTAGGTAAGGGAGTTAAACGAGGTGTCACTTGGAAATCCTACTTGGAAGATTCTCGTTATTCTATATGTGAACCCAGCAGGTGCTGATGTTGTGACAGATGAATATTGTGGTAAATTTGATTACAGGTGTGATGAATTTGGGCCAGAAATTTTAATATTCACTCAGGTTATTTAGTGTTCTGTTGTATACAGTAAAGCTAAATTATGTTAGTTAATCATAAATTGTGAAATTGAGTTGTCTTTGATCCATATGTGTATGGGGCCCAATTTCATCACACTACCTCCACCAAAGAATCAATTTATGAAGTGATGATGAAAGAAAAAGACTATTAAAAATTGTCTATGGTCCCATAGGCTGCCACTCTTCTTAACTATCTTCTTAATATGAAAACTACCACTGTCACCGTCCTTCAAAAACTGCACCTCCTCGTCTCTGGTATTATAATCAGAAGACAAAGTCACAATGTCTTTAGCTAGAGATCGACGTTTGTCCATAGCCACTCTTCGTTCATCGTCGTGAACAGTCGTTTCCTTCTCCGGTGGCAAAACATCACCAGAATTAAGGGCCTATATAAGTAATGAAATTTGGTTTATTTTGAAAATTCCCACCTCTCATATTCTTTAAATTGAAATTAAATATACACAAATTATACATCAAAATGAAGGTTGGGATGTATAGAACACGAAACACATAGGAGTGATTCTTCAGTTGGGGTGCATTCTCAGTCCTGGGTTCACCACATTGACAAATATTTTTGGACAACACTTTTTACAAGTGAAAACAACAAAAACAGAAAAAATCAAGTTAGTCAACATCAATCTATTGGTAATTGCACTGGTAAAGATGTGTGATTCCACTAATATATTTGGTTTAATGTCATTGGTGTTACATGTCCCGTTGTCTGTTCTTACATATTTCACATGTTTTTATGAATTTCTAATAAAGAGTTATTTACAAGGGTCTCTTAATTTTATTATATTTACTTTCAAGCACACCCTAACTTGGAAATCCGGTGAAACAACATTTTGTTTAAAAAAATGGGATACTAATCTATACAATCCTAACTTTCTTGTCACTGGTGTAACACTTGGAAATTACCACAGAAAATACGGAACACTCCACCAAACTGGCTGTTTTACCACCAGATGGCATTTAAACAAATCTGAAGACAAGAGAATTGTAGGACAAGGTGAGTAATTTTCAATTTAATAGTTATTTGTGCGTCGTATTAAACAAGTTGATGCAGAATAGGTTTATTAAGTATCACTGGTGTTACAGCATAAAAGTAGTCTTAAAAATGAAACATAATTTTCTTTTTTCTCTATAATGTGGGATCCGATGTTTTTAAGAATTGTATTTCCCTCCATTTTCACTTTGAAGGTGAATAAGGGAGAAATCCTTATTTTTGAAAACATTTTGTCATTGGTGTAACATGTCATTGGTTTTAAGTGTTACACCAATGACAGATTGTTACACCAATGATTGAATGTTCAGACTTAATGATGCTAGCAGTTGATTTTTGACAGTTAACCCCCTTCTCTCCCCACACACGGGAAACAAGAGAACGTATTCCACACAAATGGCTATTTGAGGATTGAGATGGGGGTTGTACCCGTGCATGGGTGTTAGTATATGGGGTATGCAAGGATATGTGTGTACATGTCTGACCGATGACTTGAGGATCAGGGCGATAGTTTTTTTTGCATCCCCGTAGAGTTCTCCCAGTTAAGAGAGAATGCGAGTGCGTGCCCGTGAGTGTGAAAGCGTTTTATGGGTATGTGTGTGTGTGTGTGTGGGGGGGGGGGGGGGGGGGGTATGTGCATGTGTATGTCACCTAACAAATTTGAGACATTGTGAATAGTGTGCTTTTGATGGCATCGAATATCCACTAGTTGCTGAACCTAAGTTCTGTCTCCTCCATTTCAGGTAGAATGACACGTGTGAGTAACGCCGAACGGCAGCGGTTATACAGACTTAGGAGAGATGCAGGTCCGGTTCGTCGAAATGCCTACCTTGCACAGAAAAAAACAAAATACCACGATGATTTGGCATGTGGGACGAGAAAAAGTATTTCAGATCTTGATGAAAGAAGCAAGCGCCGTGTAAGGACGATGTGGAGAAAGAACCAGAGAACCTCCCGAATGAGAAAAAAAAATCCAGTAGACGAATATTGCACACCGCCACCATCACCAGATGAAGGACCCCATCCACATACTAGGTACTATGCTTATCATTTGCTCTAAAATACGTTCCCTTCTTTTCAGAAATACTCTCTGAATTTTTGCCACAAAACAGATGAGTCGAAATGATTCTAAAGACTCATTTATACATCGTATAGTTAGCTACCATAATGAAACGTTAAGCTTTCTTCTAGTCTACTTCATTATTATATTGAAACGTGTACCCTAGTCCGACCCCAACCCCACCCCCACACGCACTCACACTAGCCGTGTACAGACAACCCAACAGATAGTTTCATTACACTAAGGTTTCTAATAATACTATTCGGTTGATTAACGAGCCGGTACCGTAGTGTAGTTGTGAGTGAGTATCTGGTTCATAATCGGGGTGGACGGGGACTGTGCGCCTCTTGTCTGCATATCTTTGCCTCAATAAATTCAGTCTCATACTGGATCAGCAAGCTTCATTCAATAGCGATGTGAAGCATTGACGTCACGTTAGTTAGGCAAGCGTCTCATCTGGTTCTAAACAAATCTCTAAAATAGCCGCTGTTAACCCTTCACCTAACACAATTTTTTGACCAATTTTCCATTTTTAACTCATAATTTTGAACATACTTTGATAGTAGTATGTAATGTGGTTTTCGAGGGTAGGTTGGGGGATCTCATCGGGGGATCTCGGAAGTGACGTCATGTCACGTGACGTAGTGGCGCCATGTTTGGTTGTCATGGTAACCCGCGTGAGCGGCCATGTTGTGACGTCATCTCCATAGTGATACGTGGTGTGAGTGCGCATGCGCAGCGCGTGTTGTTAGGGTGATACGTGTTTCCGTCGTTCATTTTGTATACTGGAGGCCGCCATCTTGGTTTCTATGGTAGCACGTGATTGCTATGTTACCTAAGGCCTACAATGGGACAGGGGTATGTTTGGAGGGTATGTTCGATTGAATCGGAGTATTTTCTGGAACGACTTCCCAGGATAATTACCACAAACAACCCGACAATCCTTCCAAATCACCAAAATCCACCTAAAATCACCGAAATTGACTTTATTTCCCCAATTTATCGGCTTAGCACGTAGTGCTATAGTACTAAGGGGCACAAGGGAGTGCATTCGATTAACAGGAGTAATGTTCTGGATTAGAATTCTCCCAGAACCCCTTTTTGGATCCCTATCCCATGACGTTTTTCCCCTATTAAGAATAGCACGTAGTGCTATATGACAAATTTACCCAGAATTCTCTGCTTCTGTCTATATATGCAATAGTTATCGTCTATCTGACTTTGTTCCTTTGTTCTAGAGTATACTCCAGTAGCGTAGAAGAGCCTATCAACTGGAGCAGTATACCTTATTATTGCTATATTTAGCAATTTCTAGTCTAATCTTGTTAGTTCTGACCCTATTCTAAGTACTCTTGTTGTTTCATATATCTAACTAACCAATCAGATTGCTTAATTTCCCATAATGCAGTTATCTCCCTTGTGTATAATAAAAGCCTATATCCAATGGCACCCCAATTTTACCACCCCTTTTTTGAAAAACATATGACCTTCGGCACCCCTTTTTTGTCATATGTGCTTATGTGAAAAGGCACAATGTGACACAATATGCCCTATCACATAGGCACATGCTTTATGTGCCGATATGTGCTTATGTGAAAAGGCACAATGTGACACAATATGCCCTATCACATAGGCACATACGGGTATTTGAGGATACCTATGACCTGGTATTGTATTATTCGAGGATACCTACTGGAGAATCCTTTTTTTTGTCATATGTGCTTATGTGAAAAGGCACAATGTGACACAATATGCCCTATCACATAGGCACATACGGGTATTTGAGGATACCTATAGCCTAGTATTGTATTATTTGAGGATACCTATCTAGGATACCTTCTGGAGAATCCCTTTTTGTCATATGTGCTTATGTGAAAAAGCACAATGTGACACAATGTGACCTCGCACATAAGCACATGCTTTATGTGCCGATATGTGCTTATGTGAAAAGGCACAATGTGACACAATGTGCCCTATCACATAGGCACATACGACCAAAATGGGATTCCATAGCCACAGGCGTTTTCGAAAAAGGGATTCCACAAATGGATTCCAAAAAAGGGATTCCACAAATGGGATTCCGTTCCCATCTTGTCGCCAAAGCTCCAAGGCCACTACTGGTCTATGGTCTATCTGTCCTATCATTAGCTTCAACAACAGTCTTGTTCCATTGCGGCCTTGTACCAGTACTATTGGCTAAACTACCATCAATTACTTCCTAGCTATACCTTCGCTGAAGCTTTCAAAATGTTCCATCTGATTCCACCTGTATACATATAAGGCATTCCGTAAGTTGCCCAGTCCGTAAAATTTGGATTCCGTGTTTTTACATCGACACTCGAGGGTATTCCCATTCCCTGTTAGAAGAATTCAGTTCAATGGGTTGTAGTTTATTCAGTTAAAATTCATTAAGTTTAAAATTCACTCAGTTCAAAGGATGTTAATACATTCATTAGGGTTATAGTTCATTCAAACAGTTCAAGAGGGTTAACACTGTGTTACATATGGGGTTATACTTCATTCAGTTCAAAAGGTGTTAATACCTTCATTAGGGTTATAGTTCATTCATTCAGTTCAAAGGGGTTTTAATTACATAAAGTTCATTCAGTTGAAAACTTTATTCAATTTGTTATGGTCAATTCAGTTCGATACCTTCATTGGGTCAGTTCTCTTCTATCTGTTCAGTTCGATTTTCGTCACTTTGTTTTGATCACTTCGATCTTAGTCGTGTTGGATTCACTTTGTTCTGTTAAGTTTGTCAAACGTGTTCGATCAATCCGACTAGTTTGACATTCTTTCACTTTGTTATGTTTATTTCGATCTTGGTTATGTTGGATCTTCGTTCTGTACCTTTATTGTTTTGTAGTGGTTGGTTGTCTCTGTTCAGAGTCTTGTAGTCATTGAGTGTTACCAATCCCTTTCCTTACCCTCGAGTGTCGATGTAAAAACACGGAATCCAAATTTTACGGACTGGGCCACTTACGGAATGCCTTATATGTATACAGGGGAAATCAGATGGAACATTTTGAAAGCTTCAGCGAAGGTATAGCTAGGAAGTAATTGATGGTAGTTTAGCCAATAGTACTGGTACAAGGCCGCAATGGAACAAGACTGTTGTTGAAGCTAATGATAGGACAGATAGACCATAGACCAGTAGTGGCCTTGGAGCTTTGGCGACAAGATGGAAACGGAATCCCATTTGTGGAATCCCTTTTTTGGAATCCCATTTGTGGAATCCCTTTTTCGAAAACGCCTGTGGCTATGGAATCCCATTTTGGTCGTATGTGCCTATGCGATAGGGCATATTGTGTCACATTGTGCCTTTTCACATAAGCACATATGACAAAAAGGGATTCTCCAGTAGGTATCCTCGAATAATACAATACCAGGCCATAGGTATCCTCAAATACCCGTATGTGCCTATGTGATAGGACATATTGTGTCACATTGTGCCTTTTCACATAAGCACATATCGGCACATAAAGCATGTGCCTATGTGATAGGGCATATTGTGTCACATTGTGCCTTTTCACATAAGCACATGTGACAAAAAAGGGGTGCCGAAGGTCATATGTTTTTCAAAAAAGGGGTGGTAAAATTGGGGTGCCATTGGATATAGGCTTTTGTTATACACAAGGGAGATAACTGCATTATGGGAAATTAAGCAATCTGATTGGTTAGTTAGATATATGAAACAACAAGAGTACTTGGAATAGGGTCAGAACTAACAAGATTAGACTAGAAATTGCTAAATATAGCAATAATAAGGTATACTGTTCCAGTTGATAGGCTCTTTCTACGCTACTGGAGTATACTCTAGAACAAAGGAACAAAGTCAGATAGACGATAACTATTGCATATATAGATAGAAGCAGAAAATTCTGGGTAAATTTGTCATATAGCACTACGTGCTATTCTTAATAGGGGAAAAACGTCATGGGATAGGGATCCAAAAAGGGGTTCTGGGAGAATTCTAATCCAGAACATTACCCCTGTTAATCGAATGCACCCCCTTGTGCCCCTTAGTACTATAGCACTACGTGCTAAGTCGATAAATTGGGGAAATAAAGTCAATTTCGGTGATTTTGGGTGGATTTTGGTGATTTGGAAGGATTGTCGGGTTGTTTGTGGTAATTATCCTGGGAAGTCGTTCCAGAAAATACTCCGATTCAATCGAACATACACTCCAAACATACCCCTGTCCTATTGTAGGCCTTAGGTAACATAGCAATCACGTGCTACCATAGAAACCAAGATGGCGGCCTCCAGTATACAAAATGGACGACGGAAACACGTATCACCCTAACAACACGCGCTGCGCATGCGCACTTACACCACGTATCACTATGGAGATGACGTCACAACATGGCCGCTCACGCAGGTTACCATGACAACCAAACATGGCGCCACTACGTCACGTGACATGACGTCACTTCCGAGATCCCCCGATGAGATCCCTCAACCTACCCTCGAAAACCACATTACATACTACTTTTGATAAAACCGCAAAAAGATGGGCATCATTTCTAGTGAAATCGGCTCGTCGAGCCGATTATTTTTTTATTTATTTATTTGGGTTTTACGACACTTTCAACAACCAGGGTCATATCGCCTCGAGCAGATGTACGGGTGGAGGAAGCCGGAGTACCCGGAGAGAACCACCACGCAGCGGCGAGCATCTACTAAACTCTCCAACGTACTGGACTCACGAAAGGTTAGAATTGGTTGAAGGCATGTGCACCATCGACGTGCAGTACGCCTTAGTACACGGCGCCACCGTGCCCCCAAGAAGGCAAGTGGGATGAAGTGTCTTGTCCAAGGGCACAACACGGTTGCCACAGGTGGGATTCGAACCGAGGACCTCTCGGCTTGCAGCCTGCACCTCTACCAACTGAGCTACCGCGCTCCCCGTCGAGCCGATTCTAATGATATCCATGTTCATATGTTTTTTTCGTGGCAATAAATAGATATTTTGGGCCCAAAGGCTTATAATGGTTAATTTTCTGGACGCATCTTGCTACTACGTTAGGTAAAAGGGTTAGCATTATAGATCTTGTCAAATATTTTTGGGATGAAAAAAGTATTTAGTACGGGGACAACTATTATTGCCGTCATTCCTATGTTTGTTTAGAACCAGAGAGCTAGTTGCTACGGTGTTGTGGCGCCACACTTCGGTTCCCTGTTGCTTATTTTAAACATTTTCGGGGTAGAGGAATCTCCTAAACGACCTGCAAAAATATAAGGCCTCATCCCAACTGTTGCTCCCATCCTTCCATCGCCCTTGATTTGAGATCCTGGATATGCATTTGAAGATAGAGATTTCTGACGGTCCTTATTCTTGACCTATACTCAACTATTTCATACTGCATGGCATAGAAGCATTTTGAAAAATCTGTAGTTGCTAATCTTTTAGTGACAAGTGCACGAATTACGATGGAATACATTATCTGTGACAAATTTACAAAAGCATTCAGCCATTCGGGCCCATTTGTCATCTGAAATGAAAATAGGCGTCCAAAGACATGCTCGCATGAGTGCTTACTTTTCCACTCACTCATCCACCAATCCCATCCAAGTGCACTCATCTACTGACACACTCACTCACTCGCTTTCTCACTCACTTGTCGGTAAACACACATCAGCCCACAAGCCCAACAACCCCTTAATCCCAACCATTGGTGAGCCTATTCGCTCAGTCAACTCTAGCACACTCCATCCCCCCCCCCCCCACACACACACACCGTCGTCGTCTGCCCATTCGCTCACCCATTTACACACCAACCTACTCTCCACTGTTAAGTCAATAATACTTCTGATGACTACTCCGACATGAATCTACAGTGGAGACTATTATTGTTCATCTGTAAGATCATGGCAAATTGTGATCATAAGAAGAGTATCAGGTCAAATGAAATTGATCGTTGACATTGAATTCGGCCTTTTAGATTATTTAGAAGACGTACATCCCAAACGTTTGTGACCGCATCCTATTTATTGCTTACCACAATAGACACTTTCAAACCAGCTTTTAGGGTTACAATTTCTGTAACATCACATATAAGTATACTTATGCACAACTTGCAAATTGAAGAGTTAAGTTGAGCTAACTTATTGTAACCGTAATAATACACGTAATAATAACTCTTCGGCCAGCCGCTGATTTGTCGCGGTTCTCATAAGAGAATGCCATTATTCCCCCTGCCCTCCACCCCCTCTCCCCCTCTTCTCCTCCCAGCAGCACGATATAAACTGTTTAATAGTGCCCCTCACTTGCTCGTTTTCAACTTCTTCACACACATACATTTCTCTGATAGAATTCTGGAAGGAGTTTTTTTTTAATTTCTTTTCAGTCGACAAAAGGCAAGAGGGCGAAAGAATATTGCTAAAGATAGAGCAAAGTGTTACAGGGATAACAGAACCCTACAGATAAAATACAAACAAGAACATAGACGGGCAGAAATGTATAGGAAGAGATATGGAAGACTTCGTGAAAGCATTCATACTGGAAAGAATACTGGAAACACGAGGATCTCTCCCAGCCCAAGAACAAAGACTAAATTATTATTGAAACACTGGACTAAAAATCCAGATAAAATCAAAAAGACACTAGATTTCCACCATGCCTTACTATCTGACATAAACAATAAATACAAAACCTCTAGAAATGAAAGAAAAAAAAACAATCATTTTGTCGATTTCTATGTGGTAAAATTATAGCAAAATACAAACTCAAACAAACTGCACAAAAGCAACTCCCTTTTTGTCGAAAAAGATGGCGTATGTTTAAAGATAACGCCGATAATGAATACAACAGAAAATTGAAGTTAAATTCACTACATGCTCAATGCAGAGAATTTTTTTGAGGGATGATGTCTGCAGAGAATTTTTTTGAGGGATGATGTCAGTAGACCGACGACGGGGAAGCACAACACTGTCACGCGCAACAAGCAAAAAATGCAGCGCCGAACTCTAACTGATACTCTACGCAATACACACGATAAGTTCCTCGCTGAGAATGTTGTAGATGTCAGCTATTCGTTCTTCTGTAAACTCAGACCGTTTTGGGTTGTGCCTCCAAATGAGTCTGACCGCAAAACATGTCAGTGTAAAACACATGAAAACTTACAGTTTGTTGTAAATAAGCTTAGAGATTTAAAAGTTCTTCCCCACAACAATCTTGCTCTAATCCTGAAAAATATCATGTGCGACCCATGCAATAAAGATTGTGCATACGGAGTGTGTGCATTATGCAACTCCAACGCATATCCTATCAACAGATCATCTTTTCAGGGAAGGGAACAAATCACTTACTACCAGTGGGTTACACAAAAAATACCTAAAAGTAAAAATTGCGACACAGAAGACACTTCCGACACATGTCTTGTGACAGGAAGGAGGAAGTGACAACTTGCTTGGATGATCTTTGTGAAGATATTCAAAACAGTCTACATAAATTTAAAAGACACAACTTCAATATCAACTGGCAATTTAAAACATACAGACAAATACGCCAAAACCTAACACCAAATGCTTGATTGATTCATGCTGACTTCAGTGAAAACTATATTTGCAAATATGTTGTTGAAATACAGTCCGTTCATTTTGGTGGTTCTCACCAACAAGCCACTCTACACACCGGTGTGTGCTATATCAATTACGAGACATCCCCATTCTGTTCCATTTCACCTTCTCGCAAACATGATCCTCCAGCAATATGGTGTCATCTGCGTCCCCTCTTGGAAATGATAAAACATAAATACCCTCTGGTGAATGTTCTTCACTTTTTCAGTGACGGTCCAACCACCCAATACAAACAGAAAGGCAACTTCTATCTAATGTGTACTGAACCATTTAACCTGGGATTTCTGCAAGTCTCTTGGCATTTTTTCGAAGCTTCTCATGGGAAAGGGGCGGCAGATGGCGTAGGGGGAGCTGTTAAGCGCAAGGCCGACATGCTTGTAAGAGAGGGTAGGGATATTCCCGATGCCTTCTCACTCTATAATGAGCTAAAGTCTAAAGAGTCATGAGTTGAATGTTTTTTTGTTGATCCGCAGGACATTGACAACAAGTCAAAAAAACTTCTAGGTCTAGCTCTACCAACAATAAAAGGGACCATGCAAATGCATCAAATAATTAGTATACAGAAAGGGCATATCTGTTACAGACAAATAAGTTGCGTTTGTCAGTTCAGTAAAGGTATTCTTGATTGGAAGTGCTATGGACCTAACACCTTTCATTACACCTCCGACTCAAAGGACACGACCATTCCATTAACAACAATGACAAACAAGCCAAACACAAAAACAAACGAAACAAGTACAACAGATTTAATGCGGCCAGACGTCATTGATCACAATCACATTGGTATGTTTTGTGTTGTCGTTTATGACGAAAAGCCGTACCCCGGTAAAATAACTTCAGTAGAGGAAGGTGAGGTGCAGGTTAAATGCATGGCAAGTATTGGAAAAAACAAATTTTTCTGGCCAAGTCTTAGGGATGATATAAATTGGTACAGTGAGGAGGATATAATTTGTCTCATACCCGAACCTGAAAAGGCGAACAGAAGGGCATATATGATAAACACAGAAATCTGGGACAAGATAGAACAAAAACTTGATTTGGATATATACTAGTTCACAGTATTGTGTTAAACGGGTTACGAAACCAACTGTTCCCTGAATAAATTGGTATTCAAAACCAAACACACATACTTTACACATAGTAACACATTCCCAGCACATATTCACACGCATATTTTGTCACAAACACACACACACTTGTTCCAGTTCTTAAAACGTTCAATAAAGTATTAAAGTATTAAACACTAGACTTTTGTTTATGTTAACCCTTTACCTAACATGAAAAGCAGACGACACTTGCAAAAAAAATTCTTGAATAACTAATTTTTTTCATTTTTTGTCTCAAAAACATAGGTTATGACCCCTCCTTGGAACGAGCTCGACGAGCTCGTTCCAACGAGGGGTCATAACCTATGTTTTTGAGACAAAAAATGAAAATATTTTGAAAATTCATTGGCGATATTTGGGAATAGCGCTGGCCGGTTTTGGCCGTTACGTTGGGTAAAGGGTTAACTGGTTTGTATGTTAGTCTTTAATAAAATGGTCATTGATGTTATATCGTGTCATTGGAGTAACTTTATTGTCATTGGTGTTAACAACAGGTTTTGGGTATTTTTTGCACACATGGTGTAAATATAGCGTGTAAATAAATGCCTATGCTATTGCATGTGTTTCCCTCTTCTGATATGATAAAGCTGCCCCAACCTTACAAAGCAAACTATTCAGATTTTCACGTCTTCTGAAGCTGTTACTTTTCATACCAAATATATATATTCGTCATATGAAACTGAACAGGTCGCGCAAATAACGAAATCTACGCCTTTCTATCCTAGTATCTACCAGAAAGGACAAAAAACAATGTCTGCGGGTGTTAAGAAATGTCATAAGTTCCATTTCTTATGAACCCACCGGCACTGTTTTCGTCCGTTACACCAGTGACATATTTAGTGCGATCATCCACATTTGGTGAGAACATATCAAAAGAAGACATGCAGCTTGAGCTCTAACTTTTGACTTGCTCAACTATGAGATCGAACAGTTTATAGAAATGAAAAGTACTGCTATTTGGAAGTGGTTGACTAAACAAAACTGCCCGTTCTGAAAATGCACTCCAACTGAAGAATCACTCATATGTAATCAACTCATAGAGGAGACAGCAGGCGCCACTGGTTCCTGGAAGTCTGCTACCGTATTCGTACCAGAACTGATAATAAAATAATATTTCATCAGAACAACTTGTGGCCAAATGTGCTTCATATATCCAAGAACAAAGCTAGGCATTCAAAACACTTTCGAATACAGCGATAGGACTGCATTTGGGAAAAGGACAACACTGTCTGCATTTTTTATTGAAGATGGTTTCCATGCTCGACAGACATGCGCAAATCACTCGATACCACGAATTTCCATCGAAAAACAAAATCGTAATTCTCAGAAATTTCGACAGGTATCATGATACCTTGCGTTGGATATGGCAACTGTGCAATCTCTATCTAATAACAGTATACTGTATGAAGGCGATCTTTTTCATTATTTGATTTTACACGGCGTTGTTTTTACATGCTTTTTCCGTCCGATGACGTCGACCGGAAATCGAAAGTATATTCATACGTGAACAAAATGCAGCTCTGTCGCCGTGTTTTAAAGACTATTGATCCCCTAGCTTTGTTCTTGGATATGTAAAGCACATTTGGCCACGAGTTGTTTTCATGAAATATTATTAAATTATCAGTTCTGGTGAGAATACGGTAGCAGACTTCCAGGAACCAGTGGGGCCTACGGTCGACTCTATGAGTTGATTACACATGTGTTTCGTGTTCTACACATCTCAGTCTTGATTTTGATGTATATTTTGTGTATATTTAATATGAACTGAAGGAATATCAGAGGTGTGAATTTTCAAAACAAACAAAATTTCATTACTAAAAAAGGCCCTTAACATAATGTTTGTTATCATTCTTAATGTGAACAGCAGTAGCTACAGGATGATGCGTTTCCGATGTGTTTTTGAACACAAATGTCTACATAAGGGTTACATTCAACAGCTCTAAATCTACAGAGAGGACACTTAGTTAACACAACAAAGGCGATATGCCTTTTTTCCAAAGCGTAATATAAGCTCCACAGTTGGAAAATCTGGTATCCCCACATCCCGGAACTGCACTGTCCATCCCATCACGCCACATAGGTTTCTCTTCCTCCCTAAATGCACTCATCTCTTCTTTGGGAATTTCTAGCAAAATAGTGTCAGTAAAATCCATGTTTCTACAAATAAAAGAAAAATTTCTCACATTACACTGACAAATGAATAGTAAAGCCCAATTATTATGTTGGGTGCATTCAGCTGTGAACGCTGTTATAAATACGGCTGTTTCGCTCAGTTCTTGGTCTTGTAGTTTTTAGTTTAAACATATTTTATTTGCTCACAAAATCGCAAAAGGGATTGGAGTACAAGTGCTTACCACTTAGAAACACTCCTCTCCCATACATAAAGTTCATATAGGTTTACATGACAGCAAAACAACTGCAATACAATTAATTACTGAACAAAACTAATAATTGGGGAAAAACAAAACAAAAATACTGTCAAAAAAGCACAAAATAAGAGAGAGAAAAAATAATAATAAAATCATATATAACATGTAACTTGATACCACAGCCCCCTTCTCCCCCCCCCCCCCCCCCCCCCTTGAACGACGCGGAAAGCATATCAAAATTAATGGCAAGCTGAAATTCAAAGGACCAGAAATGGAATGAACTACTGCGGTTCTTGTTCAGACTACGAAGTTAGTGAAATAGTGACCCAGTCGAAGTCTCGCCCTCTCCCCTGCAATCAAGAGCTGCATCGTACATACGGCTCATCTAACACGCTAGTTAAATCTCCTTGAATCTGAAATATAGCGCTGTACAGCAGAAAAAATTATCTCATTGTTTCTTTTTGTGAGGCTACCTTGGCCATATAAAATCTGCTGTACCCTTGTAATATTGAATTTTGTCAAGGTCTGAAACATGATAATTCTTATATTGTCATAGTTTGGACAGGAGAAGAAAAAGTGGTTAGCATCCTCAAAACCGCCCCCACACGAACAACGAGGAGAATCAATTAAATAGTTCTCATATTTATCTGAGTTGAGATCACTACACCCATTTCTAAGCTTACAGTGCACAACATTGACTATTCTTTTCCCAAAATTGAAATATGAGGGTGGTTTAACGGGTCTTCGTGATATAAGACGTCGGAATGAATAGACCGAAGGGCTGCTTTTAACAGTATGTGAATAATTATTCCAGATAGCAATACAGGCTGGGAAAAATGACCGTTTGAATAACTCAGTTCGCATGTTATACTGTACGAAGTTGTCAGCATCTCGTAAATTGTGCCGAGTCACGTCACGAAAGGTAGGTGGTAGTATATTTTGAAGAAATCTCGGTGCATTTCGATGCACGATATTGTAAAACGTACTCATGGATTTAACAAATCTTCTCTCCTCAAGAGACTGCCATCCAAGTTCAAGGAGCAGCCGCTCGTGAGATACAGATCTAGTTATGCCGGTTACTATGCGAGCAGCGTCATGGTGAACGTCGTCTAATCTCTTAAGTAAGAACTTGGGAGCCCCAGACCACACTTGACTACCATATTCGAGAATAGGCAAAATAAAAGATAAATACATTTGTTCTAGAGTTTTGCGATTCAGGGTGAACTTTAGTTTTCTCAGCTGCGATAGTCGTGAATAGGCTTGTTTGCAGATATTAGCAATATGTTTGTCCCAACCAAGGTTTGACTGCAGAACGATCCCCAGATGTCGGTGTTCTTCTGAAAAATCGAGAGAAATGCCACGGAAAGTGACGTCTGGATAGATAAAATCTTCGCACAGGGTAAAGAGCATTGCCCTTGTCTTTTCAGGGTTAAAATTAACAAGCCATCTTTTGGACCACTGTATAACTCTGTCGATATCAGCATTCAATTTCATGGCTAATATCGCTGTGAACCGTTCACTTTGAGTTAAGCAGGTGTCGTCCGCGAACAATCTGCAGAAGCACTCTAGATCTTCCGCAATGTCATTGATGTAGACCAAAAACAGGAACGGACCAAGGACGGAACCCTGTGGGACACCGCATGGCACATCGCGATATTGCGAGAAAATAGAATTAATTCGAACTCTTTGTTTCCGATCTATCAGATAACTTCTAGACCATTTGAGCAGACTACCCGTAATTCCATATTGTTTTAATTTAAAGATCAGACCTGGATGCCAAACTCTATCGAACGCTTTGGATATGTCACAAAATACACCACAACTGAACCACCGGTTATCTACCGAATTACATAAAGTGTGGTAGAGCTCAAGTAACTGATAAACAGTACTATTCTTTGGGAGAAAGCCTGCCTGAAATTTATAAAAGAGATCATTTTCAGCAAAGTACGCATAAACATTTTTGAATACAATTCTCTCAAATAATTTACCGAGAACGCTTAACAAAGAGACTGGTCTGTAATTACAGGCATCCGATTTACTGCCCTTCTTAAACAGTGGTATAACATCAGCTAGTTTCCATTCGTTTGGGAAGGTAGAAGTTTCCAGGGATTTGTTGAACAGCATACCCAGCGGTTTGCATATAGAATGCCGCGTTATCTTTAGTAACTTATGACTAATACAATCGTGACCACAAGCCTTTTTTGTTTGGAGACTACTTATCGTTTCATCAATATCCGATTCTGTAACACTAATTTCGGACAGTAGTTCTGAGGTGCATTTCCTCTTAAATACTGGAAACTGATGACCTGACGAGTCGACACGACTGTTTTCAATGAACATTTTGTTCAAAAGATCAACTTTCTGATAATCGTCCACAGCAATTTCATCCTCTCCTGACGAAGTTGTTCGCTTAAGGGGTGGGATTTGCGATTCTGATGTAAAATTATTCATAAACTGTTTCACTGTATGCCAGAACTGTTTAGGTTCTCGATTAACAGACAAAGATTCGTCTATTTTATCGAAAAATTTCTGTTTAGCATATTTTTTCATATTATTCACTTTGTTTCTTGATGATTTATATTTTTGCCAAATTTGTATATTATTAGATTTTAAGGCGTCTTTACGAAAACGATCTCTCCTTCGAATTTCACTCCTAATTGCACTGTCAAACCAGGGTTTATCATTTGTACGGACAACAATTCTTTTGCAGGGGATGCACAATTCCGCTTGATGCAACAATGTGGATACGAAATTTCTAACTGAGATATTAATGTCGTCTGGCTTTGTAATGAGGTCTTCCCAACATTGCTCGGCGATTAGTGAATTCAGTCTTTCTGTATCGGCTCTATTATAATTCCACACTGTTCTCGTGGAAGATTGTGTTTTGTACAGGGGAAAACCCACGTGTACATATGTTGCTTTGTGATCTGATACCGTTAGTTCTAAGGTTCCTGCATGTACAACATTAACCGTGTCACTAACAATAATGGGGTCAATGAGGGAGCTGGTTAGGTAAGTTGTCCTTGTTGCTTCATTTATCACATTGTGAAAATTGAATTTCGTTATGATTGATTGCAGTGGACCGGTCGCCTGAAACAAATCACAGTTTAAATCACCCAAAATAATTATACGTGTGTTTAACGATAAAGCTAACTCCACGGAATCCTCAAGTTGTGCCCAATAATCAGAAGCGCAGCGTCTTTCAGACCTGTACGTTACACAAAGGAGAAACTTTTCCTTAATTCCTACTTCAAACCATAAAATATCATCTTGAAACTCCAAAGTTTCTTTTCGTACAAAATAAATTTGATTTGAGAAATAAACTGCTACCCCACCACCGTACTGATCACGATTTCGACGCGAAGGACTTGTAAAGCCCGGAATAAGTATATCATTTTAATCAAAGTCATCCTCAATATGAGTTTCCGTAAAACAAAGGATATCGAAGTCGTCCAAATCATCATGAAGTTTATCTAATTTATGTCTAATACTGTTTATATTATAATGCATAATTGAGAGTGACTCCAAACTGTCACCAGATGGTCCAGGATTCGACTCGATATCGCCACAAACAACAAGCGCCAGGAACAGTACCAGGAGTACAATAGAGGAGTGCCTAGGAACGATAGCATCTGGTCTCAATGATGTATAACTGTTTATTGTAACAATACGCCTGAAATTACAACCACTCAGCAAACCAAGTCTAGCATTATACCCGCCGACTGCTCTACGGTATTGCTCAAGATCAATCCCCATGGCTACACATACAAAAATAAGCTTTTAAATTAGTTTGAGCAGCGAACGAGTACGCGGTAGAGCTTGCATTCCTGGACCAAACCACAGAGTTTAGTGTTGGTATATACTGCCGGGTGGTTTCGTACCTTGTTTGACCACGACGAAGTCACCCGAGAAAGGTAACAGGTAACATTCCGATCTTATTTTCACTTTGAAAATAAGTTGGTCATTCTAAACGGCTTGATCGATTGTTTTCTCTCAATCTCAAGTCAAAGTTAGGTCCTATAGCTTTCTGTTTAGTTTTCATGTTCGGTTCCCTCAGTAATTTCTCATCGTATTTTTGTTACAGTTGAGAGCTAAATTCGCGGTAAATTTAAGGCTTAGGTAAAACATAAATTCAGTGTAAATTCACGTCTTGTCGAAAGTTAAGGTAGGGGTGACTCTAATTTTGTTTTAGAGAAAAAGTTAAGGTTAATGTGAATCAAAATATTTAACTTGTCGAAATCTAGGGTGGGTGTACAAAAAGGCATCCTTCGCCGGTTTGGTCAACTAATCATTCATTAATCATTCATCTACAATCATAAATTGTGAAATTGAGTTGTCTTTGATCCACATGTATGGGTTTAGGGAATTTGCCAATCCCAGATCCGTCACACAGGTAACTTTTTTTTCGCGAATTTGAAGAACGTTATTTATATACACTTTACACCAGGAAATGACAGACTCTGTAAAACTCCCAATCGCTATGTTACCCAGCTTCGGAACGCGATTCTGAAACATAGGTAGCGTAGCGATCAGATGTTGTACAAAGACCAGAAATGTCGGTCAGTGTGATGATTGAAAAACTTAACTTCCGTAATATAATACTAAATGGTGTCACTTATGTGCAAAGCACTCTATAGTGTATCCCCGCATTTGCATCCTTGACTTTGTATGAATGCTTGATACAAAGAAGAAATGTATTATATGACACACTAAAATCATATTGAGTGGCACAGGTGACACAGCTTCGTGCGCACCTACAGACTCCACTGCAACATTTGGGCATGGTTTTAGCGTTTCGAATTACATACATGTACCCTGGGAGCCTTTCGTCGGAAACGGTCTAAGAAAACATGAAAGTGGCAACGGTGGCACCCCAAAAATCCGAAACCTTCGTGCACATCTACAGACCCTACTGCAACTTTTGAGCATAGTTTTAGCATTTCAAATTACATACTCTGGGAGCTTTTCGCCGGAAATGATCTAAGAAAACACGAAAGAAAAACGGTGGCACCGCCACGTGGCATCTGAAAAATCTGAAACCTTTGTACGCATCTACAGACCTTACTGCAACATTTGAGCATGTGTTAAGCATTTCGAATTACTTACCCTAGGAGCCTTTCGCTGGAAACGGTCTAAGAAAACACAAAAGTGGCAACGGTGACACAGCCACTTAGCACCCAAAAAATCCAAAACCTTCCTACGCATTTACAGACTCTACTGCAACATCTCAGCATGGTTTTAGCGTTTCGAATTACATACTCTAGGAGACTTTCGCCGGAAACGGTCTAAGAAAACACGAAAGTGGCAATGGTGGCACAGCCACGTAGCACCTGAACAATCCGAAGTCTTTGTGCACATCTACAGACCCTACTGCAACATTTGAGCATGGTTTTACCATTTTGAAATACATACTGCAGGAGCCTTTCGCCGGAAATGGTCTAAGAGAACATGAAAGAGGCAACGGTAGCACAGCCACGTGGCACCCCAAAAATCCAAAACCTTCGTGCGCATCTACAGACCCTACTGCAACATTTGAGCATGGTTTTAGGATTTCGAATTACATACCCTAGGAGCCTTTCACCGGAAACGGTCTAAGAAAATGTGAAAGTGGCAACAGCACAGCCACTTGGCAGCTGAAAAATCTGAAACCTTCGTGCACATCTACAGACCCCACTGAAACATTTGAGCATGGTTTTAGCGTTTCGAATTACATACCCTAGGAGCCTTTAGCCGGAAACGGTCTAAGAAAACACAAAAGTGGCAACGGTGGCACAGCCACGTGGCACCTGAAAAATCCGAAACCTTCGTGCGCATCTACAGACCCCACTGCAACATTTGAGCATGGTTTTAGCGTTTCGAATTACATACCCTTGGAGCCTTTCGCCGGAAACGGTCTAAGAAAACACAAAAGTGTCAATGGTGGCACAGCCACGTGGCACCTGAAAAATCGGAAACCTTCGTGCACATCTACAGACCCTACTGCAACATTTGAGCATGGTTTTAGCATTTCGAATTACACACCCTTGCAGCCTTTCGCCGGAAACGGTCTAAGAAAACACGAAAGTGGCAATGGTGTCGCAGCCAGGTGGCAGCTGAAAAATCCGAAATCTCCGTGCGCATCTACAGACCCCACTGCAACATTTGAGCATGGTTTTAGCATTTCGAATTACATACTCCAGGAGCCTTTCGCCGGAAACGGTCTAAGAAAACACAAAAGTGGCAACGGTGGCACAGCCACGTGGCACCTGAAAAATCCAAAACCTTCGTGCGCATCTACAGACCCCACTGCAACATTTGAGCATGGTTTTAGCGTTTCGAATTACATACCCTAGGAGCCTTTCGACGGAAACGGTCTAAGAAAACACGAAAGTGGCAATGGTGGCGCAGCCACATGGCAGCTGAAAAATCCAAAACCTTCGTGCGCATCTACAGACCCCACTGCAACATTTGAGCATGGTTTTAGCATTTCGAATTACATACCCTAGGAGCCTTTCGCCGGAAACGGTCTAAGAAAACACAAAAGCGGCAACGGTGGCACAGCCACGTGGCACCTGAAAAATCTGAAACCTTTGTGCGCATCTACAGACCCCACTGCAACATTTGAGCATGGTTTTAGCATTTCGAATTACATACCCTAGGAGCCTTTCGCCGGAAACGGTCTAAAAAAACACAAAAGTGGCAACGGTGGCACAGCCACGTGGCACCTGAAAAATCCGAAACCTTTGTGCGCATCTACAGACCCTACTGCAACATTTGAGCATGGTTTTAGCATTTCGAATTACATACCCTAGGAGCCTTTTGCCGCAAACAGGCTAAGAAAACACAAAAGTGGCAATGGTGGCACAGCCACGTGGCACCTGAAAAATCGGAATCCTTTGTGCACATCTACAGACCCTACTGCAACATTTGAGCATGGTTTTAGCGTTTCGAATTACATACCATAGGAGCCTTTCGCCGGAAACGGTCTAAGAAAACACGAAAGTGGCAATGGTGGCGCAGGCAGGTGGCAGCTGAAAAATCCGAAACCTTCGTGCACATCTACAGACCCCACTGCAACATTTGAGCATGGTTTTAGCGTTTCGAATTACATACCCTAGGAGCCTATCGCCGGAAACGGTCTAAGAAAACACAAAAGTGGCAACGGTGGCACAGCCACGTGGCACCTGAAAAATCCGAAACCTTTGTGCGCATCTACAGACCCCACTGCAACATTTGAGCATGGTTTTAGCGTTTCGAATTACATACCCTAGGAGCCTTTAGCCGGAAACGGTCTAAGAAAACACAAAAGTGGCAACGGTGGCACAGCCACGTGGCACCTGAAAAATCCGAAACCTTCGTGCGCATCTACAGACCCCACTGCAACATTTGAGCATGGTTTTAGCGTTTCGAATTACATACCCTTGGAGCCTTTCGCCGGAAACGGTCTAAGAAAACACAAAAGTGGCAACGGTGGCACAGCCACGTGGCACCTGAAAAATCGGAAACCTTCGTGCACATCTACAGACCCTACTGCAACATTTGAGCATGGTTTTAGCATTTCGAATTACACACCCTTGCAGCCTTTCGCCGGAAACGGTCTAAGAAAACACGAAAGTGGCAATGGTGTCGCAGCCAGGTGGCAGCTGAAAAATCCGAAATCTCCGTGCGCATCTACAGACCCCACTGCAACATTTGAGCATGGTTTTAGCATTTCGAATTACATACTCCAGTAGCCTTTCGCCGGAAACGGTCTAAGAAAACACAAAAGTGGCAACGGTGGCACAGCCACGTGGCACCTGAAAAATCCAAAACCTTCGTGCGCATCTACAGACCCCACTGCAACATTTGAGCATGGTTTTAGCGTTTCGAATTACATACCCTAGGAGCCTTTCGACGGAAACGGTCTAAGAGAACACGAAAGTGGCAATGGTGGCGCAGCCACATGGCAGCTGAAAAATCCAAAACCTTCGTGCGCATCTACAGACCCCACTGCAACATTTGAGCATGGTTTTAGCATTTCGAATTACATACCCTAGGAGCCTTTCGTCGGAAACGGTCTAAGAAAACACAAAAGCGGCAACGGTGGCACAGCCACGTGGCACCTGAAAAATCTGAAACCTTTGTGCGCATCTACAGACCCCACTGCAACATTTGAGCATGGTTTTAGCATTTCGAATTACATACCCTAGGAGCCTTTCGCCGGAAACGGTCTAAAAAAACACAAAAGTGGCAACGGTGGCACAGCCACGTGGCACCTGAAAAATCCGAAACCTTTGTGCGCATCTACAGACCCTACTGCAACATTTGAGCATGGTTTTAGCATTTCGAATTACATACCCTAGGAGCCTTTTGCCGCAAACAGGCTAAGAAAACACAAAAGTGGCAATGGTGGCACAGCCACGTGGCACCTGAAAAATCGGAATCCTTTGTGCACATCTACAGACCCTACTGCAACATTTGAGCATGGTTTTAGCGTTTCGAATTACATACCATAGGAGCCTTTCGCCGGAAACGGTCTAAGAAAACACGAAAGTGGCAATGGTGGCGCAGGCAGGTGGCAGCTGAAAAATCCGAAACCTTCGTGCACATCTACAGACCCCACTGCAACATTTGAGCATGGTTTTAGCGTTTCGAATTACATACCCTAGGAGCCTATCGCCGGAAACGGTCTAAGAAAACACAAAAGTGGCAACGGTGGCACAGCCACGTGGCACCTGAAAAATCCGAAACCTTTGTGCGCATCTACAGACCCCACTGCAACATTTGAGCATGGTTTTAGCGTTTCGAATTACATACCCTAGGAGTAGGAGCCTTTCGCCGGAAACGGTCTAAGAAAACACAAAAGTGGCAATGGTGGCACAGCCACGTGGCACCTGAAAAATCTGAAACCTTCGTGCACATCTACAGACCCTACTGCAACACTTGAGCATGGTTTTAGCGTTTCGAATTACATACCCTAGGAGCCTTTTGCCGGAAACGGTCTAAGAAAACACGAAAGTGGCTACGGTGGCACAGCCACGTGGCACCCGAAAAATCCGAAACCTTCGTGCGCATCTTTAGACCCAACTGCAACATCTGAGCATGGATTTAGCATTTCGAATTACATATCCTACGAGCCTTTTGCCGGAAACGGTCTAAGAAAACACAAAAGTGGCTACGGTGGCACAGCCACGTGGCACCCGAAAAATCCGAAACCTTCCTACATATCTACAGATCATTTAGCAACACCCTAGTGTAATTTTAGAACTCCGAATTACATAGGTTGGGACTATTCAGCAAACAAGTGAAAAAATAACGCATTTTTTAAGTGGCTCTACAGAAGTCACCTGGTGGCACAAACATTTAAAAGTTGTATTTTTGGGATGCACGGACCCTATCGAACAACTGTAGAAAGTTACAGCGTTTCGAATTACAAAACCGGACGTACGGAAGTACGGACGTACGGACGTACGGCCGTACGGACGTACGGACGGAGATCATGACAATATCCCCGCATTTTTTAAAATGCGGGGATAACAAGTAACCGTCATAATTATCCCCGCATTTTTGAAAAAACGGGGATATTGTGGTGATTCTCCGTCCGTCCCGTCCGTTTGTCCAAACTTCATATCACCAAGAGTATGTGATTCGAAACATTTAAACTATGCTGAGGTGTTCAGGTAGCACCTGTAGATGTGCATGAAGGTTTCTGAATTTTGATTCGGCCTCGTGTCGCGCCTGTAGCGCCACTTTTGTTGTTTTTGTTAGAAAATCAGCTTACACTGGAAGGCTCCTAGGGGTTTAATTAATTAATTGATATGTTCCATTTGGGTCTCTAGATGTGCATAAAGGTTTTGGATTTTTGATTTGGCCCCGTGGGACACCCGTAGCGCCATTTTTGTCATTAGAGAATCGGTTTGTGGCAAAAGGCTCCGAGGGCTTTTAATTCGAAACGTTGAAAGTGTGTTAATATGTTCCAGTAGGGTCTATAGGTGTTCATAAAAGTTTTGGATTTTTGATTCGGCCCCGTGGGGCACCCGTAGCGCCACTCTTGTCGTTAGAGAATCGGTTTGTGGCCAAAGGCTCCTGGGGGTTTTAATTCGAAACGTTGAAAGTGTGTTAATATGTTCCAGTAGGGTCTCTAGATGTGCATAAAGGTTTTTGATTTTTGATTTTGCCTCATGGGGCACCCGTAGCGCCACTTTTGTCGTTAGAGAATGGGTTTGTGGCAAAAGGCGCCGAGGTGTTTTAATTTTAAATGTTGAAAGTGTGTTAATATGTTCCAGTAGGGTCTCTAGATGTGATTAAAGGTTTTGGATGTTTGATTCGACCCCGTGTGGCACCCGTAGCGCCACTTATGTCGTTACAGAATCAGTTTCCAGAGGAAGGCTCCTGGGGGGTTTCAATTCGTAAAGTTGAAAGTGTGTTAAACAGTATGTTCCAGTGGGGTCTATGGATGTGGATAAAGGTTTTAGTTTTTTTGATTCGGCCCCATGGGGCGCGTATATTGCCACGTTTGTCGGTAGAGAATCTGTTTGTGGCGAAAAGCTTCTAGGGGTTTTAATTCGAATTGTTGAAAGTGTGTTCATATGTCCACGTATGGTCTCTAGATGAGCATAAAGTTTCAGATTTTTGATTCGGACCTATGTGGCGCCCATCGCGCCACTTTTGTCATTAGTGAATCGGTTTCCGGTAAAAGACTCCTACGGGTTTTATTTCGAAATGTTGAAAGTGTGTTCACTGTTCATACGTTCCAGTAGAGTCTCTAGATGTGCATAGAGGTTTCAGATTTTTGATTCGGCCCAATGTGGCGCCCATCGCGCCACTTTTGTCATTAGTGAATCGGTTTCCAGTAAAAGGCTCCTTCGGGTTTTAATTCGAAATGTTGAAAGTGTGTTCACTGTTTATATGTTCCAGTAGAGTCTCTAGATGTGCATAAAGGTTTCAGATTTTTGATTCGGCCCCGTGGGTCACCCATAGCGCCACTTTTTGTCATTAGAGAATCAGTTTCCGGCAAAAGGCTCCTATGGGTTTTAAATCAAAACGCTTAAAGTGTGTTCATATGTCCAGCTAGGGTCTCTAGATGTGCATAAAAGGTTTTGAGTTTTTTATCCGGCCCCATATGGCTCCCGTCGTGCCACTTTTGTCGTTAGACAATCGGTTTGTGGCAAAAGACTCCTAGGGGTTTTAATTTGAAATGTTGAAAGTGTGTTCATATGTTCAGGTAGGGTCTCTAGATATTCAAAAAAGGTTAAGATTTTTGATTCGGCACCATGTGGCACCCATAGCGACACATTTGTCATTAGAGAATCAGTTTCCCGCGAAAGGTTCCTAGGAGGGTTAATTCAAAACTTTGAAAGTGTGTTCATATGTATGTACAGGTAGGGTCTATAGATGTGCATAAAGGTTTCAAATTTTATGTAATGTAATACCTTTTCATCTCTGTCGGTATCAAACATTAACCAATAATCAAGAATGCAAATAAGGGGATATACTATAGTGTGCTTTGCACACGAATGACACTATCTAGATTATTCATTTATGAGCATGTCCAAAATCTCCAAATTCTGTCCTAAGTTCATAGCAATGAGCTTAAGATAAAACTGTCAATCATGAAATCCCGCTGTTCGTCAGGAAAAGTAAAACAATAATTTCAAAATCGTGGGTCATCATTAAACTGACCTATGATTTTGACTGTATATACATGTACTTATATTTATGATACAAATTGCCAACAATGATGATGATGATAATGAAATAAAAAACACGTTTCTAGCTATTGTTTTTAAATTTCGAATCAAACGTCAGCTCATCTCGAAAGTCAAACAGGCCCATCACCAAGTGGCTACAGTCAAGTTAATTGAATAATGATGCACCTAAAAATTCTAACTTGGTCTGTGGAGAGGTAAGAACGATTTTGTAAGTCTTCCTGCCCAAGGTTTCAGCATGTTCTCTGTCCTTGATTTTAAGTTTACTTCAATATCTCTTTTTACTTTCGCACCTTGAGAAATCGGGTTGATTGGTGTTACCCGCTTGATAAATTTTGTAGGCCTTAGCCTGAAAGGAAAATGGTACTTTTTAGAAGTTACTCTGTCCAAGTGGATTTTGAAGGATTGAATATTTACGTACACACACGCGTGTTTAAAATTCCTCAGCCGAAATGAGGTCCAATTAAAACAAAAACAGAAGATTTTCAGAACACTGTTCCTAGCAGTTAAGTCAGGCAAAGAATTTGGAATGACGCATAGCGATCGTCTGCCTTTTTTATTTTATTTTTTATTACACCCCTATTTTGGGTACTTCCCCTTCACCAACAATCATGAAATTTGGCACACTTATTGCCCGATATCGAGAATAGAAAGCTATCGTTTTACTTTTGGGAATTTCCACATTTATCCAAAACAATTCACGCGTTTTTCTTGATCTCTTGATATCGAGGCCTGTATCACCCCCCTCTCCCCATTTCAACTTTTGTCAATCTCGTCTCTGACAAAAAATATATTTAAAAATGAGCTACCGACCTGGGAAATTATCATTCAACGATTATGGCCGACTTTTTAGGTCACCTTTTCACACGAACGTCACAAAAAATTATTTTCGTCCGATTTTCCTGAAAACTTTAGTATGTTGTAGAGCTAAAATGGTGTTTCCCATCTCCATCCATTTGGTGACAGGCCTACACCCCCAAACTACATAACACACTACTATAATAATATTACACACCGACAGAGAAATAGGTGGAGTTGTGTTGTGACTTGTGTGCAGTTTCATTCAACTGTCGGAAAATTGCAAACGCTATGACGTCATCGGCGATCGATGTCGAGAAAGGTCAAATTTAAATTTCACCGCATAAAGTTGAAATCAAGGGAACTGTTAGTACTCGTCGTCCCGATTAACCCTTTACCCAACGTAACGACCAAAACCGGCCAGCGCTATTCTCAAAAAACGTCAATTAATTTTCATTAATTTTTTCATTTTTTGTCTCAAAAATATAGGTTATGACCCCTCGTTGGAACGATCTCGTTGAGCTCGTTCCAATGATGGGTCATAACCTGTGTTTTTGAGACAAAAAATGAAAAAAAAATAGTTATTCAAGATTTTTTTTTTGTAATTGTCGTCTGCCTTTCATATAAGGTAAAGGGTTAACAAATTGAAAAAAAGTTTTGAAAATCACATTTCAACTTCCGGCGATATGACGTCAATGCCGACAGATGTTACCCACCCTGCTTAGTGACAGCCCTAGCCCCCAAACTACACTACACAACATTCCGCTAATATCATAATCGGCAAGAGGAATACCTGAAGTGATGTTGTGTGCAGTTTTATGCAAACTGTCGGAAAATTGTTAACGCTGCGACGTTATTTCCGATCGAACGTCAGAAAACGTCAAAATTAAATTTCACTGCACAAAGTTGAAATCAAGGGAACGTTTAGTATTCGTTGTCCGATTAACAAGTTGAACATATTTTTAAATCCGACTTCACTGTCCAGAGATCTGACGTCAATACCGCCACGCGTTGCCGTTCCCACCCAGTGACCGCTCTACCCTCGAAAACTTCATAATATTGAATTATAATACTACCAATAGTTGAGGATAAGCTATGTGTAGTTTCATCCAAATGTCAGAAAATTGATAACGCTTGGACGTTATTTGCGATCAAACGTCGAAAAACGTTAATGGTTAATTTCACTGCAAAATCTATACTTCTTTTCCTTGCACCTGACTTTTAGAGTGCTTCCCATTAACACAGGCCCCTGAAATTTGGCACACCTGTTGACGGATAGCCATCTTACAAACGCTTAGTCCCCCTGTTTTGAATTTTCACCTTTATCCAAAGCAGTACTCGATTAACCTCTTTTTATTCAACCTTTAATGTCGATACCTGTGTTTTGGATTTTCCCATTAACGTCATTTTCAACGTTGTAACGTCATTTCATGTTTTTCTTACCCCTCCCATCTGTCGACTACGGTGGCTGATTTAGGACACTCAAATATTTATTTTTATCTCGTTATAACGAGATACGATCTCGTTATAACGAGAAAACATCTCGTTATAACGAGAAAATATCTCGTTATAACGAGAAAAGATCTCGTTATAACGAGAGAAAGTATCTCGTTATAACGAGAAAAGATCTCGTTATAACGAGAAAACATCTCGTTATAACGAGAAAACATCTCGTTATAACGAGAAAGTATCTCGTTATAACGAGAAAAGATCTCGTTATAACGAAAAAGTATCTCGTTATAACGAGAAAAGATCTCGTTATAACGAGAAAACATCTCGTTATAACGAGATATTATCTCGTTATAACGAGAAAACATCTCGTTATAACGAGAAAATATCTCGTTATAACGAGAAAGTATCTCGTTATAACGAGAAAAGATCTCGTTATAACGAGAAAGTATCTCGTTATAAAGAGAAAACATCTCGTTATAACGAGAAAACATCTCGTTATCTCGAGATAAAATCACGTGACACTGATGACATGAAACATATAGCCCCCACCACCAAAACAGTTTATATATCTCGCGGGTGTTTTTAATATTCTGGATGTAATACATGGGAAAAACACCTACCCACCCCCCACCCCCAAGCATCCCAACCATGCCCGTGAAATACCGCTCCTCTCTCTCGCACATGTTGTCAACGATAATTACGATAAGCTCATATAACTCTCATACCAATAAACACAGAAAATGAGATGGAATTCACACAAACAAATGAAACAACTATAGCGTAATAAACTCGCTGCCGCCCCTCTCCCACACCGTATGTGGAACATTTTTTCGACACACGGCACTGAAAACACGAGTATAGCCTCAGCCCCAAAACAGTGTACATATCTTACGCGTGTGTTTAATACTGTGGATGTAATAAACGGGAAACACTCCTACCCCTCTCCTTCCCAAAGCATCCCACCAATGCCCGCGAAATACCTCCCCTCCCCATCGCACATGTTGTAAAAGATAATTACGACAAGTGTATTTAACGCTCATACTAATAGAACAAGGACAGGGACGTGAGAAGGCAAAAATATTGGGAAAGGGGTATCAAGGCGGAGATCCATGCAAAAGGGGCGCCCATTGTACTGACAGTAGCATGATTCGAGTCGCGCAGTGGCGAGGCGGGGGAGAGCACCAGATGTGGTATCCCCTTTTCGTTGGCGGGGTCCGAGGGCCCTCCCTGGGAAAATTTTGAAAAAATATGAGGGCCAAAACTCGCGTTATCAGTGATTATGAGGCCGCTGTGACACTACCAATTCGAATTCTCTGCTCGTTTCGTAATTAGGCGCGCTTCTGAATTTATCCGCGTGGTTAACTTTCTTCGTTTGTGTTTTGTTTTGGACTGACTTCAAACATCTCCACGAGTTTAATCGGGACCATTGGTTAATAATTTGTTTCATTGAAGAGGTGGGGTGGGGGTGGTAAATACCCCTTACCGCCCCCCTTACTCGATTTTAACGCCACTGAGAAAGGATGAAAAACAGAAAATAAGATGGAATTTTCACAGGCAAATTAAACAACTATAGCCTTATAAACTTACTGCCCCCTCCCCCCCCCCCCCCACCACCACACACAAGGAGAGATTTATTTATTATCGACGCTTTCAACAGCCAGGGGCATGTCATGTAGGGTAGTTCCCTTGGCGGAGGAAGAACCGGAGACAACCACTGAGCAGCGGCGAGCAATCATCAAGTTCTCCAACATACTAACCCGACAGAATTAGAGTTAGAGCGGTTGAAGGCACGTGCACCATCGACGTGCAGTACGCCCTAGCACATAATGCCACCGTGACCCCACGTCAGGCCACGTGTACAATTGGGATTAAGTGTCTTGCCTAAAGACACAACGCGGGTCAGAATCGAACCGTCGATCTCTATGTTTCAAGCTCGATACTCTAACAAATGAGCTACCGCACTCTCATAATTATATAGTAGGTAGCTGTACATGTTTGTCGTGGGAACACATTATGGCGTCATTAACCTTTTACCAAACGCAAGTTGAAGACAACAGTGGGCCCACAATTATTTTTACACAAAAAATAAATGAAATTCATTTTTTTCTTCCAAACTAAACGGCTTATGACACTCATTTGAACGAGCTCGTCGAGCTCTTTTCGATGCGATATCATAAACTATGGTTTGGGAGAAGAAATTATGAACATAAATTTTGAGTGGCGAATTTTGTATATTACACGGACGGTTTGTGTCGCTGCTGTGGGTAAAAGGCTTATCATGATTAGGCCAATATATACGGTATACCGATAACTTGTGCACTTCTTAGAAATAGAATTAAATGGTGTGAATAATATAACAATAATGCAATGCATGAATACTGAAGCTCCAGAAAATTGTTTTTTACTGTGCAGAGCTAGGATCCCAAATTGTGTGTGTGTTGGGGGGGGGGGGGGCAGTAATATAGCGAGGGTCGAGAACGACATACCACGGGCATGTCTCGAGGTTTGAGGCAGGGGACGGAGAGTTTGGGAGGTACGCCCTCCCATTGGTGGGGTCCGGGTGGGGATTTTTTTCAGATTATAAAGCTCTGGGGCCCATTCTGGACATCTTGAGAGAAGGGAGGTTTGGGAATTATAAGTGGCAGTTTGATTTTTGTGGGGGTGGGGTGGGGGTCAATGTTATTGGATGGGGTGTCCCCCCTCCCCCCCTCCCCTTGCCGCTTCAGAACTAAGTTTTTCAATAAAATTCTCATTTTGTTCACTGATAGATTGAGCTGAACATGGAATATGAAGCATGACGACTATAGTCATCACTGGTATAGGGAATTTATTTAATTATTTATTGGTGCTTAAAGTAACTTTTGTGAAGCTATATACTGTCGTCTTCAACTTGCGTTAGAACTCTATATATAACTCAAATTCTGCCGGGTTAGTACGTTGGAGAGTTCGACGATTGCTCGCCGCTGCTCAGTGGTTCTCTCCGATTTTTCGGTTCTTCCTCCACCCGTAGAACTATATTACACGACATGACCCTGGCTGCTGAAAGAGTCGTCAAATTCCAATAAATAAATAAATAAATAAATAAATAAATAAATAAATAAATAAATAAATAAATAAATAAATAAATAAATAAATCTCTCCTTGTGTGTGGAGGGAAGAGTGTGGGGGGGGGGGTGTGGCAGTAAGTTTATTACGCTTTTGTTGTTTAATTTGTCTGTGTGAATTCCATCTCATTTTTCTGTTTTCCATCCTTTCTCAGTGGCGTTAAACCGGGGGTGGGGGGATGTAAGGGGGATATTTACCACCCCCCCCCCCAAAAAAAAAAAAAAATCAAAAAATTATTAACCCATGGTCCCGATTAAACTCGTGGAGATGTTTGAAGTCAGTCCAAAACAAAACACAAACGAAGAGGTTGACCAAACGGATAAATTCAGAAGCTAGCCTATTTGCGAAACGAGCAGAGAATTCGAATTGGTAGTGTCACAGCGGCCTCAGAATCACTGAGAACGCGAGTTTTGGCCCTCATATTTTTCAAAATTTTCCCAGGGAAGGGCCCTCGGACCCCGCCAACGAGAAGGGGATACCACATCTGGTGCTCTCCCCCGCCTCGCCACTGCGCGACTCGAATCATGCTACTGTCGGTACAATGGCCGCCCCTTTTGCATGGATCTCCGCCTTGATACCCCTCTCCCAATATTTTTGCCTTCTCACGTCCCTGTCCTTGTTCTATTAGTATGAGCGTTAAATACACTTGTCGTAATTATCTTTTACAACATGTGCGAGGGGGAGGGGAGGTATTTCGCGGGCATTGGTGGGATGCTTTGGGAAGGAGAGGGGTAGGAGTGTTTCCCGTTTATTACATCCACAGTATTAAACACACGCGTAAGATATGTACACTGTTTTGGGGCTGAGGCTATACTCGTGTTTTCAGTGCCGTGTGTCGAAAAAATGTTCCACATACGGTGTGGGAGAGGGGCGGTAGCGAGTTTATTACGCTATAGTTGTTTCATTTGTTTGTGTGAATTCCATCTCATTTTCTGTGTTTATTGGTATGAGAGTTATATGAGCTTATCGTAATTATCGTTGACAACATGTGCGAGGGAGAGGAGCGGTATTTCACGGGCATGGTTGGATGCTTGGGGGTGGGGGTGGGTAGGTGTTTTTCCCATGTATTACATCCAGAATATTGAAAACACCCGCGAGATATATAAACTGTTTTGGTGGTGGGGGCTATATGTTTCATGTCATCAGAGTCACGTGATTTTATCTCGAGATAACGAGATGTTTTCTCGTTATAACGAGATCTTTTCTCGTTATAACGAGATTTTTTCTCGTTATAACGAGATACTATCTCGTTATAACGAGATGTTTTCTCGTTATAACGAGATGTTTTCTCGTTATAACGAGATGTTTTCTCGTTATAACGAGATCGTTTCTCGTTATAACGAGATCGTATCTCGTTATAACGAGATAAAAATAAATGTTTGAGTGTCCTAAATTAGCCACCGTAGTCGACAACCCCAACTCAAAATTACATAATATAGCTCAATAATAACATTACACACATAACACACAGCAAGATGAATAGTCAACGCTATGTTTTGTGCGGTTTCATCGACACTGTCGGAAATTGTTAACGCTGTGACGTTATTGGCGATGGAAGTCGGGAAACGTCAAAATTAAATTTCACTGCATAAGATTAACAAGAGGAAAGTTTTTTGAAAATCACACTTCAATTTCCGGAGATATTACGTCATTTCCGACAGGTGTTATCCTGGCCCATTTGATGACAGCCCTAGCCCCCAAACTACATCACATAGCACCATAATAATATCACAGTCGGTAAGAGAAATAGCTGAAGGCAAGTTGTGCGCAGTTTCATCTAAACTGTCAGAAAATTGTTAACGCTATGCCGTTATTGGAGATCGAAGTCGGATGTGAGTCATGTGACGTCATAGGGGGTCATAAGGCCCAAAGTTAAAATATGTCCTTTTTTTAATTTTCGAATGTTATCCACCTCCAAAATTAAGAGATGGGTATTTTTTTTCGTATATCGCGATTTTTCAACATTTCAAGAATGTTTAGCAAGGCTTTTATTGCATTAAAAAAGTGTCATCTTGACAGGGACTCACTCGGTGATGGGCGTGTTTCGTTGGATGACTTCTGGAAATAACCTTGCGATTTCAAAATAATCTAGTTATTATTGTTGTTATGAGTTGGTTGTTGAGCGCGTGTGATCCACAACTCATAGCCACAACAGTAAGAAAAATTAAATTTGTTATTGTTCGATAATCGTTGTTAATTCCGCTACAATTTAGGACTCCCTTTGAGGCCCTATGACATATGCTACAGACCCCACAAGAGCTTAATCTGGCCCTACAGGGATAATGTATATATGCTACTGTTTTCAGAAAAAGTATTATATCTATACAGTAAAGAGATACCTTGTTTTTTAAGGATGAGGGAGAGGGCGGGGCAGGAAAAGTGGGACCGATGGCGTACATAACTTTTCCCGATGGTGGGCTGAACCACACAATTTCACACATAAATCAGCAATGCACTAGTGACAGGCAACGGCACATTGGATCCTTAATGTCTGTCGAAAATGTACAGTATTAACCCATATTATGTGAGGATGCATTTCCTTACATGAAGTTGAGAGAGAGAGAGAGAGAGAGAGAGAGAGAGTTTCAAGGACCAATTTTTCGCTCACCTGAGGGAGACAATGTAATCAGGGGCCGGTCATCACACGAAGCAGTTGTCGCGAACTTTACCATATCAATTCTCCTAAAAAAAACAACTGGACGGAATTGAACCAAATTTGCATGTTCCTTATCATAATTATGTCAAATTAAATGTGTTCACACACGAATTTATTTATTGGGGTATAAGGTCACATATTTATGCACATTGGCTAATCGCGACCGTGACAGTTTTACGGGTGGAGGAAGCCGGGGTACCCGGAGAGAACCACCGAGCATCGACGAGCAAGTCCGCTTCTCAACATTCTAACTCTGTTCAAGCTCCGCTCAAACAGGGTTACAGTAGTTGAAGACATGTGCACCATCGATGTGCAGTACGTCTTAATACACGGAGTCATCGTGCCCCCGTGTAGGCAACCGGGATATTGCATTGCCCAAGGACACAACACGGGTCGTCTCGGGCGGGGATCGAACTCGTGACCTCTAGCATAGAAGTCCAACCAAGCCAGAAAATAAGCAGACTGTCATCTGCAATATAGGGTCCCCAGAGGGTGAATTTAGTGATGCTACCCTGCATAGCAGGGTAGCATCACTACATTCACCATCTGTGAACCTCAGTCTGAATCAGGATCTGAAAACTAAACAGAAAGAGGTACCCAGAGGATAAATTGGCCCACTGTATGGGATAGTGTCATCTTAATCCACAGCTACCTAATATTTCTTTTGTTCTCTGTCATGAAAACAAGCCCTATAAAATTACACCAAGTACGGTTTTGATGAGAACAGCTCAGTAAAACAGTACCAATATCTGGATACTGGGACGGCTTTGAAACAGTCCCAATAACAAGACATTTGTACGATTGCCACGGTACTGTAATCATAACCATTCAAAAGTAAAGATGCTTTAAAGGAGGCGTGAAAAACTTTCTAACACATGAATTATCGACAAGCTTTTCTCGACAGAGCTACTGAATTGAGTGTGCATCGTGTCCAAATTATAATGTACTTTTTAATTTTTTGTTGCTTTAAATAACCAACAGCCCTGGTAACCTAAAAAGGACTCCTGTGGAAACCTTGGAAGTGAAGCAGTGCTTGTTTGCTGTGGTAAACAAGTTCAATTTTACTGGTAAAATAGGACCTGGTCACCAGGGCCCGGGGTAGAAGTCCCCTAAAATGGGCAGCATGGCTGTAAACGATTGGCTAAACTTGACTTTACACCTTTTTTGCGGTCACAATTAGCCATAGCTGCAGAAAGGTGACCTTAAACACCAGTAAATAAATAAGTAACCTAAAAAAACGCCCTTTTTCAAATATTAAGACGGCAATCAGGCACCACCACCCGCCACCCCTGAGGGAAAGCGAACCTCTTCTTCAGATAAAAAAAAAGAATTATTCTTCCAAATGCTTTAAAAATGAACGATTATTAAATTTATCTGCCGCACTTTCGATGAGGGATTGAATAAGTGTTCCACCCTTGAGCTGAGACATTATATTAGCGGGAGAACAAATTACGTCATGATGTGAGTTCACTTCGAAGCCACAGATCTGTTCACAATATCTGAACTCCTGGTGCGTGTCATAACTTCAATAGACTTTCTAGCAAGCAAACAATGGGCTATGCCCATTTTGTTTTTCGGGGGTAGAGCAAGCAGAAAGTGTTTTAAAATGTGGTTTTACTAGTGTCAAACTTTCTAGAATATAATTTTTTTGACTTTTGTTAACATTGAGGGGCTGTGGATTAAATCACATATATCACGATTTTGTGTACTCCAACATTTCGACTTGGCTTCGCCTCGTCCAAAATATCTCCGGACACCTGCACAACTGTACAATTATTTACCCATATAGTACAAAAAATAGTGATATATCTATTACAAATTCACCGCCTGGGAACCTCATTCTACAAATGTCAGACTGCTTATTTTCAGGCCTGAGTCCAACAGTCTACCACTGAGCCACCGCGCCCCTAAAGTTCGTTCAAATCAGTTCCATAGGCTCATATTTAGGCTTACTCTTGGAGCTCGAATTTTAACTTGGTGAGGAATATTATTCAAAGATCTTCTTGTTCTGATCCACCACGCAGAATAATTTGATATTTTGTTTGCAAATTTAGTCAGATGTATATATGGGCGGATAGAATTAAGGTTTGTTGAAATAGGGCCCACCAGGCTGCATGAGGCCCCAGTCACCAAAAAGGGGACCGACATGCAAGTGAAAACTATAGACCTGTTTCCCGGACCTGTGTCTGCTGCAAACTCCTGGAACACATCATCTGCCGTCATATACTAAACCATCTGGAATCCCACAAGATCCTGACAAACGCCCTACACGGATTCCGTAGAGGACACTCCTGTGAATCCCAACTCTTGATAACAACACATGACCTCCTACAACTACACGACAAAAATGTGCAGATAGACATGGCAATCCTTGACTTCAGTAAGGCCTTTGATACTGTACCGCATCAAAGATTGCTGAAAAAACTAAACCACTATGGCATCAGAGGTAACATCCTCGTTTGGATCCAAGAATTTCTCTGCCACAGAACCCAAGAAGTAGTTGTGGAAGGAGAGCACTCTGACTGTGTTCCTGTTGATTTAGGCGTCCCACAAGGAACTGGGCCCTCTACTGTTCCTCCTACGCATTAATGATCTACCAGACAACGTGGCATCACTAGTACGGCTGTTTGCTGATGATTGCCTCCTCTATCGAGAAATCAATTCCATCAAAGATCAAGAGCTGTTACAACAAGACCTGACCAACCTCCAATCTTTGGCAAATACGTGGGATATGAGGTTTAACGCCAAGAAATGTTACATCTTGCGGTCATCGCGGAAAAAAAACCCACTCACCCACTTCTACGACATCCAAGGTCACATCCTCCAAGAAGTAGACTTAAACCCTTACCTCGGCTTGACCTTCTTAAACAGCTTAAAATGGGACCCTCATATAAACAAGACAAATGCAAAAGCAAATAGCACACTCGGCTTCATCAAAAGAAATCTGAAACACGCCCCAAAACCCCTAAAATAAACAGCATTTAAGTCACTGGTTCGCTCGAAATTGGAATACGGATGCATAGTGTGGGACCCCTATCTACAAAAAGACATCCAGAAATTAGAGATGACTCAACGACGAGTTGCGCGTTTTGTCTGCAATGACTATCGCAGAGACAGCAGCGTAAGTGAAATGCTCTACTCACTTGGTTGGCCATTGCTTCAAGATCGTCGGAAAAATAAACGCATCCAGACACTCGGAATCATCTCTGGATGTAATGCCATTCCAAAAGATCCATATATTAAAAAAGAACCATCTCAGTAGTATGTCAGGGGCTTTTGGGGCCTAGGTTGGATGACCCCGGTGGATGACCCCGGAAGTGACGTCATGTCACGTGACCTGGTGGCGCCATGTTGTGTTGTTATGGTAACCCGCGTGAGCAGCCATCTTGTGACGTCATCTCTATAGTGATATGTGGTGTGAGTGCGCATGCGCAGCGCGTGTTGTTAGGGTGATACGTGTTTCCGTCGTCCATTTTGTATACTGGAGGCCGCCATCTTGGTTTCTATGGTAGCACGTTATTGCTATGTTACCAATGGCTTCTAACAAGACAGGGGTAGGTTCGGGGGTGTGTTCCTTTGTAGAATTCTCTGCTTCTATCTATATATGCAATAGTTTACATCTATCTGGCCATGTTCCTTTGTTCTAGAGTATACTCCAGTAGCACAGAAGTGCCTATTATTTGGAACAGTTTATCTTATTACTATATTTAGCAATTTCTGGTCTATTCTTGTTAGTTCTGACCCTATTCCGCGTACTCTTGTTGTTTCATTTATATAACTAATCAATCAGATTGCTTGATTTCCCATAATCTGTATGCAGAGTTATCTCCCTTGTGTATATCAAAAGTATTCCCAAACCCAATAAGCAATCGAGCAGTTACTGATAAACCATTGCTCGAATGACTCGAATCCCACCGAGCAAATGAGCTTTAGAGTAATTGCTCGATCGAGTGACTCGGCATATTGCTCGAACGACTCGAATCCCATCGAGCAAATGAGCCAACGAGCAATTGCTTGTTCGAGTGACTCCTCGAATGACTCTTAGACTCATTTCAGTATTTGAGGATACCTACGGCCCGGCATTGTATTATTTGAGGATACCTATCGAGGATACCTATCGAGGATACTTATCCGAGGATACTATTACCTGCATAACAAGGCATACCTATCCCAAATATCCCTTATAAGCTATCGAGCAGTTACTGAAAAGTCATTGCTCGAATGACTCGAAGCCCATCGAGCAAATGAGCCTTAGAGCAATTGCTCGATCGAGTGACTCGACATACTGCTCGAACGACTCGAAGTCCATCGAGCAAATGAGCCAACGAGCAATTGCTCGTTCGAGTGACTCCACATACGACTCTTCGACTCATTTCAGTATTTGAGGATACCTATGACATGGCTACGTATCAGCTGAGAATACCTTTCGAGGATACTTTTTATAGGATACTTATCTGAAGATATCTGGTCAACCCATTTCGCAGGGTATAAAAGGGAGGAAACCTCCAAAATTTTGTCATTCCACGTTTAGCCAGCGATGGATCAACATCACACCTGTGAAGAGTGCCAGAAAATGTTCACAAAGAAATGCAATCTTTATCGGCATAGGAAGGGTGTCCACAGGACTGAAATCTACCAGTGTGTGAGATGTCCAAGAACATTTAACAGAAAAGACAACCTAAGAGGACACAAGAAGGTCCACTTACTACAAGAACTGCGGCAAATATGCAGAAGAGAAGAACGCAAAGAAATAAACCAAGTTGAACCAATGGAACTGTCAAAACCGTGCCAGGTGAATACCCATAAACCAACAAGAAACCTGTGGGTACCAATGCCACCAACTGAAATGCCTCGAACAGCCTCATTCTCTGATCATAAATTCGCGACACGAGTTCTGGCACTCTCTCGTCCAAAGTCAAAGGCACTCTCCCTAGTCCAAGATCAAACTCCCCAACATTTTTTCACAAAAGTCGATCTGATCCATTCAAACTATCCAACCTGTTCTCATGGTATACAACGGACTAGCGTCTTATGATAGTATTAACGTAGGCAAATAGCTGAACTGTATTAGTAGTATGTCATGCACGTTTGAGGCCTAGGTTGCAGGATCTCATGTGATGTCATAGTCACGTGACCCAGTGGCGCCATGTTTGGTTGTCATGGTAGCCCGCGTGTGCGGCCATCTTGTGACGTCATCCCATAAAGATACGTGGTGTTAGTGCGCATGCACAGCGCGTGTTGTTAGAGTGATACGTGTTTCCTTTGTCCATTGTGTATACTGGTGGCCGCCATCTTGGTTTCTATAGTAGCACGTGGTTGCTATGTGACCCAAAGGCTTCTTATAGGATAGAAGTATGTTCGGAGGGTATGTTCGTTTTTTCAGGAGTAATTTTCCGATTCGTAGAATTACCACAAACAACCCGACAATACCTCCAAATCACCAAAATCCACCCAAACTACCGAAATTGACTTTATTTAGTACGGTTTTCCCCCATAATCCTTTTTAGGACCCCCTACCGTAGATTTTACAAGTAGCACGTAGTGCTATAGGGCGCATTCGATTGAATCGGAGTATACACCAGATGCCTAGAAGAGCCTATCGACTGGAACAGTTTTGTTACTATATTTTCTGGTCTGTTCAGGCTAGTTCTGAACCCATTCCAAGTACACTTGTTCTTGTTTTCCAGATAATCCAATCAGTTCACTTTACTGCAGGGCAGGTAACTAACCAAGCAGATCGCTTGATTTCCCATAATCTGTATGCAGAGTTATCTCCCCTCTGTATAACAAAAGCCTATATCATTCCCAAAGCCTATATCATTCCCAAAGCCAATAAGCTATCGAGTAGTTACTGAAAAGTCATTGCTCAAACTACTTAAAGCCCATCGAGCAAATGAACTTTAGTGCAATTGCTCGATCGAGTGACTCCACATATTGCTCAAACGTCTCGAATCCCATCGAGCAAATGTCCTTTAGCGCAATTGCTCGCTCGAGTGACTCGCACATACGGCTGTTGATTTGTGATAATGTGAGAGACTTATGCATGGGCAGGTACTAGGCATCAAGTAAATTATATGCACAATTAGACATTTCACCAAGTTAACCATATACACATGTCACCTACATAGAGTATTATGCTAAGGTAGAGTACTGTCAAAAGTATGATACTCGGAGTTCTGACATTGGAAGGTATTATTTGCTATTGTACGCTTTACTCTCTGTATTTCTTCCAAGCAGCTGACATCGATTCGCGAAATTTCAAAACTACCCTTACACCTATGACCCTGATTCTAGTCTTGAAGCCCTTATCAACTCGCAGCCGATAAGCAATACTAGATAGTCTGCCTCTTTCTCTCTTTAGAGAAGGGGGGGGGGGGTGGGGAGGTCGGTCCTTACACTCATTTTGGTCCCTCTCAAGTTGGAAGAAGCCTTCAATACACGTTGCTTGTCTCTGTCGTTAGCTAGTCTTATGATGAGTGGTTTAGGAGGTGGAGATGACTGAGGTCCGCCATATTTGGAAGCAGGGAGCCTGTGGGCATTGACAGCGCGGTTTACCACACCAGATGAGACTGACTCCTCGAGTTTGAGGTTCTCTTTGAGTTTGAGGAAGTGTTCAATAGTTTCATACGGATCCTCGCTAGGCTATTCACCAATTCCATACAAAAGAATGTTATACTTTCTATCGTGAATTTCCCCAAGGAGACGTTTCTCCTCAAGCTCACAACACTTTGCATTTAACTTTAACTCAAGGTCGGGTATAAAGTTATTTTCTACGGCGTCAAGCCTTTGGGCAATGTACTCAGTATCTCTAGAGAGCTGTTGATAGTCTGCCTTCATATCACTGATCGTTTTGTTGACAAATAACGGCTCACTTTTCACAGATGTCATTTCGGTTTTTAGACCGCTTATCTCCTTTTTTAAACTCTCAAAACCTGCAGTAAATTTTTTATCAAGGTCCGTAATTAACTTTTTAATCTCAGCATTTGAAACTGCATCAGACCGGGGTTTAGTTTTGGTGCTCATTCTTCAGAGTGCTTCAAGTTTAAGATCGATTTCAAGGAATACGCAACTCAGGCTCCGACAAAAATAAGTCGAAAATAGGATTCACGACGAAAGGCATGTAGTCATAAAGGCTAAATTAGGCTGGAATATCCATCAGAATACACACAAAAACACTAGCAAGTCAATAACATATGTTAACAGCCCCAATCACGACATAGTAATTGTTCTCTCGTGAAAGAATTTAGTACGGAAGGAGCTTTTTCCACAACAAAATCTCAACCTGACCCTCGTTTCGCCATTTTTTCAAAGTCTAATCGTGACCGTGACAGTTTTACGGGTGGAGGAAGCCGGAGTACCCGGAGAGAACCACCGAGCATCGACGAGCAATTGTCAGCTCCTCAACATTCTAACTCTGTTGAAGCTCCTCTCAAGCAGGGTTAAAGCGGTTGAGTACATGTGCACCATCGACGTGCAGTACACGGCGTCATCGTGCCCCATGTAGGCAACCGGGATAAAGTGCCTTGCCCAAGAACTAACACAACGCTATTCGTCCCGGACGGGGATCGAACTCGGGACCTCTAGAAGAATTCCAAAGAGTTGACGTTTTATGCACACTGACAAATATAACGCAAGTTTCTTGACATATTTTATTTCTCTGCATTGTGTAAATAGTGTATGCATAAAGAGAAGAGGTAGGTGAGGCGAAATGGGCTGTGACTCCTCCGAAAAATAATGTTAGAACCTTTTGCCAACATGCCCCCCCCCCCCACCACCCCCCCCCCCCCCCCACCCAAAAAAAAAAAAAAACCCGGATCTGTTCATTATTGAGAACTTCAACAGGGAAATTGTTTAATATCATTTTGATGGAAGCGCGATCGCCCATGTAACCGGTTAGAGCACTAAATTTCAAACCGAAAGGTGCGGTGCGCCGGTCGATCTGCCCAGCGTTAACTGCGTTGTTTTTTTAATTGGGCAAGGCCCTTAATGTCCATTACTCACGTGGGTAGTGTGTTTATCTGTGTCCAAAGATTAGGTAGAAAATATGGTAAATGTTAAACATCCGAGTGACCTATTTTAAAACAAATCTCTTTGGTTAGGCCTATATATTGAAACCACTGTGGTTACCATTCTAATGTTTATTCGTATAGGGCGCGAAGACTGAGCTACTTGAGTTTTTGAGCCAATGGTCGTATTGCTGGTTTAGGGCGTGCTTAGTTTATTTTCCCCACAAATCACAAGTTATGTTTTTGACGGGAAAAAATGAAATAATAGTTATTCAACAATTGCTCGGTGGTTCTCTCCGGTTACTCAGCGTCTTTTACTCGTAAAACCGTCCGACGCGAGGTGACATCGGCTGCCTATTATTTATTGGTCACATACGTATGCCCAATGGCTAATCATGACCGTGACAGTTTTACGGTTGGAGAAAGCCGGAGAGAACCATTGAGCATCGACGAGCAACTGTCAGCTCCTCAACATTCTAAATCTGTTCCAACTCCGTTCAAGCAGGGTTACAGCGGTTGAAGATATGTGCACCATCGACGTGCAGTACGCCTTTGTACATGGCGTCATTGTGCCCCCATGTAGGCAACGGGGATAAAGTGCCTTGCTCAAGGACACAACGCGGGTCGTCCCGGACGGGGATCAAACTCGGGACCTCTAGCATAGAAGTCCAGCAGTCTACCATTGAGCCACCGCGCCCCTCTTCGCTGCCTGAAGGGTCCTTAAATTCAAATAAATAAATATATAAAGAAATAATTAAATGTTTGTGGCATTTTGAAATTTGAAATAAGGACAATAAAACTCCGTGTCTTATAAATAGTTAATATAAGCCATATATATTTATATATGTATATTTATGGATTAGACAAGTTACATTACTTAGATATATTTATTTATTATTTATTGGTGTTTAACCGTTTACTATAACATGAAAAACTTGCCAAAAAAATTCTTGAATAACTATTTTTTTCATTTTTTGTCTCAAAAACATAGGTTATGACCTCCTCATTGGAACGAGTTCAACGAGCTCGTTCCAACGAGTGGTCATAACCTATGTTTTTGATACACAAAATGAAAAATTTACGACAGATTTACGGGTGGAGGAATCCGGAGTACCCGAAGAGAACCACCGAGCAACGGTGAGCAACTGTCAGCCCCACAACATACTAACCATACACATGCAGGGTTAGCATTGGTTGAAGACAAGTGCACCATTTACGTTGGTAAGCCTTAGTACACAACACCACCATGCCCCCGTGGGCAGTGGGGATAAAGTGTCTTGCAATAGGACACAACGCGGTTGCCGCAGGTGGGATTCGAATTACTTAGATCATCAGCTACTAAAAACACATTTTCTTCTTCGTGGCAGACATTTTGGTGCCATGAATTCGGGAAGCAGACCATATACGATATTTGACAGTGTGAATTTTGTTTCCCCTCAATTTGATTGCGCTTTGTCGGTAAACCTTTTGGGAAAAGGGCAGTGCTTAAACGCATCACTGGGTTGTTTGACAGCGACCATTCAGTTATTTTTTTTATTACAGTCAGTTTGTCTGATTGCGCTGAAATGTCACCCGAGTGCTTTGAAGGCATTGAATGCAAGAGGTACTTTCCATGGTGGGAATTTACAATTATATGGGTCTATAATCTACAGGCCTTTGGGTTAAATTGGAATTGAAATATTTTTTTCACTAGTTACGTTTTATTTATTAGTTTTTGGAAAAGCGCCAAGGGGTGTAAAAGAAAACATGTCATTGCACATAGACGGCCAATTCAGAGCACGTTACATTGGGTTGTCAAAACGTGTTTGAAAATATTTTACGCATGGGTGTACTGGGGAGTGGGGGAGGGGGCGTAAATATCGTTGTATCCGTTTGGTTTTTACATCACTGCCTAAAGGCCTAAGGTTTAGGATTACATATTAAATAACAACAATGAACAAAGTGAAGTCACATGCAACTTTTTGAAATATTGCATTTGCAATGATTTGATTTTTAGCGCAACTTTGACATAAGTCAAATTTGAGGTTATGCCATGGCCCGTCGTCCGTCCGTCCGTCCGTCCGCCTGTTCATCAACAATTCAATACGGCTAGGGCTAGAAGCCATATTTATGAACCGATCTTTACGAAACTTCCTGGGTACCTTGTTATCACCGTGGGACGAGAACGAGTGTTTTTGGGTGCAGTCCGAAATTCAAGATGGCCACCAGAAGCCATTTTGTACCTTAGTTCATGCAATCAGTTTTTTGTACAGATGTTCTGTATGAAAGTTCTGATTCGAATAAATTTTTGTCTGAATGTTTAGTAACATGGAATACATGACATATAATACGGGTTTTTTTCTCGTGCAGAAATTATGCAAATTAGATGAACTTTGATTTTTTCAGTGCTACTTACACACAGTAAGCACACATGTCAATACGGCTCGGGCTAGGGGCTGTATTTATAAACCGATCTTCACGAAACTTCTTGGGTACCTTTGTTATCACTTTGGGACGAGAACGAGTGTTTCTCGGTGCGGTCCAAACTTCGAGATAGCTGCCATCGGCCATTTTGTACCGAAATTAGGTCCAATCAGCTATTTGTACACTTCTTCTATACGGCTCAGACAAGAGGCCGTATTTATGAACCGTTCTTTACGAAACGTCTTGGATACCTTTGTTCTCACCGTGGGACGAGAACGAGTGTTTTGGGGTGCGGTCCGAAATTTAAGATGGCCGCGGCAGCCATTTTGTACCAAAATTAGTGCAATCAGTTTTTTGTACAGAACTTCTATATGAAAGTTCTGATTTGAATAAATGAATGTTTAGTAACATAGAATACATGACATATAATACGGGTTTTTTTCTCGTGCAGAAATTATGCAAATTAGATTAACTTTGATTTATTCAGTGCTACTATACACGGTAAGTGCACATGTCAATACGGCTCGGGCTAGAGGCTCTATTTCGGAACCGATCTTCACGAAACTGCTTGGGTACCTTTGTTATTACCTTTGGACGAGAACGAATGTTTTTGGGTGCGGTCCGAAATTCAAGATGGCTGCCGGCGGCCATTTTCTACCAAAATTAGGTACCATCAGTTTTTGGTACAGAACTTCTATATGCAGGTTCTGATTTGAATAACTTTTTGATTGAATGTTTGGTAATATGGAATACATCACATATAATACGGTTTTTTTTTCTCGTGCAGAAATTATGCAAATTAGATGAACTTTGATTTATTCAGTGCTACTTATACACAGTAAGTGCACATGTCAATACAGCTCGGGCTAGAAGCTGTATTTATGAACCGATCTTCACGAAACTTCTTGGGTACCTTTGTTATCACCTTGGGACAGGAACGAGTGCTTTTGGGTGCCCTTGTTATCACTGTGCTGTGAGAACAAATATTTTTGGGTTCAGTCAGACCCACTCTGGGTCTCAAAGATTTCTTTTCTAGTTTAGCATCTAACCGTCGCCCACCTTTACAATACTTTACCTATACATTTGATACAGGATACGGTCAGAATTTATGTACAGACCGTTACAATTCTGTATATGTACAATTGTTATCAGGTCATTACCTAGATGTGTCATTGCTGTGTCACATACTATACATGTACATGTCTTACACAAGATGAGCTACAGTGTCATTGACACTTTCATTTTTTTTTAAAAGTTATATATATTGAAAGGCTAGTGTTACCATTTTAATGCTTATTCCTAGGGTAGGCACGAACGCAGACTCAGCTACTTTCGATTTTGAGCATCTGTTCTCCTTACTGGCTTTTCGCGTTTATTTTTTTCTATGTATATGCCCAATTAAAAATTAATGACTAGGTCTTTTTTATATAACCGTATGCATTAATCAGTAGTTTATAGGCCTATAAGCACGAATGTTTACGATATTGGCGTCTGCCTGGATTTGGGTTAGTTGAGAGTTTGCAAAGTGGTCTAGTTTGTCTTCACGGAATGCTTTGCGGACGAAAGGGGTGGGGTGGGGGGCTTCGTTTACGCTCAAAACTAATTTAATATAATAGAAAGCACACCCCTCCCCTTCAGCCTTCAAAGAAAAAAAACAACATACAAGACATTATTAATTCAAGACATCTATGCTTATAGGTCCGATAGTTTCAGATCCACTTCTGATATTTAAATAGATTAATTACGAAACAGTAAAAAAAGAGTTTTCACACATATATATGTTACATTTTTTTCCCTATACATGTTTGACACAAAAGGATATAGCCCGACACAGATTAGTGGATTTTGGTTCGAACCTGGGAATTTTGGTGTGGGCGCAATGTTTTTGGTGTTTCTAGGGTAACTTTGTGTGCTAAACTCAGTCTGTAAACTTTGGGGAATTTGGGCTATTTGCATTTTGTTTTTAAAAATGGCCGACAAAAATGGCGACCGAAACTATATCTGTGCTATTGTACCGTTATTTATAGGTTATATCATTGTGCTAAAATGAAATCAAGCTAGAGATTACACTAAATCCAAAGAATTCAAGATATTTGACTTTTGTTGGTATAGAGAAGACCACCAAAATGGCTGGAAAATCAGCCAATTTGTCGAGGAAATCATTTTCATAGCCAGCTGAGATATTTTGGCGACTTAATTAGGTGACCAAATTAGACAACGTAGCAACACTTTCCTGGTATAGATTGTGTGCAAAACGTAAACGTATTCCAGTCCACTGAGTTCAGACATAGTGTCTAACATGTCCACTACTTTCACAAAAAATCCACCCATCTTGCACCGAGTTCATTTCAAGTTTTCGTCATCAGCGTCATCATCTGAGCGGTCGTGTGGCTCGACATTCCTCCAAGTGTGCCACGTGTTTGAATCACCTTTGCAATGACATACAATGGTGTTTGCGCAGACACAAGCGCATCCCTTGGATTAACATGCCTTGGACGAAATACAACCGCACTTGACAAAATCCAATACCTGTTCTGGGCAGCATGTACAGAGTCGAGAATACCTATTGGCCTCAAAATCTTAGATTTGTCATCAGAGGTCCATCCAAAATCAGATGGATCGAGTTTTGGTGGAATGCATAGTCACAAGAATACCAGTGCATGTCTTTAAGGTGGGCCCGTTCAGCATTCTCGTGGAATGACTAAGTTGTGGGCGGAAGGTTTTCTAGCTTGGGGCAGATAATCGCGCCTTTGTTGTTTTTGGATGTCCAGACATTGACCTTGGCGCCGGTCATTTCAGTAACCGGATAACCACAACAAGCACTGATCAAGAGGGTACTTTGAACAAACACAGCGTCCATGTCTGCACGATAATCGCCAATCCCAACCATTGAATAACCCTGTAGTTTCTTCAACATACCTACATTGCCAACATCGTGCAGTTGTGCGACAGCGCCACAGCCCGATAGTGCATGTGCTGCGATGGGTTTTTGAACATATTGTGGCATTATTCTTGCATGTTTCACCAATATCAATGACCTCTGTTTCCCCACTCGTAGCTTCCATTGTCAATAAGCAGCCCATTTTGTTCTTCCAATAGAAGACAGTTAGGAGGACAAACACGTCCGTGTTAGTCATCTGATATAACATTAATGCGACAAATGTCTTTGCATGATCTCTGGATGTTATTGACTTGTTGGGAAATGATAACATTGGCCTCTTCATACTCTGTGAATAATCAAATTTTTGCACGTCGCCTGACCTAATGAGCGTTGGTGTGCAAGATTCACCTGTTATGACTAGTGTATTCGAGTGACTACCATTCGCGACGCATTCGGTAATGTGTGAACATATGAAGCATATGAGTTGCTTTTTGATTGTAAAACTCGACAGAACTACAGATTCAGATTCAGATTCTTTATTTACGGTATACATATAAAAACGTTTTACAGATAAATGTTTTACAGATAATGTATTCAGCACACCGTGGGAAGTGACATAGCCAGATTGGCTTTCTACCTGACACTCCCTAGAAAAATAAAAATCGCAACAGACTGTGATGAAGTGATCGGACTTGAAGTAATTACACTCTAAATCGGTTGGGTTAAAAATCAACCCAAATCGACTGGGTTGAGTGAATATGAACCCAATTTGGGTTCATATTCACTCAACCCAGTCGATTTGGGTTGATTTTTAACCCAACCGATTTTAGAGTGTAGTCTAATTCCTAATGAGGGATGGGTGTTCATATTCTTTTGCCAATAATTTGTTCTCGTATAAAAATTAAGTTAGGGGGAAATAATTATAGATTCCAGCGGACGACTGGTACCTCAATATTGCTAATATCCCGAAACAACCTGCTTAATATATTGTTAACACAGTTCAGGGTAGCAAACAGTAACAACAGATCCCGTCATAAACTATCGTATAAATCTTGGAATAATACAAGTCTGTTAATGGGAGGTCCACATCGGCTGACACACGGTGGGGCGCAAATAGCGGTGAATCAGCCCGTTTCAGTTTAAACTGGAACGGCTCCCCCAGCGGTACCTCACGGTGTGACAGTCGGCATGGCACGTAAATTATTGATGCATATTAGTAGGTAATAATTGAGAGTTTAACAACCACTTTGTACATGTACGTGTACAAACTACGTTTACCAACGTGGGATTCAGTGTTAAATCGCACGCTTGTTCACAAAAATGTACAATGGTCTTTGAATCCCCTGTTTTTTGTGACTCCTAGATCGCACTTTTAACGTTCAAATACTCGTGGTGAACGTTGAATGTCACGCGTTTTTTAAAAAAGGTGAAATTGTGCATTCACACTTTTTTTTTTCACTTTAAAAATTTTTGTCAACGTTCCCATCGCAGATCAGACCATCGATCCATCGTTGGTGAACGCGAGCAAAATTCTGGTCTAGCATCAAAAAAAAAAGTTTGTGGATTCTAGACCAGTGGTCCAGAATGCTCAATTGTTTTGAGGCGGTGGGTTTTTCCAATTTATGACGTCATTAGGGGAATTCCCATAGTGGGAATTCCCAGACTCAGCTAATCAACCAATCAGATTGCTTGATTCTCCGCTAATTGACCAATCAGATTGCTCGATTCCCACAAACTTGATCATACAGAGTTATCTCCCCTCGTTGTGGGGTGGGGGGAATACCCGGATTTTTTTTTCCAAAAAAAAACTTGACAGACAACTGTCGAACGCTTCCATTTCTGACGTGAGCGGGGGGAATACCCGAGGAAATAAATAAAAAAAAGTGATCGATATATATAGGAGAGAAAAAAAATATATAAATAATAGTTATTTAGAAAAATAAATATATCAAATCGAATAGATAATAAAAAAACGTAAATCATGTGCGCTTCCCAGCCTATTAGAGCGAGGATTCTTTTAAACATGCTGATGAGAGCATACGCAATCTGCGTGAACGAAGAACTACGTTCCATCTTGTTAGAACGATGCGTCGGATGTCGGGATCATCTAGACTTCGATCACGAGAATCATTCGTGTCTGACATGGTCGTCATGTATTTCGAACCGGCGTTCGAACGCGTTAGATTCAATGATGTGATCACGTTTTGGAAGAGATTAGTCTTCTGTAAGAATCAAGACAAGCCTACAGTTTCGGAAGAACTGAAATTGGCGCGTAAAAGTCTGACTTTAGAAGACAAGGGATGCATCAAGAAATTATTGCTGAATGAAGCATACGTCTAAGTTTTTTTCGTTGATATAAAATAAGGGAGAATAGAAAATAAAAATAAATACACATATAAAATTTTTTATCTAATATTAGAAAGAAAAAATACAAAAATGAGAACCAGAAATAAATTGTATCTGACGTTAGTGGACGACGAGGATGAGAAGCCGATCGACGTTTTGCTGATGGCACCGTTCCTAGAAGAAAGGGAAAGAGGAGAGAGGTATCGCGTCGATAAAATCAATAGAATCCAAGAGTATCTAACTCGAGAGAGAAATTCTCATCGTTCTCTCAAGAAGAAGTATTCGCGTTTCGTGAAATTCGTCAATGCGATCGACACGACACTCATCACGATTTCCATGGGTTTACACGTGGACGGCATCGGATTGTTGTCGATCGCGATCGGTATTCTGATCGTGTTGACCGTAGAAGGAGTGGCTCTCGACGCCGGATTCTTTAGCACGCTCGGAAACTTTTTGAGTAGGAAATTATATCTGAAGGCGAGGAAACACGACAAGATTCGCGTCTTGGCCGACTCCAAGATCGACACGATATCCGAAATTATCTCTATGGCGTTGAAAGACGGTAGGATATCGGACGGAGAATACTTCGCGATATTGAGCGAGAAAACGAAATACGATGCCATGAAAGAAGCCGTGAGAATCAAGACTCGTCAGATCATCAAGGAGAGATGAAGGATTCTCTCGTGGAAAAGGGGAGGAAAGAGGCCAGGGAGGAATTCAGTAAGATGATAGAACTCAAGAGCAGCGATTGAAAAAAAATATATATATAATAAGAACAGAATTAATTATTAAATTTATATATAAAATAAAAAACGAAATTAATTTAAATAACTCTTAAAAAATGTATTGCGTAAAGTGTAAGAGAGTTACCGAGATGAGTAATTCTAGAGAAGTGCGAACTAAAAACGACAGACAGATGCTTCGCAAAATTTGCGATGTGTGTGGTTCTGTCAAGACACGATTCGTCAAAAAAAAGAACGCGAGCAAAGGTAAAGGCATCGTGAATAAAATGATCAATAATCTACCTTTCGAAATGCATCTGCCCGGTCACAGTTTCACTGGACCCGGAACGAAATTGAACAAGAGACTCAACGCCGATCTGACACCCAAATCTTGGAGCAAACCTGTGAATAGGGTGGACGTGGCCGTGTATGATCACGATCTGAGCTACGCCGGACATCCCGACACCAAGACTCGCAATGACGTCTGCGATAAAAACATGTTGGGGAAATTGAGAGGCATATCAAATCCGACCAGGAGGGAGAAGATGGAACGTTCGCTGGTCGGCAATCTGATCGGTGCGAAACGTCGATTCGGATGGGGCGTTCAAAAAAAAAAAAGCGCATCTGAAAAGAAGAAGAAATGATTATTGATGAGCGAATTGGCCGAGGAGTTACACAAACCCATAGTGCGTAAATTTCGAAAGAGAAGGGTGTTCGTGAAGGGTCTGGATGATATTTGGTCTGCCGACTTGGTCGACATGAGATCGTTTTCGAGGTGGAACGAGGGCATCAAATATCTATTGACAGTCATCGACGTGTTTTCCAAATACGGTTGGATCAGAGCTTTGAAGAATAAATCGGGACCTTGCATCGCCGAGGCTCTGAAGAGCGTGTTCGACTCGTCTTCTCGAAAACCGAGTAAATTGTAGGTGGATAAGGGAAAGGAATTCTACAACAAGCACGTTCATCGATTGGTCGACCTCTACTCGATCGAAAACGAAGAGAAAGCAAGCGTGGTGGAACGTTGGAATCGAACGATGAAGGAAAAGATACACAGATACTTCACGGCAAATTTGACCAAGAAATACATATACGCTCTGAACGGTCTAGTCAAAGATTACAACAACACCCGACACAGATCGATCAAGATGACTCCAATGGAATCTAGCGATCCTCGAAACGAAAAACGGGTCTACGCGAATCTATATCCTGAGAGATCTAAGATCAGGAAGAAGTCTAGAACGCCGAAATTTGCGGTCGGTGATCGAGTGAGAATCTACGCTTATAAGAAGCACTTCGAAAAGGGTTATACTCCTCGATGGACCTCGGAAATATTCGTGATAATCAAAATATTTCACACCGATCCGGTGACTTACGAAATCGAAGCTTTGGATGGAGAAGAGATCATCGGAAAGTTTTACGAACAACAATTACAGAAGACGAAGTTTTGATAAAGAAAACAATTTTTTTTTATTTACTCTCTTTAACATTTTCTTGTTTACACACATATATATAAGAGAGAAAAAAATAATAAAAAATAATTAAAAACTATTTTTAGATAAAGAAAGCAAGTTAATTAATAAACTAAAAATCCTTTAAAATGACAAATATACTAGATATAGCACAAAGCATAGTGAAAGATGAAAGTATTCAAGAATATGAGGTTCACGAATACGAACCGGTAACCGGAACGAGTTTGAACAATGCGGGAGAGATAAGAATCAACGTTGAAACTCAAGATCTATTCGTACATCCTAGCGAGAGTTACATAGTGGTGCAGGGACGTCTCACCAAGGAAGATGGGAGCGACTACGCCAACGACGACATGGTTTCTCTAGCCAATAATGGCATCATGCATCTATTCAGTAATATAAAATACATGCTATCCGGACAAGAGATAGAATCTGTTTTTCATCCCGGTCAGGCCACCACAATGTTTGGACTCTTGACGTATCCTGATGATTTTTCGAAATCCAGAGGACTTAATCAGTTGTGGGTGAAAGACACCGTCGGCCCTGCTAGTGCCAGCGCCGCCTTGATATTTGACTACGTCGTCAAGATGTCCAGACCTAAAGGAACGTTTTCATTCAGGATACCTTTGAAACACATCTTCGGATTTGCGGATGATTACAACAAGATCATGTATAGATTCAAACACAATCTAACGTTGATTCGAAAAGGAAACGACGACGCAATAGTGAGACTCACTGCGACCGATGCAGGTAAGATAACTCTACACAAGATATCATGGTTCGTTCCGCACGTGGAGCCTTCGATCATGGAGAAAGCGTGTCTCTACAAGATCATAGAATCCAAGAGTAAATTACCCGTGGGATTTAGAATGAGACAGTGCGACACGGCTAGCATTCCTCCCTCCACGAATCACTTCGATTGGAGATTGACGGTGAAATCCGCTTCCGAGAGACCGCGTTTCATCGTGGTTGCATTTCAGACTGATAGGGACGGGTCTCAGGAAAAGAATGCGTCGCTGTTCGATCACTGCCATTTGAGAAACATGCAAGTGTTTCTGAATGCCACGAGATATCCAGCAATCGATTACAATGCGTCATTCGACAAGAACGATTTCTGCAGACTGTACGGTGATGCCACTGATTTTAGAAAGAAGTATCATGGTCTAGACGAATTGATGAGCAACCCTAACATATCTCCCGGCGAATACAAGTCGATGTATCCCATGTTCGTATTCAACGTCAGTAAACAGAGTGAACAACTCAAGAGTAGCGTCTTAGACATTCAGATCAAGATGCAATTCGATAGGAACGTTCCGAGAAAAACCGAAGCCTTCGCCCTGGTCCTGTCGGACACAGAATTATAATTCGAATCGGACGGAAATAAGATGTCAATCATTCGATGAGAGACGAGTGTGTGAAAAAAAATTTAATAAACGTTAAAAATGTGGATGTAAGATTAATTAAAAACCAAAATCTCGAAAACAAAATGGATGTTTTTGACATGAAAACAACAAATCGTCTGTTCAGAAAAGATTACTACGACGTTAAAAAAAAATACTTGGAAAAATGGATTCAAATTGAATATGAAGAACGTAACACAAAAAAAGGATGGAATAGTTGTGATTTTGACGAATATCGTTTAAAAGAAAAAGAAGAGTTTGATCTCATAAGATCTAACGAAGAAATTATAAAAAAATACAATTTTAAAATGTCGCAAATGTAAGAAACATCAAATAAAAATCGAATCTCAACAAACTAGATCTGGTGATGAACCAACAACCGTATTCGCAAAGTGTATAAATTGTGATCATAAATGGATAGAAAATTAAAAAAAGGATGCAATTTTAATCATCGTTATAAGTGACAAAATTCTTTTACTAAAGAAAAAAAACATTTCAGATCGTGAAAATTGAGAAAAAAGGAAACGTTATTATAATATATGGTAATAGTGAAGAAGAAGGAAAACAAAAAAAAAATGAGATCTAAAGATGATCTCATTACTTTTTTTTTGTTTTTTTGTTTTTTAATCACACATTATTTTTTTTAATTCATTATTTTCCACGCGTTCACTGTTTGTTCAAAGGATCTAGTTTGATCAGTAGACTCACCACAGAAGTAGCGGCTTCGGGATTATTGGTTTTCGTAACGAAATTAATCCTGTCTCCGGCGTTCACTTTGAGAGGCATGCCGAACGTGCTAACATTCGCCTGTTGATTCTCAGTCTTTTCAACGCTGTATCTCTTATCGCTCTCTACACCATTCACCATGAGATTGACGACCGCTCTGTTATTCAAATCCGAGGAAGTCAGACTCATTCGAAGGATTTCACCTCCCAGCGGCATGGGATATCCCACCTGACCATGTTTCGATCCGCTACCTCCATTTCCGAAAGACCACTCAGCTTTTCCCTCATCTAAGGCTCCGGCCTCTTCGGCCCATACAGTGATCAATTGTCTAGCATATTTGACTTTCTCCACCACCGAAATCAGTGTGCAGGCATCCGTCATGTTCACGGGATCCGGTAGATTCGTGAGCGCGTGTCCACCCATGTCTAGTTTACCTTCCATGATGTCACCCTTTCTCCAGACCGAGTTGTCGTCCACATACTTTCTGCTGACCGTGCTGGAATCGAATTCGGGATCGTGACTGAGTCCGAATAAATTCTTACCGTTCATGTCGATACCACCCACCATGGTTCCGCCAGATTGTTTGTTCAGGTACAGATTGTCCACTTGCGATTCTAGGTATTCTTGTGATCGTATCACGGCAGAATCCACGTAGCCCTTGTTGACCATGGTTGAGTCCGCATCCGTGTCGTCGATCTTCGACAGATTCAATATCTTGTTGAATCCCGCATTCAGATCTGATTTCATTTCTCGTCTGTCAGACTTTCTCTGTTCCAGATCTACGTAGTGTTTGGTTGCCACGTCCTTGGGATTCGTGGGAGTGGCCACATTCGTTATCTTGTTATAATTGGCGTTCAATTCCAAGTGCATCGTTTTCTGACTGTATCTATTTCTCAGGTGTTCACTGAATCTCGCGTGAGAGTCGTCCGCGTATTTCTTGGTCACGGCATCAGTGGGATCTATGGGATTTGCGAGGTTCACCAAACGTTTGGATTTCAGATCAAGATCGTCGGTCATGGTTTTATCCACGTAATTATCTAGCATGATTCGTTTGAAATCGGCGTTCCCCCTGTCGACGTATTTTTTAGTCGCAGCATCTGCGAGATCTATCAGCTCGGGAAGATTGTAGAGCTTCTTATCGTTCATGTTCAAAGGTTCTTCTCGAGGTTCGTATCTCTGTTCATAACGTTCGTCCAAGTTGGCAACGTCGTAACCATCGTCGACTTCGAACGTCTTCCTATTCTTTCTTGGGTTGACTTTTTCGTCGTCACTTCTACCAAATTTATTGACTGGCATGTTGTTGTACGATTTTTTGTTTTTAGAAAAATATATTCAAAACACAGTTTATTAAAAATGAACTATGTTATTTTATTTTTTGTTTTTATTCGATTAAAATTTTTTTAAAATAATTTTTTATCTTTATATATACTATAAAAAAAAATCTCTCTCTAATGTAAATCATTGAGAATATCTTGAAATCGATCTCCTTCAGACCATCTCTTGAGAACGTAGAGACACAGGTGACCGCAAAACACTTGATCTGGTGATTGCACTTGTTCCGTGTTGTAACGAACCATCGATTTGTTGAAATAGTTCTTTATTTCCTTGGGCGGCGAGATTCCGTAGTTGTCGAAATAATAATTTTTCTTCTTCCCGTTCTTGATCCACGCCACCCAGTGAGTGCCTACACCCGATGAATCGTCTAGATTTAAAATTCCGCATTCTGATTGTCGAGGTCTTCTCTTCGGCAAGGCATCTCTGGAAAACACGCCTAGAAAATCTTTGATTTTCAAATCCTTTGCCGCATTCAACAGATCGATGTTGGATAGGGGTTCGTTAGGTAAGACGACACCTTCTACGGATATCTTTATTTTCTTATTCATAATGTGTATATATTTTTTTTTTATTTATTTTATTATAATTCACTAAAAAATGACGTCATTTTGTTTGTTTTTTTCTCTTTTTTTTTTAAACTAACATTCTCGATGTCTCTATCGACTTCCATAATCTTGAATCTGTCTAATTCCTCTCGATTTTCTGGAATCCTATCATTCTTACTCATATCTATAGAATCCAATCATCCACAATCATATCATCTAAAATTAGATCTAAAGTCCAATGTCCGAGTGCTAAAGTGCTTATTTTATCGTCTAACATGAATCTCTTATCGTCGTCGGCCGTCAGCGAAATCTTGTTGACTATTTTGGTATACAAGTCGTGATTTTCACTTCGAATCGATTTCATAATCTTATACACCGGACCACTTCCTAACAGACAATCTTTATACTCTTGGAAAGAGATGTTTTTCTTCACCACGCACGCTTTAACTCCTTTGCACTTCTTGATCTCTTCATCTTCTAGACGATAATCATACAGTTTGGGACTCAAGCCCACGAATTCGATGATTTGTTTACCACCGCTCTTGTCCTTAAATTTGCCCAACACCTTCTTGTTGTTGTTCGATTGAATGTTGGACGGGTGATCGACGGGATAATTGCTCGTGTCGAACCACTCGGCCACGTCCTGAGATATATCTTGGTAGACGTCTTTCGTCTCTATCTCGTAAACTAAACTGTCCGTGTTTTCTCGGACGTGACGAGTCGAATGTCGGTTCTCTTCCTGATGTTTCCATCGATTTACCGTACACACAGTTGTTCATAAGTTTGAAGAAATCTTTTTCGAAATCGTTCTCAGCTCGAATTCTGAGATTCATGTTGAGATCGATGTATTTTTTCATCCAAGGCTCTTCGTCGAATAGAATGATGCGATGTACGTCGACTAATTTCATCCCGTAATCGACGTACTGTTTCAAATTCTCGCTGTAGACGACGTAGTTACGTTTGTTAAATAAATTGGGAATGAGTTTTTCCTCGTCTTCTTCGTTCGGTTCCATTCGTTCGGGAGCCAGCGGATAATCGTTGTGTAGATCGTGTAATTCTTCCGGATAGTTCAAATCGACTTCTAAAATGCAAGGATAGTCTCTCCATTTTTGCATCTCTCCGGTTCCGTCACCCATTCGAAATTTCCAATCGGTAAAGGATGACTCATAGCCCAACCGTACAGATTATTAGCATCCCAATACTGTATGTATTTATTTGCCTGTTTCGAATCGAAACCTTCTTTCATGTAGGGATTGTTAGCTTCACAATATCTGTGAGAGATCATCGAGACGCCACCTCTCGCAGCCCTTTCGAACATGAGCAACATGTCCACGGCGGATAATAATTCCAATTGGACTTCGGTGGTCTTCAACAGAGCGTCCCACGCTAGACTGGGTGTGGTGAAATACCAAGCGGGATCCAGATCGTAATTTCGACAACAGACGTCTCGAAAATTTTCGAACACGTCTGCCAAGAGCAGAACGTCGGTCTTCAGATGGAGATCATGATAATCTCTCATGGTTTTCATATCGAATGATTTCCACACGTTTTTAGCATGTTCGTAATTTCGAAGGTAGTGCGGTGTCTTCGAATCTCTTTAGATCATTCATGTAATCGTAAGGATAGACTCCTTTCCTCAACATGACGTCTACTCGTTCTCTGAAATGTTCGCTCGTGATTTTAAATTTATCCTTGCTCATGTTATCGCCTAATTTTTCTAGAGCGGTCGACATGAATTTAAAACTGTCGATGAATCGTATGGCTCTACGAATGAATTTCGTTTTTTCTTTCAACATCTCTCCATCGATTACTCTTTACTTCTCCATGAGCTTCCATTTCGTGAAGGAAATGTATCTTTCTTCGCTGTTCACGATGCAATTTAATTCTTCGTGTGAGGTGCCAAGATTTTTCAAGAACAGATGACTGTTGTAACCCGAGAGATTGTGAAACATCACTGGATAGAAAACAGCGTCTCGATATTTTAAATTACACTTGCTGTGAGCCGGACCGCGATACAGACCCGTGTAATGATCGTGGTCTCTGACCTTCTTATTTTCCTTCGAATTCTCGTCGAACGATTGTCTGCATATTTGACATTCGGTGGCTCTGTTATTTTCGTCCTGCTGCTCTCGCGTGATGATCATTTTTGCCGTAGTTTTAAATTTGTCGTATAACATTTGAATTTTCGATTCTAACTCTTCCACGAACCTTTGAGCCACGTCGTTGTCTTCATACTGTTTTGTGTAGGTCAAGGGACCCATGTCGTGTTGCGAGTCGAAAGCGCATTTCACGTAAATGCAATAGCCCGAAGGTATGTGTTTTTGATATCTTTCGACATAACTTTGAAGAGCGTTGGGTTGACAGGAACTCATTTTCGCGGTGAAACATTCGAAATCAGCGTACACGATGAATGGTACTTTTAACCTTCTATTGTGATTTTCAAACTTCACGATGGTGTTGGGTTTGGGCATTTCGACGGCGACACCTTGATTTTCGTTGCAATATTCCTGATGTTTCGCCAACGAGTCTTCGCTGTGAAACACGTTCATGCAATTGTAACATAAAGATATCTTTCTGTTATGATTATTATTTTGTTTCGACAGTAATCGGGTTGGATGTTTAACCCAACAATAATGATGATTGTCACCATTCGAAATCAATAATAAAATAATCGTCTTTTCTCTTCCGAGATACGAAGTCTGTCTGAGAGGATAGATCATTCGTTTTTCGTCATCGTATCCCAAGACGTTCACCGCTACGGTGGGATTTTGAGCCTTGAAACGTTCGATGTGTTTTAACTCTGTTGGAAAAGTCACTCCGGTCCAATCGAGATTTTTAGAAGTTTCCTTGTAACGAGAAACTCTATCGGTGTGTATTTCGACAGGGTATAAAGCGGGGGTGATTGCCCATTTAAAACACTGATCATCTTTATTTCTCACGTTGACCACAGTGTGTTTCTTAGTCAAGAAATATGGTAATTCCAAGTAGGAAGATCCTTTCAACGGTTCGTTTTTATTTATGTGAATTTCGAGTTTCAACACCTCATCGAACGTCCAATTACTACCTTCATGTTGATAATTCGCGAGAGACGTCAACATCTTGTCTTTCATCTTTTTGAAAACGTTCGATAAATCTGAACCTCGAAATACGGGTTCGACATTAGATCTGAAATATGCATTTTTCACGATGCTCTCGCCGGACTTCACATCGATTTTATTCATCATGCAATGGAGTATCATCTTAATTTTCAGTCCTACGTTCATGTATTCGCGAAACAAATCCAATACTTTTTTCTTCACCCGTTCCATGAACAATTTCGGATCGATTTTCTTGAACGAGGGAACCACGTCGAAAGTTTTAAAAACGCCTTTATCGCACTCTCCCGTTCTACGGGTTTTGATTGGAATAGTTCCGCAACGAGTTGTGTTACATATTCTTCTCCTTTCCCTTTGTCGATTGCTCGTTGAATTTCGCTTGATATATCTCGTTTGTCTAGAATCTGAAGTGCATCACTCGTTTTCGTTTTAGTGTTTCTTTTCTTTTCTTTGGAAACTTGATGTTCTTCAATGGCTTTTCGTTTAGTCATCTTCTTATTTTTCACAATCGAAACGTTTTTGATTTTTTTCGACGTCGGCATTTTGATTCCTTTTACTATCTTCTCATTTTTCACAACCGATGCATCTTTTGACGTTGTTGCTATCGACATTTCATTTGCCTTTCTAGCGTTTCGCAAATATTCTTGTATGACTTCAATTTTTTTTGATTTAGTTCTATGATTTCTGAAATGTGAAATTTGTAATAGTTTACAAATCTCGTTTAACTGAGGTACGGTTTTCTCATTTAAATTTACCATTGTTTTATCTGTTTGCTTCATTTGTAAGAATATTTTTTTTGAATTTTGTATTAAATAACTTGTTAAAAAAGTTTTGCTTTTTTACTCTTTTTATATATATATAAAAAAGTTAAATTTTAACATCTTTTTTTTCTTTAATACAAAATTTAAAATATACATTATTTGCAAGAATTCATAAAAACCAAATAATCGATCATGACAACAAGACCTAAAAGATGCGAATTAAAATTGAAACGAGATGAAGCATATAAGAAATTCGGTTTTAATATCTATACATTACAACAACACGATCCCATCGAATTGAACGAGGTTGAGATGGAGGAGTTAGAGTGCTACTACAACAAATATCGGATGTGTTTGAAATTGGACGAAGCCATGCTCGATTTGTTTTACGAGTACCAAAGCGATCTGCTGAATAATATCATCGTTGCTGAAGACAGAGAATTCGACAAGAGCGATTTGTTGTTGTTCTATGGAAGTTACATATATCCCATAATCTCACTCGAACTTGTGGACAAATCAGGTGGTGAGAGCGCATTCACCGATGTAAAAAAATTCAAAAGAGTAAAGATAAACATTCAAAACATTTTTGTAAGTGAAAAAATGATGAATGTCAACATGCTAATAACGGACTTGGAAATATAAACAATAGAGAGATTGACTTTTAGCGAAGAAGAAGGAAAAAAAAGTAATGAGATCTAAAGATGATCTCATTACTTTTTACAAAACAATTTTCACATTGAAGAAAATTGAAATTTAAAAAACTTTTTTTTTTATATATATATATAAGGAGCAAAAAAAACAAAACTTTTTTTTAAACAAATTATTAAAATACAAAATTTAAAATATACATTATTTGCAAGAATTTGTAAAACAAAAAAAAACTAAATAATCGATCATGACGACAACATCCACGACGGAATCTCGACATAAACGTCGACGTTGTTTAATAAATCGTTATTCTCCAAAAAACCAAGAAGAAAAAAATCGTAATTTATATTTACGCGTTTCGAAAGAAAATGATACGATTTGCGATAGAAAATCGAATCATAATACTATTAGCGAACAAAAATTATTCGACAATGTCGTTCGAACTATTAAAAAAGAAGGTTCAAGACAAATAGAACTCTTATGACTTTTACGCGAAGTCTTGCACAAGGTTCAAAACAAATTTCCGCGAAGCAGACGCGTGTTATAAAGAGAAAAAAAACTTTTACAAAAAATTTTTCACATTAAAGAAATTAAAATTAAAAAAAACAACTTTTTTTTTATATATATAAGGAGCAAAAAAAAAAACAAAACTTTTTTTAAACAAATTATTAAAATACAAAATTTAAAATATACATTATTTGCAAGAATTCGTAAAACAAAAAAAACAAATAATCGATCATGAGGACAGCAACACCTAAAAGATGCGAATTGAAATTGAAACGAGTCGAAACGAATAAGAAATTCAGTCATAAAATCTATAGATTACAACGGCACGATCCCATCGAACTGAATGAGGTCGAGACAAAGGGCTTAGAGTATAAATACGACAGATATAAGATGCCTTTGATATTGGACAAAGCCGCGCTCGATTTGATTTACGAGTACCAAAGCAATCTGCAGAACATCATCATCGCCGAAGGCAGAGAATTCGACAAGGATGATTTGTCATTGCCCTATGGAAATTACATATTTCCAAACATCTCACGCGAACTCGTGGAGAAATCGGGTGGTGAGAGCGAGTTGACCGATGTAAAAAAACTCAAAAGAGTAAAGATAAACATTCGACACGTTTTCGAAAAAGGAGAAAACACGAGTGTCAAGATGCTAATAACAGACTTGGAAATATAAACAATAGAGAGATTGATTTTTAGCGAAGAAAAATGAAAAAAAAGTAATGAGATCATCTTTAGATCTCATTTTTTTTTGTTTTCCTTCTTCTTCACTATTACCATATATTATAATAACGTTTCCTTTTTTCTCAATTTTCAGCGCCGATTCTTCTTTTTCTTTTTTTTTGTGATATGATACGTTTATAACAACATTTTTGTTTATCCGAATCATAATTATGAACGAATGTTGTGCATCTCTTGGTAACACTCGCATCATCACCATTCTCTTCAGAAGGTAGTGGTGACGGTGGAAAGCGTCTCATTCCCAACCGTCTATCCCACGCTTTATCTATCTCTTTCATCAGTTCTTTCCTCATATATCCATCATTAGCGTCTAACCATTTTTTCACTTTTTTTTTTGTTTCTTCGCACTCTGTCTTGCGATATTCGTCATTATCGTCTAATTGTTTCTCCACCTTTTTATCCATTTTAAATATATTATTTTATACTTTCTATGATTTATATTTTATATAATTTTATATTATAATAACATATTCAAAATTGGTATATTCTTAAATGGCGAATTCTCACCGAGCAACAAACCCTTGCCGAGTCGCTCAACGTTCTGTCCACTCTTCAGATAGAGACCGTTTCCTCTCAGAGAGTTGCCACCTCTAACGGGTTCTAGATACAATCCTTTACCGCTGTCGTCTGCGTGGACGCGACACACGGCTCCTCCCTTCTTCAAGAACAGTCCGCTACCACCCATTAATTTCTCAACTGCCGAACTAGCGAGTCCCGTGAGAGCTCCCACGCCGAGAGTCTTTCCGAGAAAGGGTAGTGCCTTTGCAGCGAAGGGTAATGCTTTTGCGGCGATTCCTGCCAATAGCGGTAGGAAACCACCTTTCATTCTCAAATTGTATCTCAATTGAGCGGGACTCAATCTCACCGTCAACCCTCTTCCATCGCGAATCGACTTCTGGTCCAGGTGATCGAATTCTGACCGCCTCTCGTCAGATCTTCGTGAGTGAATTTTGAATCTCACCACCTCGCCTCGAGTTGTTAACGCTCTCTTAAGTTTCTCTTAAGTTTCTTCCTCTGTCCTGCGGATCTGTTCACGTTTTTAATCACGTATTCTGTCATAATTCTGGTTTTTTTAATTATTTACTTGAATTGTTTCTTGTTTAATAATTATATTAAAATAATTTTGTAAAATTAATATTGCGTTTATTTTATTTTTGTTATCTATATATATACACAATATTTTTTTTTTTTTGCTTTTATATTTCTCTTATGTGAAATCGTATCGTCACCCTCTCTCCGCGAAGATCTAACAGTTCACCATTTTGATCCGTCAACATGGTTTTGAGACTATACAACGTGTCTAAACTCACTGGTAGATAAACTAAATTTCAAGGTCGCTCCACGATCTTATAACCCGGCGACACGTTTGGAAAGAAGGAATAGATCGTCAGTTGAGCGCTACCATTCACGTAGCTTCCAGCAATCATGACCACGTTCACCAGAATGCTATTGACTGTGAGAATGTCGACCGTATTTTCAGATGCCGCATGGCCTCGATACATCTTTCGATCGAATCCCAACATCTTGCCTATAGAATCGTCCATGTTGAAATCCACTCGAAAATTATCTTCCAAATCCAACATCGTCTGTAAGGTATTAGGATTGGGAGCGAGTCTGATCTTGTTGCTTCCCTTTCCATCCATCTTCATTCGCGTCTGAATGTAATTGTTCAAATCGTCTATGTCGTAACTCCCTTTGGGAATTCGAATCTCCAACCAATCCACTCCGTCGGAATACTTGAACGAGTTATTCTTTTCGGTGACGTTGGGAAAGGAATAATAAGTCTCCAGATTCACCAACGCCATCTCGTATCTTTTCTCTCTATTCAATTCGATGGAAGGTTCGAATTTCGTAGCGAATCGAGTCGAATGGCCACTCACCACAATTTGAATGGATTGTTTTGCAGCTGTATTCTCGGCTATCCGTTCTAACAATTCTCCATGTTCGAACATTATATTTAATTTAATTTTTTTTTATTCAAAACTAATTATTTGAAGATTTATTATTTTCTAAATTTTATTTTCACACTCTATCTTATTATCATCAGAAACATAAAACTTGTCGAATCCGCACCGATATTTTCCGCGATTAAATTCGCTTGTCAAATCGATCACGACGAAATTGTAAAGTCCACCATCCCAAACCCTCTTGCAGAATATCCTGAATTCCGCCGCGCTCATGTCGTTTGCAACGTGATCGCCGTAGATGTGATTGAGATTCTTGAGATCTTGGCGAAAGAGACATAGAAAATTAGCATTCTCCCTTATCGTCTGTCTGGGCAATCGAAAATAATTCTGCGACAGGTAGAAACAGTCCACGTTGCTGGGTCGACCCCTAACGTAATACGATTCACATCGGTTCTGTCTCTCCAAAAGCAGATCGTGGAAAATCATGAGATTCTTATCTTCCGATTTCAGTTCTCTAGGATCCGGAACGTCACTAGCGTTCTCATAAAATTGACACTCGACGTTCGAAGATGCATTTCTCTTCATCAGTTCCATCGCCGCACCGTCCAAAATGGTCGAAAGTGGAGCTTCACTCTTGTCGAATTCCTCCCTACTGTCAAAGATTCTGGCTATGACGTCCATGGGCAATCTACGATCCATGCACTCTCGAAGCAGTCTGTATTTGGGTTGAAACAAGCTCTTGCCAAACACGAACAATCTGTCGTAATCCAACCAGTCAGGTCGGGACAACAGATTCATCAACAGATTGGTCTTTCCACAATTCGATTTTCCCACTATCAAACCTCTTATGCTTTTGGGAAAGAACTCGTTATTTGACCTCTTGGTTGCGGCGTCGTTCCAAGACATATCTTTAATGTTCATCTTTTGTTTTATTTTTTTTTGTTATTTTAGATTCTTTTCAAATGCAAATTTTTTATGTTTTTCAAACTCAGTTTTTAATGTTATTATTTATTTATATCACACCGTCGCGAGTTCTCTTCAATCCAGATCCACTCGTCATTTTGGCTAAATCTTGTATGGGTACCACAGCATCCTTAAAATCTTTCCAACTTTTTGGCGTTCGCTCTAACGCAGCTCGCTTCGCCGGTGGACTGATCAACTTGTCAATCAATGCGCCGGCTACCCTCTTGCCAGCCACAGAAGCTATCCTACCACTGGCTTCGGAAGTGGCTTTCTTACCAGCATCCAAAGCCATCTTCTTACCGACCTCAAACGTGGACGATGCGAGTTTTCTACCCGCATCGCTCGTGAACGCTCGCATTATAGAATCGACGATGCCAGAACCGCCTTGAACGTAAGTTCTGACGTATCCCCTGTTCTTTATCACCAACATATTTTATTTTTATAATATATTTTTGTTTTTTTCACTGGTAAATCGTTTTGTTGTTTTTAAATACTTTTATTATTCTAGTGTAAAAATTTACTGTTTTATATTTGTTTGTTTGTTTCTCTCTACTTATTATATACACATCAATCCTTCAATTCGTTCATCGGCCTTTTATAATGGTTTTTATTCAACACCGTCTGTCTTAACAATTCGTCAGATATAGTAACTATCTGATTATCTAATCCTGTGTTACCAGCCCGTCTGCTCGCCATCAACAAACTCAATCTCTGCGACAGAGCGTCAGAATCGCTCGGAAGAAAAGTGGTTTTCACCCCTTTGCCAGTCACCGATTCGATGAACTTCTTGTTCATATCCCATATGGGTTTCACCACTTTCGTTCACTTGTAACCTCTGTTGGCTTTGGGTCTCGTCTCTCTGGCATCGTTATTTCTCTTCATGGCGTGGGTCTGAACCAGAATGTCGCCGTAATTGTCGAAATCCTGATCCGTGTAATCGCTAGGCTTGTCGTAAAGGAGCAATCTGCGCAGTCCATCAGTCAATTCGTATCTGTTCGAACCCACGATCAATTCATCATCGCCAATATCTACTTCTGTGTCTCCTACAAAAATTCTTTCCTCCGAATCCTTATAAAATCCATACAACAGATCTCTCTTACCGCCATCATCATCAGCCGATGCGAAGCTACTAGTGGTGATAGTCGAAGCTGTATCATCAGACTCGCTCTCTGTTTGAATTCCCGTGGGAACGTAATCCGGTGTAGATTGAACGGAATACCGATTTCCAAAACTAAGAGGCAACGAACCCATTCTTAAAGAACTCTCCTCTATGGGTCTCAATTCTTTGACTATCTCCTTCCTGCTTTGCTCTTGACCCTCCGTCACGGGTTTAAATATTTTGGTGGCTTTGCGTTTGAGTTCCATCTCACCAAGATGTCTGCTTCTATCAGCCGACTGAATGCCCTTCTTAGCACGCTCAAACTCTTCTAAAATTCGATCTCGGTGTCTAGAATCCATCTGTAAAAATATCTTTTGTTTTTAATTGTTAATGTTCCTTTAAGTATGCTAATGCGTGTTATTTTATTATTTTCAAAATTAAATGTATAATTATTTTTATGTTTATGTTTTTTTATCTCCTATATATATCGATCACTTTTTTTTATTTATTTCCTCGGGTATTCCACCCGCTCACGTCAGAAATGGAAGCGTTCGACAGTTGTCTGTCAAGTTTTTTTTTGGAAAAAAAAATCCGGGTATTCCCCCACCCCACAACGAGGGGCGATAACTCTGTATGATTAAGTTTATGAGAATCGAGCAATCTGATTGGTCAATTAGCGGAAAATCAAGCAATCTGATTGGTTGATTAGCTGAGTTTGGGAATTCGCACTATGGGAATTCCCCTAATGACGTCATAAATGGGAAAAACCCACCGCCTCAAAACAATTGAGCATTCTGGACCACTGGTCTAGAATCCACAAACTTTTTTTTTTGATGCTAGACCAGAATTTTGCTCGCGATCACCAACGATGGATCGATGGTCTGATCTGCGATGGGAACGTTGACAAAAATTTTGAAAGTGAAAGAAAAAAAGTGTGAATGCACAATTTCACCTTTTTTAAAAAACGCGTGACATTCAACGTTCACCACGAGTATTTGAACGTTAAAAGTGCGATCTAGGAGTCACAAAAAACAGGGGATTCAAACACCATTGTACATTTTTGTGAACAAGCGTGCGATTTAACACTGAATCCCACGTTGGTAAACGTAGTTTGTACACGTACATGTACAAAGTGGTTGTTAAACTCTCAATTATCACCTACTCATATTCACGGAACAAATCGAAGGATTTGCAGGTTGTACAGGACGAGGATACCAGAATGGGACACAGAGCATAACTTGAATGTATAAGTTCTTTTTGGTAAGTTCTTCTCGGTAATTTAATGAAAATACTGATTTTTATTATGTACATTCTGGGCAATAAGGGTTATTACAGTAGGAAGAAATAAAATCGGAGGTTAATTTGCGTCTAAAGGCGGTTCTATTGTTAATATTTCGAACAGTGACGTCTAGAGCATTCCATAATTTCGGGAACGTGTATAATGGAAGTTTGTCTAAGGTACGGTTTCGTGTTTTTTCTATGTTCAGAAGTCCAGACTGTCTGGTTGTTCTACCTGACGAATTGTCGTTTACGTTGAACATATCATGAAAGGAAGAAGGTAATTGGCCTTTGTGTCAGTCAAACATGAACAGCAATGCATGTAGTTTAAACAAATCGTCAACTTTGAGGATTTCATCCTTCTTGAACAGAGGGTCAGTATGAGAGTTGTATTTTTTGTTATTGATAATTCGTAATGAACGCTTCTGCATAATAGCTAATTTATTAATTGCTTTCGAGCTCCCCCATGTTACGATTCCATATATTAAATGGCTGTGAACCAGGGCGAAATACAATGTCTTCAGGACTCGATGGGGGAGGATATTTTTTACTTTGTTGAGACTATAGTTTGCTCGCGCTATTTTCGAGCTTATTCGGGATATGTGGGCTTTGTAGGATAAATGTTCATCGAGGCTTATTCCCAAAAACTTTATGGATTTTTCTGGTTCCTTGTCTCCGACCTTTTTAATAACTTGGTTATTTATTTTTACCTCATGACGGGAATCAGTATTCCTTCCTTTTGTTGGATTAAGTATAATGTATGAGGTTTTTTTAGCATTCAGCATCAACTCGTTCACAGAGCACCATTCGAATAATTTTTGAAGTTCTTCGTTAAAATAAGGAGTTATTGAACTACTGTTGAGACCAGAGCAGTGTACTGTAGTGTCATCAGCGAACGACAAGAGATTAAGCGAAGTTGAGTTACTTATATCATTTATATACAGAAGAAATAATACGGGGTCCAAGATCGAGCCCTGTGGGACACCACAGCTTTGCCTGGCAAAGTCAGATTTTTGTTCGTCATATAGAACATATTGGAATCTATCGGACAAGTAGCTTCTAAATCAGTTGTTGACTAGTCCTCTGATGCCGTAGTATTCGAGTTTGCCCAATAGTATTTCATGGTTTATCGTGTCGAATCCTTTAGACAGGTCTAAGAATAGTGCCAGTGTACTATTCTTTTCCCGTTTATTGTTTTCCATAGCGGTGCTTTTGAGGAGTTGGAGGACTGGGTGAATCGTGCTATGACGTTTTCGAAAACCGTATTGATAAGGATATAAGATATTAAACCTCTCGAGATAACTTCTAAGTCTTATGTCCATGAGCTTTTCCATTACTTTTGAAAAAGCTGGAAGGATACTAATGGGTCTGTAGTTTGTAAAGCTGTGCTCGTCGCCTGATTTGAAAATGGGTACCACCTTTGCGATTTTCATTCTATCTGGTACTTTGCCCTCGGTAAAGGAATTATTGATTATGTGGGTAATGGGGACCAATATCTCATTTATCGTTTGTTTAAGAAGACTGGTTGTGATACTATCGCAATCTTTCGACGATTTTACTTTCATTCTGTTTACAATTTGACTAACTTCTACAGGATTTGTGGGTAGAAGATAAAAGTTGTTAGAAACACTACCATGCATGTAGTTTAAATACGATTTATCTGGTTTCTAGATCTGGTCGGATATGGTTCTACGATTTATCTGGTTTCTGGATCTGGTCGGATATGGTTCTACCAACGTTGACGAAAAAATTATTGAATTCTCTTGCAATGTCCTGGGCTTCGATTATTTCTGTACCCCCCTGGACAAAGAAAGTGGGTAGTCTGCTTTCACGTTTTCCTTTATTGATGCTTCGTTTAAGATCTGCCATGTTCTTCGCATATTGTTCCTATTTTCTTTCAAGATATCCCTATAATAAATTGATTTACATTGTTTCTTAACTTTATTAAAAATTTTACAGTAGTTTTTGTAATTTCGTAAATTAGGTTCATTAGGGTTTTTAAGTTTTCTTTTATAGAATTTGTCTTTATTAACTGAGGATATGACAAGTCCCTTTGTCATCCAAGGTTGTTTTTTAATAAATTTATTGTTCTGGCGGACACGCTTCTAAGGGAATGCCTTATCGTAAGCTTCCATATAGATGTTTAAAAATGTTTCATATGATTCATTGGGACAATTTGAAAGCAAGACAGGGTAAAAATTACTTTCTGAGAGTAATTCTTTAAATTCAGACATGTTTTCCGCGTTTATGATTCGTTTTATAGTAAACCGTGGTGTTTCATTTACCTTGGTAGATTCTTCAATGTAAAAAACACCAAAGTGATCTGATACATGTACGTCTGTTATAATTATACCCGGTATTGTTGTTTGTGAAACATTGTTTGAAAACATGTGGTCTATCAGACTAGCTGAATGATTAGTTACTCTCGTTGGTTTGGTTATATGAGGCAAGAATCCTTGGCTGAACACGAGATCGACAAATTCTTCTGTCTTGGAATGTATATTTGCTTTTAAAAGGTCCGGGTTGAGATCTCCCATGATATAAACTTTCTTGTTTTCGGCATTCAGAACATCCATTATTTCACCTAATTTTAATATGAGGAGGTTTATATCGGCTTTCGGTGGAGTGTTTGGTCTATATATGACGCCAATTATTTTAGAGTTGTGTTTATCTTCAACTTCTATGAATAGAGATTCGAAAACGTGGGGGATGAAAATTGTAATATCACTTCGAACTTTATAGGATATCCCCTCTTTTATATATAGCCCAACTCCCCCTCGGCCATCATCATTTTCGGGTCTCATACATTTGATAATTGGCGCATAACCCTCCAGAGTAAACGAGTTTTGTGGGGGAATTTGAAATATTTCTGTGAGTCCAATTATGGCAAAAAAATTATTATTTGTTTGTAAATTATAGAGCAGGTTCTGGAAGGAATCCCAGTGAGCCTTTAAGCTTTGACAGTTAAGATGGAACAAAGAAAATTCTGAGTTTATTTTACTAGTCATAGATTGAAAATCTTTAGGTGTAAAGTATTTACATTCATTTGAGTGGAGTTTAAACAGAGATTCGTCATTTTCTGGGGAGGAACATACTTTCTCATTATAGAGCTGTATAAAGTCATACTCTGGTTCCATTTGCACCTCGTCTAGTGCAACATTACCCGCCATAGGTCATTATCGTACCACCCGCTCTTCCGCAGGAAAAGTATAAGGATATTCCCCTAAATAATAAGTGGTAAATGAACTGTTCATGAGGGACTATCGATACTTCAGTATCATTTTTAGTCACAGTCTATTGCAATATGAATCTATGATTTGAGGTCAGATTGGGAACACAATAACTCTGTACATATATCAAAACTGTTAAAAATATACATATACATATACATATTGAGTGCGACATCACTTTACTTACAGTTGTTGTCACGCGATAATTCGGGTGGGTATATGTTTTAAATTAGGTTGTCCAAAAAACTGTTATGGGATTTGGATTTGGAGGACATTCACATGGAAGGATATCGCAATAATATTAATTTATTACAACAAATGATGATAATATCCATTCTGATAACGGAACACTGGACTCAACTTTCAGTAATTTAGATATGATTATCTTATACTGTCTTGTTTGCTGCAAAGTATTGCTGTTGAGTTACACACACTCAAGTAATTTTTTTTTATAAGCTTTGTTTCCCTGCATTTAGATCTACAATGCAATAAATCACTGGTGAAAATAAACACTGCATTAAGGCTGGTTGACCCTTTGGTGTTGCTGAATTATACACGCTAAAGTGATTTATTTACATAATTTAATTCCATGCTGCTAAGTATTGCCATGCAAGAAATCACTGGTGAAAAATATCAATTTAAGTTACAAAACACTGAACTCAGCTCTCAATATTCCACATATTTTTCATCAACTCCGGCCATGTCTGCCATTAAGCAGCCATGACCCGGTTTGATGAAAATTAATTGGTGAGATACAACGACTTAATTTGTTTTATAAAAAACCTGGGCCATTTCAACTCTCGTACAGTCCTCCACAGAACGGATGGGGAAATTAGCAATCTTCAATTGTTCGATTGCCACAAAGGTGAGTATTTTTTTTCTGTTTAGACGGCAACAGACTTGACCTATTAAGGATACTAAACATCTTAGTTAAAATCAAATACACGAAATTACTGATGAAAATATCAATTCTGGTAGTGGAACACTGCACTCATCTTTCAATATTTCAAATATGTCTATCAAATCTAGCCATGTCTGCCGCAAAGCAGCCGTGACTGTTTTAATGAACATGATCTTTTACAAATAGTCAAGTTATGAAAACAATTAGCATTTCATGGACTTATTTTGGGCGTTCGGACACTTTTACACTCGAACAGTCAGACGCACAATCACTGGTGAAAATATTAATTCAAGTTACAGGACTCAGCTGTCAATATTCCAGATCTTTTTCATCAAATCCGACCATGTCTGCCATTCAGCAGTCGTGACCCGGTTTGATGAAAAAGTGGAGAAAAACAACGACTAAAGTTATCATATGAAAAACTCTGGGCTATTTCAACACTCGTACAGTCCTCCACTCAAGTCATTTATTTACATCCTTTAATTCCATACAATTAAATCCACAATGCGAGAAATCACTGGTGAAATTTTTTTTTCAAGTTACAGAACTCAGCTGTCAATATTCCATATCTTTTTCATCAAATCCGGCCATGTCTGCCATTCAGCAGCCGTGACCCGGTTTGATGAAAAAGTGGACAAAAATAACGACTGAAGTTATCATATGAAAGACTCTGGGCTATTTCAAAACTCGTACAGTCCTCCATAGGACGGATGGGAAATTTTGCAATCTTCAGTTGTTCAATAGCGTGAAAGGTGAATATTTATTTCTGTTTAAAAGGCAACAGTCCTGACCTATTAAGGATATTAAACATCTTAATTAAAATCCAATACACGGGATATTAAACATCTTAATTAAAATCCAATACATGATGAATATATCCATTCTGGTAGTGGAACACTGGACTTACCTTTCAATATTTCCGATATGTTTATCAAATCCAGCCATGCCAGCCGCAAAGCAGCCGTGATTCGATTTGATGAACATGATCAATTACAAATAGTTAAGTTTTGAAAACAAATAGCCTTCCATGCACTTATCTTGAGCTTTGGGACATTTTGACACCCGTACAGTCGTTCACAGAATAAATTGGGGAATTAGCAATCTACAATTGCAATAATTATCGGGTCATCAATAGAAACTGCATTAACGCATATCAAATCCAGCCATGCCTACCGCAAAGCAGCCGGGACTCGATTTGATGAATATGATCAGTTACAAATAATTAAGTTATGACACTCGTTCAGTTATCCACAGAATACTTTGGGGAAGTAGCAATCTTCAGTTGCACTAATTAGCAGGTTAGCAATAAAAAAACTGCATTAAGGCTGACCCGTTTGTGCTGTTGGGTTACACACTCTCAAGAAATTTTTTTTTACAAGATTTGATTCCCTGCATTTCATTCTACAATGCAAAAAATCATTGATGAGAATACCAATTCAAGTTACAAAATACTGAACTCAACTCTCAATGTTCCAGATTCCTCATCAAATCCGGCCATGTCTGCCATTCAGCAGCCACGACATGCTTTGATGAAAATAAATGAAAATTGGTGGAGTACTACGACTTTAGTTGTCGTATATAAAAGAAAACAAAAACCATAAAACATTGGGCCATTTCAGACAAAAGAACGGATGGGAAAATCAGCAATCTTCAGTTGTTCAATTGCGTGAAAAGTGAATATTTCTTTCTGTTTAACCGGCAACAGACTTGGCCTTTTTAAGGATAATAAATGTCTTAATTAAAATCTAATTCTGGTAGTGGAACACTGAACTCATCTTTCAATATTTCAGATACGTTTATCAAATCTAGCCATGCCTGCCACAAAGCAGTCGTGACTGTTTTAATGAACATGATCTTTTACAAATAATTAAGTTATGAAAACATGCAAACAACTAGCCATTCAGGGACTTATTTTAGGCATTCGAACACTTTAACACCCGAACAGTCAGTCGCAGAATACATTGGAGAATTAGCAATCTGCAGTTGCAGAAATTAGAGGATGAAATAATTGGTAAGAGTATCCACTCATGTTTCAGAACAATGAACTTTTCTCTCATCTGTCCAATTGAAGTATTTTTTTTAACCCTTTATCCAACTAGACGATCAAAACCGCCCGAAAAATTAATCGATGCAAAGCCTTCACAATAATTATCAGGTCAGCAATAAAAACTGCATTAAGGCTCATCAAATCCAGCCACGCCTGCCGCCAAGCAGCCGTGAATCGATTTGATAAACATGATCACTCTCAAATGGTTAAGTTATGGAACTATTAGACTATTATATCTTGAGCGTTGGGACATTTTCACACTCATCCACAGAATACATCGGGGGATTAGCAATCCTCAGTTCCACTAATTATCAGGTCAGCAATAAAAACTGCATTAAGGCTGGTTGAACCCATTTGTGTTGTTGAGTTATACGCACTCAAGTATCTTTTACAAGATTTGATTCCCGCATTTAAATATACAATGCAGAAAGTTACTGGTGAAAATATCAGTTCAAGTTACAGAACACTGAACTCAACTCTGAATATTCCTGATATTCTTCATCAAATCTGCCATTCAGCAGCCATGGCCCGGTTCGATGAAAAAAAAAGAAAATTGGTGAAATGCAACGGCTTAAGTGGTCATATAAAAACACTGGGCCGCTTCAACACTCGTACAATCCCTCACAGAACGGACGAGGAAATTAGCAATCTTCAGTTGTTCAGTTGCGTCAAAAGTGAATATTTCTTTCTGTTCAATCGGCAACAGACCTGACCTTTTAAGGATAATAAATGTCTTAATTAAAATCTAATACATTAAGTTATCGGTGAAAATATCCATTCTGGTAACAGAACATTGGACCCATCTTTCAATATTTCAGATATGTTTATCAAATCCAACCATGCATGCCGCAAAGCAGCCGTGACTCGATTTGATGAACATGATCAATTACAAATAGTTTTGTTACGGAAACAAGTATCCCTTCGAGCACTTATCTGGCTGACTCTTTGGTGTTGTTGAATTACACACATATCAGTTCAAATTACGGAAACAAGTATCCTTTCGAGCACTTATCTGGCTGACTCTTTGGTGTTGTTGAATTACACACATATCAGTTCAAATTACGGAAACAAGTATCCTTTCGAGCACTTATCTGGCTGACTCTTTGGTGTTGTTGAATTACACACATATCAGTTCAAATTACAGAACACTGAACTCAGCTCTCAATATTCCATATATTTTGCATCGAATCCGGCCATGTTTACCATTAAGCAGCCATGGCCCGGTTTGATGAAAAATTGTAAGATACAACGACTTAAGTTATCCTATAAAAAAGGCTGCTACCAGTTAGCGATAGATAAGGACAATGAAGTTGAATTTTCCATATCTGTACAAGTTTCGGAGATTTTATCAGCTGCAGTGTGATGTTAAGCAGCCGCGACTAGATCAGATGAATAATTAATCGGAAATTAGAGCATGAAATAATTGGTAAGAGTACCCAATCATGTTACAAAACAGTGAACTTTTCTCTCATCTGTCCAATTAAAGTTGTTGTTTTTTCAACCCTTTATCCAACTAGATGACCAAAACCGCCCAGAAAATTAGCCTAAGTAAAGCCTTCACAATAATTATAACCGCCCAGAAAATTAGCCTAAGTAAAGCCTTCACAATAATTATCAGGTAAGCAATAAAAACTGCATTATGGCTTGTCAAATCCGGCCACGCCTTCCGCAAAAGCTGCCGTGACTCGATTTGATAAACAAGATCAATCCCAAATAGTTAAGTTATGAAAACAATTGGACTTTCAGGCACTTACATCGTGAGCGTTGGGACATTTTAACACTCATACAGTCATCCACAGAATACATTGGGAAATTAACAATCCTCAGTTGCACTAATTATCAGGTCAGCAATAAAAACTGCATTAAGGCTGGCTGAACCCATTTGTGTTGTTGAGTTATAACACTCAAGTATTTTTTTTTACAAGATTTGATTCCCGCATTTAAATCTACAATGCAAAAAATCACTGGTGAAAATATCAGTTCAAGTTTCAGAACTTGATATTCTTCATCAAATCCGGCCATGCCTCCCATGCAGCAGCCATGACCCGGTTTGATGAAACAAATTAAGATCGGTGACATACAACGACTTAAATGGTCATATAAAAAACACTGGGCCATTTCAATACTCGTACAATCCCTCACAGAACGGACGAGGAAATTAGCAATCTTCAGTTGTTCAGTTGCGTCAAACGTGAATATTTCTTTCTGTTCAACCGGCAACAGACTTGACCTCTTTTGGATAATAAATGTCTTAATTAAAATCAAATACATTAAGTTACCGGTGAAAATATCCATTCTGGTAACAGAACATTGGACTCATCTTTCAATATTTCACACATGTTTATCAAATCCAACCATGCCTGCCGCAAAGCAGCCGTGACTCGATTTGATGAACATGATCAATTACAAATAGTTTTGTAACGGAAACAAGTATCCTTTCGAGCACTTATCTGGCTGACTCTTTGGGGTTGTTGAATTACACACACTTAGGTAATTTATTTACATGATTTAAATCCACAACAGAACATTGGACTCATCTTTCAATATTTCAGATATGTTTATCAAATCCAGCCATGCCTGCCGTAAAGCAGCTGAGACTCGATTTGATGAACATGATCAATTACAAATAGTTTTGTAACGGAAAAAAGTATCCTTTCGAGCACTTATCTGGCTGACTCTTTGGGGTTGTTGAATTACACACACTCAGGTAATTTGTTTACATGATTTAAATCCACAACGCAAGAAATCACTGGTGAAAATATCAATTCAAATTACAGAACACTGAACTCAGCTCTCAATATTCCATATATTTTTCATCAGATCCGGCCATGTTTACCATTAAGCAGCCATGGCCCGGTTTGATGAAAAACTGTGAGATACAACCACTTAAGTGATAGTATGAAAAAGGCTGCTACCAGTTGGCGGTAGATAAGGTCAATGAACTAGAATTTTCCATTTCTGTACAAATTTCGGAGATTGTATCAGCTACAGTCTGGTCTGATGTTAAGCAGCCATGATTAGATCAGTTGAATAATTAATCGGAAATTAGAGCATGAATAATTGGTAAGAATATCCAATCATGTTACAGAACAGTGAACTTTTCTCTCTTCTGTCCAATTAAAAGTAATTTATTTTTAACCCTTTATCCAAATAAACGACCAAAACCGCCCAGAACATTAGCCCAAGTAAAGCTTTCACAATCTGAAAAAATCTTGGACTTTCTCTGTAAACGCAAATTGGATATCATGCTACCACTACATGCTTTTGTGGCAGTGGGATGTAAGGTGCCAACTTGTACTTTCTGGGCATGCATTTGCCACGTTCTATGCGGGCAGACGACTTGATGCTAAAGTCGAAATACCTGTCAAAGACAAGATATACATTCGACTTCATGAGATATGTCATGATTAGAGAATCTTGACACAAAGTCTGCGATAGTGCCGTTTGTGGGCCGGCGCAGTACCCACATGATTGCACAGCGGTCGATCACAGTGCCCTGCGGTACTGGTAACTTTCATAAGGTTACTACACATGCCAGCTTATTCTTCAGATCAGACTTGGATTTGGCAATACGCAAGTCATCCGATTCGAGGAACATAGACAAAGGGAAAGGTGCAAGCTCGTGTTTCAGTATATCCTTCATTGGCAAAGTTTGGCCAGAGGTCTGGAGGGCCATGGTTCTTGAATATATGAGAGAAGTATCAACAAGTGATGTCTCTCCAACTTCACCAGGAAACTTTTTAATTAATGAAGAACCGGTTTGTACCCTTCAATAATTAAATGTTCGATGACTATTCCTATAATTATTATTTTGAATCTAATATTGTTGCATCAATAGAAATATTAACCATCCGATGAAAGTGATTAGTTCACGACAGATGTACGTAAAATGGCTTCAAAACTCAGAACCCAAACCGTTATAATGACCTGTCAATCAAGGAAAAAACTTGCCAACTCTTTATACCGACTTATCAACTTGATTTAACAACAGTACAATCTGCTGTGATAACTTAACAACGACTTTGCAGCTTGGTATAACGACTTGATGGCTCGTTTTTGTTAAGACAGCAGGACTTGTCAGTGTAGTATACAGACTTCTAAACTCGTTATAGCAAGTTTCGATATCAATATATTTATTTATTTATTGGTGTTTAAGGTCACATACTTATGCACAATGGCTAATCGTGACCGAATATATCAATATAACTTTGTCGACTCGTTATAAGTACATTATAAACTTATTATAATGACTTGTCAGCTTATTCTAATGGTGCCATGAGTCATTATAATGACTTCACAACTCACAACTCGTTATAATGACTTCGTGACTCATTATAACAACTTTTGACACATAATGACTTTGCAATTCCTTAAATTGGACTTGTCCAAGTCCATGAAACTCATTATACCAATGGCAGCACAACACGTTGTAATGACTTAACAACTCAGTATAACAACTTTCGGAACTCATTGTAATGACTTTTAAACTCATTATAATGAGATTATAACTCTTTATAATGACTAATGAACTCCTTATAAGGAACTCATTCGAACAACTTCTAACAACTTCACAATTTGTCATAACGACTTGTCAACTAGCTATAACCACTTCTCAAGTCGTTATAATGACATCAAAGCTTTGCAGCTCATTATAACGACTTGAACACCACTATAGCGGCATGTCAAATCCTCATTATGAATTTCCAAACTCGTTATATATATTGAAATTTGAAACTCGCAACTTGACATCTCGTTATAATGACGTAACAGCTATCTAGAACGACATCACAACTTATTATAATAAATTGCCAGCTCGTTATAACGACTTTACAACTCGTTATAATTATTTCACATATTCGTATAACAATTAGCCAACACTTTTTAACAACATCAAAGCCCTTTATATGTAATAACGACTACACACCTCATTATAATGATTTTTCTACTCTTTATAATGACATGACTGTTCGTTAGAATAGCTTTACAACTTGTTATAATTATTTCATAACTCATTGTGACTTACCAACTCATAATTTTAATGACTTTTGGAACCCCTTATAATTTACTTTTTATAATTCAACAGAACCTCTTTATAATGCCTTGAAAACTTACTTCGTTATAACGACTTCTCTCGATATAACTACTTTTCAGCTTGTTATTATGGCATCACACCTCTGTGAAATGACATGTAAACCCATTACATGACTTAGCAACTCATAGTGACTTGTCAGTTCGTTACAATGACATTTGGGACTCGGTATAATGGCTTGTCAAATCGTCATAATGACTCCACAACTCGCCATAACGCCAGAACAACTCGTTAAAACAACTTTACAATTCCCCGTAATAGCTTGGAAATTAGTTATATCAATGTCTGAGACTCAATATAATGATTCGTTATTTTGCTCATTTAACAACCTATCAACTCATCATAGTGGCTTTCCAACTCGCTATAGCTACAGGTCAAATCGCTATTAGAACTTTACAATGCGTTAAAATGACTTCCCAACTCGTTGTAACGATATCACAACTTTCATCATAATTATTTGCCAATTCGTTATAACAATATTTAGGAGTCACAACGACTTGCCAGCTTCGTATAAATAAAAAATAGGATAGAATATAACGACTCCTCAACTCGTCATAGTGATTTGTAAACTAACTTGTAAACTCATAATAATGACTTCCAACTCCTTATAACGAATTTCCAACTCGTTATAACGATTTTCCAATCCCTTAGAACGGCTTGTCAACTCATCATAACGAATTGGCAACTCGAATAACGACAGCAAAATACATAACTTTACGAATCATCAGAATTGAGCCTTGTTATAGTTCATTATAACAATTGCATATAACGACATGACAATAATGACTCAAAGCACATTATACAGACTTCACAACTAGTTATACCGGCTAGTCTACTCTTCTTAATGACATAACAACTCATCACGAATTTACAACTTCTTTATAACGAATTGCTAATTTGTTATAAAGACTTAGTCTGTTATAACAACATTCCAACTCGTCATAATGACTTCACATCGCATTATAATGCACTGTACACTCGTTATTATGAGTTATCGACTCGAGATGATGACGTTTAAACTGGTTTTCCATCGGTCAAATATTTATCTTCGTGCAACCCATTATAGCGACTTGCAAAACTCGTTATAACGACATATCAGCTCATTTTAACGACTTTACAACTTATTGTGATCGATCGACTCCCTATAACAATTTGTTAACTCGCTATAACTTCACAATTAGTTATGACTTCACACTTCATTACATTACTCATCAACTCGTTACAGCTAATTGCCCATTTGTCATACGACTTCATTATTTCGCTTTGGCAAGTCGTTATAACAGTTTGTCTACTCGTTATAGTGACTCCCCAATTCGTTATAATAACTTCCAAACTTTATAATGACATTATAACATTTTATACCGACTGGCCCACTCACCATTATGACGAGTCAATTCGTTATGTCTTGGTAATTATCTGTAACCCGTTTAAAACTCGTTATAATGACGTGCCAACTCGTTACAGCGACTTCATAACTCGTTATGGAAATTTCACAACTTATTAAACGACTGTCAACTCTGCTTGATAACATCAAAATTCTGTATACTGACTACACGCCACAGTATAACGATTTTTTAACTCTCTATAATGACACGACAACTCATTGAAATAACATCACAATTTGTCATAATTATCTCACAGCTCATTTTGACCTACCAACTCGTGGCATTAATTACTTTTGGAACTCCTTATAACGTTCTGATGATAATGATTCAGCACCTGTTTATGATAACTTGAAAGCCAAATTCGTTATAACTACATCTTATCTCGATATAATGACTTGTCAAGTTGTTATAATGACACTCCACCTCTTTAAAATGGCATGCCAACTCATTATAATGACTTCACAACTCATAGTTGTTTGTCAAGTCGTTATAACGACAATTGAGACTCGATATAACGGCTTGTCAGCTCTTTGTAATAACTTTACAAATTGGTATAACGACTTGCAACTCGTTGTGATGTCTCAACAACTCATTTCAAGTAGATTGCAATTTAGCATCAATTTACACTTCGTTATAACGGCTTCTAACCTGTTATAATGACTTATTAACTCGTTATTATTTTATTCTTATTTTATTATCCTATAATGACTTGTCAATTCGTTATGTTGTACACTCATTTAGCTCACCTGGACCCAAAAGGGACATTTGAGTTATTGCCATCACTTGGCGTCAGTCATCATCCAGAAACGTTTTACATTTTCATTGTTTTCTCTGGAACCGCTGAGCCGGTGTAAACCAAATTTGGCAGGAATGATTTATGGGAGGACCTCTACAAAAACCCTTATTTCGTTTCCGTCGGATGAAAAACATGGCGGTAAAAGGTATTTTTTATTCTGGTTGATGTTTTTTTTTTAAAAATCATCTACTCTGAAACTACATGGCCAAATATATTAAAATTCATATAAATGATGACTGGGATACCCCTACAAAAGATCCTCATTTAGTTTAGTTTAGACAATAGTTTTATTTTAGTTAGCACGTTATATGTATACAAAATTTGAGATATGAGATATAAAAAACAATACACATAATAATGGCTATACAATATAACAGAAGGCTAGGACACAAATTAAGCATGGGATTCGACAGAAAGCTTAAAGCTTATTAATGGTCGTTTCCCAATCAATGAAATATGTACACAAATGAGGCTTTGACAGTATATCAGCTATAAAAGGAAACTGTTCAAACTAAAGTGAACTAAAGTGAACACAGGAGATATATATATATATATATATATATATATATATATATATATATATATATATATATATATATATATATATATATATATATATATATATATATATAACAAGTACTAACAACTGTCATCTCTGTTTCCATCAATGGAGTTTTGCCTTACTTTCATACAGTGGGTTTCTTCGTAGTAAAGTCTACGAACTTATAGTCCCACATTTCAGAAGAGAGGTGGTAAAAAAGGAAGAAAAATTCAAACAAAAAAGTGAATAAAAAAATGAATAAAAGTGGAGGGGGTTACAGTAGTAAGCCAACTTGAATAATAATAATATAAGGACAATACAGAAGGGTCCGAGTAAGCCCCGGGCGCACCAAGCGGCGCCACGCCACACTCAGATGTCCCAGGTGTATACGACCCCATTTAGGAACAACAAACCACTTCGTACTCAAATTGCGGCAGCCCGGTACAGCGCAGCACAGCTCAGAACGACCCGGTGTCCAGTTGGACCAACACGGATAAAATTATAAGGACTGGATACCTTTATTTAGCTGCATAATGTACATCTTAAAAAAATTGCACAAGTTTATGTTTTCGTCGTCTTTCTTGGAGAGGCTCCCAACATGTTTCAGTGTATAGTAATGTCTTGCTCGCACTCACAGTTGCACCAGTTATGATTCTCGCAGCAGCTATTTGAATTTTCTCTAAGTCTGCTGCCTTGAACGCAGAACAATTGTCCCATACGGTATCTGCGTATTCTAAGAGAGGTCTGAGGGGAGAGATAACAAGTACTAACAACTGTCGAAAGATGGGATAGAGAGAAACACGTCATGCAGATCACTTGCACATCGTACACAAGTAACGTCAGTATACAAACATCACACCATTTCATCCATGCCAACATCTACGTTGGGATAGAAGCCGGCATGGATGAAATGGTATGTCATCTCTATTTCCATCAATGGAGTTTTGCCTTACTTTCAGACAATGGGTTTCTTCGTAGTAAAGTCTACGAACTTATAGTCCCACATTTCAGAAGAGAGGTGGTAAAAAAGGAAGAAAAATTCAAACAAAAAAGTGAATAAAAAAATGAATAAATGTGGAGGGGGTTACAGTACTAAGCCAACTTGAATAATAATAATATAAGGACAATACAGAAGGGTCCGAGTAAGCTCCAGGCGCACCAAGCGGCGCCACGCCACACTCAGATGTCCCTGGTGTATACGACCCCATTTAGGAACAACAAACCACTTCGCATTCAAATTGCGGCAACCCGGTGCAGCGCAGCGCAGCGCAGAACGACCCGGTGTCCAGTTGGACCAACACGGATAAAATTATAAGGACTGGATACCTTTATTTAGCTGCATAATGTGTAAATTATATTTGGGAAAGCGTCGACGATAGTAACTTAAGCAACATAGATCACTAGGGTCTTGTACTACCCGAAGCGCCCACTTAGCAAAATAAATTTCTGCACTTCTTCAAAAATACGACGGTTCTCGGTATTCCCAAGTAAGTTCGAGCCGAACAGAAGAGTTGGAGGATCGAAAACAAATGGCAGAGCACCAATTGAGTGAACGCGATCATTCCGGTGGCGGGGACAATATAAGAGAAAGTGATCAGTTGTCTCAAGTTCTCCACATTGACAGAAAGGGGTGATTGATAAATGGTTATCGAATAAATGGGCATTCAGGTTACTACAACGCAGACGCAACCTACAGTGGTAAACTTGGGCTACACGCGATCTATTGCTACTATAGAAATGAGGTGGACGTGTGTTGCCGCTATTAAGGAAACATTGCTATATTAAAGTTGCTAATAGATGAATTGTTGCGGATAGATAGAGGCAAGTTATTCCATTGACTAGTAGTACTAGGAATTAATGACCTTTGGTACAAATTAGTGCGGCAGAACGGAATTCGGTGGTTCTGGGAAGATCGCATACTGTGACGAACACCGGTGGACGAAAGAGGCGGCGGGACTTTAGTTGCAATGTAGGGTGGAGTGATATTATGATACATCTTAAAAAATTGCACAAGTTTATGTTTTCGTCGTCTTTCTTGGAGAGGCTCCCAACATGTTTCAGTGTATAGTAATGTCTTGCTCGCACTCACAGTTGCACCAGTTATGATTCTCGCAGCAGCTATTTGAATTTTCTCTAAGTCTGCTGCCTTGAACGCAGAACAATTGCCCCATACGGTATCTGCGTATTCTAAGAGAGGTCTGATAAATGCAAAGTAAATTTTCTCTAGAATCTTGCGATCCAGTATGAATTTATATTTCCTCAGTAAATCTACACGTGTCCATGCCTTGTTACAGACATGGTCAATGTGATCATCCCACGTGCCAGTATTATTTATGGTTAATCCCAAATGCTTGTGATTATTAACCTCAGAAATCCGAGTAACACAAAACATTAGTGGAGGGTGAAGTAGCTGATTTTTTTTATGTGATAGCAACATGCATTCTGTTTTTTTTGGGATTAAACTCTACTAGCCACGTTTTCGCCGAGTGATCTATTGATGTCAAGTCACGATTCATTAAAATTGATGTTTGGTCCGGATTTTCAACAATGAGATATAACGACGTATCATCTACAAAGAGACGTATAGAGCTAAGTAGATTCTTGGTGATATCGTTGATGTATATTAGAAACAGTAAAGGCCCAAGAATAGATCCTTGAGGGCCCCCTGCATTAATGGGTTTCCAGGAAGATGATTCAGAACCAACGACGACTCGTTCGGATCGGTGCGAGAGATAGGATTTAAGAAACAATAGGAGATCACCGGAAACTCCGATTCTTTTAAGCTTGTGAATAAGCCCAACATGCCACACCTTGTCGAAGGCTTTACTGATGTCGCAAAATACTACTCGAACTTCTTTACCTTCGTCTAGAGCTCGACAGAACTCCTCGTATAAGTCAGTCAACTGGAGAACAGTCGAGTCTCCAGGAGTAAAACCAGACTGGAAATTACTTAAAATATTGTTGTCAGCTAAAAATTTCCAAAAGCGTCTAAACACACATTTCTCGAATATCTTGCCAACACAGTTAATTAGAGATATTGGACGGTAATTAGTTACCAAATTGGCAGGGTTCTTTTTCAGGACTGGGGACACATTTGCCATTTTCCACTCAGAAGGAAAATGGGAATTATTTAGCAGAATATTAAACAAGACCAAAAGAGGTCCACACAGGGACAACTTACATTCTTTAAGCAGTCGAGGGCTTATAAGATAAGGTCCACATGCCTTGGAGGCTTTAACAGATTTTATCGCTTCAAACACCTCGCTATAATTAAGGGTTATGCTATCAAGGGTTTGTACGGGCGTAGGGGCAGAGGTCGGAATGTGGGCATTTGAATCATCAATAGTTGAGATCGAGCAGAAATAATCATTGAACAACTCAGCCTTCTCAGTATTAAAGGAGTAGAGAATATCAAAATGACAGAGGGGGGAATTGCAGGTACATTATTACTTAAGAATGACTTGAGGGTTTTCGACCAGTGAGACGGGGCTGTTTCGTGGCTACCCAATGTTAATTGGACTTTTGAAAGGTATGAATTTTTTGCCCTCCTAACGGCCGCTACTACTTCATTCCTTTTTATTTTGTATTTCTCCCATGCTTGAGGGATGCCGTTGCGTTTTGCAATACGGTATAACATTTAATGTTGATTGAGGTACAAACATGGCCACAATTTGGGCTCATAATTACTATAGAAACCCTATGGGAAATAACATTTTCATCTTGTTCTCTGGAACTGTTGAGCCGACGTGAACCAAACTTGGCATGGGTGGTCTATGGGAGGTCCTTTTTACCCGTTCCCCATTGTATTCCTGTCGATTAATAAACATGGCCGCCAGACGCATTCTTTGATTCGGATTGATGGATTTTGAAAAATCTTCTACTCTGAAACGAGAAGGCCAAATGATTTGAGACTTCACATGAGTGATGACCGGGACACCCTCGAACAACAGTCCTCATTTAATGTTGGTCGGGTTGTAAACATGGCCGCAGTTGCGACTTACAGTTACTATAGAAACCCTATGAAAAACCACATGGCGACCGGAACCATTCTTTGATTTGGATTGGTCGATTTTCAAAATCTTCCCTGAAAGTACAAGGGCAGATATTTTGAAACTTCATGCGATTGATGACTGGGACACCCTCTTCCAACGATCGTCATTTAATGTTGATCGGGTTGCACACATGGCCGCAATTGCGGCTATAGTTAACACAGAACCCCAATGGGAAATCACCTTTTCGTCTTCTCCTCTGGCACTACAAAGTTGATGTGAACCAAATTTAGCAGGAATGGTTTATGGAAGGTCCCCTACAAATGTTTCTCATTTTGTTCCCGTCAGATGGAAAGCATGACCGACAGAGGCATTCATTGATCTTGGTTGGTCTAATTGAGAAATCGAAATCTTCTCTGAAACCACAAGGGCAAATGTTTTGAAACTTCGCACAATTGACGACTTGGACACCCTCTACTAACGGTCCTCATTTAATGTTGATAGGGCTGCAAACATGGCGGCAGTTGCGGCTCATAGTTACTATAGAAACTCTATGAGAAATCACATTTTCATCTTTTTTGGCAGGGATAGCCTATGGGAGGTTCAGTACAGACGATCTTCATTTTGTTCCTGTCGGTGGATAAGCATGGCTGCCAAAAACATTTTTGCTTCCGATTGGTCGATTTTCAAATATCTTCTCAGAAACTACAAGACCAAATGTTTTGAAACTTCACACAATTTAAGACTGTGACACCATCTACCAACGATCCTCATTTAATGTTGATTAGCCTTCAAACATGGCCGCAGTTGTGGCTTATATTTACTATAGAAGCTCTATGGGAAATCAAATTTTCATCTTCTTCTCTGGAACTACTAAGCTGATAGAAACCAAAACTTGGTAGGAATGGTCTATGGGACGTCCTCTAAAAAAGCGATGCTCATTTTGTTCTCGTCGGTTGGAAAAACATGGCCGCCAGAGGCATTCGTCGATTCTGATTGGGGCATTTTGAAAATCTTCTCTAAAACCACAAGGCCAAATTCAATAATTCGACTTGATGTCTTAAAGAAAATTTTCAGGAGCAATTACTATAATTTATTGAGTGTGTTATCAAATATTTACTCACTACTTTCGTTAAAAAAAGCCAATTCTCACAAAAAGAACAAGTGAAAACACATTAACATTTTCATCCTTAATAATTAAAAAAATTATCACTTTGCATCAAAAACACCATTTTGACCTTTGTTACAAAATCGGCAATGGTGTTGTAATGAGGGAACAGAGAGAATAACTTGGGGGACAGGTTACTGTCGAAGCCTTTCCTAGAATCTTAGTCGAAGTTCGACTAAAATTCTAGGAAATGCTTCTGAAAGTGAAAGTTTGCAATTTAGTGCGCAAGCAAAACATTTCGGTTTTGTGAATGCACATAGATAGTGTTAGTTTTGGAAACCGGGCCCGGCATTATAGGAGCCCCGCCGATTTTTCTCATTACGGCTAAATATTACCTCAAGGCAGGATTTGACTTGCAGTGAAGGCCTCGCTGTCCTCACATGAAAGACCGTAAGGGAATCCTGCTCTAAAGCAATTATGGAAAATCGACGGGACCCCATAACGCCGGACTCCAGTGTTACTACACCGCCCCCATCTCGACGGTTTTGCGCGGATTTATTTTAGGTGCGATATGAGTTATGGAAATCAAGTTACTCCGATTTTGCGAGGCCTGATATTCCATATATAAATTACAAAATATAAATTTGTATTAAAAACGTTGTGATGAATGTAAACAAACGAAATGGTTTGACATTCATCTTAAAGCAGCTCTGTCGCTGCGTTTTGGAGTATTTCGATTTCCCAGATTCGTTCTTGAATATTTGAAGCATATTTGGCCACGAGTTGTTCTCACAAGTTGTTCTCACGAAATTTTATTGGATAGTCAGTTCTCGTACGAATAGGATCGCAGACTTCCAGAAATCACCGATGCCTGCTATCATTGTTGTGTGTTGGACGAATATATTTTTCGTGTTCTATGCATCATAACCTTTATTTTCGTTTATTATTTGTGTATATGTCATTCATATATTAACGGAATATCAGACTTAGAGTAAACCGATTTCCACTACTTCCATTACTTATATATAGCACCTTATACAAAATGTGTAAATACATCCTGTGCATAAACCACTCTTATCAACTCAATACGTCACAACTGTTTCAAATTCCTCGGACCTTTCATTAATTTGATTGCATAAACTAAAATTATTTCGCAGCACACAATGTTGTTTGTATCTATGTACTATTATAAAAAAGAGTACTAAACTTGGTCCAAACAACGGTCCATCCAGTCCCCAAAGGTAATACTGTTTTCAATCAACACACGGCGAGTCAATAAATGAAACACGGGTTATTCCTCCCAGCTCTCACCAGGCACGGTTGACAAACGCTTTCGACTGACAGAATGCTCATTAGATCACTGGTTTTGATTGATTAGTGTGGGTGTGTATACTACGCACGCCGAAACAACTCAAGACGTCTGTATATATAAAACTGAAGGGCCAGGGTCATGTTTCATTAGTCATCTTGAAAGATTGACACCGCAAAATGAGGTACTGTGCACCGCAAATGAAGGCACTCATTAAAAGGACAGCACCGCAAATCAGGTATTCTTATAAGTTCAACACCTCTCGTCGAAGCTGCCAAATAAGGCGAATGCAGGACTTTTTATGAAAGGTGAAGCTGACCTAAACTCAAAGACAAAAGTCTGAAGCAACAATGGAGCGAAGGTTTGACCTATGTCCTTGATATTCACGGAGAGAACAAATTTTGTCGATAATTTCCGAAAGAATGAGGATGAACGCTAATGTATTTTCAATAACAGGGCTCAATTACTTCATAAAACACACCGACACTATGTACAAGAATGTAATAACATTCCATAGATCGCCAGACTAAATTTTTTTAGTGATATACGCAAGTTAATAGCAATTATACCATATTTTATGACATCTACCATCAACCATTTCCGTCTTTTTTAAACCGCAAACGAGGTACTGCTCGGATGACCAGCGTGTTATAGCTACATGTCAAATCGTTGTAAAGACTTTGCAACTCGTTAAAATGACATCCCAACCCATTGTAATGACATCACAATTCTGTTCATAATAACCTGCGAACTCGATATAACGAAGTCTGGGAGTCACTGTCATATTCTAAAGTAACGAAATCATTGGGTCGAAATTTAAAAGGTAGCTTGTCTCCTATCATTTTAGATCAGTCTATTTGCAACAAAAGTTATCTCCCATATATTTTGTATCGACAGAAAATAAAATCAGAATTACATGACTGTTATCGTCAATCAATGCAAATCATCATCATTTTATGAAGTGGCCCATGTCATTATGGCGACGAGGATGTATCTGACAAAACTATTCAAGAGACTATTCGTATCATTGAATCCGACAGTTGGAATAGTATTGAAAAAAATGATTACTCATCAGTTGACATTAACGTTAAGGCTCTTAAAATTTTTCGCAGAGTCTCATCTGACTTATCATTTACCAAAGAGAAAGACATTTTGTTGCGAGGAACGCGTGTAGTCGTACCAGAATGTTTACAGTCAAAGGTTATTAACATTGCTCACGAAGGCCATTTAGGCCTTGTCAAAACCAAACAGTGTTTAAGAGAAAAAGTGTGGTTCCCTTATATAGACTCTAAAGTAGACACTGTTATCAAAAACTGTTTAACATGTCAAGCAGTTGGTGTGCAAGTGCAAACTGAACCTTTACGTATGAACAGTTTACCTAATCAAGTGTGGGAAAATGTTTCAGCTGACTTCTGTGGACCATTATCATCAGGGGAATATTTGTTAGTCGTTGTTGACGAATATTCTAGATTTGTTCAAGTTGAATCTGTAGCTACAACATCATCGTCCGCTGTCATTCCTGTGTTGGACAAGATCTTTTCTACATTTGGAATCCCTAAACAGATGAAAACTGACAATGGACCCCCATTTTATAGTCACAAATTTTCTCAGTTTACTGCCTATTTGGGCTTTATTCATCATCGTGTCACTCCATTATGGCCACAAGCCAATGGAATGGCCGAGAAATTTATGGCAAATATCAAGAAAGTGCTTCAGACAGCTTCCGTGGAGGGCAAATCATATCAACAAGTTCTGTGTCAATTTTTACGCAATTATCACTCCACACCTCATTGTACAACTGGCATCGCACCAGTTGATTTGATGTTTCGTTATCGCGTCAAAACTAAGATTCCGTGCACCCCATGTGCTGTCTCACGAACTGAGGACAGTCATATTCGTGATCGTCATCAACTCATGAAACTCAAAATGAAAGAATATACTGATCGACGTCGTCATGCAATTCCATCTGGAATCAAAGTTGGTGATACAGTGTTGATACGCCAAAATAAACGGGGAAAGTTAATTACCAAATTCAATCCTAACCCTTATAAGGTTGTTTATGTGAAAATGCCATTTGTGATTGCTGAAAGAAATGGCCATCAGGTGAAACGAAATGTATCTCATTTCAAAGTTATCATCTCCACCTTATTTGATGATAGATCCACTTTCGATGTTAGTGATACTGAAAGTGATTTTGGAGATTTTAATCAGTGTTGGGGAGAAGGTGGGGAGACAAATCAGTCCCCTGTGCAACTTAGTGTGAACCCTAATCAGAGTCAAACCCCAGGAACTAGATCCAGACAACGCCGATACCCAATGCGCCAGAATAGAGGACGTGTTAGGCGTTTAATTGAAGAAATTTGACTTCATTCTTTCTGTGAACTGTTTTTAGCTATTAACCACTGAGTCACAGAAATACATTTGCCCATTAGGAAAAGGGTTAAATTTTACTTTGCAATGGTATAACTGCAAAGGTGCAGCTTCAGCATAGAATTTTAATTTTAGTTTTTTTTTGTTTAAGTTGGGGAGAGATGTCATATTCTAAAGTAACGAAATCATTGGGTCGAAATTTAAAAGGTAGCTTGTCTCCTATCATTTTAGATCAGTCTATTTGCAACAAAAGGTATCTCCCATATATTTTGTATCGACAGAAAATAAAATCAGAATTACATGACTGTTATCGTCAATCAATGCAAATCATCATCATTTTATGAAGTGGCCCATGTCACTCACAACGATTTGTCAACTCATTATAATGAGCTCACGACTTGTTATAACTATTTGTATACAACTCTGTGAACTCATTAAAAATGACATTCAACTCCTTATAACGGATTCAGAACTCATTATAACGAATTGGCAATCCATGACTTTTCAACTCATTCTAATGACCTTCCACCTCGTTTTACATCACAACGCATTGTAAATTAGCAACTCATTATAATGATATCACTCCTTGTTATACAGACCTAGGAAATTGATATTCTGACACAACAATTCGTTATAATCATTTCACATCTCGTAATAATGACTTGTCAACTCTATAACGACTTGCGCATTCGTTATTATTTCTTTACCCCTCGTATTAACTAACTGTAAATTCATTATGGCAGATTCGCAAACCATTATAATAACAACACGATTCGTCATGGACTTTCAAATCGTTATGGTGACGCTCGTTATAACGACTTGACAACTCATTATAATGACATGACTTTACAGCACCTAAGTACTTCTATACCAGTTATAAAGACTCGTCAGCACATTATAGCGATTTTATATATAACAACACCGCAAGACATTATAAAACTTGTCAACATGAACCGACTTGTTATGTCGACATCATAACTCAATATAACAATTTTACAGTTCTTTTTAGAAATTTTTCAAACCGTTTTAATGACATGACAACTCCTTATAAAGATTCCATAACTAGTTATAACAGCTCGTCTAATCCTCTTAATGACATTACAACTCATTATGAATTTACAATTCTTTATAACAATAGAATTAATAGTAAAAATTATTGTAATAATAACAAACAATACAATAAATTGAGATTGCTGTATCCAAAAACGGGGACCACGGGTCATCATCGGAGCGAGCACGGCGGAATTGCTCCGTTTATTCTTGCTGGCTCCTTCGCTGACATACACACATGCATTTTGATGTAAAAAAGGGGGCGTGGCCAAAATTTTTTAAAGTGGGGCACGCTCATATCTCAAGCATGGTATGATGTATGGACCTGGGACCAACACCAAATGATTCGACACTCGATGGAGGTTCAAAATATGGGTCAAGGTCACGGAGGTCACCTAGGGGTCATTGAGTGCATTTTTCATAATTGCTGGAAATCACATTTTTGACCCCTGAAGCATTCCTGACATACACACATGCATTTTGACGTAAAAAAGTGGGCGTGGCCAAAATTTTTGAAAGTGGGTCACGCTCATATCTCAAGGATGGTATGACACATAGACATGGGGACCAACACCAAATGAGTCAACACTCCATAGAGGTTCACAATATGGACAAGGTCACTGAGGTCGCCCAGGGATAACTGAGGGCATTTTTAGTATTGCTTGGAATCATATTTTTGGACACCTAATGCATTCTCTTGACAAACCTTTTGAATGCTGTGCACATATATGCCTTTTCTGGTTTCTTAGAAGAATTGTTCTGATTCCATTATGAATATCTGTAAATACTGTTTATGAAAATCCATTCCAGATTTGTTTAAAACTATGTTACTCCCGAAAATAACCCTCCATAAATTCTCTTTCTATATAGCTTTTTTCCCAATAGATATTTTAACTCTTTTCTTACAAGCTTGAATTTACTGGATGCAGTAAATTCTATTTCTCTAGTATTAACATTATTTTCTATTTCAACGATTTTTGTCTGATGGATTCTTTACTATTCTACTGAAATTTGGCACATATGTAGAGTTTCATCAGAAGTTTCTCACCTGGATCATGGCATTTCTGAAGTTTTTCTTTTTCTGCCAAAACCGTGCAAAATGTTTTCACAATGTTACGTTTTGCCACAATTCTCAAACAAGACCCAGGACGATTTGGCTGGGGCTTTCATTATATTTGTAGCATGACTTACTACCCCTGACTACATAAGCTGTATTACCCACGTTGCTCCCTTTTGACCTCAAAATTCCGAGCAAAGTGCAATTTTAGAAAAACTGGTCAATTTTCACATGCAATTTCTCAGCTCTGCGGCCACATTTTTTTCAAAACGTTTCCTATGAGAAGAATAATTTGGCTGTTATATATTCTATTCAAAGTTTTAACCTTAAATTCGTTTTCGAGCCTTGAATTCGAGTACCCTTAACTCGTTCATAAAAATGGATCACTTTTAGTTCATTTTTCTTCCATTTACGAATGGTATATCGAAAAGTGATGCACATGTTCATATTCACAATTACCTATCGAGCTTATTTTCTGTTGTACGTTTGGTTGTAAAGTTTAACCATATGCCCATTTTGTTTGCATAAAGATAGATGCTGTCCAAAAAACTCACGCTTTTTCAGAATTTGGTACGATTAAGTGACAATTTACTCCATTCCTAATTGATTGAGTGCGGAATGTTTTCAATAGCTGCAATTAGCAGTCATAGTATGAAAACTTTTGTTTTATGTGTGAGTATTAAAAGTTTAACTCTTAGCAGATTTGAGACTCCCATATGGGTACTGTCTGAATAATTGTGATTTTCGTAATATCTGAAAATTCTGTTGACATTCAGATTTACAGTTCAAGTCCAAGAAGATTTTCCTTGATAAGGTAGCTGTAAAGTTTAACCCAATCCCTGTTCCGGATGCATAAAGATAGGTGCCGTCGAAAATAACTCAATTTTTCAGAATTTGGTAAGTTCAAGTCGCAATTTACTCCATCCCTAAATGATTGAGTGCTGAATGTTGTCTATGAGTGCATGCGGCTAGCAAAGTATGACAACTTTTGTTTTACATGTTATTATTAAAAGTTTATTCCTTGGCAAATTGAGAGTTCCCAAGTGGGTACTGTTGAAATAATTGTTATTTTCGTAAATCAGTATCTGAATATTGGTAAGCATGCAGTGATCTTTCGGTCCTATATAAAGGTACAAATAGTTAAAATTGAACAGTTCATCAGACAGAAATAATGCCAAACTCTGCCTTTGACAGGTAAATAATGAATGGAAATTTCATTTCATTGAAAATAAAGTGGCGAAGAACCGTTCCCACGGTTTCCACGCGAGGCGTGGTGTTTTCCACGCGGTCAGAACACTCGATTTCATGCCCAAATGTCGGCCAGGCTTCGTAGAACAAGTTCTGAAAATTGCAAGTCGCTGCCTTCAGCGGTCTTGACACAGTGAGCGTATGTCTGAAGTACTATTTTAATGTCTTATATGCAAATTCTCATTAATCTTTTTCCGCCAAAATCCTACTCACCGCCGTTTTTTTCTCACTTTTAACTTCCGACGATTCTCAAATGTTTCAAGGTTGCGATGGAATCTCTGGGTGCTGTTCTTAAAGAAACTACTTTGATTTACAGCCATCTCTCCGTCAGTCACACTCTATTGTAACTTTTAAGTGGACCTACCTCAGACAGGGGGGGGGGGGGGGGGGGGGGCACCACGAGACATTGCGCCCATTTCCGCCCTCTTCTTTCGCTCCGACTTGAAAAAGACCAAATTCAGAAAATTACCTTCTCTCTTCAAAAACGCTATATGTCAGCGAATTCTCCGCGGATTTCCACGAAATTTTCACTCAGCATTCACGAATAGTTGCTCCATCGGATGCCTGGAAAGGCGACTCGAATTGCGCATTTCCTCAAGTCCAGTTCGAAAAGAGCGTATGCACATGCGCGTGAGGCTCCCACGCGCTACGTGTCGGTTGTTGGATTTTTCAGGCACAAGTCGAGTTGGACAGAGCTTCAAGAACAAACGTCGAATATTTCGAGTCGCTACTCCAAAAACTCTCTCCACAATCTACTGTACATGTAATAGAGTGTATACTTTTTATGACCTGCCGGCAGTACCAACCACCCTTCTAGTTTTATATCATGTTATTAATAAACGTCTAACCCTTGGCAGATTTGGGACTTCTCTTATGGGTACATCCACGGTGTTTTCACCCGGTTGCAAGACTCAAGAAAGATACTACACTGTAGAGTAGGGATAGTAGAACACATTCTCAGAATTTCAAGTGGCTGCCTTGGACGGTCTGGTTACAATTGGCGTATGTCCTTGTTATGCCCACAACGAATAGTCAAGGGGCATATTGTTTTACCTCTGTCTTTCCCTCTATCTTTCTGCATATAGGGTACATTGTTTGTCCGTCTAACCTCTCTTCTTAGCTCATCTTGACAAAGTCAAGCTGAGCTAATCTCATCGCTCTCCATCCGTCGTCCGCCGTGCGTCAACACCATTTTTTGGTCTTCTCCTCCAAAGCCATTGGGCCAATTCAAGTGAAAGTTTGTATGAGTGATGATTCCAAAGGGGCATTACATTTTTGTTCAACTCAACATGCCCAGTCCCATAGGAAGGGACTGTGGAAAATGCTCCAAAATATTTTTAAAATCTTCTTCTCAAGAACCAGTGTGTACAATGACTTGACATTTGCTATGGAACTTCCTTTGGGAGAGTAGAATCAACTTTTTCAAACTAAGTTCGTGAAGCAATATTTGGCTTTGTAATGGGAGGGGTAAGATTTTTGGCCCCGCCCAAAATTTCTATTTTCTGAACCGATGGTCCGGTATGAACCAAATTTGGTATACGGTATCATTTGGTCATAAGTACTTGACCCATGCAAAAAAAAATAATTCCCGCATCCTCATAGGGTGCTTTCACTTAGTTAGAATGCTTTCACTTTCATATTTGGTATACAGCATCTCTAGGGAGGGGGGGGGGGGGGTCAGATTCAAGTTTGTTCAAATCGGATCCATGGGATAATATTTGGGCTCGCTATGGTAGCCCAAATTTTAACTTGATGCAATATGAAGAAATTTCTTTAAAATTTCTCTTCTTCAGATCCAACAGTCAGAATGCTTTCATATTTGGTACACAACATCTCTGGGGAAGTCAGATTCAACTGTGTTCACATCGAGAGCTTGGGTTAATATTTGGGCTCCCTATGGAGCCGGAATTGGTCATTTTGCTGAAAAATTAAAAATTTTGTATTCAGTACTCTCTAGAGGTGTGTAACTAAGATTATTCCACAAAGGTTGTATCAAGGGGCTTCATTGGGGAGCTCAACATTTTACTTTATGATCAACTGAAGAAAAGGCATGATGCCCGTATTATTTTTGTCACTCCTGAGGGACTCAAGAATTGAGACTGTAGCCTATGGAGATGGCTTGCTTAATGTACTCATTCTTGGACTCTGTTTAAATTGTGTTCTGTTCAAGATGAGCGCTTCAGGTCCGGTGAGGCCTCTTGTAATTTTCAAGGTATTACTTTTTTATTTCACAGGGTGTTTCTACATTTTCCAGATGTGTGCATATTGTCAGAATTTTGACTTGCCTCAATATTTTCCAAAACTACTGGTTGTTAAACTTAGTCCATTTTTAGCTCAACTTTGGCGAAGCCAAATTCGAGGTATTGTAAGGGCCCGTCGTTTGTCTGTCCGTCTGTCGCGCCGTACACATGTCTCGGGCTAGAGGCCGTATTTATAAAACGAAACTTCTTGGGTACCTTTGTTGTCACTGTGAGACGAGAACAAGTATTATTGGGCCCGGTCCGAAATTCAAGATGGCCACTGGCAGCCATTCTGTACAAAATTAGGTGCAATCAGATTTTTTGGCGCAGAACTTCCATATGAAAGCTCTGATTTGATTAATTTTTTGTATGAATGTTTAGTACCATGAAATACATCACATATAACACGGGGGGGGGGGGGGGGGGGGAGGGGTTCTCGTGCGTAAATTATACAAATTAGACTAACTTTTGAGACAATTTGTGTTACTTTCAGCACTGTAAGTGCCAATACCAATACGGCTCGGGCTAGAAGCCGTATTTATGAACCGATCTTAACGAAACTTCTTGAGTACCTTTGCTATCAACGTGGGACGAGAACGAGTGTTTTGGGGTCCGTTCTGAAATTCAAGATGGCCGCTTGCAGCCATTTTGTACAAAATTAGGTGCAATCAGATTTTTGCGCAGAACTTCCATATGAAAGCGCTGATTTGAATAATTTTTTGTATGAATGTTTAGTACCTTGGGATACATCACATATAATACGGGTTTTTTTCTTCACATACATAAATTATGCCAGTTAGACTAACTTTGATCTATTTAATGTTACTTTCGGCACTGTAACTGCAAATGCCAATACAGCTCGGGTAGAGGTTGTATTTATGAACTGATCTTTTCGAAACTTCTTGGGTACCTTTGTTATCACCGTGGGATGAGAACGAGTGGTTTTGGGTGCAATCCGAAATTCAAGATGGTCACTAGAAGACATTTTGTACTTTAGTTAGTGCTGTCAGGACACATGAGGCCCCGTAAGGCCTGGGCTGACGTGGGGTTATTTAGTCCCGCTGATGAAATTGCGGGAAAATTAGACCAACGTGGAGGGTCGGAATCCAAGTGTCGCGAACTCGGCGCTGGGAGCTGAGTTAGACCGACGCCGCGATTCCTTCTCTGCCAAATTGGCCTGAAATAGGTTCGATTTCCGTTAGGTGTGATTCCTAATCACTTCAGGCTGTGTAATGGAAAGAATGACTTAAAGAAACAACGATTCTTTTATTTACACATAAAAATAAAGCCGTTTCAATATTTCAACAATCAACAATTCGATTCTTTTCACAGAAAATGGTTTGCTAGGGTTAAATAATTCTCAGCAATTATATAGTCATTCTATAGCCCTGTACTGGCACTATAGTCTACACACTGGAAATGTTACTACCGTGAGCTCGCCATCAGAGCTTCACAAATCTGAAATTATATTACGGAGAGCTCGCCATAAGAGCTTCACAAATCTGAAATGTTATTACCGTGAGCTCGCCATAAGAGCTTCACCCGCTTAGGCTGAAATGTCAACGTCTGCGCGTAACTGTACCTCTGGCTGTCAGGGTTCCGACCAGCAATGTTTGTCATCTATAAAGCCACCGTACTTCTGATTTGGGTCAGATATTATCTACTCATACCTTGTGTGCCTTTTGAAAGTCCTCCGTGAAAGTCCTATTGAAATGTTCACTGTTCCTGGTTGAATTCACGATTCACAAATGCCCCTTTTTGTGCTAGGGCGAAATTGTCACTCACACCGATCTCCTGTCGGTATTACGATGCGTCGACAGCAAAACAAACTACTCACAACGCAATCAGTCTGACGCTTCAAAGGGTTAATTCACACAATACAATTAACCTACCCTTCTGACTATTGCAGGCTGATACCTGCTACTCGACAATCTAAACTTTAACGTTTCACTTTTCCTTCTCAACGAATTTGGCACTGTAGCCTCCTATCGACCTTAAGCTAAATCAATCGTGGAATGCCCTGTCTGGCGATTCCAGCCATTTCAGGGTCCTGTGATCGAAGGTACCCCTATGCCAGGAAACAGAGTCCGCGTGCCCTGGACTTCACCAACGTGTGTGTGACCCCAAATGTGTGTCTAATGCTCTGCTCTTCAAGGTATATATACTTTTTACCCTAAATTGTCAGGTGGACAGACGCTCATCTGTCCACCTGCCAAAACGGTGGGAGATGACGTATATCGAGGCAGAATCAATACAAGTCATCTCGCGCGTGACTTAACGGTGATTTCACTTGTCGAGAAAACGATTCCTTCCTGCCACCCATTGCTGTACTAATGACCAGGTAACGACACGACAGACATTTCTTTCTTTTAGAATCTCGTTTCTCAATTGGCCGTGACGATATCCTGCCACCAGCCGATTACGTCTCGTAAGACTCGCGACTACTGTGTAACTTAAATGAGATAAGACCTTATCTAACATACCGTTTCTCCCCTGGGTCCCTGTCCTGAAGCTGGATATACACCACGTGTGTTTTTTCCATGTCCAGCTTCACAGAGAAGTGAAATTCACGTAGGGTTTTCGCCTTGATGCGGAATATCTTTTGAACTTACACTATCTTTATATATGAGGCCCCTTGCCCCTATATTTAGGCTGGCTTTGCCTTGACAAGTGCATCAGTTTTTTTTGTACAGAATATGTATGAAAGTTCTGATTGTAATAAATTTTTGTATGAATGTTTAGTACCATGGGATAATCACATGTAGTACGTTTTTTTTTCTCGAGCAGAAATTATGCAAATTAGATGAACTTTTGATTTATTCAGTGCTACTAATACAGAGTAAGTGCACGTGTCAATACGATTCTGGCTAGAGGCTGGATTTATGAACCGATCTTCACAAAACTTCCTGCGTACCTTTGTAATCACCTTGGGACAAGAACAAGTGTTTCTGGGTGCGGTCCAAAATTCAAGATGGCTGCCAGTGACCATTTTGGACCGAAATTAGGTCCACTCAGTTTGTTTTGTACACAACTTCTATACGGCACAGGCTAGAGGCTGTATTTATGAACCGATCTTTACGAAACGTCTAGGGTACCTATTGTTATCACCTTGGTATGAGAACGAGGGTTTTGGGGTGCGGTCCAAAATTCAAGATAGCCGCCAGCAGCCATTTTGTACCAAAGTTAGTGCAATCAGTTTTTTGTACAAAACTTCTGTATGAAAGTTCTGATTTGAATAAATTTTTGTAGGAATGTTTAGTAACATGGAATACATCACATATAATACGGGTTTTTTTCTCGTGCGGAAATTATGCAAATTAGATGAACTTTGATTTGTTCAGTGTTACTTATGCACAGTAAGCGCATATGTTAATACGGCTCGGACTAGAGTCTGTATTTATGAACCGATCTTCACAAAATTGTTGGGGTACCTTTGTTATCACCTTGTGACTGGAATGAGTGTATTTGGATGCCTTTGTTATCACTGTGCTATGAGAACAAATATTTTTGGGTTCAGTCAGACCCACTCTGGGACTCAAAGATTTCTTTTTATGTCCCCCCCCCCCCCGACTAAAGTCGGGTGGCATATAGTGATTGAAGTGTGCGTGTGTCCGTCCGTGTGTGTGTCCATGTGTGTGTGCCCGAGCCAATAACTCGAAGACTGTTAGGGCCACAGTCATCAAACTTCACACAATTATAAAGGACCATGGGAGGATGTGCCACACACCACAGCCGGGGTTTCTCTGGTTATAAAGTAGTTTTTGCTCATACTTCAGGCTTGGTGTGACCTGTAGAAATGGTGCCTACACCAAATGAGTTGAAACTTGCTGGACGTTCAAAATATGGTCCACCTGTATGCGGTCAAGAGAGGTCATTAAATGCATATTTTTTGCGACCTATTAGGGAAGTCACTTTATACCAATTAATGCAATTCTGAAGATTATACGTGTATATCATCATTCAAATGGCAGCGGCAGTAATGTCAATTTCTGATTCCTTGACCGAACCCTATAAATGGTGTGCACATATATGCCTTTTCGGGTTTCTTAGAAAAATTATTCTGATTCCTGTATGAATATTTTCTCCATGAAAGAATTTCACAAAAAGCAGTTAGGGAGTAAGCTGTGACTGTCACATACAACAACATGATCTGTTTATTTAATCTCATTGTGCAGAATTAATTCCCAAACCAAGTTAATATAAAAACAAACAACTTGATCATGAAGAATTTCAGTGTACATGTAAAACTACACTGAAGGTTTGTTATTGAAACCTATCACAATACTGTCAGGATGCCGGTAAAAGATGCAATACTGACATAGTTGACTGTACTGTTAACTGTATTAGTGCTATGACTGATTAAAATTAATTTATTAGAGAAGTTCTAGTTTTATGTATGCCTTGTTTAGGTCACTAGATGCCCTTTTAAGAGTAGGCCTTCAAATGAGCTCTTGGGGTTTTTAAGGTTTTTATGACAATATCTCCAATATAGAGTCCATGCACCCTTTGTCAGCGCGACAACTCAAATACGGATCGTCCTATCTCTATGCATTTTGGCATGCTGGTTAACAATACCCAGTTTGCACTCATCTATTTTTTTTGCACCCGTTCGATCTGAATGACAGATCTGAAGTTGGTGGAGCCATTATTTCAAAGTGGGTTATGCTCATTCTTCATTGTAGATGTAGACATGAAACTACACCGACTGAGTTAAAAATTGCTGAAGATTCAATATATGGTCCACCTGAATGGGGTCATCAAGTGCATATTATAGAGAATGACTGAGAAATGCATTTACACTTTAATGTATTTCTAAAGTTTATGAATGTATTTCATCACTCAAATTAGTGGGCAGAGCCAAAATTTTTCATTTCTGATTCGTGTATCGAACCCTTTGAATGCTGGTCACATATATACCTTTTCTGGTTTCTTATAAAAATTGTTCTGATTCCTGTATGAATATCTGTAAATACTGTTAAGGAAAACCCATTTCTGATTTGTTAAAAAATATTTTACTCCAGAAAATAAGCCTCCATAAATTCTCTTTCTGTAGAGTTTATTCTGATACTTTAACCCTTTTCACACAGACTTGAATTTACTGGATGCAGTAAATTCTGTTTCTCTAGTTGGATTATTGTCTTTCTATCGTTCATTTCCCACGTCCACTTGCCCTTACATTTGCATCCCAATCCAAAATCGTCAGCCCCAGTCTATTTGTAATCTCAAAGAGTTCTCCCCCATTATCTTTGATTTTCTTGTGTCCACTTACTATACCCTCCCCCTCGTTCACAATGTGTCCATTAATTAACAGATTCCATTAATACAACATGGAACGATGGAATCCCCTGTTTCCAGTTCTGTAACATTGGATCTGAGTGTTGTATATATTCCTTCAGTCCACCGAGGTTTAGTTTAAACTAAACAATATTTATTGAAAAAAGATAAGTTAATTGTATACATGCAAACAAGTGTAAACGTATTGAATGTTTTGTACATACATTTCAGTGAATACATTTAACACCTAAAATATCAAACTAACTTGTTGTAGTAGGGGATTCGGAAGAAAGCTGAATGCTTACGTAAACCGTCTCCCAAGTCTGCAAGATTACACAATTTCAGTTAGACAGATAGAACGGGTGGATCTGTTGGATATTGTTTAAACGCGGAAAAAATGAAGAAAGTAGATCGAGAGGTACAGTGAAGGAGAAGGATGACATCCAACTTGAATGCAAAAGACATCAACATTGATCGACAACAGTTAGGGAACTGACTCACTTGGAAATCGCAGCCTAATGCTAGTATGAGATGAGGGTATTCTAATGGACAACGGACGGGGGGGGGGGGGGGGGGGGGGGGGTGCGAGCGCTGTTAACGTTTTTCATTTCAGTAAGGAACACGGCTCCGGAGGACCGCCGCCAGCACCACGCACCAGCGGGAAACGAACAATGTCTCGCAAGTGGAAGACGCATTAGTCATTAGCATGCAACGTCTTGTTCAATAATATACGAACCACCGCTCGCCACCCGCGGCACACAGCGCGGCAACAATAACCCTACCCCCCCCCCCCCCCAACGAAAACCCCCAACAGTGTGAGAAGCTAATAGTCAACCAGGACCTCAACCCGCAGATATTTCATATTTGATGTAGGTTTTTACTAAAAAAAGAAAACTTACGTAAGACAGACAAGCAAACCCTCCGCCACCGATCATCAGGTTAGTTTGATGGTCCATTAACAGAAGAGATAATTAGATAATACGATAGGAGCTCACTTGAAAGAGATATTGTATTGAGAGATCATCCAGCGGGCGACTAGGCCCTGATTGCACCCATTGTAAACTATAAGGTGAGCAGCGGTAGGGTCGCAGTTATTGGAAGCGTTTACTAAGTAGAATAAAGTCCTGCACCATTTCAAATACAGACAAATTTTCTTCACTGGTAAGGAATTCGGAGCCAAATAGGAGTGTTGTCACATCTGGTGCAAATGGAAGTGATTTTATTGTTGACCTGCGTGCCTCTTCAAAGACAGGACAGAACAAAAGAAAGTGTTCGTTTGTCTCGAGGACACCACACTGACACAGGGTCGAAGGTGGCAGGTGGTTATTGAATAAATGGGTGCTTAGATTACTGCAACATAACCGCAGTCTACAGAGATAGATTTGTCCTATTTGTGATTTTGCATGGCCATAAAAAGACGGGGGTCGCAGATTGTCCCTGTTAAGATAACTTGCGAAATTACTCACTGATGAATTTTCTCTGATTGATAAAGGTGTGTCGTTCCATGGGCTTGCAGTTCTCCGTATAAATGAAGACTGGTACAGTTGGGTGTTGCGGGAGGGAACTCGGAGGTCATTACCTGCTCGGAGATTGAGACATCGGCTGGTGGAAGAGACTGTTGGAGGTACCTTATTAGCAATATATGGGGGCGTCGTATGGTGAAACATTCGGAAAAATTGTTTCAGTTTGTGTTTGCGACGTCTTTCCTCAAGTATCAGCGGGTTTCATTGTACAACGCGGAAGTCCTAGCACTCGTGGTTGCGCCAGTCACTATCCTTGCTGAAGCCAACTGTACTTTTTCCAAATCATTTTTATTACTCGCCGTGCAATTATCCCAAATTGTGCTACCATATTCAAGAAGAGGCCTAATAAAGGCAAAGTAAATCTTTTCAAGGACACTGCGGTCAAGAGTAAACTTTTGCCTCCTCAGTAAATCTACGCGAGACCATGCTTTACCGCAGATATGTTCAATGTGGTCATTCCACGTACATGCATCATTTAAGATAATTCCCAGGTGCTTGTGATTTTTAACTAACGATATCTGGGCATTACCAAGAAATAGTGGTGGGTACACAGCAGGGCTAACCTTGCGCGATATGAGCATGGTCTCAGATTTTTTAGGATTGAACTCAACCAACCACGTCTTGGCCCAATGCTCTATTGTAGTCAGATCCTGGTTGATCACAGTTGGTGCTTGGGTTGGATTCTCAACTATTAGATACAATGATGTATCATCAGCGAAGAGCCGAATGCTACTCAAGAGGTTATCTGTTATGTCATTGATATATATGAGAAATAATAAGGGTCCAAGTATCGACCCCTGAGGAAGAGTTTATCGGTCTCCAGGAAGAAGTCTCGGAGGCAATTGCGACCCTCTGGACCCTGTCGGAGAGATACAATTTTAAAAATGCAAGTAGATCACCTGTCCAATTTTTTCCAGCTTGCGAATGAGACCAACATGCCACACCTTATCGAAAGCTTTACTGACGTCGCAGAAGACTACGCGAACCTCTTTTCCGTCTTCGAGGGCTCGGCAGAATTCATCATAGAGGTCAGTTAGTTGAAGTATAGTCGAATCACCAGGGGTGAATCCTGACTGAAATTGACTTAGGATGTTGTTATCACTCAAGTACTTCCACAACTGTTTGAAAATACATTTTTCAAAAACCTTGCCAACACAACTAAGGAGGGAAATCGGACGATAGTTCGTTACTAAATTGGATGGATGCTTTTTTAAAACGGGCGTTACATTGGCCTTTTTTCACATAAGTGGAAAGTAATTATTATTCAGGAGAATATTGAAGATACCTGACAGAGGTTCACATAAGGATAATTTACATTCCTTCAGCAACTGGGGACTTTTTAAATCAGGCCCTGCAGCCTTTGATGCATTAAGGGATTTTGGCGCTTCCTATATTTCGCTGCTCAGTATGATTATCCTGTCTATTGAGTAAGGGGTGGGTGTGGCCAGTATAGGTAGAGAGGCCTGAGAGTCATCCACTGATGAGATAGAGCTAAAGTATTCATTAAACACATCAGTTTTTAACCTGTTTGTGGCGTACGTTTTGTCTAAATGACTGATAGCCGGAATATCTGAATTGGTGTTGCCAATGAACGTCTTAAGGGTTTTCCACCACTGGGCTGGCGTAGTTGCACGACTAGTGAGTACTGACTGTATGTTTGCAACATAAGCTGCCTTCGCCTTCCTGATGGCCGAGACCACTTCGTTTCTCTTCTGTTTATTTTTTTCAAAAGACTGTGGGAGACCATTGCGTTTGGCAACACGATATAACCTTTTCCTCTGTCTTATTAGTAATCTTATTTCGTTATGCATCCATTTTGGTTGATACTTTCTAACAGTGATCCATTTGTTGGGTGTATGACGGGAAGCAGTGTAAAGTAGCTCTTTAGAGAACTCAGAGACAATTATATCCAGACTCGATGCATTGAAATAGTATCCCAGTTTACACTAGCGAGCGCGTCATTCAGTTCGCGATAGTGGCCCTGTGAATGCAAATAAATTTGTCTCCTAAAGGAGATGCGCGATGGTTTGAAAAAGTCCATCTCTAGGACAGTAGGACAGTGATAGCGGATCATATCAGGTATAAATGGATCTAAGATCTCACAAGTCTTCACGTTGACTGTCTTGCTAACAGCGAAAATGTCAATCAGGGAAGTAAAGGATTCCGTGAAACATGTTGGCTCATCCACAAGCTGTCTAAAATTAAAATATCTAATAATATCTGAAAGATGTCCTCTGGGACCTGCGATTTGATTGTCGTTGAAATCACCGGTAATGACAAGGTCAGAAACAGATGTATCCGTTGCTTTGTCAATCGAAGTGGATATAGTATCCCATGTATCAATAGGACTGTTGGGTGGGCGATAAAATACCCCTAAAAGAAGCGACTTACCCCTTTCTCTTATTAATTCCACCCGTAGGTACTCGACAGGCGTCATTTGTAGGTCAGGTCTGTGCCTAAATGCAATGCCATCCTTAATGTAGACAGCTACCCCGCCTCCTCTTGACGAACGATTGACGAGCAGTGGTTCCTGGAATCCACGTATAATAATTTCATTAACTGGATCATCACTATATAACCACGTCTCAGTAAATGCCATAATGTCACAGGACGGGGACTCACACTGTATAACGTCAAGTTTGGTCTTTAGGCTTTGTATGTTAAGATGGAGGATTTTAAGCGTGTTATCGATTTGGTGAAAGTCCTCCTTAGTTGGTCCTGGGTTGGGATGAATGTCTCCGCAAGTTAACAACAGAATGGCAAGGAAACACGGAAGCAGGCACAAGATAAAATATATTACGTTTGTATCCAGAAAATTGTTAGGGACCATGTAAGCAAGGTCGTTGGGTACGATGGGTTTCTTTGGACTCTTTGGCATGTAAGATATATTTGCTCGAACGCTCTTTCGCGATGGCTGCAATGTAAGAAAGAACAGAACAGTCATCGGAACTAGACATTCAAGGTGTTCCGTGCCATGAAGGCGCATGAGTAAATATATCAATAAGCAAATGGATTCCGACTGTCCTAACCTGCGACGAATGTAAGCTGCTAAGTTGAAGGTACCTATCCGAGCTCAATACACTGCGAGGTTACACATTATGTAATATCTGAGTGGTACCACAAAGTGAGTGCTCGGATAATGGTACTCTTCATGATAGGAGACAGTTCAGTCCGTTGTGCATAAAATACATTCAAGTTGGCTTCAGATAAAGAAAGGAAATGTAAAGAAAACTGTTGGAAATAAGGCATACTGAAGTTGGATAAACAGAAAGTGAAAAACAGGAGAAGGAAAAACATATGTACAAGAATTTGTCTTTAATCCACGAAAAGGGTGCTAATCTTTGAGGTGGTTTGATGTCAGCGAAGAGTGTGATTAATTTAATGGGATTTAATAAGAGAAGTAACGGCCTGATTCGATATAGATGAGGCACAGGGTTGTGTGTGTGGAGGAATGGGGTACAGGGCCAGGAAAATATAAGTTTGAATAGACTAGATCTTGTGGTCTAACTACTTAAGATGCAGTACGTGAATCGCGGGTCATCAACAAAAGGTGCAGATGCGTTTCCAATGACCAAAGACTCCCACCGAGGTTTGCTCCCTTCAACTGCCAAACATACAGCCCCAATTGCGACACTTCTGTTTTTCAATCTTGATTTTTGCCCATACTATTTAGCTTTCTACTTGATTAGTTGTATTTACTTTTGATAAGACAGTGAAGCTTACAGAGCCTAACTCCTCTTTGGCATACATACCTACACCTCCTCCCATTTTCTGGTCTTCTGATCGGCCCACTCCCATGGACGGCGATAGACGTTTCCGATTGGGGGTGTAGGGTAGTGAATTTCGAACTAGTAAGAGAGACCGGGAGGGGGGAAACCCCTCCTGGTCCCTCCCACTAGTTCGAAATTCACAACCGAGAAATTTTTTGAAAATGAAGCCATGAAAGGGGGCATAAAATTGATTCTAGTAACTGAAATGCCAACACATTTATGAGAGAATTATCAGGTTATTATTACCGTGGGGAACGACCGTTGATATCTGCTGTGGGTTATCTCCCAAAACTTCTACAGCCAAAACTTCTACAACCCAGAACTTCTACACTATGATTGATCAGTTAATTGTTCACACCTCTTTTTGCAATGGAACAAACCAAACAGTGATTAGGAGATCACCTAAAATAACTGCTCATCTTTTTTCCACCACTGAACAGCTTGAGTCACTTCAGTCAGCTGAAACCATATATATGGATGGAACGTTCACATCTTCTCCTGATCTTTGGAATCAAGTTTACATTATACATGCACGTACTGGTTCAACCACATATCCACTTGTATTTGCTCTGCTGCCAGATCGACAGGCAACAACATATAAGAGACTTTTCAGCCGGCTCAAGATGGAAATACAACAAAGACTAAATCTTTAACCCCAAGCCGTGTACAAACTGACTTTGAACTTGCATCGATACGTGCAGTTGAGAGAATTCCCCAGTGCCGAAATAAAAGGGTGTTTTTTCCACTATTGTCAAGCCATTTGGAGGAAGACACAACAGCTTGGGCTAGCTGTCCAATACAAAGAGGACATTGAGGTACAAAAATGGGTCCGTAGGGCTGCTGGTCTAGCACTCCTTCCCGAAAATACTATACAAGACACTTGGGTTGATGTCATGAGCTCTACATCAGAGGTCTCAAGAGCTACAGACTTCAATGACTACATAGTGACTACCTAGGTTGACGATGATGCAAGGTACCCAATCTACATGTGGAATCATAACCTCACTAATGGACCACGAACTAACAACAATCTAGAAGGGTTTCATAACCGACTGAACAGGACATTACCTCACTGTCATCCCAACATTTAACGTTTTATTGAAGTCATAAAAAAGTAGAAAATGCAGACAGAGCAAAAATTGGACAATTAGATTTTGGTGCAGTCCCACCAAGCAGAAAACGTGTCTACACAGAAACGGAAAATCGTTTAGGTCGTATGAAGGAGCAGTTAAATAGAGGACAAAAGACAAACTTAGAATTTTTAGATGCTGTAGGCCATCTTCTGAGATTAGGTTGAGGTTGACCCTTTACCTAAACCTAAAAACAAACTAATTTTTTTTGTACTAAATCAACTGTTATATCTTTTGTTATAATTCCATTGTTATATTTATTAGGAACTAAATGCATTTAATTTTATGTCAAAAATCAAAACTACTCATATCCTGAATTTAATTTTGTGTCAAAAATCAAAACCACTTCTATTTATTATGAACTACCTGTATTTAATTATATGCACCTAATCATGACATATGTCAAAAATCAAAACTACTTCTATTTATTATGAACTACTTGTATTTTATTTTGTATCAAAAATCAAAACAACTTTTAATTTATATGCGCCTTATCATAAAATTAATACTAAACAACCCATTTTTCACATACTGTGTTTTTATTTAATTGGACAATCCCATTCACAAGTTAAGGTAACATGCACAATATTAATCATGCCTTGGACCCTGAAATGTGTTGTTTTAGACTGTAGAAGTTTTGGCTGTAGAAGTTTTGGGAGGTTACCCTGCTGTGAAACAATGGTATTCAACTGATGACTTGGAGACAAATTAAAGATGATAGCAATTTAATATTGAATCTGGTATTCCAAATGTCTAACAGCGATAAACATATAACGACTAGACTTGTTGGATATCCGAACAATATCACCGTAATAATAGCTCGTGGGATTTCCCAGTAAAATGAAGAAGAGTAATGTTGGGAAATCCAAACTATAACTGAATTCTTACTTGTGATCAAGGCTATACATACAATACAATAAATGCGTCATGCTAATTGGGAGAGATGGGGAAAAGGGATGCCAAATGTGCCACTCTGGAGTAGTGGAGACCCTGGAACATTTTCTCTTGGAATGCCCACAGTATATACCTCATAGAATAGGGGTAAGCATAAATATAACGGGAAGAGGGGTGTACAGAAATTACTCAGCCAAACTGATTCTGAAGGGGAAAAGAATTCTGAACCAACTAAAACTTTTAGGGAAAAATAGTTTCAACAAGGTCTTTGTGGGGAAAACACTGTGGGAGAGGGTGGGTTTACCAAGTATAACGTATGGCACGGACGTGATTCCATTAAACCAAACCGTTATTAAGAAGTTGGAAAGTACTCAGAATGATGCCGGCAGATGGATAACAGGGTCGAATAATGCTGCAGCTTTGGAAGCAGTAAGGGGGGAGCTTGGGTGGATGAAAATCAAGGACAGGGTAGATTTGGGAAAACTGTGTTACTTTAACTACTTGAGAAACCTGCCTGACAACCGGTGGTGCAAATTGATGCTCGATACCATTTGGAATTCTAATATAGAAACGGGGTGGTCAAAACATGTGAGGGAACTAATGGATAATTACTCTATAGAGGTCACAAACATAGAAGTAGGAATGAAAGAAGGCAAAAGGTTTGTCAAAGAGAGAGTCATGGAAGATTGCAATCGAAACTGGCGAGCAGGGGTTAGCGTGAAAAGATCACTGCAGGGGTTACAATATAAAGAAAAGCCAGCTTTTGAGAAGTACCTAGATGGCACCTTTGGAGGGTCACTGCTGTTCAAACTGAGATCAAGATCACTGGAGCTTCGGGGAAAAATTGGGAGAGATGGGGAAAAGGGATGCCAAATGTGCCACTCTGGAGTAGTGGAGACCCTGGAACATTTTCTCTTGGAATGCCCACAGTATATACCTCATAGAATAAAATTTACTGGAAGAATAATGCAGAAGTGGGGTGAAGAAACAAAGGATAGATGGCTGAAGGGGGACACGAGGGAGAGGGTAGGAATGCTTATTGAAGAAATTGAAAAAAAGGAAGTGAGGGACACTATTAAGCAGTTTATATCTGAATGCTGGGAGGAGAGGAGGGGAAAAGGGGGTGGGGTGCAGGGGGAATGATGGCCTCCTCTTATGAGGACCGCGACAAATCAGCGGCTGGCCAAAGAGTTATTATTATTAGTTATTATTATAGAATAAAATTTACTGGCAGAATAATGCAGAAGTGGGGTGAAGAAACAAAGGATAGATGGCAGAAGGGGGACACGAGGGAGAGGGTAGGAATGCTTATTGAAGAAATTGAAAAAGAGGAAGTGGGGGACACTATTAAGCAGTTTATATCTGAATGCTGGGAGGAGAGGAGGGGAAGAGGGGGTGGGGTGCAGGGGGAATGATGGCCTTCTCTTATGAGGACCGCGACAAATCAGCGGCTGGCCAAAGAGTTATTATATTATATAATAAATTTACTTAATATAAAGATTAAAGTAATCTTTCACTGGGTCTTAATGAGATGCTTTATTAACTTAGTGAATAGAGCTTAAATAAACAATGGAGGGAACAATGAATAGAGGCAACTTGTTAATAACTTCTATGAGAGAGGTTTGCTGTCACACGACGAATGAAAAAATATGCCAAGTTTGAAACAATGGAAATTAAATTGGACAAAACGCGAATAGTAGATTGTGAATGCAATATAATAACAGTAAATTTGTCTTTTTGTTTCGAAAGTTTATCATGGTCTGTACACTCTCCGGTGATATTATTATTATTTGGTATTACTCTGGGAATTGAATATGTGCTAAACAATTGCCGCCAAGCTGAGAACTTTGTGCAATTGACATTCTCCTAACATTAAATCAGATCGTATGCAGGAATGATCAATTTTCGATGTTTCATCAGTTTGTAACTGCGAATTATGGAATTAACTCAGGATAACGATTTTACATGATACGAGTTTCTCAAAGTGCATTTCGAGGATTTTTTTTTATTTACGATAAGTAAACGTACTATAGAAATCTCGTACCGATTGATATCATGCATACCTATGGAGCTCGATATTGCGCACACTGTAGTTGTAAATAGTAACAGCTGGAATTTTTGCCGATTTGAAACCGAGTTGGTATTTTGGTATGTAAAGGAGACATCAGCATCTCCAGAGCTCTAAAATCCAGATTGATGGAATTTCCAACTACTCATGACTTGCCCTCCGAATTTCTAACTAGAGGAATTCTGGCCAGGATTGGGGGGCGGGGGGCGGGGTGACACCCCCCTGTCGTCACGCCCCTGCCCACTCCAATCCAGGTACTTTCATGTAGCTGCCGTAAGGAAACGGAACCAAGTAATCATGAGAACATCATCTAATAAGCTGGATTTCAGGCATTGTTTTTTTATGTTTACAGTGGCTAGGTGGTGATTGCCAGGTGGGAAATCTTGTCGACGGTTCAATTCCCGGCCGGGGATCAGAAATCCACATTCCAAATTCTTTTCGAAAACACGAATCTGTCCTTCAATTTACACCCCTCCCCTTTTCTGGCCTTCTGATCACTCCACTCTAATCCACTCACACCTCTTAATCTGGTCACTACTTTCATCCTGCCTAATTCACGTCTCTCTGAGGCCTATGAAATTAAGATTCCCATCGTCCACCAAGGTCGTAATTTCGCTTACATTCATACAGCCTTTTACAGATTCCCTTTTTGAAACATATGAGTTCTCTGAGATGTTATGCTTATCTCTTTATGGGCCCCCATTTTTCTATCTTTTTGTTACATTTGCCATCCCTATTTGGCTTTAGGAACACATAATAATATAATAATAATAACACTTTGGCCGGCCGCTGATTTGTCGCGGTTCTCGTATGAGAAGGCCTTGGTTACCCATGTTCTACCAACTGCCTCCCCCTATTCCCGCGCTTCTTCTCTCCTCCCAACACTCGGAGACGAACTGCTTGATGACATCCCTTGCCCCATTCTTCCCAATCTCCTCGATTAGTATATTAACCCTCTCCTTTGAGTCACCCCCTAACCACATGTCCTTCGTTCTCCCATCCCACTTCTCCATTATACTCCCCGTGAATCTTGTTCTTTTAGACTGGTATTTTGGGCATTCTATAAGAAAGTGTTCCAGGGTCTCCAACACGCCCACGTTACACATCTGGCACTCCTTTTCACTGTGTTTCCCAATTTTTCCCCTCAGCTCCAGGGACCGCGACCTCAGCTTGAACAACAGTGACCCCCCAAAGGTGCCATCAAGGTACTCTTCAACACCAGGCTTCTCTTTATCACGCAGGCCACCCAAAGATCTCTTCGATTTGACCCCCTCTCGCCAATTACGGTTACAATCCTCCATGACCCTTTCTCTGACGATCTTTTTGCCCTGGTTTGCCCCAACGTCAAGATCCGAGATCTCCAATGAGTAGTTTTCTACTAGCTCCCTCGCTTGGACCATCCACCCCGTCTTGATATTTGAGTTGAAAGTTCTCAGGAACATTATTTTACACCATCGGCTATCGGGGAGATTTACCAAATAATTAAGATGACCGAGTTTCAATAGGTCTATCCTGTCCTTGACCCTCATCCACCCAAGCTCGCCCCTGATCGCTTCTAGCGCTGCGCCATTACTTGAGCCTGTTATCCATCGGCCTGCATCGTTCTGCAGGATTTCCAAGCTCTTAACAGCTGTGTGGTTTAGGGGTACAACTTCCGTACCGTATGTTATACTTGGCAGACCCACCATTTCCCAAATAGTTTTCCCCACGAAAACCTTATTGAAACTGTTTCTCCCTATAAGTTTCATTTGGTTAAGGATTCGCTTCCCCTTCAGAATCAATTTATTTGTGTGGTTTCGGTAGATACCCCTTCCCGTGATGTTTATATTTGCCCCAGGTACTCATAGTCACTAGTCTCTCCTACACTAAGAAGTCTACTGCTACCTTCCGGAATGCAGAACTCCCCCACTCTCCACCTTCGAGTGGTGTCCACTTTGCGGCCCACGGGTATAACTTTGCTCTTGCTTTCATTAAGTTCGAGTCTCCATTTGCTCCCATATTTCCCAACAATTCCCAGCATCTTCGCTAGCCCCTCTTCGCTTTCTGACACTAGCACCATATCGTCTGCAAAACATAGCCCTGGGATCTTCAAGTCACCAACTGCAACCCCCCTCGTCGCTATGCAGGAGTTCATCTCCTAAACCTTTGATGTACAATGCAAAAAGAATTGGCGAAAGGATATACCCCTGTTTTAGGCCTATCTCCATAGGCACACGTTTTGTTGTAATGTTTCCCAGGCTAAGTTCACTCTGTACATCTTTATATAATGCTTTCATAATCCCAACAAACTCGCCCCCAAGCCCAGAGCCTCCAGCTTGCGCCACATACCCTCCCTCCACACTCTATCATATGCCTTTTTAACATCCAAAAAGGCCATGAACATCTTTTTCTTTTTTGCTTTCGCGGATTCTATCATTTGGGATAGCGTGAAAAGATGGTCAGTGACTCTCCTTCCCTTCCTGAAGCCATTCTGGATTTCTCCCAAAAAACCCTTCTCTTCGATCACCTCCTCTAATCTCCCATACAGAACTTTACAAAAGACTTTTCCAATGTTGCTGCTGACAGAGAACCCTCGATAGTTATCCAAGACGTCTTTTTCCCCCTTTTTGTGAATAAATGTCACTTTGCTTTCCCTCCACTCCTTTGGGACCTCTTGTTTTTCTATGGCTAAATTGAATAGGGCAGTTAGGCTTTCCAAGAGTTCCTCTCCCCCCTTTTTTGATAAACTCGTTAGGAATTTCGTCCACCCCTCCCGCTTTTCCATTCCTTAATTTCGAGGTCACCCTTCGCACCTCCTCAGCTCTGATTTCGCTGCACACGAAGTTCGATAGATTTTCCTCGACCTGGTTCGGACACTCTGGTGGGTTCCCCGTGCCCCATCGCTTATCGTTTACCTTTTCTCGGTGCTTGACTAGTTCTAATGCGACTCGATCTCGCTCTTCTGTAACTCTGCCATCTACTTTAATGCTCTGTGTGTTATTCCCTTTGTTACGTTTGTTCACCCATTTCCAAAATACGCTCGAACTCGACCCCCCTGTCGTTCTTATCGTCCTAATAAGACTGCTATTTCGCACTCTCCGGTTGTCGTCTTTAATCTTGTTTACTTTATTTCGTGCTTGTTGGTATTCTTCCTTTGCTACCATGGCCTCATTGCTTTCCACCCCCTTAAGTTTTTTACTTCTCCTGTATGCAGCACATTTAGCTTTTCTAACCATTATGGCACTTTTCAGTTCTTCATTCACTCTGTACCCAAGTTCCCGTGTTGGCACCCTAATCTTTCCTACACTTTCCTTCCCCGCCTCCACTAGGCTCGGATCTATGGCGTCGGCCATCTTCTGGACACTACCCCCCTTGTGTACGGCTGCAAGCTTTTGTTTCAGTTTTTCCTCGAACTTCGCCCAGTCGGCATCCTTTTTGAGTTCCCAAACCTCCTTGAAGCTTCCTTTGCTTTTCTCTAGGTTTTTGGCCCTCATCGTCACTGTAATCAAGTTGTGATCACTATCCAACTCCATTTTTACCTCATCGTCCACTTCTACCCCTATCACCTCCCTCCATAAATTCATATCTGTGAGAATGTAGTCAATTATTGATTTTCTGTCGTTTCTCTGCCAGGTCCATGTCCCCTTACATCTAGCGTCCCTGTTCAGAATCTTCAGACCGAGCTCATTTGTGAAGTTCAACAGCTTCCTTCCATTCCTGTTGACTTTCTTGTCCCCACGCTCTATGCCTTCTTCGTTATCACCTATGTGTCCATTAAAGTCGCCCATCAGAATTATACCAAGCCCCCTGTTTTCTAGTTCAGTGATATTGGACCTTAGTGTTGAGTATATCGATCATTCCACTCGGGTTAACTACCCTCCACCGCACAGTACACAATCCCAAGGGCAATACTTTTGTTTCTCAGACTGATCTTTACCCATCCAATTTCTTTTGACACCTCAGCCGAGGTGTTGATATCTTCAAGATCTGTGATCAGCGACAGTTTTAAATCCTCTTTAATGTACATGCCTACCCTTCCTCCCTTTTTCTGCCCTTCCGTTCGCCCTACACCTATCCACACACAGCCGCTTAGTTGGTCTACCCGTTCCTCGTGTCTTACCCACGTCTCACTTAAGCCCATGTCATCAAATTCCTCTGCCTCGATCAATGTAGCAATTTCACTTACTTTCCGGTGGAGACCCTGGATGTTGCAATAACCCACTTTCAGGGTACCGAGGTTCATTGGCTTCCGCCTACTGGGCCCATTGTTTTCTGGCGCTAGTCCTTGTAAACTTATTATGTCCCCCTCACTCTTGATTATCCCACCTATGTCCACTCTAGTTATACTTGCCTCTGACCTCCCACCGCGCTCCTCTCCAAAAAAGGCTCTGCTACCCGTAGTATTTTATCCCCCAACCCCCGTTTCCCCATCCTGCTAAGATGCAGCCCGTACATGCTCCCATTGCCCCAAAACGTGTCCCAATGGTCGATAAAGGTTATTCCCAGATCAACACAGTAGTCCTCCAACTCTTCATTTAGTGCCAAAATCCTTGAGTTCCGTTCGTCCCCACCTCCAAGGACAGGAAGGACCCCGGATACGACTATCCTTGCATTCCTACTTAGCAGTTTGCCGACTAAGCCTCTATACGACTCCACCAAACTTACTGACCTTCTCTCCCTGATATTGTTGGTCCCCACATGGACCACCACTACCGGTTCCGGTCCTGACCCTGCCACAATACCATCTACCCGGTCCCTGAGATCCTACCTTCGCCCCCGGAAAGCACAAGACTGTTCGATCGGAACAATCAGGACCACAAACTACATTGTCAATCCCACGTACAATGCTCCTCATATGCACGATATTTCAGGTTCAATGAGAGGTTTCCGTCGAGTTATGCGTCGCATTAACTTTTTATCCACAACAGCGATGTGGAATTGATTCCAACATTTTCAGAAATATTGAGCTGACAGCTGACATCTGTGGGTAAAATCTTTGTGATGAGGAGTAATGTGGACGGAGTGAATATTACCTGCTACTATAACCTTTCACTCATTAACCCTTGTACAAAAGGAGCTCGAACTTTTTCAGAAATATTGAGCTGACATCTGTGTGTAAATCTTTTTTGATAAGGAGTAATCTGGGCGAAGTGAATATTACCTGCTACCATAACCCTTCACTCATTAACCCTTTAACAAGAGGAGCCCGAACGTACGTATACACTTTTAGAGTTTACTAGCGGAAGTTTAGCACCTACATTTGAATTTTAGTTGAAATTTCACACTGAGGTTTTCTATTTTTTAATCTTGAGCAGGCCAAACATGGGAAGTTGCATTTTACGTGTAAACTCGTGTTAACCCTTCAACAAGTATAAACCTAGGGTGCACTCCTACATATACAGGGATATCGAATTGAAAATCTGGCACATTTCAAACTCAGCTGACTTGACCCTTATAAAAAATGTACCATGGTAAAGCATGGTACGTCCCAAAAATACCTGGTATTACCAATTATTTTGGGATTTACCATACCATTGTACTTTTTATAAGTGTGTGTGGGTGGGAGGGGGGATGGGGGGGGGGGGGTTGACATGAATAAGCATGCTTAGATGACGATTTAACTTTTCAAATTGGGAACATGCGATATAGTGTACATGTTACTCATATTTGGACCTAAATCATCACTGTTCGATATTTTATGTGCAACGTCGTTTTCACCCTTCAACAAGAGCAATGTTGGGATGCTCTCCTACATTATGCAAAGATATCGAACTGAAATTTCCACTTCTAACGGCAACTAACTTGGGTTAAAATTTTGGAACAGGAGTAAGCATGCTCAGGAAAATTCATTTACCCGAGAATATTGTGGATATAACGAACACGTTGCGTCAGGATCATCACTGTAAAAATAATTATGAGCCCACCCCCTCCATAACCACACACCCTACATTCAGACTGAGACACATTCAGAATTAGCATGTACCATTTGTTGATCCATAATGCCAAATCATGGGTGGGGTGGGGGATTCAAATATATTGTAGGGGAGCAAAATCTAGATACCGCTGTTGAAGGACGGAGACCGAGAACAGGATAGAGTGGAATAGGGTATGGAACATGTGTCCCCCGCCCCATGGGTGAAAATTTGTAAAGGAATTAAGCTTAAGCTCTGGTGGGATAGAATTATTTCTCTCCTCCCTCTCCGTGGTTGTACCTTACATACGCTTTTTTTTGTTTACAAGACTTAAAGAGCCAAAAGTCCCATGTACATCCACACGCGAAGGCAAACATTGGGTTCCATACCCCACTTGATTACAACCGACATTTTGCTTTATGGTTGTGAATATTACGACTTGCCAACCAACAAGTTCATATTCCAGCAGGTCCACAAATTTATTCTTCAGAGTAAACGTTTCCAGTAGCTCAGAACACGAGACCGTGACTATTCTAACGCCCCAATCACTGCATGCCACGTCACCCTGGCACCAATTTTTCTTTGGGTCATTCTGCAATTTTGTCATTTTTTCCTCTCTCTTTATCTCCATTCAGTTAGCTCGATCACTCACTTGTCTTCGAGCAGCTTGTACACAATTTTTTTTAATCATGCCAAAGAACATAAAATACTTCCGTACCAGCCATTAAATACGAAAGGTTTAAAATGTATCGGAGACAGCCTTGTATAAGCTAAACAAGCTTACTGCTGAATCCACTTCAGTTTATGTACTATTGTGTTAATATGTAATCTGTTCTTCAACATGTTTTCTGAAATAAATATTGTTTAAACTAAAGAGCGGCTCGATTTGCCTCATGATTTCCTCCCACATTCCTTTATAAGTTTATCCGGGAGTAGGTATAAAAGGAGAGTTTACTATCACTTGTACATGTACGTGCACAACATACGTTCACGATGCGTTCACCAACGTGGAATTCGGTGTTAAATCACACGCTTGTTCAGAAAAACTGTACATGATCTTGAATCCCCCCCCCCCCCCCCCCCCCCCCATGTACAGTCGTGACTCCTAGATCGCGCTTTTAACGTTCAAATACTCGTGGTGAACGCGCGTTTTTAAAAAAGAGTGAAATCGTACATCTTCAGTCGTATCTTGTACGTAATTTTTCGTCGACGTTCGAATCGCAGATCAGACCACCGATCCATCGTCGGCGAACGCGAGCGAAAGCAAAAGATTCTGGCTCATCATCAAAAAACAGTTTTGGGGACTCTAAATCAGCGATTCAGAACCCGCAATTGCGTTGGTACAGATGATTTAGAACTCTCCCTTGTTGTTTTTGAGGCGGTGGGTTTTTTCCTTCCCATTTATGACATTATTAGTAGAATTCCTCCACTATGAGAAATTCTCAAAAAAAACCACTCAGCTGATCGAGCGATCGGATCGCTCGATTCTCGTAATAAAACTCGATCTGAACGAAGAGTGTCGTTGTCGTCCGTCGGTGTGTGTTGGAAATTTGCAAACCCAGTCACGTCTTCCTGAAGTAAAAAACTAACACATGTTATCGTAATGAGTGAATGAGGTTTTTTTGTTCAAAAAGAGTCGATTGTGAATATAGTCTGTATTATAGACATTGATGTTTTCTGTTGATGGGACGGATAAAAATTAAGTTTTGGGTTTTTTTTTTTTTTCGAAGGGAGTTGATCTGTAATAGATATTTGTGTTTTGCCTTGATTGAGAGATTGACTGTTAAGCGTTCGTTGAAAAAAAGTCAAAAACACTTATCGGAATGTTTAAAACGCATTTTCCGCTCAATTAGGTTTTGAGTGGTAAAATTTTTAATATATTCATGATAGCAATCGGAGAGAGATTTGTTAAAATCAGTTTTCCATTGTGTGTTGAAACTGTTTAACAGTCATCAAAAAGGATTCTCTCTTAATTCGACACTCGATGAATTGATGTGTGAATGAATGAAGATCTTTTGACAAAAATGTAAAACACTACTGTCAAAATGCGTTAAAATCAGAAACCGGTTTGTCATGTACTGTTTAAACGTATTTTTTTTAAACTTCAATTAACACAGTCAGTTTGAGATGTGAATATTTTCAGATTATTATATATTATATTAAGACGGAAAGAGTTTTTTTTTTATTACTTAAAACACAAAAACATAAAAATATAATTAAACATTTAATTTTGAAAAATAAATAAAAACAATTAAAACGAAAGATGTCTTGGAGGATGGATCCTAGACGTCGAGATCGAATTTTAGACGAGTATTTACGTGCTAAGAAGGCGATTCAGTCAGCTGATAGGAGCAGACGTCTCGGTGAGATGGAACTCAGACGCGAAGCCACAAAAATATTTAAACCCGTGACGGAGGGTCAAGAGCAAAGCAGGAAGGAGATAGTCGAAGAATTGAGACCCATAAAGGAGAGTTCTTTGAGAATGGGTTCGTTGCCTCCTAGTTTTGGAAATCGGTATTCCGTTCAATCTACACCGGATTACGTTCCCACGGGAATTCAAACAGATATGAGCGAGTCTGATGATACGGCTTCGACTATCACCACTAGTAGCGTCGCATCGTCTGATGATGATGGTGGTAAGAGAGATCAGTTGTATGGAATTTATAAGGATTCTGAGGTTAGAACTTTTGTAGGTGATACGTTGGTGGAAATGGACGATGATGAATTGATCGTGGGTATGAATAAATATAAAGTAACCGATGGTCTGCGGAGATTGCTCCTTTACGACAAGCCTGGAGATTTCACGGAACAGGATTTTGACAATTACGGCGACATTCTAGTCCAGACCCACGCCATGAATAGAAATAACGATGCCAGAGAGACGAGACCCAAAGCCAACAGAGGTTACAAGTGGACGAAAATAGTGAAGCCCATATGGGAGATGAACAAGAAGTTCCTCGAATCGGTGACCGGCAAAGGGGTGAAAACCGCTATTTTTCTTCCGAGCGATCCCGACGCTCTGTCTCAGAGACTGAGTTTGTTGATGGCGAGCAGACGGGCTGGTAACACGGGATTAGATAATCAGATAGTTGCCGTATCTGACGAATTGTTGAGACAGAAGGTTTTGAATAAAAACCAGTATAAAAGTCTGATGAACGAATTGAAGGATTGATGTGTATATAATAATAAGTAGAGAGAGAGAAACAAACAAACAAACAAACAAACAAACAAAAATAAAACAGTAAATTCTTACACTAGAATAATAAAAGTATTTAAAAACGACAAAACGATTTACCAGTGAAAAAAACAAAAAAAATATATCATAAAAATAAAATATGTTGGTGATAAAGAACAGGGGATACGTCAGGACTTACGTTCAAGGCGGTTCTGGCATCGTCGATTCTATAATGTGAGCGTTCACGAGCAATGCAGGTAGAAAACTCGCATCGACCGCGTTTGAGGTCGGTAAGAAGACGGCTTTGGATGCTGGTAAGAAAGCCGCTTCCAAATCCAGTGGTAGGATAGCTTCTGTGGCTGGCAAGAGGGCAGCCGATGCGTTGATCGACAAGTTGATCAGTCCGCTGGCGAAGCGAGCTGCGTTAGAGCGAACGCTGAAAGATTGGAAAGATTTAAAGGATGGCGTGGTGCCCATACAAGATTTAGTCAAAATGATGAGTGGATCCGGATTGAAGAGAACTCGCGACGGTGCGATATAAATAAATAATAATAATAACATTAAAAACAGAGTTTGAAAAACATAAAAAATTTGTGTTTGAAAAGAATCTAAAATAACAGACAAAAAAAAAAATAAAACAAAGATGAACATTAAAGATATGTCTTGGAACGACGCCGCGACCAAGAGGTCGAATAACAAGTACTTTCCCAAGAGCATAAGAGGTTTGATAGTGGGAAAATCGAATTGTGGAAAGACCAATCTGTTGATGAATCTGTTGTCCCGACCCAACTGGTTGGATTACAATAGATTGTTCGTGTTTGGCAAGAGCTTGTTTCAACCCGAATACAGATTGCTTCGAGAGTGCATGGATCGCAGATTGCCCAAGGACGTCATAGCCAGAATCTTTGACAGTAGGGAGGAATTCGACAAGTGTGGAGCTCCGCTCTCGACCATTTTGGATGGCGCGGCGATGGAGCTGATGAAGAGAAATGCATCTTCGAACGTCGAGTGTCAATTTTATGAGAACGCTAGCGACGTTCCAGATCCTAGGGAACTGAAATCGGAAGATAAGAATCTCATGATTTTCGATGATCTGCTTTTGGAGAGACAGAACCGATGCGAATCGTATTACATTAGGGGTCGACACAGCAACGTGGACTGTTTCTACCTGTCGCAGAATTATTTTCGATTGCCCAGGCAGACGATAAGGGAGAACGCTAATTTTCTATGTCTCTTTCGCCAAGATCTCAAGAATCTCAATCACATCTACGGCGATCACGTCGCAAACGACATGAGCGCTGCGGAATTCAGAACATTCTGCAAGAGGGTTTGGGATGGTGGACTTTACAATTTCGTCATGATCGATTTGACGAGCGAATTTAATCACGGAAAATATCGGTGCAGATTCGACATGTTTTATGTTTCCGATGGTAATAATAATAAGATAGAGCATGAAAATAAAAATTAGAAAAATAATAAATCTTCAAATAATTAGTTTTGAATAAAAAAAAAATAAAATTAAAATATAATGTTCGAACATGGAGAATTGTTAGAACGGATAGCCGAGAATACAGCTGCGAAACAATCCATTCAAATCATGGTGAGTGGCGATTCGACTCGATTCGCTACAAAATTCGAACCTTCCATCGAATTGAATAGAGAGAAAAGTTACGAGATGGCGTTGGTGAATCTGGAGACTTATTATTCCTTTCCCAACATCACCGAAAAGAATAACTTGTTCAAGTATTCCGACGGAGTGGATTGGTTGGAGATTCGAATTCCCAAAGGGAGTTATGACATAGTCGATTTGAACCATTACATTCAGACGCGAATGAAGACGGATGGAAAGGGAAGCAACAAGATCAGACTCGCTCCCAATCCTAATACCTTACAGACGATGTTGGATTTGGAAGATAATTTTCGTGTGGATTTCAACACGGACGATTCTATAGGCAAGATGTTGGGATTCGATCGAAAGATGTATCGAGGCCACGCGGCATCTGAAAATATGGTCGACATTCTCACTGTCAATAGCATTCTGGTGAATGTGGACGTGATTGCTGGAAGCTACGTGAATGGTAGCGCTCAGCCGACGATCTATTCCTTCTTTCCAAACGTGTCGCCGGGTTATAAGATCGTGGAGCGACCTCGAAATTTAGTTTATCTACCAGTGATTTTAGACACGTTGTCTAGTCTCAAAACCACATTGACGGATCAAAATCGTGAACTGTTAGATCTTCGCGGAGAGAGAGTCACGATACGATTTCACATAAGAGAAATATAAAAGCAAAAAAAAAAAATATTATATATATAGATAACAAAAATAAAATAAACGGTAATATTAATTTTTACAAAATTATTTTAATATAATTATTAAACAAGAAACAACTGAAGTAAATATATTTAAAAAAACAAACAGAATTATGACACAATACGTGGTTAAAAACGTGAACATATCCGCAGGACAGAGGAAGAAACTTAAGAGAGCATTAACAACTCGAGGCGAGGCGGTGAGATTCAAATTCACTCACGAAGATCTGACGAGAGGCAGACAGGATTCAATCGCCTGGACTAGAAGTCAAATCAAAAGGATGGAGAAAGCGATTCGCGATGGAAGAGGGTTGGCGGTGAGATTGAGTCCCGCTCAATTGAGATACAATTTGAGAATGAAAGGTGGTTTCCTACCGCTATTGGCAGGAATCGCCGCAAAAGCATTACCCTTCGCCGCAAAGGCACTACCCTTTCTCGGAAAGACTCTCGGCGTGGGAGCTCTCACGGGACTCGCTAGTTCGGGAGTTGAGAAATTAATGGGTGGCAGCGGACTGTTTTTGAAGAAGGGAGGAGCCATGTGTCGCATTCACGTAGACGACAGCGGTAAAGGATTGTATCTAGAACCCGTTAGAGGTGGCAACTCTCTGAGAGGAAATGGTCTCTATCAGAAGAGTGGACGGAACGTCAAGCGACTCGGCAAGGGTTTGTTGCTCGGTGAGAATTCGCCATTTAAGAACATACCGATTTTGAATATGTTATTATAAATATAAAATTATATAAAATATATAAAATCATAGAAAGTATAAAATAATATATTTAAAATGGGTGAAAAGGTGGAGAAACAAATTTATCACCTGGATGAAAAGGTGGAGAAACAATTTGATGATAATGACGAACATCGTGAGACAGAGAGCGAAGAAATAAAAAAAATGGTTAGACGCTAATGATGGATATCTAAGGAAAGAGATAGATAAAGCGCGGGATATATGGTTGAGAATGAGATGATGCTTTCCACGGTCACCACTACCTTCTGAAGAGAATGGTAATGATGCGAGTGTTACCAAGAGATGCACAACATTCGTTCATAATGATGATTCAGATAAATAAAAATGTTACCATAAACGTATCACATCACAAAGAAAAAGAAAAAAAGGAAAAGAAGAAGAATCGACGCTGAAATTTGAGAGAAAAGGAAACGTTATTATAATATATTATGATGATAGTGAAGAAGAAGGAAAACAAAAAAAAAAAAAAAAAAGTAAATGAGATCTAAAGATGATCTCATTACTTTTTTTTTTTTTCATTTTTTCTTTGCTAAAAATCAATCACTCTATTGTTTATATTTCCAAGTCCGTTATTAGCATGTTGATGCTCGTGTCTTCTCCTTTTTCAAAAACGTGTTGAATGTTTATCTTTACTCTTTTGAGTTTTTTTACATCGGTCAACTCGCTCTCACCACCCAATTTCTTCACGAGTTCGAATGAGATGTTTGGAAATATGTAATTTCCATAGGGCAACGACAAATCGTCCTTGTCGAATTCTCTATCTTCGGCGATGATGATGTTCTGCAGATCGCTTTGGTACTCGTAAATCAAATCGAGCGCGGCTTCGTTCAATTTCAGAGGCATCTTATATTTCTCGTATTTGTGCTCTAAGCCCTTCGTCTCGACATCGTTCAATTCGATGGGATCGTGTCATTGTAATCTATAGATTTTATGACCGAATTTCTTATACGTTTCGACTCGTTTCAATTTCAATTCGCATCTTTTAGGTGTTGTTGTCTTCATGATTGATTATTTGGGTTTTTTTTGTTTTTACGAATTCTTGCAAATACTGTATATTTTAAATTTTGTATTTAAATAATAATTTGTTAAAGAAAGTTTGTTATTTTTTTTTTGCTCTTTATATATATATAAAAAAGTTGTTTTTTTAATTTTTAATTTTCTTTAATGTAAAATTTTTTTTAGTAAAATTTTTTTTTTCTCTTTATATATATATATAAAAAGTAAAATTTTTAATTTCAATCTCTCTATTGTTTATATTTCCAAGTCCGTTATTAGCAAGTTGACATTCGTCATTTTTCCACATACGAAAATGGTGTGAATGTTCATCTTTACTCTTTTCAGTTTTTTTTCATAGGCGAATGCGCTCTCACCACCCGATTTCTTCACGAGTTTGGGTGAGATTATTGGATATATGTAACCTCCATAGGACAACAATAAATCACCCCTGTCGAATTCTCTGTCTTCGGCGATGATGATATTAATCAACAGTTCGCTTTGGTACTTGTAAAACAAATCGAGCGCGGCTTCATCCACTTTCAAACACATTCGATATTTGTGGTAGTAGCGCTCTAAGTCCACCATCTTGACCTCATTCAATTCGATGGGATCATGTGGTTGTAATGTATAGATATTAAAACTGGATTTCTCATACCTTTCGTCTCGTTTCAATTTCAATTCGCATCTTTTAGGTGTTGTTGTCATGATCGATTATTTGGTTTTTTATGAATTCTTACAAATAATGTATATTTTAATTTTGTATTAAAAAAATTGAATTTAAAATTTAACTTTTTTTTTTTTCTATTATATATAAAGAGTAAAAAAGCAAAACTTTTTTAACAAATTATTTAATACAAAATTCAAAAAAAAAAAAAATTCTTACAAATGAAGCAAACAGATAAAACAATGGTAAATTTAAATGAGAAAACCATACCTCAGTTAAACGAGATTTGTAAACTATTACAAATTTCAGATTTCAGAAAGCATAGAACTAAATCCAAAAAAATTGAAGTCATACAAGAATATTTGCGAAACGCTAGAAAGGCAAACGAAATGTCGATAGCAACGACGTCAAAAGATGCACCAGTTGTGAAAAATAAGAAGACGACTAAACGAGAAGCCGTTGAAAAACATCAAGTTTCCAAAGAAAAGAAAAGAAAAACTAAAACAAAAACGAGTGATGCACTTCAGATTCAAGACAAACAAGATATATCGAGCGAAATTCAACAAGCAATCGACGAAGAGAAAGGAGAAGAATATGTAACACGACTCGTTGCGGAACTATTCCAATCAAAACCCGTAGAACGGGAGAGTGCGATCAAAGGCATTTTTAAAACTTTCGACGTGATTCCCACGTTGAAGAAAGTCGATCCAAAATTGTTCATGGAATGGGTGAAGAAAGAAGTATTGGATTTGTTTCACAAATACATGAACTTGGGATTAAAAATTAAGATGATACTCCATTGCATAATGAATAAAATCGACGTGAAGTCCAGCATCATGAAAAATGCATATTTCAGATCTAACGTCGAACCCGTATTTCAAGGTTCAGATCTATCGGACGTTTTCGAAAAGATGAAAGACAAGATGTTGACATCTCTCACGAATTATCAAAATGAAGGTAGTAATTGGACGTTCGGTGAGGGTTTGAAACTCGAAATTCACATGACTAAAAACGAACCGTTGAAAGGATCTTCCTACTTGGAATTACCGTATTTCTTGACTAAGAAACACGCCGTGGTCAACGTGAGAAATAAAGATGATCAGTGTTTTAAATGGGCAGTCACCTCCGTTTTATACTCTGTCAAAAAATAAACTCTGATAGAGTTTCTCGTTACGAGGAAACTTCTAAAAATCTCGATTGGACCGGAGTGACTTTTCCAACAGAGTTAAAACACATCGAACGTTTCGAGGTTCAAAATCCCACCGTAGCGGTGAACGTCTTGGGATACGACGATGAAAATCAAAAGATCTATCCTCTCAGACAGACTTCGTATCGCGGAAGAGAAAAGACGATTATTTTACTACTGATTTCGAATGGTGACAATCATCATTATTGTTGGATTAAACATCCGACCCGATTACTGTCGAAACAAAATAATAATCATAACGGAAAGATATCTTTATGTTACAATTGCATGAACATATTTAAGACTGAAAAATCATTAGTGAAACATCAGGAATATTGCAACGAAAATCAAGGTGTCGCCGTCGAAATGCCCAAACCCAACACCATCGTGAAGTTTGAAAATCACAATAGAAGGTTAAAAGTACCATTCGTCGTGTATGCCGATTTCAAATGTTTCACCACTAAAATGAGTTCCTGTCAACCCAACGCTCTTCAAAGTTACGTCGAAGGATATCAAAAACATATACGTTCAGGCTATTGCATTTACGTGAAATGCGCTTTCGACTAGCAACATGACATGGGTCCCTTCACCTACACGAAACAGCGCGAAGACAACGACGTGGCACAAAGGTTCATGGAAGAGTTAGAATCGAAAATTCAAATGTTATACGACAAATTCAAAACTCCGGCAAAAATGATCATCACGCGAGAGCAGCAGGATGAAAATAACAGAGCCACTGAATGTCACATATGCAGACAATCGTTCGACGAGAATTCAGAGGAAAATAAGAAGGTCAGAGACCACGATCATTACACGGGTCTGTATCGCGGTCCGGCTCACAGCAAGTGTAATTTAAAATATCGAGACGCCGCTTTCTATCAGGTGATGTTTCACAATCTCTCAGGTTACGACAGTCATCTGTTCGTGAAAAATCTCGGCACCTCACACGAAGAATTAAATTGCATCGCGAACAGCGAAGAAAGATACATTTCCTTCACGAAATGGAAGCTCATGGAGAAGAAAAGAGTAATCGATGGAAATACGTTGAAAGAAAAAACGAAATCCATTCGTAGATGCATACGTTTCATTGACAGTTTTAAATTCACGTCGACCGCTCTGGAAAAATTAGTCGATAACATGAGCAAGGATAAATTTAAAATCACGAGCGAACATTTCGGAGAATGAGTAGACGTCATGTTGAGGAAAGGAGTCTATCCTTACGATTACATGAACGATCTAAAGAGATTCAAAGACACCGCACTACCTTCGAAAGATGATTTTTATTCGAAATTATACAAATCCGACATTACGAACATGCCAAAAACGTGTGGAAATCATTCGATATGAAAACCATGAGAGATTATCACGATCTCTATCTGAAGACCGACGTTCTGCTCTTGGCAGACGTGTTCGAAAATTTTCGAGACGTCTGTCGTCAAAATTATGATCTGGATCCCGCTTGGTATTTCACCGCACCTGGCGTGGGAAGCTCTGTTGAAGACCACCGAAGTCCAATTGGAATTATTATCCGACGTGGACATGTTGCTCATTTTTGAAAGGGCTGCGAGAGGTGGCGTCTTGATGATCTCTCACAGACATTCTGAGGCTAACAATCCCTACATGAAAGAAGGTTTCGATTCGAAACGGTTGACTAAATACATACAGTATTGGGACGCCAATAATCTGTACGGTTGGGCTATGAGTCATCCTTTACCGATTGGAAATTTTGAATGGGTGAAGGAACCGGAAGAGATGCAAAAATGGAGAGACTATCCTTGCATTTTAGAAGTCAATTTGAACTATCCGGAAGAATTACACGATCCACACAATGATTATCCGCTGGCTCCCGAACGAATGGAACCGAACGAAGGAGACAAGGAAAAACTCATTCCCAATTTATTTAACAAACGTAACTACGTCGTCTACAGTGAGAATTTGAAACAGTACGTCGATTACGGGATGAAATTAGTCGACATACATCGCATCATTCGATTCGACGAAGAGCCTTAGATGAAAAAATACATCGATCTCAACACGAATCTCAGAACCCGAGCCGAGAACGATTTCGAAAAAGATTTCTTCAAACTCATGAACAACTGCGTGTACGGCAAATTGATGGAAAACATCAGGAAGAGAACCGACGTTCGACTCGTCACGTCTGAGAAAAAAGCAAAAAAATTAGTGGCGAAACACAATTACAAACACCGAACCATATTCGGCGAAAATCTAGTGGTCGTTCACATGCAAAAGACGCATCTGATGTTCGACAAACCGTATTATCTCGGACCGATCATCTTAGATATCAGCAAGCGCTTGATGTACGAGTTTCACTACGATTACGTCAAACGAAAATTTGGTGACAAAGCCAAACTACTGTTCACCAACATGGACAGTTTAGTTTATGAGATAGAGACGAAAGACGTCTGCCGAGATATATCTCCGGACGTGGCCAAGTGGTTCGACACGAGCAATTATCCCGTCGATCGCCCATCCAACATTCAATCGAATGACAACAAGAAGGTGTTGGGTAAATTTAAGGATGAGAGCAGCGGTAAACAGATCATCGAATTCGTGGGCTTGAGACCCAAACTGTATGCTTATCGTCTAGAAGATGATGAAGAGATCAAGAAGTGCAAAGGAGTTAAAGCGTGCGTAGTGAAGAAAAACATCTCTTTCCAAGAGTATAAAGATTGTCTGTTAGGAAGTGGTCCGGTGTATAAGACTATGAAATCGATTCGAAGCGAAAATCACGACTTGTATACCAAAATAGTCAACAAGATTTCGCTGACGGCCGACGACAACAAGAGATTCATGTTAGACGATAAAATAAGCACTTTGGCACTCGGACATTGGACTTTAGATCTAATTTTAGACGATATGAATGGAGATGATTGGATTCTAGATGCGCTTGCGGATGATAAGATTCCAGATACGATTGTGGATGATAGGATTCCAGAAAATCAAGAATTAGATGAACGCAAAATTATAGAAATGGATAGTGACATCGAGAAAGTTAGTTTAAAAAGAAAAAGAAAAAAATAACGTCACTTTTAGTAAATTATAATAAAATAAATAAAAAAAATATATACTTATTTATGAATAAGAAAATAAAGATATCCGTAGAAGGTGTTGTCTTACCCAACGAACCCCTATCCAACATCGATCTGTTGAATGCGGCAAAAGATTTGAAAATCGAAGATTTTCTAGGAGTGTTTTCCAGAGATGCCTTGCCGAAGAGAAGACCTCGACAATCGGAATGCGGAATTTTAAATCTAGACGATTCATCGGGTGAAGGCACTCACTGGGTGGCGTGGTTCAAGAATGGGAAGAAGAAAAATTATTATTTCGACAGCTACGGAATCCCGCCGCCAAAAGAAATAAAGAACTATTTCAACAAATCGATGGTTCGTTACAACACGGATCAAGTGCAATCACCAGATCAAGTGTTTTGAGGGCACCTGTGTCTCTACGTTCTCAAGAGATGGTCTGAAGAAGATCGATTTCAAGACATTCTCAATGACTTACATTAGAGAGAGATTTTTTTTTATAGTATATATAAAGATAAAAAATTATTTAAAAAAAATTTTAATCGAATAAAAACGAAAAATAAAATAACATAGTTCATTTTTTAATAAACTGCATTTGAACATATTTTTTCTAAAAAACAAAAAAAAAAATCCTTACAACAACATGCCAGTCGATAAATTTGGTAGAAGTGACGACGAAAAAGTCAACCCGAGAAAGAAGAGGAAGACGTTCGAAGTCGACGATGGTTACGACGTTGCCAACTTGGACGAGCGTTACGTTCAGAGATACGAACCTTGAGAAGAACCTTTGAACATGAACGATAAGGAGCTCTACAATCTTCCCGAGCCAATAGATCTCGCAGATGCTGCGACTAAAAAATACGTCGACAGGGGGAACGCCGATTTCGAACGAATCCTGCTGGATAATTACGTGGATAAAACCATGACCGACGATCTCGATCTGAAATCCAAACGTTTGGTGAACGTCGCAAATCCCATAGATCCCACCGATGCTGCGACCAAGAGATACGCGGACGATACTCACGCGAGATTCAGCGAACACCTGAGAAATAGATACGTTACGAAAACGATGCACTCGGAATTGAACAACAAATATAACAAGGTAACGAACGTGGCCGCTCCCACGAATCCCAAGGACGTGGCGACCAAACACTACATAGATCTGGAACAGAGAAAGTCTGATGGACGTGAAATGAAATCGGATCTGAATGCGGGATTCCACAAGATATTGAATCTGTCGAAGATCGATGACGCGGATGCGGACTCAATCGCAGTCAACAAGGGCTACGTGGATTCTGCCGTGATACAATTGCAAGAATACCTAGAATCGCAAGTGGACGATCTCTACCTGAACAAAGAATCTGGTGGAACCATGGAGGGTGGCATCAACATGAACGGTCACAATTTATTCGGTCTCGATCATGATCCCGAATTCGATTCCAGCGCGGTAAGCAGGAAGTACGTGGATGACAACTCGGTCTGGAGAAAGGGTGACATCATGGAAGGTAAACTAGACATGGGTGGACACGCGCTCACGAATCTACCGGATCCCATGAACATGACGGATGCCTGCACCCTGATTTCGGTGGTGGAGAAAGTCAAATATGCTAGACAATTGATCACCGTGTGGGCCGAAGAGGCCGGCGCCTTAGATGAGGGAAAAGCCGAGTGGTCTTTCAGAAATGGAGGTAGCGGATCGAAACACAGTCAGGTGGGATATCCCATGCCGTTGGGAGGTGAAATCCTTCGAATGAGTCTGGCTTCCTCGGATTTGAATAACAGAGCGGTCGTCAATCTCATGGTGAATGGTGTGGAGAGCGATAAGAGATACAGCGTCGAAAAGACTGAGAATCAACACGCGAATGTTAGCATGTTCGGCATGCCTCTCAAAGTGAATGCCGGAGACAGGATTAATTTCGTCACGAAAACCAATAATCCTGAAGCTGCCACTTCCGTGGTGAGTCTACTGATCGAGCTGGTTCCTTTGAACAAACAGTGAACGCGTGGAAAATAATGAATTAAAAAAAATTAATGTGTGATTATTAAAAACAAAAAAAAAACAACAAAAAAAAAAAGTAATGAGATATAGAGAGATGTTCTCTATATCTCATTACTTTTTTTTTTTTTTTTTTTTTTAATTTTCTATCCATTTATGATTACAATTTATACACTTTGCGAATACGGTTGTTGGTTCATCACCAGATCTAGTTTGTTGAGATTCGATTTTTATTTGACGTTTCTTACATTTGCGACATTTTAAAATTGTATTTTTTATAATTTCTTCGTTAGATCTTATGAGATCAAACTCTTCTTTTTCTTTTAAACGATATTCGTTAAAATCACAACTATTCCATCCTTTATTTGTGTTACGTTCTTCATATTCAATTTGAATCCATTTTTCCAAGTATTTTATTTTAACGTCGTAGTAATCTGAAGTGAACAGATGATTTGTTGTTTTCGTGTCAAAAACATCCATTTTGTTTTCGAGATTTTATTTTTTTCAATTAATCTTACATCCACATTTTTAACGTTTATTAATTTTTTTTTCACACACTCGTCTCTCATCGAATGATCAACATCTTATTTCCGTCCAATTCGAATTGTAATTCTCTATCCGATAGGACCAGGGCGAAGGCTTCGGTTTTTCTCGGCACGTTCCTATCGAATTGCATCTTGATCTGAATGTCTAACACGCTACTCCTGAGTCGTTCACTCTGTTTACTGATGTCGAACATGAACATGGGATACATCGACTTGTATTCGCCGGGAGATATGTTGGGATTGCTCATCAATTCGTCTAGACCGTGATACTTCTTTTTAAAATCAGCGGCGTTTCCGTACAGTCTGGAGAAATCGTTCTTGTCGAACGACGCGTTGTAATCGATTGCCGGATATCTCGTGGCGTTCAGAAACACTTGCATGTTTCTCAAATGGCAGTGATCGAACAGCGACGCATTCTTTTCCTGAGCCCCGTCCCTATCGGTCTGAAACGCAACCATGATGAAACGCGGTCTCTCGGAAGCGGATTCCACTGTCAATCTCCAATCGAAGTGATTCGTGGAGGGAGGAATGCTAGCCGTGTCGCACTGTCTCATTCTAAATCCCACGGGTAATATACTCTTGGATTGTATGATCTTGTAGAGGTGCGTTTTCTCATCGATCGAAGGCTCCACGTGCAGAACGAACCACGATATCTTGTGTAGAGTTATCTTACCCACATCGGTCGCGGTGAGTTTCACTATTGCGTCATCGTTTCCTTTTCGAATCAACGTTAGATTGTGTTTGAATCCGTATATGATCTTGTTGTAATCGTCCGCGAATCCGAAGATGTGTTTCAAAGGTATCCTGAATGAAAACGTTCCTTTAGGTCTGGACGTCTTAACGTGCTAGCAGGGCCTACGGTGTCTTTCACCCACAACTGATTAAGTCCTCTGGATTTCAAAAAATCATCAGGATACGTCAAGAGTCCGAACATCGTGGTGGCCTGACTGGGATGAAAAACAGATTCTATCTCTTGTCCGGATAGCATGTATTTTATGTTACTGAATAGATGCATGATGACATTATTGGCAAGAGTAACCGTGTCGTCGTCGGCGTAGTCGCTCCCATCTTCCTTGGTGAGACGTCCCTGCACCACTATGTAACTCTCGCTAGGAGGTATGAATAGATCTTGAGTTTCGACGTTGATTTTTATCTCTCCCGCATTGTTCAAACTCGTTCCGGTTACCGGTTCGTATTCGTGAACCTCATATTCTTGAATACTTTCATCTTTCACTATGCTTTGTGCTATATCTAATATATTTGTCATTTTAAAGGATTTTTAGGGTTTTTTTTGTTTATTAATTCACTTGCTTTCTTTATCTAAAAAAATAGTTTTTAATTATTTTTTATTATTATTTTTTTTCTCTCTTATATATGTATGTGTGTAAACAAGAAAATGTCAAAGAGAGTAAATAAAAAAAAAAATTTGTGTTCTTCATCAAAACTTCGTCTTCTGTAATTGTTGTTCGTAAAACTTTCCGATGATCTCTTCTCCATCCAAAGCTTCGATTTCGTAAGTCACCGGATCGGTGTGAAATATTTTGATGATCACGAAGATTTCTGAGGTCCATCGAGGAGTATAATGCTTTTCGAAGTGCTTCTTATAAGCGTAGATTCTCACTCGATCGCCGACTGCAAATTTCGGCGTTCTAGACTTCTTCCTGATCTTAGATCTCTCGGGATATAGATTCGCATAGACCCGTTTTTCGTTTTGAGGATCGCTAGCTTCCGCGGGAGTCATCTTGATCGATCTGTGTCGCGTGTTGTTGTAATCTTTGACCTGACCGTTCAGAGCGTATATGTATTTCTTGGTCGAATTCGCCGTGAAGTATCTGTGCATCTTCTCCTTCATCGTTCGATTCCAACGTTCCACCACGCTGGCTTTCTCTTCGTTTTCGATCGAGTAGAGGTCTACCAATCGACGAACGTCCTTGTTGTAGAATTCCTTTCCCTTGTCCACCCACAATTTACTCGGTTTTCGAGAAGACGAGTCGAACATGCTCTTCAGAGCCTCGGCGACGCAAGGTCCCGATTTATTCTTCAAAGCTCTGATCCAACCGTATTTGGAAAACACGTCGATGACCGTCAATAGATATTTGACGCCCTCGTTCCACCTCGAAAACGATCTCATGTCGACCAAGTCGGCAGACCAAATGTCATCCAGACCCTTCGCGAACACCCTTCTCTTTCGAAATTTACGCACTATGGGTTTGTGTAACTCCTCGGCCAATTCGCTCGTCAATAATCGTTTCTTCTTCTTCTTTTCAGATGCGCTTTTTTTTTTTGAACGCCCCATCCGAATGGACGTTTCGCACCGATCAGATTGCCGACCAACGAACATTCCATCTTCTCTCTCCTGGTCAGATTCGATATGCCTCTCAATCTCCCCAACATGTTTTTGTCGCAGACATCGTTGCGAGTCTTGGTGTCGGGATGTCCGGCGTAGCACAGATCGTGATCATATGCGGCCGCGTCCACCCTATTCACGGGTTTGCTCCACGATTTGGGAGTCAGATCGGCATTGAGTCTCTTGTTCAATTTCGTTCCGGGTCCCGTGAAACTGTGATCGGGCAGATGCATTTCGAAAGGTAGATTGTTGATCATTTTATTCACGATGCCTTTACCTTTGCTCGCGTTCTTTTGTTTGATGAATCTAGTCTTTATAGAACCACACACGTCGCAAATTCCGCGAAGCATCCGTCTGTCGTTTTTAGTTCGCACTTCTCTAGAATTACTTGTCTCGGTAACTCTCTTACACTTTATGCAATACATTTTTTTAAGAGTTATTTAAATTAATTTCGTTTTTTTTTTATTTTATATATAAATTTAATATTTTTGTTTTTTTTTTTAAATTCTGTTCTTATTATATATATATATATATATTTTTTTTTTTCAATCGCTGCTCTTGAGTTCTATCATCTTACTGAATTCCTCCCTAGCCTCTTTCCTCCCCTTTTCCACAAGAGAATCCTTCATCTCTTCCTTGATGATCTGACGAGTCTTGATTCTCACGGCTTCTTTCATGGCATCGTATTTCGTTTTCTCGCTCAATATCGTGAAGTATTCTCCGTCCGATATCCTACCGTCTTTCAACGCCATAGAGATCATTTCGGATATCGTGTCGATCTTGGAGTCGGCCAAGATGCGAATCTTGTCGTGTTTCCTCGCCTTCAGATATAATTTCCTACTCAAAAAGTTTCCGACCGTGCTAAACAATCCGGCGGCGAGGGCCACTCCTTCTACGGTCAACACGATTGGAACGGCAACCGCGGTCGACAACAATCCAATGCCGGCCGCGTGTAAACCCATGGAAATCGTGATGAGTGTCGTGTCGATTGCGTTGACGAATGTCACGAAACGCGAATACTTCTTCTTGAGGGAACGACGAGAATCTCTCTCTCGAGTTAGATACTCTTGGATTCTATTGATTTGATCGATGCGATACCTCTCTCCTCTTTCTCTTTCTTCTAGAAAATGCCGTTCGACTTCTCGTCCTCGTCGTCCACTAACGTCGGATACAATTTATTTCTGGTTCTCATTTTGTGTTTTTTTTTTCTTTCTAATACTAGATAAAAAAAAATTTATGTGTGTATTTATTTTTTTTTTTATTTTCTACTCTCCCTTATTTTTATATCAACGAAAAAAAAAACTTAGACGTATGCTTCGTTCAGCAATAATTTCTTGATGCATCCCTTGTCTTCTAAAGTCAAACTTCTACGTGCCAATTTCAGTTCTTCCGAATCTGTGGGCCTGTCTCGATTCTTACAGAAGACTAATCTCTTCCAAAACGTGATCACATCATCGAATTTAACACATTCGAACGCCGGTTCGAAATACAAGATGACCATATCTTCCCTTTCCATCGTCAGACACGAATGATCCTCGTGATCGAAGTCTAGATGATCCCGACATCCGACGCATCGTTCTAACAAGATGGGACATAGTTGTTCGTTCACGCAGATTGCGTATGCTCTCATCAGCATGTTTAAAAGAAACCTCGCTCTAATAGTCTGAGAATCGCCCATGATTTACGTATTTTTTTTTTATTATCTATTCGATTTGATATATTTATTTTTCTAAATAACTATTTATTTATATTTTTTTTTCTCCCTGTATATATATATCAATCAAAAAACGTGACTGGGTTTGCAAATTTCCAACACACACTGACGACAATGACACTCTTCGTTCAGATCGAGTTTTATTACGAGAATCGAGCGATCCGATCGCTCGATCAGCTGAGTGGGTTTTTTTTTGAGAATTTTTGGAGGAATTCTACTAATAATGTCAAAAATGGGAAGGAAAAAACCCACCGCCTCAAAAACAACAAGGGAGAGTTCTAAATCATCTGTACCAACGCAATTGCGGGTTCTGAATCGCTGATTTAGAGTCCCCAAAACTGTTTTTTGATGATGAGCCAGAATCTTTTGCTTTCGCTCGCGTTCGCCGACGATGGATCGGTGGTCTGATCTGCGATTCGAACGTCAACGAAAAATTACGTACAAGATACGACTGAAGATGTACGATTTCACCCTTTTTTTAAAAACGCGTGTTCACCACGAGTATTTGAACGTTAAAAGCGTGATCTAGGAGTCACGACTGTACATGGGGGGATTCAAGATCATGTACAGTTTTTCTGAACAAGCGTGTGATTTAACACCGAATTCCACGTTGGTGAACGCATCGTGAACGTATGTTGTACACGTACATGTACAAGTGATAGTAAACTCTCCTTTTATACCTACTTCCGGGTTGTCTTCAAAACTGGTTTGATTCGTTCGAAAAATGGGCCGATTTTATGTAATTATAAAGTATCTGAAAAAGATCTGAAATTTGCTTTTCTTTTTGACATTGTTGATTTATGATTTGGTTATATTTTTGAAACAATTTATTGTTGACTTGAAGGATTTGAAACAGTTTATTGTTGACTTCAGATTTTTCCTTGTATACATATTTTTTTTATATTAATAAAAAGTTTTTAACTTTATTTGATTATTGTATATTGTGTAATTATGATATATCTGACAATGACTCATGATTTTTGTTTCTTTTTGAAACTTGTTGTTTACTAAAAGTTTTTTTTTTAATTTGCATTTGTATTTTTACCTGCGTCGCCAGCGGTAGAGCACGTCTAGTAATCGCTCGACTCCGTCCGTCAGTCCGTCCGAAACACTTTTTCCGTCAAGGTTTTCTTGGCTTTTATGAAAGGGAATGATTTTATATTTGGTCTGCTGCTTCATAATGATGAGTTGTATCGTGTAAGCAATTTTAAGATCTGCCGTGCAGCCACTTCCTGTTTGCCGATACTTTGAAATTTTACTGTACCCACTGAACATTGACATTTTTCGTGAAACTTTTCTCGGCTTCTACGCAAGGGATTGATTTTATATTTCATCTGGAGCCTGATAATGATCAGTTGTATCGTGTATGCAATTTTCAGATCTGCCGTGCAGCAACTTTCTGTTTGCCGATTCAATTGCATGCACGACGCAGGTCCAGACCCGGTATTGGCCTTGGCTTGTTTTATTTTATATTTTACCTTTGTATCATTAGCTCAACATTGACGGACGAAGTCAAAATTTCAGGTATTGTCATGGCCCGTGGTCCATCTGTCAGTCCGTCTGATTGTCTGTATGTACGTCAACAATTGGATAAGGCTCGTGCTAGAGGCCGTATTTATGAACCGATTTTTTACGAAACTTATTTGTACCTTTGCTATCAACGTGGGACGAGAACGAATGTTTTTGGGTGCAGTCCGAAATTCAAAATGGCTGCCAGCCGAAATGTTTTAACCGAAATTGGTCAAATCAGTTTTTTGTACAGAGCGTCTGTATGAAAGTATTGATTTGAATAAATTTTTGTGTGAATGTTTAGTAACAAGAAATATATCACATTAATAAGGTTTTTTTCTCATGCGTAAATTATGGAAATTAGACTAACTTTGATTTATTTAGTGTTGCTTTCAGATTCTCGTTGATGAGTCATATGGAGTGGTTGAAATCTGTTAGCACATTATGCAGAGTAGTTAACCGCAGTTCACAAGCTCTGTGCACGTGTTTTATATTACAGCTCACGTTTTCGCCCTCATCTCAACTGTCACCACAATAACAAAAATCAAAGGAACGGGTTACTAGCTATTTTATTTTTGTTCCCTCTGCAAGCTCTTGTGCTACTGGAACATTGAGCTCGTCTCTGGTCGCAGTACCGCCGAATAATTTACATAGAACTAATTTCGGCGTTGACAGACTTGATGTAATACTGTTGCGTGAATGTTTACCATTGAAACGTTACCCGCTGATCGAAGTTATTTTCCTGTAGATCGCTGGAGTAAGCTCAACGCGAAAGCATTGCTAACGCTGGGTTGGTGAACGGCACAATGTGTACATATTGTGTTGTTCACCAGCTCTAGTGTTGGCAATGCTTTTGATTAGTACCTCTAGCCACGAATGTTTGTCTTTCCGATCAAACGATATTACTATGACACAACGCGCAGTCCAAGCTCGTCGTTTGAGGTTAATGTGATGCTGCTCGGAAACCCTGACGAAATGGACCACAGTCCGCACATTCCTTGTTCTCTTGGACACTGATGAACTATCGGAGCTTCTACAACACCTTCATGGTCTCGATAGATACAAATGAGTTGCAAATGAGTTGCAAGCTTGCTGTAACCGGCTCGGTTGTATTATTGTTCTTAGGGACATATATCACACTAATTATCTTTGCAGGTCATTGTTACTTTGCTGTGGATTACTGGAGAATGCCTGGGTGCTCTTCGGTGATGCTCGCGTGGCTAGGGAGATTGAATTCATATATACATATATGAATTCTTTCTCAAGAACTATGTGGGTGTGCGTGTTCTGTTGGATGTGTGGGTGGGCGTGTGTTTTGCATCGTGGGGGCGATGTGCCTGATCAACCAGTGTGTCGTGACTGGGTAGCCCTCCTTCCTTGTGAGTCACCCTTGTCGCATAATGGCATCCAATACTAGGGGAAGGCCCCACCCGCTGTGTGCCACTGAATGTCGAAACAGACGTCACTCCCTATCGACTTTCACTACCCTCGTGATAGCAAGGTTTTATTTCTGGTGGCCATCCCTTTCATAATAACATGGCCTGCGTCCAAATTTCCTGAAGAATCCCACACTTCATTGTGCTCTTGTAACTTGTATTCTCTAAATACTGAGTGTTGGAAGCCACTATCAGGGTCTTCACAAACAGGTTGGTGCTGGAGCAAAGGCCTATGTTTTCCTCGCTTATGTTTCGTGTTCGGTCAAATACAAGTGGTCACTTGCTTATATAAATTTGGTTTGTTGAGAATTATTGGAAAGTATAATAAATACTGAGTGTTGGAAGCCACTATCAGGGCTTCCACAAACAGGTTGGTGCTGGAGCGGGGGCCTATGTTTTCCTCGCTTATGTTTCGTGTTCGGTCAAATACAAGTGGTCACTTGCTTATATAAATTTGGTTTGTTGAGAATTATTGGAAAGTATAATAAATACTGAGTGTTGGAAGCCACTATCAGGGCTTCCACAAACAGGTTGGTGCTGGAGCGGGGGCCTATGTTTTCCTCGCTTATGTTTCGTGTTCGGTCAAATACAAGTAGCCGCATGCTTATATAAATTTGGTTTGTTGGAGATTATTGGAAAGTATCTTTGGGCACTGTCCAATGGTTTCCAACGGAACAAATCTTGTATGAAAAATTCACCCCACCCGCTGTGTGCCACTGAATGTCGAAACAGACGTCACTCCCTATCGACTCTCACTACCCTCGTGATAGGAAGGTTTTATTTCTGGTGGCCATCCCTTTCAGAATAACATGGCCTGCGTCCAAATTTCCTCAAATTTCCTAAAGAATCCCACACTACATTGTGATCTTGTATCTTGTATTCTCCAAATACTGAGTGTTGGAAGCCACTATCAGGGTTTTCGCAGACAGGTTGGTGCTGGAGCGGGGGCCTGTGGTTTCCTCGCTTATGTTTCGTGTTCTGTCAAATACAAGTGGTCTCTTGCTTATATAGATTTGGTTTGTTGGAAATTATTGGAAAGTATCTTTGGGCACTGTCCAATGGTTTCCAGTGGAACAAGTTTTGTATGACAGATTCACACCACCCGAGGTGATCTAGCCCTCAACCAGTTAACATCTTCTTCAAATTCAATCATGCATCTATCGATTACACTATGACTCCGCAATTACCCCATCCCTCCCCATTATACTGGGCGCTCATGTAACCTAGACGCTTGACCCCCCCCCTCCTACCCCCCAATATTCAGCTACACCATATTTAGTATGGAAATATGTGGAATGTCCAGATATACAGTATTCAGGTCATATTCCGACTCTGAAAAAGTAGCTTGTAGCAATAGATATGTACGGACACTATACGGGTATGTATCATATATTATATCCCTCCCAAAAATTTCACTCCCAAAGTAATTACCAAAGCGCTTCCAAGGCCAAAGCAGCCTTCCTCTTCTATATATATTCTGATACTACTTATGTACCTTGTACATATCATTCACCTTTATCTTTTGTTAGTTTATGTTGTATCTTTTTCTTTCACATCTACTTTTTCTACATCCTTCACAGTCCACCATGACTTCTGTTCTAGAGCCATCATGAATACACCTTCCTTCCTACATACAGTCGCCTTTTTACTTGTAATCATGACTGGTACCTATATACGAGCACAAAGTTGTTATTATCATCCACAGATCACATAATGTGTTGCGTTGACCTATACCGTGCTCGAATTGGTACCTTTAACTTTTTAGTCTATATTCGTAGCTTAAAGCACAGACTTCCGAAAGACGAGTCTATCTGTATTTTAACCTATCTTTTCATGCGTCTCATTGGAATTGCTCTGCATGAAAGTGTTGCTGCTATGGTTGCTCTATCCCTATGGCAATACACCGAGTACTCCTCCACAACCTGTGAGCGTTCCCATTGCACAAACCGGTTGACAAGCTACACTTACGTTAGTCCGTATCTTTATCAAGATGTGGATGTCTCGAAGTCAACACTGACTCATTCAGTTAGAATTGCAGTTTCCGTTACTGTTTTGGCTTTCTCGTACTTAGCCATACTTATATTATTGTCGGGCGATATCGAAACCAACCCTGGCCCGAACTCTGTCGACTCAGAGCATGATCACAATACCCTGAAAATTCTACACGTTAATATTCAAAGCCTGAGACCCAAACTGGATCTTATCCAATGTGAATCTTCATCATTTGACGCTCTGGCTCTCACTGAGACTTGGTTGCAGAACAGCGAACCAACAACTGATATCCTAATCCATGGATTCCAAGAACCTTTGCGATTTAATCGTCCGACTAGAGGTGGAGGGGTTGCTATTTACATTAGAGATGGTATTTCCTTTCGACACAGACCCGACCTTGAGACCCCGAATACGGAGTGCTTATGGGCTGAGGTATTTACAAAACGACATAGGTCGCTTTTATCAGGGGTCTTCTATCGCCCACCCAACAGCCCTCAAGACACGTGGGATGCAATATCAACCTCAATCGAAAAAGCAAAAGATTCGCGAGTAGATGACTTAATTGTTACAGGTGATTTTAATGATAACCAGCTAAACCCCACAGGAAGCAGATTTTCTGAAATAATGAATTATTTTAATTTCAAACAGCTTGTGGGTGAGCCAACGTGTTTTACCGAGTCGTCAGCTTGATTGATAGACCTTTTTGCGGTTAGCGACACAGTGAATGTGAAAACCTGTGAGGTCTTAGAACCGATTATCCCCGACATGACCAGCTATCATTGTCCAATTACCATTGAAGTCGAGTTTCCAAAGCCAAGACCCCACACTTTCAGAAGACGGATTTGGTTGTACTCCCTATGCAATTATGATACATTAAATGCCGCCCTCTTTCGCGAAGACTGGAATTCTCTATTTGATAATCCATGTTTAGATACCATAGTCTCTAACTTCACTGACAAATTAATCGATGCTGCTTCTAAACATATACCAAACAAATACATTACTTCGAGGTCCAATCAGCCGAATTGGATGCACAACGAAATACGATTACTAATAAGACAAAGAAAACGCTTGTACCGCATAGCCAAACGAAGTGAGCTTCCGAACGCTTGGGCACACTATAAACATAAACGGAATGAAGTTGTTTCAGCTATTAGGAAGGCAAAATCCTTACACTTATCCAAAGTCCAGTCTACCTTGGGGAGTAACGAAATTCCAATTTCACAGTGGTGGAAAACACTAAAATCCTTCCTTGGTAGTAGACGCCCTGCTGAAATTCCTGTTATCAACCACACGAACAAAATATACTCCTCAAATATTGAGAAAGCGGAAGTACTCAATGAATACTTCTGTTCTGTCTCTTCCGTCGATGACTCCCGTGCGTCCCTGCCAGATCTTATACTCTGCCCCCCCCCCCCCACAAACAATTGATAGTATAACCATTCACTGTAGTGAGGTGTACGAAGCACTGAAATCTTTAAAGGTGTCCAAGGCGTCGGGTCCTGATCTTATCAGTCCACGTCTTCTTAAAGAATGTAAAACTTCCTTAAGTGAACCACTCTCGGTTTTATTCAGCATACTGCTGAATAACTCATATTTCCCTTCAATGTGGAAAAAGGCAAACGTCTCTCCAATCCTAAAAAACACCCCAGCAAACATAGTTAGTAATTATCGCCCCATATCCCTGATTAGCTGCGTTGGTAAAGTCTTGGAAAAATGTATTTTTAAACAACTATGGCAATTCCTGAACAATACCAACGCTCTTAGTCAATTCCAGTCAGGTTTTAGACCAGGCGATTCGACTATTCTCCAACTAACTGACATATATGACGAATTCTGCAGAGCGTTGGACGAAGGGAAAGAGGTTAGGGTCGTTTTTTGCGACGTCAGTAAGGCCTTCCACAAGGTATGGCATGCTGGTCTCATTCACAAGCTGGAGCGTATTGGTATTTCGGGTGATCTACTGTCATTTATAAAATCGTACTTTTCAAATAGAACTCAGTGTGTGGTGGTGGCATCAGAGGCATCTTCATGGCGACCTATAAATGCTGGAGTACCACAAGGATCTGTTCTTGGGCCCTTATTGTTTCTGATCTATATAAACGATATAATTGAAAATTTACTTAGTAGTATACGCCTTTTTGCTAATGATACTTCTTTATATCTAATTGTGGAAAATCCAAACCAAGCCTCGAACCTAATTAACCACGATCTTGCTGCAATTGAACACTGGGCTGAAACATGGTTAGTTGAGTTTAATCCTAAAAAAAAACCCGAGAGTATGATTATAACACGCAAAACCAACCCCACTGTTCATCCACCCCTATTTCTTGGTGACACTCAAATATGTGAAGTTAATACTCATAAGCACTTAGGAGTGGTATTAAATACCACATGTACTTGGAACAACCACGTTGACCATATCTGTTCCAAAGCCTGGTCTCGTTTAGACTTGCTGAGGAAACACAAGTTTGATCTCGACCGTAATGTCTTGGAGAAGATATACTTTGCCTTTATTAGGCCGCTACTGGAATACGCCGATACTGTTTGGGATAACTGTTCGTTAACCCAAGTCGCCGATTTAGAAAAAAATTCAGATCGTAGCGGCGAGAATAGTTACAGGTGCAACACTTAGTGCTAGCAAATCCTTGCTATACACCGAAACACGATGGGACCCTCTTGAAGAAAGACGTCGTAAACATAAACTGGTTCAATTCTTCAAAATGTATCACGACTTGTCGCCTCCTTATATTGATACATTAAATGCCGCCCTCTCTCGCGAAGACTGGAATTCTCTATTTGATAATCCATGTTTAGATACCATAGTCTCTAACTTCACTGACAAATTAATCGATACTGCTTCTAAACATATACCAAACAAATACATTACTTCGAGGTCCAATCAGCCGAATTGGATGCACAACGAAATACGATTACCAATAAGACAAAGAAAACGCTTGTACCGCATAGCCAAACGAAGTGAGCTTCCGAACGCTTGGGCACACTATAAACATAAACGGAATGAAGTTGTTTCAGCTATTAGGAAGGCAAAATCCTTACACTTATCCAAAGTCCAGTCTACCTTGGGGAGTAACGAAATTCCAATTTCACAGTGGTGGAAAACACTAAAATCCTTCCTTGGTAGTAGACGCCCTGCTGAAATTCCTGTTATCAACCACATGAACAAAATATACTCCTCAAATATTGAGAAAGCGGAAGTACTCAATGAATACTTCTGTTCTGTCTCTTCCGTCGATGACTTCCGTGCGTCCCTGCCAGATCTTATACTCTGCCCCCCACAAACAATTGATAGTATAACCATTCACTGTAGTGAGGTGTACGAAGCACTGAAATCTTTAAAGGTGTCCAAGGCGTCGGGTCCTGATCTTATCAGTCCACGTCTTCTTAAAGAATGTAAAACTTCCTTAAGTGAACCACTCTCGGTTTTATTCAGCATACTGCTGAATAACTCATATTTCCCTTCAATGTGGAAAAAGGCAAACGTCTCTCCAATCCTAAAAAACACCCCAGCAAACATAGTTAGTAATTATCGCCCCATATCCCTGATTAGCTGCGTTGGTAAAGTCTTTGAAAAATGTATTTTTAAACAACTATGGCAATTCCTGAACAATACCAACGCTCTTAGTCAATTCCAGTCAGGTTTTAGACCAGGCGATTCGACTATTCTCCAACTAACTGACATATATGACGAATTCTGCAGAGCGTTGGACGAAGGGAAGGAGGTTAGGGTCGTTTTTTGCGACGTCAGTAAGGCCTTCCACAAGGTATGGCATGCTGGTCTCATTCACAAGCTGGAGCGTATTGGTATTTCGGGTGATCTACTGTCATTTATAAAATCGTACCTTTCAAATAGAACTCAGTGTGTGGTGGTGGCATCAGAGGCATCTTCATGGCGACCTATAAATGCTGGAGTACCACAAGGATCTGTTCTTGGGCCCTTATTGTTTCTGATCTATACAAACGATATAATTGAAAATTTACTTAGTAGTATACGCCTTTTTGCTAATGATACTTCTTTATATCTAATTGTGGAAAATCCAAACCAAGCCTCGAACCTAATTAACCACGATCTTGCTGCAATTGAACACTGGGCTGAAACATGGTTAGTTGAGTTTAATCCTAAAAAAAACCCGAGAGTATGATTATAACACACAAAACCAACCCCACTGTTCATCCACCCCTATTTCTTGGTGACACTCAAATATGTGAAGTTAATACTCATAAGCACTTAGGAGTGGTATTAAATACCACATGTACTTGGAACAACCACGTTGACCATATCTGTTCCAAAGCCTGGTCTCGTTTAGACTTGCTGAGGAAACACAAGTTTGATCTCGACCGTAATGTCTTGGAGAAGATATACTTTGCCTTTATTAGGCCGCTACTGGAATACGCCGATACTGTTTGGGATAACTGTTCGTTAACCCAAGTCGCCGATTTAGAAAAAAATTCAGATCGCAGCGGCGAGAATAGTTACAGGTGCAACACTTAGTGCTAGCAAATCCTTGCTATACACCGAAACACGATGGGACCCTCTTGAAGAAAGACGTCGTAAACATAAACTGGTTCAATTCTTCAAAATGTATCACGACTTGTCGCCTCCTTATATTGCTATTAAAATTCCACCTCTCATATCCTCGACAAATCCATCTTTCAACCTTCGAACCAGGCAAAACCAGAGTTCCATTTTGTCGAACAAATCTATATCAGTCCTCGTTGATCCTCAATGTTACTGATCAGTGGAATAACTTGCCGCTACCAGTTCGCGAGAATTCCTCATTAAGTGAATTTAAGACCTTCTTAAAAGCTGGCAACCTACGACCACCGTTATTTTATAGCGGGGCCAAATCTCGTGCGGCTCAAATTTACCACTGTAGATTGAGGTTACGTTGTAGTAGTCTTAACGTCCACTTATACGAAAATCACCTAGCACCTAGTCCACACTGCCAGTGTGGCGAGCTCGAGACACCTGAGCACTTTCTCCTCCACTTTCCAATCTTTCTTAACGTACGTAATGAAACGATCAACTTACTTCCTTTTTCTATAGACATTTGCATACTTCTGTTCGGTTCTGAATTTTTGAACAACAAGGAAAACAGTATAATTTTTGATGTAGTGCATGACTTTATCTTATCGAGTGGCAGGTTTCGGTGACAACAACTCATATTCTCACAAACTTCATCTTCCCTGGACTTTGCGCTTTAGGGTTAACATCATCAAGATAAAACTCTTCCTACTTATGCAATTATTAAATCAGCTGCCCAAAGGCAAGGATTTGAATTCATATTGTTGACAACGCATCATTTGAATTCTTATTCTAATGGCATCACCTATTCAGGATGGCCTACTTCTACTTCTTCATTTCTTCCCTTTTCTGTCTAACTTCTTATACTCTTGTCCTTCTATAGTTTAAACAATCTCGCAGATCGCTGCCCGGGGGCTGGGGCCTGTTTACGAAATAACACTGACCTCCTCTCTAATCAGTTTTTGTGACGGGCCTTCGCCGCTTTATTTGTAACTGCTTACGCAAGTTTCGGTACTTCTCTGTGCAGATGCGGGCAAATGAATAGCAGTACCCTAAAGGACAATTTGGCTACCCTTTCAATTATGGTGTGGTTCATTGCCAGCGGGGATCATGCCCCTGGGCAGCGATATGCGAGGTCCACTCCACTGCTGATTCATGCCATCATCCTTTGAAAAGTGTTCTTGAATAAAGGAGACGACTCATATAAGCCTATGGCTTCCTGTCGAATCCTCGTCTACTTACTATCCCGATTACGTCTGTTTCTGTTATACCGTGTACAACCATGAAAAATGTTTTCCGTTCTGTGGTTTTATTATTATGTAATGTATACGCGTAACACTGCTTTATGAATAAATATTGTTTAAACTAAGTGTTAGTGCAAATGCCAATAAGGCTCGGGCTAGAGGCCGTATTTATGAACCAATCTTTACGAAACTTCTGTGGTAACTTTTTTTATCAACGTGGGACGAGAACAAGTGTTTTTTGGGTATGGTCTGAAATTCAACATAGCCGCTGAGCGCCGTTTTGTACAAAATTGGGTGCAATCAGATTTTTGCGCAGAACTTCCATATGAAACCTCTGATTTGAATAATTTTTGTAGGAATGTTTAGTAACATGGAGATATATAGCATATAATATGTTTTTTTTTTCTCTTGCATAAATTATGCAAATTAGACTAACTTTGATCTATTTAGTGTTACTTTTAGCATTGTAACTGCAAATGCGAATACGCTCAGGCTAGAGGCCAAATTTATGAACCGATCTTTACGAAACTTTTTGGATATCTTTGTTATCACCGTGGGACGAGAACGAGTTTTTTGGGGTCCGTTCTAAAATTCAAGATCACCGCTGCCAGCCATTTTGTACAAAATTAGGTGCAATCAGATTTTTGCGCAGAACTTCCACATGAAAGCTCTGATTTGAATAATTTTTTTCTATGAATGTTTAGTACATGAGATGGATCACATATAATTTTGTTTCTCTTGCATAAATTATACAAATTAGACTAAATTTGATTTATTTAGTATTAATTTCAGCAATGTAAGTGCAAATGCCAATAAGGCTCGGGCAAGAGACCATGAAAGTTGTGATTTGAATAAATTTTTGTGTAAATGTTTAGTAACATGGAACACATCACATATGGGTTTTTTTCATGCATAAATTATGAAAATTAGATGAGAACTTTGATTTATTCAGAGCAACTTGTACACGGTAAGTGCACATGTCAATAACGCTCGGGCTAGAGGCCTTACTTATGAGGACCGCGACAAATCAGCGGCTGGCCAAAGAGTTATTATTATTATGAACCCATCTTCACGAAGCGTCTGGGGAGCCTTTGTTATCATTGTGGGATAAGAACAAGTGTTTTGGGTTCAGGTACGAAATTTAAGTCTCCGGCAACAATTTTTTAACGAAATTAGGTGCAATCAGTTTTTTGTACAGAACTTCTATATGAAAGTAGTGATTTGAATAAATTTTTGTATATGAATGTTTAGTAACTTGGCATGCATCACAAAAAATACAGGTGTTTTTCTCATGAATAAATTATGCAAATTAGATTAACTTTGAACTATTCAGTGCCGCTTACACAAAGTAAGTGCACATGTCAGTAAAGATCGGGCTAGAGGTCATATCTATGAATCGATATGTAGCAGGGTTTTTGGCCTGCCTACCATAAAATATTGTTCCCATTATCACCAATATGATATTTTGTGACTTCTTTATCTCTGACAAGGGTTGAAGACAATTTCCCATCTAATTTTTTCGAAAATTGACTCGAATGATTGGTCATAATCTTTAGTCTATTGCAGTCAACTTGTAATTATTTTATTGTTGTTGACTTGGTCACAGCAAATAATAATTAATGTCATATTAATTATTGTTGACTTCAAGTTGGTCACAGCAATATTAAATTCCTGTCATATTGAAGTTGAGCTAGAGTGTCATCGACAATTTTATTATTGTATATTAGGAAATTTTATTTTTATACTTATGCTCTTAATAAAAGATATTTTTGTCACAAACATGAATTTCTGATTTTGTTTAATAATAATAATAATAATAATAATAATAATAATAATAATAATAATAATAATAATAATAATGAACTATATAATTCCAATACATTAAACCTTTAGGTCAAGACTAATTGAACACAAGTGCTGTTAATTTTTTTAAATCTTGCCAGTTTACCAAAGCCTAAAGGTGATGTGAGTAAATTTAATATATATTATTATTTTTCTCCCAAGACTGGCATATTAGGCAAGTAGGGTTATAGATTTGATTATATTTGTTCTCATACAACGGTAAAATATGATCAACACATTTACGTTTAGTAAATGGGCGACATAAACAATTGGCAAAACTTTAATCTATGCTCATGTTCTCTCATGGTATAGCACAGATGCTGATAACATTAAAGACTAATAAAAAAAATCACGTGTAAGATAATGCAATTGGGATCATGACAACTCGGACCAAAGACAACTCGGACCAAGACAAGTCGGACCACTTTTGAAGACAACTCGGACCACTTTTGAAGACAACTGGGACCAACTTTGAAGACAAGTCGGCCCAACTTTCAAGACAACTCGGACCACTTTTCAAGACAACTCCGACCTACTTTCAAGACAAGTCGGCCCAACTTTCTAGACAACTCGGACCACTTTTGGAGACAACTCGGACCAACTTTCAAGAGAAGTTGTGACGACTTTAAGACAGGTTGGACCAACTGTGTAGAAAAGAATGATGTCGAAAATAATTAAATGTGATCTCAAAGACTTTAATAGATGCGACGGAACACTTTTCAGTGCAGCTTGTGTTGTCTTTGAAGTTATTCTGTAAAATGAAAATGCTTCTCACCACAAACATTGATATGTGATGAATATTTGCATTGCAACTAAACAAGTAATCACACAGAAATAATGTGTGAAAGTCGAACAGCCACCAATCACCACAGAAGAGTCAGAATAAACACCTCAAATATAACAATAGAGACTCAGTCAAGGGATTATATTCAATGTAATTACAGGTGAAAATTGACAGCTGTGAGTTAATTCACTGATCGGTTCAGCCATACAGTTTTTTCAGTTTTTTGGTTTCCAAAACATAGATTATGATCCTTCATTTGAACGAGCGAATCACGTCCGTTCCAATATATATCATTCGGATAATAATGCAGAATTGTTCATACGGACTTAAATTTGAATAATTGTGAGTTTAAATTCCAATACATATATATTGTACATATAGTTTGATAAAATATGTGCTGGACATTGTTTTTTATGTGAACTTTTATTCATTCATTTATTCACGTCTTTGATTGTCATGCCTCAGTTTTTAATAAATCGTTTAAACCGTGACTTGTTGTGTTGTGTCTTTCCACACCAACCCCGTTTCTTCGTTTCTCCACTATTCAGGTCCGAACTATTCACCGAGTCAGTCCAAGTTGCCTAGAAAGTTGGTCGACTTGTCTTCAAAAGTGGTCCAAGTTGTCCTGAAAATTGGGCCGCCTTGTCTTCAAAATTGGTCCGAGTTGTCTTTAATGTTGGTCCGAGTTGTCCTGAAAATTGGGCCGACTTGTCTTCAGAGCTGGTCCGAGTTGTCTTTAAAGTTGGACCGCGTTGTCTTCAAAGTTGGTCCGAATTGTCTTCAAAAGTGGTCCGAGTTGTCTTTGGTGCCATTTGTCTGTAATTCATGCAATTTAGGCTAAATTAAAACAATTCATGAAATGTTATGGATATCATTTTTTAATATAGCACAAACAATGTTTATTTTAATGTAAATTATTTTTAAACCTGTAGTGTAAATCTAATGTGAAATCTTATTGAATGTTTTCGCGAATTGTATTTTTTTTTATGTTCCTTTGTCTGTGCGCTTGTGCTCTGCACAAAACTTTTCTTGTTAATTTATGTGGACCCTGACGGAGCATTGCAAAGAAGGGTATTTTCTTTAGTGGCACCGTTATATATGGCAGCGTCCATTACACGAACATGCCGAAGGAAATCTTGCAGGCGCATTACTCCATATATCTTTGATTTATACACGAAGCTCCCATCGTAATCACTGTACCTGCAATATTTGGATTTTGTGAAAAATCTCCGCAGTGTTGTCGCCGGTGTTTGCAGCAAAGGTCAATTGAGTTTTACGTTTCCTTGTTTCGTAGTAGTTCAGCTTCACTAAGCATTCAGGCAGTCATCTCGTGCCCATTGCCATTGGAGGTCGCATCCCTAATAGAATCGTGATTCGTGAGTGTGCAAATTTAAATAATATTTCAGGATGTCAGATACTTGGGATGATATTCAAGACATAAAAACTAAACGCAGTAGCTTGAAAGCAAGGCTACTAAAAAGAAAACAAGAAAGAGCTGAACTCCAGGCAACAATAATAAATCCATCAACATCTGTATCTTCTCCTCTTTCTGGAAACGAAAGTGCCCATGGTAAAGATTCAACTAAGGTAGCAGTGTCTGAGTTGAAATCAGATTCCTCTGCGTCAGTATGTACCAGTGTTAGTGCAGTTCTTACATCAACTGCCACCACCGTAGGCCAAAGCCCAATACAGAATTCCCAGAATAAACAGCCAGAAGAGCCGAAGTATGACCTTGACATTGAACCTAAACTTTTGTTGGTTCTGTTGGACATTGGTCTAGATATTCCATCAGATGCACATGTTATTGCAGAGCAGACATCAAAGATGTTGGGAAGAGATGTTAAGTTACTGGTTATCGAAAATCTGCTGGAAAAATTTGCAGCTCAGCAACTGATAAGTGTTGTGACGTGTGATCCATGTAAAAAAAGTCGTTTGCGGGTGATCTCACTCAATATTGGAAAAATTACAGACCTTACATCAGAAAGAAAAAAGAATAACTCCAAAAAAAGAAAGCGTGAAGATGATGCTAATGATGTTCAGGACACTCCATCAAAGCAGGCCAAAGCCCCATCGGCTCCTGAAACACAAGACAGTGTTGAAGATTTATTATCTTACCAGTCAGCCAAAGAAAAAGAAACTAAAAAAATGAATGAAGAAATTTTACAACTTCTCAATCAGCCAACAACAAAAGAAAGAATTTTAGTGGAATCATTCAAATCACAGGGGAAAAAACAGCTCCAGGAATTTTGCCCTTGTGGTACAAAAGAAGAATGTAGAATAGTGAATAGAACAACAACTGCATGCAAAAAATTGCACTTCAAAAAAATTATTCATGCACACACAGATGAATCTTTAGGTGACTGTTCTTTTCTTAACACATGTTTTCATATGGACACCTGTAAATATGTCCACTATGAAATAGACTATCCTGAGACTTCACGATTAACAGGTGACGATTTAACCATGGCAAAAAGGATAGCAGATGCTGCTGCTGCTGGAAAAACATTATATCCACCGCAATGGATTCAGTGTGACCTTCGGCATTTTGATATGACAACTTTAGGGAAATGTGCTGTCATTATGGCTGACCCTCCATGGGATATTCATATGGAATTGCCATATGGCACAATGAGTGATGATGAGATGAGAAAATTAGATGTTCCAGTTTTACAGGATGATGGATTTCTTTTTTTATGGGTTACTGGAAGAGCTATGGAACTTGGTCGAGAATGCTTGAATTTATGGGGGTACAAAAGAGTAGATGAGTTGATATGGGTCAAAACTAATCAGTTACAAAGAATAATAAGAACAGGAAGAACAGGGCATTGGTTAAATCATGGGAAGGAGCATTGTTTGGTTGGTGTAAAAGGGAATCCTAAAGAAGCAAACAATGGCCTGGACTGTGACGTTTTAGTTGCTGAAGTTCGGGCAACTAGTCATAAACCAGATGAAGTTTATGGAATTATTGAAAGACTGTCACCTGGTACAAGGAAGGTGGAATTATTTGGTCGACCACACAATGTTCAACCAAACTGGATAACATTAGGAAATCAAGTTGAAGGAGTCCGATTGAAAGACCCAGATATTGTTTCTCGATTTAGACAGAAATATCCTGATGGTAACTGCATGGCTCCACCAAAAAACCGATAGAAACAAATTAATGCACACATTATTCAGTTAAACTTCAGACTCTTATCCAATACATAAAGGATCTCCGAGTCCCCAGTTTATTTCAAAATTAAAAAAAACGAGTTCAGTATATTTGGTCTGGACCGAGCTTTAGAGTGAGGTGCAGACCTAATTTACTGGACGAGTTTTGTAAATTTGGTATAAACTGGGGGCAAGTTGAAGATTCTGTTTATTATATAATCCAAAATCCTAACAAATGACACTTAAATGATAGGACAAATAAGCTGTGGCTTCTATACAGTTGAAACTAGAAGTCAGAATTAGTGCAGAAAATGCTCATAGGGACCTGTGAATTGCCAATTTTGATCGAATCATATTGGGGAAAACGCATCGAATTTTGAATCAAATTTCAAATCGAATCACAGTTAATGGATGGATACCTCATCAAAAGAATAGTTTTTTTCTAAAATAATAACCCTGATTTTTAAAAGACACACAGTTATGTAGGGAGCATTTTTCGCCTCACCACTTCCCACACTATAAATTGAGATATAAACCAATATACTAGCTAATGATTGAAACTATTCAAATTGTTGACTTTGTAGCTTAGAAACTGCAGCAATACACATTTGTAAACAAACCTGGCTGATACCTCACTTTTAAAAAACTTGTTTCAAATCGAATCGACTCCATTGATCCGTGAAGCCATTTGTTTTAAATGAAAATTTGGAATGACTAAAATGAAATGTTAATTCAAAGCTGAATGGAGTCGTTCCACTTGTAAATTAAAGCCTGCCCTACTTCTGTTTATATAATAATGAAGGGTATTCTTTTAGAAAACTGTTGCTTTTGACGATGTATCCAGTAACTGTGGTCGAACAGAACAATACTCAATATAAAATAATGTGATCATGTTGTGGAACAAATCATTTATTGAAGTTGAACGGCTGAATAACTTTTCAAAGTTCAAAACCTTTTATAAATGGTCACTGGTCATAATGCACAATATGTTGAAATGAACAGTTGTAGTTCTAATAGTGTTTGTAGCAATGCAGCTACAACTGTTGTAAGTTATAGCTACATCGCTACAAACACTGTTACAAGTCAGTTACGTTTCTACTCAGAACAATACTGAGAATAAAATAATGTGATCAATTACAATCTGTGAAGATTCACGTTTACATGTATGGCCAAAGTATATGAAAAAATATTTGAATTTCCAATTTTGAATCAAATCGAATATTGGCTTTCGAATTGAATTTCAAATTTTAGCAGGAGCCTAAATTTATGCTCGTCAGTTAATGTGCTCCTTACAGCAGAAGAATGATGCTTGAAATACACAAGAATATTTCCACTGTGCCATGCAAAATGTAATGTGCTTTTTGCTAGGTCAGTAGTGAAATCACGAACTGAACCTACATATCAAACAGAAAAAAAATATTGAGGCTACAGTATGTGGAGGGTGGATTACCACTAAATTGCTGTGGGATAGATTTTTCACTCAATAATTATTCACAGTTTCTGAGGTCAAGACACAAGAAGCACTTGCAAACTTTCATCACATGGTTGTACCCAGTGGTCCATGTCATGAAAGTTTGCAACTGCTTCTTGTACTGTTATGAACAATTCTGAATACTGTTCGAGTGGAACATATATGGAGCTGCGATTAAGTAATTATCTACTCTCTTTGAACATTCTCTATGTGTTGTTGAATTTTAATACCTGTTTACGTCATTACATATACTTGTATTCCAGTAGAGGTTAGGAATGATGTTAATTATCTCTAGTTACTAGTATAGAATTGTTGTACGAACTGTTTTTCTGCAGGAATTGAGTTATGCTAATTGGGCAGTTTGAGTTTGATAGGGACAGAAAGTGCACTTACTCAGCATGCTAACACTTCAAAATAGTGCACAATACAGAATGAATGAATGAATGAAAGGTTTTAGTGCGCCGAAGGCGCGCAGGGACGATACAGTGACAGGACTTCTGGTTTTAACTATAAGGCCTGTGATTACAATGCGTTGTTTGTCCACAGTGTTTGCATTAGGAAATAGTCCCCAACAAAAAAAATAGATTGTAAAGTATTTAATGACACAAAGTTAATGAAATCATTTTCAAAATAAACATAAACTACTGTCACAGGAACAAATGTTTACCATTCCTCGCCCTGTGAGTCAAAATTTACGATATTCTCTGGCACTTGATGGGCCATGAATTACCATTTTTAACTCAACTTGATAAAGTCAAGCTGAACTATTGCCGTCACTTCTCGTTCGTCAACTTATGTATGTCCACAATTTCCTTTGGCACACCACACAGGTTGCATTTATGATCAGATTGCTTTGAAACTTCGTATTTTTGTGGGGGGGTTCACTTTTGATGGCAGCTATCGACTTTCTTCCATTTCCGTCCAAAAATGTTGCAACTGGCAACACCCTTTGAACTTAGTTTAGCCAAACCTCAATATTTCCCTTTGGCACACCCTACAGGGAACATTTATGATCAGATTGCATTGATACCTGGTATGCGTGTTTGGGATGACCTCCAGATGGAAGCTATTGATTTTCTTCCATTTCCATCAAAAAATGTTGACACTGGCAGTGACCTTTTAACTCAGTTTAGTCAGGCATCAATATATTCCTTTGGCCCACCCAACAGGTCACATTTATGATTGGATTGCTTTGAAATTTTGATTTTCTTCCATTTCTGTCAAAAAATGTTGCAGCTGACAACGACCTTTGAACTTAGTTTAGTCAGACCTCAATAGTTCCCTTTGGCACACCCCACAGGGAACATTTATGCTTGGATTGCATTGAAACCTGATATGCTTGTTTGGGGTTATCTCCAGATGGGAGCTATCGATAATCTTCGATTTCCGTCCAAAAATGTTACCGTTGGGAATGACCTTAGAACTTTGTTTAGTCAGACCTCAATATTTCCCTTTGGCACACACTACTAGGAACATTTGTGATGGATCACTTTGAAACTTGGTATGCTTGTTTGGGGTAACCTCTGGATAGGAGCTATTGATTTTATTCCTTGTCTGTCAAAGAATGTTGCCGTTGGCAATGACCTTTGATAAAGTTAGTGCAGTTATGCATCAATATTTCCCTTTGACACACCCTGCAGGGTACATTTATGACTGAACCGCTTAGAATCTTGGCGTGCTTGTTTGGGGTGACCTCTACATGTAGATGGGAGCTATCGATTTTCTTCCATTTCTGTCAAAAATAGTTGCCGTTGGCAACGACCTTTGATGAACTTCGTAAAAACTTAGTGCAGTTATGCATCAGTATTTGCCTTTGACACACCCTGCAGGGCACATTTTTAGCTCAACTTTGGCGAAGCCAAATTTGAGCTTATGCCATGGCCCATCGTCCGTCTGTCTGCCTGTCCATCTGTCCGTCAACAATTGGATACGGCTCGGGCTAGAGGCCGTATTTATGAACCGATCTTTACGAAACTTCTTGGGTATCTTTGTTATGACCGTGGGACGAGAACGAGTGTTTTTGGGTGCAGTCCGAAATTCAAGATGGCTGCCAGCCACCATTTTGTACCGACGATGCAGAAATCTGTTTTTTGTACAGAACTTCCATATGAAAGCTCTGATTTGAATAATTTTTTGTATGAATGTTTAGTACCATGGGATACATCACATATAATACGGGTTTTTTTCTCGTGCGTAAATTATGCAAATTAGACTAACTTTGATGTTTTTTGGTGTTACTTTCAGCACTGTAAGTGCAAATGCCAATACGGCTTGGGCTAGAGGCCGTATTTATGAACCGATCTTTACGAAACTCCTTGGGTACCTTTGTTATCACCATGGGACGAGAACGAGTGTTTTTGGGTCCGGTCCGAAATTCAAGATGGCCGATGGCAGCCATTTTGTACAAAATTTGGTGCAATCAGATTTTTGCACAGAACTTCCATATGAAAGCGCTGGTTTGAATAATTTGTTGTGTGAATGTTTAGTACCATGGGATACATCACATATAATACGGGTTTTTTTCACGTGCAGAAATTATGCAAATTAGATGAACTTTGATTTTTTCAGTGCTACTTACACACAGTAAGTACACATGTCAATACGGCTCGGGCTAGAGTCTGTATTTATGAACCGATCTTCACGAAACGTCTTGGGTACCTTTATTATCACCTTGGGACAAGAACGAGTGTTTGTGGGTGCGGTCCAAAATTCAAGATGGCTGCCAGTGGCCATTTTGTACCGAAATTAGGTCTAATCAGTTTTTTGTACACAACTTCTATACGGCTCAGGCTAGAGGCCGTATTTATGAACCGATCTTTACGAAACTTCTTGGGTACCTTTGTTATCACCGTGGGATGAGGACGAGTGTTTTTGGGTGTGGTCAGAAATTCAAGATGGCCACCAGCAGCCATTTTGTACCAAAATTAGTGCAATCAGTCTTTTGTACAGAACTTCTGTATGAAAGTTCTGATTTGAATAAAGTTTTGTATGAATGTTTAGTAACATGGAATACATCACATATAGTACAGGTTTTTTTCCCGTGCAGAAATTATGCAAATTAGATGAACTTTGATTTATTTAGTGCTACTTATACACTGTAAGTGCACATGTCAATACGGCTCGGGCTAGAGGCTGTATTTATGAACCGATCTTCACAAAACTTCCTGGGTACCTTTGTTATCACCTTGGGACGAGAACGAGTGTTTCTGGATGCAGTCCAAAATTCAAGATGGCTGCCAGTGGCCATTTTGTACTGAAATTAGGTCCAATCAGTTTTTTGTCACAACTTCTACACAACTCATATTTGTGAACTGATCTTCACGAAACTTCTTGGGTACCTTTGTTTTCACCTTGGGACAGGAATGAGTGTGTTTTGGGGTGCCTTTGTTATCACTGTGCTATGAGAACAAATATTTTAGGGTTCAGTCAGACCCACTCTGGGACTCAAAGATTTGTTTAGCATCTGACTGTCACCCACCTTTACAATACTTTACCTATACATTTGTTACAGGCAACGGCCAGTATTTATGTAAGACCGTTACAATACTTTATATGTACCTTTGTTATCAGGTCATTACCTAGATGTTTGTCATTGCTGTGTCACATACTATACATGTACATGTCTTTGTCTTGACAAGTTGAGCTACAGTGTCATTGACACTTTCATTGATTGGATCGCTTGGAAACTTGGCGTGCTTGTTTGGGGTGACATTTTTTTGGGAGATATCGATTTTCTTCTGTTTCTGTCGAAAAATGTTGCCGCCCGCAATGACCTTTGAACTTAGTTTAGTCAGACCTCAATATTTCCCTTTGGCACACCCTTCAGGGCACATTCATGATCGGATCACTTTGAAACTTGGTATGTGTGTTTGGGATGACCTCCAGATGTGAGCTATTGATGTTTTCTCATTTCCATAAAACAGTGTTTCCGCTAGGGGAAAATAAATGAGGCCATATAATGGGACAACCAAGAGTCGTCGCTACCACAGGCCGACCATGGTTTGGTCAGTGTTAGAAAAATTTTTAATTTGGGGGTTGCAAAATCCCAATTTCGTTGCATCCAATGGATTTTTTGACGTTTTCCTCAGCGATATTTGTGTAGGTGGTTTTCACATTCCGAGAGCCGGTAATTGCCTAAGAGTAAGGACCAATGAGGAGAAATTCAGGTGAAAAATCTTTCATTTACACAAATCAGTGCTGTCGATTTGAAGAGTACTATCAGACGCATGCTTATTCACATTTCTAAACTTGAAACAAGAAGCTCTCTTTTTCGCACTTCTGTAATTTTCAAGAAAATAGATTCGAGATGCCATTACACAGATTAAAATGCACAAATGGTGTGTGAACAGTACACCTGAAAACTGTTGTGTCATTTTAATTAACCCTAACAATGGGAGTACATGTACATGTGCATCTACAGAAGTTCATGCATTTTCAACACGTGCTTGTTTGGGGTACATGTTGGGTGTAATAAGATTGGTCAGAAAACAAAACGTCACATAATGATATTTACTAATGAATGAAGTTTTACAACTCACATTACGTAGTGCACATACTGACCAAACATATCACAGCGTTTTATCATGCGATGCATTTAACATTAATGAGGTTATTGTTTACAGTTTGTCTAGGTTTTCATTGGGGGTTGATTGAGTTATGCAGGACTGATGAAACAATTGCATCATTAGAGTAGAGTCACCATTCTATGAAATTTGTGTACGGAAAACAAATGAAGTCTACAAATGGCACTTCTACAGCCTGTGAATCAATTATTTCTCATAGAATGGGCAGGTCAGGGTGAATTTTAACATGTTGAATGATGTCTGGAAGGTTCCCTGGTGGGAAAATGCAGCCGGTTGACAGCTGGTATAGTGGAAACCCTGCGTAAAAAAATTATTGGTGTTATCACCAGCCTTTGAACTTCGTGCATTTGTGCAGCAACTTATTCCTTTTGCACTCTCTGCAGGGTATATTTATGAATTTCCATAAAAAAACTCTAAAAACATTGCCACAAGCAATGACCTTCAGACTTAGTGCATTTGTGCATTAACATCTTCCTTTTGTATGCCTCAGAGGGTGCATTCTTTATCACGTTGTTTTGAAACTTTGTATGCTTATTCAGGGTGACCAAGATAGGAGCTATCGATTTTCTTTTCACTTCCATCAAAAACTGTTGCTGTTAGCAAGAATCTTTGAATTTATTGCATTTGTGCATCAGCATTCTTCTTTGACATGGCCTACAGGCAGGGTTCGCCTTGAGTAAAATGGTCGGGGTCTAAAAAAAGTGCACCACATATTGAGGTCGGGGCCTTTTCGGGGCTGATTTTCCATTTTGTCCATTATTGTTAGTGCTTTTTTGTGGAAAATGTCGGGGCTTGAAAACAAGCCCCCAGCAAGTGCTCCTCGGGTCTGATCTCGGGGCCTGGGCTGATCAGCCCCGACTCAATGCAAGCCCTGCTACAGGGCACATTTATCGTAGGATTGGTTTTGAACTTGGTGTGCTCATTAGGCAAGACCTCCAGATAAGAGCTATTGATTAGCATTCATTTCTGTGAAAAAAGTTGCCATTTACAATCACCTCTGAACTTACGGCATTTGTGTATCCACATTCTTCCTTTAGCCAGTCTTACAGTTTAGATTTAAAAATGCATGGATTGCTCTGACGTTGTGCACACACATTACTGTTATGTTGAAGTTTCACCAAATAACCAATGATCTTCAATTTTGCCATTTCACTTATAACTTACCAAGTTCAAGTTTGTCGAGCAGTCCTGGTAATTCAGCCTTGTTTCCTTGTCCAAAAAATTGATGTGGAAAACTGGTTGTTCTACGACTATTGCTGTGAAGCCTGTTCAGTTGTGTAACAATCATCAGGGGGCAGGGCAGAGTCTCAGTTGCCATGTGTATGTGTAGTATGCAGTGAAGTGAAAACTTTCAAGTAACTTTAGCATGTGAAAGTAGTTCGAGATACATGTGTATATAATCACAATGAATGTGCAGAATCTTTCACTCAGTTTGATCATGCCAATATCATAAACTATGTGAATGCTGAGAAAAATCTTGGAAGTAAGCAGACGACTTGCTCAATATGTATAGCATGAGTGAAAATAAGATGCAGCAAAACCACAAACTAAGTATCTTACTGCTTTGTTGATAACACCAGAATCTACATCAGTTTCTGGAAAGCTCTATAAGAGCTTTCCGAAAACTGATATTAGATTCTGGTGTTATCAACATAGAAGCAGTGAGAGACTTAGTTTCTAGTGGTTATGCTGCAACATGTACTGTAAATTGTAAGATTTGTAATGCAGCGTAGTGCAACCCACATGGTTTGATTCCTTGTGTAACCTGGAAGTTGTGCAATTTCTGCCACCACAAGGCTTTCTGCAGAAGCTATCCTCAGCAGTATTTTTGCTGTGGATACTTTTCGTTTCCTTGGCATTTTCCTCGGCACTGCTGATTGCTGAGGGTGAATTACCAGGGCTGGTCAAGTTGAGCTACAGTGTCAGTGACACTTTCATTGATGAATGGTCTTAATAAACAGAAGAAGAGTAAGATCATATAATGAAATGTTCTCTCAGTTCTTCACAGGAGTCTGGCATCAGAGCATTTGTTCCTGTCAATACTCCCAAAATTACAATGACCGGAACAAAATATTATACCCACAAAAAATTTGGTGTGTATGTATGTAATTTTACAAATACAATGTAGACCTACCCAGACCTCGCAATTTCCCCCAAATTAAGATGGTAAAGAAACTGTGTACAAATTACACAATGCACCCAAATTAAACTTCACAATTTTTTCATTAGAAAAGTTTGGTTATTTATTTATTTATTGGTGTTTAAAGTCACATATTTCTGCACAATGGCTAATCATGACCACGGCAGTTTTACGGGTGGAGGAAGCCAGAGTACCCGGAGAGAACCATCAAGCAATGGCGAAGAGCTGTCAGCTCCCCAACATACTAACTCCACACAACACAAGCAGGGTTAGCATTGGTTGAAGACAGGTGCACTATCAACGTGCAGTACGACTTAGTACACAGAGTCACCGTGACCCCACGTGGGCAATGGGGGTGAAGTATCTTGCCCAAAGACACAGCGCGATTGCCGCAAGTGGGATTCGAACCGAGGGCCTCTCGGCTTGCAGCCTGCACCTCTACCTACTGAGTCACCGTGCCCCAAAAGTTTGGTTCTGAAGTGCAGCTCCAATCAAGGAAATAATAGCAAACACCAATCTGGCAAAGAGACGTCAACCACAAAAAGTGGAAACACATTGTAGATTTCTTCTGCAGAAGTTTTGTGTTCTTTTGATAATATTTACAGGAAATCACATTTCCAAAATTTTAAGTTGGAACACAGTTGGTGAAAACTGTCATTACTAGTAACCCAATCATGTCCCAATGCATTTTGCGCACTGTGGTGTCTGAATACCGTTATTTCAAGCTACAAAGTTTTTCCCATATTGCAATTAAAAATTCAACCTGTTCAACTTTGTTTGACAGAGCTCAATGAACTCTGTCAAATAAAATTAAATTGGTTGTATCCTAGTTGTAATATGGGAAAAATTTGCAACTTGAAATAATAAAATTTCAACATCAGAGCTCAGAGGGTTAATATTAGTTTCTGCCTGCTTATAGAATGGTGTAAATTATAAACTTTCACCAATGTTTTTAATTATACATGTATTTCATCTCTCGAAGGTCGAAAATTATGTTTTTCAGTTTCAAATTTCTAAATCTTCTTACACTGGATTGAACCATGGACGGCCTATTGTTTTATTGGTCCTTCCAGTTGTGCCCAAATTAGAAGATTCTAAAGGCCAGGGCCTACCACAGAAGAACAGTAGAACACAGTGGTCTCTGACTGGTTTATTGTATTGTTGTTCTTTGATACTACATGTAGCTGGTCTGTGACCCCATGGGCCCCCTCTTCCCTGTGAAGTGAAGAAGTGCTTGCTAACTGTGGTAAACAAGCTCTCTTTTACTTGTAAATAGGACCCAGTTGTCAATGCTTGGGGTGAAAGTCCTCAATAATGGGCAACATGTGCATAAACAATTAACTAAACTTCACTTTATCTCCATGTTGCGGTCATGATTAGCCATTATGCAGTTGTGATCTTAAACACAAATAAAAAAATGAATTACTTTAGTTAACAAGCTTTGTTGTGCTGGTAAATAGGATCTAGTCCACAATGCTTGGGTGGAAATCCTTTAAGTTTAAAATGAGCTACATGGGTATAAACAATTGACTAAACTTCACTGTATCTTCATGTTGCAGTCATGACTCACGATTAGTCATTGTGCAGAAATATGTGACCTTATTAAACACCAATAAATAAATAAATAGTTGGTAGACTAGTACAGTAAAGAGTTATGTGCAGTACAGTCGACGTGGACTGGTCGTAATGCATGTGATGTCCACACATGCGTTTACCAGGCAATAAAAATCAGAGCAAAATTTTACTAACATGTATGAAACACCGGGTTGTACCCGGTGCTTCATTAATTAAATTTTTGATGATTAATCCTGTTATTAGTGTTTGGAATCTAATATTATTGCGTCCATGGAAATATTACCCACCCATGAAAAGTGACCAGTCCAATATGGCTGTACTTGAATATCCATTTTGCCAGTGAAAATTATTCAATTAACAGGAGTATACAATTAACAGGGATTTGGTCAGTTTCCTGTGTTCTGGGAGGAAACTGAGCATTTATTCTATTATATCTTGTTTGACAGAGCTCATAGAGCTCTGTCAAACAAGATATAATAGAATAAATGCCTGTATTGGATGTAGTGAGGCCAAAAAGGTTGATAAATAGGGGGAATTTGGTGCGTGTCACAGTGATTTTTTCGACATATTACAAAAATTTATATACAATTAACAGGAGTTTACTCTACAACCCATATGCAATTAACAGATCAAATTTGTACTGAAGGTATGGTAAATGGTTTTGTGTTTGAAAATTATATTCAATTAACAGGGATATACAATTAAGAGATATCCAATTAAGTGGGCTCCACTGTAATAGCGATGGCATTTTTTCTGTATTCCTCACTGCCAAATAATAGAGATTGCTAATATTTTTTCTCCAAAATTAATGCTGGCAACACTATTATTAGACGGATGAGAGTGCCTTTCGCATTGCTTCATGGAAAGCTCTCCCCGTGGGTGGCTGGGTAGCTCTTTCTAAATGTACTGAATTGTCCATTTTAGTGAGTAGTAATATAATCATTGACGTTTTTGTCTAGACTCTGGACTGTGCTGTTTTACTTTAATACGGTATGTCCTACATGTATGTGGGGTTTAAGAGGGTATATTTGCAAGTATCTGTGCATAGTAGTAGAAAACAAAAGTTTCTATAAAATTGATTTGTTTGAATTTATAAAATGTTTGGAGTGCCTCTTGGTACTCTCCAATAGTTTGTAGCAAAACAGTTGTGAACAAAACTAAACGAACTAAAACTCCTCTTCAGGCTGTTAAATTCCTCCAGAATAGCTACAGTTAAAACTAGAAGTCCTGTCATGAAATGTGCACAAATAGCACGTTGATCTGCGCGTTAATGTACGCGTTATGGCCATAGTAAAGCTATCAAATTCTGTTTATATGGCCTGTGCACAAGCAATGTTTCAGCCAATGGACCTCCGGGTAACCCGGAGGTCCATTGGCAGAAACATTGCATGTGTTTGCTATGAGTAACCAGGAGAACCTACCGTGCTTTGGATGCCATTCGATATGGCAATTGCACGCAGTTCCAACGTGCAATTAAGCCTAGATAAGCGCACTATTCGTGACAGGACTTCTAGTTTAAACTGTATGGTAAATGCTGTGCCCAAATTGTGGTAATTTTGCCCAGAATTTACGATGTTCACAAACATTTTACCAAGTTTTGTTGGTAAAGGTTTGGTAACATTTTCAGAAGCATGTGATATGTGATATAGTTTAGACAAGGTATTAGTACCTGTTGAAACAAAAGAGTGTAACTAGTAAGTAAGTTTAAAAATTGTAGAGTTTGCCGGAGAAAAGTAATCTGCGTTGACAATGTCATCTACAACACTGTCTGTGCTGATTGCCTTTCACTAGTGAACTGTGTGCATTGTATGAGCATGTTGCTGAAGCTTGAGATCTAATGTGTTTATATTTATGGCATTTCCCATTCAACTGAATGCATAAAATATGTGCAAGGTAAAAGACCCAAGAGGAACAGAGAATATAACAAAAGTGCCATGATCTTTGTTTCTAAGAGAAAAACCTGAAAAATATCTGAAGTGAAGTAGATGTTGAGATTACAAAATAACAACGCTTTTCTCTATCACCATACAGCAGTGACAGCATTCTCTTGGGGCTGCTGCTGATCAGCTGCATAAGTAGCCTGCAAAATAATCTGCATTGCTTACAAGGCAGCCTGTTATTTTTATCATGCTGTGGAAAAATAACTAGTTTGATTTCTTAGTACCCTCTGGTCAATACCTCTCCTCCCACTTCTCTTCACAGGAAGTGGGAGTTGGGGGTAATGACCAGAGGGTTCTAGTCAGGACTAGTGTAGGTGGAGCCTTGAAAGTTCTTGAATTTGCCTACTGTACTGTTGGGCCTTGAAAAATGTTGAGAAACTGTCTTGAATAGCCTTGAATTTTATCAGGTTTTCCTGCAGGAACCCTGCAACTGCAAACCACTTTCGGTCATTCAAGACTTAGATTCCCTATTTCTTATTATTTTGGGAAAACCAAGACAAAAATTGCTTACATGTATATTTTCGAAAACATCAGACACACTGTATTTGAGGTCTAAAAAAAGCAGCCATGGCGAGAAAAAGCAGACTTGCAAATGAATGGGCAGGCCTCTTTGGCAGTGTCACAGTGATTTGGAGAATGTTATCATTGACCATGCAAGTCCCTTTTCATTGATTCATGTTCAGCATTGTGCCCAAATTATTCTTAATCTAAAGACCTGCTCCTCCTGCCATTAACATGGTACAGTGGAGCCCACTTAATTAGGTATCTCATAACTGAATAAACCTGTTAATTGAATATATTTTCCCAACACAAGACCATTTACCATACCTCCAGTACAAATTTGACATGTTAATTGAATATAGGTTATAGAGTAAACTCCTGTTAATATACCAATAACATGATTTTGGAGGGTGTTACGGTTTATTAACGACCTGCCAGGAATGATTAACAGCCAGAGGGTTCATTAACAGGGCTGTTAATGGCCCGAAGGCTGTTAATCATTCCTGGAGGGCCTTTAATAAACGGGGACACCCAACAAAATCTTATTAATATTATTACCACTTCTAAAATGGTGACATCCCGAGTTTTCGCAATGACATTTAACTGGTAGAGTGCCCATATTTGGGCTTCATTCTGAAGTGCAGGTATCACAGCTTGAAGGCTCATATTCAGTGGATTTGCTTTGTATTATCTTTAAAGTGATATTATTTAGTCTGTAAGAGTTTGCTTTGTTACAATTTACGGGAGTGTGCCCATAGACACACTCCCATAAACTGTAACAAGGCAAAGACATGTGTACAAGATCTGATGGTCAAAAATAATTCAGCACTCTACCAATTAACAAGAACACATGTGTCGTCTGTTTCTAGATAAACAAAACGCCACGTGGTCAATCACATGATAGCTTAATTTAAATATTTTTGTTTGCCAATAAAAATTGGCCTTCTCCCAAAATCTACAAAAACCTACCATAATGAATTAATTACACTCACCTTGACAATTTGAATGCTTCATCACCAAAATAATGGGGAAATCACACAAATTTCACAAGTTTTTTTAACATTCATTGCAGTTAAGTGCGTTTCATCATCTCGGAACCAGTGGCGCGTTTGGTATAATGGATTACATAAACTGTAACCGGAGCCGGTGCTGTTAACGAAACATTTAGCCGGAAGTGGACTGTTAACCACGTTAACACACAACTCCCGATTTGAGTCTGTGCATTATGCACTTTTACCGTAATGTGTTAATATACTAGAGAACGTATGCAAAAGCGGTAATAATTGAATAAAAAATCAAGTAACCTATAAACCCGACTCTCCCCAGTATCCCTTTGTTTGTAGACCTATTTGGCCTCAGTACTGCCAATACAGGCCTTCAATCTATTATATCTTGCTTGACAGAGCTCTGTCAAACAAGATATAATAGTACAAATGCTAAGTTTGTCTCTAGAATACAGGAAAGTGACACAATCCATGTTAATTGAATACTCCTGTTAAATGAATAATTTTCATTGGCAAAGTGGCTATTCAATTAATGGTTTCACTGTATCTCCGAAAATTTTATCATTATACATGTACTCATCTTAAAAATAATGTTTGAAAAAGAATTTAGCACCATACCAGTTAATAAATGATGATCTCCTCTGTTATTTAGAACAGTTTCTATTCAGTTGTGGGAGGTGCATGTATTTCATTTCCCTTCATTTTCAGAAACTGCATCTGATGACAAGAGAGGAAGTATCTCGCAAAAAGAAGCTGATGAAAGAAAGTGTTCTCAAAACAATACCTGTAAGTTTCACTATCGATATTGTAAAAGCCAAATGTTCATGATGTATGTCAGAAACTGTCAAGACTTAAAGTGTATGTGTGCCTGTTTGAACTTTGTTGTACTTTATTGGTTTTGACTGAAGATTCTTCACAATTATAACTAAAAAATGCCATGTTAAGGGTAGAAATTTCAAAATGCTATCAGACATCCCCAGGGGCATAACTTTCCCCAAACATCATGGGTTTTGTCAAGCAGAGGTTAGGCAAGAAATTATGAAGTACCAAGTTGGGCAGATGTCCTTGCATGCCTGACGAAAATATGCACATCTTTTGGGTTTTTGAAGTACTCAGTTGGGCATAATCTTGTGATTACGCAGCAAAAATAGACACATACTCTAAAATCAAATGGGTTAAAAATCAACCCAAATTAACTGGGTTGAGTGAATATGAACCCAGTTGGGTTCATATTCACTCAACCCAGTTGATTTGGGTTGATTTTTCACCCAGATGATTTTAGCATGCAGGTTAGAAAGTGCAATAAATGTCTGACTCACTATATGATAGAATTCCATGTTTACGGGAGGGAGGGGGGGGGGGGGGAGTAACTAATAACAAATGATTTTTATGATCATCACCTGTTGAAAGCAACCAGATGGTCGGGCACCTCTACCTCATTGGTGTGTAATTAACAGCACTGTCATAAAACTCTTAATAAATTCCCTATCATGTAAGTATTTTATCAATGGAACATATATTTGTAGTGTAGAAGTCTTTGATAAAAGTAATTAGTTATGCTCCAAATAGTTGTATGAGCAGGCAGTTGCAGTCGGGCACTGACGTTCCCCCCCCCCCCCCCCCCCCAGCCCTAAAAAAAATTGTTAGCTACAGTCCTGGAGATCCCATGCATAACCATGTTCATGAGACCTGGTATGTAAGCTAGCCATTTAGGCTGTAAAATAAAGTAAAACTGGCCTTACATTATTATTCAAAGTTATCATGTCCAAAGATTCCTTCAGGGGCCAAATATAGGACCCTTTTCCAAAGGCATTTGGGCATGATTTTTCCCAAATTCCAACTCCAAATTTCCCAATCTCTGTCCATACTCGAACAAAAACTTAAGTCACAGTTTTGCTCTGATTTGGGTGGTCAACTTCAAAATCCTTCAGAAAACCAGTAATTGACAACCTAATGAAGTGCAGAAAGCATCTGAATTCAGGGGTAAACCAGGCCTTGCATTTTGTTGGCTGAGGCTGATATGTCCTGTGATCAGCCCCTGTGATCAGCTCCGTAAAACTTTTTTATGGGACCTGTCAGTAGGCTCCATTGGAATAACATATTATCATTAAGTAAAAAGAAAGTAGGCCCCCACAATTCTAAAGTAGGCCCCATTAATTCTTTTTTTGTGTGGCTTTCTGGTAGGCCCTGACATTATTTCAAAATGCAAGGCCTGGTAAGCTTATGGTTTTTATACGCCCGTTTATAAAAAAGGTCGTATTATGTTATCAGTCTGAATGTCCGTCTGTCTGTCCATAAACAATTTGGTTTCCGTTCATTTAAAGTTGAACACCTTGACGGATCGACATCAAACTTTCAGAAGTTATTTTTAACAATAAAATACAGGTCAAGTTCGATATTGGTGTTTCTCAGTCCATCTGCTGCAGAGATATGGCCCTTTGAAAACACAATTTTTCTAAAAAAATTGGTTTCCGTTCATTTAAAGCTGAACGCCTTGACACCAAATTTTTCAGATGTTGTTTTTAGCAATGAAATACAGGTCAAGTTCGATATTGGTGTTTCTCAGTTCATCCGCTGCAGAGTTATGGCTCTTTGAAAACACAATCTTTTGAAAAAAATGGTTTCCCTTCATTTAAAGTCGAACGCCTTGACAGATCGACATCAAACTTTCAGATGTTGTTTGTAGCAATAAAATACAGGTCAAGTTCGATATTGGTGTTTCTCAGTCCATCCGCTGCAGAGTTATGGCACTTTTAAAACACAATTTTTGAGAAAAAAAATTGGTTTACGTTCATTTAAAGCCGAATGCCTTGACGGATCGACACCAAATTTTTCAGATGTTGTTTTTATATGCCCGTTTGAAAAACGTGACGTATTATGTGAATGGTCTCTCCACCCTTCTGTCCGTCCATGGGCACATTTAGTTTCCGGACGATAACTTCAGTTGTAATGGTTGGAACTGAGTTAAATTTGGCATGTGGATTTAGTATGACAAAATGCAGGATGGGTTCGATTTCCGTTTCTAGCGGCCCATTTGCAGTAGAGTTATGGCCCTTTATTTATGGGAATTTAGCCCAACTTCTTGTTTCCGGACAATAACTTTAGTTTGCCTTGACCGATTTATTTCAAATTTTCAGTTTTTTGTTTTTGACCACAAAATACAGCTCAAGTTCACTTTTTACCACAATCGCATATACCTTTACAGAGTTATTCCCCTTGAATGATTGCAAATTTGTGGATTTTGTGGTATCCGGATGATAACTTTAGTTTGCCTTGACCAATTTTTTTCAAATTCTCAGATTTTGTTTTTGACCACAAAGCACAGCTCAAGTTCACCTTTGGCCATAATCGCATGTACCGTTCCATAGTTATTCCCCTTGAATGATTGCAAATTTGTGAATTATGTGGTTTTTGGATGATAACTTTAGTTTGACCTGACTAACTTGTTTCAAATTCTCAGATTTTGTTTATGACCACAAAGCACAGCTCAAGTTCACTTTCGGCCAAAATCGCATGTACCTTTCCAGAGTTATTCCTCTTGAATTTGTGCATTTTTTGTTTTCCGGATTATAACTTTAGTATGGCCTGACTGATTTTTTATACGCCTGTTGAAAAACCATAGAATTATGGAATCAGTCTGTCTGTCTGTCTATTTGTCCATCCATTTGTCCATCCGTCGGTCTGTCCGTTCGTCAACATTTGGTTTCCAGATGATAACTTTAGTATTTTTTTTTCGATTGACTCCTAAACTTGGTATGTGGTTTAATCAAAACAAAAGACAGGTCAAGTTCGAATATGGGGTCCATTCGAACTTCGAAGTTCCCCGGAATTATGGCCCTTGTTGGACATAGAATGCATCAAATATTTGGTTTCCGGATGATAACTTTTATTATTTGTTTTCCGATTGGTTCCAAACTTGGTATGTTGTTTAATCACAACAAAATACAGGTCAAGTTCGAATATGGGGTTGGTCCGAACAATTTTCACCCTCACCCCCATTCTTACCCCAACCCTTCAAAAATACAAAACGGGCATATAATGTCCTGCTACGCAGTACTCTTGTTCTTTAACTGTTTAAGGGCTACATTATTTTGGTGGTCTGAATTTCTTAATCAAAATTTGTTTCATTACAAATAGGATAGGCACGCTTCAATAATTTGTGATAAAACAAGATTATATAAATAAAATATTATTTGTGTTTAACTGAATATGAATGGGGGGGGTTGCGGTAACCGATTCTCGTCAGATCACCGAAGTTAAGCATCGTCGAGCCCGGTTAGTCCTTGGTGGGTGACCGTCTGAGTGATCAATTTGGACTCCCACGCTGTGTCCTTGGGCAAGGCACTTAACCCCGATTGTCGACATGGGGGCACGTTGACGCCGTATACTATGGCATACTGCACGTCAATGGTACATTAGGTACAATCAGTTTTTGGTACAGAACTTCTATATGAAGGTTCTGATTTGAATAAATTTTTGAATGAATGTTTAGTAACATGGAATACATCACATATAATACAGGGTTTTTTCTCATGCAGAAATTATGCAAATTAGATGAACTTTGATTTATTCAGTGCTACTTATACACAGTAAGTGCACATGTCAATATGGCTCGGGCTAGAGGCTCTATTTATGAACCGATCTTCACGAAACTTCTTGGGTACCTTTGTTATTACCATTGGACGAGAACGAATGTTTTTGGGTGCGGTCCGAAATTCAAGATGGCCATTTTGTACCGAAATTAGGTGCAATCTGTTTTTTTTATACAACTTCAAAACGGCTCAGGCTAGAGGCCGTATTTATGAACCGACCTTCACAAAACTTCTTGGGTACCTTTGTTATCACCTTGGGACAGGAACGAGTGTTTTTTGGGTGCCTTTGTTATTACTGTGCTATGAGAACAAATATTTTGGGATTCAGTCAGACCCACTCTGGGACTCAAAAATTTCTTTTCTCGTTTAGCATCTGACTGTCGACAACCTTTACAATACTTTACCTATACGTTTGTTACAGGCCACGGTCAGTATTTATGTACAGACCGTTACAATACTTTATATGTACCTTTGTTATCAGGTCATTACCTAGATGTTTGTCATTTCTGTGTCACATACTATATATGTACATGTCTTAACAAGTTGAGCTACAGTGTCATTGGCACTTTCATTTTGAAAGCCTTGATAGTTGCTTCTAACACTCAACTAGGTAATAGGATAAGAAAAGTTTTATAGAGGATGCAGAGACTGTATTGAACATTATTTCGTGTGACTTATAAATATATGGATGTGTAGTAGCTTCTGTATTAATGTACATGTACACAGTTCTTTGAAGGAAAGTTTTCTTTTTCTATTTGCATGTTTTTTCTTGAAAACAAATTCCCAACTGGAGCTCTCACAATGCAAATTTTCCCAATTGCATGGGCCCCCAGATCCTTTCCAGTGAGGGCTGAAGAATCCATGCTGTCAGTAATGCCATGTCTGTTAAACAATTAAAAACTGATTTTAAGCAATCAAAAGGTGATTTTACTTGTAAATTTGCAGATATTATATATTTGTTTGTTAGTGACCCACTAATGTATATATGGTGTCAGTAAATTCCATATTGGTTGAAAGAGAAAGCTGCACTGTGATTACAAAAGTGCAGTATTTTGATTTTGAAAATGGAAGGCATGCTGTGTACTGCTCGCTATCATTTGAAAGGAAGCGTGCTATGGAGTCCCAGCATGGGGAAAATGTTTTCAAGAAAACCATCAGTGAACATCTGAACACCGTTCACTGCACAGGTGCACAGTAAGCAGGGATTCCAAAATTATCACCTGATTTTTTGAATGAGCTTTTCGCATCAACAGCCAAATTTATTTGAGTTTGGTACAATACATGAAATGCAACTTAACTTTGGAAGTCAATCAAATGATTCTCCATGGAAACCAGGAGCAAAAAGACAGCAAGTAGCACTACTGCCCTTTGAAGTTTGGCAAATTATGTTGTTTACGCTGGGAAAGTGAAGTTTTGATTCATTTGAAGTCTTGGAATGCTACAGATTATAATTGGTGTATTGTTCACATTTTCAAGCAGACATTGTATTGTTTGGCCTATTTCCAACAAACAGATTTAACCCTTAACAGAAAACATATGATTTCAAAGATTGTTATTTAACCCCCCCCCCCCCCCCCCCACCCCAATTCTTAATTCTTAAAACAATTTCAACAAAACCATATAATATGACCCCTCATTGCAATGAGCTTGTTAGCCACCTGACTGAAAGTCAGGGTGCGCTTTTCTTATCACTCTTCGTCCGTCGTCCTGCATGAAGGTGGTGTTTGAGCCACTTTCTCCTAAACCACTGGCCACATTTTAATTAAATTTCATGTAAGTAGTGGTTATATAGGGGCATTTTGATTTTTATGCAAATTAGGTTTCGGTTCATATTGAGCAGAGGTGTGGGGAAAAAATGGCCAAATTTTTTGAAATCATCTTCTAATGAACCAGCAGTAGCAGAGCTTGATATGTGGTATACAGAGTCCTTTTGAGGTTTAGAATCAAGTTTGTTCAAGAGAAGTTTGTCGGGCATTATTTGGCTTCGTTATAGGAGGGGCAAGAATTTTTGCCACTCCCAAAATTTCTATTTTCCAAACCAGGAGGCAGATTTGAACCAAATTTGATATGAGGGCTTATTGGGTCATAAGTACAATTTTTTTTCCCGTCGCCCCATGGGAACCGCAGGAGCTAAAAATAGAAAAAAATTAAAATGCCCATTTCTCCAAAACTACACGGCACTGAGAATTCTTATTTGGTGTGAAGCTTCCTTAGGACCAACAGAATGGAATGGTAAAAAAAAATTGCTATCGGTTTTATCATGGGGTACTTTTTGGGGACTTTGAAAAAGTGATGAGTCAGCATTTTTTAACACTGTGGGTAATGGGAAAAACAAATAAGACTACTTTTCTCCCAAAACACCGCTCCAAAAGCTTTCAAATTTCACATGTAACATCTTTGGAAGATTGTTTCACATGTTTATTGAAATCAATTCCCTGGGTCCATATTTGGGCTCTCTATGGGAGCCCAAATGTTTAAATTAGTGCAGTATGAGGAATATTCTTTAAAAATCTTCTTCTGATCTACCTATAAGAATCTTTTGATATTTGGGGGGGTGAGATTCAAGTTTGTTCAAGCCAAGTCCCTGGGTTCATATTTAGGCTGAAAATTTGGGGCCCAGTTCCGGACTTAGCGGACTTAGAAATTTTTGGACCAAAATCCAGAAATTTTTGTTTTTTATGCGTTTTGGTCAATTTTAAGACAAAAAAAAATTTATTTTTTTTACTCTCGAAAATTTGTGGTCCGGTTGGGACTTCAAAAATTTTGGACCAAAATCCAGAATTTTTTTTTGTTTTTTATGCGTTTGGATCAATTTTAAGGCAAAAAAAAAAAAATTTTTTTCACACTGAACATTTGGGGTCCGGGTGGGACTTCGAAAATTTTGGACCAAAATCCGGAATTCTTTTTTGTTTTTTATGCGTTTCAGTCAATTTTAAGACCAAAAAATTTTTTTTTTTTACACTGAAAATTTCGGGTCCGGGTGGGACTTCGAAAAGTTTGGACCAAAATCCGGAAATTAGTTTTTTGTTTTTTTTATGCGTTTTAAGAAGAAGAAAAAATTTTAGGCTGAAAATATTTTGTTTGGGAAAAAAATCTGTTTTTTATGCGTTTATCTCAATTTTGGGCCGTAAAAGTGCAGGAACTGAAAATAGATGGAAAATCCTGTGTATTGTGTGGGCACAATCGCTTCATCTAGTTGGTATATGCATTTTGTAGGAGGGGCGTATGCAGCTTATTCAAGTCAAGTCCCTGGTTTGATATTTATACTACCATGTCAGGGGGCCTCTTGTTCCAATGAGGGCTCACATGATATGGTTTGGTTGAAATTTTCTATTGCACAATTTGCATATTACAGAACAGATACAGCCAATTGATTAGATAAGGGTTAATCGCTCGATACATGGAACTGAGACTCACTGTTGTCTATGCCCAAAAATAGCATCTCCGACTTAATGGTCCCACATTTTTTTCCGACAAGGGAAATTCTCCAGCGTTGTGGGGGAGGAAAAACGCAAAGATAATTTCAACTGGATCATGACCTGTCTACATTTGTGACCACAGTACTGTATGAAATTAGGTCACTGACTAAGGCTAAGGCCATGGTTAGTTAATGTTCAGTTTGGAGATATTCCAGGTATCAAAACAAAATGCAGAGTGAGGTTATTATTATTAATATATATTATATCCTCATGGGAAAATGGCATAATATATTCCTTTCCACAAGATGCATAACTTATCATTGTGCACTTCCACACTTCTTCCTTGCATGTGTAGGTTGTCTCAGATAGTAAACTTTCACTGGCTATGGTTATATACAGAGCAGCCTGTAACAAAATGTACCATTAGTCAACATTTTACCCTTAATAACACCAGATTATTGCCTCATTTTTGCCAGATTGTTATAGCAATCTGGCCAAAATGAGGCAGTAATTTGGCATTTCAATGAATGTGAAACATGAAATGGTGCATACCGCCTCATAAAGGAGGTGGCCCATTTGTGGAGTATTAATGAAGAAAATGCGTTATTATTTTGGGCAAAAAAACAAAATGCGGCAAGAATGCTAAACCGAAAATTAATTAACCATGGCCTAACTGTGTAATGAAATTATCTTACTGACTACTGTTTCTCTGTACTGCACTAGCAACGGTGATAAATAATAAATGAGAGAATTTTTACTCGTTAATCATGGAGCACAACTATCTTCTGCTGACATTTTGAAAGATGAATGATCATTCTGATTGTAAGTCAAGTATAGTCCTAGTGCTTCTTATTCCTTCACAAGAAGAATTATTTCATCTTTTGTGCTTCAGTCTTGTTACATTTTATTGGAGAGTGCCAGAAATTGTAACAAGGAAAAGACATGAATAAATTTTGTTAACTGGTAGAGTGCTGGAAGCCCATATTTGGGCTTTACTCTGAGGTGAAGGTACTGCAACTTGAAGGCTTCATACTCAGTGGATGTGCTTCATATTATCTTTGAAGTGATATTATTTAGTCTGTAGGGACTTGTCTTGTTACAATTTATGGGAGAGTGCCTTTAGGCACTCTCCCATAAATTGTAACAAGGCAAAGACATGTGAACAAATTTTGATGGCCAAAAATAATTCAGCACTGTACCAGTTAACCAAAACTAATTTGATGCTCTACCAGTTTATGAGAATGTTTTGATAAGGCCCCGCTCCCTGTGGGAATCTCAAGATTTGCAGCACTGCTTGGTTTTGTTGAACAAACCAAGTTCTGTTTTACCAGTACATGTAGTGTGAAATATAAGTTAGGTTCGTTATTGGGAATTCTAGAATAAGCAGTTTTTTTTCAAGAGTTATTGCCCCCCTGATGATTTTGTATGATTTTGTGACTCAAAAGTTTGTTAATGTGCTTTCAAGTTTTCCATGGGTTCTCATGAAACTTGGTGATAGTGTGAAATAAACATACAGATGTGGCACAGGTGTTTTTATGGAATTTATGTCCCTTTATTATTTTTACCACTGCTAGTATCCATTAGTTAGAAGTTTCAAATCATCAAAAGGTGCATTAGATTTTGTTGAAACTTGATCTTGAGTAATAATGTAAAGTGTATATGCATTTTTGTCAGGAGTATTTACTTTGGCAATCTTTTCTAGAGTTACAAAGCACTTATTTAAATATTAACAATCTTTCTCAATTGTTTGTCAGCTTACTTCTACATTTTTTGAGTGCATTTCCAGATGCATGCAACTTTGTGGGAGTTGATACCCTGAAATGTAATTTACCCTCAAAAGCTGAAAAGTTAAAAGGAGTTGGGTGAATAGTGATCAGCAAATATGAAATTTGTTTGACTACAATATGATTGCCGTGGAATTGTCACTTTCCATGGGTGGACAGTATTTCCACGAATGCAATGATATTAGATTTCAAACACTAATTTTTTGCTTAACTTGACAAAGTCAAGATAAGCTATTGCCATCACACGTGAAGAAGTCTGTGAGTCTGTTCACATTTTCCTTTAGCACGGACTACACCCCGCAGTTCTTGTCTGATCGTCACAAAATTTCATATGCAGGTTTGGGGTCATGTCTAGATGAGAATGTCCCCTTTTGGTCGCGATCGGTCAACCTGTATGGCTGCCCGAGCCCAAAACCCCAAAACGATTAGCACAGTCTACAGGTCGTATTTATGAAGGGATTTCATTGTAACTTGGTAGGATGCCTCTGTATAATGCCTAGATGAGAACGTCCCCTTTTGGGTATGATCTGTCAACCGTGATGGCTGCCCAAGCCCGAAACCCAAAAACTTTTATTAGCACAGTCTGCAGGTCATGTTTAATGTGGAGGGATTTCATTGTAACTTGGTAGGATGACTCCTTATGATGTCTAGATGAGAATTTCCCCATTTGGGCGTGATCTGTCAACCGTGACGACTGCCCAAGCCCAAAACCTGAAAACCTTTAGCACAGTGTACAGGTCATATTTATTGAGGAATTTCATGGTAACTTGGTGGGTTGACTTCATATAATGTCTAGATGAGAAAGTCCCATTTTGTATGTGATTGGGCAAACGTGAGGGCTACAGGGGCTGAAGTCCAAAAACCTTTAGCACAGTCTACAGTTCATATTTATGAAGGGATTTCATTGTAACTTGGTAGGATGACTCCAAATAATGTTGAGATGAGAACGTTCCATTTTGATCGCGAGCATTCAGCCTTGATGGCTGCCCGAGCCCAAAAATCTTCAGCATAGGCAAAAGGTCATATTTATGGAAGGATTTCATTGTAACCTGTCAGGTTGACTCCATATAATGCCTAGATGATGACATCCCCTTTTGATCGTGATTGGTCAACTGTGACGGCTACAGATGCCCGAAGCCCAAAAACCTTGAGCACAGTCTACAGGTCATATTTATGAAGGGATTTCATTGTAACTTCGTAGGATCACTCCAGATGATGCCTAGATGAGAATGTCCCCTTTTGGTTGCGATCATTCAACCATGATGGCTGCCCGAGCCCAAAGCCCAAAAACCTTTAGCACAGTCTACAGGTCATATTTATGAAGGGATTTCATTGTAACTTGGTAGGTTGACTTCATATAATGTCTAGAAGAGAGCGTCCCCTTTGAACGCAATTGGGAAACTGACGGCTACAGGGGCCCGAAGCCCGAAAACCTTTAGCACAGTCTACAGGCCATATTTATGAAGGGATTTCAATGTAACTTGATAGGATGACTCGTTTTGGAATAATTTCACTGTAACTTGGTAACCTTTGTTGATATACGTTAACTGTGAGGGCCCCATACATCAACTGTGAGGTCATATTAACCCACCCCTCAGCTCTTTAGTACAGTGACACCTCATATTATTTTTATCAAAAACATAGCATACAGGCAATAGAAATGAACATATTCCCAATTATCACAATTCTTGTCTTATTTCATAATCCTTTCATAAACATTGAACATTATCCTTTTCATCAAACACAACACACAAGTTAAGCTACAGTGTCATTGACACTTTCATTGGAATTATCATAAAAAGTTTCATTAATGAAGCACCGGTTACAACCCGGTGATTCATTAATTAAACTTTTGCTGATGATGATTTTTATTACCTGGTAAACACAGGAGTGGACATTACTGCCCATGCAAGGATTATGATCAGTCCATGGTGACGGTCCTGTGTCATGTTTTTATATAATCTGAAACTGAATTTCCAATTCTCCATTGTTTGTAAAAGAAATTGATGCTTTATGGTCCATATCTTGATAAAAAATTGATGATTTTTGGTTGATAACCCTCCACCTAATGTAACAGCATTTTTTCCCTCTCCCTATAGACAAAAATCGCCAATCAGATATTTTGAGCTGAACTTGACGTCAAGTACGAGCTATTGGGATGGGTTGAAATCCGTTGTCCGACCGCACATCCGTCCGTCCGTCCATCCATCCATCCATCCATCATCCATCCATCCATCCATCCATCCATCCATCCATCCATCCATCCATACATTCCTCAGTCCATCCACAATTCCTTTAGGACACCCTACAGGATGCAGCTCTCTCAGTTCCAAAGTTTCATACATGACTTTGGGCAATGTCTAGATGGGAGCTATCCAATTTTTTGAATTTCGTTGAAAAACAGATGTCAGTAGCCATCTTAGATTTGGCATATACTGTTAAAAAAAGTAGGGGATATTTGATAAAAGTGAGATATATTAAGAAATATATTTATATTTTCATCAAAAAGACAACTGAGGCATTGCACTGTGACATCTGGTAAATGATTTCAGCGAGAGTTGGGTGTCTGACAAGCACACATTCCATGCTCTGAGCTGCAGAAGACATGGACGGTCAGAGAATTTACCACATTCAGTCCAAGACCTCAATACCTTGTAAATCCTCCTCTGTTTGCGAGACAAGCATGGATCTGACGTGGCATACTCCTCACCAAATGTCTAATATATTGACTGATGTTATTCCATTCTTTCTGCAGTGCAGCGGCGAGTTCCTGGACATTGGTAGGGGGCTGTTGGCATTGTCGTAGTCACCTGCCAAGCATATCCCGCATGCTCCATTGGTGAAAGGTCTGGAATTAGTGCTGGCCAAGGCAGTGATGTGATGTTCTGCTCCTGAAGGAACTCTAGCAACACGGGCCCTGTGTGCTCTTCATTGTCATCTTGGAAAATGAATTGACAGCTGTGATGTCACACAAATGGCACCACATAAGCTGCTAACATGTTGTCATGGTAGTACTGCCCAGTGACACCCTTGGATGACATGTAATGCTGTTCTGCTTGTTATGGTTATGCCTCCCAACACCATAACTGATCCACCACCAAAACGATCATGCTGCCTAAGGGTAACGTCATGGTATCGTTCATTCCGCCGCTGCTACACTCTGTTTCACCTGTTGTGGAAGTCGAGAGTGAACCTCGATTCATCAGAAAACATGGCGTTGCTCCACCGACGATTGTCCCAGCACTGTCATGCTCCACACCAATTACGCCTTGCGATGTGACGTTCAGTCAAGCGTGGAATTATTCGAGGTCGTCGAGCGTACAAATTCCACCTGTGTAGGCGATTTCGGATAGTCTGACCATTGACTCGCACAGGTATCGCTCGGTGCAGCTGCTTTCCAATTTCTGAGGCACTTTGATGGCGGTTACGTAATGCTGTGGTTCGGATGAAATGATCCTGGTTAGCAGTTGTTGCCCTTGGATGACGTGACTGACATCTGTCATCAACATTGCCTGTCTGACGGTAACGTGACCACAACCTGCTAATCACCGATTGAGTAACGTTGTGAATTTAAGCCACTGCAGTCTATCTGTTGCCAGCTTCCTTCATGCCAACGGCACGTAAATGTTTGTCACATGCCAGTCTTCGCATACCTCAAAAGTTACGTTTTGTCCAGAAACTATTGATGAATGATTTTATATCAAGAAAAGAACGATGAGATCTCCGAAAAAGCCTGTCCACTACAAATGAAAATTTCAAAACATACTCCACAGACATTAATGCAGCGCTGGTGCGAAAAACATGCACAAAGTTTTTGTGGGCTGGTGACATTCATGATCCAAACTAAACTTGGTAACATATTGATGTTTCCAATCACGCGTATTCAGTACCATTTTCCGAAAATATCAACATCAGTTTGGATATCCCCTACCTTTTTTGAATAGTCTATAAATTGTCAACAATCCCATTAGCACATCCTACAGGCTGCATATCTCACCTGATCTTTTCAGATTTCATATGTAACTTTGATGTGGAGCTATCAAATTTTTTTGAATTTTGTTTAAAAGCATGGATTTGGATATAAATTGCCCAACAATTCCTTTAGCACATCATACAGGCTGCAGCTCTCTCCCGATCAGTTCATATTTCATATGTGGCTTTGGGGTTATGTCTAGATGGGAGCTATCAAATTTTTCCAAATTTCATTGAAAAACATGGCCGCCAGTTACCATCTTAGATTTGGCATATAAATTGTCAACGATTCAATTAGCACACTCTACAGGCCACACCTCCAGAGCTGTAGGTTAACCGAAACCGAACCGAGGTTTTTAGTTTTTTTTTAAAAACCGAAACCGTCAACCCATAATCTAAGGTTTTTTGTTTTTTATTAAATAATCTCTTGGCAGAAATTCCCAGAATGTAGCCATCCTAGAGTAGTGAGAGTACCCGGACACTGCCTATGGCAGTGTCTGGGTTCTCTCACTACTCTAGGAAGGCTACATTCTGTGAATTTCAGACATTTCAGTTTAGTGGTGTTTGCAGCTTTCCGCAAGTTGCGTGTAGGTTTCAGACCTCGAAAAATGGCCAAGCGCAATAAAAGTTCTGTATATTTTGGTAATTATTATATTGGCCTTCCTGATTCTTCATGTATTATAGCTTATTTCGGGCATTCATTGAGTTTCACTCCATTTCACTGCCATTCAGTTATGACTCCGGACATAACAATGAGTTTTATGGAATTTTATTTGGCCTCATGAACAAACCGAAAACCAAACCGAACCGAGGTTTTATTCCACCTGAAAAACCAAAACCGAAACAGAACAAGAAATTTAAAAACCTACAGCTCTACACACCTCTCACCCAATCTTTTTGAAATTTCATATGTAGCTTTGGTGTGATGTCGAGATTAGAGCTATAAAATATTTCTGAATTTTGATGAAAAACATGGCCGCCAGCAACCATCTTGTATTTGGATATAAATTATCAACAATTGCATTAGCACACCCTACAGGCCACATCTCTCACCCGATCTTTTTCAAATTTCATATACAGCTTTGGTGTGATGTCTAGATGGGAGCTATCAAATTTTTTCCGAATTTCCTTGAAAAGGATGGCTGCCAGTGGTCATCTTGGATTTCACATATGAATTGTCAACAATTCTATTAGCTCACCCAGCAGGCCACAACTCTCACCCAATCTTTTTCAGATTTCATATGTAGCTTTGTTTTGATATCTAGGGGGGGCGTGGTGACTCAGTTGGTAGAGGTGCAGGCTGCAAGCCGAGAGGTCCTCGGTTCGAATCCCACCTGCGACAACTGCGTTGTGGCCTTGGGCAAGATACTTCACCCCCATTGCCCACGTGGGGGGCACGGTGAAGTTGTGTCCTAAGGCGTATTGCATGTCGATGGTGCAACCAATGCTAACCCTGCTTGTGTGGAGTTGGTATGTTGGGGAGCTGACAGTTGCTCGCCGTTGCTCGGTGGTTCTCTCCGGGTACTCCGGCTTCCTCCACCCGTAAAACTGTCACGGTCATGGTTAGCCATTGTGCAGAAATATGTGACCTTAAACACCAATAAATAAATAAATAAATAAATTTTGATCTTGATAGGAGGTATTGAATTTTTCTGGATTTCATTGAAAAATATGGCTCCCATCAGCCATCTTAGATTTGGCATATAAATTGTAAATAATTCCATTAGCAGACCCTACAGGCTGCATCTTGGATTTGGCATATAAATTTTATATGTAACTTTGGTAAGTTGTCTAGATGGGAATTATCAAATTTTTCTGCATTTCGTTGAAAAACATGGCCGCCACTGGCCATTTTGAATTTGACATATGAATTGTCAACAATTCCATTAGTACACCCAATAGGCCGCATTCCTCACCTGATTTTTTTTCAGATTTCAAATGTAGCTTTGATGTGATGTCTGTTTCTGTAGAAACTTGAGTGAATGATTTGGCATGACTGGGTCTTTCTGTTTCATTCAGTCCCTTCTTAGACAATTTGAGCTGCCGTGTCATTAACACTTTCATTTATGTTATCAATTATTGCGTTCAAAACATAGTCTATGAGGGGTCATTAGCCATATTTTGGGGGTAATAAAATGAATACTTTTGGTTAATTAAAAACATTTTTATGCCCCGCAACTAAAATTTGGGTGGATATTGTTTTTTCAGAGTATTTATACATGTTCCAAAGGTGTGCTTATTGCCAGGAATTTGTTTAATTTTTTACAAAATTATGAGTTGTTGAACTCAGTAAATACTGGTGAAATTTTGAATATAGGGCACAAGGTTTGTCCAGCAAACTCTTCCCACAATACATATGTAAATTAAAGTACATGATAGAACTTGTGGAAGCATCATTTGTGTCTTACAGACACAGCACATGTACGAGTAACAAATCACTGTTTGCTCTTCAACCTTCTGTGCCCATGTGCTGTGCGGGGGCATGCTTCAGTCTAGTTTTGCAACTGCTCTCTAGTCATGATGAGATAAGGGTTAATTTTGCACAATATTTTTTGCAGTTGATGTCAGATTTGTTAATATGTTCATTTATTTCCATGTCAAGTTTTCATTATTTAACATTTTATAAACAATTTTCAACCCCAAAATATATTTACCTGACGTAATGGCCAAAAATGACCATAAAATTAACCAGAATAAGCCTAAAAGATCTCGGAAGTTTCTCACTCAAACCATACAAATATGGATATCATTAGAACCAGCTCATCGAGCTGGTTCTAATGATATCCATATTTGTATGGTTTTATTGAATACTGTGATATTTATTTTCGAAAATGTGAAATTTAAAAATACTGTGTTAGGGAAAGGGTTAGTAATATCATTCTTTGACATTTCATTTTCCTAATTCCCATTTAACATCCTAAACAAGATCATTAATCCATTACCCAAATGGATTGGTCAAAACTGACCAGCACCATTCACAAAAATCCTCATTCAATTTTCATTATTTTTTGTCTCAAAACATAGCTCATGACCCATCATTTGAACAAGTCCATTGAGCTCGTTCCTATGAGGGGGCATAAGCTAAGTTTTTTTTGACGCAAATAATTAAAACATTTAGTTATTCAAGAATTTTGTCTTCAAGTGTTGTCTGTCTTTTGTGTTAGGTACTGACACTATTCACAAAATTTATCATTCAAATATTTTTATTTTTTTTTAAATTTTTGTGTCAAAAACATAGATTTTAATCCCTGATTGGAAGCAGCTCATTGTGCCCATTCTGTTGATGAGTCAGAATTTTTTTGGCACACAAATAAATGAGCTGCTTCATTGATTAAGTTGCTTGAATAATGTGGAATGTTCTTGGCCAGTCAGTTAGGTGAAGGCCAAAAAACATTTTTAGCTGTGACGAGCAGCTCTATATGTGGCAATGTTGGTCTGTCGGTCTGTCACCAACGAGTTTAAAAAACACCATAACTCCTAAACTATTTGATGGAATGACACCATACTTGGTATGCAAATGTATCTTCATGATGTCTACACCTTCCCTCTCAATTGTGCATGTCATTCGGATAATTTCTGTCACATTTATGGACTTGTCACCAACGGGTCTTTTTGTCACCACGAGTCTTTTTGTCACCAACGAGTTTTAAAACATCATTGGCATTGCACGAATCGTCGCAGCTTCGGCACTGTGACAGTGCTTCTAGTTTTCTCAACAAAGAGTGAGTAAGAAGACCATCATTTATCACATATATCACATTTGTCAGTAAAACTAAGTCATTTGAGGGAGTACTTACAAAATGTCATTATTGAAGAAAAAAAATCAGTAATAAGTAATTTACCTCGGGTTTATATTTTTCTGTGTATTGAATATAATAATATTACATTTTTTTCATCTTCTGTATTTACATGTTAGAGAGAACAGTGAGTGAATAAAAAACATCTTTTTTGGTTCTTCTTATAGCATTATTTTTACCATGAAAATCAATCTATATTTAACATGCTGCATGCTGCTGGCAGATTTTTGTGCCCAGGACATGAAATCTCTTCCCACTAAAACAAGTATAATTTGGGCACATTTAACCAAATTTCTCCCCCCAAAAATGAATGGAATTTTTAGCAATGACTTCTTGTGTTAAATTCAGATGCATTTTTAATCAAATCTAGTCATGGCGGGTTTGAAAGCAGCCATGACTAAATTTGATGAAAAATATCTTGAAAATACTCAGTGGGTTAAGAGTTAACACTTCTTCCTGGAAGGTGATGGAACAGTGCTCGATTTCTGTAGTAAACAAGTTATGTTTCACTGCCACAGTGGAGCCCACTTAATTGGATATCTCTTAACCGAATAACCCTGTTAATCGAAAATAATTTCCCAACACAAAACCATTCACCATACCTAGTAGTAAACTCCTGTTAATTGAATAAAAAAAACCTTGTAACCTGTCGAGAAATTACCCTGACTCGCCCCAGTTTTCCTTTGTTTATAGACCTATTTTTGGCCTCAGAACATCCAACACAGGCATTTAATCTATTAAATCTTGTTTGACAGAGCTCATGGAGCTCTGTCAAACAAGATATGATAGAATAAATGCTAAGTTTATCTCTAGAATACTGGAAAATAACACAATCCCTGTTAATTGAATACTCTTGTTAAATGAATAATTTTCATTGGCAAAATGGCCATTCAATTAACAGGGCTCCACTGTATAATAGGACCAAATTGCCAAGTTGGCCTGAGATGTTTGTCCTCTTAAAGTGTGCAAAGGTATAAACAGTTTGGATAAACTTGACTTTGTACACAGCATATTGTGCCCCCCGACTTGAAAAATTGAAGAGGTATCTAGTGGAGACCTGTGTCCATCCGTTCATCTGTCTGTTCATCTGTCCGTCCATACCAACATTTTCCCTTGTATCTCAGCCATTGCTACTCCGATTTGAATGATATTTGGTTTTGTGAAAGAGCATCATGCTTGAATGAATGTGTAGCCTGAGTTTCTTCCACACATTTTTATATGCCCGTTTTGAAAAAACGGTCGTATTATGGTATACCGCTGTCCGTCTATCCGTCTCTCCGTCCGATCACATGTCGTACGATAACTCAAGAACGCTTCGAGAGATTTTCATGAGTTTTGAGTAGGTGGTGTATATCGATGGAGGGAAGCTCCCTTTCGTTTAGTGTCGCCGTTCGATTAGTCATTCCAGAGTTATGGGACTTTATTACTTAGAAAATTGTTGATTTTTTACATGTCGTACGATAACTCGAGAACGCTTCGAGAGATTTCCACGATTTTTTGGTAGGTGGTTTATGCTGATGGAGGGAAGCTCCCTTTCGTTTAGTGTCGCCATTTGATTAGTCATTCCAGAGTTATGGGACTTAGAAAATTGTTGATTTTTTACACGTCGTACGATAACTCGAGAACACTTCGAGAGATTTTCACAATTTTTTGGTAGGTGGGTTTATGTTGATGGAAGGAAGCTCCCTTTTGGTTGGTGTCACCGTTAGATTAGTCATTCCAGAGTTATGGGACTTTATTTTTCACATGTCGAACAATAACTTGAAAATGCTTAGAGCAATTTTCATGATTTTTTGGTTGCGAGTATATGTTGATAGAAGGAATCTCCCTTTCAATTTGTGTCACTGTCCTATTTGTCATTCCAGAGTTATGGGACTTTATTCATCAAAATATAGGCAATTTTCCACATGTTGGACTTTGAGCAATTTTCATGATTTTTTGGTGGCAAGTATATGTAACCTGACAAGTACACATGTATACTCATATTATGTGGTTCACTCTTGTAATTAATTTAGGGCATATCATGTGCTCATGGCGCAGATGTTTATTTCCAGAGTTATGACCCTTTTTCACTCTTTTGACTTAAAAATGCTTTTGCGGTCAGGGGCATTAGCAGCGCTTTGCGATGCAGGCCTCTTGTTTATTTATTGATTTATTTTTTGGGGTCTGTCTGGGATCTGTTGTATCTGACAGTTTTACGGGAGGAGATAACCGAGTACCTGGAGAGAACCAACTAGCAACTGTGGCCAACTGTCAGACTCACCAATAACTAACTCTGCAGCAGGTGGGTAATCATTGGTTGAAGTTGAAGTGCACCATCGATATACACTTCAGCTTAATACACAAAACCACCATGCCCTCACATAGACTATGGGCATTAAGTGCCTTGCCCAAGGACACAATCTAGTAACCGTGGACCTTTTGGTTTTTGAAGTTTAATGCTGTTACCACTGAGCCACCATGCTCCCTGTACATGTGTTGTAGGTATGTTATAGCTATATAGCTATAGATGTTGAAAATGACCTGAAACTCCAGTAAATAAACATATGGAGGATGCTAATGAGTCAAATTTTCATTTGAAATTTTTGAATAGATCTCAAGTTCAGTAAAATCAACCTGAATTGAGCTTCACCAAGGTCAGATTGCTTTTAGTACATGTACATGAGGTTAAAAAATTTCCTATCAAACTTTTGAGATTATTCTTATCACAAAATGTGTAGTATAACCCTTAACTGGTAGAGTGCTGGAAGCCCATATTTGGGCTTTGTTCAGAAGTGCAGGTACCAAGACTTAAAGACTTCATATTCTGTGGATATGCATCATATCATTTTTAAGTGAAATTATTTAGTGTGTAAGGCTGTGCCATGTTATAATTTAGGGGAGAGTGCCTATAGGCACTCTCCCCTAAATTATAACATGGCAAAGACATGTGAACAAAGTTTGATGAGGAAAAATAATTTAGCTCTCTACCAGTTAAAAGGGATAAAACTGTGTGGTACGATATGGTCTGGCTGTTGAAAGTGTTTATGTTTATAAACCCCAGTCAAAAAACAAACAAAGTCGGTTAACCCTTTACCTAATGTAACTAGTGGTTTAATTTTTTTCCCTCAAAAACAAGCTTATGACCCCTCATTGGAATGATATCTCTGAGATCATTCTAATGGAGAGGGGTGCATAAGCTTTGTTTTAGAGGCAAAAATTGAAAAATTAATAAATATTTTGTATTTCTCTGTGAGAACCCGGGAAAGTGGTAAACAAGTTCTGCTTTACTTATACTTCATCCCTATGTTGCAGTCGTGATATAGAAATAGATACTGTAAGTGACCTTAAATACCAATAAATAAATAAATCATTAAATATCTTGTACATAAGTGATTGCTTTGTTACATTTTTAGCTCACCTGAGTGAAGCTCAAGGGGAGCTTTACTAATCACTTTCTGTCCGTCGTCCGTCCGGCATAAACTTTACATTATCGACTTCTCCTCACAAACTGCTTCACCAAATTGAACCAAATCTGGTGTGCATGTTCCCTATCATATGTCAATTCAAGTTTGTTCAAATAAAGTTGTCACACCCACGGGGGGCATAACTCTGATAGCACCCATAAAATACCCAAAAAATCTTCTTCAGATCCAGTGGTCAGAATCTTTTCATATTTGGTATACAACGTCTTTCTAGGGGATCAGATTCAAGTTTGTTCAAATCGAGTCACTGGGTTAATATTTGGGCTCCCTATGGGAGCCCCAATTTTAACTTAGTGCAATATGAGGAAATTTCTTTAAAAATCTGCTTCTTCAGATCCACCATTCAGAATCTTTTCATATTTGAAATACAACATCTCTAGGAGGGTCAGATTCAGGTTTGTTCAAATCGAGTCCCTGCGTTAATAATTGGGCTCCCTATTGGAGCCCAAATTGAAATTTCTTAAAAAAACCTTCTTCAGATCCACCAGTCAGAATCCTCTCATATTTGGTATACATCACCTCTAGGGGAGGGGGGTGGGGGGCATATTCAAATTTGTTCAAATCGAGTTCCTCGGTTAATTTTTGGATCCCTATGGGGAGCCTGAATTTTAACTTTGTGCAATATGAGGAAATTTCTTTAAAAATCTTCTTCTGATCCACCAGTCAGAATGCTTTCATATTTGGTATACAGCATCTCTAGGGAGGCCAGATTCAAGTTTGTTCAAATCGAGTTCCTTGGTTAATATTTGGGCTCCCTAAAGGAGCCTGAATTTTAACTTAGTGCAATATGAGGAAATTTCTGTAATAAAAATCTTCTTCAGACCCACCATTCAGAATCCTCTCATATTTGGTATACATCATCTCTGGGGGAGGGGGGGGGGGGGGGGCAGATTCAAGTTTGTTCAAATCGAGTTCCTTGATTAATATTTGTGCTCCCTATAGGAGCCCAAATTTTAACTTGGTGCAATATGAGGTAATTTCTTTCAAAATCTTCTTCTTCAGATCCACCAGCCAGAATCCTTTAACATTTGTTATAGATCATCTCAGTAGGGGGGGGGGGACGGGCAGGTTCAAGTTTGTTCAAATTGGGTCCCTGGGTTGAAAATTTTGGTTCTGGTTCGGACTTATAAATTTTGGACCAAATTTCGGAAAAAAAATCTTCTCGATTTTTTATACATTTTGTTCAATTTTGAGACAAAAATTAAAAAATTTGGGAACAATTTTTTTTTTGTTTTTTATGCATTTTCAATTTTGAGACAAAAAACCCCATTTTTTTAGTCTGAATATTTTGGGTCCGGTTCCGAAGTTTTGGGGGGGATTTTTTATGCTTTTTGTTCAATTTTGAAGCAAACATTTTATTTTTTTTTATAGCCTGAAAATTTTGGGTCCAGTTCCGACTTGGATATTTTAGACCAAAATTCGAAAAAAAATTTTTTGGATTCTTTTTCAAAATCGACTTCCTAGATGAATTAGAGTGGTTTTATGCGAAAATGTCCCCCCCCCCCCCCCCCTCCCTTCCTTGTGGGGAGGGGGGGAGGGCAGTTAGATGTAACAAAATGTTTGGCTGCAAAATATATTTTGAAAGATTTTGAGTGATAAACTGCCCATCCCTCCTGAATTTTCTCTTAGTGCAATATGAGGGAATTTCTTTTAAAATCTTCTTCTTCAGATCCACCAATCAGAATCCTTTCATATTTGGTATACAACATCTCTAGAAGGGTCAGTTTCAAGTTTGTTCAAATCGGGTCCCTGGGTTAATATTTTGGCCCTCTATTTGAGCCCAAAGTTTAACAACTTAGTGCAATGTTAGGCATTTCTTTAAAAACCTTCTTCAGATCCTCCAGTCAGAATTCTTTCATATTTGGTATACAACATCTCAAGGGGGATCAGATTCAGGTTTGTTCAATTTGAGTTACTGGCTTAATATTTGGGCTCTCTATTGGTGTGGTGGGGACATGTTAGGCTCAGGTTTATTCAGATCCATTTCTAAGTGGTTTTCCATAAAATTTGCCTTTCAGGACTTCATTCCTTTGTAGTGTTGAACCATGTCTAACTGAATTTGACCCCAAATACTTCTTTTAACCACTTTGGCAGGTGAGCGATTAAGGGGCCTCTTGTTTTGGTGAGTGCCCGAAGGCACATTCAGTCAATTTTAACTGAACAAATCCATATTACAAAATAGCATTTGCTTCCAGCTGAAAAAGAAACACATACTGTGAATTTGATATTTTTTTTTATATTGTCCCACACATTTAAACAAAGCTCAGTGGTTACAGTATTGGACTTCAAGCCAGAAGATCTGTGGTTCGATCCCTGCCAGGGTCGACTACATTGTGTCCTTGGGCAAGGCACTTTATCCTGAATTCGTACATTGGTGAGTCTGATAGTTGCTCATCATTGCTCAGTGGTTCTCTCTGGGTACTCCAGCTTCCTCCGACTGTAAAACTGTTCGACACAAGGTGACCCTGTGTGTCGATAGTGCAGTTAAACCCCAATAAATAAATAAATAATAATAAGTTATGCACTTCTAGCAGTGAACCAGATTAATCAGTCGTGACCTTGCATTTTATAATGCCTGATGTAGTGCTGATGGAAGTAAGTTGTGTTGGATAGCAATAAGAACACCCAGAAACCCTCGGCCGTTGAGTTCTGCTTGCTTATTAGCCGTCAGCTGTGGTAGACTAGTTCTACATTAGTGGTATGAGAGGACACGGCTCATTAACATTCTGCACACTGATGTCAAAATATCAGAATTTTAAGCCACTCATTTTTCCAATAATGAATTCTGCCAAACAAAACTGAATTGGTTAAATTGCCTTAACCCTTTGAACCCTCGTTACCTGGAATGGTATTGCCTGTGTGTACACTTAAAGTGAGATGGGTTAGTCCAATATCAATATACATGGAGGATAATATAATAACTGCAGTCTGCAGCCGTCCGGCTGCAGACTTCAGTTATTATTTTATGATCAGTGCAACATGTATAGACCTCTTATAATAAGGCATAAATGGAACGAAATTATGTCTTGGCCCGAAAAATTGGTCTTTCATCTTGAAAGGGTTAATCAGGAATACTGTACAGATTCTTACAAGTGACACATCCACCTGCACCAGTATTTTTTGTTGGAGACAGTAATATCAATAGGTGGGTACCAAGAAATAGCTGCTAACTTCATATCTGACAATGATGGCACTGATGAGACCATGGTGGCTCAGTGATTAGAGCATTGAACTACAAACCAAAAAGTCCATGGTATGATCCTAACTATTGGTATCTGCATTGTGTCCTTGGGCAAGGCACTTAATTCCGGTTGCCCACATGGTGGCACTGTGTTCTGAGACCTACTGCATGTTAATGGTGCACTTGACTTCAACCAATGTTAACCCTGCTTGTGCAGAGCTAGTACTTTGAGACATTTACAGTTGCTCACTGCTGCTTGGTGGTTATCTGCGAGTTCTCCTGCTTCCTCCCCCATAAACCTGGACCTATGCTGGTTTAGTGTGGTAAAGAAGTTCTGTTTTCTGGACCCAGTAACCAATGCCTGGGGTGAAAGTTCTCTAAAGTGGGCAGCATAGGTATAAACTATTGGTTAAACTTGACTTTAATAATACTTATGTTACAGTCAAATTATAGCCTTTGATATTGAAAGTGACATTAAACACTTGTAGATAAATAAATACTGGTTAACTCTTTCTCTAACACAACAAGGCGGTGACACTTTTCCATAACTAAACTTTTTCATCTTTTGCTTCACAAACATAGATCTGGGTCCACCATTGAAATGAGCTCATTCCAAAGAGGAGTCATAAGTTAGGTTTTGGAGGTAGAAGTTGATAAACAATACACATGTATTAGAATTTGAATGATGTTTTTTTGTTAAACCTTTACCCAATACGAATATCACATGACTCTTGAAAAACTAGAATTTTTCATTTTTATATCTCAGAAACAAAGCTGATAACACCTCTTTGAGCTCATTCCAATGAAGAGTCATAAGCTATTTTTTAAGACAGAAAAAATAGAAAAGTAAAATTTGAATGGCAATTTTTGTGAATGCTGCTGCCAGGTTGGACCATTACATTAGGCAATGGCACTAGGCAGATAGGGCTATTAGAGTAGGTGAAGGCGCAATTCTTTCCCAAAATAGCTCTGTTACACGCAGGACCAAATGTGATAATGTCATGTTTTAGGACAATGAGGCCTTGATTTTCTGAAAATATAAATTAAGATTTTCATATAGCATAAAGAACTGGGAGCCACAGAATAATCATACAATTTTTGAGTTCAGGCGATTTATGTATCTAGCATTTCCTATTTCTCTTTCTCTCTCTCTCTCTCTCTCTCTCTCTCTCTTTCTCTCTCTCTCTCTCTCTCTCTCTCTCTCTCTCTCTCTCTCTCCTCTCTCTCTCTCACACTCTCTCTCTCTCTGCAGCTTTCTTTGACAACAAAATGAACAGAATGGAGCATACATCATTCAAGATCGCATTATGCTGATCAATTTTTCTTCTCAGTTCATAATTTGACACTCTGTGATATTTTAACCCTCAGAGACCTATTTCCAACACTGCAAAATTTTTACTATGTTGGAATAGTCAGCCTATATAGGTAGCCAAGACTTGCCTGGACACAACTGCAAATTCACAGAATATCAACTGTCATAGTTTGGCATAAATGTATGAAAATCTCCAGTCCCTTAAGGGTTGAAGAAAGTCTTGTAAAAAACACAGATGTTGACAATGCTGAGACTAATGTGCAAACTGGAGCAAAGTCTTTGACAATTCATTCAAACATTATAATCAGTGATGGCAAGTCAATTTTTATCCCCTGAGAAATTGGGGGAAAAAGCCACGACATTTTCAGTCTGTAAGCCTATCCATCTGTCTGCAGACGGAGTTAATTTCCACTCTCCAATTGAAGTTCTGCTTGGTCTATAGAAACCAAACTTGGCATATGGGTTGGGTATGATGAGTGGACGAACCTATTTATTTTGGGGTCATTGTGCCAAAGGTTAAGGTCACATTAACCATTAACTTGAAATTTCTCCTGCATTCACTTCTCTAATTAAAGTTCCAATGACTTGATCGAAACCAAACTTGACAAATGGGTTGGGTATGATTGGTGGAAGAATCATGTTTATTTGGAGGTCATTGTGACAAAGGTCAAAGTCATAGTAACCTTAACTCTAATTTGCTTTTTTTGACATCGGAGAAGCAGTTGGTGGCAGCACACTGCATCATAATTGCAAAGTTTTATCTTATGGCTTGCACATTGCATAAAGGAGTAACAGGTTTTTAACTGGTTGAGTGTGAGAAGCCACTATCAGGACTTTCAAAAAAATGAGGGTACCAGTGCAGAACCCAACATTTTCCTTGCTCATGTTCCATATTCAGTCAACCGCAAATAATATTTTGTTTATACAAATTTGTTCTATAAGAAATTATTGGAGAGAGCCAGTGAGAACGTTCCAATAATATGTAATACAAAACAAATTTTTCTGAACAAATTCAGACCACCAAAAATAATCTAACCCTCAACCAGTTAACAGTCTGCACACTGATGTCAAGAAATAAAAATGTTATGCTCCAAATTTTTTCCCATGATGCAACACAGAATTTAACCCCTTCAGGCTTGCTTGACAGAGCTCAGTGAGGTTTAAGTTGAACATTTTATGTAGATTTATACAGTTGTTCATTTCCAGAGCGTATTTTGGAAACAGTTGAAGATATGAGCTTCAAACTTGGTATACACTTTTGTTATATCCAGTTGTTGTGCCTTTTGGAGGTTTTGATTTGGATTTTATCTTTTGTTTTGGTGGAGTTTAAATTTGGACTAGATTTGCACAAACTTTCATTTCCAGAGCATATCCAACCAAAGCGCTGATGAATAAATGTATTATTTAAAACTAATTTAATTGAATAAAAATATCACATTGATAACACTAGTAGAAATGCCTGGCATGGGAAACTGGACTTGAGTTTAATTTTTAAGAAGACTTTCACAGAAAGAGGGTATATTCTCTTAATGATTCTATTTTAGAGCCAAGTTTAGCACATTACCAATAAATGTGGATATTTCAATGGGGTAAACAGTATATGCATAACCATTGAATACAGATATTATCAGTGAGTTATTACTTGAATTTTCTCATACTTCTCATCAGTTTCCAGGCTGAGAGTTTGACCACAGGCCTTAACCCTTTGGGCCTAGAGATTTTTACATATTTTTGCTACACTTTGACAATCAACATCCTGTGACTTTGCTGCTGATTTTTGGGAAGTCTTGGCTGCCTACATAGGCAGCCAAGACTTGCCTAAAAACAGCTACCAAGAATGCTTAGAATGTAACTTGTGAGTTAACCCAACCACTGCATGTAGGGGTACCTATTCTGTTGCAAAAAATGTGATGAAAGTTGGATTTAGGTCCTTTAGGGTTAAAATTTGTCCATATTTACAAGAATCAGTTTTGATTCTTGCAAACTCATGCTTCGAGAATCAAATTTCAGTTCTTAAATAATTTAGAATTTGAGAGTACTCTTATACCCTTATCAGTACTACCAGTAAATGTTCCACCATAAACAACAACTCTCATATTTTTCTGTGTTCTAGTTTTCTGTCCTACATGTAGAACATGTTCCAACATGTTCCAGCATGTTGTTACTTTATTATGGAGGAGCAGAAAATAAGAATTATATAGGCCTCAAAGGATACTTTCAGAATCAAATGAACTTTTTTGCGAGAATCAGAGAGGATTCTCATTGGTTTCCTTTCAAGAATCACATGCCAGAACTGCATGAATTATTATCCCTTACCCGAAGCAGACGACATCAATATTTGCTATTTTAATTATCATTTTTTCATATTTTTCAGAGCATTTCAACAAAACCATATTATGTGATCTCTCATTGGATCTGAGCTTGTTCCAAGGGGGGAGGGGGGGGGGGGGGGTTTACATGATGTTTTCGATAAATTTTTTATAAAAATATATGTTTTTTCAACTGCTTAATTTATAAGTTACATGGGCAGATGCAGCTGATTCGTTATGTAAAGGGTTAAGCCCTGGACCTGCCTGGACCCTTAAAATTTATTGAACCCTTATATGGCATGGTGAGAAATAACCAAAATACATCACAGGTTACTTACTGTTGGTGCTAAATATGAGTTCTGTATTTTGAATAGAAGAGAGAGTGAGGGACACCCACATAGACAGAAGTATTACTTTCAAATTTAACGGTATGGATTCCCTGTAGGAACTCCAGGAAGTGAAGCAGTGCTTGTTTACTGTGGTAAACAAGCTCTGTTTTACTGGTAAAATAGGACCTGGGTACCAATGCCTCGGGTGTAAGTCCTCTAAAATGGGCAAGTGATGTTGTGGTCATGATTAGCCATTGTGCAGAAATGTGTGAACTTATATGCCAATAAATGAATAAAATAAATAAATTGTGCAGAAATGTGTGACCTTATATGCCAATAAATGAATAAAATAAATAAATAAAAAAAAAAGATATTGATATACATGTATGACAAGGATGCTTTGACCATACGAACATGTATACCAGGAGATTGGTACTATTTACCTGCTTTTTACAAGTGATGGAGACATTAGGATTGCAGAAATCTAAAGAAGAAAACAGTAAAGGAATGATAGTCAAAAACTAGGAAAGACGATTTGTCTCTGAAAACACATATCAAGAATACTAAATAAGAGAAATAAATGTAATGGGTGAGTAAAGTGATGCTGAAATTAACCACATTCTCTGGTGAACGTGATAGTACCCCAGGGTAATAGTCTTTTTCTGATAATTTAGTGTCTTCATTTGATATTTCTTTACCCCTGCAAGCTGAATCACAGTACAGTGGAGCTCACTTAATTGTGTATCTCTTAAATGAATAGCCCTTTTAATTGAGTATACTGTTAAGATAGGACCCAGTCACCAATGATTGGGGTGGATTTCCTCCAAGATGGGCAACATGGTATAAACAATGACTAAACTTTACTTTATCTCTTTGTTGCTGTGCTGTCAGGATTAGCCATTGTGCAGAAATATGTGACCTTAAACAGCAATAAAAAAATATTTTTAGTGTAACTTCCAAACACAACACCATTTACCATATCTTCAGTGCAAATTTTACCTGTTAACTGCATATAGGTTAACCCTTTACCTAACATGAAAAGCAGACGACACTTGCAAACAACATTCTTGAATAACTATTTTTTTTCATTTCTTGTCTCAAAAACATAAGTTACGACCCCTCTTTGGAATGAGATCGATGAGCTCATTCCAAAGAGGCATCATAACCTATGTTTTTGAGACAAAAAAATGAAATAATGATGAAAATTAATTGGCGATTTTTGTGAATTGCGCTGGCCAGTTTTGGCCATTACGTTGGGTAAAGGGTTAAAGAGTAAACCCTTGTAAATTGAATAAAAAATCTTGTACCGGTATATCAAAGAATTACTCGGACAATTTCTGTCTGAATTCCCAGTGTTTATAGCCAAAATGGCCCCACTACATCCAATATAGGCATGTAATCTATTTTATCTTGTTTGACAGAACTTCATGATCTCTGTCAAACAAAATCTGATAGAATAATTGCACTGTTTTTCACAGAAAAATGACCAAACTTCTTTTAATTGAATAATCCTGTTAACTGAATATTTTTAATTGGCAAAGTGGCTATTCAGTTATCAGGGTCCCTGAAGATTTAGGGCTGGGTGGATATGATTAGCTTTCAGCCATGGCAATGTCAGTAAGAAAACCCTATGAATGTCCTCTGTGCAAAAACTTATATTTCACACTCTTCAGAAAATAGGGCCAGACATCAATGGGAGAAAGTGGTGCTGAAAATAGTATGTTTTTAATTTTTGCTGAGCCATATCAGGCATAACAGTACTAAAATTTGAATTGGAGTCACCAGCCTTGAAAATTGGCACTCGGAAATGACTGGAAATCTCCGAAACTAAGCAGCCTTGAAAAAATATATTGTTTTAATAGACTGGAAGCATTCTGCTGACATCTTGCATTATTGCTGAATATTCCAGAGGAATGAAGAGGATGATTTGATGAATTTTGGAGCCTAAAGGTGCAATTGACTATTGGTGTGTTTTTTCTAAGAATTCATGTGACTGGTAGGTTCCTCCCTGTTATTTTTATCCCCCGCCAAAACTAAATTTTGCAGGGATATAGAAATGGGTTCATCTGCCCGTCCGTCCGTACATTCATCCGTCCACTGATTTTGTGAATGCAATAACTTTAACAAATATTATCGGATTTTGATGAAACTTGGTGTGGGCACTCACTATGATAATATCTCAAATGAGTTCAATATTCAGTGAACTGCATCTATTTTTGTGAGAGTTATGCCCCTTTTTCTAAAATTCTTAATGTTTGGAAATTAATGATCTTGTGAATGCGATAACACAAACAAATATTATCGGATTTTGAAGAATGTGTTGGTGTAGGCATTCACTGAAAATATCTCAAATGAGTTCAATATTCTGTGAATTTTGTATGAGTTATGCCCCTTTTTCCATAATTCTCGGTGGTTGGAAATGAATGATCGTACGCAATAATTCAAACAAATATTATCGGATTTTGATTAAACTTGGTATGGGCACTCACTATGAGAATATCTCAAATGACTTACATTCCCGTTATTTTATACCCCGCCAAAACTAAGTTTTGCAGGGATATAGAAATGGGTCTGTCCGACAGTGCATTAATCTTTCCACTGATTTTGTGAACGCAATAACTTAACAAATATTATCGGATTTTGATGAAACTTGATATGGGCACTCATTATGATAATATCTCAAATGAGTTCAATATTCAGTGAATTCCGTTCATTTCTGTGCGAGTTATGCCCCCTTTTCCACAATTCTTGGTGTTTGGAACTTAATGCTTGTGTGAATGCGATAAATCAAACAAATGTTATCAGATTTTCATGAAACTCAGTATCGGCACTCATTATGAGAATATCTTGTTTGAGTTCGATGTTTGGTAAATTTTGATATTATTGTGAACGTGATTAGTTAGTTCCTGCAATTTTCTACAGAGTGGCATTTTTTAGTTTTCCGAATTTTGTTTTGTTGATATTTGTTTTCGATAAACAGCTTGTTAAGCATTGTCTAAACAAACCAATGCACACCCAAAGATGGCTGAAGGCGGGACACATTTCTGTTTATATCCAATAAGTATTCCAGCAATGCAGTTGTATGGAGATTAGTGGTCCTTTTCCAGATATGCATACTTTTACGCTTGACCAAACCCTACCCACTCCACCCACTCCAAAAAGGATAAGTTAGGACTTAAGTAATAACCTGCAGAGTTTTTTATCCTCCACCATCCGTCAGACCATCTGTCCATCACAAAACTTTTTCCAACATTTTTCAAGAGATTTTTATGTAGCTTGGTGTGAAATATTGGTATGAAGTGTAGATGTGCATGTGGGCAGGAATTTGGGTAAATATCTAGCAAAACTGCTTGTCCACTTAATGCCTCCTACATTTTTCATCGGATTTTTATGAAACTTTGTGTGAAGTATCATTATGAAGTGTAGATGAGCATATGGCCAGGAATTGTTTATTCAACAGATTTTGTGCAGTTATGGCCCTTGTTAACTTGCTTAACTCCTACTTTTTTTTTGAGATATCAAACCAAAATTTGGTCCCAACAGATCATTTTTATCAGAAAGAACATCAATGGTGCAATTTTACATGTGATAATTCATAATCCTTAAACCATTAACACTTCAACCAATAAGTTATACAAAATTACAGTGTCAATTCTCAAATGCTCATTTTATGCATGAAATTGTCAAAAAGTTGGTGGGGGATATGGTAGTCGTTCTATTGTCTTTTTTTTCTCGTATTTGTTACATGAGCCCCTGTTTTCAGGACAGAAAAAGTTATCTGAAGGGCTATACTTGACAAAAAATTTGTGAAAATTAAAGTGATTCAATCATATTTATTTCACGCAAACATATAGGGAAATAATTAGTACTGTTAAACCATCAATCCAATTTTTTTAGAACTTTTCTAAAGTAGTGTCTTTCAAATTACATCCATTGTATTTATGGTGTTCTAGGAAGAATTGAATTTATTGTTTTCCCTGAAGTCATGGAGAACCACCAGACATTTTAACTGTTTGGATGAAATTTCCTGAATAAAAATACAGATCTCCAGAATATTATATATATTTTTTTTCCAGCCTTTTCTCCACATTGCAATGAGCCGGACATGCTTATTCCACTGAGGTCTCATTATCCTTAATTTTGAGGAAACAAATTTAATTTTTCTGGGTTCTTGTATACAACTTGATTTGGTCATTATGGCTGGAAAACGATTGAATGAACATCTGCAGATAGGCTAATCTTAACTTTATGTCATGCTTTTAGAATAGCCATTGATGCTGAAAGTGATATTGAGTCTCAGTAATCCCTGTGGGGACCCTGGGAAGTGGACCTGTGCTTATTTGCTGTGGTAAACAAGCTCTCTTTTTTTTCTGAAAAAATGGGACCTGGTAATCAATGCAAAGGGTGAAAGTCCTCTAAAATTGGCAACATGGGTATAAACGATTGGCTGGACTTGACTTTATATCCATGTTGTGGTCATGATTAGCCATTATGCAGAAATATGTGACCCTTAAAATCAATACATAAACCTCATTCAAACAAACAATCATGTCATCATCAGCTTAATGATAGAAAAACAGAATAAACTAGATTATTCTTGGCAGTGCATGTGAAGGTTAAATTTGCTGGTACTGGTGGGTGAAAAATTCTAAATCGGCATTAATTATCCTCAGAATGCATTACTTGTCAACATATTGCAAACAAAACCCATTTCAGATTTTTTTCTCCAAACTTGACCTTTTACCTAACATGAAAAGCAGACGAGACTTGCAAAAAAAATTCTTGAATAACTCATTTTTTAGCTCAACTTGACAAAGTCAAACTGAGCTATTGCCATCACTTCTCGTCCAGCCAGAGTACATATGTCCACAATTTCCTTTGGCACACCTCACAGGTCACATTTATGATCAGATCGCTTTGAAACTTGGTATGCTTGTTTGGGGTGACCTCCAGATGGGAACTATCGATTTTCTTCAATTTCCATAAAAAAATGTTGCCACTGGCAACGTTCTTAGAACTTAGTTTAGTCAGACCTCAGTATTTCCCTTTGGCACACCCTACAGGGCACATTTATGATCGGATTGCTTTGAAACCTGGCATGCTTGTTTGGGGTGACCTCTGGATGGGAGCGATCGATTTTCTTCCATTTCCATAAACAAAATGTGGCCGCTGGCAACAACCTTTGAACTTAGTTTAGTCAGGCATCAATATATTCCTTTGGCACACCATACAGGGCACATTTTTGATCAGAACAGTTTGAAACTTGATGTGCTTGTTTGGGGTTACCTCTAGATGGGAGCTATCGATTTTCTTCGATATCCACCAAGAAATGTTGCTGCTGGCAACGACCTTTGATGCACTTAGTACAGTTATGCATCAAAATTTCCCTTTGGCACACCTTGCAGGGCACATTTATTATCTGATCGCTTCGAAACTTGGTATGCTTGTTTGGGGTGACCTCCAGATGGGATTTTCTTCCATTTCCATCAAAAAATGTTGCCTCTGGCAACGTTCTTAGAACTTAGTTTAGTCAGACCTCAATATTTCCCTTTGGCACACCCTACAGGGCACATTTATGATTGGATTGCTTTAAAATCTGGCATGCTTGTTTGAAGTGACCTCTAGATGGGAGCTATTGATTTTCTTCCATTTCCATAAAAAAATGTTGCTGCTGGCAATGACCTTTGAACTTGGTTTAGTCAGACTTCGATATTTCCCTTTGGCACACCCTACAGGGCACATTTATGATCGGATTGCTTTGAAACCTGGCATGCTTGTTTGGGGTGGCCTCTGGATGGGAGCTATCGATTTTCTTCCATTTCCGTCAAAAAATGTTGCCGCTGACGACAACCTTTGAACTTAGTTTAGTCAGGCATCAATATATTCCTTTGGCATGCCATACAGGGCACTTTTTTGATCAGATCGGTTTGAACCTTTGTGTGCTTATTTGGGGTTACCTCTAGATGGGAGCTATCAATTTTCTTCGATATCTGATAAGAAATGTTGCCGCTGGCAATGACCTTTGATGGACTTAGTACAGTTTTGCATCAAAATTTCCCTTTGGCACACCCTGTTGATGCTGGCAACGGCCTTTGAACTTAGTTTAGTCAGACCTCAATATTTCCCTTCGGCACATCCTACAGGGCACATTTATGATCGGATTGCTTTGAAATCTGGCATGCTTGTTTGAAGTGACCTCTAGATGGGATCTATTGATTTTCTTCCATTTCGATAAAAAAATGTTGCTGCTGGCAACAGCCTTTGAACTTAGTTTAGTTTAGTTCAATATTTCCCTTTGGCACCCCTTCAGGGCACATTTATGATCGGATCACTTTGAAACCTGGTATGTGTGTTTGGGGTGACCTCTAGATGTGAGCTATTGATTTTTTTTCATTTCCATAAAAAATTATTATTGTTATCACCAGCCTTTGAAATTACTGCATTTGTGCAGCAACTTATCCCTTTTGCACTCTGCAGTGTATATTTATGAATTTCCATAAAAAAGAGAGAAAAAAAACATTGCCACAAGCAATGACCTTCAAACTTAGTGTATTTGTGCATTAACATCTTCCTTTGGCATGCCTCAGAGGGAGCATTCATTATCCGGTTGTTGGGAGCACGGTGGCTCAGTGGTAGACTGTTGGACTTCTATGCTAGAGGTCCCGAGTTCAATCCCCGTCCAGGACGACCCACGTTGTGTCCTTGGGCAAGGCACTTTATCCCGGTTGCCTACATGGGGGCACGATGTCGGCGTGTAGTAAGGCGTACTGCACGTCGATGGTGCACATCTTCAACCGCTGTAACCCTGCTTGAGCGGAGCTTGAACAGAGTTAGAATGTTGAGGAGCTGACAGTTGCTCATTGATGCTCGGTGGTTCTCTCCGGGTACTCCGGCTTCCTCCACCCGTAAAACTGACGCTGTCACGATTAGCCATTGTGTATAAGTATGTGACCTTAAACACCAATAAATAATAATAAATAATAATCAGGTTGTTTTGAAACTTTGTATGCTTAAGCAGGGTGACAAAGATAGGAGCTAATGATTTTCTTTTCATTTCCATCAAAAACTGTTCCTGTTAGCAACAATCTTTGAATTTATTGCATTTGTGCATCATCATTCTTCTTTGACATGACCTACAGGCCACATTTATCAGGGGAATGTTTTTTAACTTGGTGTGAGACCTTTAGATAAGACCTATTGATTAGCATTTATTTCTGTGAAAAAAGTTGCCATTTACAATAACCTCTGAACTTAATGCATTTGTGTTTCAACATTCTTCCTTTAGCCAGTCTTACAGTATACATTTGAAAATATATGGATTACTTTGATGTTGTGCACACACAATGCTGTTATGTTGAAATTTCACCAAATAACATTGGTGGTACCAATGATCTTCAATTTTGCCATTTCACTTATAACTCACCAAGTTCAAGTTTGGCAAGTTGAGCTACAGTGTCATTGACACTTTCATTTCATTTTTTTGTCTCAAAAACATAGGTTATGACCCCTCATTGGAACGAGCTCATTCCAAAGAGGGATCATAACCTATGTTTTTGAGACAAAAACTGAAAAAATAATGAAAATTAATGGGCGATATTTGTGAATAGTGCTGGCCGGTTTTGGCCGTTATGTTGGGTAACAGGTTAACTTTTGAGTTATAATATCATAAATGGGGATTGTGAACCAAATATTCCTTTGAGAGTTATTGCCCTTGATGGACTTGGAATTTCTTGTCATCACATTACCATTTCTTGTCATCACTTTACTATTTCTTGTCATCACATTACCATTTCTTGTCATCAGGATTCAAAGAAAACCATTCTAGAAGTTTTATCCTAATTTAAGATATGGATTTTGGTGACAATATCATGAATGGGATTGTGAACCAACTATATCCAAGTATTTCTTTAAGAGTTATTGCCCTTGTTGGACTTACAGTAATGTGGGAAGAACATTGTTTCCTTAATTTTTCATTTTTATCTCCAAGTTCATGACCCATCATTGAAACGAAGTTTGAGTTTGTTTCATGAAGTGACCATTCATTAGCTATGTTTTAGGAGCTAAATTTCAGAATTATCAATGCATGTTGACTTTGTAATTTGCAAACTGCATCAGAGGAAATTATTTTTAGCGTAACATATCCCTGATGCTTGTGAATTTTTTTATTCCTTGGTTTGGGTCTGTTCGTAAGATATTTCACATTTTAAATGTGTGAAGGAGAGCACATTTCATTTTGCAATCAAAACACTTTCCTGCTGATTTGGACATTAGGAGTGTCAGCTTTTAATAGTCATTTATCTGCCTAATCACTACAAATTTCATTTGAAATTTATGTACAAGTCCCATTTAATAAAATAATTCTCAACTTTTTCAGGATAGTTGAGAAGTTTATGGACATCAAGGGACAAGGGAGGTAACTGCATCCTTGAATCTATAGAGAGCTGTCCAAAGCTGTTTGGGTGCCATGGACAGTTTTACTGTAACAGTAAACATGATTTATTTTTGTCTTTGTAATACCATCCCAGGTGTGCAACAAGGTGCCATCTACATTGGTAAAGCAATGCAGATGGCACCTTATTGAACTCAAGGTTCGAATTATGGTGTTTGTGGTGAGCTTTAGATTGGGCAATGTGGATACATTGGAGACTCACCGAATCAGTTATGGTGTATCTTGAAATGTGTTCACAAGACAAGAAATTGAATTGGGCCTGGTAATAAATGTGCAAGTCCTTTAACCCTTTACCTAACACGAAAAGCAGACGACACTTGCCTATAAAATTCTTGAATAACTAATTTTTTGGACTTTTTGCGTCAAAACCATAGCTTATGACCCCTCATTGGAACAAGCTCAATGAGCTCATTCCAATGAGGAGTCATAAGCTATGGTTTTGAGACAAATAAAGAAAATGGAATGGGTTTTTTTGTGAATAGCGCTGGACGGTTTTGGCCGTTACATCAGGTAAAGGGTTAATGTAAGCAGCTTACATACAAATGATTGGCTAAACCTGATGTTATACTTGAATGGTGATCACAAATATCCATTGGTACTGAGAGTGAACAAAAAACACAAACCCACTATCAACTCAACCTGCTGGGTATTATCTTGAATTTTTCTGTGAAGCATCCATGACCAAATTTAATGAAAAATTCAAACAGATGAAATGAATGACAGGGATATATTTTGTATTACCCCTTTGTAGATGACACAAGCATCCCGTGAAGTGGTGGGAATACAAAAAATCTCATTTTAATAAGTGGATATCTCTTTACTGAATAACCCTGTTAACCCTTTACCTAACACAAAAAGGCAGATGACACTTGCAAACAAAATTCTGTTTCTAAATTTTTCCACTTTTTGTGCAAAAAACAAGGTTATGGCCCTTCATTGGAATGAGCTCAATTACCTCATTCCAATGAGAGGCCATAAGCTGTGTTTTTGAGACAAAAAGTGAAAAAATAATGAATATTGAATGATTTCTGTGAATAGCGCTGACTGGATTTGGCCGATACGTAGGGTAAAGGGTTAATTGATATAACTTCTAAACACAAAACCATTTGCCATGCCTTCAGTACAAGTTTGATCTGTTAATTGCATATAGGTTAGAGAGGAAACTCCTGTAACTAGTCTTGTTTATTGAATAAAAAATGTAACATGTTGATAAATTACCCTGACAATCACCAAGTTCCCTTTATTTATAGACCTGTTTGTCCTCAGTAATCCAATATAGGCATTTAATCAATTACATCTCATTTAACAGAGCTCCATGGACTCTGTCGGACAAGATGCAATAGAATAAATACTCAGTTTAGCTCTTTAGAATACAAGAAAATGACCTATACCTGTTAATTGAATACCCCTGTTAATTGAATAATTTTCATTGGCAAAGTGCTATTCATTTAGCAGGGTTCCTCTGTACATGTATCTGCTAGCAACATGCAAAGAGTTACTTTGATGCAGCCTTGACTAGTAGAGTGATAAATTATTTTTGGTCCTTAAAATTTCTTTGTGCATCTTTGCCTTGTTTCAATTTTTGGGAGAGTGCCATTAGGCACTCTCCCATAAATTGTAACAAGGCAAATCCTAGCAGATAAAATAATATCACTTCGAAGATAATCTGAAGCACATCCACAGAATATGAAGCCTTTAAATTGCGGTTCCGGTACTTCAGAGTAAAGCCCAAATATGGACTTCCAGCACTCTACCAGTTAAGTGTTTGAAAATATTTCTCTGTATTTTCAGTGATGGCCCAAGGAGGTGTTCATATATGTTTGGTTGTTTTATGTGGACTGCCTGGTAGCGGGAAGACAACACTGTGTGTTAAACTAAAAGAGCATTTGGCACAGAATTCTGACATGACATGTTCCTGTATACATGTTTGTTATGATCAACTGTTACCTTGTGATATTGAAAGGAAATTGCTTTTGGATAGTTTACAGGTACATGGATTTTAATTTTGTGTATACTCTTTGAATACTTATTTGTATTATAGTGGAACCCTCTTAACTGGTAGAATGCTAAGTTATTTTTAGTCATCAGAATTTGTTCATGTGTCTTTGGCTCAAAGAGAATGCTTGCCAAGTTTGGGTGGATTTGGTTCAGTGTGTCTGAAGAGACTGATATGTTGGGTGAACCCCTGTGGGAACCCTGGGAAGTGAGGCAGTGTGTGTTTACTGTGGTAAACAAGCTCTGTTGTATATACAATGGAGCCCACTTAATTGGATATCTCTTAATTGTATATCCCTGTTAATTGAATATAATTTTCAAACTCAAAACCATTTACCATACCTTCAGTACAAATTTGCTCTGTTAATTGCATATGGGTTGTAGAATGAACTCCTGTTAATTGTATATAAATTTTGTAATATGTCGAAAAAATTGCTGTGACACGCACCAAATTCCCCTTATTTATCAACCTTTTTGGCCTCATACATCCAATACAGACATTTATTCTATTATATCTTGTTTGACAGAGCTCTAAGAGCTCTGTCAAACAAGATATAATAGAATAAATGCTCAGTTTACCTCCAGAACACAGGAAACTGACCAAATCCCTGTTAATTGTATACTCTTGTTAATTGAATAATTTTCACTGGCAAAATGGATATTCAGTTAAGAGGATTGTACTGTACTGGTAAAATAGGACCCAGTCACCAAGAGGGTTGAAGGCCTCTAAAATTGACAACATGGGTATAATCAATTGACTGAACTTGACTTTATCTCCATGTTGTGGTCTCGATTAGCCATTGTGCAGAAATATGTGACCTTAAACACCAGTAAATTAATAAATAATGTTGGATGTACACAAATTGTCGAGTTATCAGTCATTCCATTTCTTCAAAGTTTAACTTGGACATACTTGATGGCTTTCTTTTGTTGTTTATATCACAGTTAACATTTATACATCCTTCACAGTCTCATCAATGTAAAGGAAATCATTGAATTTTCCAATAAACCATTCAATAAGTGATTCATTTATCTTTAAGGGGAACCCTCGGAAGTGGAACAGTGCCTGTTAACTGTGGCAAATAAGTTCTGCTTTACAGGTAAAATAACACCCGGAACAAACACCTGAGGTGGAAGTCCTCTAAAGTAGCCATCGCAGGTATCAACGATTGGTTAAACTTGACTTCATACTCATGCTACCATCATGGCGTAGCCAAAGATGCAGAAAGTGGCTTTAAACAGCAATAAATGAATAAATAAATTTTTGTTGCACTTGGCTTAATTTACTGGTATTACTTTTGTTCTCTTTTCTAAAATTTCAGTTTTAAAGTGTTTCTTAAAATTAATTTGAGCCATTTTTAATAAAGCAGATGCCAAAACAAAATGCATCATACCCCTTCCAAGAAATAGCACCATAAATAAATAATCCCTACATGATACATATGTGTTTTCATTTTCATTAAAAGTTTTGTGTAATAATTCACTTCAAAATATTCAATTAATCATATTTTTAAATATATAAATGATCCAGTACATAAATATTTATAATAATATAAATAAACAGCCTTTTTACCAGTTATTGTGTATTCCTGTTTTTACACCATAGTTAACCACGGTGTAAAAATTAAAAAGATACTCTGAACTAAAAGTTACAATGTACCTCTCAGCCATTTAAAAAGTAGTATTCCATTCCATTTGGAAATAAATAAATTTATCCTTGATACACCTCATCAGGAAAATAACTAAATGTGACCTATTAGAAAACAAGAGCGCTCTCTCAGACAAAAGATGACAGGTTACCCTGTACCTAATGAATCGTCCGAATCCGCCCTCATAATTTGCAAACTGAGCAGTTGAAGAAAAAAATTAATTTTTTAAAATATTTCAACAAAACCATATCATGTGACCCCTCATTGGAACAGGCTCACCCAGCTTGTTCCAATGAGGGGTCGCATGATATGGTTTTGTTGAAATGTTTTGAAAAATTAAACAAAACAGTAATTAAAATAATAAATTTTGATATTCTCTATGTTGGGTAAAGGGTTAATGTTCCAATTCCACTGAATGAACAATTGTTTCCAAAATGAATGAAGATAGAAAGGAAATAAAAGAGAGCATGACGACTTGGTGGTTAGACCCAAACGTCCATGATTGGATCCTGGCCAGCGGTAACTGCATTGTGTTCATGGGCAAGGCACTTATTCCTGATTGCCCATGTGGGGGGCATGGTGTCACTGCTCAGTGCTTCTCTCCAGTTCCTCAACCAGTAAAACTGTCTAACACAGTGTGTCGAAAGTGTTGTTGAGCCCCAATAAATAAATAAATTCATTATCCCTGTATAAACCACCTTCAAAGAGAGTCTTAGTTGAGTCTTAGAGTCTTATGTTTTTCATAAATAATTGTTTTTTTATAATTTATTGGAGAGTGCCTGTTGGCAGTTGGCACTCTGAAATACATTGTAACAAAATAATGTTACAGAATATTATTTGTTCCCACTTGAGAGCAAACAAAAAACTAATGCATACAGTGTGTAAAACCACTAAAGTGGCTTTCAGCACTTTTGAGTAAAGCCATGATAGAGGGTTCAAGCACTCAACCAGTTAACATATAACCAGTTAATTGGGCTGCTCCACTGTAATTGGTGTCCTAATGGGTTTTTTTTCTTCATTTTATTGCAAAGAATGAAGAATCAGGGTGGAAAATATACAGAAATAGGATTTCCCAGTGTGTTGAAAAGCTAGTCATCTATCTGATGAATACAGAAAGTCATCTTCAGCCATATGATTCTAATGATATGATAAAAACCCATGAAAATATAGTTTCTCAAATATGTAGCATTAGATTTTCACAAGAATCCCAGTGTACCGAAAAAACAGAAGGCATTGACGATGATTTATGGAATAGATTTCATGAGTATGTCGACCCACAAATATTCAAAGAGAAAGTGTCAGATGCCAATCCTGTGGTTGTTCTAATTGATGACAATATGTTTTATAGAAGTATGCGGCATACATATTACCAGATAGCTCGGGAATGTAAGTACCTGGTTTGATATTCAATTTTATTATACGTCAAACGATAGATTATCGAAGAAATTGCAGAAGGATAGAAATCGTATCAACCACTGTGAAGATATAGAAATTTTCACTTTCATGGTATCACTTAAAATGGCGGCTTTCAAAGCATCACTTCAAGGTGAATACCAGGCAAATTATCACTGGAAATGATCAATTTGTTCGAAAAACGTATAATGAAAGGTAAAGGTAGTGGTTTTGAGTGGATACCGATCATGTCCAGCAATAATTCAACACGTATTCACCTTTAACTGATGCATGAAACCTGCTAGTCCAAACATGGCCTGAAAGTCCGTAATATACGTTTTTGGTGTGGTATGTCCTTTCAAAAGGATGTACCAAACCAAAAACTTATATTACATACTTCTGGGCCATGTTTGGACTAGAAACCGCCAGTTAAATCAGATTGCAAGACTATCTGTTCCAAATATTGATCAAATCATTTCCGCATATCAATGATTCAATGCACTGTTTCTTTCCTGCACCAATTCAAGGTTGAAACGAGTGGAATTATCAGATTCTTATAAAAAGCGTATAATAATAAGAAAATCTAGTGTTTTTGAGTGGATACCGAAAATGATCTCACTTGTTACCGAGACAAATGTTTTTTTTTGCTCACGCAAGCACTCACAAAAAATAAACATTTGTCTCGGTCACTCATGAGATAATTTTCGGTATCCACTCAAAAACACTAGATATCCTTTATTTTTGCAGATTTTAGTGCAATAGTTTTGTTAAATGTTATTTGACAAAACATTTTGACAGCAGTTTGAATATTTACTTCCAAATAGGTTCAAAACATACTTTTTTTTTAAAAATACCACTCACAGTCCCAGGCCTTTATATTACCCCAAATTCAAGCCGGTAAAGGGTGCCCCAAAATTAGGAGATGGCTACCAACAGCTTGTTGTAACATTCTAAAATGAAGATATTTGTCAGGAAATACTTTTTGTACCAAGTAGGTCTTAGAAATCCCTGTATTATCGTCTATTTGTATGCAAACTGACTTGAATCCGGTATCCCCAAATTAGACCAATCTGAAGCCCTGCAACCCTTCACTGGAAGAAGTTTGCAGGCATGTAGCATTCAGAAGCCGTAAGATGTGTTTTGGAGAAATGAAGAATTTTGAAAAATTGTTGACTGTTTTTACATGTCTATTGCTAGAAAAGGTGAATTAAAGTGCAATGAAAGTGTGTTTGTGTGTGTGTGGTGGGGAGGAGGAGGGGAAGGGGGAAGGACTTTCCATTCCACCAAACTCACACCTGTAACCAATGTCCCCAAATTATAGAAATGTTATTAAATTAGAGGGAATAACACATGCCAGGTAGTATAGTGTATTTTTCTGCTTTTTCCTAAAAACTAATTTAACCTTGAGAGTGAGAGGCTTGGACATTTTATACATTTCTCTGCAAAACAAGTTTACATCCTGTTGTTTTGCTGTTGTTGCTAGGCAAGTCTTAGCTGTGTAGATATATATATAGGCAGCAAAGACTTACCTAGAAACAACTGCCAAGGTATTTATAATGTAACTTCAAGGAGTTAAAACAAAGATGGAATGTTGGGGTACCTGTTCTGTTGCTGTAAAAAGTGATCAGTGATGGATTTAGGCTGCTGGGGTTAATAGGTATTCTGAGTCTCCAGTACAGACCCGAGATGCCAAAAGCAAGCAGCATTTCAGACAAGCAGTATTACCCAAAAGTTTCTTTTGTGGGACTGAACAAAAACTAACTTGATAAATCTCCAATGTCTCCATATTAGTTGAATATAAAAGCCTGGGAGTGGGTGGGGTCATGAACATCCAAGATGCCCCTGACCTTCCATGGTTTGATCCGATTGGAAAGAATTGAAAAGATTAACTTTAAGTTGAAATGCCATTTCTTTGATTCAGAGGTTTTGATAGGTGTAACAGAAGGTGTTTGTTTATTTGGGTTTAACAGCACTTTCAAAATCTAGGTTTACATCATGTTGAACAGTTTTACAGGTGGAGGAGTCTGGAGTACCTGGAGAGAACCATCAAGCAACTTCAGACTCTCCAACTTACTAACTCTGCACAAACATTAGCAGCTGTTGAAAGCAAGTGCACCTCGGCATGCAGTCGCCTTAGTATACAGCACCACTGTGGACAGGTGTTATTCATTTATTTATTGGTGTTTCAGGTCACATATTTCTGCACAATGGCTAATTGTGACTGCAACATTGAGAAGTTAAGTTTAGTCAATCAATTAAACCTATGTTGCCCATTTTAGAAGACTTCCACCCCAAGCATTGGTAACTGGGTCCTATTTTACCAGTAAAACAGAGCTTGTTTACCACAGTAAACAAGCACTGCTTCAATACATGGGGTTCCCACAGGGGATGGACAGGCGTTAATAAATATGTGGGAGGAAGGTGGGCATCAACAAATGTACAAATACTCTTGCAAAATAACGTAATACTTTTGCAAAATAACTCAATTCATTGTGAATATTGCAGTGCTTCTGAAAAATAACACAATACATTGCAGTTAAATGCTAAACTTTGCAAATAAATGCAACACTTTGTGAATAAATGCAATAGTGTAATAAAAAAAAGTTGGGAATTTAGTGGATGTCAAGAGTAATTTTTCGATAGATCACAACATTTTCTGTCCGAATTAACAGGTCAAATTATTATTGAAGGTATGGTAAATGGTTTGGTGTTTGGTAATTATAGCATTTAACAGGGTTATTCAGTTAAGAAATGTCCAGTTAAGTGGGATCTACTGTACCATTTTCATGCCCAAACTTTTTAAACTCATTTCTGTTTCTACAGAAACATACCCTCTAGATATCAGATGTTTATTAAAGAACTGAATAATGTACTGCAATCAGTCTTTTGTATGGCAACTCTTTAATGAACCTGAATTGCTTGTCTTTTTTCAGATTGGATTAGATTTTGTCAAATCTACTTGAATTGCCCAGTTGAAAGAGCTTTCAAACACAATAAACTCAGAGAAGATACATGTTAGATATCAGATGTTTATAACAGGGCTGAAAGATGCATTGTAGAAAGTCTCTTCTCTAGCAACATTTCTTATCAACCTACTCACAATTGTTTACTTCAGGCTTGCACTACAGTGGAAGTCCCTAACTCGGATAAAATACTCTCCATTTTTGTCTTTCCCAAGCAATTTGGGAAAGAAAAGTGGTGCAAAAGCACCAAGAAAAAATAAGCCAAAACTGGGTCGAGTGCAACCGGCGCAGACCCAGTACAGGACGCTCTCTCCCAAGTATAACTCCACGACTTCCGTTGCCAGTGCGCATATATCGTCTCTAAAGACTCATTCTTTTTATCATCCGCTTCGTGTTGAGATGTTTTTGCACGCTTATCAGTGTTTATCCAGCTCGTTGTTTGATGATTCCTGATTCATAGTGCATCAGTGTATCCTTTGTATTCTCAGGAACAGTGTTTTTTATATTCTCTTTAATATTATATATCCATAATGTATATTTAATTGTTCTCTCTTGAGTCGCGCCCGAATTTCGTGTGCCATGCGGTTCGGACTTATTATTTTTCACAATTATTGTTAATGCTTTATTTGCTAAATTTTCTAATTGTGTTAGAGTTAGGTGTCAGCGGGGGTACCACTCCTACAGTTTTTCTTCTTTCTTTTGAGAGTAGTCATCCTGTTGTGTGGTTCCTGGTTGACCGTCTGGGGTCTTTGTTTCTGTCACCTTTCTCTCTTCTTTGGGGGTGTTCTTCTGTTTTCTGATTTCACCTTCTCTGCTCCTCTCACCTTTATCATGCCCAGGACAATTCCTTGTGGGCAATGTCTGCTGCCAAAGCATATGGATGATTTACATTCGTCTTGTTCCTCCTGTAATGAGTGTTCGGCCGAGCGGCCATGTGGTGTCTGTGGATCATGGTCATCCACTTTCTGGGCGTCAGTTAACCGTGTCGTTCGTTCTCGTGGCCATGCCTCCTGCTCCCGCGGGAAAGGAGAACGTGGTCGTTCGGGGGCTCCCGAGCCGACCTTGTCTGGTGAGAGTTATTCCTTCTCCGTGGGAGATGTGCAGTCTTTTCCTGTAGTGGATACTGCGGGAGCCGTTGAGTGTTCTGGTGAAGAGGTGCCTGGTTCCGGGACTACGGTCCCCCTCCAGTCGACATCTGACGCTGTCACTAGGGTTGTGACTCCTCCTTCGGAGCCGAGCAGATGTGCTCTCTCCACTATTTCACCAGCCTCAACGACTCCCGACGTATCTACTACTACTGCTGGTCCGTCTGTTTCGTCATCAGTTTCAGCCGGCCTCGGCTTTTCGCTGCAGGGGACTGTAGACGTGGGATATCGGCCTCAGCCTTCCCTGACTTCAACTCGGCGAAGTCGGAAGGGGCTGCCGGCCGAACCCATCTCTGTGGTCTCTTCGCCGTCGAGCACCACAGTTGTGTCTTTGGATTCGGATGTTCTTAGTGGAGACACTATGAACTCCGTGACGTTTCCGTCCACTCATTCTGGCCTCACGACCAGTTTTGGGGGACCAACGCCTTTTGTGCAGCCTGGACCTTCTGCCCCGCAGAGGTCCCCGGTGACTCTCATGAGTTCTCGCCATATTGATCCTCGGGTTGCCTCGTACCCCTTTACACGTCTGCCTTCAGATGTTTCGGCTACCACCCGTCGTCCCGCGTCGAGTGTTTTGGAGGATCGTGACCCTTCGCTGGTCAAGAGGGTCAGAGGTGAAGCCACTTTGCCGGTTCGCTCCCCTGTCGAACCGGCCGGTACGGGCAGTGAGCTTAGGGAGGCCCTCTCCTTACTCACTCAGGTTCTATCTGAGAGCCTTCCTGTTGCTTCCAGTTTGGCAATGAGTGGTTTCCAGGCACCTCCTATGGCGCCGCCTCCAGGGATTGGAAACAAGACGGTTTCTGATTCCCCTGGTGTCCTGACACCATGGGAGGCGTCGGCTGGTTTGCCCACGATGGGCTATGTGTCTTCCGACTCTGGGGAGGAGTCCGACATGCTTGATGTCGAGGGCCAGCAGTCTTCGGACTTGGGGGCAGCTCTTGACTTTGTGTTTGGGTTTCTGCCTGATCTCAAACCTACTAACCAGCCGACAGTGTCAGCCTGGCCGCGATCATCGGTCGCGTGCCTACAGCCTATGGAGCAACCTGCTTCTGGGCGCCTTCGACCGTGTCATTCGGTACAGGTGGTTGAAGCTTTTTCAGCATTGGACTCCAAGCTGAATTCCAAGGCTCTGAAGACTTCGTTCTTCACCAGGGTTGACACCTTTTTGCCTCCTGTGCATTATCGTTCCTACGATTCCGCCAGTCCGTCGGTCTGCCAGACTTTGACGGTTCTGGATCAGGACTCCACTTCCCTCAGGCTTTCCAAGCCCAAGTCTGCCGTCATTCCAATGACGACTCTGGAGTCCACGTTGGGCTTATCTAGAGAGATGCTTGGCAGGCTTTCTCTCTCAGATCACGTTGTCTCAGCTTTGGCTGCTTATCTGCCTCCAGATAAGTCTGACGAGGTACAGGTACCTTTGCGTGTGCTGTCCAAGGTGCTTATGCATCTTACTCACACGCATGCCTGTAACACGACTAATCTGGAATTAGTTCGAAGGGACGCTGTGCTGGACACAGGACAATCCCTTCCCGAGGAGCAGCGTGCTGCTCTTCGATCTGCTTCTTTGGCAGGTCCGCAACTTTTCCATGGTTCCATGTCGACGGTCCGGGATGACGTCCTACGTCATTCCAAAGATCAGCTGCTGTTTCGTCAGCTTGATCAGCCTTCTAAGGGAGGCAAGGGCCGTTCCAAGCCTAACAAGTACCCTTCTGCTTCCTCTGTGAAGCAAAAGGCTGGTCCTTCTGCCGCCGCCTCTACTTCTTACTCAAGGGGTAAGGGTAAAGGTTGGCAGAATCGAGGAAAGTCTCAGGATTCTTCATTTAGTAGAGGAGGTGGTTTCTCCTCTCGCGGGCCTCGTCGGGGCTCGAAATGAAGGTCCTCACCTCGACTCGTCCCAGGTTGGAGGAAGGATAGCAGAGTTCGCAGACCATTGGGCCACCATCACATCCGATCCGTGGGTGTTAGATGTTGTTCGGTCCAGGCTGCGAATATCCTTCCGACGGCACCCCACTCTGTCAAGGGTGCCTCTTCCAACCACAGCAATCTTCTGGCAAAGGGGGCGATCGAGGTCATCAAGAATATTCAGTCAGTGGGTTTCTATTCCCGCCTGTTCTTGGTGCCGAAGAAGGATGGCCGACTCCGACCGATTATCGATCTGAGTATCCTGAACCAGTCTATCAAGTTCAGCATGGAGACTTTCAGGTCGGTCCGCCAATCAATTCACCAGGGAGATTTCGCTGCCAGCATCGACCTGCGAGACGCTTACTTCCACGTTCCGATGCATCGGGCGTCACGGAAGTATCTCAGGTTCGCTTTTCTGGGGCGAGTTTACCAGTTCAAGGCCATGCCTTTCGGCCTCAACCTGTCTCCTTGGGCCTTCACCAGACTGATGTCGCATGTGATAGCGTTCCATCGCACACAGTCCAGGGTGACTACTTCGGCATATCTGGACGATATCCTCCAGAGGCATTCCAATGCTGCCTTACTGGAGTCGGATGTCGCCACTCTGTTGAGCTTGCTCACGTTGCTAGGATTCAGAGTCAACGAGGAGAAGTCGGACCTGGTCCCTTCTCAGTCGTTTTGTCATCTGGGGATGTCTTTCCAAACCCAATTCAATTTGGTAGCGGTTCCCCAGGCCAAGGCTGTGATTCTCTCAGCTTTTGCTCTGACTCTGTCCCAGTCCACGTTCGCGACCGCTCGGAGTTTTCTCCGGCTGATCGGTCTCTGCAGTTCGGTGACGGATCTCATTCCTCTAGGTCGGCTGCGTGTCAGACCTCTCCAACACTTTCTGCTCAGTCGTCGGAGGCCGAATGTAGATTCTCTGGATCAGGTGCTTCCGTTTCCGGAATCTCTGTATCCTCACCTTCTTCCCTGGACAGATGTTCAGTGGATTACGCAGGGTGTTCCATTGGACTTACCCACGTCCGATCGCATTCTGACGGCAGATGCCAGCGATCTCGGAAGGGGTGCGACGTTGGATCCTCATGGTCTTTCCCTACATGGTTGTGGGATCAGGATCAAGCAGCTCTACACATCAACCAGAAGGAGCTTCTTGCTCTTCTGAGTTTCAGGCAGTGGATCCCTCACCTGTCGAATCGCCAGGTCCTTCTGCTATCCGACAGTGGTTGCTTACATTCGGAACCAGGGCGGCACGCACTCGGTTCCAATGTACGAATTAGCTCGGGATCTTCTACTGCTCGCTCAGGATGGCCAGGCGGAGTGGTTGTTCGTCACATTCCCGGTCATCTGAACGTCCTAGCCGACTCCCTGTCCCGACAGGGCAGGGTTATTTCCACAGAGTGGATGCTCCACAGGGCAGTGTTCCAGTCGCTTTGCGATCTCTGGGGACGTCCCCACATCGACCTCTTTGCGACTTGTTGGAACCATCAGGTGGACATTTTCATGTCCCCGTGTCCAGATCCTCTGGCTTTTGCCGTAGACACTCTGTCACTCGATTGGAACGGTCTATTCGGCTACGCCTTCTCACCGGTTCCGATTCTTCCTCAGGTTCTAGCCAAAATTCGAACCTGCAGTTGTCGAATCATTCTGATTGCTCCCCTGTCGTCTCAGCGGGTGTGGATCAATCAGCTCCGCTCGCTGATGGCGGCGGTTCCGGCACGTCTCCCGCTACGTCTCGACCTTCTTTGTCAAAGTCACCCGAGGAGGTTTCACGTCGAGCCGACTTCATTGTGCCTTCACGCATATCTTTTGTCAGGTCCTGTCTCCCCCATAGAGGTTTTTCGAGACGAGCAGTGGAGTGCATTTCTTCTTCAAGGAGGCACTCCACTGGTTTAGCTTATGCAGCTAAATGGAAGGTCTTCTGTCGATGGTGTGCTGATCACTCTGTTGATTATGCCAATCCTTCGATTTCACAGATTGCGGAGTTTCTGGTATATCTGTTTCATTCTCGGGGTCTCCAGCCTGTTACCATCAAGGGTTACAGGTCCATGCTTTCAGAGGCTTTTTCTTATGTGGGGAAGCATCGTATCGGCACTAATCCTTACCTCTCCAAGCTTGTTCAGCACTTTTCTTTGAAAAGGCCTCAGACTTTGCAGCTTACTCCACGATGGAATCTTTCGTGGGTGCTGCTTTGCTTGGGGGGGGGGGGGGGGGGGGGGGGGGGAGGGGGGGGGGGGGAGTGCGCCGTTCGAACCTTTATCCCAGGTGGATATGCATTTTCTCACATATAAGACGGCTTTTCTGATGGCATTTGCTTCGGCCAGACAGGTTAGTGAGCTTCACGCCTTCTCGGTTGACCCGGCCTTTTTAGGAGCTCTCCCAACAGTGTTACTTTTACCACTGATTGCTCTTTTTTGGCCAAGAATCAGTTACCAGATACTACTCCTCCTCCTATCTGTATCAGGGCTCTTCCTTCTGTTGAGGGTAATCGCCCTTTGCTCTGTCCGGTCCGTGCTATTCGCATTTATCTCGATCGGACACGTTTCATTCGGAAAGGCAGGAAACGTTTTTTTCTGTCTCTTATTCCGGGTCGACAGAAGATCTCTCCTCAATCCATTTCTCGATGGATTTGTCTTGCTCTTCATACGGCTTATGGTCGTTTAGCAGCTGGCGATTGTATTACCAATCGTATTTCTGCCCACGAGGTGCGGGCACTATCCACCTCTTGGGCTTATTCTAACTCCGTCAAGTTGTCGGATGTTATGCAGGCAGCCTACTGGAGAAATGCTTCTACTTTCTCCACCTTTTATCTGCGCCAGTTGCAGGAGCAGTCGGAGGACCTTTTTGCCCTGGGTCCTCTTTCTTCTGCTCAGGCTGTTGTCTGCCATAGCCATTAGGCTTCTTGAAGGTCAGTTTCAGTCTTGTGCTGTTACTGCCCTTTTTCTGTCTGTGTGTCACACAGGCCCATATGTCTCCTTTCATTGTCCTTTACCAATGATTGCGACGTTATGGTTGATAAGCCTCGGGACCTCTTCCTTCTGCTTCACGGTTCCAGTGCACTGGGATTATGTGTGGGTTGGTTATGCGATTCCCTCCAGCCTATTGTCTGTTCAGCCTGAAGTAAACAATTGTGAGTAGGTTGATAAGAAATCTAAATTTTATAGTAAATTTCCTTTCTTATTATACCTACCACAATTGTTTACATGGAGGCCCTCCCGTCTTCTTTACGGGTAAAGAATCTTTCCTCCCCGCTGATCACATAACTCTAACGTTGACGGATTCAAAAAGAATGAGTCTTTAGAGACGGTATATGCGCACTGGCAACGGAAGTCGTGGAGTTGTACTTGGGAGAGAGCGTCCCGTACTGGGTCTGTGCCGGTTGCACTCGACCCAGTTTTGGCTTAGTTTTTCTTGGTGCTTTTGCACCACTTTTCTTTCCCAAATTGCTTGGGAAAGACAAAAATAGAGAGTATTTTATCAGTTAGGGACTTCCACTGTAGTGCAAGCCTGAAGTAAACAATTGTGGTAGGTATAATAAGAAAGGAAATTTACTATAAAATTTAGATTTCTAATGAACCTGAATGCCTTTTTCAGATCGAATTGGATTTTGTCAAATCTTCTTGAATTGTCCGATTGAAAGAGCTATACAAAACAATGATCTCCGAAAAGAAGAAATGCAAGTCCCACAAAACATTATAAATGGCATGGAAAACAGATTGGAACCACCAGATCCACAGAAAAACACATGGGAGTTTCAGAGCATGAAGATAAATAGTTTAGAATTGACAAATTTGTGAGTAAAGTGAAACCATGTTAACTGAATAACCACTTTGTCAAAAAAAAAAATTCAGTTAATAGAAGCATTCAGTTCACAAGAATTCGGTCATTTCCCTACATTCTCATGATAAATTGATAATTTATTCTTTGATATTTTGTTTGATAGAGCTCACGGAGCTCTTGTCAAGCAATATATAATATATTAGATGTCTTCATTCAATGCACTACAGTGGAACCCACTTAATTTGATATATCTTAATTGAATATCCCTGTTAATTGAATATAAATTTTCTGAACACATAAGCATTTCCTGTATCTTCAATACAAATTTGACCTGTTAATTGCATATAAGTTATAGAGTAAACTCCTGTTAATTGAATAAAAAATCAGGCAATATGCCGTGAAATTACCCTACGTATGTATGTCCACAATTTCCTTTGGAACACCTCACAGGTCGCATTTATGATCAGATCACTTTGAAACTTGGTATGCTTGTTTGGGATGATCTCTAGATGGGAGCTATCGATTTTCTTCAATTTCCGGCAAAAAATGTTGCCGCGGCCAACATTCTTAGGACTCAGTTTAGTCAAATCATAATATTTCCCTTTGGCACACCCTACAGGGCACATTTATGATGGAATTGCTTTGAAACCTAGTATGCTTGTTTGGGGTGACCTCTAGATGGGAGCTATCGATTTTTTTCCATTTCCGTCAAAAAATGTTGCCGCGGCCAACGTTCTTAGAACTTAGTTTAGTCAGAAGACCTCAATATTTCCCTTTGGCACACCCTACAGGGCACATTTATGATCAGATTGCTTTGAAACATGGCATGCTTGTTTGGGGTGACCTCTAGATGGGAGCTATCGATTTTCTTCCATTTCCGTCAAAAAATGTTGCCACAGCCAATGTTCTTAGAACTTAGTTTGGTCAAACCTCAATATTTCCCTTTGGCACACCCTACAGGGCACATTTATGATCGGATTGCTTTGAAACCTGGTATGTTTGTTTGGGGAGACCTCTAGATGGGAGCTATTAATTTTCTTCCTTTCCGTTGAAAAATGTTGCTGCGGCCAACGTTCTTAGAACTTAGTTCAGTCAGACCTCAATATTTGCCTTTGGCACACCCTACAGGATACATTTATATTCGGATTGCTTTGAAACCTGGCATGTTTGTTTGGGTTGACCTCTAGATGGGAGCTATCGATTTTCTTCCAATTCCGTCCATCAAAAAATGTTGCTGCCGACAACGATCTTTGAACTTAGTTTAGTCAGGCATCAATATATTTCTTTGGTATACCCTACAGGGCACATTTATGATCAGATCGGTTTGAAATTTGTATGCTTGTTTGGGGTTACCACTAGATGGGAGCTATTGATTTTCTTCGATTTCCGTCAAAAAATGTTGCCACTGGCAGTCTGGCAATGACCTTCGATGAACTTAGTAAAAACTTAGTGCAGTTGAGCAGGACACATTTAAGATTGGATCGCTTGCAAACTTTGTGTGCTTGTATGGGGTGACATCTATATGGGAGCTGTCGATTTTCTTCCATTTCTGTCAAAAAATGTTGCCGCTGACCTTTGAACTTAGTTTAGTAAGACCTCAATATTTCCCTTTAAAACACCCTTCAGGGCACATTTATGATCGGATCACTTTGAAACTTGGTATGTGTGTTTGGGGTGACCTCAAGATGTGAGCTATTGCCTTTTTTCATTTCCCTAAAAAATTATTGTTGTTATCACCAGCCTTTGAACTTACTGCATTTGTGCATCAACTTATCCCTTTTGCACTCTCTGCAGGGTATATTTATGAATTTCCATAAAAAACCCCCCACAAAGCAATGATCTTCTACTTAGTGCATTTGTGCATTAACATCTTCCTTTGGCATGCCTGAGAGGGCACATTCATTATCAGGTTGTTTTGAAACTTTTTATGCTTATGCAGGGTGACAAAGATAGGAGCTATTGATTTTCTTTTCATTTCCATCAAAAACAGTTGCTGTTAGCAACAATCTTTGAATTTATTGCATTTGTGCATCAACATTCTTTGACATGGCCTACAGGCCACATTTATCATAGGATTGTTTTTGAACTTGGTGTGCTCATTAGTCAAGAACTCTAGATAAGAGCTGTTGATTAGCATTCATTTCTGTGAAAAAAGTTGCCATTTACAATAACCTCTGAACATACTGCATTTGTGTATCAACATTCTTTAGGGTTTAATGATTTCCCGGTTTCTTAAAAAATCGGGACCGGGAAATTTTTCCCGTTTATATTCGGGAACCGGGAACGGAACCGGGAATAGAAGGGGTTGTTAACTTGTTACAAGTCTGTGTTTACAATAATGGAATCGGACCAAAATCGTATCGTTTTTTAATCTTAAATGAAAGACATTTCACACAAAACCTAGGTAACATTCATACAGAAAACAAACATTGAATTTGAAAGCTGTAGTTTCAACTTTCAGCTGTAAAAGTGTAAATAAACAATGTCTTTTGAATCACTGTCCAGACTGTCCAATGCTCAATACTGTAAAGTTTGTAAACTACTGTGTAGTGTTCAATGTTTATTGAGTCACCGAAATGCATCCAAATAAATCGAATGAGTAAAGTACTAGAGTGACTGTCACTATAGTACTTTACTCATTCCATTTATTTAGATGCGTTTTTACATCTTTGTGCACAATAATACTTCCTCAACAACAGCAAATTACTCAACGCTTTGTCACTTAATCTGGACCGTATTTTGGTACATATGTGCCCAGCCGTAGAAAAACTGCGCTCTGACTCTACAGATGTCGGCTTTCCCGTTATGAGGGCGTTATATAAAAAGTTCAGATTGTCCGTTCTAACTCCGTTGGTCTCATACAACTTGAATTCGTTCCCGATATTTGCATTTGTTGGTTCTGCACGTGTGGTAATAGATGTTTTACAAGCTGTATCGTCAATATAGCCCTGCAGTACATCCTCAAGTGTCGGTGCAGTTGAAGGATTTTCAGTGAGATCAGGTGATACATTGCTAACACTTGCGGGAGACTCGACGACTTCGGAAGCCTCACTCAGACTTAAGTCACTTAACCCTTTGAGGCGGATGAGCTCTGTACGGGCAAACTTTACTCTGACAGTTTTCGCACATGTCTCAAGGAATGCTGGTTCGTCCAACAAACAAAAGTTTGGGTTGTGGAGGTATTTCAAAAGAGTTACAAGGGTTTTGTCTCGTCTCTTACATAAGCGTTCCTTCAGCCTTTCGCTCAATCGCTTGCTTATGTCAGAATCTAATGAATCTAACTGTGCAAATAGAAATTTCAATATCCCCTCAGCAGAAACGAAAGTTGTGTCACGCCGGCATAAAGCTTCATTCGCCACTGTAATAGGCCTAAGTGCATTGGCGATATCTGTGACAGCCTCGACTTCAGGCTGAGTAAGACAAGATGTGCATGAAATATCTAAGAATGCCTTTAACATGCATGGTCGGAGTCTGAGATAGCGAGTGAACATAGCTTCTATTGTATTCCAACGGGTTTTCACATCGATTATGGGCTTCAACTCTTTCCCTTGATCCTGCTTCACATAAGTTTGTAAAATCTCATCAGCGCGTCCACGTCGAAACTTCTTGCAGTCACTTCTAACCTTGGTCACCAAGTCAGCAAAGTTTATTATATCCAAATTTATCAAAGTACCACATTGACTTTCTTCGACGTTGAGACCATCGTCAAATTCATCATCGGATATATCATTATCATCGTCACCCTCATTACCCGTGAGCGAAGCAGATTCCTCGTCCTCAGGCTCTGACTCACACTGTGCTGCACCAGCAGCACCACTAGTACTAGTACTACCAAAGCCTTTGTACATAACATCTGATACTGCAAGGTGAATACCATGGCTGAGACACAACACAGAGACAGTTGGCATAAGTCGACCAAATTTGACCATTACTGATGCGCCATCACTTGTACATACGGCTATATGCTCATCAACAGACAACCCAAAAGTTGAAAGGTGCTCAGTGACAGAAACAACCATAGCCTCTGCTGTAAACTTCCCAGTAATTTTGCAAAGTCCTGTATTCCAAAACTCACCGTCTTTAGCATGTATATCTATGTTCATGTACCGACGGTTCCTAACACTTGTCCATTCATCTAGTGTTATACTGAAACGTTCACCATTAGCAATTCGCTCAGATAAATCGGCCTTAATTCTAGAACGAACATCGTCTGCATGATTAGCGACCAACTGCATAACTGCTGATGGATCCCGTGGTAGTTTATGTCCCATTTTTTCGATATTTGACCGTATAAAATCACTTTTGGTTATACCGTTTATTGAAAATCCATCAAGGGCAGCTAACTTGGAAATTATTTCCTCCAATGGTTGCCTTTGTCGTACCAAAAAAGCATCAACTGACGTCTGTTTAGCAATTTTCGATGGTCCCGCACTAACACTACTATCTGTAGTCGGACGTTTGATCAACTCAATCTTGTGAACCAGACGTAAATGTTTTGCAAGACCTCCCGTGGAACCGCCGGAAAGTGTTAATGTTTTTGAGCATTTCTTGCATTCTGCCTTTGAATCAGATATTCTGTTGAAGTATTCCCAGGCGGGAGATGCATTCTGCCTCGACGCCATTGCAAATTTGCAGGAAAGTGTAATAAAGAATAAAGACAAGTAGAATCGCAGATTAATTTCAAAGTTGAAACTTGCAGACGATAAAATGTTTTTGACAAGATCACAAGAACGATAACACAAAAGTTTGACAAAACTGCATAAGCACGCTTGACTGGAAATGTATATTGTAAGATCGATAACTCTAAATGTCTATAGCTACGATTCTGGCTTTACAAGTTACAAGTTACAACTGGAGAAGATTGGAGTTATCGATCCTGCGATATATAAATTCCCCGACAGGCGCAATTTTGTTGCTCTTCTAAGTTGTAACATTACTGGCATGCTATGCATGTTACCATATAACTAAAAGTGAATTTATACGGTCAAATATCGAAAAATGGGACATAAACTACCACGGGACTGACGGGAGTGAGTCCGAGTGACGGAATCCATGGTAGTTACTAACTTACTAGTTATACGGTTGGTCGCCAATCATGCAGGCGATGTTCGTTCTAAAATCAAGGCCGATTTATTTTTCGGGTTGTTTGTTGTTGATGAGCATATAGCCGTACTGCCTATGCACAAGTGATATCGCGCCAGAAATGACTGATAACGAGTTGGAACTCGGTATACAAATAATAAAATCGTTGAATAAAGGGGTATGTGACAAACATTGACGATAGATCTGAATAAGTGAGCTTTTAATCTTATAAGAAACACAGTAAGAAGTCCGTAAAATATCGTTTTCTCATTCCCGGTTCCCGAATTTTCCCGATGGTAAAAATCCGGTTTTCGGGAACGGGAAGTAACCAATCGGGAAACGGGAATTCCCGGTCCCGAATTAAACCCTAACATTCTTCCTTTAGCCAGTCTTACAGTTTACATTTAAAAATGCATGGATTACTCTGACGTGCACACACAATGCTGTTATGTTGAAATTTCATCAAATAACATTGGTACCAATGATCTTCAATTTTGCCATTTCATTTATAACTTACCAAGTTCAAGTTTGTCAAGTTGAGCGACAGTGTCATTGACACTTTCATTTAGAATAGAGCTGGCCGGTTTTAGCCGTTACGTTTGGTAAAGGGTTTACAAAGGAGCTGCTGTTTTGTTTGATTTGACACTTCAAGTTGATTTATTTCCCGATTTGGTCTTTTTAGACAAGAGCTATTGTTATTAAAATAAATTATATCATTGTTTTGATTCCACAGCAACCTAATTCAAAGAGGTTAAAAAACAACTTAAGAGTTTCAGTGTGATAAACAATAAACAAACTATTAATTGAAAATAGAATATGTTTTTTTTGGAATTCACTAAAAAAAAATTTCCACAATTCATTCCAATAAGGGGCCATAAGGCCTAAAAAAAATTAAAAATCTGTTTCTCAGGCCCTCCCGCATGGTCCTTTTGGCTGCCGCATGCTCTCTTTTTATAACCAATTTAAACTTAAAAAAAATTAAAATTAAATGGTTTATGTCTGATATTTTACCCAAATTAAAAAAACTTGATGAATTTGTCCCTTGAGTGCAAGAAGGCTTTGCAATGCTTTAGCATTGCAAAGCCCTCTTGCACTCAAGGGATGAAATACACCACCACCCATGCTATTCTGTAGATTATGAGGCCTAAAACTTGAACCAAGGACATGAACTTTTGATGGTAAAGAAGTAGTTACTGAAATAAAATATAAAATAAAAAAACGCTCGCCCGCATGTAATTTCACAAATAATGGCCTGAGAAACAGAAGATCTACTTTGTGTGGCCTAATGTGAGTTTGAATTCTTCTTGAGAATTTTACTAGCTGGTTTTGGCCATTATGTCGAGTAAAGAGTTGCTATAGATGAGATTAACATTAAGGCTGTACAGTGCACAGGGTTAGTTTCTCAGTTATGAATGAAAACTTTTATAACCAGAGTGTGACTAACCCTGTGCAGTACACAGGTTTAGTCACACACTCTCGTCATAAAAATTGGTGATGGCCATATCACACGCTACATGAATTGTACATTCACTACGGCTGTATATGCACAGGGTTAGTCGCATATTAGAGGTGATCTTATTTATTATCAGAAAAAAAAGAGTGACTAACTCTGTGCATTGCACAGAGTTAGTTGGTAAGCTAACATGTACTGGGCGACCATAGGCATTGCTCAAGATTAGCTGACAGGCTGCCATATCAAACACTACATGAAAATATACACTGAGTAAGGCTGTAAAAATGCACAGGGTTAGTTGGTTACATGTTACATAGGGTGAGGGATTGATTCAAGGAACTCATGGAAATATTTATACTGCATTGTGGGAATTTTTTACTGTAAATTCCAAAAAATAAAAACATATTCTATTTTAAATTAATAGCTTGTTAATAGTGCAAAAAATAGGTTATTTATTTGTGTTTAAGGTCACTTTCAGCAAGCATGGCTATACCAAGACAGCAACACAAGTATAAAATCAAGTTTAACCCTTTACCCGCCTAGTATTTTCAAGATATTTTTCAGCAAATCTAGTCATGGCTGCTATGAAGCAGCCATGACTAGATTTGATGAATAATTCATCTAAAATTAACTCAAGAAATCATTGTTAAAAAAAATCCATTCAGTTTACAGGGGGGAAATTTGCTTAAATGTCCCCACACTATACTTATTTCAGTGGCAAGAGAAATCTTGTACTGGCAGGAATATCCGCCAGCAACATGCAAGGAGTTAACTAATGGGTTATACTTTCGAGGACATCCACCATCAGTATTGGAATCCTGGGTGCCATCTTACCAGTACAGCAGAATATTTGTTTTACACAGTCAATATGTACTGTTCCACTTCCTTGACATCATCAGTGGGAGTTACGCAGGGGCCACAGAGATGGAGTGCCTTCAGTCCCCTTACTTTTTTAGCCAACATTGCTCAAAATATTTGAAAATAGTAAACAAAATGAGCTTCATTGATTGTTATTCCACTTGTCATCTTGCAAACCAAAGAACTTACTTTTGAGTTGGTGATTATGCTAGTCAGGGTCAGAGTGGTGAATAACCTAAATTTAGCATCTCTTGAGTACACAATGTAGGATTATTGTGTGATCTGAGCAGGTTTAGGGCATTAATGGACTACTGGCACTGAATGAGTGCCAGTAGTGTGCTAATCCCCTAAAATTGCTCATATTATTTTCAGGTCACATTTTTTTCATAATTTTCGGGGAGAGAAAATATAAATTCTCTGTACCTATTTTGCATTTTAGAATAACTTCCATCATAATATGACCATAGAAACACAAAGAAAGGCTTGACAATAAAACATAACAGAATAAAACAGTTATTTCTGGTTTCAATGTGCCCAATATGGGCAAAACGGTGTCCCCAAAATAAATGAATTTAAAGGCCTGGGTAATTGTAAGTATAATTTTCCCATCTGCAATACCAAAGAACTTAACTTTGAGTTGATGATTATACTAGTCCGGGTCAGAGTAGTGAATACCCAATAGGGTACACAATGTCCCATACACACACACACTTATGAAAAAACTGGGAGGGAGGGGGTGAAGGAAGGAAAGAGAGAGAAAAAAAGAAAGAGAGAGAGATTAGGTCAATGGTATCTTTACCCATGTCGACTTACACTGTAACACTTGATACAACAAGGCAGCCCTAACTTAAATGAAGTCATTTGAAATCTCTTTACTTCTTCTTTGAGGCTCCATCACAATCTTATTAACCCTTTACCGAATGCAGACGATATAAAAATTAATTATTTTAAACAATATTTTTTCAAATTTTTCCAAAAATCTCAACTAAACCATATCATGCGACTATCTCATTGGAATAGACTCAGTGAACTCGTACCAATGAGGGGGTCACAGGATATGGTTTTGTTGAAATGTTTTTGAAAAATAATATTTTTTTCAACTGTTGAATTTGCATATTGTGTGGGCGGGTGGGGGCTGATTCATTAGGTAAAGGGTTAAGAATCAGCAGGAATGGGGCCTCTTGAATCTTCATTCATGAGATGTGACTGAGGATTCTCCCCATTGATTTGACTCTTCTGTGGTTGTTAAAAAATTTTCAGTTCAAACTTTTTTCACTTCATGCCAAATCATGGTCGGCCCAGTTGATACGGCAGCCTGTTACGACTATTACACCATAACATTAATACCACCACGAGTTAGAGAAGACTGCATGCATTTGAAATCTCTGCTGAGGGGAGGGGGGCATCACAATTTTATTTACAATCAGCAGGCATAAAAATCAGTGGGTAACATGAAAAGGGTAAATTTTTCTGAATTAGTTTGTAATTGCAAAAGTAGGGCCAAGCAAATATTTCTCTCTCGAATCAATTCAAGCAAAAGTTTTGAAACCAAATCAAATCCACTCTTCAATTGTTACGATACTACGGCCTATTAGTGGTGTCTAAATAGGCACATTAGACTATTAGAAAATTGACAGGTATCACAAAGGTGGTCAAAGAAAAAGCCATTTATCGTCCTTTGAGTGCAACAAGGCACCATCTGCAATGCCAAAGCATTGCAGATGGCACCTTGGTGCACTTAATGGATGATTTTTTGTGCAAACGAGCCGTAACACAATCTCCGCTATCACTTCAAATGTCATTTTTTTTATGAATTTTCCAACTGAATTTGGGCTGCATAATTCAGCTGGATACATTCAATCTTTATTCATCAGAAAACTGCAGGGTCAGTTATTATCTTCAGAAGTCGAAAATAAAGAATTGTATGAAATCCAAATCTCTCCCAGATTCGATTTTTTGAATAATCGAGATGTTTTGAATCAAATCGAATCAGTAACATGATTCAAAATCGAACGAATCTCTAACATTTGCCAGACCCTATGTGAAAGTTACTATTTCTATTTTTTGCAGACAGGAAATAGAACAGCTTATCAGGAGAGCATTATCAAACCCAGTCCTTCCAGTTATCAGTGCTGAAGCAGTAGAAGAGAAAGAGCAAAGTAGAAAAATATGTTTACAAAGTCTCGCTCATCAAGTCGATCAGATGTTGAGGAAACTAATTGGACAACAAATGAAACAATTCAGTGGTGAGTTATCAGTTCAGGAAGAAAATTTTTCTTCCTTTTTTTTATTTCAGTTTAATTCACAATCAGAAAGTTTTTATTTTGTTTACTTATATAAGAATGGTCTTTCTGATCATTTTCATGTAAATTCAAGAATCTAACAAGTCCAGGGGGCATGGTGGCTCAGTTGGTAGAGGTGCAGGCTACAATCCGAGGGGTCTTCGATTCGAATCCCACCTGCGGCAACCGCGTTGTATCCTTGGGCAAGACACTTCACCCCCATGGGGGCATGGTGTACTAATGTGTACTGCACGTCGATGGTGCACCTGTCTTCAACCAATGCTAACCCTGCTTGTGTGGAGTTAGTATGTTCAGGAGCTGACAGTTGCTCGCCGTTGCTCAGTGGTTCTCTCTGGGTACTCCGGCTTCCTCCACCCAAAAAACTGTCGTGGTCATGATTAGCCATTGTGCAGAAATATGTGACCTTAAACACCAATAAATAAATAAAAAAATAAAAAAATATGTCTACCACATCTTCCTCATATCAACAACCAAGATGTGCAAATAATTAACTTTTCAAGAACATGGCTTCAGTTTATTTTGTGCAGCTAATGATTCATGGTACAATAAGCTGAATTCAACATTTTTTTTAGAATGTTAAATTCTACAAGTTGCATTGTGTCATAAAATGTCAATGATGTTTTTTTTGTGTGATGATGTTGAATAGAATCTTGCGTGTGTTCCAACATTTGTTGAATAAAACTAAATGCAAGGTCCACTCAGCAGCAGGATCGCAGTCATATGGTCACAGATTAAAAAAAAACTAGAGGTGTGACCGTCCCAGATGGGCCTGTACATACTTCCCGCCACCATGATTATTCTAAGACGAAAAGTGGCACAACTCTGGTAAAAAAAAGTTGGATCAAAGCAATAATCACAGGTGCACAGGTTCCCATGGTAGTGAACATCATTACCAAATTTCAAAGGAACCGACCCATAAGCATCTGAAAAAATCTCCAGATAAAATTCAGACATTCTAAGAGGAAAAGGGGCATAACTCTGGCAAGAAAAGTCAGATCAAAACTATAAATGCAGTTATACAGGTTCACATGGCAGTGAACATCCAAACCAAGTTTCAAAGAAATCAACCCAAAAACATTAGAGAAAATCTCTGGACAAAATTCAGGCATTCTAATATGAAAAGGGGCATAACTCTGGGAAAAAAGTTTGATCAAAACTATAATCGCAGGTGCACCGATTCCCATAGTAGTGAACAACCATACCAAGTTTCAATGAAATCGACCTATAATCATCTGAGAAAAGCTCCGGACAGAATTCTAGGCAATTCAGGCATCCTAAGATAAAAAGGGGCATAACTCTTGACAAAAAAGTCTGATCAAAACTATAATCGCAGATGCACAGGTTCCCATGGTAGCAAACATCCATACCAAGTTTCAAAGCAATTGACCCATAAACTTCTGAGAAAATCTACGGACAAAATTCAGACATTCTAAGACAAAAAGGGGCATATCTCATGCAAAAAAATTCCGATCTAAACTATAATCGCAGGTGCATAGGTTCCCATGTTAGTACACATCCATACCAAGTTTCAAAGGAATCAACCCATAAACATCAGAAAATCTCTGGACACAATTCTAGGCCTGCTTTTTCAAGTCGAAAAGGGGCATAATTCTGGCCAAAATAATCCAACCAGAACTATAATCGCAGGTGCACAGGTTCCCATGGTGGTGAACATTCATACCAAGTTTCGAGCAGATTGGTCCATAAACGTCTGACAAAATCTCTGGACAAAATTATGTCTATGGAGAGACGGACGGATGGACAAAGTGATTCATGTATACACCCCCCCCCCCACCCGCCCCCTCCCACAACCCATTGCAGGGGGTATAATAAATTATCATGTAACATGACAGTCACAAATCTCTTGTGTCGAGGTAGGATGCACAAACTGCAATAATGGTTGTTTTTCTAACAGGGCCCTTCTACTGTTCATACCGTATTGTCAATGGATTTCATATCCATAGGAGTGCAGATCTGTATAGTAGCTCCAAACACAGATACAGTTATTTCCCTTAGTACATAGATAGGCCTGCCAACTGAACAAATTTGTGTCGGGTTAAACAACTGCCATGGTAAAATGACTGTGCATCGGTAAAAACAGCTTTTGCTTAGTCAGTTTTGAATCACCATTTTAGATTCAGGAGATCAGCAATTTGGGATGAACCAGGGGTAAGCCTACAATAGTCAGTCAGTGTTGGTCATGTGAACCTGACACTTTTTCATTTCTGACCACTACTTTCGGTTGAAAAATGAAGTTTTGACCACAACTAATTCTTCACAGCGCCAATCACAGAGGAGGCCCCACTCCCCCCTCCTGGTCTGTTATTGTTCAGCAATCGAAAACATTATGTGCAGGACCCAGACGAACACAAGTGAAGTTTTTTTTAATTCACTAAAGGGCTATTACTCTATGTCTGACACCATAACACCATAATGATACTGAGCCTTAGACTGAGGTAATACTTTAATACCCAAACCAAACCTGAATGTTCACTTAACAGCTACGGTGATATTTTTCATGTTTTCCGTCGGAAGTTTTAATGTTGAGTAAAATTTATTTTTCCTTTGACTTTTGCCTCGGCATGGCTGACAGCCAATGCTAATTGACAGGGTTGCATAGATCATCGCAAAGCCCCTGGTTTAAGTTCTTTTCTGGTTTCTTTGAAACAACACCACTTCCAAGTATTTTGTGTACACAACTTGAACAATCAGTATCATGATTTCTGCAAAGTGATGAATTATCATGGGACACGTTTTACAAGATAATAAAAATATTTGAATTTGAGACACAGGATAGTCATTGGAAGTGATCATACAAAGATACATCTTTCCTTGATGTACAAGCAATTGATAGCAGATTACAAATTATGTGGCAATGAAGTGGAAAAGAAAAAATGCAAACTCTTTCAAAACCACTGTTTCAAAAATTTGCAAAAATGTTATTTATACATGCACATGAAATAGTTATTCATATGAGTTGTAATAATTTGGAATGAATTAGAAAAAATTTCTGTGACCTATTTTAAGTTATTCAGAACAAAGACCCTCAATTAGAATCCACAATCAAGTGCGAGTTGTCAGTTTGTTGATTGTATGTGGACTTGATGGGTTCAGTTAAACCTTTTCAGTGGTCCAGTTTACATCTCTGCAATTTGCTTAACCCCTAGAAGGGAGCGCAGTGGCTCAGTGGTAGACTGTTAGACTTCTATGCTAGAGGTCCTTAGTTCGATCCCCATCCGGGACAAAACACATTGTGTCCTTGGGCAAGGCACTTTATCCCGGTTGCCTACATGGGGGCACGATGATGCTGTGTACTAAGGCGTACTGCACGTCAATGATGCACATGTCTTCAACCGCTGTAACCCTGCTTGAGCAGAGCTTGAACAGAGTTAGAACGTTGAGGAGCTGACAGTTACTTGTCGATGCTCAGTGGTTCTCTCCTGGTACTCTGGCTTCCTCCACCCATAAAACTGTCATGGTCACGATTAGCCATTGTGCATAAATATGTGACCTTAAACCCCAATAAATAAATAAATAACTTAACCCCTAGAACTCTGGTAGTGCAACAGAATTTTCTCCAATCTGTTTTCCTCTTGTTTAACCGTGAATTTAACCAATTATATCTTGTTTGACAGAGCTCACTGAGCTCTGTCAAACAAGGTATATTTGGGTAAATATCAAATTGCATTATGGGAAATATTTGCTGCTGAAAAGTTTGCCATTTTGACATCAGAGTGCAGAGGATTAAGGGATTTACTTTGTAGTTTCAGTAAAAATTTAATCCAACAGGCTTGTAGGGTAGGATTAAAAATGTAGTGCTGTAGGATTAAATTATTACTGAACCCTCCAACAAATTTAACAAGGACCCGCCCATTTCTCTGTTGACAGTAGTGAATAAGATGATACCACCCAGGGTTTCAGTGTGATCTCATACCTGTCATTTATACTTACAGTGCAGCCCACTTAATTCAATATCTGTTAACCCTTTACCCTGGTTATGATTAGCCATTGTGCAGAAATATGTGACCTTACCCTTTACTCAATAAATCGGCCACATCCACTCACAAATTTACAAACTGGGCAGTTGAAAAAATATTGTTTTTCAGAAAATTGCCACAAAATCATATTATGATCTTTGGAACAAGCTGATCAAGCTCATTCCAATGAGGAGTCACATGATATGGTTTTGTTGAATTGTTTGAAAAATTTGAAAAAAAAACCCAATAATTACAATAATCAAGTTTGATATCCTGTGTGCTGGGTAAAGGGTTAAACACCAATGAATAAATAAATAAATAAATAACCTGTTACCCAATGAATTAACCACATCTGCCCAAATAATTTACAAACTGAGCAATTGAAAAACAAAATTTTCCAAAAAATGTCAACAAAACCATGTCATGTAACCCCATCATTGGAATGAGCTTGTTCCATTGAGGTGCCACATATGGTTTTGTTCACATTTTGTGAAAACTTTCAAAAAAAAAAAAATAATCATCAGAATAAATTTTGGTATCATGTACATTGGGTAAAGGGTTAATAGAATAGCCCTGTTAATTGAATATAACTTCCAAAACCATTTACCACACCTTCAGATCAAATTTGATCTATTGATTGCATATAGCTTACTTATAGAGTAAACTCCTGTTGATTGAATAAAGAATATTACACTCCAATGTAAGAAGTTGATCATTTTGCTCCATTTTATAGTTACAGTTTTGATTGATTTATTTATTGGTGTTTAAGGTCACTTTCAACATCTCTGGCTATCTCATGACCGCATAAGGATGAAGTCAATTTTATCCAATTGCTCATACCTATGCTGTTCACTTTAGAGGACTTGCTCCTCTGGCATTGGTTCTGTGTCCTCTTCTACCAGTGAAGCCGACTTGGTTTGCTGCAGTAAAGAAGCACTGCTCCACTTCCCAGTTTTGATGAACCAGATGACCTTATTTTAATGTGGAGAGAAAATCAGAGTTTGGTTTGTGTGAAGAAACAAAATATTGTTATTGTTTAAAAATTGTCATCACAGTTGTTTTTAGAAAAGCTAAAAGGGTTCAGTTTTTATGTTGCTGAATTAATTTTGAGTAATTCATATTTTTGCAGATAATATACAGTGGGGCCCACTTAATTCCGTATCTCTTAAGTGAATAACCCATTAATTGAATATAATTTCCCAACACAAAACCAAACCTCCAGTAAAAATTTGACCTGTTAATTAAGTATAGGTTATAGAGTAAACTCCTGTTAATTGAATAAAAAATCTTGTAACCTGTCAAGAAATTACACTGCCCCTCCCCAGTTTTCCTTTGTTTTGTAGGCCTATTTGGCCTCAGTATATCCAATACAGCCATTTAATCTATTATATAGATTAAATGGCTGTATTGGATATACTGAGGCCGCTGCATCTCTCCAGGTATTCCAGCTACCTCCACCCTTAAAACTATCTAACATGATGTGACCCTGGCTGTTGAAAGTTTTAATTTATTTATTTATTGGTGTTCAAGGTCACTTTCACCATCTTTGGCTACCTTATGACTGCAACATAGGTATAAAGTAAAGTTTAGCAAATTGTTTATACCTGTGCAGCCCTCATTAGTAGAAAACCTGCGAATCACACATTTTCGATTCGAATCTCAAATCGAATCTTGAGGATGAATACCTGGGGGAATGGGGTGCTATAAACCTGATGTTTTCCGAGTGTAATGGTTCAAGTCCAAACTGAATTTTCCAACTACATCAAGGCAAGCCTTCATAGAGCAACAGCTCTTCATCGACATTACTCGTAAACTTTAAATTTGCTCTAAACAGTGGTGGTGAGTGACCAGTGAATAAGCATGGAGGGTTGCGTGGGTGCAGCTGTTATTTATGTTAATATGGCAGAAATTACACTCACTCTTTATTTTCAATATTATTTAAGTACAATTTCCATCTGAACTGCTCATTTTGTGAGACAACGAAGATGGGTGATACCAAGGTGTATTCCAAGGAAACAATTCTAGGGGAAATGAATCAGAAAGCAAATTTTGAATTGAATCGAATACCAACTTAAGATTAGAAATAAAATTTAACTGAATCTCGAAGCTTCGCAGGGCTCTGCACTTTAGAGGAGTTCAACCACAGGCGTTGGTTCTGGGTTCAGTTTTACCAGTAAAGCCGCCACAATAAACAAGCACTGCTCCATTTCCCAGGGAGAAAGTGTTGTTAAACACCAACAAACAATTTGATAGAATGTGAAGAACTTTCAAAGAATCTTACTCACCATAGCACTGTAAATATACACTAGTGTTCACTTTGTCGAGACAGGTCCTAAAGGAATAACTCTAACTGCATATTACTTGTGACCAGCACACCATTTACCACATCTGAGTATCAGTAGAAATTTGGCCTATTAATTGTAGATAGATACTCTCCTATTTCTTTTCAACCTACTCACAATTGTTTACAATTGGCTGTAACATAAGTGCAAGCCCTACTTCGGAACTAACTCAAGCTTTTAGAATCTTTTCCAAACGAGTTGGAAAAGTACTAGAGTGCAAAAGCACGAAAAAGATCGAAAAAAGGGTCGAGCGAGACCAGCGCTCGAAATTACAGGTACTCTCTCTGCACACCTCTTGCGTTTACCGAGCGCATGCGCAACAACCGTGACGTCAATTCCTTTATTTTCCGCCATTGTTCATGGTCGGAAATTTTTGTGACTTGTGCTGTTTATGATATTAATTCTTCGTGAACAACTTATTAATCGTCTTTAGTGTGCTACTGGATTGTATCCTTTTTCAAGCTACCAAATTATTACTCTCATTTAATGTTAATTTGTATTATTATTGCTGTTCTTTTCACACTTTATCTTGCCTTTCCCCCACGTGTGAACACGACCTTCGTTCTGTTTTCCGTCGGCAGGAAGCTTGATTGTTGTATTTATATCATGCCTAAGACTATTCCTTGTACCTCTTGTTTGCAGGTGAAACATGTGGACGATTCCCATACCACATGTGTCACTTGCAACAATTGCACTCAGGCCCAATCATGTGGTATCTGTGGGGTTTGGTCCTCTAAATTTTGGGCTTCTGTTAACAAGGTGGTTCTTTCCAGAGCTAGAACCCCTCGTTCTCGGGGTAAGGGTAGCCGTGCCGTTGCAGACATTTCTGCTGGTGCACGTGGTGACTCTGTCACACAGGATTCGGATCTGATTTCTGTGGCGAGCTCCTCTGCAACTGTTGACGGTGTTTGTTCTGTGATACCTGATGAGGAGACCGCGGTCTCTTTGTCTTCGGATGTCACTATTGAGGCGTCTGTTTTCGTTGAGAGCTTTTCCGAGGTCAGCTCGGTAACCCTCTCCGATCTGCCTCCTACACCGTCGACCGTTGTTGAGGGGGTTGCTACTCCAGATCCTATTCTGTCTGATGGTGGCTCTTCCATCTCCTCTGGGGATGGTCTACAGTCTCGGGGGACCGAGGCTGTATCTGCTGGTGTGTCTGTGTGTTCTCAGCCTCCCCCAGCCTCGCGGCGAGGCTGTGCGGGTTTGCTGTCTGCTCCGTCTCATCTGGCTAGGTTTGCTCCTAGTCGGTTGAGCCGGCCGGTCGCTTCGGCAGCGATTCCTCGTCCCTCGAGTGAATCGTTTATTGTTCCACCTTCGCCTGCTAGTGTGCCGGCTAGCGGGATGGTGTTGGGACGTTGGCATCCAGGGCCTGCTGTTCGGCAGCGGTCAGTGACAGCCCCGGTTAGCTGTCACTCTCGGAACCTTCCTCCGGTGATTCCTCACTGTGTTCCGAGTCTGGGTGTCGATCGATGCTTGCCGTCGGTCTCAGAGGATAGGCAGTTGGGGCGGTCTGCTGCGCAGAGGTCAATGACAGGTTCCTGTCATTCTTGGGACAATCCTCCGGTGTCTTCTCACCGTGTCCTAGGTCCAGCTACCGATCGACGTGCGCCGTCGGTCCCTTTCGAGGATTTGCAGGCAGGGCCTTCTGTTTCGCAGAGGCCAGTGATGGCTCCTGGGCGTCACAATCGGGACTATCCTCCGGTGTCTTCTCACCGTGCTCCTATTCTGTCTGCCGATCGACGTTCGCCGTCGGTCTCTTCTGAGGATTTGGGTTCTTCTACCAGAAGGGTCCATTGGGAGGACACTCCGTCGGGCGATTCTGCTGCGACGGATTCTCAGGGTGACCTGCGCCAGGCCGTTTTGGCGCTCACCCGGTTGCTTTCTGGCAACCCTCAAGTTGGCCTCCCTGTGCCTCCTGAGGCACAACCTCCTTTGGTCGGTCGCCGAGATGTCTCGCCTGGCCCCTTGGATACTGCACAGTATTCACAGGAGGTTTCTGCTGGTCAGCCCGAGTTGGGCTACGTCTCCTCTGCTACGGAGGATGACGAGTATCTTGAAGGTGATGGTCCCCCCTCGTCAGTCTTGGGGCAGGCTTTGGATTTCGTCTTTGGCTTATTGCCGGACGTTCTACCTTCCGACCAGCCTTCTGTGACCGTCCAGCCGCGGTCCACTGTGGAGCGCCGTAACCCTGTTGAGCCTTCTAGCTCCGGGGCTTTGCGTCCTCTGCAATCGGCTCAGGTGGTTGAGTCCTTCCAGGGCTTAGACGCCAAAATGCGTTCTAAGGCCCTCAAGGGTTCCTTCTTTTCTAGAGCTGATGCCTTTCTGCCTCCATCGCGGTTTCGTGTTTACGATTCCGTCTCTCCACCAGTCTTCCAAGGGATGACTACTGTGGATGAGGATTCTTCTTCCCTCGGGTTGACTAAGCCTAAGTCGGCAGTTCTCCCGATGTCGGTAGTTGAGTCTATGGTGGGCCTGTCCCGAGAGATGCTGGGTATGTTATCTCTCGCGGACCATGTCGTCACTGCTCTGGCTGAATATTTTCCACCAGGGGAGTTTGATGACGCTCAGGCACCTTTTCGCGTTTTGTCACAGGCTCTTATGAACTTGACTCACGCTCACGCCTGTAACACGGCCAATTTGGAGCTGGCACGCCGGGATGCGGTTTTGGATTCTTTACCATCCCTTCCTTCTGAGCAACGTGCTGTTCTGAGGTCTGCCTCTTTGGTAGGACCTCAGTTGTTCCATGGTTCCGTGGAAGCTGTTCGTGGCGAAGTTCTTCGTCATTCGAAGGACCAGCTTTTGCTGAGACAGCTTGACCCACCTGCTGCTGCGGGTGGGGGTCGTTCCAGGCCCGCCAAGCATGCTGCTGCGTCTGCCTCGTCGGCGACGTCGGCTACGCCTTCGGCTCCGTCTGCTCCTTCTGCTCATAAGAAGCGCCGACGTGGCCAGGCCCGCTGGCAGCCTCAGGCTGGAAAGTCTCAGGACTCTGTCACTTCCCGAGGTGGTTTCTCCTCTCGGGGGCCTCGTCAAGGCCGCAAGTGAAGGTTCTCACCTCGATTCGCCTCCAGTCGGAGGAAGGCTGTCGCTGTTTTACGACCGTTGGACAGAGATAACGTCGGACTCTTGGGTCCTCGACGTCATTCATTCCGGTCTGCGACTGTCCTTCCATCGGCACCCCAGTTTATCTCAGGTGCCCCTTCCGACTCAGGTCCCTTCAGATTCTCTGCGTCGGGACCTTCTGGTGCAGGAGATCGACAATCTCCCGTTCGGTTTGAACCTGGCTCCTTGGGCCTTCACCCGACTGATGTCACATGTGCTTGCTTTCCATCGCACTCAGTCGGCGGTGACTTCGTCCGCCTACCTAGACGACATCCTCCAACGACACCACGATGCTGCTGTTCTGGAGTTCGATGTCCGGCAGTTTCTTTGCCTGCTAGCGTCGCTGGGTTTCAGAGTCAATCGCGAGAAGTCGGATCTTCTTCCTTCTCAGCGATTCCGTCATTTGGGGATGGATTTCGACACTCTTCACAATGTAGTGTCGGTTCCCCAGGCTCGGGCGACGATTCTTTCCGCCTTGACTCGGGACCTGCTTCAATCTTCCTCGGTCTCGGCCAGGACTTTCCTTCGGATGCTGGGCCTTTGCGGTTCGGTGACCGATCTCATTCCGCTCGGTCGCTTGTTTGTCCGACCTCTCCAACACTTCCTGTTGGATCATTGGCGTCCGAATGTAGATCCGCTGGACCTGGAACTCACTATTCCTCGGTCTCTGCTTTGTCACCTCCGCCCTTGGGCAGATATTCCCTGGCTGACACAGGGTGTTCCGTTGGATCTTCCTTTGGCCGATCGCATCCTTACTGCGGATGCCAGCGATCGGGGCTGGGGTGCGACGTTGGACCCTCTTGGTCTGTCTACTCACGGAGAGTGGGACAGCGAGCAGGTGGGCCTTCATATCAACCAGAAGGAGCTCCTTGCTCTTCTGTTGAGTTTTCGGCTTTGGATCCCTCATCTGTCGAACCATGTTGTCCTACTTCTTTCGGACAATTCGACAGTAGTGGCCTACATACGGAATCAGGGAGGCACTCATTCGATTCCTATGTATCGGCTGTCTCGGGATCTTCTTCTGTTGGCGCGGGATGTGAACGCTCGGGTGTCCATTCGACACATTCCCGGGCGTCTCAACGTCCTAGCAGACTCCCTGTCCCGACGCGACAGTGTCCTTCCAACCGAATGGATGCTACATCGGTCGGTGTTTCAGGCGATTTGCGAGCAGTGGGGTCGTCCTCAGGTCGACCTTTTCGCTACTCGCTGGAATCATCAGGTAGAGACTTTTGTCTCCCCTTGTCCAAATCCTCTGGCATTTGCAGTAGACGCTCTGTCTCTGGACTGGACAGGCTGGGTCGGCTATGCCTTTCCTCCTGCACCGATTCTTCCTCAAGTTTTAGCGAAGATTCGTGCTTGCAGTTGCAGGATCATTCTGATCACACCCCTGTCTCCACAGAGGGTGTGGATCAATCTGCTGCGGCCTCTATTGGCCGATCGACCGATTCGTCTACCTCTACGTCGCGATCTTCTTTCACAGGGTCGTCCCAGGAAGTATCACAACAACCTGGCGAGCCTGTCCCTTCACGCCTGTCTTTTATCAGGTCCAGTCTCCGACGTAGAGGTTTTTCGAGACGATCAGTGGAGTGCATTTCTGCATCGCGGCGACCTTCCACTGGAATGACTTATGCCGCCAAGTGGAAGGTTTTCTGCCGCTGGTGTTCAGATCACAATGTGAATTACCGTGATCCGTCTATCGCTCAAATTGCGGATTTTCTGGTTTTTCTTTTTGACTCCAAGGGCCTCCAGCCTATTACGATTAAGGGCTATCGGTCTATGCTGTCTGATACTTTCTCTTATGTGGGAAAGCGGTGTATCGGTCGTAATCTTTTCCTCTCCAAACTTATTCGGCACTTTTCTTTGAAGAGGCCTCGAGTTTTGCGTCTTACACCCAAGTGGAACTTGGCATGGGTGTTGCACTGTTTGGAGGGGGCGCCTTTCGAGCCTTTATCTGAGACCGACATGCGTTTTCTCACCTATAAGACGACTTTTCTTCTAGCGTTTGCTTCTGCTCGTCGAGTCAGTGAGCTTCATGCGCTATCTGTTGATTCTGCCTTCTTCCGAAATGAGGCTAACAGTGTCACATTCACTACTGATTGCTCTTCTCTGGCTAAGAATCAACTCCCCGATTCGGTACCTCCTCCCATTTGCATTCGGGCTCTCCCTGCTGTAGATGGACGGAGGCCTCTTCTTTGTCCTGTTCGTGCGGTCAAGACTTACATTACTCGCACTCAGTTCATTAGGAGGGATCGGAAGAGATTCTTTCTGTCTCTCATTCCTAAGCGGCAGTCTATCTCTTCCCATTCTATTTCCAGGTGGATCTGTCTTGCAATCAAGCTGGCTTATTCTCGCTTGTCTGCATCGGATCTTGTTTCGAACCGGCTTAATGCTCACGAGGTTCGTGCCATTTCTACATCCTGGGCGTTCTCCAATTCTGTTTCGCTCCGTGATGTTATGAATGCGGCTTACTGGAGGAATGCTTCTACCTTCTCCTCCTTTTATCTCCGCCACCTTCAGCAGCAGTCTGAGGACCTTTATTCTTTAGGCCCTCTCGTTGCTGCTCAGGCTGTTGTGCACCCTCGTTAAATTGTTTTTGTCGAGGTTGCGCTTCTCTCAGCCTTGTTCTTTTCAGGTGCCTTCTCTCTTTCTTCATTACAGGTTTTAGTTTTTGTTCTCTGCCATCCTTGCTTTCGTTCTGCTACTCTTGTTGGTATTGGTTATGTGATTCACCTCCTCCTATTGTTTATTCAGCCAATTGTAAACAATTGTGAGTAGGTTGAAAAGAAATTAAAATTTTTTAGTAAATTTTGTTTCTTAACATACCTACCACAATTGTTTACCGGAGGCCCACCCTCCTTGGGGATATCTTTGATATCGATGCCTCCCCGCTAAATCACAAACTTCTCGTTGGCGGAAATACGGAATTGACGTCACGGTTGTTGCGCATGCGCTCGGTAAACGCAAGAGGTGTGCAGAGAGAGTACCTGTAATTTCGAGCGCTGGTCTCGCTCGACCCTTTTTTCGATCTTTTTCGTGCTTTTGCACTCTAGTACTTTTCCAACTCGTTTGGAAAAGATTCTAAAAGCTTGAGTTAGTTCCGAAGTAGGGCTTGCACTTATGTTACAGCCAATTGTAAACAATTGTGGTAGGTATGTTAAGAAACAAAATTTACTAAAAAATTTTAATTTCTCACTTATTTATTGGGGTTTAACAACACTTTTGACAGCCAGGATCACCTCATGTCGGACAGTTTTAAGGGTGGTGGAAGCTGGAGTACCCAGAGAGAACCACCGAGCAATGGCGTGCAACTGTCAGACTCTCCCAACGTACTAATTGCACACAGGCAGGGTTAGCATTGGCTGAAGACAAATGCACCATCGGCATGCAGGACACCTTGGTACACAGCACCAACCTGCCCCCATGTGGGCAAGCTGGCTAAAGTGCCTTGCTCAAGGACACAATGAAGTTACCCCTGGCGGGGATTGAACCATAGATCTTTCGTTTTGAAGCCCAATGCTATAACCATTGAGCCACCGTGCTCCTACTCTCCTGTTATTTGAATAACAAATTTCAGCATTTAATCTATTATACTTTGTTTGACAGAGCTCCATGAGTTCTGTCAAACAAGATATAATAGAATAAATGTTCAGTTAATTACTGGAATACAGAATGAAAGTGTCAATGTAGCTTAACTTGTCTGTGTGTTGTGTTTGTTGAAAAGGATAATGTTCATTGTTTATGAAAGGATTATGAAATAAGACAAGAATTGTGATAATTGGGAATATGTTAATTTCTGTTCCCTGTATGCTATGTTTTCAATAAAAATAATATGAGGTGTAGACTGTACTAAAGAAATGAGGGGTGGGTTAATGTGGCCCTCACCTTTAATTTATGTGAACGAAAGTTACCAAGTTTCAGTGAAATTATTCCAAAATGAGTTATCCTGTCAAGTTACAATGAAATCCCTTCATAAAATACGGCCTGTAGTCTGTGCTAAAGGTTTTCGGGCTTCGTGCCTGTGTAGCCAACATGGTTGACAGATTGCAACCAAAAGAGGATGTCATCATCTAGACATTATACTGAGTCATCCTACCAAGTTACAATGAAATCCATTCATAAATACAACCTGTAGTCTGTGCTAAAGTTTTTTGGGTTTTGGGCTCGGGCAGCCGTCCTGGTTGAATGATCGCTACCAAAAGGGAATGTTCTCATCTAGACATCATCTGGAGTCATCCTACCAGGTTACAATGAAATCCCTTCATAAATATGACCTGTAGACTGTGCTAAAGGTTTTTGGGCTTTGGGCCCCTGTAGCCGTCACAGTTGACCAATTGCGACCAAAAGGGGACATTCTCATCTAGACATTACATGAAGTCAACCTACCAAGTTACATTGAAATCCCTCCATAAATGCGACTTGTAGACTGTGCTAAAGGTTTTCAGGTTTTGGGCTCGGGCAGTCATCACAGTTAACAGATCGCGACCAAATGGGGACGTTCTCATCTAGACATCATACAGAGTCATCCTACCAAGTTACAATGAAATCTCTCCATATTAAACATGTCCTGCAGACTGTGTTAAAGTTTTTGTGTTTCGGGCTCGGCAGCCATCACGGTTGACAGATCATGACCAAAAGGGGACGTTCGTATCTGGATATTATACAGAGTCATCCTACCAAGTTACCATGAAATCCCTTCATAAATACGACCTGTGTAGACTGCTAAAGTTTTTCGGGTTTTGGGCTCGGGCAGCCATCACGGTTGACCGCTCGCGACCAAAAGGGTTGGTCTCATCTAGACATGACCCCAAACCTGAAATTTCAAGACGATCGGACAAGAACTACGGGGTGTAGCCTGTGCTAAAGGATAATGTGAATAGACTCACAGACAAACAAGACTTATGCATGCGTGATGGCAATAGCTTATCTTGACTTTGTCAAGTTAAGCTAAAAATGATCAAATTCCTGTTACCGGTAATTAAATTCTACTGTTAATTCAATATTTTTCACAGGCAAATTGCTATTCAATTAACAGGGTTCCACTGTGTTGATGATTTCTCTTGTTTTTCAGAACAAAAGAATATCTCAAAGAATGTCAAGAAGTCATATGGGGAAAATCTTAATTCTATTCGCACTGAAATATTGGAAGATATAAAACGAGGAAAAGTTCCTCTCCCTGTATCTGGTGACAGTCCTGAACAGATAGAGGACAGAAGTGGTATACTGTATCAAAATATTGAAGAATTATTTATGCATAAGACAAAATATATTAATAAACCAGTGTAATATGATGAAGCATTGCTTGTATATTTTCTCTTGAGCATCCTTGATTAGAACGGAAAATTTTGGGTAACTTTTCGTTTCATTGAGCAGTTATATTCTGGATTAAATCATCTGAACCCCCTTGAGAGCAGGGTTATCTGGTTTATTATTCTATTCTTGGCATTGGAGTGCACATGTAAGTTCTAGGCCTCGCACAACAACAATAAAAAACAAGAGGCCCCAGGGGGCTTGAGGGCGCACACCTGACATGGTATTCTAAATATCAAACCAGGGAATTGACTTGAATAAGCTGCATACGCCTCTCCTAAGAAAAACATATACCAACTAGATGAAGCGATTGTGCCCACACAATATACAGGATTTTCCTTCTATTTTCAGTTCCTGCACTTTTTCGTCCAAAAATTGAGATAAATGCATAAAAAACAAATTTTTTTTTATTTTTGTTCGGAAATTTTCGAAGTCCCAAACAAAATATTTTCAGACCAAAACGCATAAAAAACAAAAAAACTAATTTCCGGATTTTGGTCCAAAATTTTTAAGTCCCATCCGGACCACAAATTTTCAGTGTAAAAAAAATATTTTTTTTTTGTCTTAAAATTGACCAAAATGCATAAAAACAAAAGAACTCATTTCCGGATTTTGGTCCAAAATTTCTAAGTCCGGACCGGGACACCACATTTTAAGCCTAAATATGAACCCAGGAACTTGGCTTGAACAAACTTGAATCTCACCCCCCTAAGCATGCTGCATACCAAATATCAAAAGATTCTTATTAGTAGATCTGAAGAAGAAGTTTTTTAAAGAATATTCCTCATACTGCACTAATTTGAACATTTGGGCTCCCATAGGGAACCCAAATATGGACCGAGGGATTTGATTTCAACAAATATGTGAGTCAATGGTCCAAAGATGTTATATGTAAAATATGAAAGCTTTTGGAGCAGTGGTTTGGAAGCAAACGATTCTTTAATTTTTTCCCATTGCCCACAGTGTTAAAAAATGCTAAGAATTTTTTCAAAGTCCCAAAAAAGTACCTTATGACAAAACCGATGGCAATTTTTTTTTACCATTCCTTTCTGTTGGTCCCATGGAAGCCTCACACCAAATAAAAATTCTCCGTGCTGTGCAGTTTTGGAGATATGGACATTTTCGTTTTTTCTATTTTTGGCTCCAGAGGTTCCCATGGGGCTGCAGGAAAAAATTTTTTGGCATAAATCAGGTATTTATAACCCAATAATACCTCATATTAAATTTGGTTCAAATTGGCCTCTCGGTTCAGAAAATAGAAATTCTGGGCGGGGCAAAAATTCTTGCCCCTCTCAGAACAAAGGCAAATATTTCCCGTCAAACTTTTCTTGAACAAACTTGAGTCTACACCTCAAATGGAAGCTGCATACCAAATATCAAGTCTCTGCTACGGCTGGTTCATGAGAAGAAGATTTTTTATAATTTTGTGCATTTTGGCCCCACTCCCCTCCACAATATGAGCAGAAACCCAATTTGAAGAAAAACCCAAATGCCCTTATATAACCGCTACTCATGTGAATTTTCATTGAACTGCAGCCAGTGGCTTGGGAGAAAATGACCCAAACACCACCTTCACGATGTACGACGGACAAAAAGTGATCAGAATAGCTCACCCTAGTGTGATGTGAGCTAAAAATATTCTGATTTTGAGTGTCAAATAAGAAATAAACAATGCAAGATTCATGAAAAATGCAATAAAGCGAGAGAAACGATAAAAAATTTAATAGCGTCCATTTTGCCCATAAAAACAGCTTTTCAAAAATACTTGATTCTCAACTGAAAGAGTGTTTTTCTCTCAGAAAAATTTGTGTTACAACTTTCAAAAGACACTTTTTGGCCATTTTATTTCTACGATAGCAGTAACGCAATTTCTGACACTATCATTGGAAAGAGTTTTATGAGGGCCTTTTCAATGATGGTGTTCTAAGATTGTTTAAAATTGAAAGCAGGGATATGTTTCCCATGCTTTGGATATCGCCCCCTCCTAACAACGTGTCCATGCTTCCTAGCGACATCACACTAGGGTTTATGTGGAATAGTATTCTCATTAAACATATCATTCCATTGGGATTTCTAAACCACCGTTTAGGTTTACATGGAATAGTAGACCAAGTAAACCAGAATAGTTCACTGAAACGTACCCATTATCATTGACAACAGAATAGACAACTTGTAATACAATTCCGTTCATCACCCTGAAAGAAAACTGAACATTTTGCAACACAAATCCCCTTTCTATTGTGGTGGTATAGACAGTGACAGGTCCAGGATTTTTTGTAAGAGGGTTATGCTGAGTGATGGAAGTCAAAAAACTGTTTTGGTAAACATACATGTTGACAAGAAAAAATGCATGGCATTGTGATGAACCATGGCATAAGTACAAAAGTGTCAGGAACATAGGGCTCAGCACCTTTTCGTTTTTTCAGTTCGGTTCTGGTTTTTGCAGTAAACTGGAAAACTGAACAAGACCCAGCACAAAACGGCTGAACAGTTTTATAATCCAGTCAATCTGATACTTAACCCACAAAAAATTGCTATACAAAAGATTTTGCTTTTAAGAGAAGCATATATGTCTAAATAACAACATACTAAAAATCCCCAAAAATTTTACTATTCGTTCAAACAGTTCCAAGCGCAAACACTGTCATATTATACACAAAATCAGTATGATTAATACCTCTCTTAAACTCCAAATCAATGGTAGCAAGAACAATGTGATTTTGGGGGGAAAATGTTTTAAAAATTACCGTTATATATCAATGTCATTTATAAATAATAACTGCTGCAATGTCAATACAGATAATCTGGAGATCTGATAAATGGTTCTGCCGCTATGCGAAATCAGATTTTCGGATTATCTGCATTGACATTGCAGTTATTATTTTCATGGCATTTCCCACACACATTTGAACGGGTGAGTTTGGGTTTTTCTTGCAACTACACCTTGACGTCTCGCAACCTGTGGCACAGTTACATCTTATCATCTCTAGCAAGGTCTTTGGTGCAGGTGGAAGGTCAGGGCTGACTGGCACAAACTTTCCACCCCCACTGACAAGTATCTGCACTTCTCCGTGACCAAATTTGCACTTAATGGTGTGTTTGTAAACTATAATAATATTTCACAGCACACGGGTAGGTTTTCTGGCTTAATGAAATATCAAGGCGATGACACTTTATCAACCAGTATTCTATGTCGACAAGTATGGAGATTTTCAGATTCTTTCCCTCCGAACACCAGACGGATTGAGAAAATTTCATGGAGTTACAACGTATTTCTCGTTAATTACGTTTCCGTAGATTGCGCACACGCTAAAAGTGATGGTCACGTCAAGGTTTGCAAACTCGGCGACTTCAGGATTTGAACAATGTAACACTGCTCTCAAATAATCATACTAAAATAGTAAGTGAAATAAAAAAAGAAAGGTTTTGCCAATCACCACTGACCTTCCACCTGCACCAATACAGACCTTGCTGAAGATGATAAGATGTAACTATGCCAGATGTTGCGAGACGTCAAGGTGTAGTTGCCAAAAAAGACTCACCTGTTCAAATAATAATAATTTTTCAGCCCTCGGCTAATTTGTCGCAGTCCTCCAACCAGGAGGCCTACAATAATCCAGTTCACTGCTGGGCTATTTCATTCCCTCTCTTCCTCCTAATCTCTCAGAATTCAGTCAAAAATGTTTTTTTAATTCCATGCATCGGCGCTTTCTCGATCTCCCTAACTACAAAATTGACCATTTCCCTCATGTCATTCCCTATCCACTTATCCTTCAGGTTTTCATCCCAGTTTTCCATTAGTATTCTATGGAGTCTTGTTCTACTAGGAAAATACTTGGTACATTCTTGAATGAAGTGTCTCAGAGCCTCTGTTACTCCTAAATTACACATCTCCTTTCCTGATTCTCCCCCTCAACTCCAGTGACTTCGATTCAACTTTAAATAACAAAGACCCCCCCCCCCCCTCCCCCCACCCCCTATAAGATCCATCTGGGTACTCCTCAAAGGCAGTGGCATCTTTTTTGCACAAACCGTTTAAAGAGCTCTTGGTCCTAATTCCAGCTCGCCAATTTCTATTGCAATCATTCAGCACTCTTCCCCTGATAAGGCTACTGCCCTGCTTCAGGCCACCTTCTAAAAAATTTTCAGTCTCGATGGAGTAATTCTCCTTTAGTTCCCTAGTCTGGATTATCCATCTGGTCTGAATGGCATGGTTCCATACATGGTTAAACATCATTTTAACACTATCTGCTGTTTTTGTTGTTTTTTTTTTTTTTGGTGGGGGGGGGTCCTCATAATTTAGGTAGCATAATTTTCCCATATCTGTTCTATCTTTAACCGGCATCTACCAAAGTCTCCCTCTGACCGCTCCAGCACAGCTGCGCTGCTTGGTCCGGTTATCCACTGGCCCGCATCATTGTGTAAAATTTCCAAGTTCCCCATTTCTATTTGATTTAGAGTAATCACATCCACCCCATATGTTATATTTGGTAATCCCACACTCTCCCAAACAGGTTTTCCAACTAACACCTAGTTAAGGCTATTACTTTCAAGTAGTTTTAACTTAATGAGTATCCTTTTCCCCTTTGTCTTAAGTTCATTTGTGTGGTTTCTGTGTATATGCCTCTACCTGTAACACATGTATTCACTCCCATGTATTCATATTCTCCCGTTTCCCCCACTGTTATATCTTTGCTTTCCTCTTCACCAATAGAGAATGCGTGTGGGAAATGCCAGGAAAATAATAACTGTTGCAATGTCAGTGCAGATAATCAAGAAATCTGATTTCGCATCGCGGCAGAACGATTTATCGGATCTCCAGATTATCTGCATTGACACTGCAGCAGTTATTATTTTATATTTATTATTTATATGACACTGATGATATATAACCCTAATTTTTAAAACATTTTACCCCCAAAATCACATTTTTTTTTTGCTACCATTGATTTGGAGTTTAAGAGAGGTATTAATCAAACCAATTTAGTGTATAATATGATGACAGTGTTTGTGCTTGGAACCATTTGAACGAGTAGTGATGAAATTCCAATTTTCGTGCATTTTATTTACTTTTTCACAATTTTCACCCCAAAATCACAGATTATCTTGTGTTCAGCAATTGGGATTTCAAGTATAATTTTGTACGCAATTATTTTGATCTAATTACCATGGGAATGATTGTTGTTCGAACTCTTTTAATGAGTATTGAGCAAATTCCAATTTTCCCTGATTTTACTGAATTTTTCAATGTTTTCACCCCAAAATAACCATTTTCCCATGATGGGATTAATGGGGATTTTTCATATGTTATTTTGCATACTAATTCCTGTCCAAAAATAATACAAACATTTGTATAGCAATTTCTTGGTGGTTGGGGTATAATTTGACTTGATTGACTGGACAATATTATTTGTTAGATTTTATGAACTGTATTTTGAACACAACTGTAAAGAGAATGGACTTCTGAAGAGATCATGTGACACACCTCATGTGACAGATACCATGTGACCTGGTGGAAGTTGAGGTTGATAGTGAAAACATGGATGCCAGTACATGTGCTTCAGTATTGAGGTAAAAGAATTTTAATTCACTCTAATATGGTAGCAGAGCGAGGTTACCACTTAAGGGTTATTAGAGATGTGCATTGGACATTCCTAGATGTATTGTGCATGTTTTTGTTTAAAAGAAGGGCAAAATAGACTTGTTTTCAAGATTTGAAATATTGAAGCTGAAGTTAGAAATTTTTTGTTCAAAATGGCGGCATCCAGCAAAACAGTATTCAATCCACCTGTGTATAGTGAGAATTCTGATTTTGAAATGTGGTTAAGGGACATTGAATTATGGCAATGTATTACTACACTTGATAGAAAGAAACAGGCTCCAGCTGTTTATTTAGCTTTGAATGAAAAAACACGACATGCATGTGCAGATTTAAAAATAGCTGAGTTGACTGTTGAAGATGGCATGTCAAAACTTATTGATAAATTGAAGAGTTTATATGCAACAGATGCACATCAAGCTGCTTTCCTCGCATATGAAAGCTTTGAGACATTCCAAAGGCCTCCAGAAATGTCGATTGTGGATTATATAAATGAATTTGAGAGAAAATATAATAAACTTAAAACTCATCATATGGAGCTTCCCAGCAATGTTCAGGCATACAGACTTCTTAAGAGTGCGAATATTTCCATGGAAAAGCAACAACTTGCTAGAGCCACCTTGACAGACTTGACTTTCGATAATATGAAAAAACAGCTCAAGGCAATTTTTGTAACAGTTTCTGCAGAGAGTGAAGTAAAAAATGATAACCAGGTCAAAGTGGAACCAGTTTATGCTGCATCTGAAGAGCAACTGTTTTATAATCGTGGTATCCTGTCACTTGAAGCACTTGCACCAGGATGTGACTGTAGATTCAAGCAGACCTGTTGTCCAAGAAAGTCATATGCCTACCACTACCACCTTCAACCCCCCTTGGGGGGTTGAAGGTGGTAGTGGTAGGGGTATGACTTTCTTGGACAACAGGTCTGGGTATACACACAGATTTGTCAAGTGTGTGTTCGGTTGTTGAGTGAGACATCTAGATGTCTAACAGATTTCGCTTTACCTTAGTAAAGTTAATAAAATCACTGATGTAGTCTGTTGGGTTCAGTTTCAATGAGTTCGTTCAACTGGATACTTAAAATGTTGTGTCAAGCTAATTGCTCTCCTAAGCTGATTGAGGAGAGGGATTTTTTGCCCTCCTGCGTTTTTCAGAATGCCAGGCCTGACCAACTATTGCAGAGTTTTTCCAAGTTAAAGAGGCTGAAGTTTTATTTACTATCTGTTCTTAACACATAGAAAAAACGAACCGAAACTGAGGTTTTTTCCTGAAACCGGACCGAAACCGAATTTGAAAAATCAAAACCTCCCAGCTGGAGATGAACAACTAAAGTTTGCTGATATCTAATGAATTCTGTTCAAGTTATTAAATTAAAAGTTCCAATAAAGTTAAAAAAAAACAAAAAACAAAGGGTCTCCCAATTTGAACAAATCATCATGGCTTTCCAACTCGCACATGACCATGTAAACAAGTACAATGCCATGGGATGGCCAATCCCCCAACCACCTAAGTGCTACAAGGACAATAAATCTCAAAGAAACACTTGAACACAGCTGCTTCGCAATCACCTTCATGAATCATGATATTATCACCAAAAAGCCATATTAAATTAAATTTGGAAAAATAAAAACAAAGTGAGCGGGGAATCATGAGAAATCCCCCCCCCCCCCCCCCCCCCCTTTGCCGTTCAGCCATCTGAAGGTGATGTATTTCCTCTCCCGTAAGATGTATATCAAATTTGGTTGCAATCAGTTCACCCAACCTCAAGTTGTAATTCGGACAATACAAAGAACATGTTTCCCAAGGCGAAAAAGGACCATAACTCTGGTGAAAATAAATGGACCATGTCCATTTTCAAACTTAACCTGCATTACATCCCAAGTAAGCTGTATACCAAATTTGGTTACGATCAATTCACCCAAACTCAAGTTAAAATTTGGACGCCAAAGTGTTTTGGATGGATGGACAGATGTCTTGATGCACTGAAGGGACATCACGGATGGATGGACATCACTCATTACTATATTCTCCCGATATTTTTTTTTCGGGGGACAATGAAATTATAGATTCTTACACAAAAGAAATCTAAAGTTATTAAATGGAAACCAAAAATCTATTTACAGTAACAGTGACCTTGAGCCCATCTCAAATACAACCACAATATGAAGTTATAGCTTCGTACACAAAAGAAAACTAAAGTTATTGCACAGAAGCCAAAAATTTCTATTTTCAGAACCATGAGGTTGATTTTAACCAACTTTGATATGAGATGATAATGGGTCATAAGTAGTTGATTGATGCAAAAAAAAATTTTCTCCTTGCCCCATGGGAACCTCGGGAGCTTAAAATAGGAAAAACCCTAAAACTGCCATATCTCCAAAACTACACGGCACAGAGAATTCTTATTCTGTATAAAGCTTACTTTTATCCAGTAGAATAGAATGGTTAAAAAAAAATCCCTATCGGTTTGATCACAAGGTACTTTTTTCAGAACTTTGAAAAAGTGCTGAGTCAGAACTTTTCAACACTGCAGGCAATGGGAAAAACATTAAAAAATCTTCTTCTCCAGATCCAGCAGGCAGAATCTTTAGATATTTGGTAAGCAACATTGTAAGGTGGATCTTATTCAGGTTTGTTCAAATCGGCCCCCTGGGTTCATATTTGAGCTCAGTATAGGAGCCCGATTTGGAACTTAGTGCATTTCAGGCAAATTTCCTAAATCTTCTTCTCCAGATCCAACAGGCAGAACCTTTTGGTATTTCGTATGCAACATTGTTGGGTGGATCTGATTCAAGTTTGTTCAAATCGGCTCCCTAGATTCATATTTGGGCTCACGAAAGAAGCTTGAATTTGAACTTAGTGCATTTCAGGCAAATTTCTTCAAAAATCTTCTTCTCCAGATCCAGCAGACAGAATCTTTTGATATTTGGTATGCAACATTGTGGGGTGGATCTGATTCAAGTTTGTTCAAATCGGCCCCCTGGGTTTATATTTGGGCTCAGTATAGGAGCCCAAATTTGAACTTAGTGCATTTCAGGCAAATTTCTTTGAAAAACTTCTCAAGATCCAGCAGGCAGAATCTTCTGATATAGGGTATGCAGCATCCTTAGGGGTGAGATTCAAGTTTGTTCAAGCCATGTCCCTAGGTCCATATTAGGGCTCACTGAGGGAGCCCGAATGATAACTCAGTTCAAAATGAGGAATTTTCTTTAAAAATCTTCTTCTTCAGATCCTGCAGTCGGAATGTATTGATATTTGGTATGCAGCATGCTTAGGGGGGGTGAGATTTAAGTTTGTTGAAGCCAAGTCCCTGGGTTCATATATGGGCTCCCTGTGGGAGCCCGAATTATAACTTAGTTCAATATGAGGAATATTCTTTAAAAATCTATTTTTTTTAGATCCACTGGTCAGAATCTTTGGATATTTGGTTTTAGCTTTTCTTAGGAGGAGCAGATGCAACTTGTTGAAATCAATTCTCTGGGTTGATATTTAGGCTACCATGTCAGGTGAGCGCCCTCAGGGGCCTCTTGTTTTCTTTCTTGTGTACTTTGTTCCTTGTGTCAACACCCGTGCACATCTCTGCAAGGTGGTAACAGCTTGTGTCACCCATTCAAGCTTGTGTACAAACATAACACTCACGATTGACAGCTTGGGCTGACATGTAAGTATTTTTTATCTCAGTTTTTGGGGGCTTTTTTGTTTTGTGACTGACAAATTTTTTTTTCAATCCGGAACTTTCATTCATTCATTTTGAGAATCCAAGCTCAATCCACTTGTGGGGCCTTTGTACGTCAGTTGCCGGTTTGGAGGGATGGGATAATTTTCATGAGGATTTGCCCTACAATCGCAAAAAATCCCCAACTACAGTAGAACCTGTCTTGAGAGACTGCATTTTGGGCCACACAAAAGTGGTCTCTCAAGACAGGTGGTCTCTCATAACAGGTTTCAGGTTTTCTCAAGTCAGTGAATAACCAACCACAAAATTCAGAAATAGAGAAGAATGGATTTTTGTAATTACTTTGTAGTTGTTCTTTTTTTATGAAGTTTTTGTAACAAATTGAAATGGACTGTTATAAAAATAAATTAGTGTTCAAAATTTTCATTGAAGATTTTCAACACTAATTTATTTTTATAATTTTTATAACAGTCCATTTCAATTTGTTACAAAAAGATTTTCAACACAAATTTATTTTTATTCCTGTCTGTCACATTTCAGGTATGTATGAAATTGTTTATTCAGCTATAATCCTAATCTTTTCACAGGGGTCTTATAAAAACATCTCAATCTTTAATGAGTTAGCAATTGAAACCCAATTAAGAGGTTTTAATACTTTTAATTGTGTTAGTATAACACAATGGATTTTCCAATTCCAGAAAAGGTAAGAAGTTTTTGTCATGGTTTCAGTCTTCAAATGGGCGGTCTCTAAAGACAGGTCAATTATGGCAGAGAAATACAAGTTGGTACCAGCTTAACAGTGGCCTTCTACCAGAAAGGGCTGCCTTCACAGATACAACTAAAACTACATCACGATTGGATACTGTAAATCTCATTTCCGCCGGGGGCTCGGCCCACATGGGACGCTCGCGATACCAGGCGCGAACGTTTTGTGTGGGCTGGGCCTCCCCAGCTGGAGGTGGGATTTGCAGTGTTTAATCGTGATCCAAAATAAACTCAAATCTAAAATATGGTCGAAACCAGCGAAGGGCATAACAGAAACACCCTCGGGTGTGGTTTAGTGTCTAAACCTGTTACCCTCCCGCTAAAAACTCACTATCACCCTAAGAAGGTGATCTAACAGGCAGATTAACAGCTTAACTGTGGCCTTCTATCAGACATGGCTACCTTCTCCGACTCAGCTAAAGATTAGATCACAAATGAAAACAGAATGTGCTATTGTCATCTTTTTATTTTTACATATTCTAATGAAAACTAATTCTGCCTTCTTCTTTTACGCAGGTACACAGAAGATGCTTTTTTGACCAGCACCCCAATAACCGCTATGGACAGCCGAACTGTCATAGAAACGGTAACTCCCATGGTTCCTGACCATCCTCCGCTCCATCCCTAAAAGTGGTCGACCACTTTAAGGGAGGCGAGCGTTGGTCCTGCGTTTTTTAAGGGTATTGCACATCTCTTGTCCCAACCCAATAGGATTACAATGCAGGCCTGCCCCCGAACCAGGGGAGTTCGGGTCTTCTTTCCGGTGGACCCCAAAAGGGGTCGTTGTTGTTTTCTTGCAAAGACGTCCTACCAAACAGAGACAGCCTGAGGCAGATTATACTTGCCAGTGATGGCCATCACTCAATATCATCTCTGAAGTGGCAGACTATACTTGCCTGAAAATCCAGATTGACTGCACCCTCGGGGAGAGGTAGTACCTTTGTGAGAGGACCCAACCTCCCACACTGGTCCTCACCCGAGGGTTCAACCGATATCAGTCAAGGAGACCATCACACCACAACCGGTGACACCTGCCGAGTACCTGAACCTCCTTCAACACGAGTAAACATGTGGAAATTAGCCATTTACAGTTACTGAGGGTCGAAATGGGCTTGTTCCCCATACCGTCCCTGCGCGCCTTCGGCGCGTTAAACCATTCCATTCGGTTACAGTGGTCTCTCAAGACAGGTGGTCTCCCATAGCAGGTCCATTATAGAGTAAAACCAATCGGTGCCTGGCAGATGTGGTCTCTCAAGACAGGTGGTCTCTCAGGACAGGTTTTACTGTAATGGTGACCTTGACCTTTGACCCCAAATGCAATCCCAACAATCGACATCTCAAATGCAACCACAATTTGAAGTTATAGCTTTGAACACAAAAGAAAACTAAAGTTATTGCACGGAAACCAAAAAATCTATTTATAGTAACAGTGACCTTGACCTCTGACCCAAATGCAATCCCAACGATCGGCATCTCAAATGTAACCATAGTAGGAAGTTATAGCTTCGTACACAAAAGAAAACTAGAAACTGTTTTAGCACACTAAAACATATGTCTCCCCTTCCTTTCTATTTAATGCACTGCAAATTATACATATATGAATAATATTGACAATCATACCAAATATCTATGGTCTAGGTCAAAAGACAAAAAAGTTATGCCCCCGGACAAAGTTTCCCTTAAAGAGCATATAAATCTGACCTTCAGTTCAAAGGTCAAGGTCACATGAAGGTCACTATGGTACGCGACACATCGGCTCATGGTGATACATCCACATGCCAAATATCTAAGGTCTAGGTCAAAAGACAAAAAAGTTATGCCCCGAACAAAGTTTGTATGAGAAGAAGAAGACGAATATGCACTAAAACAACATGTCTCCCTTCTGGGAAGGGGAGACATAACTAGTTATTGCATGGAAACCAAAAATCTATTTATAGTAATAGTGACCATGACCTTTGACCTAAAATGCAATCCCAGCGATCAACATCTCAAATGCAACCACAATATGAAGTTATAGCTTCGAACACAAGAGAAAACTAAAGTTATTGCACGGAAACCAAATTCTATTTATAGTGACCTTGACCTTTGACCTACAGATCCCAAGAGCAATCCCAATCATCACCCCATTACAAGCAGCCTACCTGTGAAGTATGAGTACTGTGCAACAAATGGTACAAAAGTTATTGCCCAGAAACAAGGGTGACGGTCGGATGAATGGATGAATGGACTAAGTGATCAATATACCCCCGGGGGTATAAAAATCTTTGATGGTTTTCTTCTAATTCTGATGACAAGATATGGCAATGTGATGACAAGAATTTTTAGTCCAACGAGGGCAATATATGTAACTCTCAAAGAAATACTCAGACACAGCTGGTTCGCAATCTCCTTCATGAAATTATCACGAAAAAGCAACATATTAAATTTTGAAATTTCTTGGGAACCCAGAAGTGTGCTATGAATTTATTATGTATCAGTTGTATGTTTTATTATTCTGATATGAGAGCCTATTTTAAGCTCACCTGACTGAAAGTCAGGTGGGGGGGGGGGGGGGCATGGCTTAAGTGATCACATTAGCCTGAATCTTAACTTAGGGTAATATGGGGAATAAGCTTTGAAGATCTTCTTCAGAACCACTAGTTAGAATCTTTTAATATTTGGTATACATCATTGTCAGATTCAAGTCCCTCAGTTAATATTTGAGCTCAAATTCAAGCTCAGTGCAATATGGGGAATAATCTTTAACAAGAAGGATGCCAACGCCCTATAGCTCACCAACATTCCTCTTTGATAGTAACTTTGGCAAACACAAGAACTGTATCAAACAGGCTCATAACATGTGACAAAGCTGACCTAAACACAACCTCTTAAAAGTAAAACTGAAAAAATAATAATTTTAATTTTATATATATATGGAAGCAATATAAAGGCCATGGGATGAAAAGGGTGTCGGCAGCTGACCTAAACAACAAGAGGGATGTTACATCCCAACGCTCACCAACATTCGCGCTTGATAATGTCGTTCCAATGTAACATGCCTAAAATTTAGTTAATATAAATCATTAACTGGGCATCAAATGATTAATGTGGTTTATGTGATGGCTTTGGAAAGTCTATATTTCTGCATTTATTATATATCAATTCAACATAGAATCATTGGATATAAAAGCATTTTTTTCTTTTAGAAATGTTTATGATTGAGAATATGAATCATGAGGCTAGATATTAAATCATAAATAAGAATTAGGAAAGGCTTTCATAAATCACTGAAATTGTAATTGAAGTACATTCATTGGTTAAAGAGGAGACGCGGAAAAACATTCGTTCAAGAAAGTGACTATAAGACCCAACAAAAATACATCACATCAACAACTAAAATAAGCCTTAATGTTACTAGTAACAAGTATGAGAAAGTATTAAATAAAAAAAAAAAGTTAAAAAAAATTTTTTTTAAAGAAAGTGAATACAAGTCCCAAAAATCCCCTCAAATTCCTCAAATATGCATGTAATAAGGGCGCAACGTTACCGGAATGTAGTTCAGTAACCCATGCGTACAATATGAATTGCCTGGAAAGACACATAGAAACAGAACTCACCTTAACACCTCACCTTAACACAAACTTTTAGAACTTAAAATTGAGTAAGTCAGAGAAAAACGTGAACATTGTGACTGAAAAAAAGAAAAGAAATCAGGTAAATTTCTGCATACAGTAGGGTTAATACCTACAGTTGTTATTGAAATGAGAAAATAAACACTAATGAGAGGTGAAGGCACCACAATCTGCACAAAAGCTGACTTTAACGCAAATTCTTACAACACCTAAATGCTAATTCTTACAAGTTTTGGCAGAAAATCAGCCTCAAATTCCCCAAATATGCATGTAATGAGGGTTAAATATTACTGCAATGGAGTTCAGTAACCCAAGTGTAGAATATTAATCGCCTGGAAGGACACATAGAAACACAACTCACCTAAACACAAAGTTTACAAAGTTTTACAACTTAAAATTTACTAAGTCCGAGAAAAACATGAAAATTTTGACTGAAAAAAAAAAAAATTTCCGTTAAATTTCTGCATACAGTAGGGTTAATACCTACAGTTGTTATTGAAATATGAAAATCAACACCTAAACTCAAATTCTTACAACAAATTTTGGCAGAAAATTTTAGGTGAAATTTGGAAAAAAGTCGTAGTATCAGGGTTAAATACTGTTCTGATAGTCCCCTGCAACCTACATATGCAATATCAAAGGCCTGAGCCCACTGATCTTTGAGAACTCACCTTAACACCTCACCTTAACACAAACTTTTAGAACTTAAAATTTACGAAGTCTGAGAAAAACCTGAAAATTTTGAATGAAAAAAAAAAAATTTCCGTTAAATTTCTGCATACAGTTGGGTTAATACCTACAGTTGTTATTGAAATATGAAAATCAACAGTAATGAGAAGTTAAAGCAGCACAATCTGCACAAAAGCTGACTTTAACGCAAATTCTTACAACACCTAAACGCAAATTCTTACAACTTTTGGCAGAAAATTTTAGGTGAAATTTGGAAAAAAGTCATAGTATCAGGGTTAAATACTGTTCTGATAGTCCCCTACAACCTACACATGCAATATCAAAGGCCTGAGCCCACTGATGTTTGAGAAATTAACCTTAACATTAAATCTTACAATATTGGACATGCCTAATGAGCGCACCAAGTTCAAAAACAATCCTATGATAAATGTGGCCTGTAGGCCACGTCAAAGAATGTTGATGCACAAATGCAATAAATTCAAAGATTGTTGCTAATAGCAACAGTTTTCGATGAAAATGAAATAAAAAGACAAGAGGCCCCACGGGGCCTGAATCGCTCATCTTGTACAGAACACAATTTAAACAGAGTCCAAGAATGAGTCTACATTAAGCAAGCCATCTCCATAGGCCACACTGTCAATCCTTGAGTCCCTCAGGAGTGACAAAAATAATCTGGGCATCATGCCTTTTCTTCAGTTGATCATAAGTAAAATGTAGAGCTCCCCTATGAAGCTCCTTGATACAACCTATGTGGATTAATCTTAGTACCTCTAGAGGGTACTGAATACAAAATTTTTAATTCTTCAGCAAAATGGCCAATTCTGGCTCCCATAGGGAGCCCAAATAATAACCCAGGCTCTTGATTTCAACACAGTTAAATCTGACTTCCCTAGAGATGTTGTGTACCGAATATGAAAGCATTCTGACTGTTGGATCTGAAGAAGAGAAATTGTAAAAGAAATTTCTTTGAATTGCACTAAGTTCAAATTTGGGCTACCATAGCGAGCCCAAATATTAACCTATGGATCCGATTTGAACAAACTTGAATCTGACCCCCCTAGAGATGTTGTATACCAAATGTGAAAGCATTCTGACAAGTGAATCTGAAGACGAAGATTTTTTAAGAAATTCTCTCATATTGTACTAAGTTAAATTTCATGTTCCCATCTGGAGCCCAGATATTAACCTAGGCACTCGAATTGAACAACCTGGAATCTGACCCCGCTAGAGATGTTGTATACCAAATATAAAAGCATTTCGACTGGTGGATCTAAAGAAGAAGATTTTTAAAGAAATTTCCTCATATTGCACTAAGTAAAAATTTGGGCTACCATAGTGAGCCTAAATATATACCTAGGGATCTGATTTGAACAAACTTGAATCTGACCCACATAGAGATGTTGCATACCAAATATCAAAGCATTCTGACTGATGGATCTGAAGAAGATTTTTTTAAATTACCCTCCATATTGAACAAAGATAAAAATTTGGGCTTCTGTAGGAAGCCCAAATATTAACCTAGGGACTTGGTTTGAACAATCTAGAATCTGACCCTCATAACAATGATGTATACCAAATATTAAAAGATTCTGACTGGTGGTTCTGAAGAAGAAGATTTTTAAAGAATATTCCCCATATTACCCTATGTTAAAACTTCGGGCTCCTGTAGAGAGCCCAAATATGAACCAATTATCTGACACACCCCCCCCCAATCATCAGATTCTGATGATTGGTTCTGGAGAAAAGATTTTAAAAATTTTTTGCAAATATGCTGACTCAGCATTTTTTCGATGCCCATTACAGAACACCCTAACATAACCGATGGCAATTTTTTTTTACCATTCAATTCTACTGGTCATAAGGATACTTCATACCAAATAAAAGCTCTCTGTTCCGTGGGGTTTGGGAAATACGGGCGTTTGAAAATATTTCTATTTTTAGCTCACAGGGTTCCCATGGGGGATGCAGGAATTTTTTTTTTTTTTGCATGGGTCAAGTACTTATGACCCAATACTACCACAAACCAAATTTGGTTCATACCGGACCATCGGTTCAGAAAATAGAAATTTTGGGTGGGGCCTTTTAAAAATCTTACCCCTCCTATTACGAAGCCAAATATTACTTCACGAACTTCGTTTGAACAAACTTGATTCTACACCTCATATGGAAGCTCCATAGCAAATATCAAGTCATTGTACACACTGGTTCTTGAGAAGATTTTAAAAATATTTTGGAGCATTTTCCCCCACTCCCTCCCTATGGGGCTGGGCATGCGGAGTTGAACAAAAATGAAATGCGCCTTTGGGACCATCACTCACACAAACCTTCACTTGAATTGGCCCAGTGGCTTTGGAGGAGAAGACCAAAACATGGTGTTGACGGACGACGGACGGAGAGCGATGAGATTAGCTCAGCTTGACTTTGTCAAGATGAGCTAAAAAGCAATAGCTTCTATCTTTGTCTCCCTGCATAAGCATACAAAGTTTCAAAACAACCTGATAATGAAGGTGCTCTCTGAGGCATGCCAAAGGAAGATGTTAATGCACAAATGCACTAAGTAGAAGATCATTGCTTGTGGCAATGTTTTGGGTTTTTTTTTAAATGGAAATTCATAAATATACCCTGCAGCGAGTGCAAAAGGGATAAGTTGATGCACAAATGCAGTAAGTTCAAAGGCTGGTGATAACGACAATAATTTTTTATGGAAATGAAAAAAAGCAATAGCTCACATCTAGAGGTCACCCCAAACACACATACCAAGTTACAAACTGATCCGATCATAAATGTGCCATGAAGGGTGTGTTAACAGGAAATATTGAGGTCTGACTAAACTAAGTTCAAAGGTCAGCAGCAACATTTTTTGACAGAAATAGAAGAAAATCGACAGCTCCCATAAAGATGTCACCCCACACAAGCACACCAAGTTTGCAAGTGATCCAATCATAAATGTGCCCTGCAGGGAGTGTCAAAGGGAAATATTGATGCTTAACTGCACTAAGTTTTTACTAAGTTCATCGATGGTCATTGCCAGTGGCAACATTTTTTGACAGAAATTGAAGAAAATCGATATCTCCCATCTAGAGGTAACCCCAAACAAGCATACAAAGTTTCAAACCGATCTGATCATAAATGTGCCCTGTAGGGCATGCCAAAGGAATATATTGATGCCTGACTAAACTAAGTTCAAAGATCATTCCAGCGCCAACATTTTTTGACGGGCGGAAATGGAAGAAAATCGATAGCTCCCATCTAGAGGTCACCCCAAACAAGCATGCCAGGTTTCAAAGTAATCCGATCATAAATGTGCCCTGTAGGGTGTGCCAAAGGGAAATATTGAGGTCTGACTAAACTAAGTCCTAAGAACGTTGGCCGCGGCAACATTTTTTGACGGAAATGGAAAAAAATCAATAGCTCCCATCTAGAGGTCTCCACAAACAAGCATGCCAGGTTTCAAAGCAATCCGATCATAAATGTGTCCTATAGGGTGTGCCAAAGGGAAATATTGAGGTCTGACTAAACTAAGTCCTAAGAACGTTGGCCATGGCAACATTTTTTGACGGAAATGAAGAAAATCGATAGCTCCCATCTAGAGGTCACCCTAAACAAGCATGCCAGGTTTCAAAGTAATCCAATCATAAATGTGCCCTGTAGGGTGTGCCAAAGGGAAATACTGAGGTCGGACTAAACTAAGTTCTAAGAACGTTGGCCACGGCAACATTTTTTGATGGAAATTGAAGAAAATCGATAGCTCCCATCTAGAGGTCACCCCCAAACAAGCAAGTTTCAAAGCGATCTGATCATAAATGTGACCCGTGAGGTGTGCCAAAGGAAACTGTGGACGTACATACGCCGACGGACGAGAAGTGATGGCAGTAGCTCAGCTTGAATTTGTCAAGTTGAGCTAAAAATGGGATGAAAAATTTGAAGAAATTCACTGGACAAGGGTTAAATGATGCTAGAATGATAATGATGAACATGTATGAAGGAATATAAGCACCATGGGAAGAGAAGGAAGACAGCAGCTGACCTAAACACAAACTTAAACATGAAATTCTGAGGTAAACAGAAAAGTAAATGTAACTAAAAATGATAAGAAAAAGGTTTAAAACACACTGGTCGAGGGTTAAATAATGGTAGAATGATAATAAGCACAATACAGAAGCAATATAAAGGCCATGGTATGAAAAGGGTGTCAACAGCTGACCTAAACAGAAACTGTAACACACTGAAAATGTGTAATTGTGAGGTAAAAAGAAGAGTTAACGTTCGAAATTTGAGGAAAAATTTAAAGAAATTCACTGAAGAAGGGTTAAATCATGGAACAATGAGGAACATGTATGATGAATATAAGTGCCATGGGAAGAGAAGGAGCACAGCAGCTGACCTAAACACTAAGTTAAACATGAAATTCTGAGCTAAACAGAAAAGTAAACGTAACTAAATAATGTTAAGAGAAACGTTTAAAACACACTGGGTGAGGGTTAAATAGTGGTAGAATGATAATAAGCACCATATGGAAGCATTATAAAGGCCATGGGATGAAAAGGGTGTCAGCAGTCAATGTAAACAAAAAATTTAACCCACTGAAAATGTCGAAGTGTGAGCTAAACAGAAAACTAAACATTCAAAATTGGAAGAAAAATTTTAAGAAATTCACTGGTCAAGCGTTAAACCATGGTAGAATGATAATGAAGAAGATGTATGATGAATATAAGCACCATGGGAAGGGAAGGAACACAGCAGGTGAGCAAAACACTAAGTTAAACGTGAAATTCTGAGCTAAACAGAAAAGTAAACAAAACTAGAAAATGTTAAGAAAAAGGTTTAAAACACACTGGGTGTGGATGAAATAATGGTAAAATGATAATAAGCACCACATAGAAGCAATATAAAGGCCATGGGATGAAAATGGTGTCGGCAGCTGACCAAAACAAAAACTTTAACACACTGAAAGTGTGTAAGTGTGAGCGTTAAAAATTTGATGAACAATTTGAAGAACTTCAGTGGACCAGGGTTAAATGGTGCTAGAATGATAATGAGGAATATAAGCACCATGAGAAGAGAAGGAACACAGCAGCTGACCCGAACACAAAGTTAAACCTAAAATCTGAGCTAAACAGAAAAGTAAACGTAGCTAAAAATGGTAAGAAAAAGGTTTAGAATGCACTGAGCGAGGGATAAAAAATGATAGAACGATAATAACCACCATATAGAAGCAATATAATGGCCATGGGATGAAAAGGGTGTCAACAGCTGAACTAAAAAAAATTTTTAATACACTGAAAATATGTAAGTGTGAGCTGAACAGAAAACTTAACATTCAAAATTTGATGAAATATTTGAAGAAATTCACTGAAGAAGGGTAAAATCATGGAACAATGATAATGAGGAATATGTATGAGGCATATAAGTGCCGTAGGAAGAGAAGGAACACAGCAAATGACCTAAACACTAAGTTGAACATGAAATTCTGAGCTGAACAGAAAAGTAAACGCAACTACAAATGTTTCAAATGTAGGGTATGAGGGGTTAAATCACGGTAGAATGATAATAATCATCATATAGCAGCATTATAAAGGCCATATATGGAAATAGGGTGAGTAAGTGACCTAAACAGAAACTTTAACATTATTGGACACGTATGCTGATGCCGACTGATCGAGCCATGCCATAAGCTCACACAACTAAAGTTGGTGAGCTAAAAATCTTCTTCAGATCCACCAGTCAGAATGTTTTGATATTTGGTATACAACATCTCTAGGGGGGTCAAATTCAAGCTGGTTCAAATCGAGGCCTCCATGTTAATATTTGGGCTCTCTAGGGGGTGCTATATGAGGAAATTTCTTTACAAATCTTCTTCAGATCCACCAGTTAGAATGCTTTCTTATTTGGTATACATCTCTAGGGGGGTCAGATTCAAGTTTGTTCAAATTGAGTCCCTGGGTTAATATTTGGGCTCCCTATTGGAGCCCCATGTTTAACTTCGTGCAATATGAGGAAATTTCTTTAAAAATCTTCTTCAGATCCATCAGTCAGAATTCTTTCATGTTTGGTATGTAATATCTCTAAGAGTGTCGGATTCAAATTTGTTCAAATCGATTCCCTGGCTTCATATTTGGGCTCTCTGTGGGAACCCAAAGTTTAACTTTAGCATTTGGTTGGAATATTCTTTAAAAGTCTTCTTCAGATCCACCAGTGAAAATATTTTGATAGCTGGTATGCAACATCTCAGGGGGGGGGGGGGGGGGGGGGGTCATCAGATCAAAGTTTGTTCAAATTGGGTCCCCGAGATAATATTTGGGCCTTATATTGGAGCCTAAATTTTGACTTTGTGCAATATATGGGGAGATTTCTATAAAAAATCTTCTTCAAATCCACCAGTCAGAATCCTTTCATATTTGGTATACAAGGTCTCCATGTGGGTCAGAATTAAGTTTGTTCAAATCGGGTTCCTGGGTTAATATTTGGGCTATCTATTTGAGCCCAAAGTTTAACTTAGTCAGAATCCTTTCATGTTTAGTATGTGACATCTCTAGAAGTGTCAGATTCAAGTTTGTTCAAATCATGTCTCTGGTTTCATATTTGGGCACTCTGTGGGAGCCCAAAGTTTCACTTAAAGTGCATTAAGAGGAATATTCTTTGAAAATCTTCTTCATCAGATCTACCAGAGAAAATATTTTGATATTTGGTATGTACTTAGAATTCTTTCATATTTGGTATGTAACATCTCCAGGGGAATCAGATTCAAGTTTGTTCAATTCAAGTCCCTGGCTTAATATTTGGGCTCTCTATGGAGGGTGGTGGGTTTGGCAGGATAGGTTCAGGTTTGTTCAAATCCATTCCTTAGTGTTTTAACTTAAAATTTGCCTTTCGAACTGCAGTGACATAACAACCCTTGGAAGTTTAGCAGTGTTTGTCTACAGCTGATAGAATTGGAAGCAGTCAGGAAGACCTATGATAACAATCATCTGACATGGACATCAGTTGTGAATAATTTCATGACTTCCTCTATAGTGTTGATGAACCATGACGAAACTGAATGTGATCCAAAATACTTCTTTGAACCACTTTATGTGAATGTTCCAATAAATAATGCAGACAGTGATGTTACCATTCGCTATGGGTATGCCAAAACACTGTAAACATACAAAATGACATGAAATCACCCAAAATCGCACACAAACAAAATCATGCACAATCACAGGAAATCACTGTGTGGAGTTGAAGCCTATCATTCATACTTCTCCTTTCGGCCCACTTCTCCGTGTTTTCAGTTGACTTTTTCCTAAAGTCTGAAGAGGGAGAAGTGACTTCTCCCTAAATTTAGGCTGGTCACTGGCAGTACATAGTGCATAATGATACATATCGTACATCCGTCGTGGACTGGTCATAATCCACACATGGGGAGTGATGTCCACGCATGCGTTAACCAGGTAATAAAAATCCTCATCAGCAACCAGGTAATAAAAATCCTCATCAGCAAAATTTTAATTCATGAAGCACCAGGTTGCACCCGGTGCTTCATTAATTAAATTTTTGATGATTATTCCTATAATTAGTATACTCGCCCAAAAAAGAAAGTGTGCATTGCAGAAATTGATCAAACTCCCAAAAAATAATTTTGTAGGTGTAAAGAGTGTTAACCTGTTCATGAATAAGTTATATTGAACACAAAAACAGCTTTCCCCGTTAAAATTGCATTAACGTTAAATGACGTGCTGCACGTTTGTGAAAAGGCATATTTTGCACGTGGAGAGTCTGAAAATTCATGCAGCAGTGTGAATCCTTGGGTATTTAAACACTAAAGTAAGGCCTTCCTATCGTTCACATTCAAACTTGCGCTGCTGTTAAAACGACTCCACATTAGCATGCCAAGATTGACAATGAATCAACGTCTCCTGCCCTGGGTATGATTAGAGCTGGCAGAACACACAGAGAGGTTGCCCAGCATTTGAACTGCCACCGTAACACTGTAGACAGGCTAGTCAATCAACATGCACAACATGATGACGTTCGAGACGACCCCGCTCCGGAAGACCCCAAGTTACCACCCCTGCACAAGATCGGTATATCCGTGTCGTCCATCTCCGGAACCGGCAACAAATGGCAACAATGACAGCCAGGAACATCCCTAACCTGAAACGGATACATCCTCAAACAGTAATCAACCGGCTGAGAGAATACGGCTTACGTCCTCGAAGACCTGCAATTCATCCAATTTTGACGTTACGTCACGGCCCCTGCATCATTCTACAGCAGGACAACGCCCGACCCCACGCAGCTCGTGTTGTTCAACAGTATCTGCAGCAACAACAAGTGGATGTTCTTCCCTGGCCCGCAAATTCGCCCAACATCTCACCCATTGAGCACGTATGGGACGAAATGAAACGTCCGCTACGCCGGCTTCCCCATGCACCATCAACGCTTGTGGAACTCCAAAGACAGCTTATCAGAATATGGAACAACATCCCACAACACTTCCATGCTAACTTGTTCGCTTCCGTGAGGCGTAGATGCACAGCAGTAGTCGATGCAGATGGAGGTCATACCAGATATTGAGTGTGTGACTTTTGTGTTTGACCCTTAGTGTCTTTGACTCTCCATGGCACCAAGAGTATTCGTCGTAGTGTAATGAAATTTCTCGTGTTGATCACAAATTGATTCATCTGTGATTGAATAAAATTTCCATGAATGAAAATGATATATATCTTTTTTTAGTGTTATTTTTTAGCATGCACACTTTCTTTTTTGGGAGAGTATATTTGAAGACTAATATTATTGCATCTGTGGAAATATTGCCCACCCAGGGAAAGTGACCAGTCCACGGTGGCCATATTGTATTGAAACGTGAGCAATATATTGTGATTGAAGAATATCATGATTAATCGTTGCAGCCCTACAACTTATATGTTAAATTGATACTAGAGGTATGGTGCATCGTCTGATTTTGTCAACTTGTATGCGAATATTTTTGATCATTCTTGCATTGGTGTGCATATTTGTGGGAACCATAGCATTCATATTACTAAGCATGGATAAGTTAAACACTATTTTTTTTTCATAAACTGCCATCAGCTGAAACCCAGTATAGATTGATGTTCACTCTAACCTTCATATGCTAGTTCAGTAACTGCAAAGTAGGGGTATGCAGTACTGTGATAACAATGTGGACACAGAATGTCGACCAGATCAGGGCTGGGTGGTGATCAGGTTAAAATACTCTGGATTGCCTTCCTCCAGCCCTACCTCAAATAGCACAGAATCTCACCAGGCAAAAAGAAATACAAGAATGTTGAATCTCAGATACTATTTTCGTTTAATTTTCTTAACCCTTAAATCCCTACTTCCGACTTTTACGTACGCCCACAGTACAGGTGCCCTTAACATGCCATCAATAGTAGGTCCTGTTAACAACAGACAAATTAGGTAGGCATTGGTTTCTAGCCAAGACTTGACTTGAAATCACTGCTAAGACATTGCACATAAAGAGGTTGTGGGCTAGTGGGAATTCAGGACACTTGTCCAGTCCCTTAAGGGTTAATTCAGTCTTGATTTCACAACATATTATATACAAAATCTTGAACAACAGGTGTAGGTCTGTCGCAACCAGATGGTGTTCTGACCACATTTATCTTCAAGGTAATATGAAGGACATCCACAGAGTTTGAAGTCTTTGAGTTGTAAAACCTGCACTTGAAAGAAAAGCCCAAATATGGGCTTACAGCACTCAACCAGTTAACCCTTTGCCCAACATACGATATCCAAATTTGGAATTTTTTTTTTTTTAAATCCAAAAATTTCATCCAAACCATATCATGTAACCCCCTCTATGGAAGAAAACTGACAAGCTCGTTCCAATGAGGGGTCACAAGATATGGTTTTGTTGAATTTTTTTTTTCAACTGCACAATTTGTAAATTACACAGGGAAATGTGGCCGATTTGTTAGGTAATGGGTTAAGTACACAAAACAGTAACTGAATAGCAGCATAACTTCCTTTTATTATCACTACAATAGAATACAAATAAATGATAATTTCCTTTCAAAAATTGTCTAGTCCTCCGAAATCTTTCAGGTGTCTATTAAATATAAGAAACATCTAAAGCTGCATGGTGTTAATGGTATTTTGCATGACGATGGTTTGCTGAAAAATAATAAAAAAATACACAGTTAAATCCATCACATATTGGAATGGTGTTGCAGTATAATTAGTTTAAACATTATTTTTTCCATAGTAAAATGGATACATCATGTTATACAAGAGAAAAAATAGCAAAAACAATATAACCAGAGCAAGCATAAAAGCTTATGTAAGCTGTCTCCACATGACAAATCAATCATAAGTGAATACATTTATGGCAAGTAATGCATATAATAAGCTGTGTCAAGTTGGCATATAATTCAAAACGGCCTTCACATTTTACGTGAACGATCATTTTGTTCTTGTGAAACAAAAAGCTAGAGAACGACAGTATCATTCATGATAACCGCATCCTCACAAATGAACACCTTATTGGTTTTCAGATTAGTGTGTGCTGATAGATCGCTCTGTCATGGTCCCTACTACCGGTCACCCTCAAGTTGGGCTTAACAGCACACCGATTGAGGTCCCTTAAAATGATCAAATTATGTACTACATTGATAAAACATGATTGAACTTGTAATTATATGATGATTTTAATACAACTGAGCAGATCTGAAAGCTATTTATGACATGTATGTAAAATTGAAGAAGATAGTCAAGGAAATTTAGTACCGGGGATTTCACCGCAGAATATTAAACATCATGATATAATAGCATATTTTTTACTGCCCACTTGAGTGGACTTCCACACAAGGTATTTGGTCAGGACTGGAATCGGGAGGAAGTATATCAAACCAGTATATAGCTCATCAAGGGAGGTAAGAAATTCATCACATGGTCATGTTTACAAAGAGTAAATGAAAAAACAAATAAAGATGCTTCGCGATATCTTTTTATCAAAGACCCTATTTTCACCATCAAGACGACTTTTATTGTGGGCACTTAACAATTATTTTCAGCAGCTTGCACATGATAGAAACTCAACTCCACGAATGTTATAACTAGTTGAGTGCTAGAAGTAACTAACAGGGCTTTCAAAATGCAAGTGTCAGTGATACTGTAACTGAACTTGACTGTGTGTAGTGTTTGATGAAAAGGATAATGTTCAAGTTTATAAAACAATTATGAAATAAGACAAGAATTGTGAAAATTGAGAATGTTAATTTCTGTTCCCTACATGCTATGTTTTCAATAAGAATAATTTGAGGTGTAGACTGTATTAAAGAATTGAGGCCTGGGTTGATGTGGCCCTCACAGTTAACGTAAGTCAACCAAAGTTAACAAGTTATAGTAAAATCATTCCAAAACGAGTCATCCTACCAAGTTACAATGAAATCCCTTCATAAATATGACTTGTAGACTTTGCTAAAGGAATCTAGGTCACGTGATGGTCCAACAGCCACGGTTGACCAATCGTGACCAAAATAGGACAGTCTCATCTAGATATCATACCGAGTTATCCAAACAAGTTACAATGAAATCCCTTCATAAAAACAACCTGGTGGCAATACGTTTGTCAAGATAAGCTAAAAATGAGGGTATCAGAGTAAAAGCCAATATTTTCTTGGCTCATATTTCATATTCAGTCAAATGCAAATAATATTTTGTTTATAAAAATTTGTTTTAGCAGAAATTATTGAAGAGTACTTGTGGGCACTCTTCAATAATTTGTAATAAAACAAATTTTGATGAATAAATTCAGCCCACCAAAAATAATGTAGCCCACCAGAAATTATCAAACTGTTAATGATAATTCACCAACCATGTACTGAATTTCAGGTTCCAATAATTTCCCTCTGACCATTTTGAAGCAGTTAATTCTTCGCACATGTGACCATCTCGCAACCACAAGCCATAATTCTTGGTGGGAGTTAATGAATATTCCATAGAGAATTTCAGTCAACTAGATATCACGGAGATGGAATCCATCTCTGCGGGCCCCGCAGCAACTAACAGATGTTAGGTATAAACTGATGTGAACCGTAATACTAAAATATTTCAAGCAATAGGTAAAATCTGATTAAAATCCCTTCCGAACTTGTCAGAAAAAAATGCAAATTCTGAATAATTTGACCTTGAGGTCAAACTTCAAGGTCAAAGCATGGCCACCGTGGTACGCGACACGTCGTCTTGAGATAATCTACCCACATACCAAATATCAAAACCCTATCTATTAAGGGAAAAAAAGTTACAGCCCGGACACAAACTTGTCAGAAAAAAAAAAATCTGAATAATTTGACCTTGAGGGCAAACTTCAAGGTCAAAGCATGCAACCTTGGTATGCGACATGTCGTCTTGAGATAATCTATCCACATACCAAATATCAAAACCCTATCGATTAAGGGAAAAAAGTTACAGCCCGGACACGAACTTGTCAGAAAAGAACCCCAAATTCGGAATAATTTGACCTTGAGGTCAAAGTTCAAGGTCAAAGCATGGCAACCGTGGTACGCGACACATCGTCTTAAGATAATCTATACACATACCAAATATCAAAACCCTATCTATTAAGGGAAAAAAGTTACAGCCCGGTCACGAACTTACCAGAAAAAAAAAAATCTGAATAATTTGACCTTGAAGTCAAAGTTCAAGGTCAAAGCATGGCAACATTGGTACGCGACACATCGTCTTGAGATAATCTATCCACATACCAAATATCAAAACCCTATCTATTAAGAGAAAAAAGTTACAGCCCGGACACAAACTTGTTAGAAAAGAACCCCGAATTCGGAATAATTTGACCTTGAGGTCAAAGTTCAATGTCAAAGCATGGCAACCGTGGTACGCGACACATCATCTTGAGATAATCTATCCACATACCAAATATCAAAACCCTATCTATTAAGGGAAAAAAGTTACAGCCCGGACACGAACTTGTCAGAAAAGAACCCCGAATTCGGAATAATTTGACCTTGAGGTCAAAGTTCAAGGTCAAAGTATGGCAACCGTGGTACGCGACACATCATCTTGAGATAATATACCCACATGTCCAATATCAAAACCTTATCTATTAAGAGAGAAAGATTACGGATGGACGCACAGACAGAGTGATCACTATAGGGCGTCCGCCTCTCGGTGGGGCCCTAATTATCATTGGTCTTTTGAACTCTTTCCTAAAAAATAGGTTGTCCTAATGTGGGGCCAAAAGCTATGCTGCGAACAAAAGAATTATAAAATCAGAAAGGCAATTTTGTAAATAAAATGTCGGATATGACTGTTATGTTATGTAAAAGGTTAAGGAATGATTCTGAGGACCAATGAAACTTCTCATTTTGAAACTGCTCACTCCGAGTTGCTCTGTTAGTTTAGAGTCATTTCCCTTCAGTTGCCTCTACTCTGTTGTATTAATGCATTTTTTGCCATTTCATTATTCATTCCAAATACAGAAGAAAACGGAACCTTTCAAGGGATGCTTCAATGGATAGCTTACAGGGCATTTAATGAAATAGTAGTGTGACTACTTTACTGCAGGGCTTAAAATTCATACGAAAATCAGAATCGATTTGCACATATCATTCTCGCAAGGAAATCAATAACAATCAACTTTGATTCTCATAAAATGTCTATCTGATTCTTGCCATGGATTCTGAAAGTGTCCTAAAAGGCCTGGAGACCTCCTACTTACTTTTTTGCTCCCTTGTGATGAGGAACACTTTGACACAGTAGTGGGATCAAGCGAAGTCTTGGCTGCCTGTGCAGGCAGCCAGGCTTCACTATAAACTGCTGCTAAGGTACTGTAATTTTCACCAGCAAAACCATCCAAAGGATGCATATTGGAACAAGCACTCTACATGTACATTGAAGACAAGAAAAACACCAAAACTGGAACTAGGCCCTTCAGGGTTAAACTCTAGTAAACATATAGATAGGTTTGTCTTTTTCTTTATAATATACACTGGTTGCTCTCACATGGGTATAACACTATTTTCAAATTCTAAATTATTTGCGAACTGAAAACCAATACTCGCTGCAGGAGTCTGTGAGTCTGTGAGAATCAAAAACTGATTCTTGTAAATTGGGCCAAATTTTAAGGCCTGCATTAACATTTATGCTACCAATCATGACTATTGCCAAATATTTTATGATGTTCTAATTTTGGCAAGAAACATATTAACACTATATCGTCTGAATATTGCTGGAAAGAGGTGAGAGAGATCTTTCAAACAATTAATCAGATGATTGATAGTGTCACTAGTGTGCTATAAATTTTATTAAACTTGCTCACTTAAAATTCATACATATAGGTCTTCCATATATGGAAAAAGTAGGCATGGGTTAAAAAAAAAATAAAACATTCCAACAGTACACTCGCACAAATGCAATCATGAAACAGCAGATGATTCTTCGCTATTTGCCTGCATGGACACACAGGTTACATGTCAATTTGAAGCAACAATTACAGGCCTTTATATTACCCCAAATTCAAGCCGGTAAAGGGCGTCCCCACATTAGGAGATGGCTACCAACAGGTTGTTGTGACATTCTAAAATAAAGATATTTGTTAAGAAATACTTTTGGGCTATTCAAAATAGGTCTTAGAATGCCCTGTATTATATTCTATTTGTATGTAAATTGACTAATCATGTAGTTTCTCATATTTTGGGGACATTTTTTACCTGAATCCGGTGTCCCCAAATTAGACCAATCTAAAGCCCGGACAATTAACTCCTTGCATGTGCATGCAGATATTCATGCCCAGCACATGATTCCTCTTGTCACTGAAATTAGTATAATTTAGGCACATTTTCCCCCATAAATTGAATAGATCTTTTCACCAACAATTTCTTTAGCTAAATTTAGATGAATTTTTCATTAAATCTAGTCATGGCTGCTACATAGCAGCCATGACTAGATTTGAAGAAAAATATCTTGAAAGTACTAAGCGGGTTAAAAGTTAATTGCCGAGGCATGTAGATTCTGAGAAATGAGGGGTGAGTTCTTTTACAAGGAGTACTTTTTGCCAAATTTTTGTTAAGTTAAGAGGTAGGGCTTAATGGACAACATTGGTCATTGCCAAGTATTCTCAAATTCCAAAGAGTTATAACATAATGACGACTGACCTTTTACATCAGATTTTGATATAGTATGAGGTGATTTAACATAAATTAATGTTCCGATCATTGTGGAATTCTCGACGTTTGATTGGATACACGCTCGCGTTGTACTTTCTATGTTAGCCTTCAGCTGCAGTACAACATAAACTTTATGTTAGCGGATGACATCATTACACAAGCGACTCAGCTGACAAAGTCGTGGTTGAACGTGCTATCGCATCACATTTATTTCAGCTGAGAATCTAGTTTCTCTATAGTCTTTGCTTCAGAAACATCGCACTGCCAAAAGTAATCGTGCTGATGATTAGCTGACAGATGCACTATCACCACTGATTGAATTAAAATAACTGGACACAATAAAAAGAAACTGAAATTTATTTTGCGTCTCCAGCTTGCGAATAACCTTGACCTGCATTCATGATCAGTTATCGATTTTTGTGACGTAACAGTGATAAAGAACGCAGTTCATTTTTCTTCCTTGGCATGAAATTGTGTCTGTGGCCTGTCGTTTTTTTTGTTTTTTTGTTTTTTTTATTTTGGGGGGGGGGGGGGGGGGAGGGGGTAGGGGTTGGGGGTGCGAAACACATATGCATTGCACTAATTTAAATGCGCAATTTGCAAATAATAAATACCGTTGAACATGAAGAGGCAAATGTGATAAAACTTGACACACCTTCTCAGCCAAATACTGCATTTTGAGGCCCACGATATGTGCGATAAATTATATTTGTTCATAACATACCAAATGTGTGTGTGGGGGGAGGGGGGGGGTGGGGTCGGAACATGTACATGTATGTTATTGTGGTGTATTGACGGTAACATGGTGTGATGTTACTATCGTGGCTCAGTTAAAGATATAAGTTCCAGACAGCAAACATCACACCATGTTGCCATCAATACACCACAATAACATATAACATTGATTTGACCCCAGTATATCAAGGACTTGAGATAAAAAAAAAAATATCAGAAATCCTTGTTTCAATAGGTTTTCCATGAAGACGAAACATATATTACTAACTGTGAGCTCTATACTGTAAGAAATAATAAGCTGTTGCTATTCCAAAAACAGCTTGTAGAACTCCTGAATAGCCGGCTTTACTTGGCATTAACCATTTGGCTGCCCATCTCCAGGCTCCTGAAATTGAAACAACAATTATTCATTCCAGCCCTTTACTTCATCAATGACTAATTAGTAATAGCTTTATGTTGGACAATAATTTGAAAAAAGTAGAGCTGAAACGGTTAAAGGGTTTTCTTGATCGATTAATCATGGATTAACCTTGGTTAACTGATTAAACACTTGTTTTAGTAGGTAGCTGAATTATTGCCGTACCGTTGATGATTTATAGCATTAACCCTTTACCCAAAGTAATGGACAAAACCGGCAAGCGCTATATATAAAAATCTCCTTCAAATTTTATTATGTTTTCAATTTTTTTCTGAAAAACATAGCTTATAACACCTCATTGGAATGAGCTTGTTCCAATGAGCGGTCATAAGCTATGTTTTTGAGACAAAAATTGAAAATGTTCAGTAATTCAAGAATTTATTTTGCAATCGTCTGCTGCATTAAGGCAATGAGTTAAGAATGACCATTTCCAGCTACTGATAGAGTACAATGATCATGCAAGTGAAGAAGTATGTCTGCACATAACTTGCAATCTTTAATCTGTCTCATAATAATTGATGCAAGTCACTGTGACAGTGTTTGCCTGTTTTGGAGCAAGTTTGTTCCTTTGTTAACCCATATAATACAGTAATTTAAGGCAACTGTTAATTGATCAATTACTTTTTTTGATCGATCAAGATATTGATCATTGGTTAATCGATTAACTATTTCAGCTCCAGAAAAGAGATATTTAAATTCTTATTTACCATTAAAGTCAATCCCAGAATTCTGCCTGGTGCTAAGTTTCTTAGTATCTGCCATGAAATTGTTGATACACTGACCCCTAAAAATTTGGAAGAATTATATTTTTGTCATGCTAGAAATGGAAATTTTTCAGTGGTTTTAAATTGGTAATTTTCAGCTATTCAAATACTAAGACGGATTTGAACAGCAGGGAAAACAAGTGCAATGCCTTGGTATTGACAATCACCTGCCACATAAGTCCAGCAGGGGCAGTTACTTGCAAAGAAATATTTGGACATAGCTGGTTCACAAGCCCATTCATATCTATTATACTAAAAGAATCAACTATTTTTCTTCACTTTTTGGGTGGCATAGACACCAGAAGTGTTTTTCCAAGTGGTAGCACATCTACAGTAGATGGTCATTTCAAATATCAGATGCTGAAGTTCCTTATTTTTTGTAAAATTAACAAAAGACTTAGGGGATTCCAATACAAACTAAGGAATTCCTATGTATTAATTTCTGAGATGAGTATGACATCGGAAATCACAGAGGTATCTGGGACACAGGTAGCTCTGTACAAAATTGTTACTTTTTGACAGTCCATCTGCAGTTTGGAGTCCTCAACAATTTCATCCTCAAAATGATTCCCGTGTAATGAAACAAGAGGCCCCAAGTGGCCTTAATCGCTCACCTGCCAAAGTGGTTGAAAGAGGTATTTGGAGTCACATTCAGTTAGACGTGGTTCATCAATACTACAAAGGAATGAAGTCATGAAAGGCAAATTTTATGGAAAAACACTAAGGAATGGATTTGAACAAACCTGAACCTAACATGCACCCCCACCAACCCACCCATAGAAAGCCCCAATATTAAGCCGGGGACTCAAATTGAACAAACTTGAATCTCACCCCCTTATGGATTTGATTTCAACAAACATGTGAATGAATCTTCCAAAGATGTAAAATGTGAAATATAAAAACCTTTGGAGCAGTGGTATGGGAGAAGATTCTTTAATGTTTTTCCCATTAATCTCAGTGGTAAAAAATGACGACTCCGCATTTTTTCAAAGTCCTGGAAAACTACCCTATGAAAAAAACGATGGCAATTTTTTTCTTGACCATTCCTTTCTGCTGCTCCTAAGGAACCTTCCTTCACACAAAATATAAAAATTCTCGTTTTGGAGATATGGGCATTTTAAATCTTTTCTATTTTTAGCTCCTGCGGTTCCCATGGAGCGACAGGAAAATTTTTTTTTGCATAAATTTACTACTTATATCCCAATAAGACCTCATATCATATCAAATTTGGTTCAAATCAGTCTCTCGGTTTAGAAAATAGAAATTTTGGGCGGGGCAAAAATTCTTACCCCCTCCCATGACGATGGCAAATATAGTCCCTAGAACTTCTCTTGAACAAATCTGCGCCTACACCTCAAAAGGAAGCTGCACACCTAATATCAAGTCTCTGCTACTGCTGGTTCATGAGAAGAAGATTTTTTAAGATTAAGGCTCACTTTTTGGGCGTGGCCCTACCAAGGGGCGGGTCAACTTGATTTGAACAAACTTGAATTGACATATGATAGGGAACATGCACACCAGATTTGGTTCAATTTGGTTTAGTAGTTTGTGAGAAGAAGTCGATAATGTAAAGTTAACGCCGGACGGACAGAAAGTGCCTGAGGGTGCGCACCTGACATGGTAGCCTAAATATCAACCCAGAGAAATGATTTCAACAAGTTGCATCTGCTCCTCCTAAGAAAAGCTTATACCAAATATCCAAAGATTCTGACAAATGGATAAAAAAAAAGAAGAAAATTTTAAAAAATATTCCTCATATTGAACTAAGTTATAGCCCATATTTGAACCCAGGGACTTGGCTTTAACAAACTTGAATCTTCCCCCCCCCCCCCCCCCCCCCCTCCCCACCAAGGATGCTACACACCACATATCAAAACATTCCGACATTCCGACTGCTGGATCTGAAGAAGATTTTTTAAGAAAATTCCTCATTTCGAACTAAGTTACAATTCAAGCTCCCACAGTGAGCCCAAATACGGACCTAGGGACTTGGCTTGAACAAACTTGAATCTCGCCCCCCTAAGCATGCTGCATACCCAATATCAAAAGATTCTGTGTGCTGGATCTTGAGAAGAAGATTTTCAAAGAAATTTGCTTGAAATGCACTAAGTTCAAATTTGGGCTCCTATACTGAGCCCAAATATGAACCCAGGGGGCCGATTTGAACAAACTTAAATCAGATCCACCCCACAATGTTGCATACCAAATATCAAAAGATTCTGCCTGCTGGATCTGGAGAAGAAGGTTTTTAAGAAATTTGCCTGAAATGCACGAAGTTCGAATTCAGGCTTCTATAGTGAGCCCAAATATGAATCCAGGGGACTGATTTGAACAAACTTGAATCAGATCCACCCCACAATGTTGCATACCAAATATCAAAAGATTCTGCCTGCTGGATCTGGAGAAGAAGATTTTTAAAGAAATTTGATGAAATGCACAAAGTTCAAATTCGAACTTCTATTCTATAGTGAGCCCAAATATGAATCCAGGGGGCCGATTTGAACAAACTTGAATCAGATCAACCCTACAATGTTGCATACCAAATATCAAAAGATTCTGCCTGTTGAATCTGGAGAAGAAGATTTTTAAAAAGTTTTTCCCATTGCCTACAGTGTTAAAAAGTGCTGACTCAGCACTTTTTCAAAGTCCCGAAACTGTACCCTATGATAAAACCGATGGCAATTTTTTTTACCAATCCTTTCTGCTGGTCCTAAGGAAGCTTCAGATTCTCAGTGCCATGCAGTTTTGGAGATATGGGCGTTTTAATATGTTTCTATTTTTAGCTCCTGCGGTTCCCATGGGGCTACAGGGAAAAAAAAATTCGGCATAAATTAGGTACTTGATACCCAATAAGCCCTCACATAAAATTTGGTTCAAATCAGCCTCTCGGTTCGGAAAACAGAAATTTTGGGCGGCCAAAAATTTTGCCCCTCCCATAACAACGCCAAATATACCCCATCAAACTTCTCTTGAACAAATCTGAGTCTACACCTTACAAGGAAGCTGCATTCCATATATCAAGTCTCTGCTACTGCTGGTTCATGAGAAGAAGATTTTCAAAGATTTTGGTACCCCTTGGGGGCATGGCACCACCCAGGAGGAGGGGCAACTTCATTAGAACAAATCTGAACTGGCATTAGGTAATAAACATTTACCCAACATTTGAATAAAATTGGGCTAGTGGTTTGAAGTAGAAATCGATAATGTAAAGTAACACCGGACGATGATGGATGACGGACGACGGACAGAATGTGATCAGTAAAGCTCCCACTGAGCTTCGCTCAGGTGAGCTAAAAAGCCCAAAAGAATTAAAATGAAAGTGTCCATGATACTGTAGCTCAACTTGACAAACTTGAACTTGCTAAGTTATAAGTGAAATGGCAAAATTGAAGCTCATTGGTTCCAGTGTTACTGGCGAAACTTCAACATATCAGCACTGTGCGCACAACATCACAGCAATCAATGCATTTTTAAATTTAAACTGTAGGGCTGTCTAAAGGAAGAATGTTGATACATAAATGCAGTAAGTTTCAAGGTCAAGTTACCAAGTTTCAAAACAACCCAATTATGAATGTGCCCTCTGAGGCATGCCAAAGGAAAATGTTAATGCACAAATGTACTACGTTTGAAGGTCATTGATAGTGGCCATGTTTTTTTATGGAAATTCAAAAATATGTCCTGTAGGGAGAGCAAAAGGGATAAGTTGCTGCACAAATGCACGAAGTTCAAAGGTTGGTGCTAACGAGAATGTTTTTTGATCGAAATGAAAGAAAATCAATACCTCCAAACTAGAGGTCACCCCAAACATGCATACCAAGCAATAAATGTGCCCCATATAGCATGCCAAATGAATATGTTGATGCACAAATGCACCAAGTTCAAAGGTTGTAGTTACAGCAACGTTTTTTTTGACAAACTTCAACCAAGGTTCAAAGCAATCCATTCATAAATGTGCCCTGTAGGACATGCCAAAGGAATATGTTGATACACAAATGATCATTGCCGACAACAACGTTTTGTTGATGGAAATGGAAGAAAATCTATAGCTCTCATCTTGAAGTCACCCAAACAAGCATATCAAGTTTCAAACTGACCCATTCATAAAAGCGCCCTGCAGAGCATGCTAACGAACAAGAGGCCCCAGGGGGCCTGAGGGCGCTCACCTGACATGGTAGCGTAAATATCAACCCAGGGAATTGATTTCAACAAGTTGCATCTGCCCCTCCTAAGAAAAGCTTATACCAAATATCCAAAGATTTTGACCAGTGGATCTAAAAAAAAGAAGATTTTAATGAATATTCCTCATATTGAACTAAGTAATAATTATGAACCCAAGGACATGGCTTGAACAAACTTGAATCTCACCTCTAGTGGGATGCTGGATACCAAATATCAATAGATTCTGATGGGTGGATGTGAAGAAGATTTTTGAAGAATATTCCTCATATTGAAGTAAGTTATTATTCGGGCTCCCACAGGGAGCCCAAATATCAACCCAGGGACTTGGCTTGAACAAACTTGAATCTCATCCCTCTGAGGATGCTGCATACCAAATATCAAAGCATTCTGACTGCTGGATCTGAAGAAGATTTTCAAAGAAAATTCCTCATTTTGAACTAAGTTATAATTCAGGCTCCCACAGTGAGCCCAAATATGAACCCAGGGACTTGGCTTGAACAAACTTGAATCTCACCCCCCTAAGGGTGCTGCATGCCAAATATCAAAACATTCCGACCGCTGAATCTGAAGATTTTTAAAGAAAAATTCCTCTTATTGAACTAAGTTATAATTCAGGCTCTCACAGGAAGCCCAACTATGAACCCAGGGGCTTGGCTTCGACAAACTTGAATCTCAACCCCCTAAGGATGTTGCATACCAAATATCAAAACATTCTGACTGCTGGATTTGAAGAAGAAGATTTTTAAAGAAAATACCTCATTTTAAACTAAGTTACAATTCGAGCTCCCACAGTGAGCCCAAATATGAACCTAGGGACATGGCTTGAACAAACATGAATCTCACCACCCTATGGATGCTGCATACCAAATATCAAAACATTCCGACTGCTGGATCTGAAGAAGAAGTTTTTTAAAGAAAATTCCTCATTTTGAACTAAGTTACAATTCAAGCTCCCACAGTGAGCCGAAATATGAACCTAGGGACATGGCTTGAACAAACTTGAATCTCACCACCCTATGGATGCTGCATACCAAATATCAAAACATTCCGACTGCTGGATCTGAAGAAGAAGATTTTTAAAGAAAATTCCTCATTTTGAACTAAGTTACAATTCGAGCTCCCACAGTGAGCCCAAATATGAACCTAGGGACATGGCTTGAACAAACTTGAATCTTACCACCCTAAGGATGCTGCATACCAAATATCAAAACATTCCGATCGCAGGATCTGAAGAAGAAGATTTTTAAAGAAAAAAAATTCCTCATTTTGAACTAAGTTATAATTCGGGCTCCCACAGTGAGCCCAAATATGAACCCAGGGACTTGGCTTGAACAAACTTGAATCTCATCTCCCTAAGTAGAGCTGGTTGGTTTTGAAATTTTCCCTCGGTTCGGTTTCGGTTTAGTTTTGGACGAACAAAATCGGTTTTCGGTTTTGGTAACATAATACACATTTTCTATATCTTATGTATTAAACTGGGACAGGATAGGACTAAAACATGTTAAATAACAAACAAGTGAACTTGAAATGAAGTAAAACTGTATTGCGATTGTTTCCTGTAAATTTAAAGAACAAAAAATTATATCTACAATCTGCATACACCTTCATAAAAAGTCATTCAAGCCCAAGGGTGCAGATACAGGAGTCGGGAGTGTGTGTCGAGGGGGAGAGGAGGTGGGGGGGGGGGGGGGGAGGGCTCAAACAGTTAGTCACAAAGATGCAGTTTGAGACGGAAATTTTATGATTCCACCATCCTGTCAGATTCGTTTTTGATTTCCATTCACAGCACTGACGAGCTGCCTGACATGAAAATAAGTGAAACAGGTCATAATTTGAGAAAGCAACTGCCCAGTTTCAAGAAGTTGCAAACTTTAGAATAGGCCATGTACTTTCAGTAAAACAGATACCCATTTCACAATCTAACTAACTTGACAAATTGACATTTGTACCCGAAAGGAGCCAACTCTAAATCCCAGAATCATTCATTTACAAAGCACTGAAGAGGTTATGCAAATTACCGACAAGATCGTCACCTGACCTGATTTCCATGTCCATTATTCCTTTCAGTTTGCATTGAATTATCATTGTCAGAGAGTCACTGAATTCTGAGAATTCCCAGTGCTTTGAAAAACAACCCAGCCACGTGCATTTTGCACGTGTAAGTGTATTTTGGATTTTTACTTTCATTCTATTCAAATTTCTGATTGACACTTTGTGCAGCTGAGCTTTGAGCGAACTGATACATTGCAGGTGTCACAGTCCGTTCTTTTTCAATAACAGTGTTGTACTCTTCGGCCTGGATTCTGTATGTGGCGACATAGGTTGAAGGTATTTACGCACTGGGCGGTGACAGACTTATTGCATAATTGGCATTTGGCATTTCTATCGTTGTTTCTTATTGATATGCTACCATGCGTTTTAGCTGACATTTTGTTGATTATACAAAATCTATGGCATGCTAAATGAGAATATTCAAAAGTTAAGCAAAACCGAAAATGTACAGTTTTTAATCTCTTTTTCGGTTCGGTTTCCACTAAAAAAACGTGTTTCGGTTTTGGTTCGGTTAAACCGACCAGCTCTACCCCTAAGCATGCTGCATACCAAATATCAAAATATTCTGATTGGTAGATCTGAAGAAGAAGATTTTTAAAGAATATTCCTCATACTGCACTAATTTAAACATTTGGGCTCCCATAGAGAGCCCAAATATGGACCCAAGGATTTGATTTCAATAAACATGTGAAACAATCTTCCAAAGATGTTATATGTGAAATTTGAAAGCTGTTGGAACAGTGGTTTGGGAGAAAATTAGTCTTAAATATTTTCCCCATTACCCACAGTGTTAAAAAATGTTGACTCGGCACTTTTTCAAAGTCCCCAAAAAAGTACCCCATGATAAAACTGATAGCATTTTTTTTTTACCATTCCATTCTGTTGGTCCTAAGGAAGCATCACACCAAATAAGAATTCTCAGTGCCATGTAGTTTTGGAGATGTGGGTATTTTATTTTTTTTCTATTTTTAGCTCCTGCGGTTCCCATGGGGCAACATGAAAATTTTTTTTGCATAAATTAAGTACTTATGACCCAATAAGCCCTCATATCAAATTTGGTTCAAATCTGCCTCTCAGTTTGGAAAATAGAAATTTTGGGCAGGGCATAAATTCTTGCCCCTCCCATAACGAAGGTAAATATAGCTCCTCGAACTTCCCTTGAACAAATCTGAGTCTACACCTCAAAAGGAAGCTGCACACCAAATATCAAGTCTCTGCTACTGTGGGTTCATGAGAAGAAGATTTAAGATTTAAGCACACTTTTTGGGCGTGGCCCTACCAATGAGTGAGGCAACTTGATTTGAACAAAATCAAAATGCTATGTCATAACAAATTATCTCAAATATCAATTAAATTGGTTCAGCGGTTTGGGAGGAGAAGACGCAAACACCGTGTTCACGGACGATAGACAGCGAGTGATCACTATAGCTCCCCTGACTGAAAGTCAGGCAATCTAAAAATGTTGATGCCAAAATGACAAAGCTCAAGAGCAACGTTTCTCAACGGAAATTTAAAGTTTATAGTAAATTTCCTTTCTTATTATACATACCACAATTGTTTACAACAGGCCTGCATTACATTGGAAGTCCCTAACTTGGAAGTAAATTCTCTATTTTGTTCTTTCCCAAGCAATCCGGGAAAGAAAAAGTGGTGCAAAAACAAGAAAAAAATAAGCCAAAACTGGACTGAATGCAGCCGGCACACACCTAGTAGGGGACACTCTTATCTGTACCAATCCACTGCTTCCAGTACCAGTGCATAGACGTATAACCAATGTGTCATTCTATTTGAATCCGCCAACATTGGAGTTATGTGATCAGCGGGGAGAAAGGATTTTACCCAAATAAGAAGACGGGAGAGCCTCCAGGTTAGTGTTGAAACGATTAGTCGACTAGTCGAAGTCGATTTTCGTAAAAATCGACTCTGAAATCCGTCAGTCGACTAGTTGGGAAACACAAAGATGAAGTCATAAAATGCCAATAGTGGGGGTTAATGATTACAAACATCAGACGTTTCTGCTTCGTGGTGGACCTATTTTAAATTGTATTGAGAAGTGGATATCAATGCAATCATTGTCGTTTGTTGATGCTGATAATGTTACAACTTAGATTTCAGCAGCATACAAGCACTGATTTCACCTAACCTAATCACTGGCATGCGTTGAAGAAAAATACTTTGATGTACAACTTCAAAGATGCCGTTAATTCATGCAAGCATTCTGTCCCTCACCCAAGTCGCCCACACTTTTTAATTGATATAAAAATAAAATACATGCCTGAAACACTCAGAAAGGTGCTCCATATTCTATGATATTACTGTACCGGTTTGGGTGTGAGCTGGCGAAGACCGGATATGAAGGTGAGGAAACTGTCGGTCACAAAATTTGACCCAGGGGTTTTTAATTAATTGCACCGGGCGAATGGCGGCACACTTCAAACATTTTACAAATTCACGAAACTTTTGTTTTAACATCATTGGGTACTTTTTCCACTGTACGGACAGAGGACTAGGAGGCACATACTTCCCAGGTATCCAAACTTTTTTACTGAATGGTTAAAGCAAAAATATGCACTACGTTTTAAAAAACTCAAAATACGAAAAAGAGAACAGCTACGTTCATGACTTTGACAAGGAAACTTCATCAAACACCTGTCAAACGAGTCATTAAACGAAAGGGTTATCAACTTACATGTAACAGTCACTTATCACCTAATTTACTGAGACAATTATGTTTTCAACAGAAAAGCCGACTAGTCGATTTTGAATTGATTACTCCCGTTGACTAGTCGACTTTGAAAAATAGGTAATCGTTTCAATACTACTCCAGGTAAACAATTGTGGTAGGTATAATAAGAAAGGAAATTTACTATAAAATTTAAATTTCTTATCAACCTCCCTCACAATTGTTTACAAAAGGCTCAACAGACAATAGGAGGGAATCACATAACCAACCCCCACATAACCTGACTGCACTGGAACCATGGACAGAAGAGTACCCAAGGCATATAAAACCATCGCATCACAAGCATTGAAATAGACAGAGATGAAGCGTGACACACAGACAGAAAGGGCAGAAACAAAGCACAAGGCTGGAACTGCTCCTGAAAGAAAAGCCTAACAGCTAGGGTTGATAACACCCTGAGCAGAAGAAAGAGATCCTAAAGAAAAAAGGGTCCTCAGACTGCTCCTTCAACTGATGCAGGTAGAAGGTGGAGAAAGTAGATGCGTTTCTCCAGTAGAAATTGACAGAGTTAGCATAAGTCCAGGTGGTAGATAATACACGAACCTCGTTTCGTGGGCAGAAATGCGATTGGTAATACAATCGTCCGTTGCCAACCGAGCGTATGACATGTGAATAGCAAGACAAATCCACCTAGAAATGGATTGAGGAGAGATCTTTTGATGACCAGCTATCAGAGACAGAAAGAATCGCTTCCTGCCTTTCCTAATAAACTGCGTCCGGTTGATGTAAATGCAAATTGCACGAACCTGACAGAGCAAAGGGCAATTACCATAAACTGAAGAAAGAGCCCTGATACAGATAGGAGGCAGAGTAGTTTCTTGTACCTTATTCTTGGTGAGAAAGGAGCAATCAGTGGTAAAAGGAACACTGTTGGCAGGGCTCCTGAAAAAGGCTGGATCAACCGAGAGGAAGTGAAGCCGCCTTGTATGTGAGAAAATGCATATCCACCTGGGATAATGGTTAAAACAGTTCTCCTCCCTCCCTCCCCCCCCCCCCCCCCCCCCCCCCCCCCCCAAGCAAAGTGGCAAGAGAGAAAGATTCCATTTTGGGTTCAGCTGCAAAACCCTAGGCCTTTTCAAAGAAAAGTGCCAAATAAGCTTGGAGAGGTACAGATTAGTGCCGATACGATGCTTTCCCACATATGAAAAGACCTCCGAGACAATAGACCTGTACCATTTGATGGTACCAGGTTGGAGACCACAAGAATCAAACAGATATATCAGAAACTCTGCAATCTGTGTAATCGAAGGGTTGACATAATCAACAGAGCGATCAGTACACCATCGACAGAAGACCTTCCACTTAGTCACATAGGCTAAACCAGTGGAGTGCTGCCTTGAAGAAGAAATGCACTCCACTGCTCGTCTCAAAAAACCTCTATGGAGACAGGACTGGACAAAAAGATATGTGTGAAGGCACAGTGATGTTGGGTCAACGTGAAACCTCAGGTGACCTTGACAGAGGTCACGATGTAGAGGGAGACATACCATAACCGCTGCCAACAGAGGGCCGGAGCTGACTGATCCATACCCACTGAGGTGAGTGATCAGAATGATTCGACAACTGCAGGTTCACATCTGGGCTAGAATCTGAGGCAGAAATGGAACTGTCGGGAAGGCGCAGATGACTAGTATGTTCCAATCGAGTGACAGAGTCCATGACGAAAACCAGAGGATCTGGACACAGGGACACGAAAGTGTCCACCTGATGGTTCCAATGGGTCGCAAACATATCGATGTGGGGACGAGCCCAGAGATCGTAAAGCGACTGGAACACAGCTCTGTGAAGCATCCACTGGGTGGAAATGACCCTGCCCCATCAAGACAGGGAGTTGGCTAGGATATTCATACAACTGGGAATGTGACGAACCACCACACCAGAGTTGACATCCGGAGTGATCAGTATTAGATCCCGAGCCAATTCGCACATGGAAAATGAGTGCGTGCCACCCTGGTTCCAAATGTAAGCTACCACTATAAAATTGTTGGACAACAGAAGGACCTGACGATTCAAAAGGTTGGGGATCCACTGTGGTAATTCAGAAGAGCAAGAAGCTCCTGCTGGTTGATGTAAAGAGCTTCCTGATCCGGGTTATAAACACCATGAATGGAAAGACCTAGAGGATCCAATGTCATGCTCCGTCTGAGATTGCTGGCATCTGCCGCCAGAACACGATCGGACGTGGGCAAATCCAATGGAACTCCATGCATAATCCACTGAACATCCACCCAGGGAAGAAGGTGATGACTGAGAGATGCTGGTAACTGAAGCACCAGATCCAGAGGATCGACATTCGGCCTCCAATGACTGAGCAGAAAGTGGACTGGGCCAGAATCAGGGTGAAAGCAGAGAGAATCACTGCCCTCGCCCAGGAAACTGCCACCGTATTCAGCTGAGTATGAAAGTCCATCCACAGAGGACAAAACAACTGAGAAGGGACCAGGTCTGACTTCTCTTCGTTGACTCTGAACCCCAGCAATGAAAAAAAGTGTGTCATCATTGGACTCCAGAAGAGCAGCATTGGAGTGTCTCTGGAGGTTTCGTCTGTGTAAGCCAAAGCAGTCACCCTGGACTGTGTGTGATGGAAAGCTAGTGCATGCAACATCAGTCGGGTGAAGGCCCAAGGAGCCAGGTTGAGGCCAAAAGGCATGGACTTGAACTGTTAAACTCGCCTCAGAAAAGTTAACCTGAGATACTTTCGCGATGAACCAGAATGTGAAAGTAAGTATCTCGCAGGTTGATACTAGTGAATGGAGTGGCGAACAGACCTGAAAGTCTTCATGCTAAACTTGGGAGCAATTATAGACTGACTGGTTCAGGATACTCAGATCTCTAACTGGTCGGAGTCGGCCATCCTTCTTCGGCACCAAGAACAGCAGGAATAAAATCCCACTGAGTGAATTTCTTGACGACCTTGATCGCCCCCTTTGACAGGAGATTGTCTATCTCCGTGATCAAAAGCTCCTGACGTGAACTGGATGAAGGAACTCAGGTTGGAAGCACCTGCGACAGAGTTATGTGCCTCTGAAAGGATATCCGCAGACCGGACCGAACAATATCTAATACCCATGGATCGGATGTGATCGCGGCCCAAGGGTCTGCAAACTCTGATATCCTTTCACCAACCTGGGACGAATTGAGGGGAGTACCTTCATTTCGACCCCCGGCAAGGCCCGTGAGAGGAGAAACCACCTCCTCTGGCTAGTAGAAGGATCCCAAGACCCCCTTCTGTTCTGCCGATGCTTACCCTTACCATGTGAGTAAGAGGAAGAAGCAGAGGCAGGAGGATCAGCCCCTGGCTTTGCAGACGAAGCAGAAGAGCACTTGTCGCCACGGAATAGATGCGGACCCACCAATGAAGCAGATCAAAGAGCAGCGTGCTGCACTTCAGGAAGAAAACGGTTAGTGTCCAACACTGCGTCCTGGTGAAATAATTCCTGATTAGCCATGTTACAGGCATGCATGTGAGGAAGATGCATGAGCGCCTTAGAAAGCACATGCAAGGGAGCCTTATGTCATCAAATTTATCTGGAGGCAGATAAGCAGCCAAGGCAGAGACGACATGATCTGAGAGAGATAGCATGCCAGCATCTCTCTGGACAAGCTCAACAGGGACTCCAAAGTTGCCATAGAAATAATGGCCGACTTGGGCTTGGAAAGCCTAAGGGAGGAGGAGTCCTGATCCAAGACCGTCAAAGTCTGGCAGACTGACAGATTGGCGGAATCGTAGGAACGATAACTCACAGGGGACAGAAAGGTATCAGCCCTAGTGAAGAACAAAGTCTTCATAGCCTTGGAACTAAGCTTTGAATCCAATGCTGCAAAAGCTTCGACCACCTGTACCGACTTGTACGGTCGATGGCGGCCAGAAGCAGGTTGCTCCACAGGCTGTAGGCACACGACCAACAATCGTGGCCTGGGTGAAATCTCCAGCTAGTCGGATGGTTTAAACTCCGGAAGGAACTTGAACACAATGTCAAGAGCCGCCCCCCAAGTCAGAAGACTAATGGCTCTCAACATCAGGTGTGTCTGACCCATCTCCAGAGTCGGAAGACACATAGCCAATCTCGGGCATACCAGAGATGCCTCCCATGGTGTAGAGACACCAGGGGAATCAGAAAGTGGCCTGCTTTCAATCCTGGGAGCCGGCTCTGCCGAGAGTACCTAAAAGCCACTGCTAGCCTCGCTGGTGGCAACGGGAAGGCTCTTGGAAAGAACCCGTGTAAGCAAGGAAAGGGCCTCCCAAAGCTCACAGCCCGAATCCTCTGGTCCGACATGAGATGGACCAGGCAAAGCGGCTTCGCATCTGACCCTCTTAACTAGCGAAGGGTCACGATCCTCAAGAACACACCGACATGGAAAGATGGGTGATGCAGATGAAGGCAGATGCTTAGAGGGGTATGAAATACCCCGAGGATCTGGAGTGCGAGAACTCAGGAGAGTTGGGACGGACCTCTGAGGGACAGAAGGTCCAGGCTGCACAAAATGTGCCAGTCCCGAAAAACTGGCTGAAGGACCAGAGTGTGCAGACAGAAGCGCAACAGAGTCCATGGTGACCCCACCATGGGCATCTGAATCCAATGCAAAGCCTGCTTGGCTTGACGACTGGGAGACCAAAGCAGAGGAATCAGCAGGCAACCCATTCCAACTTCGCCAAGTTAAAGCCAGGGGAGGCTGAGGCCGATATCCCACTTCAAAATGAGTAGGTATCCCTGCAGACCCCTGCAGGGATAAGCCGAGGCCAGCTGAAACAGAGTCCGAAGACGTCACTCACAGAGCAGCAGCAGATACATCGGTAGCTGTTGATAATGGTGGAAAAGAGGAGAGAGCAACCGAGCTTGGCTCCAAAGGAGGAGTCACAACCCTAGTGAGGGCCTCAGATGTCAACTGGTGGGGGACAACAGTCCCGGAACCAGGCATCTCTTCACTAGAAACGTCAACAGCTACCACAGTATCCACCCTAAGAATAGACTGCAAATCCTCCATGGTGGAGGTAGAACTCTCTCCATACAGGTCATGTCGGGAGGCCCCGAACGACTGTGTTCCCCTTTCAGGCCGGCATTGAGCATGCACTACACGGTTCACTGAAGCCCAAAAAATGGATGACCAAGACCCAAAGAGCCCATAGGGTTGATCCAAAAAAAACCCATTACACGTGAATCATGAAGCATGAGAGTCCTCAACATGCTTCAGAAGCAAGCATTGCCCACAAGGAACCGTTCTGGGCATATCTGGTGAGAGAGAAGTAGATGGGATGGTGAACCCAAAGAAAATAAAAATCAGAACATCCCCAACGACCTGAGGAAGATGGCAGGAAACAAAGGCCCGACAGGAACCCAAAACGGCGAAAAAGGACCAAACAGGCAGAAATTCAACCCTCAATGGAGGGAAGAAATGCTGTCACAACAGCCCCAACCACTGACACCTAACTCCAATATAAGCAAAAGGATAGCATATATAATGAAAGTGTCAATGACACTGTAGCTTAACTTGTCTGTGTGTTGTGTTTGATGAAAAGGATAATGTTCAATGTTTATGAAAGGTTTATGAAATAAGACAAGAATTGTGATAATTGGGAATATGTTCCCTATATGCTATGTTTTTAATAAAAATAATATGAGGTGTGGACTGTACTAAAAAACTGAGGGGTGGGTTAATGTGGCCCTCACAGTTATGTATGTGGCCCTCACAGTTAAGGTATGTCAACGAAAGTTACCAAGTTACAGTGAAATTATTCCAAAACGAGTCATCCTACCAAGATACATTGAAATCCCTTCATAAATATGGCCTGTAGACTGTGCTAAAGGTTTTTGGACTTCAGGCCTGTGTAGCCATCACAGTTGACCGATTGCAACTAAAAGGGGACATCCTCATCTCGACATTATACTGAGTCATTCAACCAAGTTACAATGAAATCCCTTCACAAATATGACCTGTAGTGTGTACTAAAGTTTTTCGGGTTTGGGCTCGGCAGCCAACATGGTTGAATGATCGCCACCAAAAGGGGACGTCCTCATCTAGACATTATTTGGAGTCATCCTACCAAGTTACAATGAAATCCCTTCATAAATATGACCTGTAGACTGTGCTAAAGGTTTTTGGGCTTCGGGCCCCTGTAGCCGTCACAGTTGCCCAATCACGTCCAAAAGGGGATGTCATCATCTAGGAATTATATGAAGTCAACCTACCAAGTTACAATGAAATCCCTCCATAAATATGACCTGTAGACTGTGCTAAAGGTTTTCGGGTTTTGGGCTCGGGCAGTCATCACGGTTGACAGATCGCGACCAAATGGGGAAGTTCTCATCTGGACATCATACAGAGTCATCCTACCAAGTTACAATGAAATCCCTTCATATTAAATATGACCTGCAGACTGTGCTAAAAGTTTTTGGGTTTCAGGCTTGGGCAGCCATCACGGTTGACAGATCTTGACCAAAAGGGGACGTTCTCATCTAGACATTATACAGAGGCATCCTACCAAATTACAATGAAATCCCTCCATAAATACGACCTGTAGACTGTGCTAATGGTTTTCGGGTTTTGGGCTTGGGCAGCCATACCGGTTGACCTATCGCGGCCAAAAGGGGACGGTCTCATTTAGACATGACCCCAAATCTGCATATGAAACTCCGTGACGATCAGACAAGAACTACGGGGTGTAGCCTGTGCTAAAGGAAAATGTGAACAGACTAACAGACTTCCGAATGCGTGATGGCAATAGCGTATCTTGACTTTGTCAAGTTAATCTAAAAACAAAGACCGAACAGTGCAGTACATGAAAATTGCCCGCGAAAACGGCACAGAGATGATTTTCAGTTCACTGTGAGTTTAATGTGAAGAATGGTTAATAGTCAACCATATTATTCGACATGGAAATATGATTAGTTTGTCTGTTAACTCACTGCACTGAGCTGTGGTGTCAAAATTACCCACATGTCAATACTAAGGGCGTGCCAAAGGAATATATTGATGCACAACTAGAATAAGTTCAGAGGTTGTTGCCAACAGCAACGTTTTTTGATGGAAATGGATGAAAATCGACAGCTCCCATCTAGAGGTCACCCCAAATAAGCGTACCAAGTTTCAGAGCAATCCGGTCATAAATGTGCCCTGTAGGGTGTGCCAAAGAGAAATACTGATGCATAACTGCACTAAGTTCAAATGTCGTTGGCAACGGCAACATTTTTTGATGGAAATGAAAGAAATTTGATAGCTACCATCTAGAGGTCACCCCAAACAAGCATACCAAGTTTCAAAGTGAACCAATCATAAATGCGACCTGTGCAGTGTGCCAAAGGAAATTGTGGATGTATGTATGTACTAGTACATACTTACATAAGTTGAAGGACTAGAAGCCTGCCTTTTTTAAAAAGTTAGGCAGGCCATCGATAGCTCTCCTTAAATTTTTTCCAGGTGGGCAATTCTCTTCTCGATCGAAAACTACTTATTAATTTAACCGGTAGAGTGCGTAATTATTTTGGGTCATCACATCTTGTACACGTGTCATTACCTTGTTACAATTTATGGGAGAGTGCCTATAGGCATTCTCCCATAAATTGTAACAAGGCAAGCCCTTACAGACTAAATAATATCACTTCAAAGATAATACAAAGCACATCCACTGAATATGAGCCTTCAAGCTGTGGTACCTGCACTTCAGAATAAAGCCCAAATATGGGCTTCTAGCACTCTACCAGTTAATAGATAGTATTCAATACTCAATAGTAAACTTAGTATCTCATTATGTCAGCTTAAGAAGTAATATATGTCATTGTTTGTGAATCCAGGTAGGCAATGCAGGCAAGTATGTATGCTGTTTGATAATATCGAGAACTGAATAGTAACCGGGCTCCAATAAACATAACCGCAAATTCGGTTTTAAAATTGAAAGTGCCACGTGATTTCTGACAGAAATAAAACAAATATTGAATTACCAAAAGGAGAACATAATTCACTGAAATACAATATCTACGGCCACTGCTGGCCACTGTCAATAATTTCTATGTATACGTTTGAATGGGATTAAAAAAAAAAACTCTTGTACACTATATTTGCCCCAAAGACATCTTCAAAACAGTAAGCCAAGGTTTGGGAATTTCAGTATCAATACACGAAACTCAACACGATATTCATTAATATTCATGACCTATCAATAGTGTCAACACCAACGTTGAAGCAAAGTAAAATATTCATCAGCTTATCAAATTGTATTTTCTGTGTTGTAGGTGGGAGTTGGAAAACTGTGCATTTCCTGTTGGGTGGGTATTATGAGAGAGAAACAAAATAAAATATTTTTTCATGAAAATATTAGTTTCCATATAAACTATACAATAATTACAACAAATAAGATATAAGCAACACAATAAACAAGGGGTACACGAAGCGTGGACCACTGCCCCCAACCTGCCGGCATGTTCGGAGTAGCCTTAACCCTTTATCTAACATGAAAAGCAGACGACACTTGCAAAAAAAATTCTTGAGTAACTCTTTTTTTGTCTCAAAAACATAGGTTATGACCCCTCGTTGGAACGAGCTCGACGAGCTCGTTCCAACGAGGGGTCATAACCTATGTTTTTGAGACAAAAAATGAAAAAATACTGAAAATTAATTGGCGATATTTGAGAATAGCGCTGGCCGGTTTTGGCTGTTACGTTGGGTAAAGGGTTATAGGTATTGTGGGACAGAAAAATTTTCTAAGTCAAAAGAGTGAAAACAGAAAAATTTTCTATGTCCAAAAAGTGAAAAAGGCCATAATTCTGGGAAAAATTATTGGACGGAACCTGTTCCTTGCGCATATCCGTTCCTCCATGCAATTCTATCAGCATACCAAAGGAGATCCAAGTCTTACCAATGGTTTTTAAATTACAATGCAAAATGTTTCTATGGACAGATGGACGGAAAGATGGACAGAAAAGCAGATGGAGGGCTTCAGTAGACACCCCCGAATCCTCCTTCGGAGGTCATGGGAATAATAACTACATGGGCCCCTGACCCCCTGGCCAAATTTGAAATTGGATCACCAAGGTAAAACAAGGGGATCCATTTACAGGTTACGATACTTTTTTCATTCACCCCAAATTTTGTGCCCTTGATATATTTATTTTTACACGTAATTTTGAAAGCTTGAACTCCAAAACCAGTTTCAAAGTCACAGCTGAAGTTAGATGGAAATGTAGGGTTACAATGATCTAAATGAGCGACTTTTACTCAATAAGATTTTTAGGGTCGGCATAAATTTTTAGGGTGGGCTGGATTACTCTAAACACAGGATTTTTTTTTTTTTTTATTTTGTTTGCAACATTACAGGCATAGATATGTTAATATAATTATTTATTCAACTGATATGATCCACAGAAGATGCCTTGTTAGTTGTTAGTAGATGAAGTTGAAATTGGTATATACAGATGATTTCTACATGCTTATGGACAACCGGCAACCGTAACCCCAACCAATGTTTTTTGCTTTAAAAACTGAAACTGCAACTGCAGTGCAAATCCCACAACTAGTGATTAACCGATGTTCGGCAATGGCATCTGACATCGGCCAATTTTATTTTAAGCCATCGGTTGACCATTGGTAGAAGTGTTTGAACATCAGATGGTTCTGATGGTTACATGTAACACCACAGGATCAAAATTGTTCATATTTACGTTTGATTCACAACCTCATACAAGCAGTAACAAGCTTAATAAGTTGCAACAATGACTGGCAGTAGTGTTGAAATGACTTGTCGATTATTTGACATTTATAATATCACAATCCCAGTACAATTACACTGACACTGACAGCACCCCACCAGTACTATGAAGGGCTGTTTCATCATCTGATATCACTGTCAGTTCATTTTTAAATATTCCAGTTACACAATTCTTCTTAAATCACTGTCAACACAAAGTGGACAATAACAAATGAACATGAAATACACTCATCTCTCGACTGTTTTCAAAGTCGGAGTATAACTTCAATCTGTTGTGCATGTTACTTATTTATGTAAACAATCTAAAAATTTTGTGCATGGACTTTTGGGATTTGATATCATTTCTAAAACATTATATTTCTCCATTTGGGATTTTCTGGCACTAGACGAGTGAATACGAATCTGCAAAGTGGAGTGAATTGCAGCGTTAGAAGTTATTTCCAAACACAGCTGTTATTAATATATTTTCAGTCGTTATTTCCACCCCACAACGAAAGCAATTTGTATTACCATGTACAAAATGGGATCTACTTTTGTTTTGACCTGTACATCCAGGTGGGTTTTGAATCGAAAATTTGAATTAGAACATAAAACAGTAATTAAATAAGTAAATAAATATATGTTATTTAATTGCCCTTTGATATATTTTATTCTATGGAGGTGGAATTTAAAATGTTATGAGCGTAAGTCACCTATTTTCACATTGATCAAAGACGCTGCGCCATTGACATGTTTCTGCTGACGTTGACAGTTGCAAATCCTTATCAGTTAATCACTACCCACAACCTCCCAACTCTATTTGTTGTGTCGTTGTTAGCGACAATGGCTGGCTCTTGAGGCGAGCGATCGAACACGCAACTTTATGGAAATTCAGGTGGGCAGTAGTGCTCAGGGGCGATCGCTCGCCTCAGAATGACAGGCCTGCTAGAAGTGACAACAGCTCAGCTTGACTTCGTCAAATTGAGCTAATAACACAATATGTACATAATGCTGAAGGAAAAATGCTTCAGGCCTGGCAGTCTACAAAATCAAGGAGTGCAAAACAATTGCCCTCCTCAGATTACTTGGGAGTGCAATTGCACCCGAAATTTTCAAAACATATACTTGTATGCTATTTTGGTTACAGTATGTGGAGGGTGGATTGTCACCCAATCACCCATGGAGTGGAGGTATCACCCAAGGTACTACTCTCAAATTTCGTACAGAAGCACAGGCCAAGTTTCAACCAATGGACCTCCGGGTTTAACGCTTTGCATCAAATTAGCATTTATTGCTTGAAAGAAATCATCACTCCACAGGTGATTTATTGACAATACACTCTCTATGTACTGTATATTCATTTCAGGGTATTACTATTGTGACTGAAAAATTGCACTACATTCTGCTACATAGTGGAAAAATTGGCACACACATATTCTCATTATTCAAAATGCTGCATTCAATTCTTATGACTATGTTCATGTTTTTTACACTCAAAATGTATCAAAATGCTACCCAGAAAGGTTCATGAATTATTGCGAATCAATGCAAGATTGACAAATGATAACAGATTTTAAAGGCAGTCCCAAACAGGTCTGGCATTCCAGAAAATCAAGGGGCGCAAAAAATTGCCCTCCTCATTTTTTTCTGGGTGTGCAGCACTCATGCACTCCTAAAGAATGCCAGGCCTGATGTTTGATGGTGTATTTTCTTCAATTTGATTCAATATACAATCTGATCTTAGTCTGCCAGTCAGCTCCTAAAGTGTGTCAGAGGCGAGATCAACCGACTTTTATCAGTTTGAGTGAGTTGTAAAATCTGTTATGCAGTGAATGAAGCAAAGCCTCATAGGCATGTCCGTACGTCTATCTGAGTAGTATCATCAACTGTCAGGGAATTTCAGTTTTGATTCTGGAATTTTCTCATGCAGATATCAGTTGTGTGCAAACAGGTTAAAATATACTGTGTTATGATTTCATAGTTTCCCAGAAAAATACCAGTTCAAAATCTATTTGAAACTGAAAATAATGTTTCTGTGCAAGATTTTATTGGATAAGTAGCAAGTTTATACAAGTCTGAGTCAAAATACACAATACTTATTCTTGAAAATTTGGGGGACGAAACAAGGGCAAGAAACAAAATTTTGAGGAAAGTTTTATTCTTTATGGGATAAAATCAGTGCATGATATTACATCAATGGGATAAAATCAGTGCATGATATTACATCAATGGGATAAAATCAGTGCATGATATTTCATCAATGGAATAAAATCAGTGCATGAAATTACATCAGGAAATTGGCATGTTGACTTAATGTACAGGTTACACATCCATTTCCTGATGTAGAGCACCTACCCATCCCCCCCCCCCCCCCCCAAAAAAAAAACAAGAGGCCCCACGGGGTCTGAAGCGCTCATCTTGTACAGAAAACAATTTAAACAGAGTCCAAGAATGAGTCTACATTAAGCAAGCCATCTCCATAGGCTACACTGTCAATCCTTGAGTCCCTCAGGTGTGACAAAAATAATCTGGGCATCATGCCTTTTCTTCAGTTGATCATAAGTAAAATGTAGAGCTCCCCTATGAAGCCCCTTGATACAACCTATGTGGATTAATCTTAGTACCTCTAGAGGGTACTGAATACAAAATTTTTAATTCTTCAGCAAAATGGCCAATTCCGGCTCCCATAGAGAGCCCAAATATTAACCCAGGCTCTTGATTTGAACACAGTTAAATCTGACTTCCCTAGAGATGTTGTGTACCGAATATGAAAGCATTCTGACTGTTGGATCTGAAGAAGAGAAATTGTAAAGAAATTTCTTCAAGTTCAAATTTGGGCTACCATAGTGAGCCCAAATATTGACCTATGGATCCGATTTGAACAAACTTGAATCTGACCCCCCTAGAGATGTTGTATACCAAATGTGAAAGCATTCTGACAAGTGAATCTGAAGAAGAAGATTTTTGAAGAAATTCCCTCATATTGTACTAAGTTAAATTTCATGTTCCCATATGGAGCCCAAATATTAACCTAAGCACTCGAATTGAACAACCTGGAATCTGACCCCCCTAGAGATGTTGTATACCAAATATAAAAGCATTCCGACTGGTGGATCTGAAGAAGAAGATTTTTAAAGAAATTTTCTCATATTGCACTAAGTAAAAATTTGGGCTACCATAGTGAGCCCAAATATATACCTAGGAATTTGATTTGAACAAACTTGAATCTGACCCCCATAGAGATGTTGCATACCAAATATCAAAGCATTCTGACTGATGGATCTGAAGAAGAAGATTTTTTTAAATTACCCTCCATATTGAACAAAGATAAAATTTGGGCTTCCGTAGGAAGCCCAAATATTAACCTAGGGACTTGGTTTGAACAATCTAGAATCTGACTCTCATAACAATGTTGTATACCAAATATTAAAAGATTCTGACTGGTGGTTCTGAAGAAGAAGATTTTTAAAGAATATTCCCCATATTACCCTATGTTAAAACTTCGGGCTCCTGTAGAGAGCCCAAATATGAACCAATGAGCTTTATTTCTACAAACTTTTATCTGACCCCCCTATGAATGCTGTATACCAAATATCAAAAGATTCTGATGATTGGTTCTGGAGAAAAGATTTTTTAAAATTTTGGCAAATATGCTGACTCAGCATTTTTTCGATGCCCATTACAGAACACCCTAACATAACCGATGGCAATTTTTTTTTACCATTCAATTCTACTGGTCGTAAGGATACTTCATACCAAATAAAAGCTCTCTGTTCCGTGGGGTTTGGGAAATATGGGCATTTGAAAATATTTCTATTTTTAGCTCCCAGGGTTCCCATGGGGATGCAGGAATTTTTTTTTTTGCATGGGTACTTATGTCCCAATACTACCACAAACCAAATTTGGTTCATACCGGACCATCGGTTCAGAAAGTTAAAAAATTTATAGTAATTTATATATTTTTTATACTTACCAATGACCCAGACATAGCTGGTGCTAACTCTTAAAATATAGGGCCAAACACAAATTTTGCCCCCCAATCCCCAAAATTTGCATCTAAAACTAAAGAAAACATGTCCTGAAAGGCCCTCCACACTTCGCCCCTACTGCGCATGCGCAGTGTCAAGGACGTTCCGAAATTGGCGCCATTAATCATTCTAATAACCAGTGCCTGGTAAGCGCTATGTACTCAGCGGGAAGGCAAGAGTTCCCAACTCCTGGGAGGGCCATCCCCGTCTGGGTCATTGGTAAGTATAAAAAATATATAAATTACTATAAATTTTTTAACATTTTTATACTGTACCAATGACCCAGACATAGCTGAATAGTAAAAAGGCTGGAGGGCCAAGGACATAGAACAAAATGGAATACGCTCAATAAAATAAAATAGAGTCATCCCCTGTAGGGAAAAAGAAGTAATAGGCCTTACATGTATCTTTCTTATTTATGATAAATTAGAAAGATACAACACCTTCCAAAATTGAGCTTCATACATCCATGTACTCTATTAATATCCAATATAATCCTTATACTAATAATTTTTAAAGTAAGCCAATAAATAAAGTAAGTCTAGAGAATAGAGACTCTTATACTCCTAAAAGTGTCTGAGGATTGCATAATCATGTCCGTTGACATATGCAATATTCAAAAGCTATACTTTAAAAACTAAGACTTGAATGAATTTTAAAAACCTAAACTTCTCACTAAACAACCATCCCAATAACAGCTCAGAATTACTAACTCCGGAGGAGGTATCCCCTTGTTTTCATAGTAAAACAGGTGACCCAAGGGAACACCCTCCCCCCCCCCCCCCCTTTTTCTTGCCCTGGGTCAAATAGCCCAGAGCGAAGAGGGCAGCCGAACGGAGACACTGCCAAAACAGACAGCCTACCTAGCTATAGTAGCAACTGTTAAGTAATGACATTCTGAGCAGTAGATAATAGACCTAACAATAGAGGCCTCCAGAAATGGACTCAATATTTCTGAGATAAAATTCATGAATGTGGATGGCTGAGCGCAATGAGCGGCCTTCAAAAAACTATAATAGCGACACTATTAATGTAAGCCCAAGAAGTAGAAGAACTCTTACTTCATGAGCCGAAATCTTAAGCACAACTGCTAAGTCAATGATATACCATAAGCAGTACCGATAGTTAATAGAATCCATTAACAATAAAATGGAGCGTAACGTCCTTCTACTAGACATCAAAGACAGAAGAAGCTTACGCCCATAGTAATAAACAGATATCTGTTTATAAATACATAAACTGTACCCGGAAAGAGTAAAGGCCTATGCCCATACGAAGACGGAAGGACCTTAAAATAATAGGTTCCGGATAATAGGAGCCTAACTCTTATGCAACAATCCAACCTAAATAGTAACGGAAGTATTGATTCCGAAACTATGAAAGTGAAAATCATCCATCGATAGTGCATGAAACTCACTGATTCTACAGTAAAAGAGAAACCAACAGAATTACTGTCTAAAAGGTCAGAATTTGAAAACTACTGTTTCCAGAGGCTCAAATTATTACTTAGCTAAATAAGAACCGAAGTTAAAATCCGTATAGGAATTTAATCTAAAGATTCTAAGTCTATTTATCAAAAAGTTACTAACTGACTTAGATAAAGAGACAAAAGACTCAATTGTAAACTATCGTAGAGTGCATAGGTATGAGGTAACATAAACCTATAACCTAAATAATAACAGGCTGCAGTAGATCTTGTGAAACAAGTATACTAAAAAATAGCAATGAGTAGTATGGAGGGATCAACAATATGAACAATGATCCCTACACCACGACGGAAGAGCCTCCACTTTAGCCACATAGAATAGCGAAGAAGAGGATCTCCTATAGTAAGAAATCGCGTCCAAAGCTCGTCCAGTACAGTGCTTACAATGCAATACGGACCACACAACGGAATACATGAAGGTTGCGACCTTGCTGGTTGTGATAAAGATGACACGATTTACCCAGTGAAAAAGATCCTCACATAGAGGAAGATTTCATGTTAAGACCCACAGTAGACAAGAGAGTAAATTACTCATGATCTCTGTGAAGATAGAGATGCTATCAACAGAAAAGTATTGTGGTTGTTTATCTTAGCAATACCTGCTAAAACAACAGCGCCGGAGGATACGCGTATCCTATCATTCCGTCCTATAGATCAATAGAGCGTTAACAATATTAGCTCAGAGATCTGGACAAGCCAACACATACGTCTGCAATTGATTAGCAAGCTGCGTCATAAATAAATCATCATTGGGCGCTCCCATAGATAGCAAATCTGATTGAATACTTGTTTGTTGAGAGTCCATTCTGACAGCAACAAGCGACCCGTAAGAGAACGGGAGTCCGATAAAACAATCAGACGACCCGGAATATGACGGACCAAAACTGAACTTGGTGTACTATAACCAACAGACGGATTCTTTCCATTAAATTGAATAACGGAAACAAAAGAGTGCCTCCCTGGTTCCGGAGATACGCCACTACTGTCGAATTAAAGGACAGGAATTTGGGCATGCGTTTCTGAATAATGTTCATGCAATGACATAAAGCAAGCCTAAAAAACATTATTCCGCGGAAGAAAACTGATTGCTAAAAGACTGCGGAACCCAAAGACCCTGGCACTTCGAATCCGTAGGGATCAGTATTATATCCCAATCTGTTTGACTGGCAACCGTCATAACAGCCACACTCGGGTCCGGCAACTGCGGTGGCACTCTCTGAGTCAACCACCGAATGTTTGCCCCAGTCTGAATCTTTTGTAACACTAGATAGACAAGAGAACGTGTAAATCGAGCAATTCATGGATTGCCGAAAAGTTGCCGTCGAAGAGAAGCTCCTCCGAGAACGAAGCGACTCTGAGAGAGTTCTTAACCTTACTATCCACGCGTGTGGATGTAGCTAGGGCTGCGTCACGTCTAAGTAACTCCAATCAGCCACTGAAGGGCGGAGTTATACGTGAACAAACTACTGCCCTCAAAAGAAATTACATTGAGAATAATATCCCGTAAATCTTTTCTTGAAGACGTAATGATAACGCCTCAGTAAGGCGGATTACGTATAATAAAGCGTCTAAGTTAAGTCTACTATACATAATGTCGTTCCCAACATTGAAATTGGAAAAGACATAAACGGCAAAAAAGAATATATGCAGTCTTTAATCACACCGTCTAGACGCATATGAACTCTCGGTATGCCCTGCTCTGCCAAAATAAACTATTTGTATAAATGATAAAATGGCAGAAATGAGCAACGCGGACAAGAAACTAAACTATCATGCTTAGTAGCAGGCTTATATATATATATATATAGCGTCGAAAAATAAAACACATGTTGTAATGACAATATTGGACTGCGTCGGTAAGTCAGGGACAATGTCCCTGAACCGATCGTAAAATCCGAGTCCAATGACGCTATAAGTCTCTTATCCAAGATCGCAGCAATGAAGTCCGAAATAATAATCACTGGAAGATAATGCCAGAAGATATGAAAGGCATCTTCCGATACTACTAAAGGGAAAACTCGAAATCTTTCTAATCCCTTTCGCCATCCTGTCGGACCCTATAAAGCGTTCGGTCGTCCGTACCTGATGCAACCGCGGACCGCACCGACCCAGCGCCGTCGGATAATTCCTGATTCGACCGAGAAACTATCAATTGCTGGGATGCTGCGAAACAACTGTGCTAACTCGGATAGCACGTCCGTCACTGAGGCCTGAGGAGAAGCGGTCTTACGATGCATTGCCGCTGGAAGCTCCGTGATCGTTACCCCGTGCATACTACCAATATGTGAGCGAACGGAGTGTATAGGCCTCGTGTCCCTTGGCTACCGGATGGCGCGACCTATTCGCCGTGGAATCACTGAATGCCGAAACTGATCGGATACTCGAGGTCACGTAGCCAATGTGCGGTCGTGTGCTCTGCTGTGAGGATGAGGAAGCATTAAAGACAGTCTCTCGGACTGTCAATATAACGGAGCGTCCCGACCAACGGACATATGCTCCGAATGTAAAATATCTGAACCACAACATGCGGTCCCCTATGTTGTTGGGCGAGAGAGGGACCTCTCTCGCTCACAGCCCGGACGGACCTGGACAAGCCAGGAACCGGACTAACGGGCTTCCTCCGATCTGTCCTCAATCTGCCGTCACTGGGTGAGTACTAAAGTAATTAAAGTGCTCGCATCACCCAAATCTCCTTCCTAGACCGCAACGGACGAACCCGGCAGCCGAACCATTCGATGAATGTACGCTACACCGGGTGAGCTAGCGAATGTCACTCCGTAGGCGATAGACATATTCCATGAGCACTTATTGCCGCTAACTCTTCATTAACTATGACGACAGAGGCACACTTTTGAAAGACATCTCCATAACTCTTCGAACAAGAAACCAGAAATGCTTGGTTAGCAAGCATAAAATAATATATATAGCGTCGTTCAATAATTCGAAAGTTTGTGTGACATTATTGGACTATGTCGGAACTGAGGGACGATGTCCCTGAACCGAACCAAAAATTTCTAAGTCCACCGACGCTATCAGTTTCTTATCCGGCATCGCAGCATTCTGGTCCGACGAAAGAAGCTGTAGAAGACCAAGTCAGATGACATACACAACAGCATATGTTGTTCCGAAAGGGAAAGCTCGAAATCCTCCGAATCCCTTTCGGTATCCCGTCTGACCGGATGAAACTTTCGGACGTCCGTACCCGCTTCCGCGGAGCGTCCCGACCCAGCATCGTCGGATAAAATATATGCGACAGATTCAGTTGATGCTGGGATGCTGCGATAAACTGTGCTATTAAGGAAAGCACGTCCGTTCCCGAGGCCTGTGCAGTAGCGGTCTTACGATGCATTGCCGCCGGAAGCTCCATGTACGTTGACTCCCGCACACTTCCTATGCGAACGTCCGGAGTCTGCAGGCCTCGTGTCCCTGGCTACCGGATGGTGTGACCTGGTCGCCGAAGAATCCTTGATCGGCGAAGCTGGTAATATATCAGCGGTCACGCAGCCAAGGTGCGGTCGTGTGCGCTGACGAGAAGAGGAAGCCTTAGCAGTCTCAGCGGACTGCCTATACAACGGAGCGTCCCGAGCAACGGACGTATGCTCCGTTTGCGACACATTTTGTACCACAACATCTGGGGCCAGATGTTGTTGAACGAGAGAGGGGCCTCTCTCGCTTGCCGTCCGGATGGACCGGAACGAGCTATGAACCGGACTAAAAGGCTTCCTGCGTTCTCCCTCCGATCCGCCGTCACTGGGTGTGCATTAGGTTAATTTATAGTGCTCGCATCACCCCAAAATTCCTTCTAGACCGCAACGGACGAACCCGGCTGCCGAACCATTCAGTGAATGGACGCTACACCGGGCGAGCTAGCGGACGTCAAAGGCCGTCGAACCTACTAGGGTCCTCTTAGGCAATTGGCCTATTTACATGAGCACTTTTCCGCTATCCCTTCATTAATTGTGACGACGGAGGCACACTGTTGGAAGACATCACAGATACATCACCCTAATCTTGATCGTCTGAAATAGAAATTGATAAAGTAGAGTGACCCTGCGGGGAAAGGACCGGAGTGTCCAAATCCCCAACAACATACCGTGACATACGCTTCCCATATTGTCATCGAAATCATACGATACAGAACAGGAGTTAATGCGAGTACACTGACCACATATAGAATGATAATAAAGTCAGAGGAAGACTTCCTCTTAAAACAATTGATCAATATCCTTTCAATGTGAAAAGAAAACAAGTCCTGGAACTCGCACTAACCCCTGGCAATCAAAATACATAATAATAATATGATCCATTAATATAGAAAAAATAATTGAAATCAAAATATTTTGAAAAAATATTTTTTCAGAACAGCCCAAGTTTCTGAAAAGTAACGTTGAGCCCCAATGGATCCCAAGCCTAAGTGTGGACAAAAATTTTTAAAAATATTTTAAACAATTTATTCAACACTTACGAACAATAATAATGTATCTAGTTATGATTAAAATAACATCAAGATATTATTTTTTAGAAATCCCCCCCTCACACAGAGGGCTGTTGTAAATGTAAACAATGAGTGTAAAAACACAAAAATAAGACTCCAGGCACCCAGGCCCGAAATCAGTTACCAAAAATACACTATCTGATGCAAAACAGAGACTTCCAGGGAAAAAACTGCAGAACATCAGATGGTAGATGCAGAACAGAACGCCTAACCACCCGTAGGTGAAGACGTAAACATGGGGAAAGAACAGAATTCATTCTGTTATTCAGCTAAAACTCCCAAGAAAATTTAGTAATAATAATTACAAAAACTATGCCAAAAGCATGGGAGAATAGCAAGGGGGAACTTAAAGGACAGGGAGAGAGGAAAACACTTAAAAAACAGTGTAACTAAATAATCAGAATGACAACAAAATGGCTGCTGCCTTGAAAATAGGTAACTTAACATAATTTCATTGAAAAAATTTAAGTTACAGCCCTGATAATATTCTGTCACACATTCTTTTCCTCTCCTCCTTCTCTATCCTCCTTAGAATCACCATTTCACTAATATTTATGTGTCTGGCATCATTTAAACTGAGATTTATAAGCACAAAGATCAGTCAGATGTTAACTGATGAAGGGCCAAACTTAGAATGATTAATGGCGCCAATTTCGGAACGTCCTTGACACTGCGCATGCGCAGTAGGGGCGAAGTGTGGAGGGCCTTTCAGGACATGTTTTCTTTAGTTTTAGATGCAAATTTTGGGGATTGGGGGGCAAAATTTGTGTTTGGCCCTATATTTTAAGAGTTAGCACCAGCTATGTCTGGGTCATTGGTACAGTATAAAAATATAGAAATTTTGGGCGGGGCCAAAAATCTTACCCCTCCTATTACAAAGCCAAATATTACTTTACGAACTTCGTTTGAACAAACTTGATTCTACACCTCATATGGAAGCTCCATAGCAAATATCAAGTCATTGTACACACTGGTTCTTGAGAAGAAGATTTTAAAAATATTTTGGAGCATTTTCCCCCACTCCCTCCCTATGGGGCTGGGCATGCTGAGTTGAACAAAAATGAAATGCCCCTTTGACCATCACTCACACAAACTTTCACTTGAATTGGCCCAGTGGCTTTGGAGGAGAAGACCAAAACATGGTGTTGACGGACGCCGGACGACAGACGACGGACGACGGACGGGAAGCGATTAGATTAGCTCAGCTTGACTTTGTCAAGATGAGCTAAAAATGTGTGCTTAAATCTCAACAGCATTGGGCAACTGAATGCACACCTAGGTTTTTCGAAATCGAAGGACTGATGTTGTGATATTTATTAGGAATTGAAAAATGTGGAACAAATGGAAAACAGTATTCAGTTTCCTTACGAAGCCTGGTGAAACCAAGTTTTATATAGCAATATCAAGAGGCCCCAGGCAGCTTGACACGTTCACCTGACAAAGTTGTTTAAAGAAGTGTTTACTGTCGCATACTTATGTGCCTTCGGTTTGGCAAAACAGGATACTTATGTGGCCAATTTCTGTTACGTGGCTAGCCACATAAAACGGTTCAGCTGACTTCTTTAAAATGATCTATTGGACATATCTAGCCACTTTAATTTTATAGCCCCCCAATGTTGGAAGCAAAGATGTCCATGCACTTGGAAGTCCAAGTCTGCATCCAAATATTATGTTGCTAATTATTCCGAATATTATGTGGCTAATTATTCCAATTTTCCACTGTTCTGAGCTACAGCATTGCAATCGGCCTGATCTGGTTACATCTGATTGTATAATGGTAAATTTGGTTGCAATTAACTAACTGGTAGACACATAATATTCAGTTTTTAGCCACATAATAGTTGGAATTATTGGTTTTTAGCCACATAATGGTTGGAGGCCACATAATATTTGGTTTTTAGCCACATAATTGTTGGAGGCCACATAATATTTGAAACCACATAATATTTTTAGCCACATAAGTCATAGTCACATAAGTATCCATTTGTGGGTACGTCTGCATCTACGGCTAGATATTTATTTATTGGTGTTTTTAAGGTCACATATTTCTGCACAATGGTTAATCATGACCACGACAGTTTTACGGGTGGAGGAAGCCGGAGTACCTGGAGAGAACCACCGAGCAACGGCGAGCAACTGTCAGCTCCCCAACATACTAACTCCACACAAGCAGGGTTAGCATTGGTTGAAGACAGGTGCACCATCGACGTGCAGTACGCCTTAGTACACAGCGTCACCGTGCCCCCACGTGGGCAATGGGGGTGAAGTGTCTTGCCCAAGGACACGACGCGGTTGCCGCAGGTGGGATTCGAACCGAAGACCTCTCGGCTTGCAACCTGCACCTCTACCAACTGAGCCACCGTGCCCCGCTATGGCTAGATAACACAACAGAGGAATGATGTCATGCAGTTATTTATAACTCTGTTGTCCATGTCAGATGATTTTTACTAGTACTGAGATGCTACCAAAGAATTAATGCCCAGATTTCCAGTAATGCAAAACCGGTCGGCCCAAATATCAACCTAGGGATTTATTTTATTTGGAACTGCCCCCCCCCCCCCCCTCCCCACACACACACCAAGGATGCTGTGTACAAATATATATCGATATATACCAATATGTGCTAAGTTGGACTACATATGTTTCACAATATTTTATTCTATGTTCCATTTTAATGTTACATTTGGTTTTATGTAATTTTATGCTTTTGATATTTCTTTAAATAAAATATAATAAAAACGTTTTTTAGTTCTCCCACATAAAATACCCATGGCACAAAAAAAAATCACATTGGCACAAAAACTTATTCTCATTTGGCACAAAAAAATATTCAGCTTTGGCACAATAAAATATTGAGCTAGCATGAAAACTGACCTGTATAATTAGAGCAATAGCCCTACCCCTATCAACTTCGGACATGCACAGTATTTTGCTTTTCAATCGAGTTGAAATGAAATGTTGTGCAATCGATGCATACTGTTCCAAACTTCTATTTGGTATGCTTTTCAATCCCATAGCACATGGGAGTGCCTTGGATGCACGCTTCGTCAAAACATCTGTTGAAGGCATGCAGCATCGCACGTGGTCATGTTGTCTGAATTTTAACCAAAGACTCTTTAGACAGTACACTGAGGTAGCTATGTGTCAAATTTTACTACATTTGGTCTACAGATAACAAAAATTATATTACCAAAACTGAACATGCATTTCTTTTTTCCGTCAGTATATAAGTGAACCCTATGGGAACACCAATATGAATCCACAGACTTGATTTGAACAAACATGACTCTGAGCCTCTCCAGGATGCTGTATACCAAACATCAAAAGATTCAGAATGGTGGTTCTGGAGAAGAAGATTTTAAAGAATAGTCCTCTTTCACACCAAGTTAAAATTCATGCTTCCATAGGGAGACAGTATATTAACCCAGGGACTTTATTTGAACAAACTTGAAACCTCCATCCCTAAGGTTGCTCTATACCAAATATCTTATGAATTTGACTGATGGACGTGAAGAAGATTTTTAGAGATTATTCCTCATATTGCACTAACTTAAAATTTGTGCTCCCTTCGGGAGCCCAGCTATTAACCAAGTGATCTGATTTAAACAAACTTGAATCTGACCTCCAGACATGTTAAGTTGCACGATTTTGGCAGATTCTCACGATTCTGAGACCTCATGTTTTGTTTTGCAAACTTGTGCTTCCATTTTTCAGTTTATTGTACAAACTAACGACAATAAATAAACTGAATGGAACTTGGAAGATAGTAAAAGTATTTCAAACAAATTGCCTTCAAGTTACATTTGCTGGTGCTGTAGATAATTCAGATGTGTGAAAGAATAACTGAAAACAGTGAAAAAAAAAATAATTAGGTAAAAAACGAACCTCTATAGTGAGTAACCAAGAAAAGTGATTCGTATTCTACGACTTTATTCAATAAAAGTTAACAACATCACAAGAAATATTATTTTTACTGTGTTTCTTTTATTTCACAAACATTTGAAGCGGGATTCATAAAAAATGGGGCAGATTTTGGTGTTTCTTGCAGTGACATCTAATTACCGAAATTAGCAAAACAATTGCATATTATCCCCCAAAACCATCGTAAAAGCTTAGTGACTTTTCAAAAAAACAGGAAATATTGATTTTTGCTAACATGCAGCTTTATTGTAAATTTTTGCATTTTGATAAAGCACCTAATCTTACTTTCCAGTGGTGGAGAGATGGTCTGAAATCCTGTGGGACCATTCTGGTGAAGAGTGGGTGATCTCAGAACTGAAGGCAATGTTCTTGTATTGAAGGCAGGAAATCAAAATGAAAGTGTCAATGACACTGTAGCTCAACTTGTCAAGACAAAGACATGTACATGTATAGTATGTGACACAGCAATGACAAACATCTAGGTAATGACCTGATAACAAAGGTACATATAAAGTATTGTAACGGTCTGTACATAAATACTGAGCGTTGCCTGTAACAAATGTATAGGTAAAGTATTGTAAAGGTGGGTGACAGTCAGATGCTAAACTAGAAAAAATCTTTGAGTCCCAGAGTGGGTCTGACTGAACCCCAAAATATTTGTTCTCATAGCACAGTGATAACAAAGGCACCCCAAAACACACTCATTCCTATCCCAAGGTGAAAACAAAGGTACCCAAGAAGTTTCGTGAAGATCAGTTCACAAATATGAGCTGTGTAGAAGTTGTGACAAAAAACTGATTGGACCTAATTTCGGTACAAAATGGCCACTGGCAGCCATCTTGAATTTTGGACCGCGCCCAGAAACACTTGTTCTCGTCCCAAGGTGATAACAAAGGTACCCAAGAAGTTTTGTGAAGATCGGTTCATAAATACAGCCTCTAGCCCGAGCCGTATTGACATGTGCACTTACAGAGTATAAGTAGCACTGAATAAATCAAAGTTCATCTAATTTGCATAATTTCTGCACGAGAAAAAAACCTGTACTATATGTGATGTATTCCATGTTACTAAACATTCATACAAAAATTTATTCAAATCAGAACTTTCATACAGAAGTTCTGTACAAAAGACTGATTGCACTAATTTTGGTACAAATGGCTGCTGGTGGCCATCTTGAATTTCGGACCACACCCAAAAACACTCGTTCTCATCCCACGGTAATAACAAGGGTACCCAAGATGTTTCGTAAAGATCGGTTCATAAATACGGCATCTAGCCTGAGCTGTATAGAAGTTGTGTACAAAAAACTGATTAGACCTAATTTCAATACAAAATGGCCACTGGCAGCCATCTTGAATTTTGGACCGCACCCAGAAACACTCGTTCTCGTCCCAAGGTGATAACAAAGGTACCCAAGACGTTTCGTGAAGATCGGTTCATAAATACAGACTCTAGCCCGAGCCGTATTGACATGTGTACTTACTGTGTGTAAGCAGTACTGAAAAAATCAAAGTTCATCTAATTTGCATAATTTCTGCACGAGAAAAAAACCCGTATTATATGTGATGTATCCCATGGTACTAAACATTCACACAAAAAATTATTCAAATCAGCGCTTTCATAAGGAAGTTCTGTGCAAAAATCTGATTGCACCAAATTTCGTACAAAATGGCTGCCATCGGCCATCTTGAATTTCGGACCGGACCCCAAAACACTCGTTCTCGTCCCACGATGATAACAAAGGTACCCAAGAAGTTTCGTAAAGATCGGTTCATAAATACGGCCTCTAGCCAGAGCCGTATTGGCATTTGCACTTACAGTACTGAAAGTAACACCAAAAAACATCAAAGTTAGTCTAATTTGCATAATTTCTGCACAAGAAAAAAACACGTATTATATGTGATGTATCCCATGGTACTAAACATTCATACAAAAAATTATTCAAATCAGAGCTTTTATATGGAAGTTCTGTACAAAAAACAGATTTCTGCATCGTCGGTACAAAATGGCAGCTGGCAGCCATCTTGAATTTCGGACCGCACCCAAAAACACTCGTTCTCGTCCCACAGTCATAACAAAGGTACCCAAGAAGTTTCGTAAAGATCGGTTCATAAATACGACCTCTAGCCCAAGCCATATCCAATTGTTGACGGCCAGACGGACGACGGGCCATGGCATAAGCTCAAATTTGGCTTCGCCAAAGTTGAGCTAAAAATTATTTTCAAATTTGGGGATGGGTGCCCCCCTCATTTTTCTGACTTTAATTTATGGTATGTTTAGGTGTGTATGTATGTGTGTGGGAGGGGGAAGGGGGGGAGGGGGGGAGGGGGAGGGGGGGCATTGGAATTTATTTTGTGCAAATTTTTTTCAACTTAATTTTTATCAATCAGTTAGATGAAACTATGCACATGTTCCCACAACATTCCCAATATTTTATTTATTTATTTTTTTAGCATGATTTCTAAAAGTAATGGATGAGGTGGGGGGGGGGGGGGGGGTGGGGTGAGAATTACAGTTTGTGTCTTGTATGGAAAAACAAGCTTCGCTGCGTAAAAATTTCACTCTTTTGAGTTTTTCAAACTTAACATGTCTGCTGACCTCTATAAGGATGCTGTACACCAAATATCAAAAGGTTCTAACTGGTAGTTCTGGAGATTTTTAGCTCACCTTGACAAAGTCAAGCTGAGCTGATCTCATCGCTCTCCGTCTGTCAAGACTATGTTTTGGCCTTCTCCTCCAAAACTATTGGGCCAATTCAAGTGAAAGTTTGTGTGAGTGATGGTCCTGAAGGGGCACTGCATTTTTGTTGAACCCCATAGGGAGGGGGGTGGGGGAAAATGCTCCAAAATATTTTAAAAATCTTCTTCTCATGAACCAGTGGGTACAATGATTTCCTTTTGAGGTGATGAATCAAGTTTGTTCAAACGAAATTCGTGAAGCACTATTTGGCTTTGTAAGAGTAAGATTTTAGCCCCGCCCAAAATTTCTATTTTCTGAACCGATGGTCTGATTTCAACCAAATTTGGTATGTGGTATTATTGGGCCATAAGTACTTGACTTGTGCAAAACAAAAATATTCCTACCTCCCCATGGGAACACTAGGAGCTAAAAACAGAAATATTTTCAAATGCACTTATTTCCCAAACCACACGGAACAGATAGCTGTTATTTGGTAGTATGAAGCATCCTTAAGACCAATAGAATTGAATGGTAAAAAAAAATGTCCATTGGTTATGTTAGGGTGTTCTGTAGAGGGCATCGAAAAAATTCTGAGTTAGCATATTTGCAAAAAAAATTTAAAATCTTTTCTCCAATACCAATGGTCAGAATCTTTTGATATTCAGTATACAGCATTCATGGGGTTGGGGGTTCAGAATGCTTTCATATTTGGTATACAACACCTCTAGGGAGGGGGGGGGGGGGGTCAGATTCAAGTTTGCTCAAATCGGGTCCCTAGGTATATATTTGGGCTCTCTATAGTAGCCCAAATTTTTAATTAATGCAATATGCAGAAATTTCCTTAAAAATCTTCTTCAAATCCACCAGTCGGAATGCTTTCATATTTGGTATACAACATCTCTAGGGGTGTCACATTCAAGTTTGTTCAATTAGAGTGCCTGGGTTAATATTTGGTCTCCATATGGGAACCTGAAATTTAACTTAGTACAATATGAGGGAATTTCTTCAAAAATCTTCTTCTTCAGATTCACCTCTGAGAATCCTTTCATATTTGGTTTACAACATCTCTAGGGGAGTCAGATTCAAGTTTGTTCAAATTGGTTCCCTGGGTTAATATTTGGGCTTCCTATGGTAGCCTGAATTTTAACTTAGTGCAATATGAGGAAATTACTTTAAAAATCTTCTTCAGATCCACTAGTCAGAATGCTTTCATATTTGGTAAAAACATCTCGGGGGGGGGGGGGGGGGGGGGGTGCAGGGGGGGGGTGCAGGGGGGGGGGTTCAAGTTTGTTCCGTAGGTTAATATTTGGGCTCGCTCCTGGTACCCCAAATTTTAACTTAGTGCAATATGAGGAGAGTGGTGGCCAATTGGATAAGTGCGCTGGTCTCTCATGCCAGAGGTCCCGGAGTCGATCCCCGGTCGGGGTAACTTCTTGTGGGGTTGATGCTGTCACAGCGTACCGTCCTATTGGGTGGCTAGGTAAAATGGCTGTCCTCCGTGCGGAGAAAGAACACTCCATGCAGGCTAAAGATCCCTTCGTAGTATTTGAGAAGAGCTAGGCCACGAGAAGTTGCTGCTATGAAGGTCATCTGACACACCTATGCCATTGGGCCAAGGAGAGGCATTAATATAAGTTTGCCAATCCCTGTAAAACCAATAAGATTAAATTAAAAAAAATTTTTTTTTTCAAAAATAGGAAGAAATGTCTTTAAAATTTTTCTTCTTCAGATCAAACAGTCAGAATGCTTTCATATTTGGTATACAACATCTCTAGGGAGGTCAGATTCAACTTTGTTCAAATCGAGAGCCTGGGTTAATATTTGGGATGCCTAAGGGAGCCGGAATTGGCCATGTTGCTGAAGAATTAGAAATTTTATATTCAGTACCCTCTAAAGTTGTGTAACTAAGATTAATCCACATAGGTTGTATCAAGGGGCTTCATAGGGGTGCTCCACATTTTACATTATGATCAACTGAAGAAAAGGCATGATGCTCCGACTATTTTTGTCACTCCTAAGTGGCTCAAGGATTGACAATATATCCTATGGAGACGGATTGCTTAATGTAGACACATTCTTGGACACTGTTTATATCGTGTTCTGTTCAAGGTGAGTGCTTCAGGCCCTGTGGGGCGTCTTCTTACAGAATATTCCTCATATTGCAATAAGATAAAATTCAGGCTCCTGTAGGAAGCCCAAATATTATCCCAGGGACCTGATTTGAACAAAACTGAATCTGACCTCCTTAAGCATACTGTATGTCATATTTCAAAAGATGTTGATCTGAAGAAGAAAAGTTTAGATTTTTAAAGATTATTCCTTATATTGAACTCCGTTAAAATTTGGGCTCCCATGAGGAGCCCAAATATTAACTGAGGGACCTGATTTGAACCAATTTGAATTTGACTCCACTAATGAGGTTCTATACCAAATATCACTAGATTCACACTGGTGGTTCTGGAGAAGAATTTTAGAGAATATTTCTCATATCATACAGAGTTAAAATTCAGGCTCCTAAAGCACAAATATGAACCAAAGGGCTTGATTTGAACAAACTTGTATCTGATCCTCTATGGATGCTGTACACCAAATATCAAAAGAATCTGATAGGTGGTTCTGGAAAAGATTTTTTTAATTTTTGAAAACATGCTGCTGACTCTACAAGTACAACAGATGACAATTTCTTTTTACCATTCCATTCAACTTATACTAAAGATGCTTCATACCAAATAACAGTCCTCTGTTAAATGCAGTATGGGAAATATGGCGCTTGAAAATATTTCTTTCTTTAATTTCTGGGGGAAATATTTTCTTGGCATGCATCAAGTATTTATGACTCAATAATACCACATACATGTACAATATCTTGTTTAAATCATATCATTGGTTCAGAAAATAGAAAAGAACTTCATTTGAACAAACTTAATTCTACATGTACACTTTCAAGGGAATCTCAGTACCAAATATCATGTTATTGTACCAATCAGTACATGAGAGTTTTTTTTTAAATTTTGAAGCATCCCCACCTCCTATGGGAGGGCAAATGTTGATTTGAAAAAAATCAAAATGCAATGTTAGAACAAACAGTCATCTTAAATTTCACTGAAATCGATTCACCATGTTCAAGGACAACAGATGACGGATGGATAGTGAAAATTATAGCTCACACAGACTTTCAGTAAGGTGAGCTAAAAAGTGATGATATTCATATGTTTTTCAAACAGTATCAATATTAAAAACCGGTTTGAATTTTTTAAACTGAATATATTAAGAAACCAGAATATCGTTCTGCACTATGAGCAAATCCAAACTCTTGTAAATTCTGAGACAACAGAGGGTAATAATGGAATGTCAGACAAACATCAAAATTGAAGTTCAGCTACATTTTCTGTGAATAAGACCATATACCCATGTGGATGCCATACATGTAAGTAGAGCACACAATATCATTTGGAAACCAAACGTGAATGGATAGACAGATGGACAAAAGATGCTGTAACATATCCCATTTTCACAGGTGAAAAAAAACTTTCAAGTTCAGATGAACTTTAGTCAGAATATAAAAACAATGAGCAACTCCAAAAATACTCTCACCTCTATGAATTGCTGCCGCCATGCCCTGAGGTGTGTAGTTTCTTCTGCTCATCCAAGATCCAAATTCTCCAAGTTTCACTTCTCCAAGAGCAGTATCAGCTGGAAAAAAGAGAAAAGGGTTATGGCATATTCGACTCATGTTTGAAGAAAAAGGTCAAATCTGAACAGTATAACACATAAAAACTACCCTACAAGTGGGTGATCATCAGTGCCAAATGGGCTTGTGGAACTATAATAATAGATCATTCAATTCACCACAGTAAACAATGTCCCTAAGCTACATAAATATCCCCTCATTAGAAGGAATGACATGTAATATTATGTTTGATGCATTTTTATCTAGTTAGTTTGTTTGCTTTTATAGGGTTTAATAACACTCTCAACTGCCAGGTTCACATACTGTCTGACAGTTTTACAGGTGAAGGAGAAAATCAGCGAGCTGTGCTGAGCAACCATTGGACTCCCCAGCATACTAACAAGAGGCCCCAAGGGGCCTGAGAGTGCTTACCTGACATTGACAGCTATCAACCAAGGTCCTGATTTGAACAAACTTGCATCTGTCCCATTAAGAAAACCATATACCAAATATCAAAACATTCTGACCGGTGGATCTGAAAATTTCATTTTTTAAAAATATTCCTCATATTGATCAAAGGTATAATTCGGGCTCCCACTGGGAGGCCAAATATGAACCCAGGGACTTGGCTTGAACAAACTTGAATCTCACCTCACTAAGGATGCTGTACTCCAAATATCAAAAGATTCTGACTATGTACTGGATCTGAAGAAAAATATTTTTTAAAAATATGCCACATGTTGAACTAAGTTATAGTTCAGGCTCCCACAGGAAGCCCAAATATGAATCCAGGGACTTGGCTTTAACAAATTTGAATCTCATCTCCCCAATGATGCAGTATACCAAATATCAAAAGATTCTTACTGGAGGATGTGAAGAAGAAGATTTTTGAACAATATTCCTCACATTGAACTAAGTTACAATTCGGTCTCCAACAGGGAGCCTAAATATGGACTCAGAGTCTTGGCTTGAACAAACTTGAATCACACCTCCCTAAGGATGCTGTATACCAAATATCAAAACATTCTGACTGCTGGATCTGAACAAGAAGATTTTTAAAGAAAATTCCTCATATTGAACTAAGTTATAATTCGGGCTCCCACATGGAGCCCAAATATGAACCCAAAGACTTGGCTTGAACAAACTTGATTCTCATGCCACTAAGGATGCTGCATACCAAACATCAAACGATTCTGATTGGTGGATCTGAAGAAGAAGATTTTTAAAGAATATTCCTCATACTGCACTAATTTAAACATTTGGGCTCCCATAGAGGACCCAAATATGGACCCAGAGATTTGATTTCAACAAACATGTGAAACAATCTTCCAAAGATGTTATATGTGAAATTTGAATGCTTTTGGAGCAGTAGTTTGGGAGAAGAAGAGCCTTAACTGTTTTTCCCATTACCCACAAAGTGTTAAAAAATGAGGACTCAGCATTTTTTCAAAGTCGCGAAAAAGTATCCTATGATAAAACCGATTGCAATTTTTGGGGGCCATTCCATTCTGTTGGTCCTAAGGAAGCTTCACACCAAAGAGGAATTCTCAGTGCCATGTTGTTTTGGAGATATGGACGTTTGAAATTTTTTCTCTTTTTAGCTCCTGTAACGACGACAGATATTGCCCCTCGACGCCAAATATTGCCCCTCCAACTTCTTTTGAACAAACTTGAGTCCCAAAAGGAAACTGTATATCAAATATCAAGTCTCTGCAACAGCTGGTTCATGAGAAGATTTTTAAAACAAGAGGCCCCAGGGGGCCTGAGGGCGCTCACCTGACATGGTAGCCTAAATATCAACCCAGAGAATTGATTTCAACAAGTTGCATCTGCTCCTCCTAAGAAAAGCTTATACCAAATATCCAAAGTTCTGACCAGTGGATCTAAAAAAAAGAGATTTTTAAAGAATATTTCTCATATTGAACTAAGTTATAATTCGGGCTCCCACAGGGAGCCCATATATGAACCCTGGGACTTGGCTTTAACAAACTTGAATTTCCTCCCCCCCCCCTCCCCCCAAGGATGCTGCACACCAAATATCAAAAAAATTCCGACTGCTGGATCTGAAGAAGAAGATTTTTAAAGAAAATTCCTCATTTTGAACTAAGTTACAATTCGAGCTCCCACAGTGAGTCCAAATATGGACCTATGGACCTAAGGACATGGCATGGTGCATACCCAATATCAAAAGATTCTGCATGCCATGCTGGGTCTTGAGAAGAAGATTTTCAAAGTAAATTTGCCTGAAATGCACTAAGTTCAAATTTGGGCTCCTATACTGAGCCCAAATATAAACCCAGGGGGCCGATTTGAACAAACTTGAATCAGATCCACCCCACAATGTTGCATACCAAATATCAAAAGATTCTGCCTGCCGGATCTGGAGAAGAAGATTTTTTAAGAAATTTGCCTGAAATGCACCCAGTTCGAATTCGAGCTTCTATAGTGAGCCCAAATATAGATCTAGGGAGCCGATTTGAACAAACTTGAATCAGATCTACCCCACAATGTTGCATACCAAATATCAAAAGATTCTACCTGCTGGATCTGAAGAAGATGATTTTTTAAGAAATTTGCCTGAAATGCACTAAGTTCGAAATCAGGCTCCTATACTGAGCCCAAATATGAAACCAAGGGGCCGATTTGAACAAACTTGAATCAGATCCACCCTACAAAAGATTCTGCCTGCTGGATCTGGAGAAGAAGATTTTTTAATGTTTTTCCCATTGCCCACAGTGTTAAAAAGTGCTGACTCAGCACTTTTTCAAAGTCCTGAAAAAAGTACCTTGTGATCAATCCGATAGGGATTTTTTTTCAACCATTCTATTCTACTGGATAAAAGTAAGCTTTATACAAAATAAGAATTCTCTGTGCCATGTAGTTTTGGAGACATGGCAGTTTTTCTATTTTTAGCTCCCGAGGTTCCCACGAGGCAATGAGAAAAAATTTTTTGGCATCAATCAACTACTTATGACCCATTATCATTTCATATCAAATTTGGTTCAAATCGATCTCACGGTTCTGAAAGTTAAAAAATTTATAGTAATTTATATATTTTTTATACTTACCAATGACCCAGACATAGCTGGTGCTAACTCTTAAAATATAGGGCCAAACACAAATTTTGCCCCCCAATCCCCAAAATTTGCATCTAAAACTAAAGAAAACATGTCCTGAAAGGCCCTCCACACCTCGCCCCCACTGCGCATGCGCAGTGTCAAGGACGTTCCGAAATTGGCGCCATTTATCATTCTAATAACCAGTGCCTGGTAAGCGCTATGTACTCAGCGGGGAGGCAAGAGTTCCCAACTCCTGGGAGGGCCATCCCCGTCTGGGTCATTGGTAAGTATAAAAAATATATAAATTACTATAAATTTTTTAACATTTTTATACTGTACCAATGACCCAGACATAGCTGAATAGTAAAAAGGCTGGAGGGCCAAGGACATAGAGCAAAATGGAATACGCTCAATAAAATAAAATAGAGTCATCCCCTGTAGGGAAAAGAAGTAATAGGCCTTACATGTATCTTTCTTATTTATGATAAATTAGAAAGATACAACACCTTCCAAAAATTGAGCTTCATACATCCATGTACTCTATTAATATCCAATAATCCTTATACTAATAATTTTTAAAGTAAGCCAATAATAAAGAAAGTCTAGAGAATAGAGACTCTTATACTTCTAAAAGTGTGTGAGAATTGCATAATCATGTCCGTTGACATATGCAATATTCAAAGGCTATACTTTAAAAACTAAGACTTGAATGAATTTTATAAACTTAAACTTCTCACTAAACAACCATCCCAATAACAGCTCAGAATTACTAACTCCGGAGGAGGTATCCCCTTGTTTTCATAGTAAAAACAGGTGACCCAAGGGAACACCCTCCCCCCCCCCTTTTTCTTGCCCTGGGTCAAATAGCCCAGAGCGAAGAGGGCAGCCGAACGGAGACACTGCCGAAACAGACAGCCTACCTAGCTATAGTAGCAACTGTTAAGTGAATGACATTCTGAGCAGTAGATAATAGACCTAACAATAGAGGCCTCCAGAAATGGACTCGATATTTCTGAGATAAAATTCATGAATGGATGGCTGAGCGCAATGAGCAGCCTTCAAAAATCTATAATAGCAACACTATTAATGTAAGCCCAAGAAGTAGAAGAACTCTTACTTCATGAGCCGAAATCTTAAGCACAACTGCTAAGCCAATGATATACCATAAGCAGTACGCTAGTTAATAGAATCCATTAACAATAAAATGGAGCGTAACGTCCTTCTACTAGACATCAAAGACAGAAGAAGCTTACGCCCTTGTAATAAACAGATATCTGTTTATAAATACATAAACTGTACCCGGAAAGAGTAAAGGCCTATGCCCATACGAAGACGGAAGGACCTTAAAATAATAGGTTCCGGATAATAGGAGCCTAACTCTTATGCAACAATCCAACCTAAATAGTAACGGAAATATTGATTCCGAAACTATGAAAGTGAAAATCATCCATCGATAGTGCATGAAACTCACTGACTCTACAGTAAAAGAGAAACCAACAGAATTACTGTCTAAAAGGTCAGAATTTGAAAACTACTGTTTCCAGAGGCTCAAATGATTACTTAGCTAAATAAGAACCGAAGTTAAAATCCGTATAGGAATTTAATCTAAAGATTCTAAGTCTATTTATCAAAAAGTTAAAGAGACAAAAGACTCAATTGTAAACTATCGTAGAGTGCATAGGTATGAGGTAACATAAACCTATAACCTAAATAACAACAGGCTGCAGTAGATCTTGTGAAACAAGTATACTAAAAACTAGCAATGCGTAGTATGGAGGGATCAACCATATGAACATAATGATCCCTACACCACGACGGAAGAGCCTCCACTTTAGTCGCATAGAATAGCGAAGAAGAGGATCTCCTATAGTAAGAAATCGCGTCCAAAGCTCGTCCAGTACAGTGCTTACAATGCAATACGGACCACACAACGGAATACATGAAGGTTGCGACCTTGCTGGTTGTGATAAAGATGACACGATTTACCCAGTGAAAAAAGATCCTCACATAGAGGAAGATTTCACGTTAAGATCCACAGTAGACAAGAGAGTAAATTACTCATGATCTCTGTGAAGATAGAGATGCTATCAACAGAAATGTATTGTGGTTGTTTATCTTAGCAATACCTGCTAAAACAACAGCGCCGCAGGATACGCGTATCCTATCATTCCGTCCTATAGATCAATAGAGCGTTAACAGTATTAGCTCAGAGATCTGGACAAGCCAACACATACGTCTGCAATTGATTAGCAAGCTGTGTCATAAATAAAACATCATTGGGCGCTCCCATAGATAGCAAATCTGATTAAATACTTGTTTGTTGAGAGTCCATTCTGACAGCAACAAGCGACCCGTAAGAGAACGGGAGTGCGATAAAACAATCAGACGACCCAGAATATGACGGACCAAAACTGAACTTGGTGTACTATAACCAACAGACGGATTCTTTCCATTAAATTGAATAACGGAAACGAAAGAGTGCCTCCCTGGTTCCGGAGATACGCCACTACTGTCGAATTAAAGGACAGGAATCTGGGCATGCGTTTCTGAATAATGTTCATGCAATGACAAAAAGCAAGCCTAAAAAACATTATTCCGCGGAAGATAAACTGATAGCTAAAAGACTGCGGAACCCAAAGACCCTGGCACTTCGAATCCGTAGGGATTAGTATATATCCCAATCTGTTTGACTGGCAACCGTCATAACAGTCACACTAGGGTCCGGCAACTGCGGCGGCACTCTCTGAGTCAACCACCGAATGTTTGCCCCAGTCTGAATCTCTTGTAACACTAGATAGACAAGAGAATGTATAAATCAAGCAATTCATGGATTGCCGGAAAGTTGCCGTCGAAGAGAAGCTCCTCCGAGAACGAAGCGACTCTGAGAGAGTTCTTAACCTACTATCCACGCGTGGATGTAGCTAGGGCTGCATCACGTCTAACCAACTCCAATCAGCCACTGAAGGGCGGAGTTATACGTGAACAAACTACTGCCCTCAAAAGAAATTACATTGAGAATAATATCCCGTAAATCTTTTCTTGAAGACGTAATGATAACGCCTCAGTAAGGCGGATTACGTATAATAAAGCGTCTAAGTTAAGTCTACTATACATAATGTCGTTCCCAACATTGAAATTGGAAAAGACATAAACGGCGAAAAAGAATATATGCAGTCTTTAATCACACCGTCTAGACGCATATGAACTCTCGGTATGCCCTGCTCTGCCAAAATAAACTATATGTAAAAAAGATAAAATGGCAGAAATGAGCCACGCGGACAAGAAACTAAACTATCATGCTTAGTAGCAGGCTTGTATATATATATATATAATATATAGCGTCGAAAAATAAAACACATGTTGTAATGACAATATTGGACTGCGTCGGTAAGTCAGAGACAAAGTCCCTGTACCGATCGAAAAATCCGAGTCCAATGACGCTATAAGTCTCTTATCCAAGATCGCAGCAATGAAGTCCGAAAAATAATCACTGGAAGAAATGCCAGAAGATATGAAAGGCATCTTCCGATACTACTAAAGGGAAAACTCGAAATCTTTCGAATCCCTTTCGCCATCCTGTCGGACCCTATAAAGCGTTCGGTCGTCCGTAGCTTGATGCAACCGCGGACCGCACCGACCCAGCGCCGTCGGATAATTCCTGATTCGACCGAGAAACCGTCAATTGCTGGGATGCTGCGAAACAACTGTGCTAACTCGGATAGCACGTCCGTCACTGAGGCCTGAGGAGCAGCGGTCTTACGATGCATTGCCGCAGGAAGCTCCGAGATCGTTACCCCGTGCATACTTCCAATATGCGAGCGAACGGAGTGTATAAGCCTCGTGTCCCTTGGCTACCGGATGGCGCGACCTATTCGCTGTGGAATCACTGAATGCCGAAACTGATCGGATACTCGAGGTCACGTAGCCAATGTGCGGTCGTGTGCCCTGCTGTGAGGATGAGGAAGCATTAAAGACAGTCTCTCGGACTGTCAATATAACGGAGCGCGCCGAGCAACGGACATATGCTCCGAATGTAAAATATCTGAACCACAACATGCGGTCCCCTATGTTGTTGGCTTCCTCCGATCTGTCCTCAATCTGCCGTCACTGGGTGAGTACTAAAGTAATTAAAGTGCTCGCATCACCCAAATCTCCTTCCTAGACCGCAACGGACGAACCCGGCAGCCGAACCATTCGATGAATGTACGCTACACCGGGTGAGCTAGCGAATGTCACTCCGTAAGCGATAGACATATTCCATGAGCACTTATTGCCGCTAACTCTTCATTAACTATGACGACAGAGGCACACTTTTGAAAGACATCTCCATAACTCTTCGAACAAGAAACCAGAAATGCTTGGATAGCAAGCATAAAATAATAATATATATAGCGTCGTTCAATAATTCGAAAGTTTGTGTGACATTATTGGACTATGTCGGAACTGAGGGACGATGTCCCTGAACCGAACCAAAAATTTCTAAGTCCACCGACGCTATCAGTTTCTTATCCGGCATCGCAGCATATGTTGTTCCGAAAGGGAAAGCTTGAAATCCACCGAATCCCTTTCGGTATCCCGTCGGACCGGATGAAACTTTCGGACGTCCGTACCCGCTTCCGCGGAGCGTCCCGACCCAGCATCGTCGGATAAAATATATGCGACAGATTCAGTTGATGCTGGGATGCTGCGATAAACTGTGCTATTAAGGAAAGCACGTCCGTTCCCGAGGCCTGTGCAGTAGCGGACTTACGATGCATTGCCGCTGGAAGCTCCGTGTACGATGACTCCCGCACATTTCCTATGCGAACGTCCGGAGTCTGCAGGCCTCGAGTCCCCGGCTACCGACCCAGCGCTGTCGGATAATTCTCGATCCGACACCGTTTCTGTCGGCTGCTGGGATGCTGCGATAAGCTGTGCTATGTGCACAAGAATGTCCGGCGTCGAGACCTGCGGAGGCGCAGTCTATCGGTGCTTCGCTGAGGGCAGCTCCGCATCAGATGGCTCCCGCATACTTCCTATGCGAACGTCCGGAGTCCATCGGTCTCGAATCCCTGGCTGCCGGATGGAGTGACCTGGTCGCCGAAGAATCCTTGATCGGCGAAGCTGGTAATATATCGGCGGTCACGCAGCCAAGGTGCGGTCGTGTGCGCTGACGAGAAGAGGAAGCCTTAGCAGTCTCAGCGGACTGCCTATACAACGGAGCGTCCCGAGCGACGGACGTATGCTCCGCTAACGACACATTGTACCACAACATCTGGGGCCAGATGTTGTTGAACGAGAGAGGGGCCTCTCTCGCTTGCCGTCCGGATGGACCGGAACGAGCTATGAACCGGACTAAAGGCTTCCTCCGTTCTCCCTCCGATCCGCCGTCACTGGGTGTGCATTAAGTTAATTTTATAGTGCTCGCATCACCCCAAAATTCCTTCTAGACCGCAACGGACGAACCCGGCTGCCGAACCATTCGGTGAATGGACGCTACACCGGGCGAGCTAGCGGACGTCAAAGGCCGTCGAACCTACTAGGGTCCTCTTAGGCAATTGGCGTATTACATGAGCACTTTTCCGCTAGCCCTTCATTAATTGTGACGACGGAGGCACACTGTTGGAAGACATCACAGAAACATCACCCTAATCTTGATCGTCTGAAATAGAAATTGATAAAGTAGAGTGACCCTGCGGGGAAAGGACCGGAGTGTCCAAATCCCCAACAACATACCGTGACATACGCTTCCCATATTGTCATCGAAATCATACGATACAGAACAGGAGTTAATGCGAGTACACTGACCACATAAAGAATGATAATAAGGTCAGAGGAAGACTTCCTCTTAAAACAATTGATCAATATCCTTTCAATGTGAAAAGAAAACAAGTCCTGGTACTCGCACTAACCCCTGGCAATCAAAATACATAATAATAATATGATCCATTAATATAGAAAAAATAATTGAAATCAAAATATTTTGAAAAAATATTTTTTCAGAACAGCCCAAGTTTCTGAAAAGTAACGTTGAGCCCCAATGGATCCCAAGCCTAAGTGTGGACAAAAATTTTAAAAATATTTTAAACAATTTATTCAACACTTACGAACAATAATAATGTATCTAATTATGATTAAAATAACATAAAGATATTATTATTTAGAAATCCCCCCCTCACACAGAGGGCTGTTGTAAATGTAAACAATGAGTGTAAAAACACTAAAATAAGACTCCAGGCACCCAGGCCCGAAATCAGTTACCAAAAATACACCATCTGATGCAAAACAGAGACTTCCAGGGAAGAAACTGCAGAACATCAGATGGTAGATGCAGAACACAACGCCTAACCACCCGTAGGTGAAGACGTAAACATGGGGAAAGAACAGAATTCATTCTGTTATTAAGCTAAAACTCCCAAGAAATTTTAGTAATAATAATTACAGAAACTAAGCCAAAAGCATGGGAGAATAGCAAGGGGGAACTTAAAGGACAGGGAGAGAGGAAAAACACTTGAAAAAACAGTGTAACTAAATAATCAGAATGACAACAAAATGGCTGCTGCCTTGAAAATAGGTAACTTAACATAATTTCATTAAAAAATTTTAAGTTACAGCCCTGATAATATTCTGTCACACATTCTTTTCCTCTCCTCCTTTTCTATCCTCCTTAGAATCACCATTTCACTAATATTTATGTGTCTGGCATCATTTAAACTGAGATTTAAAAGCACAAAGATCAGTCAGATGTTAACTGATGAAGGGCCAAACTTAGAATGATAAATGGCGCCAATTTCGGAACGTCCTTGACACTGCGCATGCGCAGTGGGGGCGAGGTGTGGAGGGCCTTTCAGGACATGTTTTCTTTAGTTTTAGATGCAAATTTTGGGGATTGGGGGGCAAAATTTGTGTTTGGCCCTATATTTTAAGAGTTAGCACCAGCTATGTCTGGGTCATTGGTACAGTATAAAAATATAGAAATTTTAGGCATGGCCAAAATTTTTGCACCTCCCATAACGAGGCAAATAATGCCCGACAAACTTCTCTTGAACAAACTTGCTTCTAAACCTCAAAAGGACTCAGTATACCACATATCAAGTCTCTGCTACTGGTGGTTCATTAGAAGAAGATTTTCAAAAAATTTAGCCATTTTTTCCCCACCCCTCTGCTCAATACGAGCCAAAACCTAATTTGTATAAAAATAGGCCGATGAAATCGTCAGATGTGTACCCATACGTGCAACTAGTAGAAAGCTGTATGACGGAGGGCCACCACGGATGCTGACATTATGTACACCATACATGGTATGGGTACATATAGAAATGGATTGGTGGAGTGTCTAATTTGATGGATAAAGGGTTAATATCTCCAGATCAAATTATCAGATCTACATAAAAAACTATACAGCACAGCACATCAGTAACCTGAATAAATATATAAAGTAACATGACAATCGGATTGATATTTTTTGAGTTATCTCATGCTAAAGGGATTGGAGGAATTTTCAATTTGAAGGATAAAGGGTTAATATCTCTGGATCAAATTATCAGATTTACACCAAAAACTATACAGCTTGGCACATCAGTAACCTGAACACAAATATAAAGTAACTTGACAATCCAAGCAATATTTTTCAAGTTATCGAATCCCAAAGGGATTGGAGGAATTTTCCATTTGAAGGATAAAGGGTTAATATCTCAGGAGCAACCTAACAGATTTACACCAAAAACTGTACAGCTCGGCACATCAGTAACCTGAACACAAATATAAAGTAACCTGATAACTCAAGCAATATTTTTCAAGTTATCGAATGCCAAAGGGATTGGAGGAATTTTCAATTTGAAGGATAAAGGGTTAATATCTTGGGATCAAATCATCAGATTTACACCAAAAACTATACAGCTCGGCAAATCAGTAACCTGAACACAAATATAAAGTAACTAGACAATCCAAGCAATATTTTTCAAGTTATCGAATGCCAAAAGGATTGGATTTTCAAGCAAATAATTTGTGAGCAAGGAAAGAAAGAAAAAACTATTTTTTTTCTGATCAGTACTTATGTAACCTACCTTGATCTGCATCAAGAAGCAAAATATTGAAGCATCTCTCTTCAGGGTTCCTGCACCAAACCTCTAAGCAAATTCGAGGAATTTCAAGGAGGTTTTTAGTGCTTTTTCAAGGAATTTCAAGGAGAAAAACAGACAAAATTCAAGGATTTCCCAGGAAACATTTTCCACTTGCATCCAAGAGACAGAAAATATAACTCGACCCTTTACCTAAACTAATGGAAAAAACTGGCCAGCGCTTTCCATGAAAATCACTGTTCAATCTTTTTATATTTTCATTTTTTGCTTCTGAAACATAGGTCATGACACTCATTGGAACGAGCGTATCACGTTCGTTCCAATGAGAGGTCGCAACCTATGTTTGGGAAAAAATGAAAATGCTCTTGGTTTAAACATTTTATTTTCCAAAAAGAAGGCAAATGGATTGAAGAACAAGTTCAACAAATTAATTAATCTCTATTCTCAAAATGATCTCTCTTTATATTCACCTAACATCCTACATTTTGACAATGGGACCCCATAATTTAATAGTCAAGTTTATTTTATGAGCTTAATCACCACAATGCACCTGAACCACAAAATTTTCATGGTTGTCATGGGACATGATTACACCTTCACTTTACAAAGCAGCCAAAAGAGTCCTAAGATACATGCAAATACTGCAACTAATGTTTTTGGTTTTATCCACATTTTTGCTTCCAAAACATAGCTACTGAACTCTTGAGAACATGTAACGCATTTTCCAAGGAGGGGTCATCAGCACTGTTTTTGGAAATAGAATTGAAAATATTTATGTTTGCTTCAAAAACAAAGACCATAAACCCTCAATGGAACAAGGGCTCATGAGCTGTACTTCACATGACATGAATGGCTAACTATATAAACAACTGTGAGTATACCTGGCATTTCAAAGCAGCAATGATCTGAATAACCTCCTAGAAATAAAATCAACCATTATGGACAAAACAATCAGTGAAATACTAGCCACCCAAGAAGACAGGGCTGTGTTTCAACCTCTTGAGATTCAGATGGCTCTTGAAGCAGAGGCAGGCATAGAGACTGAAATCAGACCTCCCAAGGGGCTGTCATCCATTTCAGGTAGAGTGTTGGAACCTTCTCCAGTAACCCACTAAAACCCTTGGTAAAAGAAAATTCTCGGTGAATGCAGACACTGATCCTGAGTCTGACGCAGACACCGACAGCGATAATGACAACCCATAGGTCATAAAAAACTCACAGGCTAACAGTAGAAGGAAATAAAAAAAACTGCAAAGAAATTGAGAAAAATGGCCTGGGGGTGCTAACATGGTAGGAATCCCCCAGTGCACAGTTAAGAACAAAACTAGGAGGAAATCAGATAATAAAGGGGCGCAGAGCCCCAAACCCTCCAAGGAGAGAAAACCATCAAATGGTCAAGATACCTCTAAAACGCCGGGCAGTCACTAACCAGATTCCTTCCCTCATGGATGACAGGATGTTGACACTTTGCCTCCTCAAGAAATAATGCCACCCAATCGACCTGCTCAGTTGGAATCTGGTAATACCGTCATTGTAGGGGAAGTCAGGAATCCACATAAGAAAATGAGGTTGTAGCCAACTTAAGTACCCCTGGGTGGATAAAGTCAAAAACATGACAGAGAACCCCAAGGGTATTAGCAAGGGTCCAATCCATTCTAACCCAAATAAATAAACCCCAAAAACTCCTCCTCCTCAAGTTAACCCATTTGTCGTTGTCTTCAAAATTAACCCCCAAACCGCCTCTCTGGAAACGTTTCACCTCCAGTGTCACTGGTTACAAAACGTGAAAAATAAAAATGACCTGTACCACTAGGGATTCAAAATTCAATCTATTAACAAGAGGTGTTCCATCCAATGCCGTAAGTGCCAAAAGTTTGGCCACCTCTCAAGCAGTGGCAGGGAACTCTAACCTGCATGAGATGTGGAGGTAACCACCTCTCCAGCTCATGCAAGACAGACTACCCCACCTGTCCCAACTGCAAAAGGGGCCCACTTCAGTAATTACTGAGGGTAACTACCTCCATTTTAAAAAATAGGCCGATCAAATCGTCAGATGTGTACCTATACGCGCAACTAGTAGAAAGCTGTACGGCGGAGGGCCACCACAGATGCCTACACTATGTACACCATACATGGTATGGGTACATATAGAAATGGATTGAAGGAGTGTCTAATTTGATGAATAAAGGGTTAATATCTCTGGATCAAATTATCAGATTTACATAAAAAAATATACAGCACAGCACATCAGTAACCTGAATAAATATATAAAGTAACATGACAATCGGATTGATATTTTTTGAGTCATCTCATGCCAAAGGGATTGGAGGAATTTTCAATTTGAAGGATAAAGGATTAATATCTCAGGATCAAAATAACAGATTTACACCAAAAACTATACAGCTCGGCACATCAGTAACCTGAACACAAATATAAAGTAACTTGACCATCCAAGCAATATTTTTCAAGTTATCGAATGCCAAAGGGATTGGAGGAATTTTCAATTTGAAGGATAAAGGGTTAATATCTCGGGATCAAATCATCAGATTTACCCCAAAAACTACACAGCTCGGCAAATCAGTATCCTGAACACAAATATAAAGTAACTAGACAATCCAAGCAATATTTTTCAAGGTATCGAATGCCAAAGGGATTGGCGTAATTTTCAATTTGAAGGATAAAGGGTTAATATCTCAGGATCAAATTATCAGATTTACACCAAAAACTATACAGCTTGGCACATCAGTAACCTGAACACAAATATAAAGTAACTTGACCATCCAAGCAATATTTTTCAAGTTATCAAATGCCAAAGGGATTGGAGGAATTTTCAATTTGAAGGATAAAGGGTTAATATCTCTGGATCAAAATAACAGATTCACACCAAAAACTATACAGCTCGGCACATCAGTAACCTGAACACAAATATAAAGTAACTTGACAATCCAAGCAATATTTTTCAAGTTATCGAATGCCAAAGGGATTGGAGGAATTTTCAATTTGAAGGATAAAGGGTCAATATCTCGGGATCAAATCATCAGATTTACACCAAAAACTACACAGCTCGGCAAATCAGTATCCTGAACACAAATATAAAGTAACTAGACAATCCAAGCAATATTTTTCAAGGTATCGAATGCCAAAGGGATTGGCGGAATTTTCAATTTGAAGGATAAAGGGTTAATATCTCAGGATCAAATTATCAGATTTACACCAAAAACTATACAGCTTGGCACATCAGTAACCTGAACAAAAATATAAAGTAACTTGACCATCCAAGCAATATTTTTCAAGTTATCAAATGCCAAAGGGATTGGAGGAATTTTCAATTTGAAGGATAAAGGGTTAATATCTCTGGATCAAAATTAACAGATTCACACCAAAAACTATACAGCTCGGCACATCAGTAACCTGAACACAAATATAAAGTAACTTGAGAATCCAAGCAATATTTTTCAAGTTATCGAATGCAAAAGGGACTGGAGGAATTTTCAATTTGAAGGATAAAGGGTTAATATCTCGGGATCAAATCATCAGATTTACACCAAAAACTATACAGCTCGGCAAATCAGTAACCTGAACACAAATATACAGTAACTAGACAATCCAAGCAATATTTTTCAAGTTATCGAATGCCAAAGAAATGGATACGGACGCCGGACGGGCAGACGGACGGACGGGCAGATGGACAGACAGACAGATGGACAGACAGACAGATGGACAGACGGATGGACAAAGGATGGACAGACGGATGGCCACCCCGGATGCCGGCATTATGTGTACCATACATAGTATGGGTACACATAAAAATCAAAATGCCCCTATATAACCACTACTTACATGAAATTTAATTAAAATGTGGCCAGTGGTTTAGGAGAAAGAGGCTCAAACACCACCTTCAAGCAGGACGGTGGACGGCGGACGAAGAGTGATCAGAAAAGCTCAACCTGACTTTCAGTCAGGTGAGCCAAAAGTTAAAAAATTTATAGTAATTTATATATTTTTTATACTTACCAATGACCCAGACTTAGCTGGTGCTAACTCTAACAAAACCAGGGCCAAACACAAATTTTGCCCCCCAATCCCCAAAATTTGCATCCAAAACAAAAAGAAATCATGTCCTAAAGGACCTCCATACTACGCCTCTACTGCGCATGCGCAGTGACGCAGACGTCCCGAAATTGGCGCCAATTATCATTCTCACTGGCAGTGCCTGGTCAGCGCTATGTACTCAGCGGGGAGGCAAGAGTTCCCAACTCCAGGGAGGGCCATCCCCGTCTGGGTCATTGGTAAGTATAAAAAATATATAAATTACTATAAATTTTTTAACATTTTTATACTGTACCAATGACCCAGACTTAGCTGAATAGTAAACAGGCTGGAGGGCCTAGGACAAAGAGGAAAATCCAATAAGCTCAACTATATAGTAAAGAGGCAACCCCTTAAGGAGTAAAGGAGTATTAGGCTTTACATGTATCTTTCTTATTTAATATTAAATTAGAAAGATACACTACCCTTAATAATTGAGCACAATAACATTCATGTTCTCTATTAACATCCAGTATAACCCTTATACTAATTATTTTTAAAGCAAGCCAATAAACAAAGTAGTCCAGAGAATTGAGACTCTTTATAGTCATTTAAAAGTGTCCGAGTATTGTATATTAAAGCCCGTTTGACACTTGACATATACAAATGCTTCACACCGAGCTACACTTTAAAAATAAGACATGAATGAAATTTAACATTAATATTACACTTTAAAACCATCCCGGAAGCGACTCAGAAATACTGACTTGGAGGAGGCATTCCCTTGCTTTTCACTATAAAGCAGGTGACCTAAGGGAACACCCGCCCCCCCCCCCCCCTTCCCCTTGCCCTGGGTCAAATAGCCCAGAGCGAAGAGGGCAGCCGGACGGAGTCACTGCCGGAACAGAAAGCCTGCATAACTATAGTTGCAACTGTTTAGTGGATGACATTCTGAGCAACAGATAACGGACCTAAACAATGCAGGTCTCCAGAAATGGACTCAATATTTCTGAGATAAAAATTCGTAAATGTGGATGGCTGAGACCAATAAGCAGCCTTCATTAAATCTGTAATAGCAACACTATTAGCATAAGCCCAGGAAGTAGAAAGAGCTCTTACTTCATGAGCAGAAATCTTAAGCACAGACTGCTGAGAAGAAGATAAATCTTCATAAGCAGTACGGATAGTTAACTGAATCCATCTAGCAATAGAATGGACTGAAATGTCCTTTCTATTAGGCATCAAAGACAGAAAGAAACATTTCCGTCCCTTTCTGATAAACTGAGATCTCTGTTTATAGATACGTAATGCTCTAACAGGACAGAGTAAAGGCCTACGCCCGTCTGAAGACGGAAGAGCCTTAATAACAATAGGTTCCGGATATTTATTAGGAGCCTGATTCTTAGCTAAAAAACCCACATTAGTAGTGAAGGTGATGGTGTTCCCAACACTACGATAATGAGAATCAACCACCGATAGTGCATGAAGCTCACTGACTCTTCTAGCAGAAGAGAAAGCTAAGAGAAAAGCTGTCTTATAAGATAAGAATTTGAAATCTACTGTCCCAAGAGGTTCAAATGGCATTTCCTTCAATTTAAGAAGAACCCAAGCTAAATTCCACTTAGGAATTAATCTAAGAGTTCTGGGTCTATTTATCAAAAAGTTTCTAAACAACTTCAATAAAGAGACATTAGATCCAATTTGTAAACTATCATGATGTGCATAGGTATCAGATAACATGGAACTATAACCCTTTATAGTAACAGGCTGCAGTTTGATTTCGTCAAACAAGTATACTAGAAAGTTTGCAATGTCTGGTATAGAGGGATCGAATATATCTACAGAATGATCCCTACACCAACGACGAAAAACCTTCCACTTAGCCGCATAGTTTAGCGAAGAGGAGGTCCTCCTACAGTTAGAAATCGCGTCCACTGCTCGTCCTGTAAAGTGCTTGCCATGCAAGAAGGACCGCACAACGGAAAAACGTGAAGGTTGAGACCTTGCGGGTTGTGATGGAGTTGGCACGATTTCCCCTGCGAAAGAAGATCCTCCCGTGGAGGAAGCTTCCGCGGTAGGTCCCACAACAGACACCTGAGTAGATTTATCCACGGTCTCTGTGGCGACAGAGATGCTACCAACAGAATCTTGCATTGAGATTGTTTTATCTTTAGCAATACTTGTTGAATTAACGGCGCTGGAGGATACGCATATCCTATCATTCCGTCTCAAGGGATCGACAGAGCGTCTACTGCAAATGCTCTTGGATCCGGACACGGAGACACATACGTCTGCAACTGATTGTTGAGATGTGTCGCAAATAAGTCTATCATTGGCCGTTCCCATTGGTAGCAAATCTGATTGAATACTTGTTTGTTGAGAGTCCACTCCGATGGCAACAAGCGACCCTTTCGTGAAAGGGAGTCTGCTAGCACATTCAGACGACCCGGTATGTGATGGACCGAAAGAAGAACGTGATGTTCTAGCGCAAACAGAAGGATTCTTTCCGTTAGATTGAACAACGGAACTGAATGAGTGCCTCCCTGATTCCGTATATACGCCACTACTGTCGTATTGTCGGATAGGATTTGGACATGAGCATCGTGAATAATGTCCATCCAGTGACGTAACGCAAGCCAAATTGACATCATTTCCTTGATGTTTATGTGCTTGCACAGGAATTGCGGATCCCAAAGACCCTGGCATCTCGAATCCGTTGGGATTAATGATGCACCCCAACCTGTTTGACTGGCATCCGTCATAACGGTAAAACTCGGATCCGGCAACTGCAGCGGAACTCCTTGAGTTAACCACTGAATGTTTGCCCAAGTCTGAATCTCTTGTTTCACTTGATCTGACAAGAGAACGTCTACATCGAGCGAATGAATTTTCACACTCCAATTCTGAGTCAGGAAAATTTGAAGAGGACGTGTGCGTAACCGCCCCATCGGAATGAGATCCGCGGCGGCTCCGCACAGACCTATCAGTCTCATAAATTCTCTCGCTGTGACTTCGTCTGCGTGCAGACAATAGCGAGCGTAACAACTGACTAATTTCGCTCTGGTTAACGGCAGACGAACGAGATTGTTGTGTGTCTCGAAGCTCATTCCCAGATGAGTGAATGACTTGGACGGCACCAGATCCGACTTCTCCTCGTTTACTATAAAACCGAGACGTCGGAGCAATAGAAGAAGATTCTGAACATCGTTCTGAAGCGTTAACTCGTTGCCGTACCTCTGAAGAATGTCGTCCAGGTAGGCCGACGTTACCGCAGACGAATGAGCTCGGAAGTAGATCATTACCGAGTTCATTACTCGAGTGAAAGCCCAGGGTGCTAGATTCAATCCGAAGCACATCGCCCGGAATTGATACACCACTCCTAGGACTGCGAAGCGTAGATACTTTCGGAATGTCGGATGTACCATGACGTGAAAGTACGCATCTTTGAGATCTATGCTCGTTGCATAATCGTTCACCCGAATACTCGCTCTGACCGATCGAATCGTCTCCATATAAAACTTCGGAGCGACGATCAGCTTGTTTATCCAGCTCAAATCTATGACTGGACGGAACGAGCCGTCTGGTTTCGGAACCAGAAACAGATGGCTGTAGAATTCCGGAGATTCCTGGTTTTCTACGACCTCTACCGCGTTCTTCATTAAAAGAGACTGCACCTCTGATAACAGGGCGTCTCTTTTCTGCGGATTTGACGGAAGATGAGTCCACTTTGGACTTCGAGTTAATGGAGGCTTTCGTTTGAAGGATATCTTTAGACCTTCCGAAGTCACTCCTCTCACCCAAGGGTCGTCCGTAATCGACGCCCATTCTTGTGAAAAGCTCGACAACCTTCTGCCAACCGGAGCGCGATAGAGGTTTAAGCCATCACCTCCTGGACCTGCGAGGCCTGCGGTAGGAGAAACCACGTCTTCCACGACCCGCACCTCGCCCTGTCGACCTCGGGGCGTCCGACCGATTGTCCCGGCCTGAAGGACGTCCCGAACGAGAGTCGCTATCCTGACGGTCTCTCGAATAAGACCAAGAGGACGCACCGGAACCTCTATAGGAACCTCTCTTGGGCGCATTAGACCCAGAAGTGCCTGTCTTATTCGTGTCTGCTGTATCCGACTTCTTAGGAGCAGATTTGAACAACAGAGAATCCTTAGCTTTCTTTGTAATTTTATCATAAATAGCGGAAAGCTTGCCGTCAAAGAGAAGTTCTCCTGAGACCGAAGCGACTCTAAGAGAGTTCTTCACCTTAGAATCCACTAGTGTGGATGTAGCTAGGGCTGCGTCACGTCTAACCAACTCCAGATTTGCCACTGAAAGGTCGGAGTTACACGTGGAATAAGCTACTGCCCTTGAAAGAAGTCTTAAAGAGGATTGTATATCCTGAAACTCTTTCCCCTGAAGGCGCAGTGATAACGCCTTAGTAAGGTGATCTGCGTAAGATAAGGCATCTAAATTGGCTCTGTTAGACGCAATAGCTGTTTCCAACACCGCGGTTGGAATAGAAGCTGACGACGGTAATGATAGCTCTAAGTCTTCCGCCTCGTCGTCCATACGCAGAGGAACTCTCGGTATACCCTGTCCTGCCGTATCGAATTTATTCCTTGCATTAATGAAAGGCAGGTTGAGAGTATTAGCGGACAAGAAACCTGCTTTCCCCGTCCTGGAAGCAAGTTTAAATATAGAGTCGTTCAATAATTCAAATGTTCTTGCAACATTATTGGACTGCGACGGAAACTCGGGAGCGATGTCCCTGAACCGCTAAAAAATTCAGAGTCCAATGACGCTATAATTCTCTTGTCCGGAAGCGCAGCAGTCTGGCCCGACGGAACAACTTGAGGGAGAAAGTGCCGGATGAAGTCCACGGCAGCTTTATGTTGTTCCGAAAGGGATAGCTCCAAGTCATCCGTATCCCTTTCACCATCCGGTCGGACCTCATTATGTTCCCGGTCGTCCGCCCCCGATGCTTCGGCGGAGCGTACAGACCCAGCGCCGTCGGATAATTCTCGATCCGACACCGTTTCTGTCGGCTGCTGGGATGCTGCGATAAGCTGTGCTATCTGCACAAGAATGTCCGGCGTCGAGACCTGCGGAGGCGCAGTCTTTCGCTGCTTCGCCGAGGGCAGCTCCACATCAGATGGCTCCCGCATACTTTTCCTATGCGAACGTCCGGAGTCCATCGGTCTCGAATCCCTGGCTGCCGGATGGTGTGACCTGGTCGCCGAAGAATCCTTGATCGGTGAAGCTGGTAATATATCGGCGGTCACGCAGCCAAGGTGCGGTCGTGTGCGCTGACGAGAAGAGGAAGCCTTAACAGTCTCTGCGGACTGCTTATACAACGGAGCGTCCCGAGCGACGGACGTATGCTCCGCTAAAGACACATTTTGTACCACAACATCTGGTCCCAGATGTTGTTGTACGAGAGAGGGGCCTCTCTCGCTCGCGGCCCGGCTGGACCTGGACGAGTTAGGAACCGGACTCAAAGGCTTCCTCCGTTCTCGCTTACTATCCGCCGTCACTGGGTGTGCATCTATTATGTTTATAGTGCTCGCATCACCCAAAATTTCCTCTTGGACCGCATCGGACGAACCCGGCTGCCGAACCATTCGGTGAATGGACACTACACCGGGCGAGCTAGCGGACGACATTTGTCTAATCTCCATGAGCACTTTTGCCGCTAGCTCTGAATTCATTGTGACGACGGACGCACACTTGAAGAAGATAACATGGAAACATCACCCTGTTCTGGTTCCTCTGAAATAGAAACTGAGAGAGTAGAGTGACCTTGCGGAGAAAGAGCCGGCATCGCTCTTTCTCCAGAAACAACATATCGTGACACACGTTTCCAATGTTTCTCATCCCAATGTTCACATATAGGACAGGGATTAATGCGAGAACACTGACTACAATTAATACAATGATCATGAAAGTCAGAGGAAGATTTCTTCCTATTACAATTTGAACAACGTCCCTTCATTGTGAAAGAACAACAAAAAGTCCTAGTTACTCGCAAAAACCCCTGACACAAAGATACATAACAACATGATCCATTAATAAATGAAAAAACAATTGCAAAACAAAATAATTTTGAAAAAATATTTTTTCAGCGAAGCCCAAGTTGCTGAAAAGTAACGTTGAGCCCCGATGGATCCGATGGCAAAGTGTGGTCAAAAATTTTAAATTTATATTAAATAATTAATGAGACACTTACGGATAATATAAATGTATCTTATAGTGAGATAAACTACAGCAAAGGCAAACAGCCTCCCTCAAAAAAGGCTGTTGCCAATGAAAACAAACAGTGTAAAAACACCAGACAACATGACTCCAGGCACTGAAAAAACTGGCCCGGAATCAGTCATCAATTACACTCTATCTGATGCAAAACAGAGACTCCCAGGGGAGAATCTGCAGAACATCAGATGGAAGATGCAGAACACAAACGTTATACACCCCTGGGTGAAAACGTAACTATGGGGAAAATAACAGAAAACATTCTGTAACCAAGCAACTCTCCCAGGAAATTTTAGAAATGAAATTTCTCAAAAATATGCCAAAAGCATGGGAGAATTGCAAGGGGGGACTTTAGAAGGCTAGGGGAGAGGAAACACTGAATAAGCAGTGCAACAATTAGCAAGAATGACAACAAGAGGCCCATGCCTCGAAAACAGGCAACTTAACATAATTTCATCAAAAAATTTTAAGTACAGCCCTGATTATTTTTTGTCACTTCTTTTTCCTCTCCTCCTTCTATCCTCCTTAGAATCACATTTTCTCCAAACATTACGTGTCTGGCATCCTTTAAACTGAGATTTACAAGCACAAAGATCAGTGAGATGTTGACTGATGAAGGGCCAAACAGAGAAAGATAATTGGCGCCAATTTCGGGACGTCTGCGTCACTGCGCATGCGCAGTAGAGGCGTAGTATGGAGGTCCTTTAGGACATGATTTCTTTTTGTTTTGGATGCAAATTTTGGGGATTGGGGGGCAAAATTTGTGTTTGGCCCTGGTTTTGTTAGAGTTAGCACCAGCTAAGTCTGGGTCACTGGTACAGTATAAAAATATTGGGGCATTTTGGCCCCACCCCCTCCTCAATATGAGCAGAAACCCAATTTGAAGAAAAACCCAAATGCCCCTACATGTATATAACCACTACTCATGTGAAATTTCATTAAAATGTGCTCAGAAGTTTGGGAGAAAAATACCCAAGCACCACCTTCACGACGGACGAAAAGTGTTCAGAATAGCTCACCCTAACTTTCAGTCATATCACTCAGGTGAGCTAACTAGGGCACTGCGAGGCATTGAGATTCGATTCAATTTAGAATTTTAAGTTGCTATTCAGTTCAATTCGAAATCAGCTGCCCAATTCATTTTCCCTGGAATCTTTTCACTGGAATTTCACTCAGTATCAGTCATCTTCATTATCTCACAAAATGTATAGTTCAGATGGAAATTATACATTAAAGAATGCTAAAAATAAAGACTGAGTGTAATTTCTGCTGTAGTAAAATAAACTAGAGGTACTGTGAGCAAACTCACAAAGTGATACCCCCCCGTGCCTGAAATGTATAAGTTAGATTATCTCCCCTTGAAAATGTCAGAACGGAATTATATTGCTTCATGCACATCTTCATATGGAGTTCTTCCACTGTGTAAAGTTTCATGAAAATTCTTCAAACGGTTTAGGAGGAGTTGCGCTTACAAGGATGGACAGACAGTATAAATTAAATTAAGGAATTATATTGCTTCATGCATATCTTCATATGGAGTTCTTCCATTGTGTAAAATTTCATGAAAATTCTTCAAACGGTTTAGGAGGAGTTGCGCTTACAAGGATGGACAGACAGACGGATGGACGGATGGACAGGGTGATTCCTATATACCCCCCCCCAAACTTTGTTTGCGGGGGGTATAAAAAATCATCTGCTAATTCCAGTCTCATTGGTCACTACCACCACTTTAAAGTTCTCTATATAACAGTTGCTAGAGGCTAGCTCCATGTAGTGCCCAGTGTAGGTAATTCTCGAACCCCTTACCGGGTAATATTCGACGAAGACATGCCTTATGATGTGGTTGGAATTTGTTGTCAGTCTGGACTTGAGCTGATTCGATTCGAATAAAGAAAATGCGATTCGCAGGGCCCTATTACTAACTCTACACAAGCAGTAGTTGAAAGCAAGTGCACCACTGACATGCAGTACACAGCACCACCATGCACCCACAGGAGCAATCAGGAGGGTGGAAAATGTGGTTAGAAATACCAAAGTAACACTCATTCTGGTGGCAAAAAAATGAAGATATTTGCCATTCTGTTGTCACCAGCATTCTCTTTATATACTGAATCGAATGGTATCTCATATACTGGGTCTCATTTGCTTTTAATTTCCCTTGACACTACTGTAATGCTTTGGCAATGTTTTAAAATGCTTTTAAAGGAATGTTATTTATTACCGTCCCGTAACTGCATTTCTCACAATCGCATGGGTTTTAGGGGGCATGCTGCAATTTTAACCTGAAAGTTCTAGTGCAATCCGATAAAAAGTACCCTTCGTGAATTCAAGTTCTCTTGTTACTAGTTTGCGACGTTCAGTGGGAAATAACTGAGAACATTCTGCTTGTTTGTGGCAGAAGATATGATTTCAGTGATTTTCTACAAGCACCCTTTGAAGTTCTGTTAACTCGTATGCTGTCGAAAGCGACTACTGTCGCCTATCCTATGATGGTTATCTGTAAGTTCTGGTACGCGCTAATCAAACCTACCATCTGATTAATTGCTGAAAAGGGCTCAGAAAGCCCTTTCCAACAATTAATCAGATGATAAGTTTCAAGTATGTCATAAATTTGTATTAATCTTCCTCGCATACAGGCGTACATAGAGGTCGTCCATATATGACTAAAGTGGGTGTGGCCGTAAAAGGGTTAAGGTTAATCAAAAACACTTTTAAAAAAAATGCTGAGATGATTTTTAAATCTTGTAAAAGCAATTGTTTGTTCCATTTTTGTTTGATTTGTGCATGACATGTTCTTTTGATAATCAGCAGGGCCAGATCACATCAAGATTTTGGGAATGCATTTTTGAACAAAAGGACGCTCACCTGACATAGTAGCCTAAATATCAACCCAGGGAATTGATTTGAACAAGTTGCATCTGCCCCTCCTAAGAAAAGCTTATACCAAATATCAAAATATTCTGACCAGTGGATCTGAAAAAAAATTTGTTTAATGAATATTCCTCATATTGAACTAAGTTATAATTTGGGCTCCCACAGGGAGCCCAAATATGACCCCAGGGGCTTGCCTTGAACAAACTTGAATCTCACCTCCCTAACGATGCTGTATACCAAATATCAATATTCTGACTACTGGATCTAAAGAAAAATATTTTTAAAGAATATTCCTCATACAAATGAATTGAACGAAGTTACAATTTGGGCTCCCACAGGGAGCTCAAATATGAACCCAGAGACATGGCTTGAACAAACTTGAATCTCACCCCACTAAGGATGCTGCATACCAAATATCAGAAGAATCTGACTGGTGGATCTGAAGAAGAAAATTTTTAAATATTATTCCCCATATTGCACCAAGTTAAAATTCGGACTCCCATGGGGATCCCAAATATTGACCCAGGGACTCGATTTCAACAAACTCAAATCTGACCCCACTAGAGATGTTGTATACCAAATATAAAAGAATACTGATCGGTGGATCTGAAGAAAAAGATTTTAAAAGAAATTTTCTCATATTGCATGAAGTTAAACTTTGGGCTCCAATAAAGAGCCCAAATAACAACCCAGGGATCCGATTTGAACAAATCTGAATCAGACCCCCCCTCCCCCGCCCCACTAGAGTTGTTGTTGTAAACAAAATATCATAAGAATCTGACTGGTGGATTGAGCCCCTATGGAGTGACAAAAATAGTCTGAGCATCATGCCTTTTCTTCAGTTGATCATAATGTAAAATGTGGAGCTCCCCTATGAAGCCCCTTGATACAACCTATGTGGATTAATCTTAGTTACACAACTTTAGAGGGTACTAAATATAAAATTTCTAATTCTTCAGCTACATGGCCAATTTCCGCTCCCTTAGGTAGCCCAAATATTAACCCAGGCTCTTGATTTGACAAAGTTGAATCTGACCACCCTAGAGATGTTATATACCAAATATCAAAAGAATCGGACTGTTGGATCTGAAGAAAAAGATTTTTAAAGCTTATTCCCCATATTGCCCTAAGTTAATTATTCAGGCTCCTGTATTGAGCCCAAATATTAACCGAGGGATTTAATTTGATCACACTTGTATCTTCTCCTTCCCCCATCCCTCCACGTGGATGCTGTACACCAATTATCAAAAGATTTTGATCAGTGGTTCTGAAGAAAAATATTTTTTCAATTTTTGCAAATATGCTGACTCCCCGTACAGAACAGCCTGACACAATCGATGGCAATTTTTTTTATGATTCCATTCGACTGGTCCTAAGGATGCTTCATTCCAAATAACAGTTCTCTTTTCTGTGTGGCTTAGGAAATAAGGGCGTTTTAATTTTTTTCGATTTTTAGCCCGTGGGGTTCACACAGGGCTGTAAAAAAAACTTTTCCGGGCATCAATCAATTACTTAGGTCCCACTTATACTACATGCCAAATTTGGTTCAAATTGGCCCACCAGACCTTGAAATACAAAGTTTGGGCAGAGATATGCACCCACAGAGAGCATAATATTGTAGTGCTGAAACGGTTGGCCCATTTTTGTAACTGGCTAACCGTAGGGAATAACTGGATTTCAACCGGTTGTCCATTAATTTTAACCGCTGGTATTATTGCATTGTCTACGATACAAAATCAGTGAGGAATGGCGAGAAAACAATTCAAAACGCTGCCACCTGACTTCCGCAAAACGTAAACAACCGAATGCCATTGAGTGCCAATGGGAATCGCCAATGTGCAATCGATCGTTAACAATTTATATGACTGCAATGGTTCCACATAATAGTGATGATATATCGTAACTGTGGTCACTCTGCACTGCCCAGTCACAAATACAGGCCTTGCCATTTGAAAATCACAGGTGCTCAACAAATGAAAATCACTGGCACACAGCACACCTGAAACAAAAATCACGTGTGCAATTTGTTCCCACGGGCGTGCATTTGAAGTGAGGGACAAATGTCATTGATATTAACTATGAATTTTCCAACCAGTTTGTAAATTGTAGTTAGGCATAGTTATTAGTTAACTGTATTAGCAAAGAGCCTCTTACCGTGAGTGGCTTGAATTTGATATGATCAAAGGGTGAATATGTAATTCTAATTTTTGGAACATCTTTTTCTGTTCACTGTTAAGACAAAAGTCACAAACAGTTCCACATTTACTTTTACCTATTCCTTGCAAAGAATTTTCTGGCAGGAATATGTTGCAAGTCATGAAAGGGGTGTGGTAAGAAATTATTATATGCCCCATTGTCCAAGAGCCCCTCGTCAAACATTGACATTTGAAGAACAAATTTTACAATGCTAGATTATAAAAAAGGTTTTTTATGTCATACGTTAATACTTTTAAACAGTTCAATAAAATCAAAACATGGTTTTTCTGAAACACGTTTGTACAGTACCAAACAGTCAATTTATTCTGAAAGCACCATTACTCACACTGAGTGTTTTTTTTTCAGCATTATAATCTGCAATTTACAACACCACATCAAAGAGAAGAATGTAAAATTTGTCTGTAGAAGACAATGTTACACTGACAGACATGTGCTCACTACTGCCCATGGATGCAGAAAACAACCTGCAGTGCACTTGACTGTTGGCAGTTGGATACAAAGTAACAGACATTTATCCGTGACTTGACATCCCAAGCGACCAAAATAACTGTTCATTTAACATTCCCACACCTTAACCCAAACATGTTACATTAACTAGCAACTACACATCATTGTAAATCGACAAATGTTTGGCAGCTTTGACAATGCTTGTGTCGGCAAAAGAATTCTAACGTCTCGCGGTCAAATACTATTTATTTTCCTGATGGTATCCCGTAAAATGTAGGTACAGCAGTTATCAGGTTGACAGCTTTTCCAACCGGTTATGCTAATAACCGGTTGCAAACCAGTTAGCTGGCTAACTGTTTCAGCACTAAAATATTGACCTATCAACTTCCTTGGACAAATTTTAATCTTCAACACCAAGGGACATTCCATACCAAATATCAAGGCATTCTTTCTGGTGGTTCATGAGAAGATTTTTTAAGATTTTTAAGCTTTTGGGGCATTAACCAGAGCCAGAAGATGGCAGCTGCTTCATTTGAACAAAATAGAAAGGGTATACTCCATAGATGGTCTGTGCAATATATGTTTGAATTTGGCTTAATGGTTCTGAAGAAGAAAAGTTTCCAAAAGTTAACGGACACCAGACGCCAAGTGATGGCAATTGATCACATTGACTTGCAGTCAGCTTAGCTAATAACAGGGTATATTTGCTTTACTGCATGTGCTATTGCAGTGTGTCCTTACCACCACTGCCACCAGAGACAGACAATGCAACACACAATCATCAAACATTGTACATGCACTCTGTGCAAAGCAGTCAATTTTATTTTTTAAAATATAGGTTAACAACTTTGAGAAAACAGGCAATTCATTAACATATGAGTGGATTGTACCGCTTTGGACCAGTCCAGGCATGGGTACTGGACCAAAATAACCTGGACCGTACAAGACTGGACCACCTTGACAGTGGACCAGACCATCTTGGGTGGTCTGGCCCCATCTGCATCACTTCTTGGCTCCTAGCCACTATGTCAAGGAACATAAGCTCCTATGTCAGGGAAACTCTGATGTCACCACTGAATAAGGTGGGGCAGGATAGTGACCCCAAGGCCCAAGACTCTTGGGTCAGGTCTAAGTGCCCCCCCCCCCCAAGATATTACTGAAATGATTGCAAACTTGTGTTACACATATCTTAGCCATTATTCACTACCAGGGCCTGGGATAGTGTCAGCGGTTGTGCCAAGGGGTCCCCCCAAAGTTGGGGAAACTGCCTCCTTTGTGTGCTTGTTGGGAAATATCCTCTAGCCCCTGCATCAGGGAGCACAAACCCCCATGTCGTAAAAATTGTGATGTCACCACTGACTAAGGTGGGGGCTGAACAGGGACCCCAAGGCCTAGAACTTTGGAAGGCCCAGAACCCTGGACGCTTGGGTTAGAGTCCCCCACCCCACCCCCCCCCCCCCCACCCACCCCTCAAAAAAAAAAGTTTTTAAGTCGCAGAACTAAAATGTTAAGAAGGGGGCTGTTCCTTGAATGATGAAGTTATCACATCATGAATTGTGCAGTCAAAGATATCACTCTTAGCCACTGGATATGCACTTGTGAACTTGCAAAGTTGAGACTTGCTGCAAAAAATGTTATTTTGATGGGGAAAAATAAAGTAAATTTCTATTCTAAAATCCGTAAGAAGACGTCATTTAAAAGTAAATTTTAAAAAAAATTTCTTGGGGGAAACCAAAAGTTAAAACTAGGGCTGTCACGATTTTTCAATTTAGGAATCGATTAATCATCGCAAATAATCGATTAATCGTACCTAGATGACCCCCCCACCCCTCTCCCTATCTTTGAAGTCGATAAAAATGAAGTTCAAGTCAGCTGACCTACCTCAAGTAAACATCGAAGACGATCAACTTTTAGGTACATTCAAAGCTTTGATGTTCTGAACTTTGAACCGTCAGTGTAATAATCAAGACCGGTCGGCAGTTGCGATCTTCGCAACTGCCGACCGGTCTTGATTATTACACTGACGGTTCAAAGATTCAGAACATCAAAGCTTTGATGAATGTACCTGGAAGACAAATGCTTCCAACGGCTTCTTGGCTTTAACATCAATGTTCTTAACTCAATACCTTTACAAACAATAGTTTTTTCATCAAATTTTCTTTTAATTATTAAACATCTAAAACGGGATACAATTTACCGATTATTCGACAACGAAAAATACTAATCGATTTCGACTGATCGTGACAGCCCTAGTTAAAACCCCATTCCAGCATCTTCAAGTGGGACCTCTTTTTCCCTTAGTGATGAACCGATTATGAAAACTTGCTATGAACCGATTACCAGTTATTTCTCAGCTGATTATGCTAATTTTGATGCCGATGGTTGAATAGGACTCAGAAGAAAATCTGTTAGTACCTGTTATACTGCAGAATTTAGTTGATAGATCACCAATTACGAAAGCTTAATACCACATAAGCTTTCAGAGTATGCATGTTTAGTGCTGGGCAATATTAGCCAAAATAACATTTGCATTTTTAGGAGTTGGGGTGGGGAAGATCGTTTTAAAAGATACAATCACACAATATTGTTCTCTTGTGCTGACTGTGTGTTATTCTGGTAAATAGTGTTAATACGTCAGTTTTGTGTAAGAATACGGACACTTGGCTGCACTGACCAGGAAGATACTGAGCACACACACACTTTGTCTTAACTGAATAATAACTTTGATTTTAACGTGTGTAGTGAAATTGAATGGTGTATTGTTTACAGATACACATGCAACGTCACAATATATTTTTTAATGTTCATTGTTCAGCTTGTTACCTCCCTTGATATGTTTCTTCAGTGTTTACATGTTCTCTGCAATCAACATTGGAGAGAAACATCAAGGGAAGTAACTGAATTAAAAAATGAACTTGACAAACTGAAAACATGTTTGTGACAGTCATGCGACTTCCATGTTGCGTAATAATCATCTACCATCGAAAAAAAGAGTGCTTTTTAGTTTTTCTCCAATTTTAATTTCTTATTGTATTCTGATGCTTGCATCATGATGTACTACAGACTACCAGCTGAACACATTTTATTTATACATGTACCCAATGCAACGTTGTACAGCACCATGATTGAAGACCAGTGATTTCGATCAGCTGGGAATAGTGGCAATCTTGTACCGATTGCAGATGGTAAATTCTGTAATATTGTCAGTAATGCAACTACGTAGTCTTGCCACCTCCACAAGCGTCAGAGGCCATATCAAAAGCCTTCCCACCACTTTCAGCTCAGACGTATCCATAGGTCAACCTACACTTTTAAATTTTAAAACACCAAAAATTCCTCCCTGTGCCCCTAATGGGGCCCAGGCCTCAAGGTAGTCAACCTGTACCTCCTCCACATATCTTACCCCCCCCCCCCACACACACACCTACCTTAACCCTCCTCCCTCCCCCAGTGCTAGTGGATACAATTCCACAATATACCCTATTCTTTAAGCCGGAATATCAAAGTTGGGGGAGGGTGCTGCATAGTGAGACACCCTCAACACATGTATCCCCATTGATGCACCCCTGCAAAGGAAGGGGGGGGGGGGGAGCAGGATTGGCTGATTTAAATCAATGGATTTAAATCAATGATTTAAACCAATGATTTTTTTAAAAAAAATCATTGATTTAAATTAAAAATTTACAAATATTCAGAAATATTTTCAAAACAACTTGGAAATGAGCTGAAACAAGATAGAATGCATATTAACTGTTGAAATACAGTTATATTAGTCCTTCTTTATGACAGTTAGAACTAATCTATGGAGTAGGAATATACATCCCACTCTGTCCTGACTGCTGGAATGTGTTGTAGGGAAGTTAAATGTTCCTGAATCTTTTACATGTACAAGTTTATATAATTTAAAGGTAATATGAATAAAACTATATTTAAGTGAACATAGATTTTAAACCATATATATGATAATCTTTCAATGAACCCATCAAAAATACGAAATCAACTCTGAAAACAGCTATCAGTGATTTAAGTATCAAAAATGATTTTCAAGAAGGAATCTTCCTTCCAAGTTCCAGCAATGCTGTGGACAGTAACTGTGATTGTTGTATGTATACTCGCCCCAAAAAAGAAAGTGTGCATTGCAGAAATTGATCAAACTCCAAAAAAATAATTTTGTAGGTGTAAAGAGTGTTAACCTGTTCATGAATAAGTTATATTGAACACAAAAACAGCTTTCCCCGTTAAAATTGCATTACCGTTAAATGACGTGCTGCACGTTTGTGAAAAGGCATGTTTTGCACGAGGAGTCTGAAAATTCTGAAAATTCATGCAGCAGTGTGAATCCTTGGGTATTTAAACACTAAAGTAAGGCCTTCCTATCATTCACATTCAAACTTGCGCTGCTGTTAAAACGACTCCACATTAGCATGCCAAGATTGACAATGAATCAACGTCTCCTTGCCCTGGGTATGATTAGAGCTGGCAGAACACACAGAGAGGTTGCCCAGCATTTGAACTGCCACCGTAACACTGTAGACAGGCTAGTCCATCGACATGCACAACATGATGACGTTCGAGACCGACCCCGCTCCGGGAGACCCCGAGTTACCACCCCTGCACAAGATCGGTATATCCGTGTTGTCCATCTCCGTAACCGGCAACAAATGGCAACGACGAAAGCCAGGAACATCCCTAACCTGAGACGGATACATCCTCAAACATTAATCAACCGCCTGAGAGAATACAGCTTACGTCCTCGAAGACCTGCAATTCGTCCGATTTTGACGTTATGTCATCGTTGTGCTGCAGTGGTGTAGAATAGGGTTAGCCTAACCTAACCCTACCTAACCCCACTTCCATGCCAACTTGATCGCTTCCATGAGGCGTAGATGCACAGCAGTAGTCGATGCAGACAGATGTCATACCAGATATTGAGTGTGTGACTTTTGTGTTGGACCCTTAGTGTCTTTGACTCTCCATGGCACTAAGAGTATTCGTCGTAGCGTAATGAAATTTCTCGTTTTTATCACAAATTGATTCATCTGTGACTGAATAAAATTTCCATGAATGAAAATGATATATATCGTTTTTAGTGTTATTTTTTAGCATGCACACTTTCTTTTTGGGGAGATAGCGTTGACAACAATGTTGTCGTTGATATTGCTAAAAAGAAAATATGTACATTTCTATTTTTTAATGATGAATGAATTTGTGAATTGTGAACCACACAACTATATTTCACCAGTCAACATACTCCTTCACTTACAGTACTTTTTATAAAAAGGATTATTTGAAATTGGAGGAGACTCAGTCTCAGAAGTTGTAACACGAAATTGGGAAACCTAAAATACTTCTAAAATTTGTGAATCGTGATCACTAAAATTTGTGGCAGAATCATCACAAATCAGCTGAATCGCATTACGTTTTCCATAATATCGCCCAGGGTGGTAGGGTCCGTGAACTTTAGGGTTATATTCAGGTGGATACTGCCCAATCTTCATGGTGATTTAGATTTTTCTCCCCCGATATTTTGAAGGTCGCCGGCAGGGAGGTTAGGCCATACCAGGGAGGTTGATTCTATACTCCGTGGCCATACTCCGTGTCGCCGGCAACACACGTACTGGCTCTTTCCTCCTGTATTACATTGTCCTTGATAAACACGTACTTGTTTTTTGTTCCATGTTGTGTGGATTAGTTTTTTGGAACAACATTCTGTTGTTGTTTTTGTCCTAATACATTTTTAATATTCTAAGCAAGACACATCTGGTATTTGAAATTGAACATTCTCACTAGCACCTGGCATCTACGTTAAACTTGAATGTGATGTGAAAAATGTGAATGGGCTGGGCGAATAATGGCCAACGTTCAACGCTTAAAACCTTCAGTGTGAAGCCTGTTCCTTCACATGCGATCCTCGCAGAGTCTCAGCCAGAGGTTTTGGTGACAGCTCGCGTTTTGTTTAAAAATTTCTCGCTAACTGTTATATTTTTTGTCTTTTGGGGCTTAAGGTCTTATGAGGTGGGTCGATCGAACAGGTTTGCAATATAGTGGGATTTTTTGTCTCCTGTCTCATGTTTTATTCCCCAATGATGTTTCACAACCAGGCTTGTTTTGACGCAACGAACAGTCGGTTTGTATTGCTCATAACGCCGAAATACCCTCCAAATTTCTTTTATTTAGAAGTTCATAATTAGACAAGTTGTATTTTTTCGAAATAACCGTTGTTATTATATCGCAGGCTTAAGCTACAACTGATAGTTCTATTTAAGACAAATCGGAAAATTATTTTTCCCTGTTTCCATTGGTCTACAAATTTTGTGTTCGCTTGGTATTAAATTTTAAGAATTTCCTGAATTTTTGAAAGTTTTTGGAATTGGATAAAAAATTCAATTCTTGTTCCTATCAAAACTATAACAAGCTATGGCCCCGAACTTCATAGTTGGCGAATCTGACGGGGACAGAAACGTAGAAATCTGGAAACTAAAGAAGTTGATCAAAAGCCTAGAAGCTGCAAGAGGGTATGTATACTATGTTATATTAATTACTTTGGGTCGAAATTACTTTTTTGGGTCGAAATTACCGATTTGAGTCGAAGTTACTTTGGGACGAAATTACCGATTTGGGTCGAAGTAATTGGACACCACATAAATAAATTCGTTCAACGAGATTTCGCATATATACAGTTCCCATTTGAGATACTGGCGCGTGTGTGGGGGCGGGGGGAGGTGGCTACCTACATTTTGTTGGAAAATGTACAATGTTCGGCTTGTCGGCAAATTTTTTATGCCCGTTTCTGGATAAAAGTTTGCAAAATGGAAGGAAAATGATTGGCATTTTGACTAAAACGTGTGTCTTTTCGGGAAAGTGTGTGTGTGTGTGTGTGTGGGGGGGGGGGGGGGGGGGGTAAATCAATTGAAGGGAGGTATGCCACTTTTTGGATGTACCTTCGCCCCATGACCTGCAAAAAATATCTTTTAAGACCCGAATTTTGGGGACCCACCAACAAAGTCCACTGAAGTTTATGCCAGTCGACATGTACCCCCTAATTAAGGCATTCCTAGCCTTGGCCACGACAGCATGCATGGCAGTCTTAGATGGAAAGCACACCGACATGATCATCTTTCAACACATTCTGTTACTGGCAATGACTGGTCTATGATGGTCGGCATATGCATGGTGTTAGAGAGCCAGAGGCGGGGAGGAACAATGTAGGTTTTTTAACTCCTTGCGCCCAATTAGCATTAAAATGGTACTATCCAACGACGTTCAGAAGCCGAACAGGAGGAAGAAACAAAGGTGCCACCGAAATCCAGTCTGCAGCGCCGCCGGGCGATCTGTTGGAGTTGTCGTCTTTGGCGTTTAAAATCTGCCACTTAAGTGTTATTGGTCATTGAACTGGTTTAACTCCCCCCCCCCCTCCTCTCCCACTCCATTGGTAAGTATAGTCTGTCTCCAGCAGTCTTAGTTCAATTGTAGTCCCGAAGGTGGAGTCTTTGCTGGTCTCCAGACAAGTATAATCTGCCACTCTGGTGATTTTGTGTTGGCCCAATCGCTACCCTTATTAACAAGAATATTCTGTATCTGTCTCGATCAGTTCTATCAATCTTGTGAACCCATCCAGCAAGCAAATGTCTCGAGCAAACGAGGAGCATGGATTGCCAAAGGTTTGACACCCTCTACACCGACTGAGGCTCGGGGCTGGGGGGGGGGGGAATTCGAGCCCCAGGGTTATTTCTGTGACGGGCGCCCTTTCGAAAATGTCGGGATACTGATGCAGATGCCGAAAGCATCTACCGCGGGTGCCGAAATTTTTTAAATCAGTCATTAATTGGATACTTCTGGCGGCTTTTGGATTGAAAAATCGTCTTATTTTTTGGCCGTCGAAATGACGTTTTTGAGCAGCATGTTTCAAATTTGAAAGTTTATCAGTGAGTAGCTATCCAGTGTTCGAGAGTTATAACTTTTGACTGCATAATTCTTGAACTGGTAACTTTATTACGCCAAGTTGATTTAATGAAGTTATCATTTCAAGAATCATCTTACTGGTTCTCGCGTGTGTGTGTGTGTGGGGGGGGGGGGGGGGCACAGGAGTCAGAACTTTGGGGGTGGAGGCAGGCCTGCCCCTTAAACTCCCGGGGTGAGCCCGGGCCTCTCAATGTTCCGGGCCCGGGGTTACTACCCCCCCCCCGGCCCAGCTGAGGCTCGCAGGTAATAAGAACCTCAGTTGATGTAGGCCTATCATTTAGATTCCATCTGGACGGGACAAACGGATGGGGGGGGGGGGGGGGGGACTGGTCGGGCGTGAGAGGAGAAGATGATGGTTACTTACTGTCCCTGTTTATTATGGCATAAACTTGTCTCTGGAAATTGGTTCATGAAAACCTGTTTAACAGCATTTGTTGAGTGAAGAAAACATCAAATTCTTAGTGACTGATCCTGCTCTTGAAATATTTTGATCTTAATCTTCACAATTCCCACACCCGTCTTGTCCAGTCCATCAATTTGTGCATCAACTAACGGTATCAACTAATAAAATCTCGAGCGTCCACCTGGGTCGCTTGATATCCGTCGATAACACACCAGCCCCTGATGCTCATATTTTTGTACGGTACATAACGGGAAGTACTGAACGTATCCAAGTTTGTTAAATTATTGTTTTGTTTGTTTGTTCATTGGAGTTTAACGTCACTTTCAAGTTTCAACAGCCAGGGTCACATCGTGTTGGAAAGTGTTAAGGGTGGAGGAATCCGGACTACCCAGAGACTACCACCAAGCAGCGGCGAGCAACTACCAGACTCTCCAACTTACTAACTCTACACAAGCAGAGTCAGCAGCGGTTGAAGGCAAGTGAACCATCGACGTGCAGTACGCTTTGGTAAACCGAGCCACCGTACCCACACGTGGGGAACTGGGATTAAGTGTCATACCTACAACGCAGTTACGGCTGGTCAGGATCCCAATTGGATTCATATTCACTCAAGCCAGTTGATTGGAGTTGGTTTATAACCCAATTGATTTTAGAATATAGTTACCCAATTAACAGGGTTCCACTAATTTCAGTTAAGGTTACTAGCATCTCGACTGAATTTGAACCATAATTTACAAGCTGTAATTGTCAAGTCAAAGTATCTCACAATCTCAAATGATATGCGTGGTTGTAAAGTTGGGGGAGTGTGAGAGGAGGCACCAATAAATATACTGCATGTGCATATGTGAAACAAACAAGTGCATGACTGCGTTTGTCCAATAATGGGATTGTTAGTCAAGCCTGCATACACACGAACCATTCATATAATGATGCTATTTGTTTAGACAATCTGCTAATCTGCAGCATAAGTTTGTGGTGTTTAAAATTTCTGGATATCAGTTATGTCTGTTATGATGAGCTTATTTTCCACTTAGAGAAGCGAATACAGTGTGATTTCAATAATTATACAACCTTAAGACCAAATAAGTTTTGTTTGTTATCTTATAATAATGGAATCTGTATGCATTCCTTAGAGTTTGTAATTAATATCCAATCAAAAGATCAAGTATTTTTTGCTTCCCGTTTTATAGAAATGGAACCAGTATGATTTCAATAATTATTCCCCGAAAAGGCCAAATATCCCGGACAGCAAAGATGTTGGCTGAAGAATTTGGGACTGCATCACATATCAAGAGTCAGGTGAACAAACTGTCTGTATTAGGCGCCATTACATCTGTACAACAACGATTAAAGCTGTACAACAAAGGTAAGTCAATTTCTATTCCTCCGGGCATGTGTAGTGCACAAATTAGATATTAAAGTCAACCGATAAGGTAACCCATTTTCTCCCAGGGAACGTGTTTTTAGATTTGTAAGCCAGAGAAGCAAGGGAACGGGAAGCAGGGAGCAGCTTTCCATGCTCTGAGCCTAGGGGGCAAGGGGAATCGCGAGCCCTTTTTGCCAGAAGTGCACCAGTGAAAACAACTTTATTTTCCCAGAAGTGCAACCGAGAAACTCTCGAATATTCATTTTAACGTATTTAACGTGTGGTAACCCATAGGAAAAAGGGTGTGGTGATGCTTCACCGCCATCTTTGTTTTTACTGCGCCAGTGATGCCTTTTCACGTCTTGACAGGATTTCCGCCTATATAAAAATAAACAACTAACGCCTATATAAATATCAACAACTAACGCGCGATTTCGCGCGTTATTTGTTGCTATTTATTTTTGGCGGAATGCTTTTAAGACGGAAGTAGTATGCCATTCTAGTCATATGTAGATGCAACACTCAACCTTTGAGTGGAGGTAGTTATGAAAGATTATCAATTCTTTCTGGTAAAACATGGGAGACTAGTAATTTAATAGAGTTATGTTGTATTACTTTATCATAACCTGTAGTTCGTTCGCGTATTTTACAAATGGCGTAACCCACACGTAACCTAAACGGTCGTTCGCTAGTTATTTCCAGGTTCGTTCTTTTTGGCAAATGCCGAGTGAATGAAATGAGCATTCGCCCAATTTGTAAAGGTCTGTTCCTGATAGATGTTTGGCTCTAAATGTTACCATATGTTTTCAGAAGCTGGACTCACCGAGAGCACAAATTATTCATTTTTGATTATTGGTCCCATTTTTATTTTTTAGCTCTGGTCTGTCACTAAGTTTTCAGATTTCTGTCATGTACAAATCAGAAATAAAGACAACCTAAAAAGTTTACCTCAGTTTTTTTCAGGCAACCTTTTTGTCAAACACCGTAACCGCTTTCATGCATCTTCCTACAAAAGAAAGGCATAGTAGCATTGGTATTTCCCCAAGTTAGCCCGGGGGTTGAGATGAGCAATCTCAGGCAGTTTCACAGTTGATGGGAAGGGGTGGGGGGGGGTGGGGGGGGGGGGTATTGAAAAGGCGACTTACCAAAAATCTTCCCATTGGAAAATTGTCATTGGAAAAAAATGCGTTTTCCATATAGACATTTTCATGAAAAGTGCATCCACTGAATAAGATGTTGGAATACCACAAGCAAATTTTAAACTCCTTGATTATAATCCCGAGTTTTACATCATTTCTTGGGAGTTCTCCTGCAGAAAGCTTTGGCACTTGACGACTAACAATAAAATGCAGCACAAAATGGCAAGAAGGATCAGAAATAATTTAATCTTATGGCCCCATAAGATTGTAGGATTCAGTTACATGTGTAACTGAACCACCCTACAAATAGAAGATAAATTCTCCTAATTTGCTCCAAACAGTATTCTATATGTCATTCACGGAGTCCTTAGAAAATTTGTATACTACTGTGACGCATGCTCGCATTTTATCAGCAAACGAAGATGGCATCATAGGTGTAGCCTTCAATCTGGGCCATCTGGGGGCAGTCCTAGACTTCTAGTCTAAATCAGTCAAAAATAAATTTTGCATGGGAATAATCCATTCCTTTTGCCACTTTAATTAGCGTATGAGCTGTGAAAGAAACATAAAACTAGATTAGCTTAGCCAAAGATTTCTTTTGCATTAAATGGCGAGGATGTACTATATCAGATCATCATTTATGTGGGTTCTTTCACTTGAATCTTTTACAGTGCCTGCCAATGGGTTAGTAATATATTGTGGTACCATAGTAACAGATGAAGGTAAAGAAAGAAAAGTGAACATAGATTTCGAACCACCCGGACCTATCAACACTTCTTTATACCTCTGTGATAATAAATTCCACACTGAAGTAAGTGACTTAACATATAAGTTATTAAGCTGATAAAAGTAGGTTTAGTAATGAGACATGCATGTTATATCTTTGATTTTAAAATGCATTTTCAGAGAATCTTATCTGGTTGAGCGCTGAAAGTCTATAGTTGGGCTGTTCTCTCTGAAGTGCATATCCTGCAACTTAAGGATCGCGATCTCATATTCTGTGAATATACGCCATAATGGAAGAGAAATTATTTAGTCTGTACGGTTTGCCTGGTGTGCACAAAATTCGATGACCCCAAATAATTTACCACTTTTCCAATTACCCGTCGGTATCGTCATCTTTGTTGGGTGACCAAAGGATGATGGTGGCAGAAATATGTTTGTCAGCTGAGAAAGGTTAATTCTCTGCTGGAGAAATAAGCGACAGTAACCATTACTTAAGATTCATTTATATATGACTTTCTTTCCCAGAATTGCCCTTTTATCAAACTAGGCAGATATGACGCCGATCTCGATCGATGTGAGCCAAGCTAAAGTTGCTCCCGCCCGCGATCAGTTATGTGGTATGTTCAGTTTGTTTACATCGAAATCTTTCACCGTTTTACAGAACGCAACCAGGAAACTGGGGAGTCCAGGCATGATGGGGTGACTTGAAGCTGAGTTTTTGTATGTTGAGGAATTAGAAATGGCAATAAGTAAGGATTAGTCGGATGGGAAGAGGAAAGAGGAGAGTTGTACAGAAAATTCAACGCAAACTAAGATTCATAGTCGTAAGCGGAGACTCGCCGATAGCTGAACTGGGGGAAGATGAAACTTCGGGCTTTGTGAAAAGAATTAGAAGCAACAACAACACTTTACGAAAACTGTTACAGACCTGTGAAGATTTTGTACTTATTTGTTTTGGTTTAATAAATAAAGAGGTAATACTTGGTTAGTTTCATATCGGCCGAGATATCAACCCTCGGTAACTTCACGGACTGATATCTCGGACGATATGAAACTAAGCAAGTAATAACCTTAAGAAATTGAGCTGTTATAAGCAATAGGCATACAGAGGATTCAGGAAACGGCTCCATATCTTTGTTACTGAACATTGTGGTACCACCACAGAAGCCGAAAGTAACAATACCAGTAACGTTTCCATTGACGTAGTCTGAAGACTTCAATTACAGGGGCGGCGGAACCGGGTGTGTGTGTGTGTGGGGGGGGGGGGGGGGGGGGGGGGTATTGGCTTCAGCCCCCCCCCTTTTTTTGCCGGGCCATGTCTTTTCGCATGCATATATTTTAACACAACCAATGACTGGTGAAACAAAGGGCGGATCCAGAACCTCCACATATTTTCGCTAGCTATGTTTCTCTCGTACTGGTTCAGTTTCGATGGATTTCGGATCATTTTTTGCAGTAAGTGGCAGCAAACGCTAAAATGTATACAGTCTGTTAAAAAATCGGTTAACTGAAATATATCGTAATCTTACAGACATAGAAGTACCAAATCCACCCCCAGACAAGATAATCCACAGACAGTATAATTGCAGTTAACGTCTGGTAAAGCATACAGGTGAGGTCTATTTATCAGCTTTGGTCGTTACGACCAAAGCTGATAAATAGACCTCACCTGTAAGCTTTACCGACGTTTTTTAACGATTCTCCGCTCAGATGCATGGAAATGGAGTTTTTGGGACCTTGGAATTTAAAATTTTCGAACCACGGGCCGAACCATGGTCGCCCCGTCATACCGACGACCATCCATCGCCCGATCCAGCCCCCCCCCCCCCACACACACTTTAAAAATCGTTCCGCCGCCCCTGAATTATAATTCTTCTTTCTACCTAGCTTAAAAACATTTTTTTCGAGAAAAGATTTCTCGAAAACCAACCTTGTAAAAAGGAAACAATTAAACTTTAGAACGACCTTCAAAAATGTTCAACAGTTAATTATTGTACAAAATGTGATTTGATTTGATTTTCCGAAAAAAAGGGGAAAGGATATCGAGAAATTGACAGATTATGCTCCCGTCGATGAAAGGGATAGTACAGTTTATTATACGCTAAACGATAGATTATCGAAAAAATTGTATTCCCCACTGTGAATATATAGAAATTTCCACTTTCACGGTATCAATCAAAATGGCGTCTTTCAAAGCATCACTTCAAGATGAATACGAGTCAAATTATCACTGGAAATGATCAATCTGTTCTAAAAATGTATAATTAAAAGAAAATCTAGGGTTTTTGAGTGGGTATCGATTATTTCCAGAAATAATTCAACACGTATTCACCTAGAATTGATATATGAATTTATTATATGACTCGTCCGTTTTGTTCACTTCAAAACATTTGATATTTTGTTTTCATATTAATCAGTGATAAATAAAGCCTTCCGTCAATTTCATTGGTCAATTTCAAAACTAGACAATTTGATTGGCTAAACAAAATACAACTGGGTCACATTTGCATAATTTCAGTAGGGAGAATTTACGTTATCTGTCCTATTTAGGGTGGGTTATATTGTATTAATCTTTTACCTACAAGAAAAACGCCATTCAGTTTTTTTATAGTTTCACTTTTTGCTTCCAAAACATAGGTTATGACCCCTCATTGGAACGAGCTCGACGAGCTCGTTCCAATGAGGGGTCATAACCTATGTTTTGGAAGCACAAAAATGAAAATTTTTAGTTATACGAGGATGTTTTTTCCAAGTGCCCTCTGCAACTCAAGTTAGGTGATGGGTTAAAAAGTCATACTAAGTGGCTAATTTGTGCGTGTGTGTGTCATATGATAAATAGAATATGAAATGAGTGTTTTTCTCATATAATATTTATGAAACTCGTCCGAATTTTCCGTTTGGGCTCGCCACAGGCTCGCCCAAACGGAAACTTCTTACTCGTTTCATAAATATTATATGAGAAAAACACTCATTCCATATCCTCTATCTCTCTAGACCAAACATGGCCTGAAAGTCCGTAATATAAGTTTTTGGTTTGGTAGTCCTTTCGTAGGACGTACCAAACCAAAAACATATATTACGGACTTTCAGGCCATGTTTGGACTAGAAACCCACCAGCTGACTCAGATTGCAAGACGCTATCTGTTCCGAATATCAATCAAATCTCCTCCACGTATCAATGATTCAATGCGCTGTTTACTTTCATGCATCAATTCAAGGTTGAAACGAGTGGAATTATCAGATTCTTATAAAAAGCGTATAATAAAAAGAAAATCTAGTGTTTTTGAGTGGATACCGAAAATTACCTTACTTGTGACCGTTACAAATGGTTACTTTCGCGAGCGCTAAATAAACATTTGTCTTGGTCACTCGTGAGATAATATTCGGTATCCACCCAAAAACATTAGATATCCTCAATATATTCAAAAGTAAATCGTGGATGTTTGTTAAATATCAAGTTGATAAATATGTATATATATATATATAATTAAATATATGGTGATGAACATTTGTTCTTTGAGTTACTGAAGTTCTGTTGTCAATATCTGTTATTCCCATATTACATAATACTGGCAACATAGAATTTTCAAATGAAATATAAAAAATACCATCCTGTGAAAATATAATTTTTAGCATTAATGTGCCAACAAAGAGCAACCACGAACCTTACAATAAGCGTTTTGATGAACTGCTGAACAAAATCCACTTTCGATATCAAATAGCCACAATGCAAAAAGTCCGTTTGTTCTAAACCTTGTTAGCAATGCGCTTTGATATACATTGAAAAGTTTAAAAAAAATAACCCAAAAGCAGTGGACAGTAACTTTGTTTTTAACACCTCATGGGATAGTTTTCCATTAAGCATTTACCTAACGAATCGACGCATCCGCCGCGTAAGTTACAATTTAAGCAGTTGAAAAACATACATTAAAAAAATCAACAAAACCATATCATATGAACCCTCATTGGAACGAGCTTGTCGAGGCAAGGGGTCACCTGATATGGTTTTGTTGACACTTTTGAAACATATTTTTAAAAAAAACAAAGGTTAACAAATTGTAAATAGGGGAGTGGTAAGTTTCCATTAAAAAAACCCAAAACATCCTTTCATGCTCAGTTGAATGTCTTCTTTTAAGATCGTCATGACTAGGAAAAACATACTTATTTTATGTCAGGGAAAGACAGGAACTTTATGCTGAGTTGTAACAAAATCAAAGATTGAGTAACTTTCATAGCTCATGAGAAAGGCAGGCACATTTAAATTTATTTATTTATTTATTAAGGTTTAACGACACTTTAACAGCCAAGGTCATATCGTGTCGGTGATAGTTCTACGGGTGGAGGAAGCTGAAGTACCCGGAGAGTACCCGGAGAGAACCATCGAGCAACGACGAGCAGCTGCCAGCTCCCCAACTTCGTAACTCCGCACAGCAGCACAGGCAGGGTTAGATTGGCTGAAGACATGCGCACCATCGACATGTAGTACGCCTTAGTACACGGCGTCATCGTGCCCCCACGTGGACAATCGGTGTTAAGTGCCTTGCCCAAGGACATACCGCGGGAGTCCGAATCGATCGCTCAGACGGTCACCCATCCAAGGACTAGCCGGGCTCGACGTTGCTTAACTTCGGTGATCTAACGAGGGCACATTTAAATTTAAACCTATACAGTTTCGTAATGATAAAGAAGGTTGCTGTACATTGGTACTTGCTGGCGAAATAGTATTTTATTACAGTTGTTGAAAAGATCTCGGTGAGCAACTTCAGCAATATTATATCACTTTAATGTGGATGGGGACGTGGCAACCCATACTTATTATCAGTTCCTTATTCAAAATTTGTTATCAACCGATAAGATCGGTCGATAACGAATGTCGAATAAGGAACTGGGAATGATTAACTTTTGTCACGTCCGTAGTGTGGATTACTACCTCCAGGTCTTAAGTTTAAAAAAAGACGAAGAAGCCCAGCACGTTGCCGCCTCCTCAGTTGTTTGTTGCCTGATCTCAGTGGTACTTCCTGGCATACACTATCAATACCATTACCAAGGGCACAGGTAGCATACCACAATATGTGGAGTCATATTTGGAAGTTGTTTCCATTCAATAATGGATATATTGGTACTGGTTCATAAAGATTTTTCTAGGTGAGCACTTGCCGCTCTCCTTATTTTCAAATCAGGCTGACCAAAAAAGGAGGGTGTGATCGCTCACCTCAAACCTTGATGAATAGTTCCCGTTCATACCACCTCAAATGCTTATTTCGTTTGTACCTCCCTGTATATTTCTGAATAAGTCGTCCCCCTGAGTTCCAATGTGTTCTATGTGCCAGTATGCACATAGAACACATTGGAACTCAGTGGACGAAGTGTTTTTATTCACAATTAAAGGCTAGAAAATGTTCAGGAGTGTGGATTACCACCAAGGTGTTCAAAACTTCTAATTGACTATTGGCGGTGGATAAGTTTAACCCTTTCAACACTGGTGCCCTGGAAGTTATCATTTCAGTCGACACTGTCAATGGCGAAATGGGCGAAACCATCCTGGTTTGTTGGGAGGTTCAGTAATACTTTAATCCAACAGCTCTTTCGGGCTGTTGGATTAAATTATTCCTGAGCTTCACTTAAGATTTTTTGCTCTTTATATCGTCTGCTCGTCTATTGCAAATGATTTTTTAAGCAAAAATGTATGCACACGGTGTTGAAAGGGTTAAGGAGGAATAGTACGGTTTCAGCCAATGGATCTCTGGACTGAGCTTCGAGGTCTATTAGATCAACCTTTGCTTCTGAAGTCAATTGGATAAACATGTGTTTGTGTTGATTATGCTTTTTCACAGAGTACGATTTGCTGCCTGAATAACAACTCAATGAACTCATGTGTGTCCATTCAGCTTTCTGATTGAATTCAATACTCGTGATCGCTACTTTGTGAGTTATGCAACAGTTCAGGTCAGCGCAGGAAAGCTCTACAAACTTAAAAAAAAACAGGTGACCACAAGGCATGCGCAAGTAATTGCTCGCATCTTATGGAAAGGTCTATTGGTATTGTGCTTATTTTTTCTGACAGGCTCTTACAGCACTATTGGAAGATGATGACAAGTTTGGCTTCATAGTCATGGATGGAAGTGGCGCATTGTTTGGAACATTGACTGGGAACACCAGAGAAGTTCTTCATAAATTTACAGTTGACCTCCCTAAAAAGCATGGTAAATTAGTTTTATTTACACAATGATATATATTTTAGGCCAATATTTTTTCGCTCTGTGAAAACGCAGCAAATTCGTTTTACACTATAAGTTATGAAGTAGCCACAGTCTCAGGAAATAACATCACTCAACATGAAGATAATTCTTCATCCTCATGGACAGGACTATTCATGTCAAGGATGATTGCATAAAGCTGACAACAAACTGCCGTAAATTGAGGTGGTGGGCGGAGTTAACCCCTTGAACACCAGAGGCCGCTTTTCCGGCCCAGTAACATGATACTTCATAATTCCATTAAGTTGGTTGACTTTTGAGTGAAGGAGTGGTGTAGACCAATCAATATTTTCAACGTGCAGCCCCAAGGCTGCACGTTGAAATATTTATTGGTCTACCCCCAAATAAAGAATACGGACTCTTCCCGTTGCTGCCATTGAACAGATATGGAAGATACCACTAGGGTGGAATTCCAGTAACTATTTTGAGAGGATCCTCCCTGTACTGAACCACACAGTATGAAGAACACTAGACGAACTGTCAAATATGTATGCCTGGAACGATGCAACCTCAGCCTCCATACCCGAAGCATATTTGCCCACGAGTTGTTCTCATAAATATTATTTTATTATTAGTTCTGGTACGAATGCGGTAGCAGACTTCCAGGAACCATTGATGCCTGCTGTCAACTCTGTGAGCTGATTGCAAATATTATTCGTGTTCTTTGCATCACAACCTTCTTTTGATGAATAATTTGTATATATTTAATTCGAATTTATGGAATATCAGAGGTGGAAATTTCAGGATAAACGAATTTCCCTTACTTATAGAGCACCTTAAGGGTTAAAGGAAAAAGTCAAGCCTCCTTCCTGCATAAAAAAATCATGAAAAATTACCTGAGAAACAGGAATTTGTTTTTAATAGTCTTTGGTAGAGGGTTGAACAAAGGAAAAAAATTTGATCAGATTTTTCTTGAAAACATGATGAAATCAAAACGACAGATAACAGCCATTCTCTGGTGGGATGAAATGTTTATTGAAAAAGATAAGTGTTTGAATTTGGTTTCATACTGAGATAATATTATGCATTTATTACATGCCTGCTCTTTGAAATCCCCATCTACAACAACACTAAACCATACGGAAATTGAAAATCTGTTTCGCACATATGTGCGGAACGGAAATCGTTGACGGACTATTTTTAAACAGAGGCGAAATTTCACTGGAATTTTCTACAAATCGTGCACCGCAACTACAATTTAAATCGCTGGCGATAGCTAAAAGTAATAACACGGGTTTCGTTCGCAAATTTGGTTGGCGATAAAATGAGTTCTTTTTGTTGATAGCTCGTCCCCTGAGTTTCAATGTATTCTATGTGCCTACTGGCATATAAAACACATTGGAACTCAGGGGACGAGTTGTCAAATGAATTGCTGAGTGTCCTTCTAATGATTGTTTTTATATTCGTGAAGGAATGTAATAAACACAGAATGATACACGTGCGCGAATGGGCTAATTGATATGGCACTTGTGCCACCGGGGACGGATAAAACTCGAGGCCTGCGGCCTCGGGTTTTATCCTTCCGCGCTGGCACTCGTGCCATATCGATTAACCCATTCACATGCGTGTGTCATTCTGTGTAATTACCCCCCATCGAATTACAGCCCACATTTCAAATACCTATTATACAAAACTTACTTTATAGTAGAAATGATATGATGGATAGAATATTTAAAAAAAGTATTCTTATAGAAAATCATTTGTGAAAGGGTTTGACAATCTTGAAGCATCCAGTAATTAGCCATATACAAATGATATTGACAAATTACATTTTTATTTTTCAGGCAGAGGAGGTCAGTCTGCATTACGATTTGCTCGTCTTAGAATGGAAAAACGACATAATTATGTTCGGAAAGTAGCAGAAACGGCTGTAACTCTGTTTATTTCAAATGATAAAGCAAATGTTTCTGGCTTGGTATTAGCAGGTTCTGCTGACTTCAAAACACAACTTAACCACTCAGATATGTTTGATCAAGTGAGTGCCTGTATTGTTCACCAAACCTTTGACATTTTACCTGACATAATTTTCAGGCAAGACTTAAAATGTATTTTTCCCACGAGTTGAATGAAAAAATTTCAACTTTTCTCAAAACTACAGCTTAAGGCCTCTCACTGCAAAGGGCCTATTATATTGAAAGTCCACAAGTTACGTTTTGGAAGTAAAAGGGATAAAAAAAAAACAAACACCAAAACAAAATTTTTATGACAATGTTTGTGTATACAATGAGGCCATTCAATTGGATATTTCATAATTGCTTAATTTATCCTGTTATTGCATATAATTTCTAACACAAAATCATTTACCATACCCTCAGTACAAATTTGACCATACTCTCAGTACAAATTTGAAGTCCTAATGATAAATGGCATATAGGTTATAGAGTGCACTCTTGTTAATTGAATAAAAAGATGATTAATTTAACTCTTTACCTCACACGAAAGTGAGACGACACTTGCAAACAAAATTCTTTTATAACTAATTGTTTTTATTTTTTGCATCAAAAACATAGCTTATGACCCGCATTTGAACGAGCTCAATGATCTCGTTCAAATGAGGGGTCATAAGCTATGTTTTTGAAACAAAAAATGAAAAGATGATAAAAACAGTTACTGAATAGAGATTTTTGAGAATAGTGCTGGCCGGTTTTTACCGTTACGTTAGGTAAAGGATTAAATCAGGTTCCTCTCATAATTTCATTTTTTGTACTTTATTAAATAGAGAGCTCTTTGAAATCTTAATACACTGTTATAGAAGGCTAAAGATTTCAGAGTGAAAGAGTCAAAAATGCTAGAACACGAGGGCCATTTCAAATTATGCAAAAGGGGCACGGTGGCGTTGCGATAACCGGCTCTGGTCGGATCACCGAAGTTAAGCAACGTCGAGCCCGGTTAGTCCTTGGATGGGTGACCGTCTGAGCGATCGATTCGGACCTTCGCGTTGTGTCCTTGAGCAAGGCACTTCACCCCGATTGTCCACATGGGGGCATGATGACGCCGTGTTCTAAGGCGTACTGCACGTCGATGGTGCGAAGGTCTTCAACCAATCTAACCCTGCCTGTGATGCGGCGCGGAGTTACTATGTTGGGGAGCTGGCAGCTGCTCGTCGTTGCTCGGTGGTTCTCTCACATTAAAACTGTCACCGACACGATATGACCTTGGCTGTTAAATTGTCGTTAAACCCTAATAAATAAATACATAATTATGGAAAGGCAACATCAGATAATACAGAGAAAAAATCAAAATTGGTATTTTTGTCTGTATAACATTGGACAATTTTTCACTCATCTAAAAATAAGCAACTGGAGTGGTGTTTTAAATGTTGCATGAATTCGTCATTGGAGTCCTTCAAGATAATATGGGAAACTAAACTGGTGTATTTTTATTCCCCCGAACAAAATTCGGGGGAATCTAGCCGTGACGTCGTCCGTCTATCCGTCTGTCCGTCTGTCCGTCCGGGCGTAGACGGAATTCGTGTCCGCTCCATAACTTCTTACAGCCTTCAAGGATATTAATGATACTTGGTATTATTATTGCCCACAACCAGAGGATGTGTCGCGAATAAGGTTGGAATGGCTATCAAGGCTTTTTTCGGGGGAATCAGCCACCCTTTGGTGGCCATCCTCTAGTTAGTTTGTTTGTTCGTCTATTATGGTTTAACTCTTTGAAGCCGGTGAATCAGAATGAATTTATTGAACATGACATACCGCGAAAAACTTACAGTAAAGCAGGTGCTTCTAGTCAAGTGCCGTCTGCCTATTCAGGCAGACGGCACTTGACTAGATGCACCTGCTCAGTGTTTAATTCTCCCCAGCCCAAAGATAGCCCAACCGTCACAGCCAGATTACCTGCCATATTACATCACAGACAAGAAAACTCGACTCCCGGATTGTAAGAGTTAATGACTGTTTCAACAGCCAGGGTCATATCATGTCAGACAGATTTATGCTTGGAGGAAGCCGGTACCTGGCGAGAACCACAGAGCAGCAGCAAGAATCTGCCAGACTCTCCAACTTACTAACGCAGAGTTTGAAGCTGTTGAAGGCAAGTGCACCATCAACGTCCTGTGCTCCTCAGTGCACAGAGCCATCGTGCCCCTAAGTGGGTAATCAGGATCAAGTGCCTTGTCCAAGGACACAGTGTAGATGGTGCGAGTCAGGATAGAACCATCAACCTTTCAATTTAAAGTCCAGTTCTCTAACCTGTGAGTCACCATGCTCCCGTGTATTTTCAGTAAATTGGTGAAACTTTTCAATGTAACAGAATAATGTATCATTTCAGCGTCTACAATGCAAAGTTATAAAGATTGTTGATGTTTCATACGGTGGTGAAAATGGATTCAATCAAGCAATAGATCTTGCTTCAGACACCTTGGGAAATGTAAAATTTATACAAGAGAAAAAACTTATAGGTAAGTATTTATTTATTGGTGTTTTATGTCCTTTTTTAGCATCTTTGACTATTCCATGACCTTACAGGTGAATAGGGAAAGAAACATAATTAAACGCATTACATGTTACCATAAATAAATAATTTAATTTTCTTTAATTATATCCGATTTCCTTGCATATTATTGATGAAGGTGAGTTCTTCATAACAGTTCTTCATAACTCTGTGAGTAATTTCCTGTCATATGAATACTTTTATCTGCATTTGTGTGGGCGTGTCAAAGGCTGCAATTAAACCCCAATTGCTCCAGACGAGCGGTTCTAGATACTCAAGAGGGTCAAACATCATCGAATGTCGACAGGACGCTCTAGAAGACCTAGAAGACTAGGGCGCAAAACTGGCGCTTTAAGTTTAAACCAAATGTTCCACGTCGACTTATACCTTGACAACACTAAACTGAAAACCTGCGATGAGGCCAAATTCTTAGGAATAGCAATCGACAAGAAACTGACCCTAAACATTCACATCTCCCTCATCGTAACTAGGGCTAACACATTGAATAAATCTCCTAAAATGATAAGAGACAGGTGCCAACAAAAACATCCTACTCACCTACTGAAAATATATAAATGATTCATCAGAAGAGTCCTCGAAAAAGGAGCACTACTTACTGGAAACCTCAGAACTTACACTGATATGCTATAGACGCAGTTAAAAACACCACGGATAAACCCTCTAGCGACTCAAGATGACGAGCTCGTTTCAGAATTAAATGAATACCGACAAACTAACCTAAAGGTAAAAAAGGGTAAAAAATATACATAATAAAATCTAAAATCTGCCAACGAAAATGAAGAACAACTGATCTCCTACTGCAAAATTGCACCACACCACACTGGCGCACATACTTATAACATCGATTCCAAAACAACAACCAATACTATTCGCACATAGTCACGTTAGAACGGATACAGCTAAAAGCTACGAGCTCTATAAACTCTGTTCACCCCCCCCCCCCCCCCCCCAGATGCTAGCATTGGTTGCTTAATGCAATCATATCTTGACCTGACGGACTCATAAGAATAATACTGTAAACCACACTATATTCGCGCGCACTCCTACAGGCAACACATTACGCCGGAGTGGATACGGATATGTGATAGCTGCGGCATTGCCTGCTGACTCCAATGCTGGCATCTTGCCCGCCCTTGACCCTACCCTGACCGACACACAATGTTATCTTAGTAACAAATTAAGGTACACTTAATACATCTACACAAACATCATCTCAACTTTTTTTTCTTTGGTGGGGGAAAGTGTCAATTACGCCATATCAATTTCCCAGTAATGCTCGGCCAACACCAACTGGAGCAATCATCTGGAAGCCTTGACCGGTGTATCTGAATCTGTGCCCCATTTACTCGAGACGTTTGCTTGCTAGAGGGGAACACACACGCCAGCCTAACAGACCTGATTGAGATGGCGAAAAGCAGTGAGGGCTGCGATCAGAACAAAACAAAATCATAGAGGCGGGGGTGGGGCGAGGATTGGATAACAAAATGCGTGAACATGAGTGGAAATTTTTATTTTGCCGATTTTTTTAATCAACCTACCCTTCCTGCATATTTTTTCCATGGCATTTTTGCCCCCCCCCCCCCCCCCCCCCCCCCTTTTCATACATTTTATATACAAAACTTCGGCACTCGAACACCAACTCGAAACGCGTAATTCACACCGATTCAATGCATACTTTCACATCTTCAAACATTTTTTCCATTTACTCTATCAGATGCAATTTTCAAGATTCACCAGATTCACATCAGTTCACAGAGACACATTACTGTAAATCTTGAACCTCGTGTGGACCCGGGTATAAGAGGGCCACATTTGGTAGCCAGGTTGTTAATGCACAGCAGCGATGACCTGGCTGTTCACATGGACATTTCTATTGATGTACAAATTCTGAGGAATTTCTACTTCAAAAACTAGAGTATACTATGGTAAAAGAGGTAACGGTCATAACTGGTTCAAAAGCTACCTTCAAAACAGATCCCAGTATGTTTTGTTCAGCGAGAGTAAATTCAATTTATCGGAAATAACATGTGGTGTACCACAAGGCTCGATATTGGGACCCATATTGCTCTTTCTTTACATAAATGATATACAAAATTCTACAACTCTAAATCTCATATCGTATGCAGATGACACCACAGGATACAAATCCGGAGCGGAGATGGAACCGCTGGTCTCAGAATTCAATCAGGAATTACAAAGATATTTGACTGGTGCGCAACCAACTACCTAGTCCTAACCCCCCCCCCCCCCCCCCCCCAAGTTAAAATATATACTTATCAATCCAACCCATGAAGAACCCAACTACTCCCATGGGGATATACGTATAAATAATCAGATTTTGACAAGGTCGGTAATGGACAAAATGAGAAATCTGTAAAATGTCTTGGCATAAATATTGATGAAAATCTATCTTATGATGCACACATATCACAAATATGCTCGAAAGGTGCTCTTGCCAATTTTATTCTCAACAGAGTCACTTCATCTACGGAATTCCAATATGGGGAGCCTCAAAAGCATGCAGTCGACTTTTTAAACTTCAGAAACGGTCAATTCGAATCATTAATAATAAGAAATATATTGCTCATACCGACCAATTGTTTATCAAAGATGGTATTCTGAAGATAAAAGATCTATATAACTTGCACGCTTACTTATTCTCGTTTGATTGGCATAATGGGAATCTTCCAGCATCCTTTGCGAATTTCTTTTCCACTGTTAATAATCAAACTAATATAATAACATGCCGTCGGCTTCTTGCAGATATAGAACTGGGACAAAAGCCTTAGAAAATCTACATGTCTTTGCATTCCCTAAACTATGGAATGAACTGGAACTGGGCATCGGAGCAATTAGCAATAGGAAAGAGTTCAAGAAAAGGTTAATTTCAAAGCCCGGATTGTGCTGTCTAGTATTCTTCCATTCCAGGTCATCCCCGGACCTGTAGCCCCTCCTCTTTATGCCACACAGTCCCCTAAAAGCTAACACCAGCATGATATTGCAAAAGGTTGACACGATTTGCTGACGAGCCTCGCATATTTAGATTACTAATTTTTAATGTAACTTTGTTTGGTAATCTCATCCTGGCTAACCATCGGATTCCGCCTGTTCCTTGCATTTGATAAATGTGCTAAACACGACCAGTTTACTTCTTGCTCTGGCACCTTACGGTATTAAATGCACAGGATGGGGCGGAGCCAGAAGGGTCTAGCTCAATAGGTTCCTTCCTCCACACACACACAATTTGCAAATGCAATAGTCGATCTATCTTAAAAGACAATAATGGCACTTCATGATGTTGCATTACAATTTTATTTTATTTTTTCCCTTTTCAACTGAGATATTCCTTCCTTTTCTTTCTGTACTTTTTTCTTCTACATACCTGTTCCTATCTATCCACCCGTTATTCTCTTTTTCCCTTATGTAGGAGAAGGCAGGAAGACAGCCAATCTCTTCCTGCTAGTGTATATAAGTAAACTTGTTGGTCTCGAACTTATTTGTTTGAAATCTGTATTGTGATGTGTACATTTCATGTAGATTGTGTTTTATTTTCGGTGTACTGATGAATACAAATATATCAAATATATCAAATATAAAAAATGAAAATTAATTGGCGATTTTTGAGAATAGCGCTGGTCGGTTTTGGCCATTACGTTGGGTAAAGGGTTAATATTCTTCCAAACCTCGTTTCTTGGTGTGTACCTTGCAAATGGAACTCAATTATTCTTTTCCCAGAAACCTTTGATTTTAAATGAAATTTAACTAAGCTTTTCCTAATTTTATCTCCGATATGCCGTGATATGCACTTCGAACAGTCTTGTTTCTGTAAATCGTGGTATATGGGTGCACTGTGCCTACTGTGCCCATAATTAATTTACTACTGCTTATACCGTAACGGCGTGTATGTTGCAAATTTTGGTTGAGTAAATGGGAACTTGTTTTTGTTCTGGTTCACGAAGAACAAACCTTGTGTTTTTGTTATGGCATCTGCATAGCAGAATGGCTATCAGAAATACTTTTGTGTGTTTGGTAAATCATATTTTTTTTGTTTTAGTTGAAATAAAATTTAATATTTTCAACTTTTTCTCTTTGAAAAATCAGTCCCACCTCGCTATTATGACTCATCAGGCACTATTATATATACTATGCTTCATTTTAATGAATGTTCCATAAAAAGATCCTCGATTATGAATGAATTATGTTGTGAATGGATATTTTAATCGACTTTAGGAGAAAGTTATCGGACACCCACCCCCATCCTCAAGTCAGTTTTTGGTGAAATTCTCCATTATTTTTCATAATAAGGGGTTGATTTTGTTAATAATGCTTCAAAGTGGGCGTTTGTGGTCAATTGGTGAGATTTTGTTACTGTTTGGGGCACAAAAGACGCCATAACAGTGAAAAAGGAAAAAAAATGCATTAACTATTTTCGCACATTTTTTGGGCACTTGACCACCTACCCACCCACCCCCACCTATGTTCACGCAATCCTGCCCTCCCACACCCTGATCGAGTGTGAACTACGATTGAACATAGCCGACTGTCGGATACAGACTATACTTGTCAATGAATTATCTGTCGCTTAATCGGAGTATGAATGTGGGATTGTGGTGTTTAGTTTCGTATGCACGCACTTCATGCAGTAGAGATACAGCTTCACACATTCACACTGCAATAAAGCAAAAGATAATAAATAAATTTAGAGCCGGTGGGCATTGATTATTTACTTAGCCATCATCAGCCTTTTATGCCAGTTCTGAAGAAATTCGATTCGGATCTAACAACCCCACAGTTTATAAGGGTTTTTTTTTAATGAAATTCGGTGTTTTTTTTTTATTTTCAGGGCGATATTTTGATGAAATATCACAAGATACAAGGAAATATTGTTATGGCGTTGATGATACATTGAAAGCTTTAGAGATGGGTGCCTGCGACCTTCTAATAGTGTGGGAAAACTTAGAAATAACAAGATATGTTTTAAAGAACCACCAAACCAATGGTAAATATTGTAAAGACTGTTCTGCACTGAATGCGGTACGAGTGTTGCACAAGATGTGATGGAGTGATAATTACCAATTTTTTAACCATCACAAATTGGGTGAATGATCGTTTTGTTCTCTTATCGCTTGTTCAAAAGAATGAGGGCTGCCAACTTTTTCAGTCATCTATATACTAAATCTTAGTCTCCATTGGCATATTCAGGATTCTCAGCTTCACCACATTTCATTGATGGGACATAATGTGAAGTAGGCGAGTTGGGGGCAAGTATGAGAGGGGGAAGGGGTATGGTACGCTTGTTGGTTACTAATTTGCACATAATATAGAGTACTTACATGCTTTATACGCTAACAATAAATATTTCGATCTTTATATATTAATTGGTTTTGTTCTCGGCAAGTAGTCTCTTCTCGGTTTGGCGGCGAATCCGAAATTGATAAATAATCCGCATCACCACAGAATGAGTCGGTCTAAAAGCTTTAAATTTGCTTTTTCTGATTTTATATACAACATAGGGCACCTATATACGAACAATTAATATTTATTTTTTTTGCCCTTATTTATTATTTTAATTTGTTCTCTGTTGTTCTCGGTAAGTAGTCCCACCGGAGTCCAGGGGGGCTCCGTTGAGAGAAATTTAGATGATAAAAGGTCGATATGACCCTCTGGTGGCTTCTTTGCACATGAACACAATGTTTTCAAGCCAACGTATTCCCGCAGATTTATAAGGACTCTTTCAGATTTTGATGAAGGGAAGCATTGTTCTCATGAGCCCTCTGCTGGGTCTACAGTTTTGTACATTAGGCAGTGTATTATCCGGAGTCCATGCATTATTGCAGATAATACTCTACCCCTGGGGGTCTTGGTGCTTGTGAAAAAATAAAAAAATGGAGTTTCAAAAAATAGATCTAGGAGGGGGGTTGCAACCATCATGATGAATGCAACCCCACTCCTAGATCTGCCAATGGGCTCAGACAAATGGTGAAAAGGTTTACTTGAATTGCCCCTGGTATTCATTTATTAACTCTTCTTTAAACTTGTGTATATTTTTAGCTTAACTTGACAAAGTCAAGATAAGCTATTGCCATCACACGTACGGCAGTTTATGAGTCTGTTAGTTTGTGAGTCTGTTAACATTTTCTTTAGCACAGACTACACCTCGTAATTCTCGTCCGATCATCGCGAAGTTTCATATGCGGGTTCGAGGTCATGTCCAGATGAGAACGACTCCTTTTGGTAGCGACTGGTCAACCGTGACGACTAAGCAAGCCCGAAACCCGAAAATATTTAGCACAGTCTACATGTCGCATTTATGAAGGGATTTCATTGTGACTTGGTAGGATGACTCCGTATAATGTCTATATGAGAACGTTCCGTTTTTTGTCGCGATCGGTCAACCGTGGCGACTACGCGAGACCGAAACCGGAAAAAAACGTTAATACAGTCTATGGGTCGTATTTGTGAAGGAATTTCATTGTAACTTGGTAGGATGACTCCGTATAATATCCAGACGAGGACGTCCCCTTTTGGTCGCGATCGGTCAACCGTGACGGCTGCGGGGCCCGAAACCCGAAAGTCTTTAGCACAACCGTGACGGCCGCACAGCCACGCAACCTAGATGTGTTTAGCACAGTCTACAGTTCATATTTAGGTAGCGGTTTCATTGTAACTTGGAAGGATACCTCTGTATGATGTCTAGACGAGACGGTCATATTTTGGTCACGATCGGTCAGCCTTTCCGCCGCCTGGTTGCGTGACCTAGATTCCTTTAGCACTGTCTACGGGTTGTTTTTATGAAGGGATTGCATTGTAACTTGGTAGGATAACTCGGTATGATATCTAGATGAGACTGTCCTATTGTGGTCATGATTGGTCAACAATGACCACCGGACCATCACGTGATCTAGATTCCTTTAGCAAAGTCTGTGAGTTATATTTATGAAGGGATTTCATTGTATCTTTGTAGGATGACTCATTTTGGAATAATGTTACTGTAACTTTGTAACTTTGGCCGACAAACATTAACTGTGAGGGCCACATTAACCCAGGCCTCAATTCTTTAGTACAGTCTACACCTCAAATTATTCTTATTGAAAACATAGCATGTAGGGAACAGAAATTAACATATTCTCAGTTATCATAATTCTTTTCTTATTTCATAATCCTTTCATAAACATTGAACATTATCCTTTTCATCAAACACTACACACAGTCAAGTTACGCTACAGTGTCATTGACACTTACATTTATGATGACTAAACCATTGTTCCAAATACTGTGATGTAATATATCAATGGAAAGGGCCCTCTGAACCTTTTTTCAATAGTATATTACAACATAGCACAACGGTTTAATGAAGGAAACTGGCGAAATAAGCTGCCTGATTCTAGTCTGTTCATCTTACCCTTCGCAATGGCAACAGTAAACCTCTGAATATTATTTGGTATTACCTTTTGCTTAAAAATCAGACCAAAAGATTACTTAAAAATGGGCTGCCTAAAAAAAGAAAAGTAATCTTTTGTGCATTGTCTTATTTTGTGCACGCCACATTTTTCGTCTCGAATTCCATTTGAACACAATCTGTGATACCTCAAATTTGAACCTCGCTTTATAATAAAAAAAACATAAACACTGACTGAGACCAAAGTGCTAATTAGAAAATTACCATGTTACCAACAAAGCAATAATCATGGCTCCTGTTAAATTATTCCCCTACAATTGCAATACTGTGATCACAAAAACAGTATTGTGATCAGATAGCGATTTGATCACGACATATTTATACCAGTGGTTCAAGATTTCCTAAAAGAGGCACTGTAAAGTCAAGGTCACATCAAGGAAAGCAAACCTAAATAGCATCTCAGATTCAGTGTTCCCGTATTTCCCTTTCAATTGGTGATTCTATAGGGTTGCCGCGAATAAAGCAGTCAGGACATTTTGATCGGATCGTGACCAAGTCACGATCAGGTCAAATTTCTCTGTCCATGTTGTGATCATAGTGCTGCAGGAGTTGTCCTATCATCAATGATTTCTTTGTCCAAGACTATTTCATTTTTCATCAGCAGCTATGACTTCATGGTTTGATTCTATGAGAATTTCAAGAAAACACACACCAGATTAGGACTTAAATATTTGTTAAAAGCTTTATACATGCAGATGTAGTCAGGGGCGGAGGCATGAGGTAAAACAGCTGCCCCCTATCCTGAAACTGGGGGGGGGGGGGGGGGGGGCAGAGGTGGCATCATGTACCTTTTTTCGCCAGAAGTGAACTAATGCAAAAGACTTTACTTTCCGAGAACTGTAACCGAGAAACTCTCGAGTAATCTGTTTTCCGATTATAGACAATGAATGGGGTGATACCATTTAATGTCAGATGCGTCGCCTAGTATATATATTGGGGGTGGGGGCAGAGATATTTGAGAGATGTCAAAGCATTTTATGATTGAAGTCATAAGCTTGGAATGCAATGACCCTCCCGTGCTGGTACAGCTGGGAAGGGGGTATATTGTAAGTGTTAAAAAGATTTCTAGGAGGCCCAAGGCTGGGCCTCTGGTGGCTTCTTTGTACATGTCCTGTGGGGATTTGGTGTCGGTAATGCCCTCCCCTCCCCCCACATGTCTGTGCAACTGTTTACTAATTTACTATTAACCTTTTGGGTTGACCACACTGTACTATTTTTATTTTCTGTACAAAATTTGGTAATGAAGGTCTTTTTTTCAGAAGTGACAATATTACTTTTAAGACCAGATCAAGAAAAGGACAAGACATACTTTGTTGATAAAGAGGTAAGTACTTTCTATTTTATTGCTACTGAACCGGGTTTTGGTATATGATTACATCAAATTTGTTTTAACATTTCTTCTTCAGGCAACCAATGTAATTTTTTCATCTTTTCTACGAAGACTCCTTCCTAAAGACATCTATTCACAGAGGGTTCCATAAACTTTATTACTCTTCGAAATGAAATGCCTTAACTTTGTTAACTGGAACAGTGCTGAATTATTTTGGGGCATTAAAATTTGTTCACATATTTTTGCCTCGTTACAATTTATGGGAGTGCCGATAGGTACTCTCCCATAAATTGTAACAAGATAAATCCTAACACACTAAATAATTCACTTCAAAAGTGATATGTGGAACATCCACAGAATATGAAGCCTTTAAGTTGTGGTACCGACACTTCAGAATAAAGCCCAAATATGGGCTTCCAGCCAGCACTCTACCAGTTAATACAGTGTTATTATTGATCTTTTTACAGAAGAGGCGATGCAAGGAACTTGCAATGAACAAGTTTTTTTTATCATTTGCTATTTTGACAATGTATGATTTTTTGTAACATTGTGTCAAATTTCTAACTGGGAAGAAAAGTCTTCTATTATATTAACTTTATCTAAATATATCACGCTGTGTCAAATTTGCAGACTCGAAAGAAACCTCATTCATTATAACTTTATCCAGGATATCCACAGTTTCTTCAACATCAGAAATTCAGATTCCCCTTGTCAAGGACCTGAAAATCTTTGGATTTTTAGAACCTTCCTTGAAAGCTGGATATATAATCAAATGGAGGAGATTCATTTGAGCACTATTCAGCTCGCCTCATATTACTAAAATGGGTCTGTACTGCTAAATGAAATGTCTGCCAACTGGAATGAGATTCTTGCATGAGATTGTGGATATGATCAGCACCTGGAATAAAAATTGGCAATACTGAGTACAAAATCCCCCAGCTTAAATGCCTATTAAACTTTTTGAACTGGAGGTGTGGGGTTTGGGGGTGTGGGGGGCTCCCTTAATTCTCTTTGCCCCTTAATATTCTTGAATTTCATATCGCTAGCACCTTGAGAGCCCTTAAAATTATGCCAGTGAGATCTTGGAAGCTACTCAAACTGACTTTTCGAATACATGCAGGTACTCGATTGTCGCATTTTAAACGTTAGTGCATCCAGTGTAGAACAACTTTCAGAACCGATTTCATACCCTGAAGAATTATGCTGTGATTTTCTGGCTTTAATGTCCGTGAGGTATATCTGTTTCCTTAATTTTAACACCCCTGTTGTTCCATAATTTTAACACCCCTGTAGTAAACTGGTTGGTTGAAGGAATCTTTTGTTTGCTTACACTTGTGTGAGGGACAATGCTTCATTTCAGTCAAAAACAAGGCGCGTGAAAAATGGTGCACCAAATTTTTTTTTAGATGCATTGTTGGGGAGCGGGGCGCGGTGGCGTTGTGGTAACCGGTTCTTTAGTCCTTGGATGAGTGATCGTCTGAGAGATCGATTCGGATTCCCGCCTTGTGTCCTTGGGCAAGGCACTTAACCCCGGTTGTCCACATGGGGGCACGATGACGCTGTGTACTAAGGCGTACTGCACGTCAATGGTGCGCATGTCTTCAACCAGTCTAACCCTGCCCGTGCTGCTGTGCGGAGTTACGATGTTGGGGAGCTGGCAGCTGCTCGCCGTTGCTCGGTGGTTCTCTCAGGGTACCTTCACCCGTAAAACTGTCACGGTCATGATTAGCCATTGTGCATAAGTATACGACCTTAAACACCAATAAATAATAATAATATTAATACAACACAAAGTACAGTTGTGAAAATAACTTGTATGATAAGCACAACAAAATTTTACACCACACCCCTAGCATGAAGGCAGAGGTAGGAAGTTAAAATTAATAAATGCAAACAAAGAATTGCATCAAGTTCATGGCAGCAATATTGCAATATCTATTTACTAGTAGCCTCTAGACCCCCAGGCTCGAAGTCCAGGTAGGCCTGGCATGTGGTGTAGAAATTATCGGATATATTAAACTATTAATATTTTAGAAGTGTAAAAAAACTTCCACAGCAACCTTCTTGTACTGATTAACCCGGTGCTATTCACAAAAATTACCATTCACCTTTCATTAATGTTTTCATTTTTTGTCTAAAAAACATAGCTTATAACCCCTCATTGGAACGAGCTTAACAAGCTCGTTCCAGTGAGGGGGTCATAAGCTGTGTTTTTGATCCAAAAATGAAAATATTTAGTTGTTCGAGAATTTTGTTTGCAAGTGTCGTCTGCTTTTTGTTTTTGGTAAAGGGTTGAAGTCTCCCTGTGGGCATTGGATCTTACCATTGTAAAGGTGTCATATCAAGCCAATTTATGACATTGTCGGGAAAGGTAAACAAAAATGAAAGTTACCGGAACATTGTGTTGTTTTTTCCAAAATAATTTAAGGTGATCAACTTACAAAAATGGCTGAAAATTTAATTTGTGTTTGAAGAAATGTGTACACGTACTTACAATCTACCTAATGAATCAGCTGCATCAACACTCGTAATATGAAGAGTTGAAAAAAGTACTTCTCAAAAGATTTCAACCAAACCATATCATGCTCGTTCCAATGAGGGGTAACATGATATGACTAAGTTTGTGGATTTATTTTTTTAAATTTAAAAAAAAAATTAAAATAAATTATGCTACCATGCGCGTTGTGTAAAGAGTTAATGAACTAAATTTATTTTAATAGTGACCTCAGTGATGAATAACATGTGTCTGAATTCATGAGAGCAAATCACATCCCACAAAGGATGCACTGAAAGGATGATTGTTGTGAGGTTCGAATAGTTCTGAAAATACTAACCGGCATCACGCGTATCTTTTAGTAAGCAATTAGATTAACATCCACATCTCTACATAACATTGGATAACCTGAATACCCACTGCATTAAAAACAAACTTAGCGTAAATGTTGACAAAACCAAACTTATGATTTTCCAATCGCGAAAGAATAAGGAGCGCCATGGTTTCCATATTGCAAACAATGAGCTTATGCACGTCCATCAGTAGACATATCTTGGACTTTCGTTTACATCGAATGGTAAACTACTGCAGAATGCTCAACAGGATCTCAAACTGAAAGGTCTAAAAGCCCTCTTCAGCCGGAACAACAACTTTAACAGAAAGTGGCTTCCGCCCGTTTCGGTTTACCAAAAACTATTCAACATCCTAATAAAAACCCATCCTCTTATACGGCAGTGAATTGATGGGCCCCGGAAATGATACTTATATTGATAGATCGACGCGTGAAACAGTTTATATTCAGATCTGTAAGTTAGTCCCGTGTGTGACAATAAATCATCGAACCATGCAGTGAGAGCTGAATTTGGACACTACCTACTGCACATAGATGTCAAAATCCAGTTGAGTAACTTGAGTTGGCAAAGTTTGTATCAAAACTGCATTATATCCCAACCCTTCGTTACGATCAGAGGCTAGATCTGAATCCGAGAATTTCACCATGCCGGACTCAATGTTGGTTGCTTGTTGGGTATTTGAGGATATCTATGACCGGGTTCCTATACAGCTCCCAGCTCCTATACAGGTAGTCTTCTTACCATCTTATCTCCAAGTATCTGTCCTATGATTTGGCTATATTGTAGTCATCCAATACTAGTCTGCTAACATCCTTGCAGTCTTGTGCCGTTACTACCTTGTTCCATAAGTATTCCGACGACTCAAGACATGTTTATGTTCTATTGTACACATTACCTGTAGCACGTAGGCACATGCTGGATGTGCCGATATGTGCTTATATGAATATGCATAATGTGACACATTGTGTACCAGCAAATAGGCACATACGGGTATTTGAGGATACCTATGGTCAGGTTCCTATGCAGCTCCTATATGGCTCGTAGCTCCTAGATAATTACCAACAGCTTCCATGTTATCTCCAACTATCTGTCCTATGAGTAGTATGGCTCTATTGTAGTCATACAATACTGCATAGTCTTCAAACATTCTTGCAGTCTTGTGCCGTTACTACCTTGCTCCATAAGTATTCCGAAGCCCCTAGACATGTTTATGTTCTGTTATACACATTACATGTAGCACATAGGAACATGCTGGATGTGCAAATATATGCTTATGTGAAAATGCACAATGTGACATATTGTGTACTAGCACATGAACACATACGGTATTTGAGGATACCTATGACCGAGTTCCTACACAGTTTCTATATGGCTCCTAGCTCCTATAAAGGTAGTCTTACCAACGGCTTCCATCTTATCTCCAACTATCTGTCCTATGATTTGGCTATATTGCAGTCATAAAAAAACTAGTCTTCTAACATCCATATAGTCTTGTGTCATTACTACCTTGTTCCATAAGTATTCCAACGACCCAAGACATGTTTATGCTCTATTGTACACATTACCTGTAGCACATTGGCACATGTAGGATGTGCCCATATGTGCTTATGTTAAAGTGCACATACAAAAGAGGTGCCGAAGGCCAGACGTATTTTTTTTTTTTTTTTAAAAAGGGGATTCCATGGAACTTGGGTGTTCGGTGGAATGTGCTTGTGTTTTATTACACATTGTGTCACAACGTGTACAAATTACCTTAGCACATTGGCACATGCTGGATGTGCCGATATGTGCTTATGTGAAAATGCATGCATAATGTGACACACTGTGCACTAGCATATAGGCACATACAGGTATCGTATTATTGGAAGATACCTTTCAAGGATACCTTTTATAGGATACTTGTCATGTGTACACATTACCTGTAGCACATTGGCACATGCTGGATGTGCCTATGTGCTAGAACACAATGTGTCACATTGTGCATTTTCACATAAGCAGATATCGGCACATCAAGCATGTTCCTATGTGCTACATGTAATGTGTACAATAGAACATAAATACATCTAGGGAAGAATATTTTATAAGGAGATGGGGGAAGTCATATGTCGAAAGCGAGAATTTAGTGGGAAATCAGAGTCATGTGAACAATCTTTGGGTTGATTGTGGTAATTCTACGTATTCTAGTGGGGGGGGGGGGGGGGAGCTGGCTTTGGTACTACAGCACTATGTGCTACTATTATAAGTAGAATTCTTGAAGAATCCGAAGGAAATAAAGTAAAAAAAAGTCACTTTTGGTGATTTGGGGGATTGTTGGGTTGTTTGTGGTAATTCTTCGAATCTTGAAATTACGCTTATTCAATTGAACACATCCTCCGAACATACCTCTGTCCCACTGTAGGCCTTTGGGTAACATAGCAACCACGTGCTACCATAGAAACCATCATGGCGGCCTCCAGTATACAAAATGGCAGACAGAAACACTATCACCCAACAACACGCGCTGCGCATGCGCACTAACACCACGTATCACTATGGAGATGATGCCATAACATGGCCGCTCATGCGGGTTACCATGACAACACAACATGGTGCTACAGGGTCACGTGACTATGACGTCACTTGAGATCCGGTCAATCGCGGACGTTTAACACATCTCCTACTACATAATCCTCAAAAAAAAACTGAACTCCATATTCCATTTCAACCTGTGAAATACATGAAACTATGAGGAAATCTGAAGGAGACCCATTTAAATAATTTTTATAATGCTATATTTGATGACAGCAGGAAAACTGCAAAAATAAACTGAGAACTTATCTCGAGTTTAATCTTGAACAAATATCACCTGGAGCCTTATTTGATCTATACAACATCCCCAGAGGCGAGAATCATATTTACTAGTTCGCGTGTAAGTAACCACAAGCTTATGATAGAAAAGGGGAGGCAGATGCAACCATCCACCCCTGTAAGTGAATGCTTATGCATGGTGTGCGGCTCAGGTGCAGTGAAAACAAAGTGGCACTTTGTTATGGAGTGCAGTGAATATGCATCTCTCAGAGAACGTGCATTTTACAAATTTGAACGTGAATTCAAGAGATTGTTGAGATGGAAACCTCCAAGAGATTCATTTTCCTGATGAGAAACAATGTGCCACAGCTATGCAGTATCATCTGTATAATATGATTCAGCAATTTTTAAAACAACAAGAACAAGTTCTGTCAATCTGTCACCAAGAGGTTACATTAATATTTTTTTATATCCACTATAACCCTTGATATTTACGTCTGTCATTTGGAATTAGTATTCTATGTTGATTTTGTCTGTATAAAGCAATCTGCCTTTGTTTTGGTGTATTTGCTGAATAAATAAATAAATAAATAAATAAATAAATAAATAAATAAATCTTTTCTTATCTTATCTAGCCTCAGCTGGGCATGGGCGAAATTTGGAATGAGAGGTGTATTGTATACTCAATGCTTGATTTAAAATGTTCAAGAGCTAGCAGTTAACTGTTGATGTCTGCTATTATTTTTTTCAGAATGGAGTAGAATTGGAATTGGTTGAACAAATGTCTTTATTAGAGTGGTTTGCAAACGACTACAAGAACTTTGGTAATTTGCTTTTTTAACACTAACATTTCTACATAACAGAAATGGGTGCATATTTTTAAGGCACAATGGCTTTTCACAAACATGATTGACCATCGATCCTGCTTTTCAAAATTTTGAAATATATTACTTAACTTCAGAATTATTTTCAATGCTAGTCTGGTCAAGTTCAGTATTTTAACAGGCTTGTAAAAATTGCACAAACTGCTCTTTCGTTTGTGTGTTGGTTCGGCAAAACATGTCTTTTTGCATAAGCACAATTCTGTTTGAGAAAATAATAGACAAGAACACGATACATCATAATTTCATTAAGTGAGATGGCCGCTAAGTGAATGCGTGAGGAAGACCAATCAATATTTTCAGTGTGCACCCCTAAGGCTGCACGTTGAAAATATTAACTGACCTACCCCCAAATTATGAATATTGACTCTTCCCATTGCTATCATTGAACTCACTTGGAATATACCACTATGGTTCAAAGGGTTAATGACCAATCTTAGAAAGAGTTTGACTCACAAATTTAGAACTTTTACAGCAACCTGCTTCTACAGATTCATGTCTGTCACTATGGGTAATGGGGCTTTAACATTACAAAAGTATCATAATAAGACAATTTATGACAACATTTGGGCATTTGCAAAATTGGAGGGTGGGGCAGGTTCATGGGAAACAACGGATCAATTCCGATTCTTTGGGGACCACGGAAAAGACAGAAATGAAACAATCATTGCTGTGAAATCTTCTGTCCTGATACCGTGTGACAACAGCCTACTCGCAGAGATCTCATTTTCTTGTTGACAGTTACCTTGCAGTTCAGTAACTATTAGTCTGAAATTGAGATCTATGAGAAGATTGTTGTGAACATCAGAGAGAACACAATTCTCTTGACAAACATACTATTTACATTCTCAGGTCTGATGCTGTCTCCATCAGAAGCTATGATAATAACAAATCTTTAAAAGGATAGCAGCATTAAAATAGACAAACGTTGAAACAATAGTGCTGTTTCCAGTGTGTTTATTATGTCAGTTGTATTGTTCATCCTGACCGGGTGGGGGCACCAGTGGATCAATGTCTCTGATACCAGAAATGCCATTCAATCTGCTGGTAATTATGGTTGCTTTACAGCGGACATGAGTTGATTTGATAAGAAATTCAACTTAAAAATATAGGAAGTTGACAGTTGGGAATATTTATTCAAGCATTTTGTTCCCACGGCACTTAAACAAAAACTGAAATTAAGTTACAAAAAAACTCTCATCTCATGAAATGTATTGGTGCAGAGGCTCATGGTGTTCAGTATACAGATAACAGATTATCCTAAAATACATCCAGTATGGACAACAATGCATGTTCTGTGAATAACCATAAGGAGCGGGGATCGAGGTGGCTCATTGGTTAGAGCATTGTACTTTAAACAGAAAGGTCAACAGTATGATCCTGACCCATGCCATTTGTGCTGTGTCCATGGACAAGACTCTTAATTCTGATTACCAAAGTAGGGGCACGGTGGTACTGTGTAGTAAGGCATACAGCACGTCAGTGGTACACATCCTTCAACTGTTGTTAACTCTGCTAGTGCTAGGTTAGTAAGCTGGAGAGTCTGACAGTTGCTTGCCACATCTCAGTGGTTCTCTCTGGTTATTCCATCTCATCCACCCATAAAACTGTCCAACACCATGTGATCTGGTTGTTGGAAGTGTCATTAAACCCTAACAAACAAACAACAAACCATAAGAAGTGGAAGCAAAGTTTTCAGCCAATGGACCTCTGGGTTAAACCCACAGGTCCTTTCGCTGAAGCATTGCTGGATACTCCACTCTAGGAGAGTTTTTTGTGGTAATCAGTTGCCCACAAACTGTATAGTTCAAATAATTTGATGTACAATGGATATTTAAACAATGATATTTGTCTTGTAGGTGCCACTTTAGAAATCATCACAGATAGATCACAAGAGGGTGCACAGTTTGTGAAAGGATTTGGTGGAATTGGAGGTACATAATTTTCATTAATTAGGTCACATTAAGTAAATCTTCTGTTTCTCAGGACAGGTTTTTTAAAAAATGCATGCAAACAGGCGTTTTTTTCATTTTATTTTTTGTTATTTAAATTAATAAATTTTTTTCTTCAGAGGCTCACATACTTAGGTTTCGTTTTGTGTTTCAGCCCAAATAATACAGGTATACGCAATAACATGGGTAGTGGTGCATTATATCCATTTTATTAACTTTGAAAAATTTATCTGGCAGAAACCAACTTATTTTTATTCTTTTGAAGTTTGCATAGGTACTAAAAAGAGAGTAGGCAGCAGCCAGAATGATCATGAAGGAGGGCCTGAAAAACAGATATTAATTTTTATTTGCCTTATAACTGTAGATATAATAAAAAGAATACATAGGGCATGTAATTATTAATTCAATGAATTTTTTTATGCTAACTCTTTAAAAATAGTACTACATTTGGTACTCCTTCTATGAGATATTTTCATTGGATGACATTTAAACCTTATCCCACCACACTCAATTTTACTATATATGGAGGGCCAACCAGGGATGTCAGAAGAATGTGGGTAACTGCCCTCCCTGCCATTCAGACCACATGGGTGAGGGGGCAGACAATGCCCTTCCCAGGTTCGTCACTCAATTTTTTTCAATGATTTATTCTCAAAGTAAAGCTAAAATACACCCAATCCGTTCTGGGAGCTTTCAGAATTCAGTGGGGGAGTTGGGTGGGGGGGGGGGGGGGGGGGGGGTACACGTCAGTAGTTGTAATTGGCAGGATAAAGGTTAAATACAATTTCTTAAGAATCTTTTCATTTATATATCGATGTTTAACCCTTTACCCAACATAGAGAAAATCAAAATTTATTATTTTTATTACTATTTTTTAAATTTTTCAAAACTCAACTCATCGAGCTCATTCCAATGAGGGGTCACATATGGTTTTGTTGAAATATTTTGAAAAATTAATTTTTTTCAACTGCTCAATTTGAAAATTAGGTGGAGGATGCGGGCAATTTGTTAGGTAAAGGGTTAAGGTTACTTTCACCATCTATAGATATATCATCTCCACAACACAAGTTCAGAGTTAAGTGAAGCCAATCGTTTATACCCGTGTTGCTACTTTAGTAAACATCCACCCAAGGCATTGGTTACTGGATCTTATTTTATCAGTAAAACATAACTTGATTACTACAGAAAACAAGCTCTGATACACTTCTAAGGTTTCCCTTACAGACTTCTAAGGTTCCCTTACTTAGAAAGCCTTTTCCAACAAGGTATTACACCACTATATTCATTGCTAAAGTTTGTTTGTTTTTTTATTGCGGTTTATCGACACTTTCAACAATCAGGGTCATATTCAGTTGGGCAATTTTACATGTGGAGGAAGCCAGAGTATCCAGAGATAACAATGGAGCAGTCGCAAGCAACTGTCAGACTCTTGAGCTTACTAACAAAGCACACTCGATCGAAGGCAAGTAAATCCTAGATGTGTGGTATGCCTTTGTACACATTGCCATTGTGGCCCCACATGGGCAAGGGGGATCAAGTGTCTTACCCAAGGACACAGCACAAATGATGCGGGTCAGGATCAAACTGTCAGGATCGAATACTCCCTCATTGCCTAAGTAACAACACACTTAGGATTGTTTATCATTATAAAACATCTCATGTTCTGGAAGTGTTAACTGGTAGAGTGCTGAATTATTTTTGGTCATCAAAATTTGTTCACATATATTTGCCTAGTTACATTTTATGGGAGAGTGCCAATAGGCACTCTCCCATAAATTGTAACAAGGCAAATCCTAAAAGACTAAATAATTTCACTTCAAAGGTGGTATGAACAACATCCACAAAATATGAAGCCTTTAAGTGCTGGTACCGACACTTCAGAGTAAAGCCCAAATATGGGCCTCCAGCACTCTACCAGTTAACAAATGAAGTGCACTTCAAAGTAAACTTTCCTCTGCTTTGTCGAACGAAAGGTGGCACGGTCAAACAGAAATTAGGTTGCCCTATCTCTTTCAAGGTGTAAAATAGATCAGCAAAACAGTTTTTATCAGTCTGCATCTGTTGGAGAGAGCACAGAAAGGTCTTTGCATAAGTGTATCATATAATAGCAATGTAGAATGATATTGCTCATAGTGGTGTGACAATGGAGGGAGTGGGTGTGACCAGCACCCCCCCCCCCAACACCCCAGACACACTCTTTTCCTGTAAAATATTAGGCTTATATACAACTCATGGCCCAAATCCTGACACTGTTTTTTATATTCACATCATGACATATCTTGGGTAGTTTTGCTAAGGTTATATCTTCATTTTTGTGAACTTATGTCTTGGTACTCAGGATGGTTAGTTCTCAATATGAAAAGCTGAAATTCTTTTCTAGGTAGGCTCTGGACCTTCACCTATGGAGAATACACCTCCTAATCCAGCAGCAATGGCATGGATTGGTTTTTTTTGCTGGGGTGGGGGGGGGGGGGGGGAATGTGGAGAGAGCCCCAAATTTTCTGACACACCAAATATTTTCCAGAACCAAAAAATTTTTTGGACCAAATGTTTGGTGGGGAGGGGCATCCTCCAGGGCCCTTCTGATCTATACACCAATGCCTAGCACAGGTAAACTAAAGTTCAAGATACTTCATTTTACCTTTTTAACCCAGCACAAAGTAAAATAATGCAATGGAAAAATACTTTTTCTGTTGCAACAGGAAAAAAATGCTCAAACACATCACCCCCAACACTTCATTTATCCTGGTTATGACACTGATTGTCCTTCTACTAAAACCAGTATTTGCATAAAACTGTTGAAAAAATTACATGTGATTTGCTTTTTCTCTTTTTTCAGGTATTTTGCGGTATAAGGTTGACTTCCAGTCCCTTGAACCCTGTGAATTCGATGACGATAATGATGAGGCATATGTATGTGATTTGGATGACTATTAAATGATGAAGTGAAAACCTTCAGGAAAATGTGAAGAAAATCTCATTTATCCAAGAAGACTAAAAATATGTTCATCTGCAAAAGTGTCCAGTTTTGTTTCCCTGAAAAACATGTTTTAATATACAGTGGATCCCTGCTATGAATGGTCACTTTGCCCATGAAAAATATTCTATTAAAAGGGGCATTCACAGAGATTTAGTCCTATTCCTAATTTCCAGTGATAAACTGAGCATTTATTCCATTATATCATGTTTGACAGAGCTCATGGAGCTCTGTCAAACAAGGTATAATAGAATAAATGCTTTTACTAGATGCACAGAGGTGAAATACATCTTACGTACTTATAGTGGCTGTCGAGTGCAATTCTTCAATGGATGACAAAATTTTTTTATTCAATTAACAGAAACTCTATGACCAATATGACATTTTAACAGATCAAATTTGTACAGAAGGTATGGTAATTTTACTTACACCTGTCTTAGAACACAATTGCCGATTCTTGGTAAATAAGGCAAAATATTGCCACCAAACATGTCGATTTAGCTATATAGGATAGAAATACACACACCTGCCACGTTTGAAGTAGATCAGGCCCACAGAGGCCGACGAGGTGGGGCATGTTATGACAAACAGAATAACTCAAAATTATAGTAAGATACCACAGTGCTGTCCAAATCTAGCATAGAGTTTGATGTCTCATTTAACAAGAAACCAAGCTCGGTTATCTGTTTTCAAACACCAATAATGCATTGAGCGACATGGGAGTGAACACATTGTGTATCTTTCCCGAAAAGATTCATCTTCCTCTCAGTGGCCTTCTAGCTAGCCTTTACACTGCCACACTAAAACTAGGGCCCTGCGAAGCTTTGAAAGCTTGGATTTCATTCAAACTTTTTCTGATGATTCGATATGAGCTGGGCTGATTAAAAATTTTTTGAATCATTGATATGTTCTCCAAATCCTACCACATTTATCCTATTAAACTCTTCTTCCATCTAATCATGCCAGAGGGCAGTATTTAACAGTAGGATCTCTTAGAGATATTTTTATAGTACAAGCCCGCACAAAATTATCTCATTTCTGAAAGTAATCAACCTTTTAATTCTTTGAACGTAAACTCTTCAAGTCTCAGATCATCAGGTTGATCTATAAGGTATTCACTTTGCTTTTTAACATTACTCGTTACTGTTCACACCACTGTTGTCTTTGACATTTCTAGTGTTCTCATTTCCTATTTTCTTCAGTCCATTTATTTCATATTTTTACCATTTTCTCACCATGATATAGCCTTGGTTGCTGATGTGTTGTTAAGCACCAATAAATAAATAAATAATCTTCTTCCATCATCAGGTCACCTGTACAGAAGACCTGATGATAGAAGAAGAGTTCAAGGAGGCTCTGGCTGCTTTAATTCCATTTTTGGAATAGTACACTTCTTAAATTGACTTCCACAAACATTGGAGTCTCTGTTGAATACAACACTTCAGTGGACACTGACAATATGTGCTATATTGCATGCTTGTATGGTTGTACAATATCACCAACTTGAAAATTGGTAAGATTCAATTTAAAATCATCCATTCAAGATTTGATTTGACTGGAAATTTGACATAGCAGAGGCCTAACTAAACTTTGAATTTCTGCATAAATAAAAGCAAATAGCTCTTCAGATCAATTCCTTTTCTTTGCTTCAAGTTAGCCAAATCAAAAAGTGAATTATGAATGGGAAAGTGGCATTAAAGAAACAATAATTCAAGTTCAAATAAACAGCACAACTCAGAGAACCTCAATGCAACCTGTACGCAAGTTTAACTCTTAACATGCTGAGCATTTTCTTGAATTTTTTCAAGACATCCAGTCATGGCTGCTGTAAAGCAGTCTGACTGGATGTGATGAAAAATCCAAACAAGTGATTCCAAACTATGATTCGTGATTTGACTGGACCAATTTTCAGTGATGAATTCTGTTGAACAGAAGCATATTATATCCTTTCTTTTAGCAAGAGTATTGGTGTCCTGGTGGGAATATCTGCCATAATCAAAACATCACCTGATTCACCAAACCTGGGAATTCTTATTGATTTTTGTGTATTTGAGTAACATAAATGTTTCACTATAAACAGGGTTCCTTGAAAGTCCTTGAATGTAGGAACCCAGAATGCCCTTGAATATTCAAACTTTCCCTGAAAATCCTTAACAAAATTAAATATAAGGTGACCAGAGGAGTTTCATTTCAGGCATATTCAGCCCGCCTCGCAGTGAGCTAAATATTGCTGGAATGAATCTTCCCTGGCCAATAAAAGGCATGCATGATAGAATCATGCCTTAAACTGCCATTTTGTTTGTGATTTGACATTAAAACGGGAAATACTGGGTGGGTACAAATTCCTTCCGCTTACATGTTCATGTAACTGTGTATAGCTCTTTGATGTGAACTCCCTTCTTTTTGCTCCAGAGAATCCTTAAATTTGTCATCTCCTTTCTGGAGCTCCTTGAATACCCTTGGAAATATATCAGGAAGTTTTCTGGAATCCCCATGAATTGTCTAGTCATTCAAGTACCAGACCCTGATAAAATATTGAATCAACGTCTACACAAGTGAATAGTTGTGTCAACTTGTTTTCGCTTTTGAATTTTGAACACAGAACATCAGCGCAAGAAATCATATCTGATCACAACTGAAAATATCTTATGAAAAAATTTCAGTCACTGTGCTACCCTGGCTTACACAGACACACCTTAGCTAAGCCATTGGTCGGAAAACCAACCTTTTTGACTTAAGTAACTAACAACTCTTCACACTGGATGAAAATCAAAGCAAGACCAAACACTGCGATGCAGGCTTCTCTAGCAAGGGCAAACGTGTCGCTCATACAAGAATATGATAAGGCCTAAAAAGTTAAAAATATGTTTCTCTGGCCCTAAATGGTTTTTGTCGTATATTTTACCCAAGTTAATAAAATTGATAAATTTGTCCCTTGAGTGCAACAAGGCTTTGCTATTCTGTAGATTATGAGGCCTAAAACATAAAAAACCAAGAATATGAACTTTTGAGGGAAAAAAATTTTTACAAAAATAAAAAATAAAATAAAAAAATGCCTGCCCACAAGCAATTTTATAAAAAATGGCCTGAGAAACAGAAGATCTACTTTGTGGGGCACAAGGAGAGGTTCCTTCAGTTGAATAGAAGTAGCTAATTGTTTCATTAAGGACATTTGATTCCTGAGTCAAAAAACTTAACATGAGAAGAAATGAAGGACAACTTTATTTAATTTTTTCTGAAACACTTTTAAAACATTATATGCATATTCACAGAAAAATCCATTTTATTTTCTGTATTTGCACTTGGTGGAGTTGTTTTAAGTTTATTGCTCAGGTTTTATTTTTCATGAGTATCTTTTTTTTTATGTTGTTGGCAGATGACTGTGATAAATGCTTATTGTAAATTACTTATTCAATTAAACATATAACAGTTTTGTTTTTCAAACTTTTTGTTAACTCTTGAATATTATTTTCACAAAACTGCAGCTTTTGACATGAAACTCTTGGTAGTTAAATTTCAGCATCCAATGCATATTCAACTGATCATGGGGAAAAAGAGTGATCCGAATGGCAGAATGAAATATCTCAGAAAGATCATGTGTGTATCCATCCATCCATCTTGCAATCTATTAACTTTTGCTGTTACATGTAGGTGTTCATTCAGTTTGTACAGGTTTGTGTCAACAAGCTTAGAAAGCATGATAGAATTACTCTTTACCTGTTCTCAAATGAACATAATCAATTTGATAATCCTCAGTAATTTGCTTGAAGTGAATTTATTTATTAATTGGTATTAAAGGTCACATGGTATTTCTGCACAATGGCTAATCATGACTCCAGCATGGAGATAAAGTAAAGTTTAGTCTATCCTTTATACCCATGTTGCTCATTTTAGAGGACTTCCGCCCCAAGTATTTGTGACTGGGTTGTATTTTACCTGTAAAACAGAGCTTGCTTACCCCAGTAAACAAGCACTGCTTCACTTCCTGTGGTTTCCACAGGGGAGATCGAAGTGAAGAACTTAGAAGAACAAAAGAATATGATAGTCTTGTGATGTCCATAAGTAGGGGTTACCTTTGGGGATATAGTAGAGCTGCAATAGGAAATAGGAGACACCTTATGATAGTCTATGAGAATACAAAATTTTTGGAGCGTCCTAAAAATGTTAGAAAGACTTAGAAGTGAAAGTCGCTGTATTAAATAATTCCAAGTAGAAGAAGCATTCGGTCCTCTGTCTACCACAGCATCTATGACAATTTTAGTAAAAAATTCAAAAGCACATCCCCTAAGACTATGTCAATCAGAACAAAAGTACCTGTCAGCATGTAGCTTTACATATTATAATTACATATAAAAAATCAGGCCAACAGGGAGGACGAGCCTCTGTTCAAGTTTTGTGAGAATCGGATGAACCGTTGAAAAGATAATCTCCAGAGACCATTCCAAGTCCAAAATTAGAGTACATTTACAGTGGCCATGACCTTGATCCTTGAATTACGGACCTCAAAATCAATAGGGTTCTTCCTCGCCTCCAAGGACATCATCTATCCAAGTTTGATGACAAGATAAACAGTTAAAAAACCAAGAGGCCCCATGGGGCCTGAGGTGCTCACCTGACCAAAGTTGTTTAAAGAAGGATTTAAATAGCATCTATGGCCAATTAACACTACATAGGAATGAAGTTGTTTAATGATTTATAACTCTGTTGTCCATGCAAGATTATTTTTTCTAGTGTTAGGATGCTGCCACAGAAATAATTCCAGATTTCCAGTGATATAAAACTAAAAAGTTCAAATATTAACCTAGTGACTTAATTTGAACAAACTTGAATCTGACCCCTGCCCCTCCACATCCAGAATGTTGTATAGAAAATATCAATAGATTCTAAATGGTGGATCTGAAGAAATAGATTTTTCTGAAGATTATTCATCATATTACACTAATTTAAAATTTGGGCTCCCCATAGAAAGTCCAAATATGAATCCAGGGACTTAATTGAACAAACTTGAATCTGAGCCTGGCTAGGGTGTTGTAGACCAAGTATCAAAACATTTTGAAAGGTGATTTCTAAAAATATTCCTCTTTTGTATAAAGTTAAAATTAGGGCTTGTGAGCCCAAATATTAACCCAGGGACTTCATTTGAAAGAAACCTAAAAATTCCCCCCAGAAAGGATGTTGTATACCAAATATCAAAAGATTCTGATTGGTGGTTCTGGAGAAGAAGATTTTGAGGATATTACCAATATAGTACTATGTTCAAATTTGCACCCCACCCCTCCCCCAATAGGTAACACAAATATCAACCCAGGGACTTTATTTGGACAAACTGAAGAGGAACCCCTCTAAAGATGCTGTATACCAAATATCAAATGATTCTAATTGTATCTCAAGAAGCAGATTTTTAAAGATTATTCCTCATATTGGACTAAGTTAAAATCCACGTTCCAATAGGGAGCCCAAATATTAACCCAGCGACTTGATTTTAACAAAATTCAATCTGACTCCTCGAAGGGTGTTGTATACCATGTATCAAAAGATTCTAACTGGGGGTTTGTGAAAAGAAGATTTTAAAAAAATATTCCTCATATTACAACAAGTAAAAATCGTGACATCGACGCCGTAGCTGCGATGGGTGGTGCAATCTCATAAAATTCTAAGTTCATCAAGGGCCATAACTCCAAGAAAACTATTTGGAACAACACATGCATTGAACAGTGGCTAGATATCAATAAGATACACTTACATGCCAAATATAAAGTCATTCCATAAAGTATTTCAAAAGTTATTGAGTTTTGAAACTCGTTGGTCACAGACAGACCGACGGACCGACAGACCGACAGACAGACCGACATTGCCACTTATTGAGCTGCTAGTCGCAGCTAAAAATTTGGTCTCCAATAGGGAGCCCAAATATTTATCAAAGGACTTAAGTTGAACAAACTTGAATCTGACCCCTATAAGGGGGCAGTATACCATATATCAAAAGATTCTGACTAGTGGTTCTGGTTAAGAAGATTTTTAAAGATTATTCCTCAAACTGGATTAAGTTAACATCTGGGTTCCAATAGGGAGCCCAAATATTAACCTAGGGACTTGAATTTTCCAAATTTGAATCTGACTCCCTTAAGGCAGGTGCATACCATTAATATCAAAAGATTCTAATTGGGTTTGTGAGAAGAATATTTTTAAAGAATATTCCTCATATTGCACGAAGTAAAAATTCCAGCTCCCAATAGGGAACCGAAATATTATTCAAAGGACTTGATTTGAACAAACTTGAAACTAACCTCAGTGTGGGGGCTGCTTGAAAATTTTTATTTAAATCGGTCCAGCAGTTTGGGAGGAGAAGGCTCATACACCACCTTTACAATGAACACCGGATAATGATGGAAGACCAGCGATCAGTATAGCTTTTGCTTGACTTTCCAGGGAAATCCAGTGATTATCAGGGAGATTTCTCGACATATTACAAGCCTTTTTATTCCATTAACAGGAGTTTCCTCTATGACCTGGATGCAGGTCAAAGTTGACCTAAAGTAAATGGTTTTGTGTCTAAACATTATATTCAATTAACAGGGTCATTCAATTTAGAGATGTCATGAAAAAAGTGGGCTCTGCTGTACCTGACATTCTACACCGATAGGAAAGTGTCAATGTGACTGCAGCTGAACTTGTCCAAGAAGGGACTGAACTAAATAGAAAGCTCCAGTAATGCTGAGCAGAAAAGACATCACACCAAAGCTACATATGAAATCTGAAAATGATTGGGTGAGGGATGCGACCTGTATGGTGTACTAATGGAATTGTTGACAATTTATATGCCAAATCCAAGATGGCAATGGTGGCCATGCTTTTGAACAAAATTCAGAAAAATTAGATAGCTCCCATGTTGACATCACACCAAAGTTACCATATGAAATTTGAAATGAAAGTGTCAATAACACTGTAACTCAACTTGACAAACTTGAACTTGGCAAGTTATAAGTGAAATGGCAAAATTGAAGATCAGTGATACCAATGTTATTTGGTGAAATTTCAACATAACAGCATTGTGTGTGCACAACATCAGAGTAATCCATGCATTTTTAAATGTAAACTGTAAGACTGGCTAAAGGAAAAATGTTGATACACAAATGCAGTATGTTCAGAGGTTATTGTAAATGGTAACTTTTTTTTACAGAAATGAATGCTAATCAATAGCTCTTATCTAAAGGTCTCGCCTAATGAGCACACCGCGTTCAAAAACAATCCTATGATAATGTGGCCTGTAGGCCATGTCAAAGAAGAATGTTGATGCACAAATGCAATAAACTCAAAGATTGTTGCTAACAGCAACAGTTTTTGATGGAAATGAAAAGAAAATCGATAGCTCCTATCTTTGTCACCCTGCATAAGAATACAAAGTTTCAAAACAACCTGATAATGAATGCTCCCTCTGAGGCACGCCAAAGGAAGATGTTAATGCACAAATGCACTAAGTTTGAAGGTCATTGCTTGTGGCTATGTTTTTTTTTTCTCTTTTTTATGGAAATTCATAAATATACCCTGCAGAGAGTGCAAAAGGGATAAGTTGCTGCACAAATGCAGTAAGTTCAAAGTCGTGATAATGACAAAAAATCAATAGCTCACATCCTGAGGTCACCCCAAACACACATACCAAGTTTCAAAGTGATGCGATCATAAATGTGCCCTGAAGGGTGTGCCAAAGGGAAATATTGAAGTCTGACTAAATTAAGTTCAAAGGTTGTTGCCAGCGGCAACATTTTTGGACCGAAAGGGAAGAAAATCGATAACTCCCATATAGATATCACCCCACACAAGCACACCAAGTTTCAAGCGATCCAATCATAAATGTGCCCTGCATGGTGTGTCAAAGGGAAATATTGATGCATAACTGCACTAAGTTCATCAGAGGTCGTTGCCAATGGCAACTATTTTCGACGGAAATGGAAGAAAATCGATAGCTCCCATCTAGAGGTCACCCCAAACAAGCACACCAAGTTTCAAAGCAATCTGGTCAAAAATGTGCACTGCAGGACGTGCCAAAGGAATATACTGATGCTAGACTAAACTAAGTTCAAAGGTCGTTGCCAGCGACAACATTTTTTGATGGAAATGGAAGAAAATAGATAGCTCCCATCTAGAGGTCACCCCAAACAGGCATGCCAGGTTTCAAAACAATTCGATCATAAATGTGCCCTGCAGTGTACGCCAAAGGGAAATATTGAGGTCGGACTTAACTAAGTTCGAAGAACATTGCAAGCGCCAACATTTTTCGGTGGAAATGGAAGAAAATCGACAGCTCCCATCTAGAGCTCACCCCAAACAAGCATACCAAGTTTCAAGATGATCTGGTCAAAATTCTGCACTGCAGGGTGTGCCAAAGGTAATATTGATGCATAACTGCACTTAGTTCATCGAAGGTCGTTGCCAGCGGCAACATTTTTTGACGGAAATGGAAGAAAATTGATAGTTCACATCTAGAGGTCACTCCAAACAAGCATGCCAGATTTCAAAGCAATCCGATCATAAATGTGCCCTGTAGGGTGTGACAAATGGAAATATTGATGTCTGACTTTAAACTAAGTTCTAAGGACGTTGCTAGAGACAACATTTTTTAACGGAAATGGAAGAAAATCGATAGCTCCCATCTAGAGGTCACCCCAAACAAGCATACCAAGTTCCAAAGCAATCTGATCATAAATGTGCCCTGTAGGGCATGCCAAAGGAAATATACTGATGCCTGACTAAACTTAAACTAAGTTCAAAGGTCATTGCCAGCAGCAACATTTTTTATGGAAATAGAAGAATACCAATAGCTCCCATCTAGAGGTCACTCCAAACAAGCATGCCAGATTTCAAAGCAATCCGATCATAAATGTGCCCTGTAGGCTGTGCCAAAGGGAAATATTGACGTCTGACTATAAACTAAGTTTTAAGAACGTTGCCAGCGGCAACATTTTTTGATGGAAATGGAAGAAAATCGATAGCTCCCATCTAGAGGTCGCCCCAAACAAGCATGCCAGGTTTCAAAGCAATCCGATAATAAATGTGCCCTGCAGGTTGTGCCAAAAAGAAATTTTGATCCATAACTGCAATAAGTTTATCAAAGGTCATTGCCAGCGGCAACATTTCTTGGCGGATATCGAAGAAAATCGATAGCTCCATCTAGAGGTCACCCCAAACAAGCATACCAAGTTTCAAAGCGATCTGATCATAAATATGCCCTGTAGGGCATGCCAAAGGAATATATTGATGCCTAACTAAACTTAAACTAAGTTCAAAGGTCATTGCCAGCAGCAACATTTTTTGACGAAATGGAAGAAAATCGATAGCTCCCATCTAGAGGTCACCCCAAACAAGCATGCCAGGTTTCAAAGCAATCCGATCATAAATGTGCCCTGTAGGGTGTGCCAAAGGGAAATATTGAGGTCTGACTGAACTAAGTTCTAAGAATGTTGCCAGCGGCAACATTTTTTGACGGAAATTGAAGAAAATTGATGGTTCCCAGCTAGAGGTCACCCCAAACAAGCATACCAAGTTTCAAAGCGATTTGATCATAAATGCGACCTGTGAGGTGTACCAAAGGAAATTGTGGAAGTACATATGGACGTACGTACATATGGATGTATGTATGTACGCCAATGGACGAGAAGTGATGACAATAGCTCAGCTTGATTCTGTCAAGTTAAGCTAAAAAAATCGGGTGAGAGATGTGGCCTGTGGTCAGGGATGTGGTGACAGGGGGTGGGGGGGGGGGGTTGATGGTGTCAACCCCCAATCCTGGCCAGAATTTCCAATAGTTGGAAATTCGGAGGGCAAGTCATGAGTAGTTGGAAATTCCATCTATCTGGATTTTAGAGCTGCTTTGGCGATGCTGATGTCTGCTTGACTTCCCAAAATTTCAACTCGGTTTCAAATCGGCAAAAATTCCAGCTGTTACTATTTACAACTACAGTGTATGCAATATCGAGCTTCATAAGTATGCATGAATGATGATGTCAGTCGGTATGAGATTTCTATAGTACATTTACTTATCGTAATTAAAAGAAATCCTCGAAATGCACTTCAAGAAAATCACATCTCCTCCTATTGTCTATTCAGCATGATTCTTGCCAGAAAGGAGCAATCAGTGGTAAAAGTAACACTGTTGGCGAAGCTCCTGAAAAAGGCCGGATCAACCAAGAGGACGTGAAGCTCACTAACCCATCTGGCTGAGGCAAAAGCTATCAGAAAAGCCGTGTCTTGTATGTGAGAAAACGCATATCCACCTGGGATAAAGGTTCGAATGCCCCATCCCCCCCCCCAAGCAAAGCAGCACCCAAGAAAGACTCCATCTTGGGGTAAGCTGCAAAATCCTAGGCCTTTTAAAGAAAAGTGCCAAATAAGCTTGGAGAGGTATGGATTAGTGCCGATACGATGCTTTCCCACATACGAAAAGGTCTCCGAAAGCATGGATCTGTGTACCCTTTGATGGTAACAGGTTGGAGAACCCGAGAATCAAACAGATATACCAGAAACTCTGCAATCTGTGTTATCGAAGGATTGGCATAATTAACAGAGAGATCAGCACACCATCGGCAGAAGATCTTTCTCTTAGCCGCATAGTCTAAACCAGTGGAGTGCCGACTTGAAGAAATGCACTCCGCTGCTCATCTTGACAAAAGATATGCGTGAAGGCACAATGAAGTCAGGTCAACGTGAAACCTCCTCTGGTGACCTTGGCAAAGAAGGTTGCGACGTAGAGGGAGACATGCCGGAACCACCGCCAACAGAGAGCAGAGCTGATTGATCCACACCCGTTGAGGCAACAGGGGAGCGATCAGAATGATTCGACAACTGCATGTTCGTATCTTCCCTAGAACCTGAGGCAGAATCTGAACCGGCGGGAAGGCGTAGCCGACTAGGCCGTTCCAATCAAGTGATAGAGCCTCCACGGCGAAAGCCAAGGGATCTGTACATTGGGACACGAAAGTGTCCACCTGATGGTTCCAACAGGTCACAAAAAGATCGATGTAGGGACAACCCCAGAGATCATAAAGCGACTGGAACACTGCCCTGTGAAGCATCCACTCGGTGGAAATGACCCTGCACCGTTGGGACAGGGAGTCGCCTAGGATGTTCAGATGACTGGGAATGTGACGAACCACCACTCCACACCCGGAGCTAGCAGTAGAAGATTCCGAGACAATTCATACATGGGAAGAGTGCGTGCCGCCTTAGTTCCGAATGTAAGCGACCACTGTCGAATTGTCGGACAACAGAAGGACCTGACTTTTCGAAAAGTGGGGGGTCCACTGCCGAAAACTCAGAAGAGCAAGAAGCTCCTTCTGGTTGATGCGAAGAGCTGCTTGATCGTTGGTCCCATACCCCATGAAGGGAAAGACCTAGAGGATCCAACGTCGCACCCCATCTGAGATCGCTGGGATCTGCCGTCAGAACACGGACGTGGGCAAGTCCAATGGAACTCCCTGCATAATCTACTGAACAACCGTCCAGGGGAGAAGGTGACGATGAAGAGAGTCTGGTAACTGAAGCACCAGATCCAGAGGATCGACATTCGTCCTCCAACGAATGAGCAGAAAGTGTTGGAGAGGTCTTACATGCAGCCGACCTAGAGGAATGAGACCCATCAACGAACAGCAGAAACCGAGCAACCGGAGAATACTCCGAGCTGTCGCGGACGTGGACAGTTTGTTTGTTTGTTTGTTGGTGGTTAACGTCACATATTTATGCACCATGGCTAATCGTGACACAACATGGAGATGAAGTCAAGTTTAGTCAATCGTTGATCTACATGTTGCTCATTTTAGAGGACTTTCACCCCAAGCATTGGTGACTGGGTCCTATTTTACTAGTAAAGCGGAACTGGTTTACCACAGTAAACAAGTGCTGCTTACTTCCCGGGGTTCCCACTGGGAGACGTGGACAGGGACAGAGTCAGGGTGAAAGCTGATAGAATCACAGCCCTCACCCGGGGAACCGCCACCATATTCAGCTGAGTACGGACATCCATCCCCAGATGACAAGATGACTGAGAAGGGACAAGGTCCGACTTCTCCTCGTTGACTCTGAACCCTAGCAGCGTGAGCAGGCTCAACAGTGTGTCGACATCTGACTCCAGAAGAGCAGCATTGGAGTGCCTCTGGAGCATATCGTCCAGATATGCCGAAGTAGTCACCCTGGACTGTGTGCGATGGAAGGCTATCACATGCGACATCAGTCGGGTGAAGGCCCAAGGAGCCAGGTTGAGGCTGAAATGCATGGCCTTGAACTGGTAAACTCGCCCCAGAAAAGTGAACCTGAGATACTTTCGCGATGTCCGATGAATCGGTACGTGAAAGTAAGCGCCTCGCAGGTCGAAGATGGAAGCGAAGTCTCCTTGGTGAATGGAGCATCGAACCGACCTGAAAGTCTCCATGCTGAACTTGTGAGCAATGATAGATTGGTTCAGGATACTCAGATCAATAACCGGTCGGAATCGGCCATCCTTCTTCGGCACCAAGAACAGGCGGGAATAAAATCCCACTGAATGAATGTTCTTGATGACCTCGATCACGCCCTTTGATAGGAAATTGTCCGTCTCCGTGATCAAAAGTTCCTGGCATGAAATGTCTGAAGGAACTTGTGTTGGAAGAGGCACTCTCGACAGAGTGGGTGCCTCCGGAAGGATATTTGCAGCCTGGACCAAACAACATTTACCACCCAAGGGTTGGATGTGATTGTGGCCCAATGGTCTGCAAACTCTGATATCCTTCCTCCAACCTGGGGCAAATCGAGGTGAGGACCTTCATTTCGAGACCGCGAGAGAAGAAACCACCTCCTCTACTAGATGAAGGATCCCGAGTCCTCCCTCTGGTCTGCTGACGCTTACCCTTACCACGTGAGTAAGAAGTAGAAGCGGCGGCAGGAAGATCAGCCCTTAGCTTCACAGAGGAAGCAGAAGGGCGATTGTTAGGCTTAGAACGGCCTCTGCCTCCAACAGAAGGTTGATCAAGCAGCAGCTGATCTTTGGAATGACGCAGGACGTCATCCCAGACCATCACCCCAGACCGTCACCACGGAACCATGGAATATAGTCGTGGACCCGCCAAAGAAGCAGATCGAAGAGCAGCGCGCTGCCCCATATTAAGGGAACGGCTTGTGTCCAACACAGCATCCCAGTGACCTAATTCCCAGTTAGCCGTGTTACAGGCATGTGAGTGAGTAAGGTGCATGAGCACCTTGGAAATCACATGCAAAGGAGCCTGTATGTCGTCAAACTTATCTGGAGGCAGATAAACAGCCAAAGCAGAGACAATGTGATCTGAGAGAGAAAGCATGCCCAGCATCTCTCTCGATAAGCCCAACAGAGACTCCAGAATCGCCATAGGAATAATGGGGGACTTGGGCTTGGAATTGTAGGAACAATAACACACTGGAGGCAAAAAGGTATCAGCCCTGGCGAAGAACGAAGTCTTCATAGCCTTGGAACTCAGCTTAGAGTCCAAAGATGCAAATGCTTCAACCACCTGTACCGACTGGCACGGTAGAAGATGCCCAGAAGCGGGTTGCTCCACAGGCTGTAGGCACGTGACCGATGATCGTGGCCTGGCTGACACCGTCAGCTGGTCTGACCGTTTGAGATCTGGAAGGAACTCAAACACAAAGTCAAGAGCTGCCCCCTAGTCAGAAGACTGTTGGCTCTCGATGTCAGGCATGTCTGACCCATCCTTTGAGTCGGAAGACACATTGCCTATCACGGGCAAACCAGCAAATGCCTCCCATGGTGTAGGCACACCAGGGGGATCAGAAAGCAGCCTGCTTCCAATCTGGGGAGGCGGCGCCTGGAAACCACTAGTAGCCTCGCTGTAGGCAATGGGAAGGCTCTTGAAAAGAACCTGAGTAAGCAAGGAGATGGCCTCCCTAAGATCACAGCCCGTGTCAGCTGGTTCGATGTGGGAACAAACCGGCAAAGTGGCTTCACTCTTGACCCTTTTAACCAGCGAAGGGTCGCGATCCTCTGGTACACCCGATGTGGGGCGATGGGTGGCAGCCGAAACATCTGAATGCAGATGCTTATAGGGGTATGAAATACCCTGAGGATCTGAAGTGCGGGAACTCAGGAGAGTCGCCGTGGACCTCTGAGGAACAGAAGGTCCAGGCTGCACAAAAAGTGTCGGTCCAACAAAACTGGCCGTAGGACCAGAGTGCGTGGACGGAAACGCAACAGAGTCCATGGTTACCCCACCATGAACATCTGAATCCAATGAAAAAGCTGCTGGGCTTGACGGCTGAGAGACCACAGCAGAGGGTTTGGCCGGCAGCTTCTTCTGACTTCGCCGAGCTGAAGGGAAGGCTTAGGCCGATATCCCACGTCCACACTACCAGACATCTTTGCAGACCCCTGCAGGGATAAGCCGAGGCCAGCTGAAACGGTGACTGATGATGTTACAGACAGAACAGCAGTAGCAGCAGATACATCGGGAGCTGTTGAAACCATTGGAAAAGTGGAGAGTGCAACCGAGCTCCGCTCCAAAGGAGAAGTCACAACCCTAGTGACAGCCTCAGATGTCGACTGGAGAGGGACCACAGTCCTGGAACCAGGCATCTCTTCACCGGACAACTCAACAGCTCCAGTACTATCCACCACAGGAAAAGACTGCATATCCCCCACGAAGGGGGTATTACTCTCACCAGATCTGTTCATGTCGGGAGGCCCCGAACAACAGCGTTCCCCTTTCCCATGGGTGCGGGAGGAACGGCCATGAGAACACACCACACGGTTCGCAGCAGCCCAAGAAGTGGACGACCAAGACCCACAGAGCCCACAGGGTCGATCTGAAGAACACCCATTACAAGTGGAACAAGAAGCATGGGAATCGTCCACATGCTTGGGCAAAAGGCATTGCCCACAAGGAACAGTCCTGGGCATAACAGAGATGAGAGCAGTAGAAGAAAAGGTGAACTCAACAGATGTAGAAAGTAGAAGAACACCCCCAACTATGAGAGTAAGGTAGCAGAAATTAAAGGACCGGCGGGAACACAACTGAACCCAGACGGCTGACAGGAACCCAAAAAACAGAAATTTTGCCCTCAACGAAGAGAAGTCCTGTACAAACAGCCCCCCCCCCCCCACTCACACCTAACTCCAATAATAATAATAATATCCAAAAGGATAACATAAATTTATCAACTCAAAAATTATATGTCCAAACCGCACAGTACACGAAAGTCACGCCCGAACCCAGAGAATATACAAAATACAATGAAAATGTGGTTGAAATTAATAACGAGAATATATAAAACACAGTCCTGTTATTATACAATCCTCAGATCCATAAATCTAGTCACAGGTAACCATTATCAACAAATTGAATTATCACTGTTTCTTAATGCAAATGGAAGAACGTCGTCCCAGACGGCGGAAGAAAAAAGAATGAGTCATTGATTACACATCTGTGCACTGGTACCGGAAGCTGTGGATCTGTACTTGGAGAAGAGCATCCCCTACTGGGTGTGCGCCGGTAGCACCTGACCCAGTTTTGGCTTATTTTTTCTTGGTGCTTTTGCACAACTTTTCTTTCCCAAATTGCTTAGGAAAGATCAAAATAGAGAGTATATTTTCCGAGTTAGGGACTTCCACTGTAGTGCAAGCTTGTAGTAAACAATTGTAGGGTAGGTTGATAAGAAATGGAGCCTGTAGGGTGTGCTAATGGAATTGCTGACAATTTATGTGCCAAATCCCAAGATGCCTGTTGGCGGCTATGGTTTTCAATGAAATTCAGAAAAATCGGATAGCTTCCATCTAGACATCACACCAAAACTATATATAAATTTAAAAAAGATTGGGTGAGAGATGTAGCCTGTAGGGTGTGGCAATGGAATTTTGACAATTTATATGCCGGATCTAAGATGGCCACTGGCGACCATGTTTTTGAACAAAATTCTGAAAAATTCGAGAGCTCCCATCTAGACATCACACCAAAGCTACATATGAAATTTGAAAAGGATTGGGTGAGAGATGTGGCCTGTAGGGTGTGCCAATGGAATTGTTGACAATTTATATACCAAATCTAAGATGGCTGCTGGTGGCCATGTTTTTCAAAGAAATTCAGAAAAAAATCAATAGGTGCCATCAAGGCATTGCCCCAAAGCCACATACGAAATTTGGAACTGATCGGGTGAGAGCTGCGGCCTGTAGGGTGTGCTAAAGGAATTATGGACGGACAGAGGAATGTACATACGGACATATGGATGAATGGACAACAGATTGTAACCCATCCCAACAGCTCATACTTGACACTGTCAAGTTTAGCTAATAAAATGACAACTTTTCTTGGTTAGAATTGTCTGGATCAATATGTATACAAATTTTTGCAGGTGCACTTTGCAGTGGCTTGCACCCATAACCCACATTACGAAAGCATATTTTTGCAGATGCAAAATTCATTCCAGTGAAATTCCTTGTCTTGAAAACTCAATTTAGACTAACTAAAAATAATTTTATCTTGACCAAACTTATACACAATGTGTATTAAAAAAAATTAAAAAAAACACACAGTATCATTTTTATTCACTTTATTCCATAGTTTCTTTTTAAAATGCTCCAGACTTTGCCACTCTTTGCCAGCCTTTGTCAGACTTTAATTAGTACAGTAGAGCCCACTTAATTGTATATCTCTTAATTGAATCACACTGTTAATTGCATATAATTTCCAAACACCAAACCATTTTCTATACTTTCAGTACAAATTTGACCTATTAACTGAATATGGGTTGTAGACCAAACTCCTGTTAATTGAATAAAAAAAATGCCGACAGGATCACCGATCCAATGTCGAGTTGTGACAGCACAAAAGTGGGTTTAATCATTATCAACTTATTGTCCGGAAACCAGTTTTTACAATTTACTATGTGAAGGGTAACTGTGACCTTGACCTTTGACCTAGTCATTCCAAATAAATAGGGCTCTTTCTTGCACCAATGCCAACCTACCGATGACGTTTCATGAACATGGGTGAATCCATTGTCAAATTATCATCTGGAGACCAATTGTTTATGATTTATTATGTTCAAGGTCACTGTGACCTTGACCTTTGACCTAGCGAGTCCAACGTAAATAGTGGTTTTCCACTCACCTAGGCCAACCTACCTATGAAGTTTCATGAATGTGGGTCAAACCGTTATCAAGTTATCATCCGGAAACCAATTGTTTACAATTTACTATGTTGAAGGTCACTGTGACCTTGTCCTTTCACCTAGCGAGTACAAAATAAATAGGGTTCTTTCTCTCACTGATGCCAACCTACCTATGAAGTTTCATGAAAGTGGGTCGAACCATTATCAAGTTATCGTCCGGAAACCAAATGTTTACGGATCTTCTATGTTGAAGGCCACTGTGACCTTGACCTTTCTCATAGCAAGTCCAAAATAAATAGAGTTCTTCCTCTCACTGATGCCAACCTACCTATGAAGTTTCATGAACATGGGTTGAACCATTATCAAGTTATCATCCGGAAACCAATTGTTTTGATTTACTATGTTCAGGGTCACTGTGACCTTGACTTTTGACCTAGCGAGTCCAAAATATACAGGGTTCTTCCTCTCATGAAGGCCAACCTATGTATGAAGTTTCATGAATGTGAGTTCAACCTTAGTCATGTTATCATCCGGAAACCAATTATTTATGATTTAGTATGTTCAAGGTCACTGTGACCTCGACCTTTGACCTAGTGAGTCCAAAATAAACAGGGTTCTTCCTCTCACCGAGGGCAACCTACCTATGAAGTTTCATGAATGTGGGTCGAACCATTATCAAGTAATCATCCGGAAACCAATTGTTTACGCCCACCCGCCATTCATCAAACTATAAGTCGAGTTTGACTTCGTGACAACTCGACTAAAAATCCTGTAATGTGTCGAGAAATTATCCTGACAGTCACCAAATACCCAATGTTTAGAGACCTATTTCACATAAGTGCATCTAATATATAGGCATTTATTCTATTATATCCATGAGCTCTGTCAAACAAGATATAATAGAATGAATACTCAATTTATCTCTAAAATACAGGAAAGTGACTAAATCCCTGTTAATTGAATACTCCTGTTAATTGAATAACTCTCACTGGCAAAGTTTCTATTCAGTTAAAAGGGTTCCACTGTAGTACCATTTCACATTGCTGCTTTGATTTGAGGCTTTATTTTATCCTTCCGCTGACACTGTTGGAATAATTCTTGTTTCTGTTGCACAAATACATATATTGTGCCAGGGACTTGAAATGCTAAAAAATATTTATTCACTTTATTGGTTTTTTCCAAAGCTTCATGGTTTTTGTGTTACATGTGTGTGTGTGTATGTGTGTGGGGGGGGGGGGGGGGGGGGGGGCGCACTGGAAAGTAAGAGCATTTCCCCCAATTATTCAAATTTTTGACTTCATTTAAGATTCGGGCACTTTTATGTTTTATTTATGAAGTTATTTTTTAGTTTTTAACTTTTTATCAGTTTTATTTTTAATTTATTTCACATTTGATAACTGCTAATCAAAGTTGGATATTTGTTAAACAATTCCAATACATTTAGCAGAAACCACTTTCAAATGTTTCAGAGCAAACTAAAGTCTTCATTGTGCTTAACAGAATTTTGGAAGAATTTATTGCACTGTTCAGCTGTGGGCATTCCAAAAAAATACTGGTCCAAACAACTGTTGATAAATAATTTCCAAAACACTATAGTTACAGTCCAGCAAACTATCAGGCATTTTTATTTCTTTTTATCTCAACTCAACTATCATCTACAGAAAATGAGATTGTCAAAAGGTCTTCCAAGCCGGCTTCAATAACATCACCTTCTTTTACTGGCCCAACGCCGGAAGGTGTTCCTGTTAAAAGAAGATCTCCTGGCTCCAATGTAAAATACTTGCTCACATAACTCACCAAGCTTTCAATGTTGAAAACCATATCTTTTGTATTGCCCCGCTGTTTTTCTATACCATTCACTTTAAGCCACAAACTTAAATTTGATGGATCAGACACTTTCTGTTTTGAAATGAATTCACTGACTGGACATGATGTATCAAACCCCTTAGCAACTGACCATGGATTTCCTTTCTTCTTGGCTTCCTCTTGAAAATCTCTAGCTGTCATATCAAGAGCAAGGACATAACCTCCAATGTAGTCCATAGCTTTACTTTCTGGGATGTTTGTACCCTTGGCTCCAATAACCACACCCAGTTCTACTTCATGATGCATTGACACACATCCCAAGGGTATCTACAAAAGAGCATATTTCAGAAACATTAGTGTTGTTTAACCCTCTACCTAACACAAAAGGCAGACAACACTTTTCAACAACAAAATTCTTGAAAAACTGATTGTTTTCATTTTTTTTTAGTTAAAAACATTGCTCATTGGAACAAGGTCAATGAGCTCATTCCAATGAGGGGTCATAAGCTATGTTTTCTGGAGAAAAAATTATTAAAATAATCAAAATTGAATGGTGATTTTTGTGAAGAGCGCTGGCCTGGTTTTGGCCATTATGTTGAGTGAAGGCTTAAATAAATGACCAGGGTGTCAAAAGAAAAACTTCTTACACATGACTTCATATAAATCAAACACAAAACCACTTACTACACTTACTACTACATATACTAAAATTTGACCCATTTTTTTTTTTATTTTAGGTTTGTTTTTTGTATTATTGTGGTTTAATGACACTTTCAAAAGCCAGGGTCACATCGTGTCAGACAGTATTATGGGTGAGTGGAGGAAGCCAGAGTACCCAGAGAGCCACCAGCAGCAGCGAGCAACTGTCAGACCCCCCCCCCCCCCCAATGTACTAACTCTGCACAAGTTGGATTTGCAGTGGTAGAAGGGCAAGGGCAGCATCAACCTACAGTACTCTTTAGTACACAGTGCCACCATGCCCCCACGTGTGCAATAGAGATTAAATGTCTTGCCCAATGACACAATGCAGTTACCACTGTCAGTATCGAACTGTCAACCTTTCAGTTAGAAGTTCAATGCATAACACAATTGAGCCACCATACTCCCTTTCCTTTTAGGTATAACTCTTTGCATGCTGCTGACGGATATTCCTACCCAGGCCATAAAATCTGAGAGATGGACGGTTATGACTTTTGCGGTTCGGTTTTGGGTTTCGGTTTTTAGGGGTAAAAAACTCAGGTTACGGTTCGGTTTTCGGTTTACCCAGTCCCATTAAATTCATAAAAGCACGAGTAATTACAGAAGTGAAATAACTGAAAAAATCTATTAGGTTTGGATCTAAGGCCCTCTTACATCACTTTGGAGTTCAACAGCTTGAGTAAACAACATATAAATTTAAAGAAATCTGGATGATGATTGTTTAAACTTTAATGATCAATTGATGCTTGTGGATGACATTGCACAGAACAAAGTCAACAAGCCTTCCAGAAAATTGTGGTTTTTTACGTTCAAAATGGAACAGCTACATCTGTTATATTACTAAGCCATTGTGAAAATAAACATCTTAAATCAAATTAAACAATTTCTCTGATATTGAATGACAAGGCTGACGCTGGCATTTTTTTTAATTATTTATTTAGTTGCTTCAATAGTTAAGTAACTATCTGTTTGGGATTCAGGTATGAAACACGTCCCCCAGAAGTAACCAAACAAATCACATTATTCACTTGGTAATTGTTTTTTATATTTATTTTTATCAAATCATGGTGCGCCGGGTTCTACTAATTACCGACCAAAACCATCCAAAACCAACCAAAAGTGCTAATTACCGAACAAAATGCCGACTAAAACCCAATGAGTACCTACCCAAAAAGTTAAATGAGTACCGACAAAAAAATACGATTTTTTTAGAATCTCAAAGGTTTTTAAGCAGTTATTTGTGGGGGCAGACACAGGTGCTTGGCACAAGCTGAGAACTCTAAAAAAATTACCAGGGCCAGTCAGTGTGGATATAGTTCAGTCAAACTTGCCCATAAAAAGGATTTTTTTCTCATATTATTTTGCAACAATTTACTGGAAAACACCACAAGATGTTTTCCAGTAAATTGTTGCAAAATAATATGAGAAAAAAACCCCAAAACTTTCAACCCTACCCTTTAGTTGTATATATATTAGCGTGGCAACAAAGCTGGAAATTATTTAAGATTTCTGAATGAAACCACTTTCGCCGACAAAAGACAATGATTCAACAAAAGTAAAATATTTTATTCATTCAATTTAGCCCTTTGCACAACGCAGTAGCAGGCGGCACATGCAAAAAAAAAATTCTTGAATGACTGAACAATTAAACTTTTTGTCTCAAAAACAGCTTATGACCCCCTCATTGGAATGAACTTGATGAGCTTGTTTTAATGAGGGGTCATAGCTATGTTAATGTGGCAAAAAATGAAAAGATAATAAAATATGAATGGCAATTTTTGTAAATAGCAATGGCCATTTTTACCGTTATTTTGGGTAAAGGGTTAAACAACACGAGAACAATGGCAATTTAAGGCTTACGTTTCTGCGCACAAACCATTCTCTCATCATTATTGAACAGAGAATGTGCAAATAAATAATTACGGGACATCGTTAATCGTCATTATTATCTTGAATTTACAAAACTCTGAGCCCCCCCAAACCCATCAGTTCACCGGTAAATTTTATTATTTTTTGGGTCGGTACTCATGGGGGTTTAGTCAGTATTTTGGTCAGTAATTAGCACTTTTGGTAGGTTTTGGTTGGTTTTGGATGGTTTTGGATTATTTTGGATGGTTTTGGTCGGTAATTAGTAAGACCGTGGTGCGCCAAAAGGCGTAAATGGTACCTACATTGAAAACAAACAGATACAGATAGAGTTCGAAGTATGCTATTTCGGAACGTGGGTACAGCGCGATCATAATGTGAATAATACCTTTCTGGGGCATTTTGATTCTATGGTTTTGGTCGGTAATTAGTAGGACCGTGGTGTGCAAAAAGCCGTAAATGGTACCTACATTGAAAACAAACAGATAGAGTTCGAAGTATGCTATTTCGGAACGTGGGTACAGCGCGATCATAAAGTGAATAATACCTTTCTGGGGCATTTTGATTCAGTTTCCTTGTGTTCACTGAACTGTAGTTTGTGCTTCACTTTAGATGTCTTCTCGGGTTGGGGTGTTGCCGTGTTCAGCAGAATACGAAATGTTAGAGGTGTTGCATTGAGAATGGTTTGTATCTTTCTTTGTAAAATATTTCCAAATAACGGACTGATCTTTCCACGACATCATGAAATTGCATACATATGGGTATTCTACCAAATTCCATTCGTACATATAATTCGTGGGGGAGTTGATCAGTTTGTGGGACCGCAGAAGTTCGGAACTGTCAAATAGATACCATTTACGAAACAGTATGCCCTAAACTGATTAGTCATTTAGTCCTTACATTTATTGAATGGGAAAGAAATTGCAGAGAGATAAAAATTACTAGAGTTTTTCAAGAAATTTTGATGAATCTTTTATAAAACCGTGCCACCGGTTTTTCACAATGGGTGGGTTGGTTATTCAGTGGGTTTTTTTTTTTAAACCGAAACCGAATGGTTTCCGGTTATACCGTCCATCTCTATAAAATCTCTTGCCATTTAATCAAATTTACCTCCGCAAGGTGAATAGACTTTTTGACAAATGATTTCTTGAGTTAAATTTAGATGAATTTTTCATCAAATCTAGTCATGGCTGCTTCATAGCAGCCATAACTAGATTTGGTGAAAAATGTTTTGAAAATACTCAGAGGGTTAAGAGTTAAAGTAAATACTTGTTAACCCATCTGCACATGGATGTCAAAATTTTAACCTCCAATTTTTTCCCTAGAAATTTAACCAATTCAGACTTGTGTGACAGAGTCCACTTAGCTCTGTCCAAACAAGACAGAATTAGTTAAATTCCTAGTTGCATTATTGGAAAAATTTGCTGCTTGAAATGTTGAAGCTTAATCGAAAGAAATTTTTTCAAACCATCTGTAAACTAGACATTTTGGGCCTCAGAGTTCTAACATTAGTGTAAGTGTCCATACACCCCTGAGAGACAAAAATTGACATTCCTTGGCAATTTTAAAGGTTCTTTCCAGACCTTCACCTGAAACTGAAATTCTTACAACTGGTTGAGTGCTAAACTATAGGTGTGACTGTCCCAGATGGGCCTGTCATACCACCGCCGCCATGATTGGTATTCTGCCAAAGCAATAGTTATACAAGATTCAGGTCAAACTTTAAGCCGATGCAGGAAATTATTCTTAAGACAAAATGGGGTGCATAACTCTGGTGAAAAAAGTCCAATCAAAACTTTAATTGCAGGTGCAAAGGTTCCCATGGTACTGAACATCCATACCAAGTTTCAAAGGAATCAACCAATAAAGATCTGCAAAAATCTCCGGAAAATAATTTTGGCCGATGCGGCAGCTATTTCAAGTCAAAAATAGTCCAATCGGAACTATGATCCCTGGTGCACAGGTTTCCAAGGTGATGAACATTCATTCCAAGTTTCGAGGGCAATGGTCCATAAATGCCTGAGAAAATACCTGTACAAAGAAATTATTCTAAGATGAAAAGGGTCATAACTCTGGAAAAATATCCGATCGAAACTATAATTGCAGGTGCACAGGTTCCCAATGTAGTGAATATCCATACCAAGTTTCACAGGAATTGACCCATAAACATCTAAAAGGGGCAAAACTGGCAAAAATAGTCCAACTGGAACTAAAATCACAGGTGCACAGGTTCCCATGGTGGTGAACATTCATAGCAGGTATTGAGGACAATGGTTCATAAATGACTGAGAAAATCTCTGGACAAAATTATGTCTACTGATGGACAGACTGATGGATGGACAAGATGATTCCAGTGTAACTAGCTGGGTGGTAATACACATACCAACTTTGGTTGTGATCAGTTGGAAACAAAAAATGTTAACAGATGGACAGACAGGTAAACAGATGGACAGACTGATTACATAATACAAGCATTTTTCAAACAGGCATATAAAAATGCTTGGACCCCCCGAGCTCCATGTGCCTACATCCCTCCCTCCCTCCCTCCTATATGTATACCTGACTATATGCCTGGGTTGTAGGAGAGTGTTTCAGGTACTCTTCCATAAACTGTAACAAGGCAAATCCTTTCAGAATCAAATATTTCACTTTGAAGATAATATGAAGAACATCCACTAAGTGTAGGCCTTAAAGTTGTGGAAACTTTTCTTTAGAATTAAGACCAAAAATGTGCTTCCAGCTCTGTCAGTTAATCATGCAAGCATTCCAACCCAAAAATTCCATGCACCTGACACTAATCATTGGGAAGCTCTCTGAGAACTGTTATACAAACAGGTTTGTAACCAGGGCCATCGATAGCAAGTATGGGACCTGGGGCTATGTGTAGAACTGGCATTACATTTCTTAAATCAGTGCTAGGAAAAGCATTCATTTTAAATCCGGCATTTTCTTCACAATATCTACTCAAGTATTTCCTTACAATTTGGGTAATTTATTACCAGACCTTTAGATCAGTCTAATTTGGGCACAACGGCAAATATGGATCAGCCATATTGTGGCCTGAATGGTTGGAGAAAAAGTGCTAGTATTTTCTTCTTCTTGGCGTCTGTTTCAGGTTTCAGGTCCCTCTCTTAAAATGATAGTTTACAACCCCTTGTTATAGGTCTTCACCATTATCACTGGTTCCCACCACCCCTTAACGTAAGTTTACTCGAGAAGGCTTCTTAGTTTCGCAGTGTCGAGCCAAAATCCTATTTGAATGTAAATTACACATGATGTTTAATAGGAAATGCCGCAAACATGAATATAATAGATCTCCAGCTTTAAGTGCATGATCATATAGAATTTGCCAAAAGAAAAGCAATCAACGTTGAGAGTGCCGTATATGACAGTGTCGACGCCAATTGCTTTTCTATGGTGAACTCTGTGGGTTTTTAAAAAATTATTTATCTGTTGCATTGTTTGATTCAAATGTAAGCGCTAAGCTATATTGCAAGCATCAGGGAAACCTGGCCAAACTATATATTGCCGAAACACTGCAAAACTTTGGAAAAAGTTTCAAAATCTGCATAATTTGGGCACAATTATCTTATTTGGGCACAGCGTTTACCGTTGCTATTTGAGAAAAATTTAAAGGCCTGTTTATTACCTGTATTTTTGTGTGTATGGCGTTTTGTCTCTCCAAAGATTATTCATGACTGTCATGATGCAGTAAAGAAGACAACAAACTGGAACAAGTGGGGTTTTTGTGTGAATGGAACCTGGTGAGTAATGCAACTATGTACTTTTGACACCTCCACCAGCATCAGAGGCCTGTACCAAAAGCTTTCCCATGACTTTCAGCTCAGACATATCAATAGGTCAACCTACACTTTTTTAAAAAAAAATACCGAGGCAGTTGCCCCCCCCCCCCCCCCAACCCCTCCCTCTTAGCACATCCTATAAAGGTTTGTACAGTAACACAAGGTAAACAAGTGCACTGCCAGGCGGTGGATCAATATACGGCTGCCTATGAAGAAATTGCGCTTGTGAAGAAATTTTTAGTTGAACAAAAGGTCAATAATTCCTACAAAAATAATTGTACATTCCTGGCTTACGACCCATTAAAGTTGAATATATTGTTTTCAAGTTATTGCGTGGAGAATCAAAAGTCACCAAAACTCCCAGATGGTTGCCATGGCAGCCATATTGGACATGCCAGGATGCTGGTTATCGAAAGGAATCATCCTCTAGTCATGACTAATCAACCATAAAAAACAGTATCTGTTGGATGTATTGTTTTCAAGTTATAGCATGGACAAATAAAAATTAATGGATGGACGGATGGACAGATGGACAGATGGACAGACGGATGGACAGACTGATGGACATTGATGCTGGTTATTGAAAGAAACCATCCTCTAGTCATGACTAATCAAACATAAAAAAACAGTATCTGTTGGGATGTATTGTTTTCAAGTTATTACGTGGGCAAACAAAAGTTAACAGACGGACGGACGGACGGACGGACGGACAGACAGACAGATGGATGGACGGACAGACAAAAATGCTGATTATCAAAAGGAACCATCCTCTAGACATGACTAATCAACCAAAAAAAAAAAACAGTATCTGTTGGATTATCAAATGGACAATCAAAAGTCCCTAAAAATCCAAGATGGCTGTCATGGTGGCCATCTTGGATATGCCAGAATGCTTAGGTTCCGCTCCACAATTTCGCACTATTGCACAGGGGGGAAATTCTGAACATAGGGCATATGTTGAAACTAAGGCCATGTAAAATTGAGATATATTTTTAGTATCAGATATATAATTACATTAGGCTTTTTGTTGGACAAGAGAATTTGAAGTTTTGGTCCCAAAGTTGGATTTTGATACATAGGGGTAAATTACCAGATGAATTATGGGAAACAGTGGCTTCGAAAAATTGGCTATTTTTTAAAATGTAATTTTTACATGGGTTTGTTACCAGACAGGTAACTAATAAACAGCTGCGCCATGAGCGCATGATACGCCTGTTATTAATTACAAGAGGGAACCGCACAATATGAGTATACATGTGTTACATATACTTGCCACCAAAAAATCATGAAAATTGCTCAAAGTCCAACATGTGGAAAATTGCCTATATTTTGATGAATATAGTCCCATAACTCTGGAATGACAAATCGGACAGCGACACAAATTGAAAGGGAGATTCCTTCTGTCAACATATACTTGCAACCAAAAAATCATGAAAATTGCTCTAAGCATTTTCAAGTTATTGTTCGACATGTGAAAAATAAAGTCCCATAACTCTGGAATGACAAATCGAACGGCGACACCAACCGAAAGGGAGCTTTCTTCCATCAACATAAACCACCTACCAAAAAATCATGAAAATCTCTCAAAGCGTTCTCGAGTTATCGTACGACGTGTAAAAAATCAACAATTTTCTAAGTAATAAAGTCCCATAACTCTGGAATGACTAATCGAACGGTGACACTAAACGAAAGGGAGCTTCCCTCCATCGATATACACCAGCTACCCCAAAAATCATGAAAATCTCTCAAAGCATTCTCGAGTTATCGTACGACGTGTAAAAAATCAACAATTTTCTGAGTAATAAAGTCCCATAACTCTGGAATGACTAATCGAACGTGACGCTAAATGAAAGGGAGCTTCCCTCCATCGATATACACCACCTACCCAAAAATCATGAAAATCTCTCAAAGCATTCTGGAGTTATCGTACGACATGTGACCCGACGGAGAGACGGACAGCGGTATACCATAATACGACCGTTTTTTCAAAACGGGCGTATAAAAATGAGACGGAAACATATAAATTTTTTTTTGCATTTTAGAAACAGGGGATGCTCTGTTCCAGTGGTGGGTAGGTGGGGTTGGTGGGAAAATTCTGCTTTTGAGGCTGCTAGGTGGGTGAAAATGACTGGTTTCGGAATTTTTTCATGCAATTTTTCAGGTTGAAGTCTGGCCTTTGACAATGAATTATTCCATCCACATTCAGATTGTTTGTTTCTACTTAGTCAGATAGTGTTATATGCTTTTTGTGGATTTGGGAAATGTAATACATGTTATGAGTTAGATAACTAAGCTACAGAATATTTGCATTTGAAGAGAGTGTATGGCATGTCATATTTGGAAATGCCTGGAAAACTGTGGAGCGTAACCTTATCGAAAGGAACCATCCTCTAGTCATGATTAATCAACCATAAAAAAGCAGCATCTGTTCGATCTAAAGTTTTCAAATTATCGCATGGAAAATCAAAAGTCCCCGAAAATTCAAGATGGCTGCTGTGGTGGCCATATTGGATATGCCAGAATGCTGGTTATCGAAAGGAACCATCCTCTAATCATGACTTATCAACCATAAAAAAATAGTATCTGTTGGATGTACTGTTTTCAAGTTATCACGTGGACAAACAAAAGCTAACGGACGGAAGGACATTGCCATACCATAATATGGCTGAGCGGCCGTATAATAAAACTAATGTATGCTGAATGATTCATCGTAGTTTAATGCCTCTAGACTAGTAGCTCATATCATGATACAACAAAAACAGAGTACCAAATGAGGCAGCAGATATTAATTATACCTTTTCAAGCTTCCATGCATAAGTGTAAGTACTGATCCAGCAGATCAGATTGCATAGGAACTAATACCGGTATTGAATATGGTACTGTGGAACACTGCTAATTGAAAATTATTCAATTAACAGGAATTTGGAAACTTTCCTGTATTTTAGAGATAAATTTATCAACTATTCTATTATACCTTGTTTGACAGAGCTCATGGACCTCTGTCGAACATGATATAATAGATTAAATGCCTCTATTAGATTACTGAGGCCCCCAATGGTCCCCAGAGGAAATCGTTGAATGTCATGGTAAAATCTAGACATATTACAATATATTTTTTATTCAATTAACATGAGTTTACTCTAATCACCTATGTGCAATTAACAGGTTACATTTGTACTGAAGGTACACTGAGTGGTTTTATTTTTGGAAACTAGATTCAACAACGGGAAGGGGGGGGGGGGGCATACACCCACGGTGCATACTGCCAAATGACAAGAGAGGAAATGAACCATGATACTGTGAAAGCTATTCCCATAAACAATCTTCATTCCAAATTTCAATGAGAGCCGCTAAAGCCAAACCAGAGATATGAGGCAAACAGACAAAAAATTGTCTATTTTACCAGGCAAACAGCAAAATTATTGTCTTTGTTTTACAGCAAGGTAATTGTGAAGGCCAGAGATACCTGCTACTGAAGTCTAGTGACAATCTGACCATCCCCATCAGAGAAGTAGAACAAAGACATAATGCCACAGGTGGGAAGGCGATTTGCATGTATTTTCTTTGTTGTAATGCAGGGACATACCTCACTTGAAAGCCTTTCCCACAAACAAACTTCATTCCAAATTTCATTGAAATCTGATAACCCAAACCTTATAGAACAAAGACATAATGCCACATGTGGGGAGGTGATTTGCATGTATTTTCTTTGTTTTACTGCAGGGACATGACTCATTTGAATATTTAATATTGTGAAATGTGCGCTATATAAATCTTACCTAGGCTAGTATTATATTATTATTAATGCAGATAATTATAGACTCTATAAGTATGGAAGACATATATTTTGCAGCATAAGACACCAAATGATTCCCTAAATGTTCAGGTAAGGAGGGTGAACTTTCAGCTTTGCAGGACTGCACATGCTGAATAATGACCCAGAAGATGGATTGGTACGTAGTTGGATGCTGAAAATTATAACAGTTTTTTTTGTGCAGTTCATGATTCGACTTCCACTTGGCAATTTTCAAATGATACACCCAAACGAAAAAGGTCATGAAAGATGATAATGACTTGATTAGGGAGCTAATTTAGAGGCACTGACATCTAAGAAAACACTAGTGGAGTTTTGTCAACTGATTGGAAAACACTTGTAACAAGAGGCCCCAGGGGGCCTGAGGGCACTCACCTGACATGACAGTTGAAATATCAAACCAGGAGCTTGACTTGAATAAGCTGCATATGCCACTCCTAAGAAAAGCATATACCAACTAGATGAAGCAGTTGTGCCCAAACAATACACAGGATTTTCCTTCTATTTTCAGTTCCTGCACTTTTACGTCCCAAAATTGAGATAAACGCATAAAAAACAGATTTTTTTTTATTTTTGTTCTGAATTTTTCGAAGTCCCAAACAAAATATTTTCAGCCGAAAATTTTTTTTTCTTCTTAAAATTTACCAAAACGCATAAAAAACCAAAAAACTAATTTCCGGATTTTGGTAAAAAATATTTAGGGCCAAACACAAATTTTACCCCCTAATCACCAAAATTTGCATCTAAAACCGAAAATTACATGTCCTATATGGTTCTCCATACTTTTACTCCACTGCGCATACGCAGTGTCAAGGAGGTCTCAAAATTGGCGCAATTATCATTCTTACAACCAGTGCCTGGTAAGTGTTATGTATTCAGCGGGGAGGTATGAGTTCCCAACTCATGGGAGGGCCATCCCTGTCTGGGTCATTGGTAAGTATAAAAAATATATAAATTACTATAAATTTTTTAACTTTTTTATACTGTTCCAATGACCCAGACTTAGCTGAATAGTAAAAAGGTTGGAGGGCCTAGGACATAAAGAAAATCCAATAGACTCAACTACATATACAGAATTATCCCCTCGAGGAGAAAGGAGAAATAGGCTTTACATGTATCTTTCTATTTGCATCAAAACAAGAAAGACACAACACCATTCTGTACTTGAGCACAATAACACCAATGATCTCTATTAACCTCCAGTATAACCCGTTATGCTAATTATTTTTAAAGGAAAGCCAATAAATAAAGGAAGTCCAGAGAAATGAGACTCTTTATACTCATTAAAAGTGTCCGAGGATTGTATATTAACGCCCGTATGATATGTGACATATACAAATGCTTCACACCGAGCTACACTTTAAAAATATTACATGAATGAGTAAACATTAGCTTTACACTTTAAAATCATCCTGGTACCGACTGGAATTACTGACTCCAGGGGAGGTATTCCTTTGCTTATCACTATAAAGCAGGTGACCTACGGGAACACCTCCCCCCCCCCCTTCCCCTTGCCCTGGATCAAATACTCCAGAGCGAAGAGGGCAGCAGGACAGAGTCACTGCCGGAACCGAAAGCCTTCACAACTATAGTTGCAACTGTTTAGTGGATGACATTCTGAGCAACAGATAACAGACCTAAACAATGCAGATCTCCAGAAATGGACTCAATATTTCTAAGGTACAGATTCGTGAAAGTGGAAGGCTGAAACCAATATGCAGCCCTCATTAGATCTGTAATAGCAACACTATTAGGGTAAGCCCATGATGTAGAAAGAACTCTTACTTCATGAGCTGATATCTTAAGCACAGGCTGCTGAGTTGAAGATATTATCATAAGCAGTACTGATAGTTAATTGAATCCATCTAGCCATAGAATGGACCGAAATGTGGAGGAAGCTTCCACGGCATGTCCCACAACAGACACCTGAGTAGATTAATCCACGATCTTTGTGGAGATAGAGATGCTACCAACAGAATTTTGCATTGAGATTATTTAACTTGAGCAATATCTGCTGAATCAACGGCACTGGAGGATACGCATATCCTATTATTACGTCTCACGAGATCGATAGAGCGTCTACTGCAAACGCTTGAGGATCCAAACATGGTGACACATACGTCTGCAACTGATTGTTGAGATGCATCACAAATAAGTCCATCATTGGCCGCTCTCATTGGTAGCAAATCTGACTGAATACTCGTTTGCTGAAAGTCCATTCTGACGGCAACAAGCGGCCCCTCCATAAAAGGGAGACCGCTAATACGTTCAGATGACCCGGAATATGACGGACCGATAGGAGAACTTGATGTTCTAGTACAAACAGAAGGATTCATTCCGTTAGCTTGAATAACAGAATGGAATGAGTGCCACTCTGGTTCTGAATATACGCTAATACCGTCGCATTGTCAGACAGAATTTGCACGTGAGCATTCGGAATAACGATCATCCAATGACGTAGCGCAAGCCAAATTGACATCATTTGTTGATGTTTATGTGCTTGATTAGGAACTGCGGATCCCAAAGATCCTGGCACTTCAAATCTGTTGGGCCCAATGTTGCGTCCCAACCTGTTTGAATGGCATCTGCCAAAACTGTAAAACTCGGATCCGGCAATTGCAGTGGAACTCCTTGAGTTAACCACTGAATATCTGCCCAAGTCTGAATCTCTTGTTCACTTGATTTGACAAGACAAGAGGATGTCCGTATCAGGCGAATGAATCTTCACCCTCCAATTCTGGGTCAGAAAAATTTGGAGAGGACGAGTGCGTAGCTGCCCCATTGGAATAAAATCTGCGGCAGCTCAGCACAAACCTATCAGTCTCATGAAATCTCTCGCTGTAACTTTGTCTGATTAAATTTTGCTCCGGTTAACAGCAGACGAACGAGATTGTTGTGCGTCTCAAAGTTCATCCCCCGGTGGATGAATGGCTTGGAAGACACCAGATCCGACTTCTCCTTGTTTACAGAGATGTCGGAGCAATAGAAGCAGATTCTGGACATCGTTCTGAAGCGTTAACTCATTGCCATACCTCTGAAGAATGTCGTCCAGTTAGGCCGACGTTACCGCAGACGAATGAGCTTGGAAATGAGTCATTACCTAGTTCATTATTCGAGTGAAAGCCCAGGGCACTAGATTCAGACCGAAACACATTGCTCGGAGCTGATACATGACTCCTATGACGGCGAAGGAAAGATACTTTCTGAACGCCTGATGTACCATGACGTGAAAGTACGCATCTTGAGATCTATACATATAGCATAGTCATTCACCCGAATACTCGCTCTGACTGATCGGATGGTCTCCATATAGAATCTTGGAGCCACGATCAGCTTGTTTATCCAGCTCGGATTTATGAGTGGACGAAACCAGCCGTCTGGTTTCGGAACCAGAAAAGGATGGTTGTAGAAACCTGGAGATTCCTGGATTTCTACGATCTCTATCGCGATCTTGTCCAGAAGAGACTGGACTTCTGATGGAAGCGAGCCTCTTTCCTGCGGACTTGACGGAAGCTGAGTCCATCTTGGACTTCGAGTTAACGGAGGTTTTCGTTTGAAGAACAATTTAGTCCTTCCGAAATCACCCCTCGAATCCAAGGGACGTCCGTAATCTACTCCCAATTGATTGAGAAACTGGACAGTCTTCCGCTCACTGGTACACGATAGAGGTTAATACCATTACCTTCTGGTCCTGCAAGGCTTGTGGAAGGAGAAACCATGTCCTCCATGGCCCGCACCTCGACCCGTCGACCTAGGGGGGTCTGACCGGATGTCTCGGCCAGTATTACGGCCCCTTCCTGAGTCGCTACCCTGACGGTCTCTAGAGTAAGACCTAGAGGATGCATAGGAACCTCTATAGGAACTTCCCTTGGACGTATTCGCCCTATAAGTGCCTGTCCTACTTTTCTCCACTGAATCCGACTCTGTGGAAGCGGATTTGAATAGCAGAGAGTCTGAAGCTTTCTTAGTTATCTGATCATAGATTGCGGAAAGTTTGCCGTCGAAGAGAAACTCTCCGGAGACTGGAGCGACTCTGAGAAAGTTTTTCACCTTACTATCCACACACGTGGATGTAGCCAGGGCCACGTCACGTCTAACCAACTCCATATCACCACTAAAAGGGCGGAGTTATACGTGAGGCCCTTGAAAGAACTCTTAAGGAGGTTGTACATCCTGGAATTCTTTTTCCTTTGAGACGTAATGATAACGCTGTGGTAAGGTGATCTGCATATGATGATGCGTCTAAGCCACCCTGCTAGACGATATTGTCGTTTCCAATATCGTGGTTGGAATTGACATTGACGACGGTATAGACAATACTAGGTCTTGGCCTGGTCGTCTAGACGCAGAGAAACTCTCGGAATGCTCTGTCCTGCCGTTTCGAAATTATTCCTTGAATTGATGAAAGGCAGATATAGAGCATTTGCCGATAAGAAACCGGACTTGCCCGTTTAGGTAGCAAGTTATATATAGCGTCATTCAATAGTTCAAATGTCCATGAGACATTTCTGGACTATGTCGGAAACTGAGGGATGATGTCCCTAAACCGATTAAGCATTCTGAGTCCAGTGGCGCTATCAGTCTCTTATCCAGCAACGCAGCATTTTTTGGTCCGGAGGAAAGTCAGATGATAATGTCGGATGTACTCTACGGCAATTATGTTGTTCCGAAAGGGAAAAATACAACTCCTCCATATCCCTTTCTCCATCCTGTCGATCCACTTGTAAATCTTGGTCGTCCATGTCTGAACCTGCAGCGGAATGTACCAACCCAGCTTCCTCGGATAATTCCTGATCTGACAGAGTTACTGTCGGTTGCTGGGATGCTGCGATAATTTGTGCTATCTGCGATAGCATGTCCATCACGGAGGCCTGTGGAGCTGCGGTCTTACAGGATTTAGCTGCTGGAAGCTCCTTGGACACTGACTCCTGCATACTTCTTATATGCGAACGTCCGGAGTATGAAGGCCTTGTATCCTTGGCTACCGGATAGCGTGACCTGGTCGCCGTAGAATCCCTGGTTGGCGCTGTTGGTTGAATATCACTGGTCACTTAGCCAAGGTGCGGTCTCGTGTGCTGCCGTGAGGATGAGGAAGCCGAAAGAGCAGTCTCTCAGGACTGTCTATATAACGGAGCGTCCCGAGCGGTTGACGTATGCTCCGACTGAGGAACATTTTGTACCACAACATCTGGGCCCAGATGTTGTAGTACGAGAGAGGGACCTCTCTCGCTCGCAGCCCGGATGGACCTGGACGAGCTAGGAACCGGACTAATAGGCTTCCTCAGTACCATCCTCGAATCCTTCATCACTGGGTGTGCACATTGTATTTTATAGTGCTCGCATCACCCAAATCTCCTTCCTGGACTGCAACGGACGAACCCGGGTGCTGAGCCATTCGGTGAATGGTCACGACACCAGGCGAGCTAGCAGATGCCAAAGCCATCGATCCTACTAGGGAACTCCAGGCAATTGACGTATATGCATGAGCACTTTTACCGCTAGCTCTTCATTTGACTGTGACGATGGAAGCACACTTACAAAGACATCACGGTAACATCACCTTGTTCATGTTACTCAATGAGACCTGAGGAGCCGCAGTCCTACGTAATTATCCGCTGGAAGCTCCAGGGACGTTCATTCCTGCATTTATATAATATGCGAACGTCCCAACTGGAAAGGCCTCGTGTCCTTGGCTAGCAGATGGAGTGACCTGGTCAACATGTATTCCTTGGTCGGTGAAGCATGAGCACCAGGGACGTTCAATCCTGCATTTATATAATATGCGAATGTCCCCTGGAAATCTGTGGTCACATAGCCAGGGTGCAGTCGTGTGTGTTGACGTGAGGATGAGGAAGCCAATATAACTGCCGCGTCGGACTGTCTATGTGTCGGATCATCCCGAGCAGGAGGAGTGGACGAAAGCTCCGACTAATGAACAACATACAACAACATTGCGGCGCAAATGTTGATGTAAGAGAGAGCTCGCGGTCCGGGTGGACCTGGACGAGCTAGCTACCGGTTTGACAGGCTTCCTCCATACTATCCTCGGATCCGTCATTGCTGGGTGTGCACATTTGGTTTTTTATAGTGCTCGCATCACCCAATCTGCTTCCCTGGACCGCAACAGACGTACCCAGATACCGATCCATTTGACACCGGGCGGACTAGCGGGCGATCAATGCCTTCGATCCTACTAGGGAACTCCCAGCAATTGTCGTAATACCTTGAGCACTTCCCGCTAGCCCTAATATTGCAACGACGGAGACACACTTGTTGAAGACATCACGGAAACATCACTCTGAATTCTGAAAAAGAGACTGATAAAGTAGAGTGACCCTGCGGAGAGAGGACCGGAATGGACCCCTCACCGCTAACAAAATACCGTGACACACGTCTCCAACGTTGTCATTCCAATCAACACACACAGAGCAAGAATTAGTGCGAATACATTGACTATAAGAAACACAATGAACCTGAGAATTAGAGGAACATATCCTCGCATTACAATTTAAACAATATTTTTTCGTCAAGAAAAAATATAGACAATCATATTACTCGCACTAACCCTTGAAATAAAGATACATAATATAATATAATCCATTATAACCTTTCGAAAGAAAATAATTTCCAAAAACAATTTTTGAAAAAATTTTCAGAAGAGCCCAAATTCCCAATGGGAACAATGAGCCCAAATGGATCCCAAAAAAGCCTAAGTGTGGACAAAAATTTTAAAACCATTTCAAAAAATTAATGTAACACTTACAGACAATATTAATGTATCTTGCTATGAACTGAACTAAGCAGAGGACAACCAATCACTATCAGAAGTAACAGTTGTCAACACAAACAAAAAGTGTACACAACCGGAAACATGCCTCCAGGCACTGATAAACATGGCCCGAAATCAGTTACCAATTTAAACACCATCTGATGCAAAACAAAGACTTCCAGAGAAGAAACTGCAGAACATCAGATGGTAGATGCAGACCAAAATGCCTAAACACCCAAGGGTGAGGACGTAAACATGGGGGAAAAAAACAGAATATTATTCTGTTACCAAGCCAAAACTCCCAAGAAATTTTAGTAATGAACATTACAAAAAATATGCCAAAAGAATGGGAGAATAGCTAGGGGGGAATAAAGGAAAGGGAGAGAGGAAACACTGATCAAACAATGGAACATTCATAGCAAGAATGACCACAACAGGGTCATGTCTCGAAAATAGGTAACATGAAATAATTTCGTAAAAAAAAATTATAAGTTTCAGCCCTGAACATTTCCTTCCACTGTTTCTTCCTCTCCTCCTTCTATTTCCTCCTTATATCCACCATTTCTCTCATAATTATGTGTCTGGCATCATTTAAACTGAGATTTACAAGCACAAATATCAGTCAGTTGCAACTGAATTGAGGGCCAAACAAAGAATGATGATTGTGCCAATTTCGAGACCTCCTTGACACTGCGCATGCGCAGTGGAGTAAAAGTATGGAGGATCATATAGGACATGTAATCTTTGGTTTTAGATGCAAATTTGGGGGATTGGGGGGTAAAATTTGTGTCTGGCCCTAAATATTTTAGAGTTAGCACCAGCTAAGTCTGGGTCATTGGTACAGTATTACTAATTTCTGGATTTTGGTCAAAAATTTTCCAAGTCCCATCCAGCCCCCAAATTTTCAGTGTAAAAAAAAAAATTTTTGTCTTAAAATTGACCAAAACGTATAAAAAAAACCAAAAAAATGTGCAAAATAAGCCTAAAAAAGAAAAAAGCCTAAATATGAACCCAGGGACTTGGCTTGAACAAACTTGAATCTCCCCCCCCCTCCCCCCCCCCCCTAAGGATGCTGCATACCAAATATCAAAAGATTCTTATTGGTAGATCTGAAGAAGAAGATTTTTTAAAAATATTCCTCATACTGCACTAATTTAAACATTTGGGCTCCCATAGAGAGCCCAAATATGGACCCAGGGAATTGATTTCAATAAACATGTGAAACAATCTTCCAAAGATGTTATATGTGAAATTTGAAAGCTTTTAGAGCAGTGGTTTGGGAGAAAAGTAGTCTTAAATGCTTTTCCCATTACCCACAGTGTTAAAAAATGCTGACTCAGCACTTTTTCAAAGTCCCAGAAAAGTACCCCATGATAAAACCGATAGCAATTTTTTATGACCGTTCCATTCTGTTCGTCCTAAGGAAGCTTCACACCAAATAAGAATTCTCAGTGCCGTGTAGTTTTGGAGATATGGGCGTTTTAATTTTTTTCTATTTTTAGCTCCTGCGGTTCCCATGGGGCGACAGGAAAAAAAAGTTTGGCATAAATTAAGTACTTATGACCCAATTAGCCCTCATATCAAATTTGGTGCAAATCTGCCTCTCGGTTTTGAAAATAGAAATTTTGGGAGGGACAAAAATTCTTGACCCTCCCATAACGATGGCAAATATAGCCCCCAGAACTTCTCTTGAACAAATCTGAGTCTACACCCCAAAAGGAAGCTGCACACCTAATATCAATTCTCTGCTACTGCTGGTTCATGAGAAGAAGATTTTTTAAGATTTAGGCTCACTTTTTGGGCGTGGCCCTGTCAAGGGGCGGGTCAACTTGATTTGCACATATTTGAATTGACATATGATAAGGTACATGCACAGCAAATTTTGTTGAATTTGGTCCAGTAGTTTGTTAGAAGAAGTCGATAATATAAAGTTAATGCCGGACGCCGGATGGACAGACAACGGACGACAGATAGAAAGTGATTAGTAAAGCTCCCCTTGAGCTTTGCTCAGGTGAGCTAAAAATGATTATTATTCCCCCAAAAGGGAGAGATATAGCAAAGACTCTGACTGTCTATCCATCCGTCAGTCCATCCATCTGTCCGAATTTTGTTTATGGCATAACTTGAACAATAGTTAACGGATTTCAATTTGTTTTGGTGCAAGTCTCAACATCAACAATGTCTACGTCAGGTTCGATGACCACCGCTATCTCTTGAAAATTATGGGAGTTATGGTCTTTTGTTATAAAAATATCCCGTGAAACTTGTTTATGGCATAACTTGAACAATACTTAACGGATTTCAGTTCTGTATGGTATATGTTTCTACAGCAACAATGTCTACATCACGTTCAATGACCACCAATATCTGATGAAAATTATGTGAGTTATTGCCCTTTGTTTAAAAAATATTGCTCCTGTAAAACTTGTTTATGGCATAACTTGAACAATAGTTAACAGATTTATTGACTTTTGTTTTAAAATTATTGAGTGATGCTTGTTTATGGCATAACCTTAACAACAGTAACCGGATTTAAACTCTTTTCGGTATTAATGTCCCCATAGCAACAACGTCTACGTCATGTTCGATGACCAGCATTATTCAATGAAAATGAGTTATTGTCCTTTGTTAAAAAATATCATGTAATGCTTGTTTATGAAATTACTTGAACATTAGTAAGCAAATTTCAATTTTGGAGGGTATATTTATCCCCCCCCCCCCCCCCACAAGAGTGGGATAGTGAAGACCTCTGTCCATCCATCCATTTGTCCATCTATCTGTCTGACCAGGCTTAGCAGAGGTACATTGTGGGGTTTACAATTTAGGGATAGTGGTAGTTGTGGGGTTGGGTTAGTACAGTGGCCACTTGTGGGGGTATTTTTTGCACTGTGGGGTTAATTTTTTGACCTTGTGGGGTTAGGGTTTAACATGGGAAAACCCCCACAAGTCTGAACGTGTAAGAACGTCCATGCATTCGTGAGTCTGTCCGAACTTTGTTTATTTTTTTTCGATCCAAGATGTATCCTGCCAGAATGCAAAAAAAAAAAAATTTAAATTGCCCCCTTAACCCATCCACCTCACCCCTCGGGTCAGATGAGCATAGAAAGCATTTTGAAGGATTTCAAGTGATTTTATGCCCCCCAAAAAAATAATAATAATAATAAAACTCTCACACACTCACTGACTTGGAAAACAGGGCTTATATTTCGTCTAAATTTGTGAGAATCCATTTGGATTCTCGTGAAAATGGTTGCGAGAATTCATACCTACTGTGAGTGTCCCAGGATCCCATGACACCACCAAGGTTGAACCACTGTTGTATACTGATAACACATGTTAACCTTTTACCCAACACACTTTTTTAATTTTTAAAACTAAGTTTGATAATTTTTAAACAATAAATAATAAATAAATGATAAACTAATTAAATGAACAATATTTACCAATAAAATCTTACAAATATGGCTGTCGTTGGAACCGGCTCAATGAGCCGGTTCCAATGACAGCCATATTTGTAAGGTTTTATTGACAAAGTGTCAGGATATTTCAGGTCATGTTAGCCTTCTATTGGTTAATTTGTTGCCGCTGCGTTAGTTAAAGGGTTAAATTGACTCAATTTTTTTCACGCGAATCCTAGCAGAGGTGCAGCGAGAATCTACACGGATTCTCAACGGTTTTATTGCCCGAATCTTTGAGCGAATCTATTCTCGGATTCTCGTCGAAATATAAGCCATGGAAAAAACATTGCCTGAAAATCAACTGATTTATTCTGTGTGGCCCAAATCAACTATTCTTTTATTTAGCAGCAAAATGTTATGTTGGTGAAATATAAACTTAGAGCAATTTGTGTGCAAAAATGATGAGATTCAAAGTATTATATGATTTGAAGAGGGAAGCTGAAGTCAATTTCAAAAGAGATATTCTACCACAAATCAGAAGTCAGGCTTATTTAACAAAACAATGGGAGAAGTAAAAGGAAGAAGAAAAGTTATAAACATATCTACTTGGCACATACATGTTACCTGTAAAAATAGGCCTATGGAAATGGCATGAATGCATTTTTTCAGGTCGCATAAAGGTTGTGAAAAAATAAAATATATTGGAGTAACATTTTTGTTTTTTGTTTCATGAAAATTTTGTTGCGTTTTTGATTCACAGTACAAACAGGGTTATTTGGTACTCAGCAGCCATGTAGTGGGCATTCGTACATGGGGCATTTAATTAACCCTAGGCAATAGGCATTGCCGAGGTATATTCCGTCCTAAAATCCATTTTCCTAGGCAATAAATTTTCTGAGACATTTTCATGAATATTGCAATTTTTAAGCACCGCTATGTTTAAATTTTTTCTTCTCGGGAACACCAAACTCGATGGATTATTACATTCAAAATTGGTATTGAGGTTGATTTCCATGTTTATAATTATATTAATGTTTATTCTATACGTAATTCACAATTGAGATTTGAGGTTCATCCACTAAATGTGCTGAAAACTAATGTTATCCGCATTTGGTGCCACAAAGTGACTGTACTAATGAAATCTTAAAAAGTCTAGGCAAATGGTGTATTCACCGAGGAAACAACATTTTCGTAGGCAATTCTTTTGCTGAGGCAAATTTTCCTAACTAAATAACCTGGATACATAATGTGGCTTTGTTTTCTTGTCCAACAGAAATTTGAAGACCCAATATGCAAATTTCTAGTTCAAAGACCACCAGGAAGATTGCCTGGTGAGCCGAGAACCATAAATGTGCTGATTGGATCCTCATGTTTTTACTGTACATTGGCGCCAAATTAATTGGATATCTCATAATTGAGTAACCCTATTAATTGAATGTAACTTTCACACAATTTACCATGCACTCAATACAAATTTGACCTGTTCATTGTATATAGATAGACTGGGATAGAGTAGACTCCAGTTAACTGAAAAAAAATATTTTAAAATATCACAGAATTACTCTGACAACCAATGAATTCCCTATGATTATAGACTTCCTTGGCCTCATTGCATCCAATATAGGCATTTAATCTATTGTATCTTGTCTGACAGACCAGCTCTGTTAAACAAGATATACCAGAATGCTCAGTTCATCACCAGAATACAAGAAAATGACCAATTTCCTGTTAATAGAATACAGTTGAACCCTGTTAATTGAATAGCCACTTTGCCAATGAAAGTTAAAAAATTTATAGTAATTTATATATTTTTTATACTTACCAATGACCCAGACTTAGCTGGTGCTAACTCCACAAAAACCAGGGCCAAACACAAATTTTGCCCCCCAATCCCCAAAATTTGCATCCAAAACAAAAAGAAATCATGTCCTAAAGGACCTCCATAGTACGACTCTACTGCGCATGCGCAGTGACGCAGTCGTCCCGAAATTGGCGCCAAATATCATTCTTACTGGCAGTGCCTGGTCAGCGCTATGTACTCAGCGGGGAGGCAAGAGTTCCCAACTCAGGGAGGGCCATCCCCGTCTGGGTCATTGGTAAGTATAAAAAATATATAAATTACTATAAATTTTTTAACATTTTTATACTATACCAATGACCCAGACTTAGCTGAATAGTAAACAGGCTGGAGGGCCTAGGACATAGAGGAAAATCCAATAAGCTCAATTATAAAATAAAGAGGTAACCCCTTAAGGAGAAAAGGAGTATTAGGCTTTACATGTATCTTTCTTATTTAATATTTAAATTAGAAAGATACACTACCCTTAATAATTGAGCACAATAACATTCATGTTCTCTATTAACATCCAGTATAACCCTTATACTAATTATTTTTAAAGCAAGCCAATAAATAAAGTAGTCCAGAGAATTGAGACTCTTTATAATCATTTAAAAGTGTCCGAGTATTGTATATTAAAGCCCGTTTGACACTTGACATATACAAATGCTTCACACCGAGCTACACTTTAAAAATAAGACATGAATGAAATTAAACATTAATATTACACTTTAAAACCATCCCGGAAGCGACTCAGAAATACTGTCTTGGAGGAGGCATTCCCTTGCTTTTCACTATAAAGCAGGTGACCTAAGGGAACACCCGCCCCCCCCCCCCCCCCCCTTCCCCTTGCCCTGGGTCAAATAGCCCAGAGCGAAGAGGGCAGTCGGACGGAGTCACTGCCGGAACAGAAAGCCTGCATAACTATAGTTGCAACTGTTTAGTGGACGACATTCTGAGCAACAGATAACGGACCTAAACAATGCAGGTCTCCAGAAATGGACTCAATATTTCTGAGATAAAAATTAGTAAATGTGGATGGCTGAGACCAATAAGCAGCCTTCATTAAATCTGTAATAGCAACACTATTAGCATAAGCCCAGGAAGTAGAAAGAGCTCTTACTTCATGAGCCGAAATCTTAAGCACAGACTGCTGAGAAGAAGATAAATCTTCATACGCAGTACGGATAGTTAACTGAATCCATCTAGCAATAGAATGGACTGAAATGTCCTTTCTATTAGGCATCAAAGACAGAAAGAAACGTTTCCGTCCCTTTCTGATAAACTGAGATCTCTGTTTATAGATACGTAGTGCTCTAACAGGACAGAGTAAAGGCCTACGCCCGTCTGAAGATGGAAGAGCCTTAATAACAATAGGTTCCGGATATTTATTAGGAGCCTGATTCTTAGCTAAAAAAACGACATTAGTAGTGAAGGTGATAGTGTTCCCAACACTACGATAATGAGAATCATCCACCGATAGAGCATGAAGCTCACTGACTCTTCTGGCAGAAGAGAAAGCTAAGAGAAAAGCTGTCTTATAAGATAAGAATTTGAAATCTACTGTCCCAAGAGGTTCAAATGGCTTTTCCTTCAATTTAAGGAGAACCCAAGCTAAATTCCACTTAGGAATTAATCTAAGAGTTCTGGGTCTATTTATCGAAAAGTTTCTAACCAATTTCGATAAAGAGACATTAGATCCAATTTGTAAACTATCATGATGTGCATAGGTATCAGATAACATAGATCTATAACCCTTTCTAGTAACAGGTTGCAGTTTGATTTCGTCAAACAAGTATACTAGAAAGTTAGCAATGTCTGGTATAGAGGGATCAAATATATCAACAGAATGATCCCTACACCAACGACGGAAAACCTTCCACTTAGCCGCATAGTTTAGCGAAGAGGAGGTCCTCCTACAGTTAGAAATCGCGTCCACTGCTCGTCCTGTAAAGTGCTTGCCATGCAAGAAGGACCGCACAACGGAAAAACGTGAAGGTTGAGACCTTGCGGGTTGTGATGTAGTTGGCGCGATTTCCCCTGCCAAAGAAGATCCTCTCGTGGAGGGAGCTTCCGCGGTAGGTCCCACAACAGACACCTGAGTAGATTTATCCACGGTCTCTGTGGCGACAGAGATGCTACCAACAGAATCTTGCATTGAGATTGTTTTATCTTTAGCAATACTTGTTGAATTAACGGCGCTGGAGGATACGCATATCCTATCATTCCGTCCCAAGGGATCGACAGAGCGTCTACTGCAAATGCTCTTGGATCCGGACATGGGGACACATACGTTTGCAACTGATTGTTGAGATGTGTCGCAAATAAGTCTATCATTGGCCGTTCCCATTGGTAGCAAATCTGATTGAATACTTGTTTGTTGAGAGTCCACTCCGACGGCAACAAGCGACCCTTTCGTGAAAGGGAGTCTGCTAGCACATTCAGACGACCCGGTATGTGACGGACCGAAAGAAGAACGTGATGTTCCAACGCAAACAGAAGGATTCTTTCCGTTAGATTGAACAACGGAACTGAATGAGTGCCTCCCTGATTCCGTATATACGCCACTACTGTCGTATTGTCGGATAGGATTTGGACATGAGCATCGTGAATAATGTCCATCCAGTGACGTAACGCAAGCCAAATTGACATCATTTCCTTGATGTTTATGTGCTTGCACAGGAATTGCGGATCCCAAAGACCCTGGCATCTCGAATCCGTTGGGATTAATGATGCACCCCAACCTGTTTGACTGGCATCCGTCATAACGGTAAAACTCGGATCCGGCAACTGCAGCGGAACTCCTTGAGTTAACCACTGAATGTTTGCCCAAGTCTGAATCTCTTGTTTCACTTGATCTGACAAGAGAACGTCTACATCGAGCGAATGAATTTTCACACTCCAATTCTGAGTCAGGAAAATTTGAAGAGGCCGTGTGCGTAGCCGTCCCATCGGAATGAGATCCGCGGCGGCTCCACACAGACCTATCAGTCTCATAAATTCTCTCGCCGTGACTTTGTCTGTATTCAGACAATAGCGAGCGTAACAACTGACTAATTTCGCTCTGGTTAACGGCAGACGAACGAGATTGTTGTGCGTCTCGAAGCTCATTCCCAGATGAGTGAATGACTTGGACGGCACCAGATCCGACTTCTCCTCGTTTACTATGAAACCGAGACGTCGGAGCAATAGAAGATTCTGAACATCGTTCTGAAGCGTTAACTCGTTGCCGTACCTCTGAAGAATGTCGTCCAGGTAGGCCGACGTTACCGCAGACGAATGAGCTCGGAAGTAGATCATTACCGAGTTCATCACCCGAGTGAAAGCCCAGGGTGCTAGATTCAATCCGAAGCACATGGCCCGGAACTGATACACCACTCCTAGGACTGCGAAGCGTAGATACTTTCGGAATGTCGGATGTACCATGACGTGAAAGTACGCATCTTTGAGATCTATGCTCGTTGCATAATCGTTCACCCGAATACTCGCTCTGACCGATCGAATCGTCTCCATATAAAACTTCGGAGCGACGATCAGCTTGTTTATCCAGCTCAAATCTATGACTGGACGGAACGAGCCGTCTGGTTTCGGAACCAGAAACAGATGGCTGTAGAATCCCAGCGATTCCTGGTTTTCTACGACCTCTACCGCGTTCTTCATTAAAAGAGACTGCACCTCTGATAGCAGAGCGTCTCTTTTCTGAGGGTTTGACGGAAGATGAGTCCACTTTGGACTTCGAGTTAATGGAGGCTTTCGTTTGAAGGATATCTTTAGACCTTCCGAAGTCACTCCTCTCACCCACGGGTCGTCCGTAATCGACGCCCACTCTTGAGAAAAACTCGACAACCTTCCGCCAACCGGAACGCGATAGAGGTTTAAGCCATCACCTCCTGGATCTGCGAGGCCTGCGGTAGGAGAAACCACGTCTTCCACGACCCGCACCTCGCCTCGTCGACCTCGGGGCGTCCGACCGATTGTCCCGGCCTGAAGGACGTCCCGAACGAGAGTCACTATCCTGACGGTCTCTCGAATAAGAGCTAGAGGACGCACCGGAACCTCTATAGGAACCTCTCTTGGGCGGATAAGACCCAGAAGTGCCCGCCTTATTCGTGTCTGTTGTATCCGACCTTTTAGGAGCGGATCTAAACAACAGAGAATCACTAGCTTTCTTTTTAATATTATCATAAATAGCGGAAAGCTTGCCGTCAAAGAGAAGATCTCCTGAGACCGAAGCGACTCTAAGAGAGTTCTTCACCTTAGAATCCACTAGTGTGGATGTAGACAGGGCTGCGTCACGTCTAACCAACTCCAGATTTGCCACTGAAAGGGCAGAGTTACACGTGGAATAAGCTACTGCCCTTGAAAGAAGTCTTAAGGAGGATTGTATATCCTGAAACTCTTCCCCTTGAAGACGCAGTGATAACGCCTTAGTAAGGTGATCTGCGTAAGATAAGGCATCTAAATTGGCTCTGTTAGACGCAATAGCTGTTTCCAACACTGCGGTTGGAATAGAAGCTGACGACGGTAATGATAGCTCTAAGTCTTCCGCCTCGTCGTCCATACGCAGAGGAACTCTCGGTATACCCTGACCTGCCGTGTCGAATTTATTCCTTGCATTAATGAAAGGCAGGTTGAGAGTATTTGCGGACAAGAAGCCTGCTTTCCCCGTCCTGGAAGCAAGTTTAAAAATAGCGTCGTTCAATAATTCAAATGTTCTTGCAACATTATTGGACTGCGACGGAAACTCGGGAGCGATGTCCCTGAACCGCTCGAAAAAATCAGAGTCCAATGACGCTATAATTCTCCTGTCCGGAAGCGCAGCAGTCTGGCCCGACGGAACAACTTGAGGAAGAAAGTGCCGGATGAAGTCCACGGCAGCTTTGTGTTGTTCCGAAAGGGATAGCTCCAATTCATCCGTATCCCTTTCACCATCCGGTCGGACCTCCCGATGTTCCCGGTCGTCCGCCCCCGATGCTTCGGCGGAGCGTACCGACCCAGCGCCGTCGGATAATTCTCGATCCGACACCGTTTCTGTCGGCTGCTGGGATGCTGCGATAAGCTGTGCTATCTGCACTAGAATGTCCGACGTCGAGACCTGCGGAGGAGCGGTCTTTCGCTGCTTCGCCGAGGGCAGCTCCGCATCAGATGGCTCCCGCATACTTTTCCTATGCGAACGTCCGGAGTCCATCGGTCTCGAATCCCTGGCTGCCGGATGGTGTGACCTGGTCGCCGAAGAATCCTTCATCGGCTAAGCTGGCAAAATATCGGAGGTCACGCAGCCAAGGTGCGGTCGTGTGCGCCGACGAGAAGAGGAAGCCTTAACAGTCTCTGCGGACTGCTTATACAACGGAGCGTCCCGAGCGACGGACGTATGCTCCGCTAAAGACACATTTTGTACCACAACATCTGGTCCCAGATGTTGTTGTACGAGAGAGGGGCCTCTCTCGCTCGCGGCCCGGCTGGACCTGGACGAGCTAGGAACCGGACTAAAAGGCTTCCTCCGTTCTCGTTCACTATCCGCCGTCACTGGGTGTGCATCTATTATTTTTATAGTGCTCGCATCACCCAAAATTTCCTCTTGGACCGCATCGGACGAACCCGGCTGCCGAACCATTCGGTGAATGGACGCTACACCGGGCGAGCTAGCGGACGACATTTGTCTAATCTCCATGAGCACTTTTGCCGCTAGCTCTGTATTTATTTGTGACGACGGACGCACACTTGAAGAAGATAACATGGAAACATCACCCTGTTCTGGTTCCTCTGAAATAGAAACTGAGAGAGTAGAGTGACCTTGTGGAGAAAGAGCCGGCATCGCTCTTTCTCCAGAAACAACATATCGTGACACACGTTTCCAATGTTTCTCATCCCAATGTTCACATACAGGACAGGGATTAATGCGAGAACACTGACTACAATTAATGCAATAATCATGAAAGTCAGAGGAAGATTTCTTCCTATTACAATTTGAACAAAGTCCCTTCATTGTGAAAGAACAACAATAAGTCCTAGTTACTCGCAAAAACCCCTGACACAAAGATACATAATAACATGATCCATTAATAAATGAAAAAACAATTGCAAAACAAAATAATTTTGAAAAAATATTTTTTCAGAGAAGCCCAAGTTGCTGAAAAGTAACGTTGAGCCCCGATGGATCCGATGGCAAAGAGTGGTCAAAAATTTTAAAATTATATAAAATAATTAATGAGACACTTTCGGATAATATAAATGTATCTTATAATGAGATAAACTACCACAAAGGCAAACAGCCCCCCTCAAAAAAGGCTGTTGCCAATGAAAACAAACAGTGTAAACACAGTAGAAAACATGACTCCAGGCACTGAAAAAACTGGCCCAGAATCAGTCATCAATTACACTCTATCTGATGCAAAACAGAGACTCCCAGGGGAGAATCTGCAGAACATCAGATGGAAGATGCAGAACACAAACGTTATACACCCATGGGTGAAAACGTAACTATGGGGAAAATAACAGAAAACATTCTGTAACCAAGCAACTCTCCCAGGGAATTTTTAGAAATGAAACTTCTCAAAAATATGCCAAAAGCATGGGAGAATTGCAAGGGGGGACTTTAGAAGGTTAGGGGAGAGGAAACACTGAATAAGCAGTGCAACAATTAGCAAGAATGACAACAAGAGGCGTTTGCCTCGAAAATAGGCAACTTAACATAATTTCAACAAAAAATTTTAAGTACAGCACTGATTATTTTTTGCCACTTCTTTTTTCCTCTCCTCCTTCTATCCTCCTTAGAATCACATTTTCTCCAAGAATTACGTGTCTGGCATCCTTTAAACTGAGATTTACAAGCACAAAGATCAGTGAGATGTTGACTGATGAAGGGCCAAACAGAGAATGATATTTGGCGCCAATTTCGGGACGACTGCGTCACTGCGCATGCGCAGTAGAGTCGTACTATGGAGGTCCTTTAGGACATGATTTCTTTTTGTTTTGGATGCAAATTTTGGGGATTGGGGGGCAAAATTTGTGTTTGGCCCTGGTTTTTGTGGAGTTAGCACCAGCTAAGTCTGGGTCATTGGTATAGTATAAAAATATCATTCAATTAGCAGAAGCATTCAATTAACAGGGATTGTGTCACTTTCCTGTATTCTAGAGATAAATTTAGTATTTATTCTACTGTATCTTGTTTGACACGAGCTCCATGAGCTCTATTAAACATGATATAATAGATTAAATGCCTGTATTGGATGTACAGAGGCCAAATAGGTCTAAAAACAAAGGAAAACTGGGGCGAGTCAGGGTAATTTCTCGACAGGTTACAAGATTGTTTATTCAATTATCAGGAGTTTACACTAGAACCTATATTCAATTAACAGGTCAAATTTGTACAGGTGGTATGGTAAATGGTTTTGTGTTGGGAAATTATATTCAATTAACAGGGTTATTCAGTTAAAAGATATCCAATTAAATGGACTCCACTGTACTGTTAACTGAATATTTTTCAATGGCAAAGTGTGCATGCAATTAACAGGATTTAACTACAAGGGCAAAATTTCAGAAAATTTTGCGAGAATCAAAATTACATAAATCAAATTCTATTCTATTGTTCAGACAGAAATTTACAAGAATCATTACGAGAATCAATCTCTAATTCTTGTGAAATTCTACCCCTGCACTGCACTAGCAATTCTGTACATGTGTGTAAAATTCCTCCTGTAGGTAAGGGAGTTACAAATTGCTCTGTGCACAGCCAAATTAATTTAGTTCAACAGTTCTTGGTGGAAAAGAAAACTTTATGATAAAGTTTAGTTGAATGAAAGATCGTTCCAAATAGAATGAAAGTGTCAATAACACTGCAACTCAACTTAACCAAGAAGGGACAGAACTGAACAGAAAGTTCTAGTAATGCCAAGTCATTCACTCAAATTTATACAGAAAAGACATCACACCAAATCTACATATAAAATCTGAAAAAAAATTGGGTGAAGCTATAGGGTGAACTAATAGACAATTTACATGCCAAATCCAAGATGCCCAATGCTGACCATGTTTAAATTCAGAAAAACGTAATAGCTCCCATCTAGACATCACACCAAAGCTACATATAAAATTTGAAAAAGATCAGGTGAGAGGTGAGGTCTGTAGGGTTTGCTAATGGAATTGTTGACAATTTATATGCCAAATCCAAAATGGCCACTGCCGACCAGGTTTTGCAATGAAATTCAGAAAAATTTGATACCACCCATCAAGACATCACACCAAAGCCACATATGAAATTTGAAAAAGATCGAGTGAGAGATGTGGTCTGTAGAGTGTGCTAATGGAATTATTGATAATTTATATGCCAAATCCAAGATGGCCATTGGCATACATGTTTTTCAACAAAATCTAAGAAAAATTTGATGGCTCCCACCTGGACATTAACCCAAAGCTACATATGGAATTTGAAACTGATCAGGTGAGAGATGCAACCTGTAGGGTATGTTAAAGGAATTGTGGATGGACAGAGGTATGGAGAGGCGATGGATTGCAATCCATCCCAATAGCTCACACTTGATGTTGCCAAGTTGAGCTAATCACACTTGACATTGCCAAGTTGAGCTAAAAATCATTTTGAAATGAAACGTTCATCTCTTTTTTTCCTGTGCAAGTTGCAACCATTTGTTAAGGTTAAAGAAATTTTCTGTTTCTAGAGCCATGTTAAAATCAAAACATTTCTTTCAGGACATATTATTCCATTTAAGATGCATAAATAAAGTTTCAGTGATGTGCATACCTTGATTTTTTGGCCTTGTTCTATGTAGGATGATGTAGGCTTAAGGAAAAGAAGTGGTTTTGTAGGAACTGCATTCCCAAGTTCTGCTGCATGCTCACTGAAATAAAAGATAAAGGTGTTATATAAACTGAAGTAATAAAATTCTACTTGCCAACAACAATTTCACAAAATAGGAAACATTAGAAAGAAGTACAGATTTTAAACATTTTTCAGTTTACCGGAAACTGCAATAGTCGTGTCTCGATGAAATGTGCAGAATGGTGAAATTAGTCTGAGATTTTCAAGGTATTTAAGATTTTGAAATTTGCATGAATTTATCAAGGAATGGATCACACTTAACGTACAGTTGACACGTTTACGAGTGTTGTTGCTGAGATAATGTGAGCAACCTAGAATACCACGGTTTATTTTAAGAAATTGTTTAACCCTTTACCTAAAGAATCAGTGACATCCACCCAAGTAGTTCACAAATTAAGAAGTTGCAAAAAAAATATTTTGAAAAAATTTCAACAAAACTATATCGTGTGACCCCCCCCTCATTGGAACAAGCTCACTGAGCTTGTTCTAATGATGGGTCACAAGATATGGTTTAGTTGAAATTTTTGAAAAAATTTGAGAATTTTTTTTTTAATATTAGCCATTGAGGTGCCGTGATATAATACACTATTGTAAAGGGCTATGAGGGCCCTTCCCAACACTATTTCACATTACAGCACTTGTCCTCCAACATCATTAAATTTTATCAACATGAATAAGTGGACCATGATTCTAGATTTGCTACAATGAATACCAAGATTCCAGGCCTTACATTTTGTCAGGGCATGTGCTGATGGATTCTGAAATCAGCCTCAAGAATGTTTTATCGGGGGCCTAGTGACAGACTCTGAAAAAAAAAATCTTGGGCTGATCACATCACATTTTACCACTAAACTGTATGAAAGTTAAAAAATTTATAGTAATTTATATATTTTTTATACTTACCAATGACCCAGACATAGCTGGTGCTAACTCTTAAAATATAGGGCCAAACACAAATTTTGCCCCCCAATCCCCAAAATTTGCATCTAAAACTAAAGAAAACATGTCCTGAGAGGCCCTCCACACTTCGCCCCTACTGCGCATGCGCAGTGTCAAGGACGTTCCGAAATTGGCGCCATTTATCATTCTAATAACCAGTGCCTGGTAAGCGCTATGTACTCAGCGGGGAGGCAAGAGTTCCCAACTCCTGGGAGGGCCATCCCCGTCTGGGTCATTGGTAAGTATAAAAAATATATAAATTACTATAAATTTTTTAACATTTTTATACTGTACCAATGACCCAGACATAGCTGAATAGTAAAAAGGCTGGAGGGCCAAGGACATAGAGCAAAATGGAATACGCTCAATAAAATAAAATAGAGTCATCCCCTGTAGGGAAAAGAAGTAATAGGCCTTACATGTATCTTTCTTATTTATGATAAATTAGAAAGATACAACACCTTCCAAAAATTGAGCTTCATACATCCATGTACTCTATTAATATCCAATAATCCTTATACTAATAATTTTTAAAGTAAGCCAATAATAAAGTAAGTCTAGAGAATAGAGACTCTTATACTCCTAAAAGTGTGTGAGAATTGCATAATCATGTCCGTTGACATATGCAATATTCAAAAGCTATACTTTAAAAACTAAGACTTGAATGAATTTTATAAACTTAAACTTCTCACTAAACAACCATCCCAATAACAGCTCAGAATTACTAACTCCGGAGGAGGTATCCCCTTGTTTTCATAGTAAAAACAGGTGACCCAAGGGAACACCCTCCCCCCCCCCCCCCCTTTTTCTTGCCCTGGGTCAAATAGCCCAGAGCGAAGAGGGCAGCCGAACGGAGACACTGCCGAAACAGACAGCCTACCTAGCTATAGTAGCAACTGTTAAGTGAATGACATTCTGAGCAGTAGATAATAGACCTAACAATAGAGGCCTCCAGAAATGGACTCGATATTTCTGAGTTAAAATTCATGAATGGATGGCTGAGCGCAATGAGCAGCCTTCAAAAATCTATAATAGAACACTATTAATGTAAGCCAAAGAAGTAGAAGAACTCTTACTTCATGAGCCGAAATCTTAAGCACAACTGCTAAGCCAATGATATACCATAAGCAGTACGCTAGTTAATAGAATCCATTAACAATAAAATGGAGCGTAACGTCCTTCTACTAGACATCAAAGACAGAAGAAGCTTACGCCCTTGTAATAAACAGATATCTGTTTATAAATACATAAACTGTACCCGGAAAGAGTAAAGGCCTATGCCCATACGAAGACGGAAGGACCTTAAAATAATAGGTTCCGGATAATAGGAGCCTAACTCTTATGCAACAATCCAACCTAAATAGTAACGGAAGTATTGATTCCGAAACTATGAAAGTGAAAATCATCCATCGATAGTGCATGAAACTCACTGACTCTACAGTAAAAGAGAAACCAACATAATTACTGTCTAAAAGGTCAGAATTTGAAAACTACTGTTTCCAGAGGCTCAAATGATTACTTAGCTAAATAAGAACCTGAAGTTAAAATCCGTATAGAAATTTAATCTAAAGATTCTAAGTCTATTTATCAAAAAGTTACTAACTGACTTAGATAAAGAGACAAAAGACTCAATTGTAAACTATCGTAGAGTGCATAGGTATGAGGTAACATAAACCTATAACCTAAATAACAACAGGCTGCAGTAGATCTTGTGAAACAAGTATACTAAAAAATAGCAATGAGTAGTATGGAGGGATCAACCATGTGAACATAATGATCCCTACACCACGACGGAAGAGCCTCCACTTTAGTCGCATAGAATAGCGAAGAAGAGGATCTCCTATAGTAAGAAATCGCGTCCAAAGCTCGTCCAGTACAGTGCTTACAATGCAATACGGACCACACAACGGAATACATGAAGGTTGCGACCTTGCTGGTTGTGAAAAAGATGACACGATTTACCCAGTGAAAAAAGATCCTCACATAGAGGAAGATTTCACGTTAAGATCCACAGTAGACAAGAGAGTAAATTACTCATGATCTCTGTGAAGATAGAGATGCTATCAACAGAAATGTATTGTGGTTGTTTATCTTAGCAATACCTGCTAAAAACAACAGCGCCGGAGGATACGCGTATCCTATCATTCTGTCCTATAGATCAATAGAGCGTTAACAGTATTAGCTCAGAGATCTGGACAAGCCAACACATACGTCTGCAATTGATTAGCCAGCTGTGTCATAAATAAAACATCATTGGGCGCTCCCATAGATAGCAAATCTGATTGAATACTTGTTTGTTGAGAGTCCATTCTGACAGCAACAAGCGACCCGTAAGAGAACGGGAGTGCGATAAAACAATCAGACGACCCAGAATATGACGGACCAAAACTGAACTTGGTGTACTATAACCAACAAACGGATTCTTTCCATTAAATTGAATAACGGAAACGAAAGAGTGCCTCCCTGGTTCCGGAGATACGCCACTACTGTCGAATTAAAGGACAGGAATTTGGGCATGCGTTTCTGAATAATGTTCATGCAATGACATAAAGCAAGCCTAAAAAACATTATTCCGCGGAAGTTAACTGATAGCTAAAAGACTGCGGAACCCAAAGACCCTGGCACTTCGAATCCGTAGGGATCAGTATATATCCCAATCTGTTTGACTGGCAACCGTCATAACAGCCACACTCGGGTCCGGCAACTGCGGCGGCACTCTCTGAGTCAACCACCGAATGTTTGCCCCAGTCTGAATCTCTTGTAACACTAGATAGACAAGAGAATGTATAAATCAAGCAATTCATGGATTGCCGGAAAGTTGCCGTCGAAGAGAAGCTCCTCCGAGAACGAAGCGACTCTGAGAGAGTTCTTAACCTACTATCCACGCGTGGATGTAGCTAGGGCTGCCTCACGTCTAACCAACTCCAATCAGCCACTGAAGGGCGGAGTTATACGTGAACAAACTACTGCCCTCAAAAGAAATTACATTGAGAATAATATCCCGTAAATCTTTTCTTGAAGACGTAATGATAACGCCTCAGTAAGGCGGATTACGTATAATAAAGCGTCTAAGTTAAGTCTAATATACATAATGTCGTTCCCAACATTGAAATTGGAAAAGACATAAACGGTGAAAAAGAATATATGCAGTCTTTAATCACACCGTCTAGACGCATATGAACTCTCGGTATGCCCTGCTCTGCCAAAATAAACTATATGTAAAAAAAGATAAAATGGCAGAAATGAGCCACGCGGACAAGAAACTAAACTATCATGCTTAGTAGCCGTCTTGAATATATGTATAAATATATAGCGTCGAAAAATAAAACACATGTTGTAATGACAATATTGGACTGCGTCGGTAAGTCAGGGACAAAGTCCCTGTACCGATCGAAAAATCCGAGTCCAATGACGCTATAAGTCTCTTATCCAAGATCGCAGCAATGAAGTCCGAAAAATAATCACTGGAAGAAATGCCAGAAGATATGAAAGGCATCTTCCGATACTACTAAAGGGAAAACTCGAAATCTTTCGAATCCCTTTCGCCATCCTGTCGGACCCTATAAAGCGTTCGGTCGTCCGTAGCTTGATGCAACCACGGACCGCACCGACCCAGCGCCGTCGGATAATTCCTGATTCGACCGAGAAACCGTCAATTGCTGGGATGCTGCGAAACAACTGTGCTAACTCGGATAGCACGTCCGTCACTGAGGCCTGAGGAGCAGCGGTCTTACGATGCATTGCCGCAGGAAGCTCCGAGATCGTTACCCCGTGCATACTTCCAATATGCGAGCGAACGGAGTGTATAGGCCTCGTGTCCCTTGGCTACCGGATGGCGCGACCTATTCGCTGTGGAATCACTGAATGCCGAAACTGATCGGATACTCGAGGTCACGTAGCCAATGTGCGGTCGTGTGCCCTGCTGTGAGGATGAGGAAGCATAAAAGACAGTCTCTCGGACTGTCAATATAACGGAGCGTCCCGAGCAACGGACATATGCTCCGAATGTAAAATATCTGAACCACAACATGCGGTCCCCTATGTTGTTGGCTTCCTCCGATCTGTCCTCAATCTGCCGTCACTGGGTGAGTACTAAAGTAATTAAAGTGCTCGCATCACCCAAATCTCCTTCCTAGACCGCAACGGACGAACCCGGCAGCCGAACCATTCGATGAATGTACGCTACACCGGGTGAGCTAGCGAATGTCACTCCGTAAGCGATAGACATATTCCATGAGCACTTATTGCCGCTAACTCTTCATTAACTATGACGACAGAGGCACACTTTTGAAAGACATCTCCATAACTCTTCGAACAAGAAACCAGAAATGCTTGGATAGCAAGCATAAAATAATAATATATATAGCGTCGTTCAATAATTCGAAAGTTTGTGTGACATTATTGGACTATGTCGGAACTGAGGGACGATGTCCCTGAACCGAACCAAAAATTTCTAAGTCCACCGACGCTATCAGTTTCTTATCCGGCATCGCAGCATATGTTGTTCCGAAAGGGAAAGCTTGAAATCCACCGAATCCCTTTCGGTATCCCGTCGGACCGGATGAAACTTTCGGACGTCCGTACCCGCTTCCGCGGAGCGTCCCGACCCAGCATCGTCGGATAAAATATATGCGACAGATTCAGTTGATGCTGGGATGCTGCGATAAACTGTGCTATTAAGGAAAGCACGTCCGTTCCCGAGGCCTGTGCAGTAGCGGACTTACGATGCATTGCCGCTGGAAGCTCCGTGTACGTTGACTCCCGCATACTTCCTATGCGAACGTCCGGAGTCTGCAGGCCTCGAGTCCCCGGCTACCGACCCAGCGCTGTCGGATAATTCTCGATCCGACACCGTTTCTGTCGGCTGCTGGGATGCTGCGATAAGCTGTGCTATGTGCACAAGAATGTCCGGCGTCGAGACCTGCGGAGGCGCAGTCTATCGCTGCTTCGCCGAGGGCAGCTCCGCATCAGATGGCTCCCGCATACTTTTCCTATGCGAACGTCCGGAGTCCATCGGTCTCGAATCCCTGGCTGCCGGATGGTGTGACCTGGTCGCCGAAGAATCCTTGATCGGCGAAGCTGGTAATATATCGGCGGTCACGCAGCCAAGGTGCGGTCGTGTGCGCTGACGAGAAGAGGAAGCCTTAGCAGTCTCAGCGGACTGCCTATACAACGGAGCGTCCCGAGCGACGGACGTATGCTCCGCTAACGACACATTTGTACCACAACATCTGGGGCCAGATGTTGTTGAACAAGAGAGGGGCCTCTCTCGCTTGCCGTCCGGAAGGACCGGAACGAGCTATGAACCGGACTAAAAGGCTTCCTCCGTTCTCCCACCGATCCGCCGTCACTGGGTGTGCATTAAGTTAATTTTATAGTGCTCGCATCACCCCAAAATTCCTTCTAGACCGCAACGGACGAACCCGGCTGCCGAACCATTCGGTGAATGGACGCTACACCGGGCGAGCTAGCGGACGTCAAAGGCCGTCGAACCTACTAGGGTCCTCTTAGGCAATTGGCGTATTACATGAGCACTTTTCCGCTAGCCCTTCATTAATTGTGACGACGGAGGCACACTGTTGGAAGACATCACAGATACATCACCCTAATCTTGATCGTCTGAAATAGAAATTGATAAAGTAGAGTGACCCTGCGGGGAAAGGACCGGAGTGTCCAAATCCCCAACAACATACCGTGACATACGCTTCCCATATTGTCATCGAAATCATACGATACAGAACCGGAGTTAATGCGAGTACACTGACCACATATAGAATGATAATAAGGTCAGAGGAAGACTTCCTCTTAAAACAATAGATCAATATCCTTTCAATGTGAAAAGAAAACAAGTCCTGGTACTCGCACTAACCCCTGGCAATCAAAATACATAATAATAATATGATCCATTAATATAGAAAAAATAATTGAAATCAAAATATTTTGAAAAAATATTTTTTCAGAACAGCCCAAGTTTCTGAAAAGTAACGTTGAGCCCCAATGGATCCCAAGCCTAAGTGTGGACAAAAATTTTAAAAATATTTTAAACAATTTATTCAACACTTACGAACAATAATAATGTATCTAGTTATGATTGAAATAACATAAAGATATTATTATTTAGAAATCCCCCCCTCACACAGAGGGCTGTTGTAAATGTAAACAATGAGTGTAAAAACACTAAAATAAGACTCCAGGCACCCAGGCCCGAAATCAGTTACCAAAAATACACCATCTGATGCAAAACAGAGACTTCCAGGGAAGAAACTGCAGAACATCAGATGGTAGATGCAGAACACAACGCCTAACCACCCGTAGGTGAAGACGTAAACATGGGGAAAGAACAGAATTCATTCTGTTATTCAGCTAAACTCCCAAGAAATTTTAGTAATAATAATTACAGAAATTATGCCAAAAGCATGGGAGAATAGCAAGGGGGAACTTAAAGGACAGGGAGAGAGGAAAAACACTTGTAAAAACAGTGTAACTAAATAATCAGAATGACAACAAAATGGCTGCTGCCTTGAAAATAGGTAACTTAACATAATTTCATTAAAAAATTTTAAGTTACAGCCCTGATAATATTCTGTCACACATTCTTTTCCTCTCCTCCTTTTCTATCCTCCTTAGAATCACCATTTCACTAATATTTATGTGTCTGGCATCATTTAAACTGAGATTTAAAAGCACAAAGATCAGTCAGATGTTAACTGATGAAGGGCCAAACTTAGAATGATAAATGGCGCCAATTTCGGAACGTCCTTGACACTGCGCATGCGCAGTAGGGGCGAAGTGTGGAGGGCCTCTCAGGACATGTTTTCTTTAGTTTTAGATGCAAATTTTGGGGATTGGGGGGCAAAATTTGTGTTTGGCCCTATATTTTAAGAGTTAGCACCAGCTATGTCTGGGTCATTGGTACAGTATAAAAATATTAAAGTTTTATACCAAATTTGTTTCTTATTATACTTACCAAAGTAACACAAGTGCCTATTCACAGCCTCTTCCTTTCTCTCGGGGGAGAAAGAGGGCAAATTTTTGGAGAATCCTACGAAAAACCCCTTAGGAGACATTAAAACAGTGAAAAAACAAGATTTAAGCCAAACCGGACTGGCCAGGTGCCAATTGTGCAGGGTACACAAACCTGGTGTCCTGTATCCAACAAAGAACAGTCACCTATTGTCCAGTTCCCAATATGCCCAAGAGGGTCAACAGAGCTCTACAGTGAGCAGAAATATTGTTTGCAACCCTGTCAGCTGTGGTTAACCATTGATAAGATAAATGAATAGCAAACTGAATCCAATGTGAGATGGAGTGTGGAGAGATGTCCTTCCTACCGGGAATGAGAGAAAGGAAAAATCTCTTTCTACCTTTCCTAATGAACTTAGTTCTATCAACATAAGTCCTAATAGCTCGAACTGGACACAAAAAAGGCCCATTACCAGACTGATCAATAGGAGGTAATGCTCTTGAAGGAATGGGTAAAGAACTATATCAGGAACTTGATTCTCAGCTAAAAAAGAAGCACTAGAAGTGAATATTTATTATTTATCTATTGATGTTTAAGGTCACATATTTATGCACAATGGCTAATCATGACCGTGACAGTTTTATGGGTGGAGGAAGCCGGAGTACCTGGAGAGAACCACCGAGCAACGACGAGCAGCTGCCAGCTCCCCAACATCGTAACTCCACACTGCAGCACAGGCAGGGTTAGATTGGTTGAAGACAAGTGTACCATCGACGTGCAGTACACCTTAGTACACAGCGTCATCGTGCCCCCACGCGGGCAATGGAGATGAAGTGTCTTGCCCAAGGACACAACGCGGTTGCCGCAGGTGGGATTCGAACCGAGGACCTTTCGGCTTGCAGCCTGCACCTCTACCTACTGAGCCACCATGCTCCCAAGAAGTGAAATTAACAGTATTCCTTACACTACAGTAATACTGAGGATCAATGGATAGAGTGTGAAGCACACTAACTCTTCTAACCAAAGCAAAAGCCAAGAGAAAAAATGTTTCGTGTGTCAGAAACTTCATATCCGTCTCTGCTACAGGTTCAAAGGATGTCTCAGAGAGCCAAAGAAGACAATTCCATTTTGGCTTAAACCTTAGAGTTTTAAGTCTCTTCAGGGTGAAGTGATTGATGAGAATACCCCAAAATGGGTCAGAGCCGATACAAGAATTTCTGGCAAACAAAAAGGTTTCCGAAAGCATAGAATGGTAACCCTTGATAGTAATAGGTTGAAGACCTTTGGTGTCAAATAAATAAACAAAAATGTTTGCCAGTTGAGCTATGGACAGATGTCTGTAACATCATTACGGAGACACCAATGAGTAAAAACATCCCACTTTGAATTGTATGCTAAGCTAGTGGAAAACCTTCTGGGTGCAGAAATGCACTCCACTACTCTTCTAGAAAAACCTGATAAAAGTCAAGCGTGAAGACACAATAGTCTGACGTTGAGTGGGAATATTTCTGGGGTTGACCTTGAAGAAGCTCCCCACGAAGCGGTAATTGAATGGGAATGTCTAGAAGAAAAGGTCTTAACTGAGTGATCCAAATTTCCTGTGGAGTGAATCGGGCAATCAGTATGATGCGGCAGTGCAAGTTCTGAATCTTGTTGAGAATGCACAGGGTGATTGGTTTCGAATGAAAGGCATAGCCCTCAATCCTGTTCCAATCTAACAACAGAGCGTTGACTGTGAAGGCAAGAGGATCTGGGCAAGGAGAAATGAATGTGCTTAGTTGATTGTTCCACCTTGTCACAAACAGGTTCATGTGGGGGCGCCACACTTGTTGCATAGAGACCTGAAGACATGTCTGTTCAAGATCTATTCGGATGGGAGAATCTTGCCTTTGCAGGATAGAGCATCCACTAACACTTTCAGATGTACTGGTATGTGTCTGACTAGCACTGGAGAATTGTACTGGTGAACCAGTATAGTAAGATCTCTGAATAGTTGATACATAGGGAACGAGTGAGTACCTCCTTGATTCGTTATACACGCAACCACTGTCGAATTGTCTGAAAGAATTTGAACTACAAGATTCGACAGAGGATGTAACAAGCGCTTGAAGGCCAGAAGGATTGCCAACAATTCCTTCTGATTTATGTGCAGCAATGTCTGATTCTCTGTCCACAGACCACTAGAGGATTTAGTGTAGCTACCCAGATTGCTGGCACTGTGATAATTCGATCCAGGCTCAGGGCATCCAATGGAATTCCTTGAGTGAACCAATTGATGTTTTGCTACAGTTGCATCTGATTCCAAATGTAAGCATCCAGTGGAATAATCAGGTCCAATGAATCTACATTTGGTCTCCACTTCTGGAGAAGATAAAAGTGAAAGGGGTGGATATAAAGTCTGCCCAGAGGGATGAGATCCATCATTGATGTACAAAGGCTGATCAAACGCAGGAATTCCCTGGCAGTCATCTAAGTCAATCTGGAAAAGTGTGTGCTGAAAGCACTGAGAGAATCTGGGCTTTTGCCAAAGGAACCTGGACCAGGTTTATATGAGTGAGGAATTCCAACCCTAAGTGTGTGAAGGATTGAGATGAAATTAGGTCTGACTTCTCCCAATTCCGTTGAAGATCCAGCAACTGAAGAAGCTGAAGTAGACAATCAACATCATTCTCCAGAAGACAGAAGTTTACATGTCTCTGGAGAAAGTCGTCTAGGTATGCCAAAGAAGACACTGATGAATGAGCCTGGTGATACGTGATCACTTCATTCATCAGATGTGTGAAAACCCAAGCAGGTAAATTTAGGCCAAAATGCAGTGCTTTAAACCGATAAGAAATGCCCGGAAGGAAAACCATAGGTATTTTCAAGAGTGAGGATGAATCGGAATGTGAAAATACACATCCTTCAGATCTATACCTGCAGCAGTTTCTCATGAAGAGAGCCCCTTACTGACTTGAACGTTTCCATACTGAATTTCAGGGCTTTTGTGAAGAGGTTCAGGTACCGGTAGCTCAAATTTATGACAGGTCTGAGTTGGCCATTCTTCTTCGGCACAAGAAAGAGTCGAACCTAGAACCCTGGAGACTCTAGGTTGTGAATGACCACAATTGCTTCCTTCTTCAAGAGCATTGCTATCTCAGTATCTAAAAGTGATGCTCTCACAAGATCTGATGGAATAGTAGTTGGGATGGGATTGCGTGTAAGAGGGATTTCTGTAAAAGAAATTTTGAGTCTGAAATCAACTAACTGAAGGGTCCAGAGTTTCGGACATTATGATGGACAATTGATGAAATGTGCAATCTGACCCCCAACTGTCAAGGTGAAGACCATCACTTCCTGGCCTGATGATGTCTAGCTCTTTCTCTGACCCAGCGAGAGTGTGTGGTAGGATGAACAGAAGTTGTGGATGGATTGGGTTTGTTAGATTGAAAAGAACTGTTCCGACGATAATATCCTCTACCCCTTCTTGAAGAACCATGATTATCTGCTGCATGTGTTGCATGAGAATTTGGTTCTGGGAGCATTTGAGAACTCCCTCCTGAACAGCAGAAACCGTGCCATCAAACAGAAGTTGGTTTGGGACCATAATTGTTGAACATAATTGATTAATTTTAAGCTTTAGGTAAGGATGTATTAGAGTGTAGCATAGCATCCCTCCTGAGGAGTTCCAAATTTGCGACGTTAATGGCTGACACATTGATAGCATTCATAATATGTGAAAGCGACCTGGAGGGAGAGGCAGTGTCATCAAGTTCCTCAAACTGTGAAATTCTTGCAGATGAAGCTGCCACAAGGTGATTTGCCAAAGAAAATACTTGAATAAGTTCTTTTGAAAACCCGTTAGTGTTTCGCAGATGGAAACAGGAATGCTAATGAACTTAGGCATCGAAAGTTTCGGAGTCGGCACATCTTCAACTGGAGTGAGCTGGGAAGATAATGTAGACTCACCAGAACTATCATACCTTTTAAACCGTCTCACAGGAACTTGAAAAGTGGAGTCATTGTGGTTGAAAAGGGTTGATTTTGAAGCGAGAATTAATTTTACAAAACGTGTCAGCAACTAAAGAATAATGTAAGGGTGTGAATAGAGAGGAAGATTGTAAAGGAGTAGTGGCAGATCTCTCCACAGATGACAGATGATGTGAAAACACAGGAACAGATTCCGGTTTAAATTTCAGGTACATGTTCAAAAATAAACTCTAATGAAACATCAAAATCAGAAGCAGGTAAATTTCTAAATTGATAATCCAAAACTTTTTGACCATCAGTGTCTTCACCAGTAGTCACTTAGTCTGTGTCGACACCAGAAGATTGAGCAACGGAGGTAAATGTACCAGACTGACAAGTCACAGCTCCATTTGGGTGCGATTCCATTGTTTGTTCTGCCAGTCTCTTCTGAGGCAGTAACTTTTCTATGAAAGAAGAGAATGCTTGTGCAATAAGTCTATAAACAGATGTTGAACTGACTCTGACTGAGAGAAGCAGGTTCTGCTAACGGAAACCAGAATGAAACAGAACGTTGAGAGGCAGCAGTTTGATCCCGTTCCATAGGAGTATCATGAATAATACGTACATATCTATCAATGGAATGAGAAGATCCGTTATCACTCCTGTTGTCCAACGGATTATGCTCAATGTAATGTGATGAATCGTCGGTGTTAAATATTGAACACAGTAGGCAGATTGATTTGCTGACAACTGTATTCCTGTACAGACAGGAAGTGATGTCATATACCATGGACAGGAAGTTGTGTGTTTTTGGAGGGAGTCTTAGAGCAAACAACAGAATGGCACAACAGAGCTTTAAAATTCCTCCTAGACTTGGAGATGATACAGATTATGAAAAGTGGAAAAATGAACTTAACATGTGGGAGCTTGTCACTGACTTGGCCAAATCAAAACAAGCCTTAGCTGTAGCATTAAGTTTAACAGGCAAGGCAAGGGATGCAGCATTGGAGGCGCCAGCAGAAGAATTGAACACTGATAGTGGTACAGACAAATTAATTGAACAGTTAGATAAATTATTCAAAAAGGATGTGATAGACAATGCTTATGAAGCATATACAAACTTTGAAAATTTTCGTAGCACAAGTGAAATGACTACGTCAGAGTATATCACTGAATTTGAACAGAAGTATGCTAAATCAAACTAGAGGCTCTATAGAGCCTGTAATCGCTCACCTGGAAATCCATATAAATATGTGATTTCCCACAGGCTTTCCATGGTAACTATGAGCTGCAATTGTGGCCATGTTTGCAACATTACATCAAAATTACATGAGGATCATTGGTAGAAGGTGTCCCAGTCTTCAATCACGTGAAGGTTCAAAACATTTGAATCCATCAAACAGAATCATAGAATGTCTCTGGTGGCCATATTTTCCAGCCAATGGGAACAAAAAGAGGATCGTTTGTAGAGGGCCTCCTATAGACCATTCTTGCCAAGTTTTGGTTCCCGTCATCTCAATAGTTCCAGAGAGAGGATAAAAATGTGATTTCCTATAGGTTTTTTCTATAGTAACTATAAACCACAATTGTGGCCATGTTTGCAAAACGATCAACATTAAAATGAGGAAGGTTGGTGGAGGGTGTCCCAGTTATCAACCATGCAAAGTTTCAAAACATTTGGTCCTGTGGTTTCAGAGGAGAAGAGTTTTCAAAATTGACCAATCAGAATCAAAGAATGCTTCTGGGGGCCACGTTTTTTAACCCAACAGGAATAAAATGAGTATCAGTTGTAGAGAACCTCTCATAGACAATGCCTGCCAAGTCTGGTTCACATTGGCTCTGTACTTTCAGTGAAGCTGATGAAAATGTGATTTCCTATAGGGTTTCTATAGTAACTATAAGCCACAATTGCAGCCATAATTGCAACCCGATGAAGATTAAAATAAGGATCATTGGTAGAGAGGGTTACAGTCATCAGTCACATTAAGTTTTTTCAAACCATTTGGCCTTGTAGTTTCAAAGAAGATTTTCTTGAAAATGCACACATTTATGAATTCTGTTTCAACAAAAAAAAAGGGTTAAAATATTTTGAAAATTACAATTTTTTCAGACAGTATTCTCTTTCAAAATAGCTTTTGGATAGGTAAAGGGTTACAGGAATCTTAAAAGATATACAATAATTACTGTCATCTGAGCTGACATGATTGCAAGATAATAAACAAACTTCTCCAGATTTTCAAAATCTGTCAACATTTATCAAACATAATTAGATTACAGCTGAAGATATCAACCTACAGTTGCACTTGTTTTACAGTACAAGTCAAAATAAGTTGTGTAGGATAATCCTATAAACTATGTACCTGTTCTCTTCCTACACTGATAAGACCAGAAGCTGACATCATTTTCTGGGAAGCTCTCACTGATAGATTTTCCAGAAAATGTCAGATTCTGATCTTGTCAGGGCAGAAGCTGCAGTCTTCTTAGTTTATGTTACAGCTTATTTTGATTTGTAATGTATACACAATATTTTGGGGTTTTTTTCCCCAGTTCTCAGTGGAGAAAAAACTGGAACCAACCCTTACCAGATTCTAAAAAAACAAGTATTTTGCTGGCAGTACTGATCTTCGTGCAGACAGTAGAGTCATTGGGTTAAGCATTAGAATATAGCCTCTGGTGGCCACATATTTCCATCCTCTCATAGACCATTCCTGCGAAGTTTCGTTCACGTCGGCTCAGTAGTTCCAGAGAAGAAGATGAAAATGTGATTTCTCATAGGGTTTCTATAGTAACTATAAGCCGAAACTGTGGCCATGTTTACAACCCGATCAACATTAAATGAGGATCATTGGTAGAGAGGGTCCCAGTCATCACTTATGTGAAGTATCATAACATTTGGCCTGGCAGTTTCAGAGAAGATTTTTGAAAATCCACCTATCAGAATCAAAGAATGCCTCTGGCGGCCATGTTTTTCAACCCACGGGAACAAAATGAGGATTGTTTGTAGAGGACCTTCCATAGACCATCCCTGTCAGGTTTGGTTCACGTCGGTTCAGTAGTTCAGGAGAAGAAGATGAAAATGTGATTTCCCATAGGATTTCTATAGTAACTATAAGCCGCAATTGTGGCCATGTTTGCAACCCGATCGACATTAAATGAGGATTGTTGGTAGAGGGGGTCCCAGTCATCATTTATGTGCAGTATCAAAACCTTTGGCCTTCCAGTTTCAGAGGAGAAGATTTTTGAAAATCAACCAATCAGAATCAAAGAATGCCTCTGGCAGCCATGTTTTTCTACCCACAGGAACAAAATGAGCATCGTTTGTAGAGGACCTCCCATAGACTATCCCTATCAGGTTTGTTTTCACATCGCCTCGGTTTTTCCAGAGAAGAAGAGGAAAATGTGATTTCCCATTGGGTTTCTATAGTAACTATAAGCTGCAATTGTGGCCATGTTTACAACCCGATCAACATTAAATGAGGATCGTTGGTAGAGGGGGTCCCAGTCATCATTTATATGAAGTTTCAAAACATTCGGCCAGGCAGTTTCAGAGGAGAAGACTTTTGAGAATCCACCAAACAGAATCAAAGAATGCCTCTGGAAGCCGTGTTTTTTATCCGATGGGAACAAAATGAGGATCGTTTGTACAGAACCTCCCATAGACCATTCCTGCCAAGTTTGGTTCACACCGGCTCAGCGGTTACAGAGAAGAAGATGAAAATGTGAAAAGTTTACGGACACCAGACGACGGACGACAGATGATGGACGACGATGGACTCCAAGTGATGAGAAAAGCTCACATGGCCTTTTAGGCCAGGTGAGCTAAAAAGTATGAAATGACTCTCCCCACTGCAGTGCTTGCTTTCAAGTTATTGGATAATGCTCAGCTGTCAATACGAGATCACCAACTTGCTCTTACATGTACAGAATTAAAATTTGATGTTATGAAGTCAGCCTTGAAAAGGATATTTAACAGTGAGCATCACCATGGTGCATCTTGTAGTACTGATAATACACATGTTAAGTTAGAACCTGAATGTATTTGCTACTGAAAAACTAAGAACATTTCGAAAACAGGACATGTCTTCTCGAGCGGCTGATGTGCAAAAGGGGACAAATCCTTTGAACAAGTTTGGTAAACGAACCAAGTGTGCTGTATGTGGAAGTGTTTTCCACTGGGCAAAAGACTGCCCTAATAGAGTTTCAACGAATTTTGAAAAAAAATCAAAGATATCTGAATCTGTTAATATTACTTTGTTTACAAAAGAGGTCTCAAATCAGGTCTTTGTTATAGAATCGTATGGATGTGCTGTAATTGACACTGCCTGTACAAAGACTGAATGGGGCAAAAAATGGCTAGCAAACTTTATTGAATTACTTGATGAATATGATAAAAACTCTTTTTGTTCTGATTCAAGTCACCAAGAGTTCAGGTTCGGTGATGGTAGTACTCATGTTTCGGAAAAGACAGCTTCAATAGCTGTCCAGATAGGTGATACAAAATGTTTTATTTCTACCGAAGTCGTAGACTGTAACATTTCTTTATTATTAAGTAAAGACTCGCTTAAAAAGGCAAAAGCAGTTCTTGATGTCAGTGCAGATAGAGCAACAATGTTTGGTAAAGAGATAAAGTTGAACTTTACTTCTAGTGGGCATTACTGTATTAATTTGAAGAAGAACTGTTCTGGCAACTATGAGGACACCATTTTGTCTTTAGTGAATGAAGTAATGAATATTCAGATTATTGAAGATGGATTTGTAGCATGAAGGAGATGCAAAATGGGAAGAAAGCAAAAGTTTGTCTTGTTGCAAGGGGTTTGGAAGATGCTGAGAAAGATAACATTCAGAAAGACTCACCAACTTGTTCCAGAGAAGGTTTAAGAATTGTTGTTGCAATAATAGCAAACAATACGTGGATTCCTAAATCAAAGGACATTAAGTGTCTGCATTTCTGCAGGGTTCTCTAGTATCGAGAAACATATTTTTGCGACTTCCAAAAGAAGCTAATAAACTTGGTATAGTTTGGAGACTTCAAAGTGTGTCTATGGACTTGGTGAAGCCTCACTCAAATGCTATTTAAAGGCAAAAGAAGTTATGCTTTTGCCTGGAGCAACTATCTCAACAGTTGACCCTGCAATTTTCTTTTGGAAAGATGCCGATGACAGCAGCTTGATCGGAGTCTAGGCTGCACAGATTTTTGAAAATCCACCAACCAGAATCAAAGAATCCCTCAGGATGCCATGTTTTTCATCCGATGGGAACAAAATGAGGATTGTTTGTAGAGTACCTCCCATAGACCATTCCTGCCAAGTTTGGTTCACACCGGCTCAGCAGTAACAGAGAAGAAGATGAAAATGTGAAAAGTTTATGGATGACGGACGTCGGACGACGACATATGCCAAGTGATGAGAAAAGCTCACATGGCCTTGTAGGCCAGGTGAGCTAAAAATATACAAATTACTATAAATTAATCATATTCTTATACTAAAAACCAATGGCCCAGACTGAGCTGAATCGTAAAAAGGCTAGAGGGCCTAGGACTTAGATGACTGTAATATCTCTATTACTCCACAATAAAGAGTAGCTCCTACAGGAGAATAGGAGAAGACAAAGGAATTACATTTGTCTTTCTCTTTTTCCCAAAGAAAAAGAGACTGACACAACACCAATCAGATATTGGAGTAATACACAATAATTTCTCCATTTAATACCAGCATAACCCATTATTATGATAATTCGGTAAAGGAAACCAATTATAAGGCAGTCCAGAGAATGAGACACCTTATACTCATTTAAAAGTGTCCGAGGATTGTATATTAACGCTCGTATGACACATGACATATACAAACACTTCACACTGAGCTACACATTAAAAGCAAAACATAAATGAGACATAATAGTTGCTTCACACCGAGCTACACATTAAAACCACCCAGCACCGACGCTGGACTACTGACACTGGAGGAGGTATTCCCTTGCTTTTCACTATAAAGCCAGATGATATTATGGGCACCCCCCCACCCTCCCCTTGTTCTGAAGGAAAATCCTCAGAACGAAGAGGGCAGCGGAACGGCGACAGTGCTCGAGCAGACTACCTAAGTCAGACATCACTGAGATGAGTTATTAATGGACGACATTCTGTGCAACAGAAAGAGGACCCAAGGATCTAAGGTCACCGGAGATAGAAATTTCTAAGATAGAACTTAGTAAACGAAGACGGTTGCATCTAGTAGGCTGCCTTCATTAAATCAGTAATATCAATACTATTAGAATAAGCCCAAGAAGAAGGCAGTGCCCTAACCTCATGCGCTGAAATCTTATTAACAGGATCCGCTGATAGATTCTCGTAAGCGATTCTTACTGCCAATTGAATCCATCTAGCGACTAAATGAACAGAAATATCTTTTCTGTTAGGTAAAAGCGAAAGGAAAAACCAATTTATTCCTTTTCTAATGAAGCTAGGCCGATGCTTATACATGTGCATCGCTGTCACTGGACACAACAGCTGTCTATGGTTGTCCAAGGATGGCAAGGCATTAATGACAATAGGCTCCGGCCGCTTATCCGGAATCAGATTCTTAGCCAAGCATCCCACTTCCGCAGTAAGAGTAATAGTATTACCCACACTATGGTAATGGGAATCTTCAACAGATAAAGCATGGAGTTCACTAACTCTTCTGGCAGAAGCCAAGGCTAAGATAAATGGCGTTTTAGAAGTCAGGAATTTAAATTCTACATCATCAAATGGCTCAAAAGGAGCTTCTTGAAGCTTCAAGAGAACCAAAGCTAAATTCCATTTAGGAATTAATCTGAGGGTTCTAGATCTATTGATAGAGAAATTTCTAATTAGCTTGGATAAAGAAGGATCTAATCCAATACTCAAGTTATCATGATGAAAATATGTGTCTGATAACATAGACCTATAGCCTTTAATCATAACGGGCTGCAGTTTGAGTACGTCAAACAGGTAGACCAGAAAATTGGCAATTTGAGGAATAGACAGATTATAAATATCCACCGACTGGTCTGAACACCAACGAAAGAAAACTCTCCACTTCGCAGCGTAATTCAGCAAAGAGGTGGTCCTCCTGCAGTAAGGAAGTCCAGAGAATGAGACAATTTGAGGAATAGACAGATTATAAATATCCACCGACTGGTCTGTACGTCAACGAGAAAACTCTCCACTTCGCAGCATAATTCAGCAAAGAGGAGGTCCTCCTGCAGTTAGAAATTGCATCCACTGCTCATCCTGTAAACTGCTTCCTGTTCAAGAAGGATCGCACAACGGAAATATGTGACGGTTGAGACCTTCTGGGTTGTGATGCAGTGTGTGGGACTTTCCCTGAAACAGAAGGTCCTTGAGAGGAGGAAGTTTCCGGGGAATGTCCCATAACAGACACCTGATGAGGTTGATCGAGGGTTTCTGAGATACAGATGTGCTACCAGCAAGATTTTGCAATGAGACTGTTTGATTTTAACAGAATCTGCTGAATCAGAGGAGTTGGAGGATATGCATATCCTATTATTCTGTTCCATGAGATCGACAGAGCGTTTAATGCATACGCTCGATGATGTGGACAAGGCGACACGAACGTTGGAAGCTGATTGTTTAGGTTTATGGCAAAGAGATCTATCATGGGACGATTCCACTGGTAGCAAATATGCCGGAATATTCGTTCGTTGAAAGTCCACACTGATGGCAACAGGCGACTTTTCCTTGAGATCGAGTCTGCTACTACGTTCAGACGACCTGGAATATGACGGACTGAGAGATGAATGTGATGACTCAGAGCAAATAGGATAATTTTCTCTGTCAATTCGTATAAAGGAATTGAATGAGTGCCTCCCTGGTTCCGAAGATAAGCCACTACTGTCGAATTGTCAGACAGAATCTGCACAAGGACGTTGGCTACATGAGCAATCCAGTGTTTCAGCGCAAGCCAACTAGACATCATCTCTTTGATGTTTATGTGCTTTTCCAGAAATGAAGAGTCCCAAAGACCCTGGCACTTCAGGTCTGCTGGAATCAGGGACGCACCCCAACCCGTCAGACTCGGATCTGTCATAATAGTAAAGACTGGATCCGGTACTTGAAGTGGAACTCTTTGAGTTAACCACTCGAGATCCACTAAATCTGAACCTTTTGTTTTATCAGATCTGTTAAAATAATCTGGCCTTCGAGCGAATGCATCTTGACACTCCAGTTCTGAGTAAAAAAAATTTGGAGAGGATGCGTGCGTAAGCGACCCAGTGGAATCAAGACCACCCCTGCCCCGTACAGACCCATGAACTCCCTGGCTGATACTGTGAGAGAGTTTAGACAAAAGTGAGCATGGCAACTGACCAACTTTGCTCAGGTTATCGGAAGGCGAACCAGATTGCATTGAGTCTTGAAGCTCATCCCCAAGTGAATGAAAGACTTGGAGGGAGCCTAATCCAACTTCTTTTCGTTTACAATGAAACTGAGATGTCGGAATAAATGAAGTAGACTCTGCATATCATTCTGAAGTGCAACTTTGTTGCCGTATCTCTGAAGAAAGCCGACGTTACCACGACTGAATGAGCTTGGAAGTATGACATTATCGAGTTCATTATCTCAGTGAATGCCCAAGGTGCCAGTTTCAGACCGAAGCACATCGCTCTGAATGATAAACCTTCCCTTGAACGGCAAAGTGGAGGTACTTTCTGAAAGCCGGATGAACCATGACGTGAAAGAACGCGGCCTTTAGGTCTATGCTTGCCGCAAAGTCGTTTACTTAAATGCTCACTTTTACTGACCGAATGGTTTCCATATAGAACTTTAATCAGTTTGTTTATCCATCTCAAGTCTATGACAAGTCGAAAATGAGCCGCAAGAAACAGGTGACTGTAAAATCCCGGTGAGTTGGGATTCTCTATGACCTCTATTGCTTCCTTTACTAGGAGAGATCGAATTTCTTCAAGAAGAGACTCCTTTTTTGAAGGATTTGCCGGAAGAACTGTCCAATGTGGACTTCTTGTATGTGGGGGCTTTGTACGAAATGATAGTCGAAGACCCGTTCTGACTACATTTCTGACCCACTGATCTTCCGTTATGTCTGTCCAGTTTCTCACGAAGTTTTGATAACCTTCGGCAAACTGGAGAGCAATAGAGGTTTAGACCATCACCTGTATGACCTGCGAGGCCTTCAGGAAGAGAAACCACGTCCCCCCTGAGAACCACCTCATGCCGTCGGCTTAGGGGCGTCAGACTTATAGTCTTTGTAAGACTTATGCCCCTTTCCCGAGTCGCGAAACTGACAGTTCCCTGAATAGTTGTACAAGGGTTTGTTAGAACCCTGCGAGGAGCTTTTCTTCGCTAACTGTGAACTGGAGCCCCCTCGCCTACAACGTCCAGCATATGACTGCTACTGGGAAACTGACCTCAGCAAAAGAGTGCTGGTAGCTTCTTCGTACACTGAGGACAACTTGTCGTCAAACAACATATCTCCAGAAACTGTAGCTACTCTTAGAGAGCTTTTCACCCGATCGTCTATCAATGAAGACGATAATAAGGCTCCATCACATCTTATAAATTCCATATTAGCCACTAAGGGCGGAATGATGTGTGGCATACATAACTGCCCTTGAAAGAACTCTGAGAGACGAATTAATATCGTCAAATTCTTTCTCAACAAGACGATGGTCCAAAGCCCTGGTGATATGATCTGTGCAGGACATAGCATCTAAAACTGCCCGACTAGAAGCAATTGTAGATTCGATCACATCTGAGTGGACATTGAATGATGCGGTTAGCGAGATATCCAGATCTAAAGCCCATTCATCCAAACGAGAGGAGCTCTCTGAACATCTTCTCCAACCGTTTTTAATATGCTAGGTCCAGGAAATGGTATGCGAATAGAAGATGCCTATAAGAAAGGATTTTTCTTTCTTGAACTTGCCAGGTTTAATATTGCGTTGTCAATGTGGCCGAAGGCCTCCAACACATGGACCGACTGACCCGGGAAGTAAAGAACGTCGTCTTTCCTCCATTGGGTATCCCTATCTAGGGATAATAGTGATCTCTGCCTAGCAGACACAGCTTGGTGACCAGGATGAACAAGATCAGGAAAAAACTGATGAATAAAATTCATCGTTTCCATATGTTGTTCCAAAAGGGTTGGAGAATCTTCCTCCACATCCATTTCATCATCCACTTGGTCTAGCTGTGAATTTCAGTCGGCTCCCTCCAAATGAACGGATTACCATACTGACCCAGCACCGTCCGACAGCTCACTCCCGGAGTCTGCTGACGGTCACACCTGCATTGGCTGGGAAGCTGCGATAAGCTGCACAATCTGCAACAGCAAGTCCATTACTGAGGCTTGCGGAGCAGCAGTCTTATGTTTCTTTGCCGCATGATATTCGCGGGACGCCGATCTGTCCATAGATCTTTTCAACCAATGTCCCAAATGCTCTGCATAACCATGCTTCGAAGTACTAGCTACCGGAAGACCCGACTTCAGAGGGGAAGACTGGGAGCGTCTTCGCAGAACAGCTTGAATGTACGAAGTTGGATAGCTAGTGAGCGGTCTAATGTGCTTGGTACTCAAATTATTTAAAAGTTACAGCCCTGAACATCCAAAACCTCCGTAGTTCACTTCCAGCATCCTTTCAGTTCCTTGAATCCACCATAATCATGAATGATTTGTGTCTGGCATCTTCAGAAAAGAGATTTTAAAGCACTGATGTCAGCTGTTGCTGACTTTGGGCCAAAAAGAAGAATGATGTATGCGCCAGTTTCAGTCACTTTCAGGTTACAGAGCATGCGCAGTGAACAAAAGTATGGAGGACCAGATAGGACTTCTAATTTTGGGTTTTGTATGCAAATTTGGGGGATTGGGGGTTCAAAATTTGTGTTTGACCCTGGAAATTAATGAGTTTGCACCGGCTAAGTCTGGGTCATTGGTTTTTAGTATAAAAATATTGACTTTTGTTCATGGTGGCGGGAGTTGGACAATAGGTGACTGTTCTTTGTAGGATATAGGACACCAGGTTTTGTGTACCCTGCACAATTGGCATCTGGTCGATCCGGCTTGGCTTAAATTTTGTCTTTTGACTATTTTAAAGTCTCCGAAGGGGTTTTCCTTAGGGTTCTTCAAAATTTTCCCTCTTTTTCACCCGGGAGAAAGGAATAGGCACTTGTGTTACTTTGGTAAGATTCAAAGAAATAGGGCCCCAACAACAGAAATGTAGGTGCTGAACGCCCATTCTAGGGGAGGTAATACACTTCAACAGAATTTCAAAATACAAGACCTGCAATTCTTGAAACATTCTTATTATTAGCTCAACTGACTGAAAATCAGGATGAGCTCTACTGATCACTCCTCACCTGTTGTGCATTTCATTTTCTAAACCAATGGGTCCATTTTAACAAAATTTGGTCTGTGGTATTACTGGATCAGAAGTACTTGATTTCTGCAAAATCAAAATTTTCCACATCCTGTTCCCATGAGAACCCAGGGAACTAAAAATAGTGCATTTGTCAATTGCATGTATGTCCAAAACTGCATGGAAGTTGTTGGAACACAGAATTGTTATTGGTATGAAGTGTGACTTGTGTGATAGGGGACTACTGTGTAGGGATGCAGATTTGAACATACTGTCAGTGAATGGAAAATGCGGAGTCACTCCCTTTCTTGAAAACCTCTATCTCTATCTTCAGAACCACTTGCCAAATCTATACTAAGTTAGCATATATCATCTTGGGAGAGGGGACTTGGGGTATACTCTTTGTAATTTAAAAAAAAGTGGCTGTTCCCCAAAATCAAAAAAATTCTTTAAAAATATTACCTTCTCAGGAACCTCAAGTATGAATGCTTGGACATTTGGTTATGTGACTTCCTTTGCTGGTGAAGATTCAGGTTCAAGGAAAGTTATGTTTCAAGTTCAACATATGGGCTCACCAATGGAGGATCCCAATTTTAGGATCCACCCAAAATTTCTGTTTTCAGAACATCATTTGCTGGCTTGACTTGAATGTGTAATGCAAATTTATTCACGACTTTTCCGTTTTCAGAGTTTGGAAATGTTAAAGTTTGTTAAAAAAATGCTGTACATACCATGCAGCAGGGGACAAGGAACAAAGTTAAAAAATTATATTTTTATTGAAGATATTGAATACTACTACTTATGTATTCGAAACCAGAAACTATGGATTAGTATCTATAAAATTTTCATAATTTATCTTCAACCACACAAAATTTATAGTTGTACAATTATGGCTACCTGAGTTCTATTCTATGGTTTTCTACAAATACATCTGAATAATAATTATTGTTGGTTTGTTTATTAGGGTTTAACTACTTTCAACAACCAGGATCGCAATATTTTTTGTAAATGAAGCACATTTCAAGAAATCAACAATATAAGATGAATTATCGTTAGGGGACATTTGGAAATCTTTTATCATTTCTGGTATTTTCTGGTATAACTGGAATAACATTTTACTAGAGCTGAACTGGTTAACTGATTAATTAACCAATGGACAATGTCTTGATTGATCAAAAAAAAGTAACTGATCGATTAAACATTACTTTTGTACTGTATTATATGGGTTAACAAAGGAACAAACTTGCTCCAAAACAGGCAAACATTGTCACACTGACTCACATCAATTATAAGAGATAGAGTAAAGCATGCAAGTTAATGCTGACATACTTGTTCACTTACATCAAGTTACATGATCATTAACTGTATCTTACAGCAGCTGGAAATGGTCTCTTTTAACCCTTTACCCAATACAGGTAGAAGACGATACTTGCAAAATAAATTCTTGAATTACTAAAACATTTTCAATTTTTCACTCAAAAACATAGCTTATGACCCTTCATTGGAACAAGTTCAATGAGCATGTTTCAATAAGCTATGTTTTTGATACAAAAATTGAAAACGAAATAAAATTTGAATGAACATTTTTGTATACAGCGCTGGCTGGTTTTGTCTGTTATGCTGGGTTAAAGGGTTAATGCTCTAAATCATCAACGGTACAGCAGTTATTCAGCTACCTATTTGGGCAAGTGATTTATAATCGGTTAACCAAGGTTAATCAATGTGATTAATCGATCAAGAAAACCCTTTAACCATCTCAGCTCTACATTTTACTCTCCCTAATTTTTCATAAAACTGCACATCTTTACCACATAAACTGGATTTTCTTGTTTGTTTAATGGGTTTTAACAACACTTTCAGCTAGCCAGTCACAATGCGTAGGACAGTTTTAAGGGTCGAGGAAGCCAGAGCACACAGAGAGAACCCACGTGCAACTGTCGGGCGGGCTCTCCAACTTACTAAATCTGCACAAGCAGAGTTACCAGCAGTTGCAGGCAAGTGCACCATCGATGTGCAGTCTGCCTTAGTACACAGACCCCACATCAGCAATCAGGATTTAGTGTCTTGCCCAGGGACACAATTCAGAACTTTTCTGCTTGCCAGGATTGAACCGCCGACCTTTAGGTTTGAAATCCAATGCTGTGACGACTGAACTACCGTGCTCTTGTCTGGATTTTCTTGACAGCCATATCTTGATAATGATATGATGACGAGACAATTGATGTGCAATGCAAAAACAGCTTTGACGATCTCACTCACAAACCATTCTGTTCTTCACTTGCACAGTTGGCAAAGTTGCAGAGATTTTAAATTAAATTTAAAATTGAATGAAAAACCTACTGCAACGTTTTCCAGTTTGTTTTTTTAAGACGACACACTTGCTAAACTGGTCATACATCAAAATCGGTCGGGCCTTCGGGCGCATCAGTGTGCCATCCGGAAACATTCAGCCTTCCTATCATATTTTCCATTCGACACATCAAGGGAGGTAAGTATTTTATTCCAGGCTCGATTCGTAGATATTTTTTTTCATCTCGAACTGTTCAGTTCAGTTGAAGTGGTGATTGTACAGTAAAATGTTTGAAGTGTTACAAAATGTTTATGGGATGGGGTGGGTGGGGTGGGTGGGGTAGTGTCAAATTTTTAAGTTGGTAAAAACCACGGGTGGCCGAAGCTCGGATGATTGATCTACCTGTGTATAAATACTTGCAATACTTCTGACCGAGTTTTGACTCAAATGTCCCACATTTTGATCCATTTTCTTGACGACTGCTCCATGTTTCGGTGGCTGGTGTTGCAAAATTTACGGTATTTTACTACCGATGTGAGAAATCAACATAAAGTCGTTCCTGTCAAGATCAGACTGGACAAAACATACCTATAGTTTCGACCAACAGCGACTATCTTCCTCCCAAAATCCACAAATCGTGACAGTTTTTGTGAGTTTGCCATTGTGTTCAACATGAACTTTGAACTAGTTGGAGTTATTGACCTTTATCCTCTAAGTTGTGCCAGGGAGGTTGATTCTATACTCCGTGGTTGTGCTCTGGCATTGGGCACAGAAAGCGTGGCAATATTACTGCTGAAAATCCGAATTTGTTTATTAATATTTCTTTTATTACCGCTTATTGGCGAGGACCTGATTGATTAACCAGTGCTTTCAACTGAACACAAAGTATTGCTGAAAGTATGAAAACTTTATCGTGAAAATGTAAAACAATCTCCAAACTTGGTCTGAAGTCGGCCTTCTTGAACTGAAACAGTTAATAATGTCGGCGGTTATCTGAATCTGAGGGCAGTAACATAATCTTTAACGGTTAACCGATATCCTCGCCTAAATCCACAAACATTCTATAACAGTGGCATTTGTCTTCAAATGCCTTGATTTCTATTTTAAACATCTAAATATCTTTGAAAATAATACCCCTGAACAGAGTGGAACATTTGAAATTGCTCCCATAAACGTGTGTATATGTATGTCAATGCCCGTCCATCTGAATCCATCCAGAAAGTGACAAAAACGATATCACAATGCATTTATAAACCACCGTGTAGGTAGGCTCACTTTTAGGATTTTTCACTCGATAAATGTTTGATTTGAGAAAAAAGCTCAAGGATCATAACTTTTACAAGCAACGTACTTTTCAGCTCATAGACCACTTGATGTAGCCTGGGATCAATTTCCTTAAAGATTGCTAATGCTACTTTGTTTTTTTACAAAAATTATCCTAAACCCTTAACCCAGCACGAATAGAAGACGACTCTTGTCCCAATAATTCGCATTTTATTTCTTTTTTCCCTCAAAACTTGGCTTATGACCCCATGAGAATGAGCTCAGCGAGCTAGTTCAAATGAGGAGTTACAAGCTATGTTTTTGAGGGAAAATTGGAAAAATAATAGAAAGTGAATGGCGATTTTTGTGAATACTAGGCACTGGTGAGTTATGTCGTTACAACAGATAAAGGGTAGAGTTGAGCAGTATTAAAATTTCAAGTTCGGTTTCGGTATCGGTATTTTTAGAATGACTGACCTCGGTATCGGTACGGTATTCGGTGTCAACACCATATATGTACACCGATAACAATATCCGATGGTATTTTTGGTATACTGCCCAGCTGTCGTTCATCATTTTAAAGCAGACAACGTCGCCGAAGTGTCAAAATGTTCATGATCTCTAAGATATTTGTTAATATTATTATTGATGTATCCACTAAATGTCGCGATTTGCTTGACAGTGTCTTATGATCCTCTATACTCACACATAATTATTTCCAACTGCAACAATCTTTTTTCCGAAATTAACAAATCTTGATAGCTCTTTCTCAGGCCCCATGTTGATTTTTTAATATGTGTTCAACGTGATGAACTTTGATATCAGTGTATCAGATTGTCGCTCTGGATACGTAGATGTTTAAGCTGAACAACAAACAGATCTGGAAGCAGGTCAAACCCACCAGTTGGCCCCCTTAACGTTAAAACTGCATAACCGCATTAACGAGAGTGGGCAATGTGGTTTGAATCCCCACTCCAACCCCGCACCTCTCCCCACCCTCTCCGCCAAAAAACTATAATCGGAGAGCAAAAATGAGAACATCCATAAAATATACTGAATCTGAAAAATACCAAGGACTTGCTTTCTGTTGTACCACGCCATGTGTTATTATATACAATCGAACATGTACGGTCACACCACTCCGCTCTCTTTTTCATTTTTCAGTGTGCACGCACAGTAGTGTAGATAGCTTTTAGCCAAAGGAGAGGGGCGCAAGCTCAAACTTTTTCGAAATTTTACTCAATAAATTTCAACCAAATTTCTACAGTTTTGGGACACACTGCGGATTAGGTATAGGAGATCAAATCTAAAAACAAAAATATCAATAATTTTCTTTCCACTTTGCAGACATTGTCTTACAAAAAATCCAACAGTTCCTCGACCCGCCGACAATTTTTCGACAAAAACTGTCCGCTGCATGAACCAGCCTGGTCATGGTTCGGTCAATTTCTTCAACAATGTTCCAACGCGAAGGCTCGCTAGTAGTATATAAGCGATGACTTGGGGCCAATCAGGGGTATTTCACCGGGGGATCTCATGTGACGGGACACACTAAAAAGTGTAGCCCGAGCCCGAGCCAGAGCTGAGAATATGGTGTAGCTGAGAAATAAAGTTTCGTTTTCTTTCTTATTTATCGTTACATTTCAGTTATTTTTGGTATATAAATCACTGGTAGCCAAATGAATCTAGACAAACTGAAATGGGTATTTTTAAACGTATATTTCGGGAAATATACGAAAACATTACTCCGAGAGACACTAAAAAGTGTAGCCGAGAATCTGGAGTAGCCGAGTAATAAAGTGTCGTTTTCTCGTTTGTTTATCAATTAATTTCAATAATTTTTGGTATATGTATTAGTGATAGAAAAGCGGCAGCACGATTCACCCAAAACTGACCCAAAACGACCCAAAACGAATCCAAAACGACCCAAAACGAACCAAAACGGACCCAAAACGGACCCAAAACGAATCCCACCTGACCCCAAACGACTTTGAAACGAGAAAACAGTTGAAAATAAAAAGTGTGAATATAAAAAAAGAAGCACATAAAACTTCCGGTGCACTCTATCTTCATTGTGGCTGCCATGCCCGGTTAAAGCACTACTCCATATCGTAAAACACAACTCGAAAAAGGAGATAGAAATATAGAAATTGCAAGACATCACGTCGTGATTATTAATTTATTACTTAAATCTGTGGAACAAATCCAAACAATGTTGTTTAGATTAAAATTTGATGAAAACAACTGGTACGTGACGCGCTCGTTCGAATGACTGGTCATAACCTATGTTTTGAAAGCAAAAAAATGAAAATCTAAAAAAAACTGAATAGCGATTTTCATGTATAGCGCTGATGGAAATCTTGGGGTGGTGGAAAAAATTGGGGCCAGGAAGAGTACTTGGAGCTGTTTGTTTCTTACTTCTGTAGTAGGGAAAAGAAATGAAAGTGTCAATGACACTGTAGCTCAACTTGTCAAGACAAAGACATGTACATGTTTAGTATGTGACACAGCAATGACAAACATCTTGGTAATGACCTGATAACAAAGGTACATATAAAGTATTGTAACGATCTGTACATAAATACTGACCGTTGCCTGTAACAAATGTATAGGTAAAGTATTGTAAAGGTTGGTGACAGTCAGATGCTAAACTAGAAAAGAAATCTTTGAGTCCCAGAGTGGGTCTGACTGAACCCCAAAACATTCAAACAAAAAATTATTCAAATCAGAGCTTTCATATGGAAGTTCTGTACAAAAAACAGATTTCTGCATCGTCGGTACAAAATGGCGGCTGGCAGTCATCTTGAATTTCGGACCGCACCCAAAAACACTCGTTCTCGTCCCACGGTCATAACAAAGGTACCCAAGAAGTTTCGTAAAGATCGGTTCATAAATGCGGCCTCTAGCCCGAGCCGTATCCAATTGTTGACGTACGGACAGACGGACAGACGGACGGCGGGCCATGACAAAAGCTCAAATTTGGCTTCGCCAAAGTTGAGCTAAAAATGGAGCACTCGGGGATTATTTAAAACATGCAAAAGGAGAGTTGTACACGAACCGGTGGGGGGGGGGGGGGGGGGCGGCTGAGTAAAAAACAAACGGGGTAGTTGGGGTCGTTAGGTTTGGGGAACGCTGAAATTGTTGAAATCACAAACACAAACTTTATGTAACCCTACATGCCGAGCATGACTTCATCTCGTCAGCATGTAACACTAACATGGGCTTAGCCATTTGCTAACTTAACTAAAAGGGTCCAGAAACCATTAGGGATATATTTATAAAGATAACAATTTTTAGGGAGTTATTTGTCGATTATCACCATTTACTGGTAAAATTCATGCGTGTTTACGTTTTCTGGAGGGGGGGGGGGGGGCATGAACATGCGAATATATATTCAAAATGGATGCTATGCCCTCACCCCCCCCCCCCAACAACAAAAGTGTGTCTTATAGCAAGACTTGGATATAGCCCCCCCCCCCCCCCCCCCCCCCCCACCCCACCCCACCAATTAAGTAAACACACACAAGAAGTTGGTTTATAACCTTTTACCTGGCCAAAAAATAAGCAGCGTGATGGAAATCGGTTCCAAATTCCAATGACATCCATCTTGGCATGGTTTCTTCAAGAAACCTTCAAGATATTCCAGACTTTCCAAACAATGCGAAGTGACCGTGGTACCATTCGATCGTGGCACTATTTGACCAATCCCCGTTTACAGTGCTATCAAATAAATTTGTTCACTTTTTACCTTTATTGTCATATTTTCGTCCTCCCATTTGATTAATCATTGGCTAGCACCTAGTACCGTCAGGTACTAGTCATTGGCCAATATCGGGTCCATTTCAGTTCCGTTGCGGTCCGATCCGTTTTGGGGTCGTTTTGGGTCCGTTTTGGGTCATTTTGGGTCCGTTTCGGGTCATTTTGGGTCATTCGTGCGGCCCATAGAAAAGCGAATCCAGACAAAGTGAAATGGATATTTTAAACAGTATATTTTGAGAGCGGTTCGACGATTTACCCCATAGAACCCCACAGATACCCCATAGAACCCCATAGATACCCCATATAACCCCATAGAGCATGATAGGTACCCCATAGATACCCCATAGAAGAGTACCGGACCTAACTTTATTTTTATACTGTAACCCTTAACCCTTAACCCCAAGATACGCCCACTTATCCAATACGTTAACCCCCTCCCCTGTCGCATGCTTTTCGGACCACTCCTCCTTTATTTTTATATTTTAACCCTTAACACCAAGATACGTCCCTTTTAAACAATACGTTAACCCCCTCCCCCGTCGCATGCTTTTCGGGGTACTCAACCCCTGGCATTACAGGTTCGTACTTGCACATATTTCTGCCGGAGGCTGCACAGGAGGTAGGCCTACTCCAAACTTGAACCCAAAATCCGTAATATAACTTTTTGGTTGGGTACATCATGTGGACGTACCAAACCAAAAAATTATATTACGGACTTTGGGTCCAAGTTTGGACTACAGAGATCGTCTGATTGAGACTGATTCACTTAGCATCATCTAACGATATATTTGGGGATGCCCCCGCCCATCCTTGCGGTAAGGGCCTGCATTGACAAATGCTATGGGAGTGGAGGAGGGAATATTTTTCTCTGAACATATCGGGTAATTTTCCACGCTTCAGATAACCCAAAGTTGTTTAAATGGCAAACTAATAGCTTCGAAGTGTCTGTTTTAAAAATTTTATGTTCCGGCGAACTGTCTTTTTTGTTGGAGAAAAAAAAATCGGCGAATTGTCTCTTTTAAACGTTTAATGTCCCGGCGAACTGTCTTTTTTAATCGAGACAAAAAAAAAACTTTCGGCGAAAAGTCTTATTTAAACATTTTAAGTTCCAGCGAACTATCTTTGCCGGCGAAATGAACTTTCCGCGAAAAGCCCAGTATTCGTTCAACCACTGGCGTCTGACTCTTAGTTAATGAAAAATAATCGCCCAAAATCCAATATATAAGACCATTATCAAATATTACACTTATAATCATAAAATATTTATTATATGATTATAAGTGTAATATTTGATAACGATTTTATATATTGGAATTTTGGCGATTAATTTTCATTATCCAAGAGTCAGACGCATTTGGTTCCAAGAACTCGACCAAGTGAAGTAACTTCCGTCAACAAATGAGTAACTGACACTTGAAGGGTGCGATAATGTTTGTTTATCACTCCATGATGTTCTATGGGGTATCTATGGGGTACCTGTCATGCTCTATGGGGTTCTATGGGGTATCTATGGGGTATCTATGGGGTTCTATGGGGTAAATCGTCGAACCCTTTGAGAGAAATACGAAAAAATAACTCCGAGAGACACTGACAAGTGTAAGCTGAATTTCCGAGCCAGTTAATTAACTGGCCCGGCTCCGATATACACTTGAAAGTGGATCTTGATTGCCGAGCTAGTTAATTAACAGAGGCGAGTATGGATTGTTTCAGAACAAGAATTTCAACGGGCGATTGAATTGACTTGCTGGGTTATGAGTTAAGAAACAACAACGACCGGTTAAAGCCATCTTTTATTCTAGATAATCACTTAAAAATGAATAAAACGAGGTTACAGAAAAGTCTTCAAAGTGAAGTAGACAGACATGACATAAAACAAGCGATAAACAGCATAGCACTCGACAACAGTTAAAAATAAAATAGCGTGAAAAAAGTTTATAACACATAACATAAACTAAAAACAAAAAATAGAATAGCGATGAAGAATAATCACCAAGACTATTGTTATGATGCTATTGTTAGGATTACTGTTAATTGCCTTTGTTGTGAAAATAATGGCAACATACGGGATCGGGAAGATTCGTCCTCGGGAAGTTTCGTCCCCGGGAACATTCGTCCCCAGTTAGTGGGAAGTTTCGTCCCCGGGAAGTTTCGTCCTCAGTACTTGTTAAATAATCATAAGCTTAGGGCTGGCGTGGGATTGTAAGGTACATGGACAAGTAATAGTATCTTGGTTAATTACATTTTATTCAATTTTTACTCAATGGTTTACAGGTCAAAAACTGATAACAACAAAATATACAGTAAAAACATAACACGAAAATACATGGTAAAATAAAAACACCAATAATTTGTCACACAAAAAAAAATATAATGAACATGCAGGCAATATTTTATACGAGGAGTTGATTCACGCAAGCAGCGGCAAGCTCATTAAATTTCTTTTGTGACAAATTATTGGAGAATGTCTGTTACAATAACACGAAAATACATGGTAAAATCAAAACACCAATAATTTGTCACAAAAAAATTTAATGAACATGCAGATAATATTTTATATGAGGAGTTCGTCCAATCAAACACACAGCCCTTTATTTCTTTCAAAGTCACTGACGAATGTCTCTACTGGGCTTGCGTGAATCAACTCCTCGTATATTAAATACAGTGGCGAATGTACGGACAAAAGACTAAAATGATATTAATTTTTCATGCCTCCATGAAATTTATTTTGTGACAATTTATTGGTGAATGCCCGTGGCCATTCGCCAATAGATTGTCACAAAATAAAAATCAATGGGCTTGCTTGAATCAAAACTTGAAATCAAATGTCTGAATTTATTAATTAAAAAATATAAGACAATATAAATATTTACTTTGTGGAATGCTGGTATTGCAGGTTCGATGCTGCCAACGTCCGCAACCATCACAATCAACGGCTTGTTATCTTGTCCTAACATTTCTTCCACATTCTAAACATGGGTATTCTGTGGAATAAAACGGTTCTCCAATCAATCAGTTGAAAAAAAACCCCTAAGATCCACCCGACTGTACCAGTTAAAAAAACACCGTAAGATCCAACCGAGTTTCTTTACATTAAAAGAATTATGCAATCATATTTATATTAATAGGGAAAAATAAAGTCAGAAGAGTAACATTCCACGCATACATAACATATATGAACACGATACACACAGGTCCTTGATTATTTTTTTTATTAAAAATATGTCAAAATTCTATACAATTTACCATTCAAGTGGGAAGTTTCGTCCTCTACAGAGGACGAAACTTCCCGGGGACGAAACTTCCCACTAACTAGGGGACGAAACTTCCCGGGGACGAAACTTCCCTGACCCCAACATACTAGTTAATTAACCGGCTCGGCAATTCAGCTACACTTGTTAGTGTTTCTCGGAGTTATTTTTTTCGTATTTCTCATAAAATATATTGTTTAAAATGTCCGTTTCTTTTTACCTGGATTCGCCTTGCTGTCACTAACATATATACCAAAAATTATTGAAATTGAGCGATAAACAAACGAGAAATCGACACTTTATTACTCGGCTACACCAGATTCTCGGCTACACTTTTTAGTGTCTCTCGGAACAATTTTATCGTATATTTCACTAAATATACATTTAAAAACAACCATTCACTTTGTCTAGATTCATTTGTCTACAAATGATTTATATACCAAAAATAACTGAAATCTAACGATAAATAAGAAAGAAAACGAAACTTTATTTCTCAGCTACACCATATTCTCAGCTCGGGCTCGGGCCACACTTTTTAGTGTGTCCCCATGTGACGTCACGGTCATGTTGCCCAGCGACGCCAATGTTGGGTTGTCATGGTAGCCCGCGTGAGTGACCGTGTTGTGACGTTATTGGGGCCCCGCTGTCTAAAGCGGGTTCCCTTTAGTGATAAACCTCTCCGCCCGTCCGTCCATCCGTCCCATCTTTTCCCCACTTTTTTTCAGCTACCGTTAGAAATATTGAAATAATTTTTGTATGTTGCTTCCTTGTGGGTACTTACAGGTCAAGTTTCAATTCTATTCCACACAGTTGGTTTATTGCGGAGTTATTGTCCTTGAAATTCGACAGTTATAACAGGTTTTCCGCACTTTTTTTCAGCTATGGGTGGAAATATTAAATGATTTTTTTGTATTTAGCTTCCCGATGAGCACTTACTGATCAAGTTTCAATTCATTTTCACTCGTATGCTTTATTACAGAGTTATTGACCTTGAACTTAGAAATTTGACAGTCATAACAGACTTTCCGCACTTTTTTTCACTAATGTTAGCAATACATGAATAATTTTTGGTATGTACCTTCCCTGTGGCAAATTACAGATGGAGTTCTGTTTTTACTCTCTTCACTCAGTTTTTCTCGCAGTTACAGAGTTATTGCCCTTGAACTTGGAAATTTGATAGTTATAACAGGTTTTCCACACTTTTTTCAGTTTTGGATGGAAATATTGAAATTATTTTTTGTATGTAGCTTCCTGACAGGTACCACATCAAGTTTTAATTTCATTCCGATCATTTCGTTTATCGAAGAGTGATTGCCCTTGAACTTGGAATTTCACATATTAGCTGCGGTTATAGCTCCTCATTCATCGTACAGACTGTGGTTGTTGGAAATTTGACTAGAAAAGAAGACTTTTCATTATAAGTATCTCTTTTATATAATAATATAATAAACATATAAATACCCTGGACCCTAGAATCCAAAACAGCCATTCGATACATCGTTTCACTGGCCTCTCAAGACAGATGGACGGCCACCACTTTGCATCAGTTACAATAGTGATACATGGTGTCAGTGTGCATGCGCAGCTCGTGTTAATAAGGTGATACGTGTTTCCGCTGTCAATTTTGTTAATGAGAGGCCGCCATCTTTGTTTCTATGGTGGCACGTGATTGTTATGTGGCCCAGATTCTTCTAGGAAAAGGGGTGGGGGTGTATATACGGAGGTTGGGTTCAATTGAAAAGAGGTATATCTAATTACCACAGACAATCCGACAGTGGCCGAAACTCATCAAAAAACAACCCAAACCACAAAAACGGACTTTATTTGGCTCGGATGTCACGAGAATCCTCTTTATAATAGTAGCACATAGTGCTAAAGGCCCCGGAAGGCTTCTAATGTAGTGTGTGTGTGTAGGTATAAAAGGCGGATTCTGTATCACTTGTACATTTTTTTGTACATGTACACGTACATCGATGTACACCTCCATAGGATTTAGTGTTAAATCGTGTACAAGTACACAAAATGTCGTTTTTTGGTGGTGATACAGAATCCGCAAGCAGATTCTATATCACTGGATTCTATATACACGTCGCTTAAGAGTGAAAAAAATGTATGAAATTTTAAGAAAAATGAGGTCGATTGTCTGATTTAGAATCCGCAAATGGGTTTCCCCCATAGGATTTAGTGTTAAAATTGTGAGCAAAAAACGTGTTGCGGATTCTGTATCAGCATCAAAAAGTGGTTTGCGGATTCTGTATCATCTGTATCTGTACACGATTTTAACACTGAATCCTATGGAGGTGTACAGGGAAACCCACTTGCGGATTCTACATCAGAAATCGACTTATGTACGGTACATGGAAAAAAGGTGATACTGAACCCGCAAAACCACTGCCACATTTCCCGATCTTAAGTGGGGGGAATACCCATAGTGGATTTTTCCAAACTTAACAGACAACTATTGGGCACTCCCATTTCTGACGTAAGTGGGAAACTCAACAGAAAAAAACCTAAGTTTTTTGGAAAATCCCTACTGTATAAACTTACTGAGAACGCCATTTGTCACGCTCGAAATGTATTACAGGTTTTTATTCAAACGAGTGTCAATTGTCAGTTAAATAGTTTAACTGAAAAACTATTCTATAGATGAAAGCGGAAACAGTTCAAAAGATTAATTGATATGATTTAAACGCGTTTTTTTGAAAGCGTTACATTACTGATGTGTTTATTTGTGATTTTTGATTATTTGTGGTACCCATACAAGATTTAGCCAAAATGACGAATGGATCTGGATTGAAGAGAACTTGCGACGGTGTAATATAAATAAATAATAATATTAAAAACTGAGTTTGAAAAAAACAAAAAAAATTGTGTTTGAAAAAATCTAAAATAACAAACAAAAAAAAAATAAACAAAGATGAACATTAAAGATATGTCTTGGAACAAAGCCGTGACTAAGAGGTCGAATAACGAGTTCTTTCCCAAAAGCATAAGAGGTTTGATAGTGGGAAAATCGAATTGTGGAAAGACCAATCTGTTGATGAATCTGTTGTCCCAACCCGACTGGTTGGATTACGACAGATTGTTTGTGTTTGGCAAGAGCTTGTTTCAACCCGAATACAGATTGCTTCGAGAATGCATGGATCGTAGATTGCCCAAGGACGTCATAGCCAGAATCTTTGACAGTAGGGAGGAATTCGACAAAAGTGAAGCTTCTCTTTCGACCATTTTGGATTGTGCGGCGATGGAATTGATGAAGAGAAATGCATCTTCGAACGTCGAGTGTCGATTTTATGAGAATGCTAGCGACGTTCCGGATCCTAGAGTATTGAAATCGGAAGATAAGAATCTCATGATTTATGATGATTTGCTTTTGGAGAGACAGAACCGATGCGAATCGTATTACGTTAGGGGTCGTCACAGCAACGTGGACTGTTTCTACCTGTCGCAGAATTATTTTCGATTGCCCATACAGACGATAAGGGAGAACGCTAATTTTCTATGTCTCTTTCGCCAAGATCTCAAGAATCTCAATCACATCTACAGCGATCACGTCGCAAACGACATGAGCATGGCAGAATTCAGGAGATTCTGTAAGAGGGTTTGGGATGGAGGACTTTACAATTTCATCGTGATCAATTTGACTAGCGAATTTAATCACGAGAAATATCGGTGCGGATTCGACAAGTTTTATGTTTCTGATGATAATAAGATAGAGTATGAAAATAAAAAAAATTAGAAAATAATAAATCTTCAAATAATTAGTTTCTGAAAAAAATAAAAAATAAAATTAAATATAATGTTCGAACAAGGAGAATTGTTAGAACGGATAGCCGAGAATACGGCTGCAAAACAATCCATTCAAATCATGGTGAGTGGCAATTCGACTCAATTCGCAACTCGATTCGAACCTTCCATCGAATTGAATAGAGAGAAAAGATACGAGATGGTGAATCTGGAGACTTATTATTCCTTTCCCAACATCACCGAAAAGAATAACTCATTTAAGTATTCCGACGGAGTGGATTGGTTGGAGATTCGAATTCCCAAAGGAAGTTACAACATAGACGATTTGAACAATTACATTCAGACACGAATGAAGACGGATGGAAAGGGGAGCAACAAGATCAGACTCGCTTCCAATCCTAATACCTTACAGACGATGTTTGATTTGGAAGATAATTTTCGAGTGGATTTCAATACGGATGATTCTATATGTAAGATGCTGGGATTCGATCGAAAGATGTATCGAGGCCACGCGGCATCTGAAAATACAGTTGACATTCTTGCAATCAATAGCATTCTGGTGAATGTGGATGTGATTGCTAGAAGCTACGTGAATGGTATTGCTCAACCGACGATCTATTCCTTCTTTCCAAACGTGTCACGGGCTTATAAGATCGTGGAACGACCCAGAAATTTAGTTTATCTACCAGTGATTTTAGACACGTTGTATAGTCTCAAAACCACGTTGACGGATCAAAATGGTGAACTGTTAGATCTTCACGGAGAGAGGGTGACAATACGATTTCACATAAGAGAAATATAAAAGCCAAAAAAAAAAAAAAAAAATATTGTGTATAAAACACAAAATAAAATAAACGCAATATTAATTTTACAAAAATTATTTAATATATATAATTATCATTAAAACAAAAAAAGACAATTGGAGAAAATATATTTTAAAAAAAGAATTAGGACACTATACGTGGTTAAAAACGTGAACATATCCGCAGGACAGAGGAAGAAACTTAAGAGAGCGTTAACAACTCGAGGCGAGGTGAGGCGGTGAGATTCAAATTCACTCACGAAGATCTGACGAGTGGCGGTCAGGATTCGATCGCCTGGACCAGAAGTCAAATCAAAAGGATGGAGAAAGCGATTTGTGATGGAAGAGGGTTTACGGTGAGATTGAGTCCCGCTCAATTGAGATACAACGTGAGAATGAAAGGCGGTTTCCTACCGCTATTGGCAGGAATCGCCGCAAAAGCATTACCCTTTGCCGCAAACCATTACCCTTTCTCAGAAAGACTCGGCGTGGGAGCTCTCACGGGACTTGCGAGTTCGGCAGTTGAGAAATTAATGGGTGGCAGTGGACTGGTTTTGAAGAAGGGAGGAGCCGTGTGTCACGTCCACGTAGACGACAGCGGTGAAGGATTGTATCTAGAACCCGTTAGAGGTGACAACTCTTTGAGTGGAAATGGTCTCTATCTGAAGAGTGGACGGAACGTTGAGCGACTCGGCAAGGGTTTGTTGTTTGGTGAGAATTCACCATTTAAGAATATACCGATTTTGAGTATGTTATTATAATGTAAAAAAATTATATAAATATAAAATATAAATCATAGAAAGTATAAAATAATATAAAATGGATAAAAAGGTGGAAAAACAATTAGACAATAATGATGAATATCGCGAGATAGAGTGCGAAAAAGATGTGGAAAAACGATTAGACGCTAATGATGGATATCTTAGGAAGGACCTGATAAAAGAGTTAAATAAAGATTGGGATAGGCGGTTGAAATTTAAAAGAATGAGACGTTTTCCACCGTTACCACTACCTTCTGAAGAGAATGGTAATGATGCAAGTGTTTCCGAGAGATGCACAACATTCGTTCATAATTATAATTCGGATAAACAAATGTGCTCTTATAAAAACGTAACATATCACAAAAAAAAAGAAAAGAAGAATCAATGCTGAAATTTGAGAAAAAAGGAAACGTTATTATAATATATGGGCAATAGTGAAGAAGGAAAACAAAAAAAACAAAAAAAAGTAATGAGATCTAAAGATAATCTCATTACTTTTTTTTTTCCTTTTTCTTCGCTAAAAATCAATCTCTCTATTGTTTATATTTCCAAGTCCGTTATTAGCATGTTGACACTCATGTTTTCTCCTCTTTCAAAAATGTGTTGAATGTTTATCTTTACTTTTTAAAGTTTTTTTTACATCGGTGAACGCGCTATCACCACCCAATTTGTCCACGAGTTCGAGTGAGATTTTTGGATTATATGTAACTTCCATAGAACAACGACAAATCGTCCTTGTTGAATTCTCTGTCTTCGGCGACGATGATATTCTGCAGATCGCTTTGATAGTCGTAAAACAAATCGAGCATGGCTTCGTCCAATTTCAAAGGTATGTTATATTTGTCATGTTTATGCTCTAAGCCCTTCGTCTCGACCTCGTTCAATTTGATAGAATCGTGTCGTTGTAATCTATAGATTTTATAACCGAATTTTTTATACGTTTCGACTCGTTTCAATTTCAATTCGCATCTTTTAGGTGTTGTTGTCATGATTGATTATTTAGTTTTTTGTTTTATGAATTCTTGCAAATAATATATATTTTAAATTTTGTATTTAAATAATAATTTGTTAAAAAAGTTTGTTCTTTTTTTTTTACTCTTTATATATATAAAAAAAAAATTTTTTTTTTTAATTTTAATTTTCTTTAATGTAAAAATTTTTTTTTTTGTAAAAGTTTTTTTTCTCTTTATATATATAAATAAAAAGTTAAATTTTAACATCCTTTTTTTTCTCGTATTAATTCAATGTTCTCACATTAAGGAACATAAAAAAATTGATTAATTTCATCATCAAAAAAAAAAAAATTTTTACATTAAAGAAAAATGAAAAAAAAATCCTTTTTCTATATATAAAGAGTAAAAAAAAAACAAACTTTTTAACAAATTATTTAAATACAAAATTCTAAAAAAAAAAAATTCTTACAAATGGAGCAAACAAATAAAAAAATGGAAAATTTAAATGAGAAAACCGTACCTCAGTTAAACGAGATTTGTAAACTATTAAAAATTCCACATTTCAGAAATCATAGAACTAAATAAAAAAAAATTGAAGTCATACAGGAATATTTGTGAAACGATGGAAAGGCAAACGAAATGTCGATAACAACGACGTCAAAAAATGCATCAGTTGTGAAAAATGAGAAGAAGAAAAAGATAGTAAAAGGAATCGAAATGCCGACGTCGAAAAAACCCAAAAACGTTTCGATTGTGAAAAATAAGAAGACGACTAAACGAAAAGCCGTTGAAGAACTTCAAGTTTCAAAAGAAAAGAAAAAAAAACTAAAACGAAAAAAAAAAACTAAAACGAAAACGAGTGATGTACTTCAAATTCTAGATAAATGAGATATATCGAGTGAAATTCGACAAGCAATCAACAAAGGGAAAGGAGAAGAAAATGTAGCATGACGATATTCCAATCGCAGCCCGTAGAATGGGAGAGTGCGATCAAAGGCATTTTTAAAACTTTCGATTTGGTTCCCTCGTTCAAGAAAATCGATGCGAAATTATTCATTGAACGAGTGAAGAAAAAAATATTGGATTTGTTTTGCAAACACATGAACGTGGGAAAAATTAAGATGATACTCCATTGCGTGATGAATAAAATCGATGTGAAGTCTGGCAAGAGCATCGTGAAAAATGCATATTTCAGATCTAACGTCAAACCCATATTTCGAGATTCAGATTTATCAGACATTTTCGAAAAGATGAAAGACAAGATGTTGATGTCTCTCGCGAATTATCAACATGAAGGTAGTAATTGGATGTTCGATGAGGTGTTGAAACTCGAAATTCATATAACTGAAAACAATTCATTGAAATGGTCCTCCTAGTGGAATTACCATATTTCTTAGCTAAAAAACACTCCGTGGTCAACGTGAGAAATAAAGATGATCAGTGTTTTAAATGGGCAGTCACCTCCGCTTTATACCCTGTCAAAATACACTCCGATAGAGTTTCTCGTTACGAGAAGACTTCTAAAAATCTCGATTGGACCGGAGAGACTTTTCCAACGCAGTTAAAACACATCAAACGTTTCGAGGCTCAAAATCCCACCGTACTGGTGAACGTCTTGGGATACAACGATGAAAAACGAACGATCTATCCTCTCAGACAGACTTCGCATCTCGAAAGAGAAAAGACGATTATTTTATTATTGATTTCGAATGGTGACAATCGTCATTATTGTTGGGTTAAAAATCTGAGCTGATTACAAAATAATAAACATAAAGGAAAGATATATTATGTTATAACTGCATGAACATGTTTCAGAGCGAAAAATCGTTATTGCAATGAAAATCAAGGTGTCACCATTGAAACGCCCAAACCCAATACCATCGTGAAGTTTGAAAATCGCAATAGAAGGTTAAAAGTACCATTCGTCGTGTATGCCGATTTCGAATGCTTCACCGTGAAAATGAGTTCCTGCCAACCCAACACTCTTCAAAGTTACGTCGAAAGATATCAAAAACACATACTTTCGGGTTATTGCATTTACGTGAAATGCACTTTCGACTCGCAACACAACATGGGTCCCTTCACCTACACGAAACAGTGCGAAGACGACGACATGGCTCAAAGGTTCGTGGAAGAGTTAGAATCGAAAATTCAAATGTTATACGATAAATTCAAAACTCCGGCGAAAATGATCGTCATGCAAGAGCAGCAGGACGAAAATAACAGAGCCACCGAATGTCACATATGCAGACAATCCTTCAACGAGAATTCAGAGGAAAATAAGAAGGTCAGAGACCATGATCATTACACGGGTCTGTATCATGGTCCGGCTCACAGCAAGTGTAATTTAAAATATTGAGATGCCATTTTCTATCTGGTGATATTTCACAATCTCTCGGGTTACGACAGTCATCTGTTCGTGAAAAATCTCGGCACCTCCCACGAAGAATTAAATTGCATCACGAACAGCGAAGAAAGATACATTTCCTTCATGAAATGGAAGATCATGGAGAAGAAAAGAGTAATCGACGGAGAGATGTTGAAAGAAAAAACGAAATTCATTCGTAGAAGCATACGTTTCATCGACAGTTTTAAATTCATGTCGACGGCTCTGGAAAAATTAGTCGATAACATGAGCAAGGATAAATTTAAAATCACGAGCGAACATTTTGGAGAACGAGTAGGCATTATGTTGAGGAAAGGAGTCTATCCTTACAATTACATGATCGATCTAAAGAGATTCGCCGACACCGCACTACCTAACCTTCGAAAGAAGATTTTTATTCGAAATTATACAAATCCAACATTTCCGACGAGAATTACGAACACGCTAAAAACGTGTGGAAATCATTCGATATGAAAACCATGAGAGATTATCACAATCTCTATCTAAAGACTGACGTTCTGCTCTTGGCAGACGTGTTTGAAAATTTTTGAGACGTTTGTCATCGAAATTACGATCTGGATCCCGCTTGGTATTTCACCGCACCCGGTCTGGCATGGGACGCTCTGTTGAAGTCCACCGAAGTCCAATTGGAATTATTATCCGACGTGGACATGTTGCTCATGTTCGAAAGGGCTGTGAGAGGTGGCGTCTCAATGATCTCCCACAGATATTCTGAAGCTAACAATCCCTACATGAAAGAAGGTTTCGATTCGAAATGATCGAATAAATACATACAGTATTGGGGCGCTAATAATCTGTATGGTTGGGCTATGAGTCATCCTTTACCGATTGGAAATTTCGAATGGGTAACGGAACAGGAAGAGATGCAAAAATGGAGAGACTATCCGTGCATTTTAGAAGTCGATTTGAACTATCCGGAAAAGAATTACACGATCTACACAACGATTATCTGCTGGCTCCCGAACGAATGGAACTGAATGAAGGAGACGAGGAAAAACTCATTCCCAATTTATCTAACAAACGTAACTACGTCGTCTACAGTGAGAATGTGAAACAATACGTCGATTACGGGATGAAATTAGTCAACATACATCGCGTCATTCGATTCGACGAAGAGCCTTGGAAGAAAAAATACATCGATCTCAACACGAATCTCAGAATTCGAGCCAAGAACGATTTCGAAAAAGATTTCTTTCGATGGAAAACATCAGGAAGAGAACCGACGTTCGACTCGTCATGTCTGAGAAAAGAGCAAAAAAATTAGTGGTGAAACCCAATTACAAACACCGAAGCATATTCGACGAAAATCTTGTGGCCGTTCACATGCAAAGGACGCACCTGAAGTTCGACAAACCGTATTATCTCGGACCGATCATCTTAGATATCAGCAAGTGATTGATGTACGAGTTTCACTACGATTATGTCAAACGAAAATTTGGTGATAAAGCCAAACTACTGTTCACCAACACAGACAGTTTAGTTTACGAGATAGAGATGAAAGATGTCTACTGAGATATATCTCCGGGCGTGGCCGCGTGGTTCTACACAAGCAATTATCCTGTCGATCACCTGTCCAACATTCAATCGAACGACAACAAAAAGGTGTTAGGTAAATTTAAGGACGAGAGCAGTGGTAAACAAATCCTTGAATTCGTGGGCTTGAGACCCAAACTGTATGCTTATCGTCTAGAAGATGAAGAGATCAAGAAGTGTAAAGGGGTTAAAGTGTGCGTGGTGAAGAAAAACATCTCTTTCCAAGAGTATAAAGATTGTCTGTTAGGAAGTGGTTCAGTGTATAAGACTATGGAATCAATTCGAAGCGAAAATCACGACTTGTATACCGAAATAGTCAACAAGATTTTGCTGACGGCCGACGATGATAAGAGATTTGTGTTAGACGATAAAATAAGCACTTTGGCACGCAGACATTGGCTTTTGGATCTAATTTTAGACGATAGGATTTCAGATATGATTGTGGATGATAGGATTCCAGAAAATGAAGAGGAATTAGATGAATTCAAGATTATGGAAATCGATAGAGACATCGAGAGAGTTAGTTTAAAAAGAAAAAATAACGTCATTTTAGTGAATTATAATAAAATAAATAAATTTAAAAAAAAAATATATACACATTTATGAATAAGAAAATAGAGATATCCGTAGAAGGTGTCATCTTACCTAACGAACCCCTATCCAACATTGATCTGTCAAATGCGGCGAAGGATTTGAAAATCAAAGATTTTCTAGACGTGTTTTCCAGAGATGCCTTGCCGAAGAGAAGACCTCGACAATCAGAATGCGGAATTTTAAATCTAGACGATTTATCGGGTGAAGGCACTCACTGGGTGGCGTGGTTCAAGAATGGGAAGAAGAAGAATTATTCTTTCGACAGCTACAAAATCTCACCGCCGAAAGAAATAAAGAACTATTTCAACAAATCGATGGTTCGTTACAACACAGAATGAGTGCAATCACCAGATCGTGTTTTGCGGTCACTTATGTCTCTACGTTCTCAAGAGATGGTCTGAAGGAGATCAGTTTCAAGACATTCTCAATGATTTACATTAGAGAGAGATTTTTTTTTTATAGTATATAAAGGTAAAAAATTATTTTAAAAAATTTAATCGAATAAAAACGAAAAATAAAATAAGTGAAATAATTCATTTTTAATAAACTGCATTTGAAATATATTTTTTTAAAACAAAAATCTCAAAACAACATGCCAGTCGATAAATTTGGTAGAAGTGACGACGAAAAAGTCAACCTAAAAAAGAAGAGGAAGACACTCGAAGTCGGCGATGGTTACGACGTTGCCAACTTGGATGAACGTTACGTTCGGAGATACGAACCTCGATAGGAACCTTTCAACATGAACGATAAGAAGCTCTACAATTTTCCCGAGCCGACAGATCTCGCAGATGCTGCGACTAAAAAATACATCGACAGGGGAACGCGGATTTCGAACGAATCATGCTAGATAATTACGTGGATAAAGCCATGACCGATGATCTTGATCTGAAATCCAAACATCTGGTGAACGTCGCAAATCCCCTAGATCCCACTGATGCCATGACCAAGAAATACATGGACGACTCTCATGCGTGATTCAGCGAACATCTGAGAAATAGATACGTTCAGAAAATGATGCACTCGGAATTGAACGCCAATTCTAACAAGATAATGAACATGGCCACTCCCATGAATCCCAAGGACGTGGTGACCAAACACTATGTAGATCTGGAACAGAGAAAGTCTGATGGACGAGAAATGAAATCAGATCTGAATGCGGGATTCAACAAGATATTGAATCTGTCGAAGGTCGATGACATGGATGCGGACTCAACCGCAGTCAACAAGGGCTATGTAGATTCTGCCGTGATACGATCACAAGAATACGTAGAATCGCAAGTGGACGATCTCTACCTGAACAAACAATCTGGCAGAACCATGGAGGGTGGTATCAACATGAACGGTGAGAATTTATTTGTACTCAATCACGATCCCGAAGTCGATTCCAGCGCGGTCAGCAGGAAGTACATGGACGACAACTCGGTCTGGAGAAAGGGCGACATCATGGAAGGTAAACTAGACATGGGTGGACACGCGCTCACGAATCTACTGGATCCAGTGAACATGACAGACGCCTGCACCCTGATTTCGGTGGTGGAAAGCCTCAAATATGCTAGAAAATTGATCACTGTGTGGGCTGAGGAGGCCGGTACGTTAGAGGAGGGAAAAACTGAGTGGTCTTTCAGAAATGGAGGTAGCGGATCGAAACATGGTCAGGTGGGATATCCCATGCCGTTGGGAGGTGAAATCATTCGAATGGCTCTGGCTTCCTCGGATTTGAATAACAGAGCGGTCGTCAATCTCGTGGTGAATGGAGTAGAGAGCGATAAGAAATACAGCGTCGAAAAGACTGAGAATCAACACGTGAATGTTAGCACGTTCGGCACGCCTCTCAAAGTGAGACAGGATTAATTTCATTATGAAAATCAATAATCCCGAAGCCGCCAGTTCCGTGGTGAGTCTACTGATCGAACTAGATCCTTTGAACAAACAGTGAACGCGTGGAAATAATTAATTAAAAAAAAATAATGTGTGATTATTAAAAACAAAAAAAAAAAAGTAATGAGATTTAGAAAGATGTTCAATCTCTCTAGATCTCATTATTTTATTTTATTTTTTGTTTTTGTTTTAATACGTCATTTCTCATAATGTTTCATCTCGTGAAATTGGATCACCTATCTCAAAACACGCGTCGACATCTATTTTAGCATTTCGAAGAGCTTTTATAAATTCTCGAAAAGCAGTCGGTCCTCTATATGTCAACATGTCTAAAAGTTTTCTGGTCTTATCTTCTATCAAGATTTTACTTTCGATTTCACGTCTCATATAATCGGTCAATAGCAAAGGTTCTGTTTCGACTAAAGTGTCTAGAATTATTGCTAATGAATCTTGCGAAATATTTTTAATCAAAACACGTCTGTTTCTTCTTAAGTATTCACTTTCTTTATCATTCATTTTTATAATTATTTTTTTAAATTTTTATTTATATATTTTTTTATTTTTTTCACACACGTCTCTCATCGAATGATCGACATCTTATTTCCATCCGATTCGAATTGTAATTCTCTGTCCGACAGGACCAGGGCGAAGGCTTTGGTTTTTCTTGGCACGTTCCTATCGAATTGCATCTTGATCTGAATGACTAAGATGCTACTCTTGAGTCGTTCACTCTGTTTACTGACGTCAAATACGAACATGGGATACATCGACTTGTATTCGCCGGGAGATATGTTAGGGTTGCTCATCAATTCGTCTAGACTGTGATACTTCTTTCTAAAATCAGCAGCGTCGCCGTACAGTCTGCAGAAATCATTCTTGTCAAACGATGTGTTGTAATCGATTGCTGGATATCTCGTGGCATTCAGAAACACTTGCATGTTTCTCAAATGGCAGTGATCGAACAGCGACGCATTCTTTTCCTGAGACCCATCCTTATCAGTCTGAAATGCAACCACGATGAAACGTGGTCTCTCGGAAGCGGATTTCACCGTTAATCTCCAATCGAAGTGATTCGTGGAGGGTGGAATGCTAGCCGTGTCGCACTGTCTCATTCTAAATCCCACGGGTAATTTACTCTTGGATTCTATGATCTTGTAGAGATGCATTTTTTCCATGACTGAAGGCTCCACGTGCGGAACGAACCACAATATCTTCTGTAGAGTTAACTTACACACATCGGTCGCAGGGAGTCTCACTATTGCGTCGTCGTTTTCTTTTCGAATCAACGTCAGATTGTGTTTGAATCCGTACATGATCTTGTTGTAATCGTCTGCGAATCCGAAGATGTGTTTCAAAGGTATCCTGAATGAAAACGTTCCTTTAGGTCTGGACGTCTTGACGACGTAGTCAAATATCGCGGTGGCGCCGGTGCTAGCTGGGCCGATGGTGTTTTTCATCCACAACTGATTAAGTCCTCTGGATTTCGAAAAATCATCCGGATACGTCAAGAGTCCGAACATCATGGTGGCCTGACCGGGATGAAATACAGATTCTATCTCTTGTCCGGATAGCATGTATTTTATATTACTGAATAGATGCATGATGCCATTATTGGCTAGAGTAACCGTGTCGTCGTCGGCGTAGTCGCTCCCATCTTTCTTGGTGAGACGTCCCTGCACCACTATGTAACTCTCGCTAGGATGGACGAATAGATCTTGAGTTTCGATGTTGATTCTTATCTCTTGCGCATTGTTCAAACTCGTTCCGGTTACCGGTTCATATTCGTGAACCTCATATTCTTGAATACTTTCATCTTTCACTATGCTTTGTGCTATATCTAGTATATTTGCCATTTTTAAAGGGTTTTTGTTTTTTTGTTTATTAATTAGCTTGCTTTTTTTTTATCTAAAAATAGTTTTAATTATTTTTTATTGTTATTTTTCTCTCCTATATATATATATGTGTAAACAAGAAAATGTTAAAGAGAGTAAATAAAAGAAATTTGTTTTTCTTTATCAAAACTTTGTCTTCTGTAATTGTTGTTCATAAAACTTTCTGATGATCTCTTCTCCATCCAAAGCTACGATTTCGTAAGTCACCGGACCGGTGTGAAATATTTTGATTATCACGAAGATTTCTGAGGTCCATCGAGGAGTATAACCCTTTTCAAAGTGCTTCTTATAAGCGTAGATTCTCACTCGATCACCGACCACAAATTTCGGCATTCTAGACTTCTTCCTAATCTTAGATCTCTCAGGATATAGATTTGCGTAGACCCGTTTTTCATTTCGAGGATCGCTAGCTTCCACGGGAGTCATATTGATCGATCTGTGTTGCGTGTTGTTGTAATCTTTAACCAGGCCGTTCAGAGCGTATGTGTATTTCTTGGTCGAATTCGCCGTGAAGTATCTATGCATCTTTTCCTTCATCGTTCGGTTCCAACATTCCACCACACTGGCTTTCTCTTCATTTTCGATCGAGTAGAGGTTGACCAATCGATGAACGTGCTTGTTGTAGAATTCCTTTCCCTTGTCCACCCATAATTTATTCGGTTTTCGAGAAGACGAGTTGAACACGCTCTATAGTCCCAATTTATTCTTCAAAGCTCTGATCCAACCGTATTTGGAAAACACGTCGATGACCATCAATAGATATTTGACACCCTCGTTCCACCTCGAAAACGATCTCATGTCGACCAAGTCGGCAGACCAAATATCATCCAAACCCTTCACAAACACCCTTCTCTTTCAAAATTTACGCACGATGGGTTTGTGTAACTCCTCTGCCAATTCTCTCATCAATAATCGTTTCTTCTTCTTTTCAGATGCGCTTTTTTTTTTTTAATGCCCCATCCGAATCGACGTTTCGCACCGATCAAACTGCCAACCAGCGAACGTTCTATCTTCTCTCTCCTGGTCAGATTCGATATACCTCTCAATTTCGCCAACATGTTTTTATCGCAGACATCGTTGCGAGTCTTGGTGTCGGGATGTCCGGCGCAGCACAGATCATGACCATAAGCGGCCGCGTCCACCCTATTCACAGGTTTGCTCCAAGATTTAGGAGTCAGATCGGCGTTGAGTCTCTTGTTCAATTTCGTTCCAGGTCCCGTGAAACTGTCACCATGCAGATGCATTTCGAAAGGTAGATTATTGATCATTTTATTCACGATGCCTTTACCTTTGCTCGCGTTCTTTTTTTTGATGAATCGAGTCTTGATAGAACCACACACGTTGCAAATTCCGCGAAGCATCTGTCTGTCGTTTTTAGTTCGTACTTCTTGAGAATTACTCATCTCGGTAACTCTTTTACACTTTACGCAATACATTTTTTGAGAGTTATTTAAATTAATTTCGTTTTTATTTTATATATAAATTTAATATTTTTTTTTTAAAAATTCTGTTCTTATTATATATATATATATTTTTTTTCAATCGCTGCTCTTAAGTTCTATCATCCTACTGAATTCCTCCCTGGCCTCTTTCCTCCCTTTTTCCATGACAGAATCCTTCATCTCTTCCTTGATGATCTGACGAGTCTTGATTCTCACGGCTTCTTTCATGGCTTCATATTTTGTTTTCTCGCCCAATATCGTGAAGTATTCTCCGTCCAATATCCTACCGCCATCGAGATCATTTCGGATATCGTGTCGATCTTGGAGTCGGCCAAGACGCGAATCTTGTCCTGTTTCCTCGCCTTCAGATATAATTTCCTACTCAAAAAGTTTCCGAGCATGCTAAACAATCCGGTGGCGAGAGCCACTCCTTCTACGGTCAACACGATCGGAATACCGACCGCAGTCGACAACAATCCGATGCCGGCCATGTGTAAACCCATGGAAATCGTGATGAGTGTCGTGTCGACCGCATTGACGAATTTCAAGAAACGCGAATACTTCTTCTTGAGAGAACGGCGAGAATCTCTCTCTCGAGTCAGATACGCTTGGATTCTACTGATTTGATCGATGCGATACCTCTCTCCTCTTTCTTTTTCTTCTAGCAATGGTGCCATCAGCAAAACGCCGTTCGGTTTCTTGTCGGCGTCGTCATCTAACATCGGATACAATTTATTTCTGGTTCTCATTTTTTGTGTTTTTTTTCTTTCTAATATTAGATAAAAAATTTATATGTGTATTTATTTTTATTTTCTATTCTCCCTTATTTTATATCAATGAGAAAACTTAGACGTATGCTTCACTGAACAATAATTTCATGATGCATCCCTTGTCTTCTAAAGTCAGACTTCTACATGCCAATTTCAGTTCTTCCGAAACTGTGGGCTTGTCTCGATCCTTACAGAAGAGTAATCTCTTCCAAAACACGATCACTTCGTCTATTTGAACGCGTTCGAACGCCGGTTTGAAATACTTGACGACCATATCTTCCCTTTCCATCGTCAGACACGAATGATTCTCGTGATCGAAGTCTAGGTGATCCCGACATCCGACGCATCGTTCTAACAAGAGGCGACCTAGTTGTTCGTTCACGCACAATGCGTAGGCTCTCATCAGCATTTTTAAAAGAAACCTTGCTCTAATAGTCTGGGAAGCGCTCATGATTTACGTATTTTTTTTATTATCTATTCGATTTGATATATTTATTTTTTTATTTCCTCTCCTCAAAACAGATTCCAGTTGAGAAAAAAAACATTTACAAAATAAACCTCTCTAAATGAGTTTTGCTCTCGAAAGTGTTAAATCGCAACCGCGCTTATTCTCACCATAAAGGAAAACTCGAATAATTAAAAAAAAAAACCGCGTTTAAATCATATCATTTAATCTTTTGAACTGTTTCCGCTTTCATCTATAGAATAGTTTTTCAGTTAAACTATTTAACTGACAATTGACACTCGTTTGAATAAAAACCCGTAATACATTTCGAGTGTGACAAATGGCGTTCTCAGTAAGTTTATACAGTAGGGATTTTCCAAAAAACTTAGGTTTTTTTTCTGTTGAGTTTGGAAAAATCCCACTATGGGTATTCCCCCCACTTACGTCAGAAATGGGAGAGCCCAATAGTAGTCTGTTAAGTTTGGAAAAATCCACTATGGGTATTCCCCCCACTTACGATCGGGAAACGTGGCAGTGGTTTTGCGGGTTCAGTATCACCTTTTTTCCGTGTACCGTACATAAGTCGATTTCTGATGTAGAATCCGCAATTGGTTTTCCCTGTACACCTCCATATTATTCAGTGTTAAAATCGTGTACAGATACAGATGATACAGAATCCGCAAACCACTTTTTGATGCTGATACAGAATCCGCAACACGTTTTTTGCTCACGATTTTAACACTAAATCCTATGGGGGAAACCCATTTGCGGATTCTAGATAAGACAATCGACCGCATTTTTCTTAAAATTTCATACATTTGTTTCACTCTTAAGCGACGTGTATATAGAATCCAGTGATATAGAATCCGCTTGCGGATTCTGTATCACCACCAAAAACGACATTTCGTGTACTTGTACACGATTTTAACACTAAATCCTATGGAGGTGTACATCGATGTACGTGTACATGTACAAAAAATGTACAAGTGATACAGAATCCGCCTTTTATACCTACTTGTATGGGGTGGTGGGGGGGGGGGGGGGGGGCAGTGGGGATGTGCTTGGCTCGATAGAAGTATTTTCACTGGTTCGGATTTTCCCCAAATCCTCGGTTTCTTCCTAGAATTATCACAAACAACCCAACAACTATTTTTACTAGTTTGGTTTCATTCGGTTTCCCCTGCTTCTATCTATGATGTATGTTATCGTGTCTGTTTACCCTATTCGTTTTTTTCCGGAGTATACTCCAGTAGCGTAGATGATCCTTTCAGGTGGAACAGCTTTAGCTTATTGTTGGGAGCGCGCTGGCTCAGCTGGTTGAGATGCAGGCTGCAAGCCGAAAGGTCTTCAGTTTGAATCCTACCTGCGGAAACCGCGTTGTGTCCTTTGGCAAGGCACTTAATCCCAATCGCCCACATGGTGGCACGGTGGCGTTGTGTACTTAGGCGTACTGCACGTCGATGGTGCACTTGTCTTCAACCAATGCTAACCCTGCTTGTGTGGAGTTACTACGTTCTGGAGTCTGACAGTTGGTCGCCATTGCTCGGTGGTTCTCTCCAGGTACTCCGGCTTTCTCCATCTGTAAAACTGTCTCAACACGAGGTGACCCAGGCTGTCGAAAGTGAATGAATAAATGAGCTTATTGTTACTATTTTTATCTTTTCTGGTCCGTTCTGACGAGTTTTACCCCTAATCCGGGCTTTCACGTTCTTGTTCCTAATTGCATGAGTCATGATTCGTTTATCCGGATCATCCAATGAAATCACTTTACTGCAAATAACTAACCAATCAGATAACTCCATTCGTCTAATCATCGCCCACTGGCATATCGTTATCTGAGACAAAGTTCCCAAGAAGACGCCCAAGAGTCAATCGAGCAGTAACTGGAAAACAGGCATCGCTCGACGACCCGAATCTTATTGAGCAAATGAGCTATCAAGCAATTTCTAAAACGAATGCCTCACCTTACGACTCTTCGATTCATCTAATTGTTTAAGGATACTTATGACGTGGTGATATACTACTCCAGGATACCTACTCGAGGATACCTTTAAAAGAGGTGGTTATGGTTCCTAGTAGTACCCGTTTGTTCCCTGAATTCTAGGCCACTCCACGACCTTCATAACTTCAAGGCCACTACTGTTGACTTATCCCTAGTCCCTATCAGCTATCCTATGATCAGCTTCCACTGTAGTCAACCCAATGCAGTCTTGTACCATCACTGCCTTGTACTATTACTATTGGCTACCACTATTCAGTCCTGTGCTAGAGTGTCTCATCATTACTAACTTGTGGTACCGGTTCAACTATGGCTCTTAGTAGCCCTAGCTTATTACACCGCTGCCACTACGGGCCCCAGTTCATATTACTATCATATACATATCAATGTTTCCGTAGACACAGAGCATTTCCGCTCCCCATTTTGTGGTGCTGACATATGATGTTTCCCATTTTCAGAGGATGGATCTTATTATAGAATGATTCTAGCAACCGTGGTTATTTCTCTATGTGTAAGTTGATATCCACTCCAAGACCTAGCCTTGTTGGCTGAAATTCTGCTGGTTCTTCCTTTATGCTTTTTCACCGAATGCAAGTTATTGTCTCGGGTAGTAACCTTACTCCATAAGTGTTTAGTGGTAAAGCCCCCCCCCCCCCCCCCCCACCCCCCGCCACGAACGATAGATAAGGGGGCACTTGGTTACGATTGCCCAACTGGAGCACAAGGATCTTTAATTTGGTACAGCTTCATTCCTCAGTCATATCTGACACTATTGTTGACTGCTGTAACTGCAGTTCACTGCCAAGTGCGCCTCTGTTCTAGTCAATATCGTCCCATGAGTGCAACAAGGCACCATCTGTAATGCTGCAGATGGCGTCTTGTTGCACTCAGGAGACGATATTTTTGTTTCTAGATACCGATCTCACTGCCACTGGATTCTACTACTTCTGCTGCCTTCTCGCCATCCCACGTCTTCGCCAAGTACTACCAGTTTGTACCACTACTACATTTCTTCCATTAGATCACTGCTACTGGCATTTTATTCAACCCTATTAGGGTTTTGTGACGTACTGTTATAAGTATCGTTCGGCCCGATACACCCAAAGCTGCAACTTGTATTTAGTATATATGTATAGACAGAATTTTTTTTTTAGCTATTTCGGTTCAGTGCCAACGGCTTTAATTTAGCCTTGTTTCTTTGACACTTTTTGTTTTCGAGGTATACACCCTCTTTACCTGACCAGGTATTTTTTGCAATTGTCACCGTTTTAGGAATAGTCAAGCGTCCATCGGTCGAAGTCTGATTTTTAGAATTGTCGGAAACGTAAGTCAGTAACCTTTTATTAATTCGTCGATCCCGTTGGTCAGCCGTGAGTGCTGACCACGTCTCTTGTCTTACCGGCAATTTTTTTTTTTTGCACCGTTGGTGAATGAAAAATCACTTCCGAAAATAGCAATTCCTAATATAACGATATTGGTCCATAACAATAATTGACTAAAAATCCCCCAATGAGGTCTAATTTACTACGACTCTTATCCTCATTTCAGAAAAAGGGATTCTCCAGAAGGCACCCCAATTTGGGCACCACTTTTTTGAAAAACATATGGCCTTCGGCGCCCCTTTTTCTGAAATGAGGATAAGAGTCGTATTAAAAATCCCTCAATGAGGGATTTTTAATACGACTCTTATCCTCATTTCAGAAAAAAGGGTGCCGAGGGCCATATGCTTTTCAAAAAGGGGTGCCCAAATTGGGGTGCCGGGGATATTGCCATTGATATAGGTTTTTATTATACAGAACGGAGATAACTCTGTACGATTAAGTACAGGTTATGGGAAATCAAGCAATCTAATTGGTTAATTATAATTTATGTAAATGATCTAGATAAATGAAACAACAAGAGTACTCGGAATAAGGTAGGAACTACTGGTATTACGTACCACCTTACCAATAACAGGATGATACAAAGCATTTGGTAGGTTAATACTATGAACGGTTAGGATGAGACCTATAGGGGAATATACCAACCATACTCTGCTGCCGTTCTGTATTACCAGGCATTGACCCCCACCCAGAATACCGCTCAATAATATGAAGCATCTGGTGGATCAGTAGTACCGAGGGCCAGCAAGAGACCTACAGGGATATGTACAGCCTACGCTATACTACCGTTCTAAACTACCAAACATTACCCCCACCCCTACAAAATCACTAGGTCTACCATAACGTACTACATATACCAGCCATATAATAAACCAAAGCAATCGGTTGTTTAATAGTACCAAGCACTAACAGGGGCCTATAGGTGTATACCGTCGCCTGAGTGCTAGAATGTTCTATGTCCCCTATGGGACATAGAACATTCTAGCACTCAGGCGACGAATTACACCGCCATACAATAGTACCGTTCTAAACTACCAGGCAGTACCCCTACCCACAATACCCCTATGCCTAGCATTGCATACTACCTATACCAGTCATAGGATAACATAAAACATCAGGTGGATTAATACTAAGGGCCGGCAAGAGACCTATAGGGATATGTACAGCCTGTATAGTATCCTCAGATAAGTATCCTATAAAAGGTATCCTCGATAGGTATCCTCGAATAATACAATACCAGGCCATGGGTATCCTCAAATACCAAGATGAGGCTAAGAGTCGTAGCAAATTATGCCTCATTGAGGGATTTTTAATGGTCCTCATAACCTCAAAATTCAATGAGGCTATGAGGGATAATAAATGAGAACTCATTCAGGGCTTTTACATAGCCCTCATGGCCTCATACGACAAAAAGGGATTCCACAGTCACAGGCGTTTTCCAAAATGGGATTCCATAGGATATACCTGTTAAATACTGAAATGAGGCTAAGAGTCATAGTAAATTATACCTCATTCAGGGATTTTTCAAGGTCCTCATAACCTCAAAATTCAATGAGGGTATGAGGGGTAATAAACGAGGACTCACTGAGGGCTTTTAAATAGCCCTCATGGCCTCATACGACAAAAAAAGGGATTCCATAGCCACAGGTGTTTTGCAAAAATGGGATTCTGTGGGATATGGCCATTGGATATAGTCTTTTGTTATACACAAGGGAGATAACCCTACATACAGATTATGGGAAATCAAGCAATCTGATTGGTTAGTTATAATCTAGATAAATGAAACAACAAGAGTACTTAGAATAGGGTCAGAACTAACAAGAATAGACCAGAAATTGTTAAATATAGCAATAATAAGGTAAACTGTTCCAGTTGATAGGCTGTTCTACGCTACTGGAGTATACTCTAGAATAAAGGAACATGGCCAGATAAACGATAACTATTGCATATATAGACAGAAGCAGAGAATTCTGGAAGAATTCGAAATAATACAAGTTGTCGGGTTGTTTGTGGTAATTATCCGGGGAAGTCGTTCCAGAAAATACTCCGATTCAATCGAACATACCCTCCGAACATACCGTCTTATTGCAGAAAAAATGGGTAACATAGCAATCATGTGCTACCATATAAACCCAGATGGCAGCCTCCAGTACACAAAATGGACGACGGAAACACGTATCACCCTAACTACACGCGCTGCGCATGCGCACTCACACCACGTATCACTATGGAGATGACGTCACAACATGGCCACTCACGTGGGTTACCATGACAACACAACATGGCACCACCAAGTCACGTGACATGACGTCACTTCCGGGGTCCTGCCAATAGCCCCTGAAAACCACATTACACACTACTCTTGTCTGTGTGTTGTGTTTGATGAAAAGGATAATGTTCAATGTTTATAAAAGGATTATTAAACAAGACAAGAATTGTGATAATTGGGAATATGTTAATTTCTGTTCCTTGTATGCTATGTTTTTACTAAAAATAATATGAAGTGTACACTGTACTAACGGGCGGAGGGGTGGGTTAATATGACCTCACAGTTAATGTATGTTGCCCTCACAGTTAACGTATGTCAACTAAAGTTACCAAGTTACAGTGGAATTATTCCAAAACGAGTCATCTTATCAAGTTACATTGAAATCCCTTCATAAATATGGCCTGTAGACTGTGCTAAAGGTTTTCAGGCTTCAGGCCTGTGTAGCCATGACGGTTGACCGATTACTACTAAAAGAGGACGTCCTCATCTCGACATTATACTGAGTCATTCCACTAAGTTACAATGAAATCCCTTCACAAATACGACCTGTAGTCTGTACTGAAGTTTTTCGGGTTTTGGGCTCGGGAAGCTGTCACAGTTGACCAATCACGACCAAAAGGGGATGTCATCATCTAGGCATTATATGGAGTCAACCTAACAAGTTACAATGACATCTTTACATAAATACGACATATAGACTATGCTAAAGGTTTTTGGGTTTTGGGCTCGGGCAGCCATCAAGGCTGAATGATTGCGACCGAAAGGGGACGTTCTCATCTAGACATTATTTGGAGTCATCCTATCAAGCTACAGTGAAATCCCTTCATAAATATGACCTGTAGACTGTGCTAAAGGTTTTCGGGCTTCGGGCCCCTGTAGTCATTACAGTTGCCCAATCGTGTCCAAAAGGGGACGTTCTCATCTAGGCATTATATGAAGTCAACCTACCAAGTTACAATGAAATCCCTTTATAAATGTGACCTCTAGACTGTGCTAAAGGTTTTCGGGCTCGGGCAGCCATCATGGTTGAATGATCGCAACCAAAAAGGGAAATTCTTATCTGGGCTTCATCTGGAGTGATCCTACGAAGTTACAATGAAATCCCTTCATAAATATGACCTGTAGACTGTGCTGAAGGTTTTCGGGCTTCGCGCACCTGTAGCCGTCACAGTTGACCAATCACGACCAAAAGGGGATGTCATCATCTAGGCATTATATGGAGTCAACCTAACAAGTTACAATGAAATCCGTCCACAAATACGACCTGTAGATTATGCTAAAGGTTTTTGGGCTCGGGCAGCCATCAAGGCTGAATGACCGCGACCAAAAGGGGACGTTCTCATCTAGACATGATTTGAAGTCATCCTACCAAGTTACAATGAAATCCCTTCATAAATATGACCTGTAGACTGTGCTAAAGGTTTTCGGGCTTTGGGCCCCTGCAGCCATCACAGTTGCCCAATCACGTCCAAAAAGGGACATTTTCATATAGACATTATATGAAGTCAACCTACCAGGTTACAATGAAATCCCTTCATAAATATGACCTATAGACTGTGCTAAAGGTTTTCGGGCTTCGGGCTCGGGCAGCCGTCATGGTTGAATGGTCGCAACCAAAAGGGCACATTCTCATCTGGGCATCATCTGGAGTGATCCTACGAAGTTACAATGAAATCCCTTCATAAATATGACCTGCAGACTGTGCTCAAGGTTTTCGGGCTTCGGACCCCTGGAGCCGTCACAGTTCACCAATCACAACCAAAAGGGGATGTCATCATCTAGGCATTATATGGAGTCAACCTAACAAGTTACAATGAAATCCTTACATAAATACGACCTATAGACTATGCTAAAGGTTTTTGGGCTCGGGCAGCCATCAAGGCTGAATGATAGCGACCAAAAGGGGATGTTCTCATCCAGACATTATTTGAGATCATCCTACCGAGTTACAATGAAATCCCTAAATAATAAATTTGACCTGTAGACTGTGCTAAAGGTTTTCTGGTTTTGGACTCGGGCAGTCGTCACGGTTGACAGATTGTGACCAAATGGGGAAGTTCTCATCAAGACATCATCCGGAGTCATCCTACCAAGTTACAATGAAATCCCTCCATATTAAATATGACCTGCAGACTGTGCTAAAAGTTTTTGGGTTTCGGGCTAGGGCAGCCATCATGGTTGACAGATCATGACCAAAAGGGGACGTTCTCATCTAGGCATTATACAGAGGCATCCTACCAAGTTGCAATAAAATACCTTCATAAATAGACTGTGCTAATGGTTTTTGGGTTTTGGGCTCGGGCAGCCATACCAGTTGTCCGATCGCGACCAAAAGGGAACGTTCTCATCTAGACATGACCCCAAACCTGCCTATGAAATTTCGTGACGATCAGACAAGGACTACGGGGTGTAGCCTGTGCTAAAGGAAAATGTGAACAGACTCACAGACTAGCAGACTTCCGCACGCGTGACGGCAATAGCTTATCTTGACTTTGTCAAGTTGAGCTAAAAGTAGATTTAAAAATGGTACCAGTAACAGCCAACAGTGTGTCAGACACGACTGGAGAATGATTATTTATTGGTGTTCGCTCTCAGAATCTGTGGCCATCCTATGACTGCAAGACCAACATAAAGTTAAATTTAGACATTATTTATACCTATGATGCAAATTCAGGTGATATCCAGTAAAGTAGACTTTTTTTACTAAGTAAACAAAAATTGATCCATGGGGAGACAAGAGAATAAAGCTGTTTGAAATTAAAGGTTCTTCTGCCCCGGAATACTCTAGAACTATGGCTTTTTAAAAATTATTCATTTGTGTTTAAGGTCACTTTGGCTATGGCCTGACCCCAACACAAGTATGAAGTCAAATACAGCCAATCATTTGTATCAGCCTTGTCCAGTTTAGAAGGCTTCCATCCCATGCGTTGGTGACCAAGGCCTATTTTGCCAGGAAAACAGAACTTGTTTAACACGGTAAACAAGCACTGTTTCATTTTCTAAGATTCCCACGGGGACCAGAGGTATAGAATAGAAATAAATTAGAACCCTAGAGTTTCTGCACTACCAGTGTGCACTAGGGAGCAACGTAACACGCCCCAATTAACCTATTAATTGCATATAGGTTATAGAGTAAAGGCTCATTAATTGAATTGAGAATCGTGTGACAGCCATTGAATTCCTCATGTGTAAGAAAGTGTCAGTGACACAGCAGCTTAACTAGATTGTGTGTAGGTTTGATGAAAAGGATAATGTTCAATGTTTTTGAAAAGATAATGAAATAAGACAAGAATTGCGATAATTGAGAACATGTTAATTTCTGCTCCGTATATGCTATGTTTTCAATAAGAATAATTTGAGGTGTAGACTGTACTAAAGAACTGAGGCCTGGGTTTTTGTGGCTCTAACAGTAAATGTATGTCAACCAAAGTTAACAAATTACAGTAAAATCATTCCAAAACGAGTCATCCGACCAAGTTACAATGAAATCCCTTCATTTTGCTAAAGGAATCTAGGTCACGTGACGGTTCTGCGAGTCTGATGTAGATATCATACCAAATTATCCTACCAAGTTACAATGAAATTCCTTCATAAAAACAACTTGTAAACAGTGCTAAAGGAATCTAGGTCACGTGACAAGGCGGCGGTAACGGATGACCGATTGTGACCAAAATAGAACAGTCTCATCTAGACATCATACCGAGTTATCCTTCCAAATTACAATAAAATCGCTTCATAAATATGAACTGTAGACTGTGCTAAACAAATCTAGGTCACGTGCATGTGCGACCATCACGGATGACCGATCATAGCCAAAATAGGGCGTTCTCATCTAGACATTATACTGAGTCATCCTACAAATTTACAATGAGATCCCTTCATAAATTCAAGCTGTCGACTGGGCTAAAGGAATCTAGGTAACATGCCCTAGATTGACTGAACCTGACCAAAGTTACAATAAAATCCCATCATAAATAATAATAATAATAATAATAATAATAATAATAATAATAATAATAATATACACATTTATATAGCGCCAAAATTATAGTTCAGAAGAGATAGAACTATATTCTAAGGCGCTGTACATGTTACTGAGCTCGTACAAATGTACAAACGGAATATATACAGTATCTTACAGTCCAGAACATCACTTATAGGCTTTTTGAAACAGGTATGTTTCTTGAAAAGGTTCACATTTGAGTCTTTTTAGGTGTTCTGGTAAATTATTCCACAAGTGAGGGCCAGCAAATGAGAATGACCTATCTCCAAATGTCTTACACTTATGTTTTGGAACATGTAGCAGCATTTTAACATCGGACCTCAGGTTGTATTGACACACATTCTTGGTATTAAGGAGTTCTTCTAAGTAGGCTGGTGACATGTTGTTTTGTGTCTTAAAAACTAATAATAAAGTTTTGAAAATTATTCTGTTCTTGACTGGCAGCCAGTGCATATCCCTCAAAACAGGAGTGATGTGTTGAGATCGTGATACCCTACATACCACTTGGGCTGATGCATTTAGTACCATCTGTAGGTGAGAGTACTGATATTGTGGAAGGCTGAACAGAAAGGCATTACAATAATCCAAATGTGAAGTTACAAAGGCATGAACTAGGGTTTTTGTTGAGTCTTTGGTGAGGAGCTGTCTTATCTTTTTAACATTGTATAGACCTCTGAAAGCCTTATTGCACATATTTGTAACATGTCTGCCCATAGACATGATAGAGTCGAAGAAGGCACCAATATTACGTACACTGTTACTTGCACTGATGTCGGAATCTCCTACCTTCACTGAATTGATGTCAACTTTGGTGAGTTGTTGTCATGAACCAATTATTAGGAATTCAGTCTTATCATCATTTATAATTAATTTGTTTGAAACCATCCATGTGCGAATGTCCGAAATACATGATTCAATAGCTTCTAGAGCTTTAGTTTGATCCTTGATTGATGATCGAAAAGAAAAATAGACCTGTGTGTCATCAGCATAACCATGAACGTCAGGCAGGTGAGATTTAATGATGGTGAACATTTTTGAAATATAGAATAGAAACAGAACAGGACCTTGGCAACTGCCCTGTGGGACTCCACATTCAAGATGGAAGTTTTTTGACAGATTACCGTTTATTGATACATGCTGCTGTCTATTCTTGAGGTATGATGATAGCCAGCTAGCAGCTACACCATTAAGTCCAAAATCAGAATTCATTGTCTCGAGCAGAGTTTTATGACAAACAGTGTCAAAAGCAGCACTAAGGTCTAAAAGAACAAGCAATGTTACCCTTCCAGACTCCATATTAAGGAGGATGTCATTCTGAACCTTGAGTAATGCCGTTTCAGTCGAGTGACATTTTCTGAATCCAGACGTGTTGGTCGGGAATGGAGCATTATTTATTTATTGGTGTTTAAGGTCACATACTTATGCACAATGGCTAATCGTGACCGATGGAATGGAGCATGCATATCACTATGTAACATTAGTTGGTCAGTTGCAGCTTTTTCACACAGCTTAGAGACGAACGGAAAGTTACTCACTGGTCGGAAATTTTTAAACACAAGTTCCGCACCTTGTTTCTTCAGAAGAGGATTAACAATTGCTATTTTCCACGCATCAATACAACCTGTAGACTGTGCTAAAGGTTTTAGGGTTTCGAGCTTGCGTACCCATCACAGTTGACTGATCCAACAAAAAGGAGACGTTCTCATCTAGAAATTATACGGAGTCATTCTACCAAGTTACAATGAAATCCCTTCATAAAAATGACCTGTAGACTGTGCTAAACGTTTTCGGGTTTCGGGCTAGCGTTGCCATCACGGTTGATCGATCGCGACCAAAAGGGGACGTTTTCATCTGGACATGACCTCTAACCTGCAAATTTCGTGATGATCGGCCAAGAACTACGGGATGTAGCCTGTGCTAAAGAAAATTTGAACAGACTCACAGACTTTCAGACTTCCGCACGTGTGATGGCAATAGCTTATCTTGACTTTGTCAAGTTAAGCTAATAATAATATGGACCCATCTTACTTCAGTACATGCAGTATAAGCATTTTATCAGGATTTGTTAGGGTAAAATGTTGGGTCAGTTTCTCGTCTAGAGTTAAAAGAGAAGTTTGGCTTGAATTATCGCTGATGTCGGCCGATGACTCACAAAATCAAAGAGCTTCGTGCAGCATTATATCTTACCCCATCAAAGTTGTTCACAAGATAAAATCGACAACATAATTAACGTCAAATTGATTATGGATAGGCACATTCTCTCTTTTAAGTCTGCTCGCAAGGCAGGTCCACCTTACACAGGAACATTCTACAAGGGTTACCTTTTGTTTGGGAAAAAATTGGCCAGGGGAATTGGACTCTAAAACACGGTTTGTACACACCTTTGAGAAAAAAATAATTACACGACTTTCTAGGACCTTTTAAAAGAATTTTCAAGCACTTTCCAACACCTCCACCTGAAGTTATTTGAATCGTCCCTGGTGTTCAAATACACACTACAATATTAACCCTTACCCCACATACAACACAAACTGCCATTTTCATACTTTCATATTGTTTTGAAAAAGTTGCTTCCAAGTGTGTTCTCCCTTGACAACTTAACTAGTAGGCTCCATTTATCTTGGCAGTGTTTGGACATCATTGTTGAATGCCCGTGCAGGCAGCCGACGATGATGTAATTTCATGTAAAGCACTTTTCGGGTTGCTGCAGCAGAGTACATTATATAAGGTTGCAATTATCGTAAAAAATTAATCGGAGGCTTCAAGAGTTACCTGAATTGAGTTGTAGAAGTTGGGAAGCTCGAGAAGAAATGATGTCAAGCGATGTCAAAAGTTTCTTCATGGGTACAGAACCTCGAATAAACACAAATTTGTGGCAATTTGTAAGCACACTGTGACCAAAACAGGCCATTAAAGGTTTCAGAACCCTTTTCCAGAACGTTTTCATTTCCAAACACTTTCAAGGTCCTGGAATTTCAATTTAAAATTTAAACACATACGAAACCGTAAAAGGGACCTTCTGCACTCCTCCCAGCAAGGATTTAATAGATTGTATCTTGTATGACTGAGCTTTATAAGCTATGTCAGATGGCGTGGCCAGGTGGGGTGGTGTTGCCCCCCCCCCCCCAAAAAAAACAAAAACATTTTCCATGCCCCCCCCCCCCCCCCCCCCCCCCCTCCCAATAATCCTGAATTCCACCACCTGGATGGGGAGTTAACTTATGAAATTACAGATGGCATACCATACTTGGGGAAAACAGATATTCTTTCGATCATAAAATGTCTCCAAATAGTGACATCCGTGGCATATTTTTCAAATTTTTTTGAAAAAATATACCCTTTGCTGTAATAACGTGAGAGGACACCACACCTCCATCCCTTTTACCAGCTCAAGATTTCAATTTTCGTGATATGTCTGCAGCATAAAAATGTTTGCCCCCCCCCCCCCCCACACACACCCAAATAAAAGCTACCTGTGCATGCTCTCCAAATATAGATACCTGGCTACACACCTGGCTATGCCAAATGAGATAAAGCAGATTAAATGCTAAATCTAGCACTAGAATACAGGGAAATGACAAAATTCCTGTTAACTGAATATACTCCTGTTAAATGAATATTTTTTTCTGTTTGCTGGGGTTTATTAACCCTTTACCTAACGTAACGGCCAAAACCGGCCAGCGCTATTCTCAAAAATCGCCAATAAATTTTCATAATTTTTTTCATTTTTTGTCTCAAAAACATAGGTTATGACCCCTCATTGGAACGAGCTCGTTCCAACGAGGGGTCATAACCTATGTTTTTGAGACAAAAAATGAAAAAAATTAGTTATTCAAGAATTATTTTTGCAAGTGTCGTCTGCTTTTCATGTTGGATAAAGGGTTAAATTAACAGACCTCCACAATACCATCTCCAAAATTTAGAAACTAGAGGCTAGATCTGACCAGATCTATCTTGTTTATTGGTGTATGGGTCACTTTAAACACCTATATCTACATCATGACCACAACATGTTTATAAAGTCAATTCAATCAATCATTTATACCTACTTCCTTTTTTTCAGAAGATTCTCACCCCAGGTCCAATTATACCAGTAAAAGAAAACTTGTTGCCAACAATAATAAAGGACTGTGCTCCACCTCACAGTGTTTCCTCAGGGTGACATGATTAGTTACTCGGTGTCATGACAAATGTTAAAAGTTGAAATTTTTGGACTAGTTCTAAAACATTTCTCAAATGTACTTCCCCATCAGGCCACAAAAAAAAAATTCTCTAGTTTCATTCTCACCTGCCCTGTTTTCAAGCCTGCCAATGACCATGAAGTTCTGCCTCAAGATTTTTATTTCTAAGATATACAACCCCCCCACTTCACCCCCCCCCCCTCCCGCAGAGTGGATCAAGATGTAAATAATAAATAATTATAACTCTCACTGGCATTTTGTCCTGGCCTGAAAATAAGCAGTCTGACATTTGCAGAATGAGGTCCCCTGAGGGTGAATTTGATGATGCCATCCCATGCAGTGGGTCAATTTATCCTCTGGGTACCTCTTTCTGTTTAGTTTTGAGACCCGATCGAGATTGAGGTTCACAGAGGGTAAATTTAGTGATGCTACCCTGCTGTGCAGGGTAGCATCACTAAATTCACCCTCTGGGGCCTCATTTTGCAGATGACAGTCTGCTTGTTTTTTGGCTTGAAATTTTTGTCCCTGTATGTTACAATATGGGTTTTTGTTCTCAGCTAAGAGTTATTTATTTATTTGTTGGTGTTTTAAGTTCAGATTCAGCATCAATGGCTCTATCATGACTACAAAATAGACAGGTATGCAATCAAGATTAGCTAATCAATTATACCTATGGTGCCCACTTCAGTGGACCTCCACCCATTTCCACTTTTGGGGGTTCCCACAGGAGGGGAGGGGAATGGACTAGCAAATTAACCCTTTCCGTGATTCTACCAGCATTTAATTTAATATTGATTTTGTTACAAAATAAAATATAACAAGGGTTATGATGTGGGGTGGTGTGTTCTCACACCTGTAATGCTTGTCATTATAAGAAAATCAAATCCATTGATATTTGTTCAACTTATCATGCTAACAAGCTGAAAACAGGCAAAAATCAACTAATTAAGTCCCATAATACTGCTCAGTATAGCTAACCACACCAGTTTTCAAACTGATTCAAGACATTGTTAAGAAAGAAAGTCTTGCATACCAAATATTCATCAAATCCATTAAAATTTGTTGAATTTATCGTGCTAATGAGAAAGGTGATGACTGCCCACACACCAACTTCATCAAACTATAGGCTGAGTTTTCAGAAAACAACTTAACAAATAACAGAAAACTTTTCATTTTTTAGATAATTCTGGTACCAACACAAAGATAGTATGTATCCTCTATTTCTTGCTTCATCATATCCGTTATCATGTTGTCACACTCAGGTGTGTAACCCAATATATAATACTTTGATATATCAATGACTATCTGGCTGTACTAAGTGATGTGTTGTGGCAATACAGTACGTCAGGTGGACGCAAGGTGGACTTCCTACTGATAAAAACCTGTATATTCTGTGAAAAATGTTAAGGAGCATAGAGGAGTTTCAGGTAGAGAACCTCCAGTTTGAATTCAGAGTCTAGTGGGAAAAACTGGGAATGCTTTTTAGCTACGACCAAAAGATTTTGGGGTCAAAAAGTACTAGTGTCATTAACTCTCATCAGAAAGTCAAGCTTAAGAAGTACAGTGGTGCTGAATGTCCCTGTTAACTGAATACAACTTCCAAACACAAATCCATTTAACATGACTCCAATATAAATTTGACTTGTTTATTGCATATTTATTTATTTATTTATTGTTGTTTAAGGTCACATACTTTTGCACAATGGCTAATCATGACCACAACATGGAGATAAAGTCAAGGTCAGTCAATCGTTTATAACCCATGTTGCCTATTTCAGAGGACTCACACCCCAAGCATTAGTGACTGGGTCCTGTTTTACCAGTGAAAGTTTATTGCATATAGGTTATAGAGTTATAGAGTTAACTCCTGCTAAATGAATAAAAAAATTTGTAATATGTCAGGAAATTACATGTCCGTTTGACATCACCAATTCCTCTTTTTTTTACCCATTTGCTCTCAGTATATCCAATACAGGTATTTAATCTATTAAATCTTGTTGACAGAGCTCCATGATCTCTGTCAAACAAGATATAAAAAAATAAATGCCCAGGCTATCTCTTGAATACAGCAAAGTAACTAAATCCATGTTAATTGAATACTCCTGTTAACTGAATAATTTTCATCAGCAAAGTGGCTATTCAATTAACAGGGTTTAACTGTCCTTCGATATATCAATGACTATCTAGCTATACTAAGTGATGTGTTGTGGTAATACAGTACATGGGATGTTCATTACGAGTGAACATCTGCAGGGTGGACTTCACACTCTAATAACAACTTGTGTATTCTGAAAAAATGTTAAGGAACACAGTAGAGTTCAGGAATGAACCCCATAGATAAATTCAGAGGACTAATGGATGAAACTGGCTATACTTTTTACCAATCTATAAGTACCGGTACTACAGTAAAACCTCTCTTGAAAGACCACTGTCATGAGAGACCACCTGTCTTGAGAGACTGCTGTGACCTTGTACCATTGGGTTGTTTTACGCTATAATGGACCAGTCATGAGAGACCACCTGTTTTGAGAGATCACTTTTCCAAAGCAAAAATGGTGGTCTCTCAAGACAGGTTTTACTGTAGAGTCATTAGTGGTGACAGAAAGGCGAGCAGATGCAAGAGTTAGTTCATCTGTTAATTTGTCCTTTGGTGATCAAATATCAGTCCATTTGTAAGAACCAGTGTAAACCAGATGTCCACATAACCACTCAGTAAACTGCAAGATGGACCACCATAAATGTTTGTCTGTTTGTAGTCAAGCATCTGTTCATGATGAAATGATCAAATGTTCTCCAGCAGCGTGAAAGTACAGTAAGTTTGTCTGTTTGGATGTCTGTGTGGTAATCCATGCTCCATGTACTATATGGTGTGTGTGGGCAGTGATCACAAGTCCCACCAATGTCATTAGCTGGCTGTTTTAACTCTTTACTGACTGCAGGTAGATTTTCCTCTGCAGTACAAAGTACCCTGCTGCCCAGCAGGGGTATCACAAAGTCTGCTTCCATACATTGGAGTAGGCCTCTCATCAACGATTTCCTGATGCCAGATTCTGTTGAATTTTCAACCAAATCAAGTTATGGCTGCTCTACAGCAGCCATGACTTGATTTTATGAAACATTCAATAAAATACTTAGGTGTTAAGACTTGAATGTTAGTAATGTGCCCATATTTCACAAGTGCATTTCACACTAAGTCTTGTCTCTAGTTTTACTAGTGCTGATCCCTGAGAGTGTATATGACTCTTCCAGCACTGAGATTGCTAATATGGTTAAAAAAGTATAGCTACTTCACTTACAGATATAAAACAAAAACTGTTTTCTAGTGTCATTTAATGGATTATTTAAATTACGATTACCAACAATCACAACAATATCAAATATAACAACAGAGTTTAAGAAAAAAAATTTATCACAAAAAATGTTTTCTCAAATGACAATGTTTTCTACCTTTGTCCATCACGCAAATAACATAATGGTGGAATGGAGGGGGGTCATTCAGACACAACTTACACTATTTTTTCTTCACCTTTTGACTAGAAGACAATAGAGTGGAGCCCACTTAATTGTATATTTTTTAAATGAAAAACCTGTTAATTGTATATAACTTACAAACACCAATCCATTTACCATACCTCCAGTACAAATCTGACCTGTTAACTGCATATAGGTTATAGAGTAAATTCCTGTTAACCCTTTACCCAACGTAATGACCAAAACCGGCCAGTGCTATTCTACAAAATCGCCAATTAATTTTCATTATTTCTTAATAAAACATAGGTTATGACCCCTCTTTGGAAAGAGTTTGTCAAGACCTTTCCAATGAGGGGTCATAACCTATGTTTTTGAGCCAAAAATGAGTTATTCAAGAATTTTTTTTTGCAAGTGTAGTCTGCTTTTCATGTTAGGTAAAGGGTTAATTGAATGAAAAATCTTGTAATCTACTAAAGAATTACCCTGACATCCACCAAATTCATGGCATTCAGAGGTATTATGGGTCAATACATCCAATATGGGCATTTAATCTATTACATCTTGTTTGACAGAGATCAATGAGCTCTGTCAAACAAGATATAATAAATGTGAAGTTTATAAGTAGAAGATAGGAAAATGAATTAATTCCTGTTAATTGTATACTCCTGTTAATTGAATATTTTTCACTGACAAAGTGGCTATTCAATTAAAAAGGTTGCACTGTACTTGCAAAATGATTCATTGAAAAACTACAAATTTTCATTTTTTACTTTCATAACATAGCTTGTGATCCTGGTGGACATAAGATATCTTTTGGAGGCAAAAATTTAAATTAAAGTGTCAATGACACGTCAGCTCAACTTGACCAGGAATGGATTGAACTAAATAGAAAGTTCCAGTAATGCCAAGTCATTCACTGAAGTTTCTACAGAAAAGACATCACATCAAAGCTACATATGAAATATGAAAAAGATCGGGTGCTGAATGCGGTCTGTAGGGTGGAATTGTTGACAATTTATATGCCAAATTCAAGATGGCTGCTGGTGGCCACGTTTTTCAACGAAATTCAGAAAAATTTGACAGCTGCCATGCAGACATCACACGAAAGCTACATATAAAATTTGAAAAAGATCAGGTGAGAGGTGTGGCCTGTATAGTGTGCTAATGAAATTGTTGACAATTTATATGCCAAATCCAAGATGGCCACTGACCATGTTTTTCAACAAAAGTCAGAAAAATTTGATAGCTTCCATCTAGACATCACACCAAAGATACATATAAAATTTGAAAAAGATCGGTGAGAGCTGTTGCCTGTAGGTGTGCTAAGGGAATTGTTGACAATTTTATGCCAAATCCAAGATGGCCAATGGTGGCCATGTTTTTCAAAGAATTTCAGGAAAATTTAATAGCTCCCATCTAGACATCACACCAAAGTAACACATGTAACGATTGGGTGAGAGATGTGACCTGCAGGGTGTGCTCATGAAATTGTTCATAATTTATATGCCAAATCGAAGACGGCTTCCATTGGTCATGTTTTTCAATGAAATTCAGAAATATTTGACAGCTCCCATCTGCACATTACTCCAAAGTCATGTATGAAATTTGAAACAGATGAGGTGAGCTATACTGCCTGTTGGTGTGCTAAAGGAATTGTGGATGGACAGAGGTAAAGGAGGAGTACAGACATATGGAGAGACGAAAAACTGCAACCCTTCCCAATAGCTCATACTGGACATTGTCTGGTTGAGCTAAAAATAATAATACAATTTGAATGAAGGCTTTTGTGAATGGTGTTGGCTGGATATGGACATCACAGGAGGTAAAAGGTTAAATAACAAAAACACTTTCTCATTTTTTTGCTTTCAAAACATTACTTATGACCATTCACTGAACAGAGATCATCCAGCTCATTCCTATGCAAAGTCATATGTTTTGCAAGACAAAAAATAAAAAAAAGAAGAAAATATTAGTAGCAATTTTTGTGTCAAGCACTAGGTGAGTTTGGCTGTTTCTTGAGATAAAGGTTTAAAATTCCATGATTTTCTTTGATTTTGAAGACCGCCAGAAACCAGCCTCATCACAACAGTCTGATACTAAAATAGACCATGGCAAAAAGTAATGAATTACCAATGAAAGTATCTTCAATGGATTTGGCATTTAAAGCAAGTTCACTTTTATCGCAAAGTGCCACTTATCTTCAACAGAGGAATCACTTAAGCAAGGTCAAAACACAAGGCACATTCTCCCTCAAAAGGTATATCTCCCAAGGAAGCCGGGAGGACATGAGTTAAATAGTTCTAAAGTACCAAGAGGATTTACCACTTTTAAGGCAGCAGCAATAAAAAGTTTATTCAAATTTCTATTTCCACTTCTGTGAATAAATAAATTATGAACACAGTAGAGCTGCTGAAATTGGAAATTAAGATACCTGTACTCTGAAAGAAATACAGGGGTAGTTCAAGCAAGAGAAGGCAGTTATATGATATGTTTAGGTGCCACAAAGTAGATATTCTGTTTCTCAGGCCATTTTTTGTAAAATTGCATGTAGGCAGTTTTTTATTTTATTTTTTATTTTTGTAATTATTTCTTTGTCATCAAAAGTTCATGTTCTTGGTTTGTTTTATGTTTTAGGCACCATAATCTACAGAATAGCATGGTTGGTGGTGTGTATTTCGTCCCTTGAGTGCAAGAAGGCTTTGCAATGATAATGCATTGCAAAGCCTTGCTGCACTAAAGGGTCAAAGTTATCAATTTTATTAACTTGGGAAAAATATCAGACATAAACCATCTAATTTTAATTTCTGATAGTTTGCATTGGTTATAAAGAGAGCATGCGGCAGCCAAAAGCAACCACATGGGAGGGCCTGAGAAACCAATTTTTAACTTATTTAAACCTTATCAATATTAGTACAAAGGTGAGATCCACAACCCATGATGACACATCACAGATTATTTCTCTAGTTTCTTAGGAATGTGGTGGTTTATTAATGTGGAATATAAATTGACCAGCATCTGCACCCCTATAAATTATGTTGGGGTTTTGGTTCCTACATGAAAGTGGAAGAAACTGATGAGCATTGGGGTTGTATTTTATTTCTTTGAAGCTGGGGAGTGGGTGGGAAAAAAGATTCTGTGGTTAATGTATGAAATCTTTTTGTCTCCATATTGAATCTCTCCATCAGGATAAAACAACGTTTCAGCCAGATGGGGAAATGTTTAAAAAAAAGAGCCAAAAATATGCTCTAATAATATATGAAAGTGGGGTTCGCACATTTGTTGTAGTATCAAAGTGGAACAAATTGACCAGTACCAAAAATGTTTTTCTCTTTTGGGGGACGAAGGTGAGGGAGCCTTTAATATTTGTTCATGTATAAATAGCTTAATCACACAACAAGCTTAAGCCCATAGAAGATACAAACTGGAAATAATACCCATGGCACATTACCCAAGTTGTAAAAAATTACAGCATAAATTACAAATTTTGTTTACATTTGGCTAGTGATTTCTGCACTTGTCAAAAATATGTACTGTGAATATCAAGCATTTAATTATTGGTGTTTAAGGTTACATATTTATGCAAAATGGCTAATCATGATTTACCAGTAAAACAGAGATTGTAAACAAGCACTGCTTCACTTCCTGGGGTTTGCTCAGGCAGTTCCGAGGATTAACAAAGTGTTAATTAAAAAAAAAAATAATATGTAGTGTGAATAATTACAGAAGATACTACTTTTTAAAGCTTATTTGTTTTACACGGATTGGTGAGCATGTTGTGCAACTTATAATAATACCTCTCCTTGGCCCAATGGGGCAAATGTGTGGGATGACCTTCGTAGCAGCAACTTCGTGGCCTTGCTCTTCTTGAATACTATAAAGGGATCTTTAGTCAGTCTCTCCATGCACAGAGGACAGCATTTTACATCCCCACCCAATAGGACTGTACACTGTGACAGCATCAACTCCACAACTGAAGCTGACAGAGAGTTTTAGGACACTTCAAGTACTTTCCGTGACTGAGGATTGATCCCAGGACCTCTGGCATGAGAGACCAGCACACTTATCCACTCAGCCACCACTCTCTATATAAGGTGTTCGAAATTTTCATAAATTAGTTTGTATTACAAATTGATGCCAACTACTACATTAGCACAATCAAGATGAACGAAGTGGGGGACAAAGGTGCTGCAAGGGCAGCAGAAAAATTTTCCCCACCCCACATCATTTCACCTCATGCTGGGTTAAGAATCTATAGAAATTATAATCACAAACACATTAACAATGTGTTCAGATAAAAGCAAGATCAACGGATCAATCTTTAGAAATTTGAACTTCAAACTTTATTAATAAATAAATTTACTACACATCACGAATATGCTGGATTATGAGCTAATGCAGAGGAGCCTACTTATTGGATATTTTTTTAACTGAATAACCCAAATAATTGCATATTACATACAACAGGGTATATTTTGTTTTTAAATTTTTGATTAGCAGTTTTTCCCCATCACCGAGAAATTGATTAGCAAACGACTGTAATTGATTAGCAGGTTTGGGATATGCTGGTTTTACTTCAAGTTCCCAATGACATCTGAGAATCAAATTCAAGCACTTTTTAAGCACTTTTCATAATTTCTGATCTCAAATTGCGAAAACTATAAATAAAGCTCATATGATCTAACGACGCCATGAACAATACAAAGAATTTCAGCCTCGAGGACCTGATTTTGGAGAATCAAACTAGCTAATATATTAACCCTTGAGCAGATGCTGGCTTGTTACACTCAAGGGACAGTGGAGAAATCGAAGATATGTTCATGACTGATTTTGTGTTATCGCATGTATGTGGGGCAGGTTAGTCCTCGGTTGTGGTTGTCCGTGAGCATATAGAAACCATCCGTATATACCTATCAGATTGTCCCTATAATACAACAGCTTCTACTAACAACTAACAAGGCAACTTTTGTTGATTGTATCAGTTGAATAAATAATCATAACACATCTATGCCTTTAATGTTGTAAAATGTCAGGCCAAAAAACCCCAAACAAAACAAAACCTGTGTTTAGGGTAACCCGACTCCCAAAAATTATGCAGACCCTAAAAATTTTAAAGAGTAAAAGTCACTCAATTAAATTTTTGTAACTCTAAATTTTCATCTGACTTCAACTGTAAATTTGAAACTGATTTTTGAGTTCAAGCTTTCAAAATTATGTATAGAAATAAATATATCAGACAGTATAAATGGAGAGCAAGAGGCAAGTTCTAGTTCAGCAAAGAAAAACACATTTGATAAACTGATGAACAACTTACAATGCTTCACAGTGGTGTTTGCAGGTCATGAATATTAATATCATGTTGAGTTTTGTGTATTGATACTGAAAGCCCAAATCTTGGCTGTCTTGAAAATATCATTGGTGCAAGAGTAGTGTACAACAGTTGTTTTTTAATTCCATTCAAATGTATACATGGAAATTATTGACTGGGCCAGCAGATACATAGATATTGCATTTAAGTAAATTAGGTGGTCATTTTGGTAATTTGATATTTGTTTTATTTCTGTCAAAAACCATGTGGCATTTACAATTTTAAAACCGAATTTGCGGTTGTGTTTATTGGAGCGCGCTTGCGATTTTCAGTAGTCTCACACTACCAATTCCGACATGTGCTTGCACTTAACCTTCCAGCTCTAATCAACAGGAATTCAAAGAGGAATAACTCAATCCCATTTCATCATTGGCCAGATGACATCTCAATAGTAATTTTACATGCATCGCATTCCGCGATCCAATTTTATGGACTCATGTTGGGCGATAATTGCATCGCAAATAGTGATCCGAAACCGAACAAAAGATACCCTGGACAAACAAAAAAAACATTTACTGCACCGTCCTTCCAAATTTTGACCTGTTAATTGCATAAAATAAAATCCCATTAACCAAATAAAAAAATGAAAAAATTTATAGTAATTTATATATTTTTTATACTTACCAATGACCCAGACTTAGCTGGTGCTAACTCTAAAATATTCAGGGCCAAACACAAATTTTGACCCCAATACCCAAAATTTGAATCCAAATCAAAAAATCTAATGTCCTATATGGTCCTCCATATTTTTGTCTGCTGTGCATGCGCAGTGTCAAGGATGTACCGGAATTGGCGCCAAATCCTCATTCTCACGACCAGTGCCTGGTAAATGTTATATAATCAGCGTGGAGGTATGTGTTCCCAACTCATGGGAGGGCCATCCCTGTCTGGGTCATTGGTAAGTATAAAAATCGTGACATCGACGTCGTAGCTGCGACGGGTGGTGCAATCTCACAAAATTCTAAGTTCATCAAGGGCCATAACTCCAAGAAAAATATTTGGAACAACACATGCATTGAACAGTGGCTAGATATCAATAAGATACACTTACATGCCAAATATAAAGTCATTCCATCAAGTATTTCAAAAGTTATTGAGTTTTGAAACTCGTTGGTCACAGACAAACTCGTTGGTCACTGACAGACCGACAGACAGACCAACATTGCCACTTATACAGCTGCTAGTCGCAGCTAAAAAATATATAAATTACTACAGATTTTTTCATATTTTTATACTGTACCAATGACCCAGACTTAGCTGAATAGAAAAAATTGCGACATCGACGCCGTAGCTGCGACGGGTGGTGCAATCTCACAAAATTCAAAGTTCATCAAGGGCCATAACTCCAAGAAAAATATTTGGAACAACACATGCATTGAACAGTGGCTAGACATCAATAAGATACACTTACATGCCAAATATAAAGTCATTCCATCAAGTATTTCAAAAGTTATTGAGTTTTGAAACTCGTTGGTCACAGACAGACCGACAGACAGACAGACCGACATTGCCACTTATAGAGCTGCTAGTCGCAGCTAAAAAGGCCGGAGGGCCTAGGACATAAAGGAAAATGCAATAGGCTCAATTACATATAAAAAATTATCCCCTCAAGGAGAAAAGGAGAATCAGGATTTACATATATCTTTCTTGTTTATACAAAAAAAGAAAGACACATTACCAATACGTAATTGAGCACAATAACATCAATGATCTCTATTAACACCCATTATACTAATATTTTAAAGGAAAGCCAATAAATAAAGATAGTCCAGAGAATGAGACTCTTTATACTCATTTAAAAGTGTCCGAGGATTGTATATTAACGCTCGTATCACACATGACATATACAAATGCTTCACACCGAGCTACACTTTAAAAATATTACATAAATGAGATAAACATTAGCTTTACACTTTAAAACCATCCCAGCACCGACTCGGAATTACTGACTCAGGAGGAGGTATTCACTTGCTTTTCACTATAAAGCCGGTGATATAAGGGAACACCATCCTCCCCCTTCCCCTTGCTCTGGGTCAATCACCCCAGAACGAAGAGGGCAGCAGGACAGAGTCACTGCTGGAACAGAAAGCCTACATAACTATAGTTGCACCTGTTTAGTGGACAACATTCTGAGCAACAGATAACAGACCAAATCATCTAAGGTCACCAGAAATAGGTAAAAATTAGTGAACGTAGAAGGCTGAGACCAGTATGCAGCCTTCATCAGATCCATAATAGCAATACTATTAGCATAAGCCCAAGATGTAGACAGCGCTCTAACTTCGTGCGCTGAAATCTTAAGCACGGACTGCTGAGTTGAAGATAAACTTTCATTAGCAGTATGAATAGTCAACTGAATCCACCTAGAAATAGAATGGACCGTGATGTCCCTTCTATTAGGAAGCAGAGACAGGAAGAAACGTTTTCGTCCCTTTCTGATAAACTCAGATCTGTGTTTGTAAATATGCATAGCTCTAACTGGACACAGCATGGGCCTATGGCCATCTGACGATGGAAGAGCCCTAATAACAATAGGCTCAGGGTACTTATTAGGAGCCTGATTCTTCGCCAAAAATCCCACATTGGTAGTTAAAGTAATAGTATTACCAACACTACGATAGTGGGAATCATCAACAGATAGAGCATGAAGCTCACTAACTCTTCTAGTGGAAGTGAAGGCTAAGCGAAAAGCTGTCTTATAAGATAAGTATTTGAAGTCTACCGTGTCAAGGGGTTCAAAAGGCGCTTCTTTGAGCTTCAGAAGAACCCAAGCTAAATTCATCTTAGGAATTAACCTAAGGGTTCTGGTCTATTTATCGAAAAGTTTTTAACTGACTTTGATAAAGAGACATTAGATCCAATTTGTAAGTTATTATGATGAGCATAAGTATCCAATAGCATAGACCTATAACCCTTAATAGTTACTGGCTGCAGTTTGAGCTTGTCAAACAAGTAGACCAAACAAGAGGCCCCACGGGGCCTGAAGCACTCATCTTGAACTGAACACAATTTAAACAGAGTCCAAGAATGAGTCTACATTAAGCAAGCCATCTCCATAGGCTACACTTTCAACCCTTGAGTCCCTCAGGAGTGACAAAAATAATCTGGGCATCATGCCTTTTCTTCAGTTGATCATAAAGTAAAATGTAGAGCTCCCCTATGAAGCCCCTTGATACAACCTATGTGGATTAATCTTAGTACCTCTAGAGGGTACGGAATACAAAATTTTTAATTCTTCAGCAAAATGGCCAATTCTGGCTCCCATAGAGAGCCCAAATATTAACCCAGGCTCTTGATTTGAATACAGTTAAATCTGACTTCCCTAGAGATGTTGTATACCGAATATGAAAACATTCTGACTGTTGGATCTGAAGAAGAGAAATTGGAAAGAAATTTCTTCGAATTGCACTAAGTTCAAATTTGGGCTACCATAGCGAGCCCAAATATTAACCTATGGATCCGACTTGAACAAACTTGAATCTGATCCCCCTAGAGATGTTGTATACCAAATGTGAAAGCATTCTAACAAGTGAATCTGAAGAAGAAGATTTTTGAAGAAATTCCCTCATATTGTACTAAGTTAAATTTCATGTTCCCATATGGAGCCTAAATATTAACCTAGGCACTCGAATTGAACAACCTGGAATCTGACCCCCCTAGAGATGTTGTATACCAAATATAAAAGCATTTCGACTGGTGGATCTGAAGAAGAAGATTTTTAAAGAAATTTCCTCATATTGCACTAAGTAAAAATTTGGGCTACCATAGTGAGCCCAAATATATACCTAGGGATTTGCTTTGAACAAACTTGAATCTGAGCCCCATAGAGATGTAGCATACCAAATATCAAAGCATTCTGACTGGTGGATCTGAAGAAGAAGATTTTTTTAAATTACCCTCCATATTGAACAAAGATAAAATTTGGGCTTCCGTAGGAAGCCCAAATATTAACCTAGGGACTTGGTTTGAACAATCTAGAATTTGACACTCATAACAATGTTGTATACCAAATATTAAAAGATTCTGACTGGTGGTTCTGAAGAAGAAGATTTTTAAAGAATATTCCCCATATTACCCTATGTTAAAACTTCGGGCTCCTGTAGAGAGCCCAAATTGAACCAATGAGCTTTATTTCAACAAACGTTTATCTAACCTCCCTATGAATGCTGTATACCAAATATCAAAAGATTCTGATGATTGGTTCTGGAGAAAAGATTTTTTAAAATTTTTGCAAATATGCTGACTCAGCATTTTTTCGATGCCCATTACAGAACACCCTAACATAACCGGTGGCAATTTTTTTTCACCATTCAATTCTACTGGTCATAAGGATACTTCATACCAAATAAAAGCTCTCTGTTCCGTGCGGTTTGGAAAATATGGGCGTTTGAAAATATTTCTATTTTTAGCTCCCATGGTTCCCATGGGGATGCAGGAATTTTTTTTTTTGCATGGGTCAAGTACTTATGACCCAATACTACCACAAACCAAATTTGGTTCATACCGGACCATCGGTTCAGAAAATAGAAATTTTGGGCGGGGCTAAAACTCTTACCACTCCTATTACAAAGCCAAATATTTTACTTCACGAACTTCATTTGAACAAAATTGATTCTACACCTCATATGGAAGCTCCATAGCAAATATCAAGTCATCGTACACACTGGTTCTTGAGAAGAAGATTTAAAAAATATTTTGGAGCATTTCCCCCACTCCCTCCCTATGGGGCTGGGCATGCTGAGCTGAACAAAAATGAAATGCCCCTTTGGGACCATCACTTACACAAACTTTCACTTGAATTGGCCCAGTGGCTTTGGAGGAGAAGCCCAAAACATGGTGTTGATGGACGACGGACGGAGAGCGATGAGATTAGCTCAGCTTGACTTTGTCAAGATGTGCTAAAAATTAGCAATGTCTGGAATGGAGGGATCATAGATATTAATTGAATGATCCGTACACCAACGAGGGAAAACCTTCCACTTTGCTGAATAATTTAGCGAAGAGGAGGCCCTCCTACAGTTAGAAATTGCGCCCCCTGCTCGTCCTGTAAATTGCTTGCCGTTCAAGGACTGCACAACGGAAATACGTGAAGGTTAAGACCTTGCGGGTTGTGATGCAGTGTGCGCGATTTCCCCTGTGAAAGAAGATCTTCCCATTGAGGAAGCTTCCTCGGCATGTCCCACAACAGACACCTGAGTAGATTTATCCACAGTCTCAGAGGAGACAGAGATGCTACCAACAGAATCTTGCACTGCGATTGTTTTATCTTGAGCAATATCTGCTGAATCAACGGTGCTGGAGGATATGCATATCCTATCATTCCGTCCCAAGAGATCGAGAGAGCGTCTACTGCAAACACTCGAGGATCCGGACAAGGTGACACATACGTCTGCAACTGATTGTTGAGATGTGTCGTAAATAAATCTATCATTGGCCGTTCACATTGGTAGCAAATCTGATTGAATACTTGCTTGTTGAGAGTCCATTCTGACAGCAACAGGCGACCCCTCCGTGAAAGGGAGTCTGCTAAGACGTTCAGACGACCCGGAATATGATGGACGGAGAGAAGAATCTGATGTTTTAGTACAAACAGAAGGATTCTTTCCATTAGATTGAGCAACGGAATGGAATGAGTGCCACCTTGGTTCCGAACATACACAACTACTGTCGTATTGTCGGACATAATCTGCACGTGTGCATTCTGAATAATGTCTATCCAATGACGTAGAGCAAGCCAAATTGACATCATCTCTTTGATGTGCTTGCTTAGAAACTGAGGATCCCAAAGACCCTGGCACTTCGAATCCGATGGGCTCAGTGTCGCGCCCCAGCCTGTTTGACTGGCATCCGTGATAATCGTAAAACTCGAATCTGGCAATTGCAGCGGAACTCCCTGAGTTAACCACTGTATGTCTGCCCAAGTCTGAATCTCTTGTTTCACTTGGCTTGACAAGAGGATGTCCATCTCGAGCGATTGAATCTTCACTCTCCAATTCTGAGTCAGATAGACCTGGAGAGGTTGAGTGCATAGCCGCCCCATTGGAATGAGATCCGCGGCAGCTCCGCACAGACCTATTAGTCTCATGAATTCCCTTGCTGAAACTTTGTCTGAGTGAAGACAATAGCGAGAGTAACAACTGACTAATTTCGCTCTGGTTAGTGGCAGACAAACGAGATTGTTGTGCGTCTCGAAGCTCATCCCCAGGTGGGTGAATGACTTGGACAGCACCAGATCTGACTTCTCTTCGTTTACTATGAAACCGAGACGTTGGAGCAATAGAAGCAGATTCTGCATATCATTCTGAAGCGTTAACTCGTTGCCGTACCTCTGAAGAATATCGTCCAGGTAACTCGACGTTACCGCAGACGAATGAGCTCAGAAATGAGTCATTGCCGAGTTCATTACTCGAGTGAAAGCCCAGGGTGCTAGATTCAGACCAAAGCACATCGCTCGGAACTGATAAACAACACCTAGGACAGCGAAGTGAAGATACTTTCTGAATGCCGGATGTACCATGACGCGAAAGTACGCATCCTTGAGGTCTATGCTCGCAGCATAGTCTTTCACTCGAATGCTCGCTCTGACTGATCGAATGGTCACCATATAAAACTTTGGAGCCACGATCAGCTTGTTTATCCAGCTTAAGTCGATCACTGGACGGAACGAGCCATCTGGTTTCGGAACCAGAAAGAGATGGCTGTAGAAACCTGGAGATTCCTGGTTTTCTACGACCTCTATCGCGTTCTTCGTTAAAAGAGACTGGACTTCTGATAGAAGTGTCGTTCTTTTCTGACAATTTGACAGAAGCTGAGTCCATCTTGGACTTCGAGTTAACGGAGGTTTGCCTTTGAAGGACAGTTTTAGTCCTTCCGAAATAACCCCTCGAACCCAAGGGTCCTCCGTAATTGATTTCCAATTGCTTGAGAAACTCGACAGTCTTCCGTCCACCGCAACGCGACAGAGGTCTAAACCATCACCTCCCGGATCCGTGAGGCTTGCGGGAGGAGAAACTACATCCTCTGCGACCCGCACCTCACCCCGTTGGCCTAGGGGCATCTGACTGGTTATTTCGGCCAGCGTAACAGTAACAGCCCCTACTCAAGTCGCTACTCTGCCGGTCTCTAGAGTAAGACCTAGAGCACGCATAGGAACCTCTATAGGAACTTCCCCTGGACGAACTCGTCCCGGAAGTGCCTGGCCTACTCCTGTCTGCTGGTTCCGACTTCTTCGAAGCAGACTTAAATAGCAGAGAGTCCGAAGCTTTCTTTGTTAATTTATCATATATTTCAGAAAGCTTGCCACTGAAGAGAAACTCTCCAGAGACCGGAGCGACTCTAAGAGAGTTTTTCACCTTACTGTCCACGCGTGTGGAAGTAGCTAGGGCCGTGTCAAGTCTAGCTAACTCCAGATTTGCCACTGAAAGGGCGGAGTTATAAGTGGAAAAAGCTATGGCCCTGGACAGAACTCTTAATGACGTTTGTACGTCTTGAAATTCTGGTCCTTCAAAGCGTAATGACAACGCTCTAGTAAGGTGATCTGTGCAGGAAAGAGCGTCTAAACTAGCTCTGTTAGACAATATCGTCGTTTCCATCGTTGACGACGAAAGTGACATAGACGACGGCATGGATATATCAAGGTCTTCAGCCTGGTCGTCTAAATGCAGAGGAACTCTCTGGATGCCCTGACCTGCCGTATCAAACTTATTCCTTTGATTGATAAACGGCAGCTGTTAGGAAGGCTGACCTGCCCGTCTTGTTGGCAAGTTTATCAATAGCGTCATTTCAATAATTTGAATATCCGAGAGACATTCTTGGATTGTGATGGAAATTCCGGGACAATGTCCCTAAACCGATTAAAAAAATAGGTGTCCAGAGGCGCTATCACCCTCCTATCCGTCTGCGCAGCATTCTGGTCCGGCGGAACAACTTCTGGAAGGTAATGCAGGATAAATTCTACGGCTATTTTATGTTGTTCCGAAAGGGAAATATCTAACTCATCGGAATCCCTTTCGCCATCCTGCCGGACCTCTTGCAAATCTCGGTCGTCCGCACCCGATCCAGGGGCGGAACCTACTGACCCAGCTTAGTCTGACACTTCACGTTCCGACAAAGGCTCTGCCGGTTGCTGGGATGCTGCAATTAACTTTGCTATCTGTGATAGCACATCCGTTACGGAGGCCTGAGGAGCCGCGGTCTTACTGGATTTAGCTGCCGGAAGCTCCCTGGACGTTGCATCCTGCATACATCTTTTATGTGAATGTCCGGATGTAGATGGCCTCGTATCCCTGGCTACCGGATGGCGTGACCTGGTCACCGTGGAATCCCTGGTCTGCGAAGCTGACTGAAAGTTAAAAAATTTATAGTAATTTATATATTTTTTATACTTACCAATGACCCAGACTTAGCTGGTGCTAACTCTAACAAAACCAGGGCCAAACACAAATTTTGCCCCCCAACCCCCAAAATTTGCATCCAAAACAAAAAGAAATCATGTCCTAAAGGACCTCCATACTACGCCCCCACTGCGCATGCACAGTGACACAGACGTCCCGAAATTGGCGCCAATTATCATTCTTACTGGCAGTGCCTGGTCAGCGCTATGTACTCAGCGGGGAGGCAAGAGTTCCCAACTCCTGGGAGGGCCATCCCCGTCTGGGTCATTGGTAAGTATAAAAAATATATAAATTACTATAAATTTTTTAACATTTTTATACTGTACCAATGACCCAGACTTAGCTGAATAGTAAACAGGCTGGAGGGCCTAGGACATAGAGGAAAATCCAATAAGCTCAACTATATAATAAAGAGGTAACCCCTGAAGGAGAAAAGGAGTATTAGGCTTTACATGTATCTTTCTTATTTAATATTAAATTAGAAAGATACAATACCCTTAATAATTGAGCACAATAATATTCATGTTCTCTATTAACATCCAGTATATCCCTTATACTAATTATTTTTAAAGTAAGCCAATAAATAAAGTAGTCCAGAGAATTGAGACTCTTTATAGTCATTTAAAAGTGTCCGAGTATTGTATATTAAAGCCTGTTTGACACTTGACATATACAAATGCTTCACACCGAGCAACACTTTAAAAATAAGACATGAATGAATTTTAACATTAATATTACACTTTAAAACCATCCCGGAAGCGACTCAGAAATACTGACTTGGAGGAGGCATTCCCTTGCTTTTCACTATAAAGCAGGTGACCTAAGGGAACACCCGCGCCCCCCCCCCCCCCCCCCCCCCCCCTTCCCCTTGCCCTGGGTCAAATAGCCCAGAGCGAAGAGGGCAGCTGGACGGAGTCACTGCCGGAACAGAAAGCCTGCATAACTATAGTTGCAACTGTTTAGTGGACGACATTCTGAGCAACAGATAACGGACCTAAACAATGCAGGTCTCCAGAAATGGACTCAATATTTCTGAGATGGATGGCTGAGACCAATAAGCAGCCTTCATTAAATCTGTAATAGCAACACTATTAGCATAAGCCCAAGAAGTAGCAAGAGCTCTTACTTCATGAGCGGAAATCTTAGCACAGACTGCTGAGAAGAAGATAAACTCTCATAAGCAGTACGGATAGTTAATTGAATCCATCTAGCAATAGAATGGACTGAAATGTCCTTTCTATTAGACATCAAAGACAGAAAGAAACGTTTCCGTCCCTTTCTGATAAACTGAGATCTCTGTTTATAGATACGTAACGCTCTAACAGGACAGAGTAAAGGCCTACGCCCGTCTGAAGATGGAAGAGCCTTAATAACAATAGGTTCCGGATATTTATTAGGAGCCTGATTCTTAGCTAAAAAACCAACATTAGTAGTGAAGGTGATAGTGTTCCCGACACTACGATAGTGAGAATCATCCACCGACAGTGCATGAAGCTCACTGACTCTTCTAGCAGAAGAGAAAGCTGAGAGAAAAGCTGTCTTATAAGATAAGAATTTGAAATCTACTGTCCCAAGAGGTTCAAATGGCTTTTCCTTCAATTTAAAAAGAACCCAAGCTAAATTCCATTTAGGAATTAATCTAAGAGTTCTGGGTCTATTTATCGAGAAGTTTCTAACCAACTTAGATAAAGAGACATTAGATCCAATTTGTAAACTATCATGATGTGCATAGGTATCAGATAACATAGACCTATCACCCTTAATAGTAACAGGCTGCAGTTTGATTTCGTCAAACAAGTATACTAGAAAGTTTGCAATGTCTGGTATAGAGGGATCGAATATATCTACAGAATGATCCCTACACCAACGACGAAAAACCTTCCACTTAGCCGCATAGTTTAGCGAAGAGGAGGTCCTCCTACTGTTAGAAATCGCGTCCACTGCTCGTCCTGTAAAGTGCTTGCCATGCAAGAAGGACCGCACAACGGAAAAACGTGAAGGTTGAGACCTTGCGGGTTGTGATGGAGTTGGCGCGATTTCCCCTGCGAAAGAAGATCCTCCCGTGGAGGAAGCTTTCGCGGTAGGTCCCACAACAGACACCTGAGTAGATTTATCCACGGTCTCTGTGGCGACAGAGATGCTACCAACAGAATCTTGCATTGAGATTGTTTTATCTTTAGCAATAGTTGCTGAATTAACGGCGCTGGAGGATACGCATATCCTATCATTCCGTCCCAAGGGATCGACAGAGCGTCTACTGCAAATGCTCTTGGATCCGGACACGGAGACACATACGTCTGCAACTGATTGTTGAGATGTGTCGCAAATAAGTCTATCATTGGCCGTTCCCATTGGTAGCAAATCTGATTGAATACTTGTTTGTTGAGAGTCCACTCCGACGGCAACAAGCGACCCTTTCGTGAAAGGGAGTCTGCTAGCACATTCAGACGACCCGGTATGTGACGGACCGAAAGAAGAACGTAATGTTCTAGCGCAAACAGAAGGATTCTTTCCGTTAGATTGAACAACGGAACTGAATGAGTGCCTCCCTGATTCCGTATATACGCCACTACTGTCGTATTGTTGGATAGGATTTGGACATGAGCATTGTGAATAATGCCCATCCAATGACGTAACGCAAGCCAAATTCACATCATTTCCTTGATGTTTATGTGCTTGCACAGAAATTGCGGATCCCAAAGACCCTGGCATCTCGAATCCGTTGGGATTAATGATGCACCCCAACCTGTTTGACTGGCATCCGTCATAATGGTAAAACTCGGATCCGGCAACTGCAGCGGAACTCCCTGAGTTAACCACTAAATGTTTGCCCAAGTCTGAATCTCTTGTTTCACTTGATCCGACAAGAGAACGTCTACGTCGAGCGAATGAATTTTCACACTCCAATTCTGAGTCAAGAAAATTTGGAGAGGACGTGTGCGTAACCGCCCCATCGGAATGAGATCCGCAGCGGCTCCGCACAGACCTATCAGTCTCATAAATTCTCTCGCTGTGACTTTGTCTGCGTGCAGACAATAGCGAGCGTAACAACTGACTAATTTCGCTCTGGTTAACGGCAGACGAACGAGATTGTTGTGCGTCTCGAAGCTCATTCCCAGATGAGTGAATGACTTGGACGGCACCAGATCCGACTTCTCCTCGTTTACTATAAAACCGAGACGTCGGAGCAATAGAAGTAGATTCTGAACATCGTTCTGAAGCGTTAACTCGTTGCCGTACCTCTGAAGAATGTCGTCCAGGTAGGCCGATGTTACCGCAGACGAATGAGCTCGGAAATAGATCATTACCGAGTTCATTACCCGAGTGAAAGCCCAGGGTGCTAGATTCAATCCGAAGCACATCGCCCGGAATTGATACACCACTCCTAGGACTGCGAAGCGTAGATACTTTCGGAATGTCGGATGTACCATGACGTGAAAGTACGCATCTTTGAGATCTATGCTTGTTGCATAATCGTTCACCCGAACACTCGCTCTGACCGACCGAATCGTCTCCATATAAAATTTCGGAGCGACGATCAGCTTGTTTATCCAGCTCAAATCTATGACTGGACGGAACGAGCCGTCTGGTTTCGGAACCAGAAACAGATGGCTGTAGAATCCCGGAGTCTCCTGGTTTTCTACGACCTTTACCGCGTTCTTCATTAAAAGAGACTGCACCTCTGATAACAGAGCGTCTCTCTTCTGCAGATTTGACGGAAGTTGAGTCCACTTTGGACTTCGAGTTAATGGAGGCTTTCGTATAAGGATATCTTTAGACCTTCCGAAGTCACTCCTCTCACCCAAGGGTCGTCCGTAATCGACGCCCATTCTTGTGAAAAGCTCGACAACCTTCCGCCAACCGGTACGCGATAGAGGTTTAAGCCATCACCTCCTGGACCTGCGAGGCCTGCGGTAGGAGAAACCATGTCCTCCACGACCCGCACCTCGCCCCGTAGACCTCGGGGCGTCCGACCGGTTGTCCCGGCCCGAAGGACGTCCCGAACGAGAGTCGCTACCCTGACGGTCTCTCGAATAAGACCAAGAGGATGCACCGGAACCTCTATAGGAACCTCTCTTGGGCGCATTAGACCCAGAAGTGCCTGTCTTATTCTTGTCTGCTGTATCCGACTTCTTAGAAGCAGATTTGAACAACAGAGAATCCGAAGCTTTCTTTGTAATTTTATCATAAATAGCAGAAAGCTTGCCGTCAAAGAGAAGTTCTCTGGAGACCGAAGCGACTCTAAGAGAGTTCTTCACCTTAGTATCCACGAGTGTGGATGTAGCTAGGGCTGCGTCACGTCTAACCAACTCCAGATTTGCCACTGAAAGGGCGGAGTTACACGTGGAATAAGCTACTGCCCTTGAAAGAAGTCTTAAAGAGGATTGAATATCCTGAAACTCTTTCCCTTGAAGGCGCAGTGATAACGCCTTAGTAAGGTGATCTGCGTAAGATAAGGCATCTAAATTGGCTCTGTTAGACGCAATAGCTGTTTCCAACACCGCGGTTGGAATAGAAGCCGACGACGGTAATGATAGCTCTAAGTCTTCCGCCTCATCGTCCATACGCAGAGGAACTCTCGGGATACCCTGTCCTGCCGTGTCGAATTTATTCCTTGCATTAATGAAAGGCAGGTTGAGAGTATTAGCGGACAAGAAACCTGCTTTCCCTGTCTTGGAAGCAAGTTTAAATATAGCGTCGTTCAATAATTCAAATGTTCTTGCAACATTATTGGACTGCGACGGAAACTCGGGAGCGATGTCCCTGAATCGCTCAAAAAATTCAGAGTCCAATGACGCTATAATCCTCTTGTCCGGAACCGCAGCAGTCTGTCCTGACGGAACAACTTGAGGGAGAAAGTGCCGGATGAAGTCCACGGCAGCTTTATGTTGTTCCGAAAGGGATAGCTCCAAATCATCCGTATCCCTTTCACCATCCGGTCGGACCTCATGATGCTCCCGGTTGTCCACCCCCGATGCTTCGGCGGAGCGTACCGACCCAGCGCCGTCGGATAATTCTCGATCCGACACCGTTTCTGTCGGCTGCTGGGATGCTGCGATAAGCTGTGCTATCTGCACAAGAATGTCCGGCGTCGAGACCTGCGGAGGCGCAGTCTTTCGCTGCTTCGCCGAGGGCAGCTCCGCATCAGATGGCTCCCGCATACTTTTTCTATGCGAACGTCCGGAGTCCATCGGTCTCGAAACCCTGGCTGCCGGATGGTGTGACCTGGTCGCCGAAGAATCCTTGATTGGCGAAGCTGGTAAGATATCGGCGGTCACGCAGCCAAGGTGCGGTCGTGTGCGCTGACGAGAAGAAGAAGCCTTAGCAGTCTCCGCGGACTGCCTATACAACGGAGCGTCCCGAGCGACAGACGTATGCTCCGCTTGCGACACATTTTGTACCACAACATCTGGTCCCAGATGTTGTTGTACGAGAGAGGGGCCTCTCTCGCTCGCGGCCCGGCTGGACCTGGACGAGCTAGGAACCGGACTCAAAGGCTTCCTCCGTTCTCGCTTACTATCCGCCGTCACTGGGTGTGCACATTGTATGTTTATAGTGCTCACATCACCCAAAATTTCCTCCTGGACCGCATCGGACGAACCCGGCTGCCGAACCATTCGGTGAATGGACGCTACACCGGGCGAGCTAGCGGATGACATTTGTTTAATCTCCATGAGCACTTTTGCCGCTAGCTCTGAATTCATTTGTGACGACGGACGCACACTTGTAGAAGATAACATGGAAACATCACCCTGTTCTTGTTCCTCTGAAATAGAAACAGAGAGAGTAGAGTGACCATGCGGAGAAAGAGCCGGCATAGCCCTTTCTCCAGAGACAACATACCGTGACACACGTTTCCAATGTTTGTCATCCCAATATTGACATATAGGACAGGGATTAGTGCGAGAACACTGACTACAATTAATACAATGATCATGAAAGTCAGAGGAAGATTTCTTCCCATTACAATTTGAACAATATCCTTTCATTGTGAAAAGTCAACAAGTCCTAGTTACTCGCACAAACCCCTGACACAAAGATACATAATAACATGATCCATTAACAAATGAAAAAACAATTGCAAATCAAAATAATTTTGAAAAAATATTTTTTCAGCGAAGCCCAAGTTGCTGAAAAGTAACGTTGAGCCCCGATAGATCCGATGGCAAAGTGTGGTCAAAAATTTTAAATTTATATTAAATAATTAATGAGACACTTATGGATAATATAAATGTATCTTATAGTGAGATAAACTACACCAAAGGCAAACAGCCCCCCCTCAAAAAAGGCTGTTGCCAATGTAAACAAACAGTGTAAAATACCAGAAAACATGACTCCAGGCACTGAAAAAACTGGCCCGAAATCAGTCATCAAAATTACACTCTATCTGATGCAAGACAGAGACTCCCAGGGGAGAATCTGCAGAACATCAGATGGAAGATGCCGAACACAACATTTATACACCCATGGGTGAAAACGTAACTATGGGGAAAATAACAGAAAACATTCTGTATCCAAGCAACTCTCCCAGGGAAATTTTAGAAATGAACTTTCTCAAAAATATGCCAAAAGCATGGGAGAATTGCAAGGGGGGACTTTAGAAGGCTAGGGGAGAGGAAACACTGAATAAGCAGTGAAACATTTAGCAAGAATGACAACAAGAGGCCCATGCCTCGAAAATAGGCAACTTAACATAATTTCATCAAAAAATTTTTAAGTACAGCCCTGATTATTTTTTGTCACTTCTTTTTCCTCTCCTCCTTCTATATCCTCCTTAGAATCACCATTTCTCCAAAAGTTAAAAAATTTATAGTAATTTCTATATTTTTTATACTTACCAATGACCCAGACATAGCTGGTTGGTGCTAACTCTTAAAATATAGGGCCAAACACAAATTTTGCCCTCCAATCCCCAAAATTTGCATCTAAAACCAAAGAAAACATGTCCTGAAAGGCCCTCCACCCTTCACCTCTACTGCGCATGCGCAGTGTCAAGGACGTTCCGAAATTGGCGCCATTAATCATTCTAATAACCAGTGCCTGGTAAGCGCTATGTACTCAGCGGGGAGTCAAGAGTTCCCAACTCCTGGGAGGGCCATCCCCGTCTGGGTCATTGGTAAGTATAAAAAATATAGAAATTACTATAAATTTTTTAACATTTTTATACTGTACCAATGACCCAGACATAGCTGAATAGTAAAAAGGCTGGAGGGCCAAGGACATAGAGCAAAATGGAATACGCTCAATAATATAAAATAGAGTCATCCCCTGTAGGGAAAAAGAAGTAATAGGCCTTACATGTATCTTTCTTATTTATGATAAATTAGAAAGATACAACACCTTCCAAAATTGAGCTTCATACATCCATGTACTCTATTAATATCCAATATAATCCTTATACTAATAATTTTTAAAGTAAGCCAATAAATAAAGTAAGTCTAGAGAATAGAGACTCTTATACTCCTTAAAAGTGTCTGAGGATTGCATAATCATGTCCGTTGACATATGCAATATTCAATTGCTATACTTTAAAAACTAAGACTTGAATGAATTTTTAAAACATAAACTTCTCACTAAACAACCATCCCAATAACAGCTCAGAATTACTAACTCCGGAGGAGGTATCCACTTGTTTTCATAGTAAAACAGGTGACCCAAGGGAACACCCTCCCCCCCCCCCCCCCCCCCTTTTTCTTGCCCTGGGTCAAATAGCCCAGAGCGAAGAGGGCAGCAGAACGGAGACACTGCCGAAACAGACAGCCTACCTAGCTATAGTAGCAACTGTTAAGTGAATGAGATTCCGAGCAGTAGATAATAGACCTAACAATAGAGGCCTCCAGAAATGGACTCGATATTTCTGAGATAAAAAATTCATGAATGTGGATGGCTGAGCGCAATGAGCAGCCTTCAAAAATCTATAATAGCGACACTATTAATGTAAGCCCAAGATGTAGAAGAACTCTTACTTCATGAGCCCAAATCTTAAGCACAACTGGTGAGTCAATGATATACGATTAGCAGTACCGATAGTTAATAGAATCCATTAACCATAGAATGGAGCGTAACGTCCTTCTACTAGGCATCAAAGGCAGAAGAAGCTTACGCCCGTAGTAATAAACAGATATCTGTTTATAAATACATAAACTCTAACCGAAAAGAGTAAAGGCCTATGCCCGTACGAAGACGGAAGGACCTTAATAACAATAGGTTCCGGATATTAGGAGCCTAACTGATATGCAAAAATCCAACCTAAATAGTAAAGGAAGTAGTGATTCCGAAACTACGAAAGTGAAAATCATCCATCGATAGTGCATGAAACTCACTGACTCTTCAGTAAAAGAGAAACCAACAGAATTACTGTCTAAAAGGTCAGAATTTGAAAACTACTGTTTCCAGAGGCTCAAATGATTACTTAGCTAAATAAGAACCGAAGTTAAATTCCCTATAGGAATTTAATCTAAAGATTCTAAGTCTATTTATCAAAAAGTTACTAACTGACTTAGATAAAGAGACATAAGACTCAATTGTAAACTATCCTAGAGTGCATAGGTATGAGGTAACATAAACCTATAACCTTAATAATAACAGGCTGCAGAAGATCTTGTGAAACAAGTATACTAAAAAACTGCAATGAGTAGTATGGAGGGATCAACAATACGAACATAATGATCCCTACACCAACGACGGAAGAGCCTCCACTTTAGCCGCATAGAATAGCAAAGAAGAGGATCTCCTATAGTAAGAAATCGCGTCCAAAGCTCGTCCAGTACAATGCTTACAATGCAATACAGACCACACAACGGAATACATGAAGGTTGCGACCTTGCGGGTTGTGAAAAGATGACACGATTTACCCAGTGAAAAAAGATCCTCACATTGAGGAAGATTTCACGTTAAGTCCCACAGTAGACAACAGAGTAAATTATCCATGGTCTCTGTGAAGATAGAGATGCTATCAACAGAAATGTATTGTGGTTGTTTATCTTAGCAATACCTGCTGAAACAACAGCGCCGGAGGATACGCGTATCCTATCATTCCGTCCTATAGATCAACAGAGCGTTAACAACATTAGCTCAGAGATCCGGACAAGCCAACACATACGTCTGCAATTGATTAGCAAGCTGTGTCGTAAATAATCATCATTGGGCGCTCCCATAGATAGCAAATCTGATTGAATACTTGTTTGTTGAGAGTCCATTCTGACGGCAACAAGCGACCCCTAAGTGAACGGGAGTCCGGTAAAACAATCAGACGACCCGGAATATGACGGACCAAAACAGAACTTGGTGTACTATAACCAACAGACGGATTCTTTCCATTAAATTGAATAACGGAAACGAAAGAGTGCCTCCCTGGTTCCGGAGATACGCCACTACTGTCGAATTAACGGACAGGATTTGGGCATGCGTTTCTGAATAATGTTCATGCAATGACATAAAGCAAGCCTAAAAAACATTATTCCGCGGAAGATAATTGGTTGCTAAGAGACTGCGGAACCCAAAGACCCTGGCACTTCGAATCCGTTGGGATCAGTATTATATCCCAATCTGTTTGACTGGCAACCGTCATAACAGCAACACTCGGGTCCGGCAACTGCAGTGGCACTCTCTGAGTCAACCACCGAATGTTTGCCCCAGTCAGAATCTCTTGTAACACTAAATAGACAAGAGAACGTGTAAATCGAGCAATTCATGGATTGCTGAAAAGTTGCCGTCGAAGAGAAGCTTCTCCGAGAACGAAGCGACTCTGAGAGAGTTCATAACCTTACTATCCACGCGCGTGGATGTAGCTAGGGCTGCGTCACGTCTAACCAACTCCAATCAGCCACTGAAGGGCGGAGTTATACGTGAACAAACTACTGCCCTCAAAAGAAGTTACATTGAGAATAATATCCCGTAAATCTTTTCTTGAAGACGTAATGATAACGCCTCACGTATGATAAAGCGTCTAAGTTAAGTCTACTAGACATCATTGTCGTTTCCAACATTGAAGTTGGAAAAGACATAGATGGCGAAAAAGAATATTTCCAGTCTTTAACCACACCGTCTAGACACATATGAACTCTCGGTATGCCCTGCACTGCCAAAATAAACTATTCGTATAAATGATAAAACGGCAGAAATGAGCAACGCGGACAAGAAACTAAACTATCATGCTTGGTAGCAGGCTTGTATGCATATATATAGCGTCGAAAAATAAAACACATGTTGTAATGAAATTATTGGACTGCGTCGGTAAGTCAGGGACAATGTCCCTGAACCGATCGTCCAATGACGCTATAAGTCTCTTATCCAACATCGCAGCAATGTAGTCCGAAATAACAATCACTGGAAGATAATGCCAGAAGATATGAATGGCAGCTTCCGATACTATGAAAGGGAAAACTCGAAATCTTTCGAATCCCTTTCGCCATCCTGTCGGACCCTATAAAGCGTTCGGTCGTCCGTACCTGATGCAACCGCGGACTGCACCGACCCAGCGCCGTCGGATAATTCCTGATTCGACCAAGAAACTGTCAATTGCTGGGATGCTGCGAAACAACTGTGCTAACTCGGATAGCACGTCTGTCACTGAGGCCTGAGGAGAAGCGGTCCTACAATGCATTGCCGCTGGAAGCTTCGTGATCGTTACCCCGTGCATACTACCAATATGCGAGTGAACGGAGTGTATAGGCCTCGTGTCCCTTGGCTACCGGATGGTGCGACCTATTCGCCGTGGAATCACTGAATGACAAAACTGATTGGATACTCAAGGTCACGTAGCCAATGTGCGGTCGTGTGCCCTGCTGTGAGGATGAGGAAGCATAATGGACAGTCTCTCGGACTGTCAATATAACGGAGCGTCCCGACCGACAGACATATGCTCCGAATGTAAAATATCAGAACCACAACATGCGGTCCCCTATGTTGTTGGACGAGAGAAGGACCTCTCTCGCTCACAGCCCGAACGGACCTGGACAAGCCAGGAACCGGACTAACAGGCTTCCTCCGATCTGTCCTCAATCTGCCGTCACTGGGTGAGTACTAAAGTAATTAAAGTGCTCGCATCACCCAAATCTCCTTCCTAGACCGCAACGGACGAACCCGGCAGCCGAACCATTCGATGAATGCATGCTACACCGGGTGAGCTAGCGAATGTCACTCCGTAGGCGATAGACATATTCCATGAGCACTTATTGCCGCTAGCTCTTCATTAACTATGACGACAGAGGCACACTTTTGAAAGACATCTCCGTAACTTTGCGAACAAGAAACCAGAAATGCTTGGTTATAGCAAGCATATAATTATAATATATGTAGCGTCGTTCAATAATTCGAAAGTTTGTGTGACATTATTGGACTATGTCGGAACTGAGGGACGATGTCCCTGAACCGAACCAAAAATTCTAAGTCCACCGACGCTATCAGTTTCTTATCCGGCATCGCAGCAATCTGGTCCGACGAAAGAAGCTGTAGAAGACCAAGTCAGATGACATACACAACAGCATATGTTGTTCCAAAAGGGAAAGCTCGAAATCCTCCAAATCCCTTTCGGTATCCCGTCGGACCGGATGAAATTTTCGGACGTCCGTACCCGCTTCCGCGGAGCGTCCCGACCCAGAATCGTCGGATAAAAAAATATGCGACAGATTCAGTTGATGCTGGGATGCTGCGATAAACTGTGCTATTTAGGAAAGCACGTCCGTTCCCGAGGCCTGTGCAGTAGCGGTCTTACGATGCATTGCCGCCGGAAGCTCCGTGTACGTTGACTCCCGCACACTTTCTATGCGAACGTCCGGAGTCTGCAGGCCTCGTGTCCCTGGCTACCGGATGGTGTGACCTGGTCGCCGATGATTCTCTGACTGGCGAAGCTGACTGGATATCCGAGGTCACGTAGCCAAGAGCGGTCGTGTGCGCTACCATGAGAATGAGGAAGCCTTACTGACAGTCTACTCCGGACTGACTATATGTCGGAGCATCCTGAGCGACGGATGTATGCTCCGAATGCGAAACATTTTGTACCACAACATCTGGGGCCAGATGTTGTTGTACGAGAGAGGGGCCTGAACTATGAACCGGACTAAAAGGCTTCCTCCATTCTCCCTCCGATCCGCCGTCACTGGGTGTGCATTTGGTTGATTTATAGTGCTCGCATCACCCCAAAATTCCTTCTAGACCGCAACGGACGAACCCGACTGCCAAACCATTCGGTGAATGGACGCTACACCGGGCGAGCTAGCGGACGTCAAAGGCCATCGAACCTACTAGGGTCCTCTTAGGCAATTGGCGTATTTATATGAGCACTTTTCCGCTAGCCCTTCATTAATTGTGACGACGGAGGCACACTGTTGGAAGACATCACAGATACATCACCCTAATCTTGATCGTCTGAAATAGAAATTGATAAAGTAGAGTGACCCTGCGGGGAAAGGACCGGAGTGTCCAATTCCCCAATAACATACCGTGACATACGCTTCCCATATTGTCATCGAAATCATACGATACAGAACAGGAGTTAATGCGAGTACACTGACCACATATAGAATGATTATAAAAGTCAGAGGAAGACTTCCTCTTATTACAATTGATCAATATCCTTTCAATGTGAAAAGAAAACAAGTCCTGGTACTCGCACTAACCCCTGGCAATCAAAATACATAATAATAATATGATCCATTAATATAGAAAAAATAATTGAAATCAAAATATTTTGGAAAAATATTTTTTCAGAACAGCCCAAGTTTCTGAAAAGTAACGTTGAGCCCCAATGGATCCCAAGCCTAAGTGTGGACAAAAATTTTTAAAATATTTAAAACAATTTATTCAACACTTACGAACAATAATAATGTATCTAGTTATGATTAAATTAACATCAAGATATTATTTTCCAGAAATCCCCCCCTCACACAGAGGGCTGTTGTAAATGTAAACAATGAAAGTAAAAACACTAAAATAAGACTCCAGGCACCCAGGCCCGGAATCAGTTACCAAAAATACACTATCTGATGCAAAACAGAGACTTCCAGGGAAGAAACTGCAGAACATCAGATGGTAGATGCAGAACATAACGCCTAACCACCCGTAGGTGAAGACGTAAACATGGGGAAAAGAACAGAATTCATTCTGTTATTCAGCTAAAACTCCCAAGAAAATTTAGTAATAATAATTACAAAAAACTATGCCAAAAGCATGGGAGAATAGCAAGGGGGGACTTTAAGGACAGGGAGAGAGGAAAACACCAAAAAATCAGTGTAACTAAATAATCAGAATGACAACAAAATGGCTGCTGCCTCGAAAATAGGTAACTTAACATAATTTCATTGAAAAATTTTTAGTTACAGCCCTGATAATATTCTGTCACACATTTTTCCTCTCCTCCTTCTCTATCCTCCTTAGAATCACCATTTCACTAATATTTATGTGTCTGGCATCATTTAAACTGAGATTTACAAGCACAAACATCAGTCAGATGTTAACTGATGAAGGGCCAAACTTAGAATGATTAATGGCGCCAATTTCGGAACGTCCTTGACACTGCGCATGAGCAGTAGAGGTGAAGGGTGGAGGGCCTTTCAGGACATGTTTTCTTTGGTTTTAGATGCAAATTTTGGGCATTGGGGGGCAAAATTTGTGTTTGGCCCTATATTTTAAGAGTTAGCACCAGCCAGCTATGTCTGGGTCATTGGTACAGTATAAAAATATTACGTGTCTGCCATCCTTTAAACTGAGATTTACAAGCACAAAGATCAGTGAGATGTTGACTGATGAAGGGCCAAACAAAGAATGATAATTGGCGCCAATTTCGGGACGTCTGTGTCACTGCGCATGCGCAGTGGGGGCGTAGTATGGAGGTCCTTCAGGACATGATTTCTTTTTGTTTTGGATGCAAATTTTGGGGATTGGGGGGCAAAATTTGTGTTTGGCCCTGGTTTTGTTAGAGTTAGCACCAGCTAAGTCTGGGTCATTGGTACAGTATAAAAATATCACTGGTCACGTAGCCAAGGTGAGGTCGAGTGTGCTGCTGTGAGGATGAGGAAGCCTTATAGGTAGCCTCGCCAGACTGCCTATATATCGGCGCGTCCTGAGCGGCGGACGTATGCTCCGACTGCGTAATGCTACGGACTACATCTGGTCGAGCTGGACAAGCTAAACACCGGACTATCAGGCTTCCTCAGATCCATCCTCCTTTCCGTCGTCACTGGGTGTGCACGTGGATGTTTTGTAGTGCTCGCAACACACGACTCTCTCTGCGGGACTGCAACGGATGAACCCGGGTGCTGCCCCATTCGGAGAATGGACGCAACATCGGGCGAGCTAGCAGACGTCAACCCCTTCAAGTTCCTTTCAGGTAATTGACGGATGTCCATGAGCACTTTTGCCACTAGCTCTTCGCTTGTATGTGGCGACGGAGGCACACTTCTGGACGACATCACGGAAATATCACCCTGTTCTTGTTCCTCTGAAAAAGAGAGTGAAAGACTAGAGTGTTTCTGCGGAGAGAGAACCGGCATGGCCCTCTCTCCAGTAACAACATACCGTGACACACGTTTCCAACGTTTGTCATCCCATTTGAAACACACAAAACAAAGATCAGTGCGAGTACAGAGAATACAATTAATACAGAAATCATGAGAATCATAGGAAGATTTCCTCCTATTACAATTTGAACAATAATCATTCATTGTGAAAGGTAAACAATCATAGTACTCGCACTAATCCTTGAAAATAAAGATACATAAAACAACAATCCATTATAATCATTAAGAAATAATTATTCGAAAAGAAAAAATTTTTTCCAAAAAAATTTTTTTCAGAAGAGCCCAAGTTCCCAATGGGAACCCTGAGCCTAATGGATCCCACAAAAGCCTAAGTGTGGACAAAAATTTAAATTCATTTTGAAAAAAAATTAATGAGACACTTACGGACAATATTAATGTATCTTGCTATGAATAAGAGATGCAGAAGACAAATAATCACTATCAGCAGTAACTGTTGTCAACCTAAGCAAAAGTGTCAACAAACCGGAAACATGACTCCAGGCACTGAACAAACTTGGCCCGAAATCAGTTACCAATTAAAACACTATCTGATGCAAAACAGAGGCTTCCAGAGAAGAAACTGTAGAACATCAGATGGTAGATGCAGACCAAAATGCCTAAACACCCCTAGGGTGAGGACGTAAACATGGGTTAAAAACAGAAATAATTCTGTTACAAAGCCAAAACTCCCAAGAAATTTTAGTAATGAACATTACAAAAAAATAAGCCAAAACATGGGAGAATAGCTAGGGGGGAATAAGGAAGGTAGAGAGGAAACACTGATCAAACAATGGTACTTCATAGCAAGAATGACAACATCAGGGCTATGCCTTGAAAAAAGGCAACTTGAAATAATTTCATAAAATAATTATAAGTTACGGCCCTGAACATTTTCTTGTACTATATTTTCCTCTCCTCCTTATATTTCCTCTTTATTTCCACCATTTCTCTCATCAAAATGTGTCTGGCATCATGAAAACTGAGATTTGGAAGCACAAATAACAGTGAAGTGTAACTGTTTTGAGGGCCAAACAAAGAATGATAATTGGCACCAATTTCGGGACCTCCTTGACAATGCGCATGCGCAGAGGAGTAAATGTATGGAGGACCATATAGGACATGTATTATTCGGTTTTTGATGCAAATTTTGGGGATTGGGGGGGCAAAATTTGTGTTTGGCCCTGAATCAAGGAGTTTAGCACCAGCAGCTAAGTCTGGGTCATTGGTACAGTATAAAAATTTTGTGTTTGGCCCTGAATATTTTAGAGTTAGCACCAGCTAAGTTTGGGTCATTGGTACAGTATAAAAATATATTGTGTTCTGTCCAAGAATTACTCTTTCAGCCACCAAATTCTTCACATCTGTTGACTTCTTTTTAACCTGTATACTGATGTCAAAATAATGAAATTTCAGACTGCAAAATTTTATCATAATACATGAATTTAACCAATTTGGTCTTCCTTGAATGAGCTCTGTCAAACAAGACTGAATTTATTAAATTCCTAGATGCATAATGGAAAACAATTATCGCTTCAAATTTTGATATTTCAACATCAATGAACAAAGGTTTAACTATTATATTTTGTTTGACAGAGCTCCATGAGCTCTATCAAATAAGATATACAAGAATAAATCCTCAATTTACCTCTAGAAAATATGAACCAAATATGAACACTCCTGTTAAATTAATTTTCTTCTCTGGCTAAGTGGCTATTCAATTGAAAAGCTTCCAATTTTTTACTACTTGTACTAGCTTCTCATAAATAAGTCTGTGGATTTGGTGAATCTCATTTGTCAATGATTGGTAAAATAATGTTTTTTTTGCAGTTTTTCTGCCATCTCTTTTAGATAGGAAACAGATATCTTAATATTTCTGCCTTTTGCTGGTAAGCACTTTTTATTTGTATAGATAAGAGCTCTTTCCGATGTTTTATCTAACAATCATATTGATTTTGGTCTAAAAAACACGAAAAGTTAAAAAATTTATAGTAATTTATATATTTTTTATACTTACCAATGACCCAGACTTAGCTGGTGTTAACTCTAACAAAACCAGGGCCAAACACAAATTTTGCCCCCCAATCCCCAAAATTTGCATCCAAAACAAAAAGAAATCATGTCCTAAAGGACCTCCATACTACGCCTCCACTGCGCATGCGCAGTGACGCAGACGTCCCGAAATTGGCGCCAATTATCATTCTTACTGGCAGTGCCTGGTCAGCGCTATGTACTCAGCGGGGAGGCAAGAGTTCCCAACTCCTGGGAGGGCCATCCCCGTCTGGGTCATTGGTAAGTATAAAAAATATATAAATTACTATAAATTTTTTAACATTTTTATACTGTACCAATGACCCAGACTTAGCTGAATAGTAAACAAGCTGGAGGGCCTAGGACATAGAGGAAAATCCAATAAGCTCAACTATATAATAAAGAGATAACCCCTTAAGGAGAAAAGGAGTATTAGGCTTTACATGTATCTTTCTTATTTAATATTTAAATTAGAAAGATACAATACCCTTAATAATTGAGCACAATAATATTCATGTTCTCTATTAACATCCAGTATATCCCTTATACTAATTATTTTTAAAGTAAGCCAATAAATAAAGTAGTCCAGAGAATTGAGACTCTTTATAGTCATTTAAAAGTGTCCGAGTATTGTATATTAAAGCCCGTTTGACACTTGACATATACAAATGCTTCACACCGAGCTACACTTTAAAAATAAGACATGAATGAATTTTAACATTAATATTACACTTTAAAACCATCCCGGAAGCGACTCAGAAATACTGACTTGGAGGAGGCATTCCCTTGCTTTTCACTATAAAGCAGGTGACCTAAGGGAACACCCCCCCCCCCCTTCCCCTTGCCCTGGGTCAAATAGCCCAGAGCGAAGAGGGCAGCCGGACGGAGTCACTGCCGGAACAGAAAGCCTGCATAACTATAGTTGCAACTGTTTAGTGGACGACATTCTGAGCAACAGATAACGGACCTAAACAATGCAGGTCTCCAGAAATGGACTCAATATTTCTGAGATAAAAATTCGTGAAAGTGGATGGCTGAGACCAATACGCAGCCTTCATTAAATCTGTAATAGCAACACTATTAGCATAAGCCCAAGAAGTAGCAAGAGCTCTTACTTCATGAGCGGAAATCTTAAGCACAGACTGCTGAGAAGAAGATAAACTCTCATAAGCAGTACGGATAGTTAATTGAATCCATCTAGCAATAGAATGGACCGAAATGTCCTTTCTATTAGGCATCAAAGACAGAAAGCAACGTTTTCGTCCCTTTCTGATAAACTGAGATCTCTGTTTATAGATACGTAACGCTCTAACAGGACAGAGTAAAGGCCTACGCCCGTCTGAAGACGAAAGAGCCTTAATAACAATAGGTTCCGGATATTTATTAGGAGCCTGATTCTTAGCTAAAAAACCCACATTAGTAGTGAAGGTGATAGTGTTCCCGACACTACGATAGTGAGAATCATCCACCGACAGTGCATGAAGCTTACTGACTCTTCTAGCAGAAGAGAAAGCTAAGAGAAAAGCTGTCTTATAAGATAAGAATTTGAAATCTACTGTCCCAAGAGGTTCAAATGGCTTTTCCTTCAATTTAAGAAGAACCCAAGCTAAATTCCATTTAGGAATTAATCTAAGAGTTCTGGGTCTATTTATCGAGAAGTTTCTAACTAACTTAGATAAAGAGACATTAGATCCAATTTGTAAACTATCATGATGTGCATAGGTATCAGATAACATAGACCTATAACCCTTAATAGTAACAGGCTGCAGTTTGATTTCGTCAAACAAGTATACTAGAAAGTTTGCAATGTCTGGTATAGAGGGATCGAATACATCTACAGAATGATCCCTACACCAACGACGAAAAACCTTCCACTTAGCCGCATAGTTTAGCGAAGAGGAGGTCCTCCTACAGTTAGAAATCGCGTCCACTGCTCGTCCTGTAAAGTGCTTGCCATGCAAGAAGGACCGCACAATGGAAAAACGTGAAAGTTGGGACCTTGCGGGTTGTGATGGAGTTGGCGCGATTTCCCCTGCGAAAGAAGATCCTCCCGTGGAGGAAGCTTTCGCGGTAGGTCCCACAACAGACACCTGAGTAGATTTATCCACGGTCTCTGTGGCGACAGAGATGCTACCAACAGAATCTTGCACTGAGATTGTTTTATCTTTAGCAATACTTGTTGAATTAACGGCGCTGGAGGATACGCATATCCTATCATTCCGTCCCAGGGGATCGACAGAGCGTCTACTGCAAATGCTCTTGGATCCGGACACGGAAACACATACGTCTGCAACTGATTGTTGAGATGTGTCGCAAATAAATCTATCATTGGCCGTTCCCATTGGTAGCAAATCTGATTGAATACTTGTTTGTTGAGAGTCCACTCCGACGGCAACAAGCGACCCTTTCGTGAAAGGGAGTCTGCTAGCACATTCAGACGACCCGGTATGTGACAGACCGAAAGAAGAACGTGATGTTCTAGCGCAAACAGAAGGATTCTTTCCGTTAGATTGAACAACGGAACTGAATGAGTGCCTCCCTGATTCCGTATATACGCCACTACTGTCGTATTGTCGGATAGGATTTGGACATGAGCATTGTGAATAATGTCCATCCAATGACGTAACGCAAGCCAAATTGACATCATTTCCTTGATGTTTATGTGCTTGCACAGGAATTGCGGATCCCAAAGACCCTGGCAACTCGAATCCGTTGGGATTAATGATGCACCCCAACCTGTTTGACTGGCATCCGTCATAATGGTAAAACTCGGATCCGGCAACTGCAGCGGAACTCCCTGAGTTAACCACTGAATGTTTGCCCAAGTCTGAATCTCTTGTTTCACTTGATCTGACAAGAGAACGTCTACGTCGAGCGAATGAATTTTCACACTCCAATTCTGAGTCAAGAAAATTTGGAGAGGACGCGTGCGTAACCGCCCCATCGGAATGAGATCCGCAGCGGCTCCGCACAGACCTATCAGTCTCATAAATTCTCTCGCTGTGACTTTGTCTGCGTGCAGACAATAGCGAGCGTAACAACTGACTAATTTCGCTCTGGTTAACGGCAGACGAATGAGATTGTTGTGCGTCTCGAAGCTCATTCCCAGATGAGTGAATGACTTGGACGGCACCAGATCCGACTTCTCCTCGTTTACTATAAAACCGAGACGTCGGAGCAATAGAAGTAGATTCTGAACATCGTTCTGAAGCGTTAACTCGTTGCCGTACCTCTGAAGAATGTCGTCCAGGTAGGCCGACGTTACCGCAGACGAATGAGCTCGGAAATAGATCATTACCGAGTTCATTACCCGAGTGAAAACCCAGGATGCTAGATTCAATCCGAAGCACATCGCCCGGAATTGATACACCACTCCTAGGACTGCGAAGCGTAGATACTTTCGGAATGTCGGATGTACCATGACGTGAAAGTACGCATCTTTGAGATCTATGCTTGTTGCATAATCGTTCACCCGAATACTCGCTCTGACCGACCGAATCGTCTCCATATAAAATTTCGGAGCGACGATCAGCTTGTTTATCCAGCTCAAATCTATGACTGGACGGAACGAGCCGTCTGGTTTCGGAACCAGAAACAGATGGCTGTAGAATCCCGGAGTTTCCTGGTTTTCTACGACCTCTACCGCGTTCTTCATTAAAAGAGACTGCACCTCTGATAACAGAGCGTCTCTCTTCTGCGGATTTGACGGAAGTTGAGTCCACTTTGGACTTCGAGTTAATGGAGGCTTTCGTTTGAAGGAAAACTTTAGACCTTCCGAAGTCACTCCTCTCACCCAAGGGTCGTCCGTAATCGACGCCCATTCTTGTGAAAAGCTCGACAACCTTCCGCCAACCGGTACGCGATAGAGGTTTAAGCCATCACCTCCTGGACCTGCGAGGCCTGCGGTAGGAGAAACCACGTTCTCCACGACCCGCACCTCGCCCCGTCGACCTTGGGGCGTCCGACCGGTTGTCCCGGCCCGAAGGACGTCCCGAACGAGAGTCGCTACCCTGATGGTCTCTCGAATAAGACCAAGAGGACGCACCGGAACCTCTATAGGAACCTCTCTTGGGCGCATTAGACCCAGAAGTGCCTGTCTTATTCTTGTCTGCTGTATCCGACTTCTTAGAAGCAGATTTGAACAACAGAGAATCCGAAGCTTTCTTTGTAATTTTATCATAAATAGCAGAAAGCTTGCCGTCAAAGAGAAGTTCTCCGGAGACCGAAGCGACTCTAAGAGAGTTCTTCACCTTAGTATCCACAAGTGTGGATGTAGCTAGGGCTGCGTCACATCTAACCAACTCCAAGTTTGCCACTGAAAGGGCGGAGTTACACGTGGAATAAGCTACTGCCCTTGAAAGAAGTCTTAAAGAGGATTGTATATCCTGAAACTCTTTCCCTTGAAGGCGCAGTGATAACGCCTTAGTAAGGTGATCTGCGTAAGATAAGGCATCTAAATTGGCTATGTTAGATGCAATAGCTGTTTCCAACACCGCCGTTGGAATAGAAGCCGACGACGGTAATGATAGCTCTAAGTCTTCCGCCTCGTCGTCCATACGCAGAGGAACTCTCGGAACACCCTGTCCTGTCGTGTTTATTTTATTATTTTATTATTCCTTGCATTAATGAAAGGCAGGTTGAGAGTATTAGCGGACAAGAAACCTGCTTTCCCCGTCTTGGAAGCAAGTTTAAATATAGCGTCGTTCAATAATTCAAATGTTCTTGCAACATTATTGGACTGCGACGGAAACTCGGGAGCGATGTCCCTGAAACGCTCAAAAAATTCAGAGTCCAATGACGCTATAATCCTCTTGTCCGGAACCGCAGCAGTCTGGCCCGACGGAACAACTTGAGGGAGAAAGTGCCGGATGAAGTCCACGGCAGCTTTATGTTGTTCCGAAAGGGATAGCTCCAAATCATCCGTATCCCTTTCACCATCCGGACGGACCTCATGATGTTCCCGGTCGTCCGTCCCCGATGCTTCGGCGGAGCGTACCGACCCAGCGCCGTCGGATAATTCTCGATCCGACACCGTTTCTGTCGGCTGCTGGGATAAGCTGTGCTATCTGCACAAGAATGTCCGGCGTCGAGACCTGCGGAGGCGCAGTCTTTCGCTGCTTCGCCGAGGGCAGCTCCGCATCAGATGGCTCCTGCATACTTTTTCTATGCGAACGTCCGGAGTCCATCGGTCTCGAATCCCTGGCTGCCGGATGGTGTGACCTGGTCGCCGAAGAATCCTTGATCGGCGAAGCTGGTAAGATATCGGCGGTCACGCAGCCAAGGTGCGGTCGTGTGCGCTGACGAGAAGAAGAAGCTTTAGCAGTCTCCGCGGACTGCCTATACAATGGAGCGTCCCGAGCGACGGACGTATGCTCCGCTTGCGACACATTTTGTACCACAACATCTGGTCCCAGATGTTGTTGTATGAGAGAGGGGCCTCTCTCGCTCGCGGCCCGGCTGGACCTGGACGAGCTAGGAACCGGACTCAAAGGCTTCCTCCGTTCTCGCTTACTATCCGCCGTCACTGGGTGTGCATCTATTATGTTTATAGTGCTTGCATCACCCAAAATTTCCTCCTGGACCGCATCGGACGAACCCGGCTGCCGACCCATTCGGTGAATGGACGCTACACCGCGCGAGCTAGCGGACGACATTTGTCTAATCTCCATGAGCACTTTTGCCGCTAGCTCTGAATTCATTTGTGACGACGGACGCACACTTGTAGAAGACAACATGGAAACATCACCCTGTTCTTGTTCCTCTGAAATAGAAACTGAGAGAGTAGAGTGACCTTGCGGAGAAAGAGCCGGCATAGCCCTTTCTCCAGAAACAACATATCGTGACACACGTTTCCAATGTTTCTCATCCCAATATTGACATATAGGACAGGGATTAGTGCGAGAACACTGACTACAATTAATACAATGATCATGAGAGTCATAGGAAGATTTCTTCCCATTACAATTTGAACAATATCCTTTCATTGTGAAAAGTCAACAACAAGTCCTAGTTACTCGCACAAACCCCTGACACAAAGATACATAATAACATGATCCATTAATAAATGAAAAAACAATTGCAAATCAAAATAATTTTGAAAAAATATTTTTTCAGCGAAGCCCAAGTTGCTGAAAAGTAACGTTGAGCCCCGATAGATCCGATGGCAAAGTGTGGTCAAAAATTTTAAATTTATATTAAATAATTAATGAGACACTTATGGATAATATAAATGTATCTTATAGTGAGATAAACTACACCAAAGGCAAACAGCCCCCCCCCTCAAAAAAGGCTGTTGCCAATGTAAACAAACAGTGTAAAATACCAGAAAACATGACTCCAGGCACTGAAAAAACTGGCCCGAAATCAGTCATCAAAATTACACTCTATCTGATGCAAGACAGAGACTCCCAGGGGAGAATCTGCAGAACATCAGATGGAAGATGCCGAACACAACGTTTATACACCCATGGGTGAAAACGTAACTATGGGGAAAATAACAGAAAACATTCTGTATCCAAGCAACTCGCCCAGGGAAATTTTAGAAATGAACTTTCTCAAAAATATGCCAAAAGCATGGGAGAATTGCAAGGGGGGACTTTAGAAGGCTAGGGGAGAGGAAACACTGAATAAGCAGTGCAACATTTAGCAAGAATGACAACAAGAGGCCCATGCCTCGAAAATAGGCAACTTAACATAATTTCATCAAAAAATTTTAAGTACAGCCCTGATAATTTTTTGTCACTTCTTTTTCCTCTCCTCCTTCTATATCCTCCTTAGAATCACCATTTCTCCAAAAATTACGTGTCTGGCATCCTTTAAACTGAGATTTACAAGCACAAAGATCAGTGAGATGTTGACTGATGAAGGGCCAAACAGAGAATGATAATTGGCGCCAATTTCGGGACGTCTGCGTCACTGCGCATGCGCAGTGGAGGCGTAGTATGGAGGTCCTTTAGGACATGATTTCTTTTTGTTTTGGATGCAAATTTTGGGGATTGGGGGGCAAAATTTGTGTTTGGCCCTGGTTTTGTTAGAGTTAGCACCAGCTAAGTCTGGGTCATTGGTACAGTATAAAAATATGGTTTGTATCATATAATGTGTTCCGATTCTGTATCATATAGATGACTCATTCTGATTACATATCATATAGACGACTCGTTTCTGGTAACGCGACAGGCTATAATAACAGGTGCATGAATACATTCTATGTGCGCTTCAGTGATCAACCTAACATTATGTCGAAAAACTGTTGAGATCCCATTCTGGACACCACCTCGAATCTCATACAAATCACAGGACATGCACACAATCATGATAATCTGTATGTTTCACAAAATGGCAAATTATCAGTTTAGTCCTTCAGGTTAATAAGACTAGCAGGAGACAATTGCCCAAAATGCTTTTGAATAACTAAAACATTTCATTTTGCTTGCAAAACATAACCTATGAGCTCTTACTGGAATGAGCTCAACAGACTTGTTCTAATGAGTGTTCATAAGCTATGTTTTGGAGGGGCAATTGAAAAAAGGAATAGAATGATAATAACACTTTTTGTAGATAGTACTGGTTAAGTTAGGCTATTTAGGGAAATGGTTCAGAAAAGAAACTGCAAGAAGGATTTTAATATTTCAATACGGGTACTTTACAATTTACGCCGGATACCAATATAGGTTTACTCTATTCATCACATAATAGTGCAAAATCTGAGTCTACATACAGTAGGTGTACAATTATATACAGGAATAGAACCCATGAAGTGGATGTTCAACCAGAAAGTGTCTTCCAAACTATGAAAACATACTAGTGTAGTTTCATCTAATTGATCTGCAGGTTCAAGGCAAAGATCTATTAACTAGTTGAGCACCAGAAGCCACTATCATGGCTCTATTGAAAAGTGCTAAAAGCCACTTTAGATGTTTTACACTGTATGCATAGGCTTGTAGTTCTCTGTACAGTAGAAAATAAATGTTTATATAAAAGTGTTTTGCTACAATTTATTGGAGAGTGCCAAGAAGCACTCTGCAATAAATTGTAACAAAACAATTGTTCATAAACACAATTATGCTAAACTAAGAGGTCCCTTGCTGGTGGCACAGTATCTTTGAATAAAAATACTCATGCTACAAATTACCTTTCAAAAATAATTTAGTACTCTACCACTTAAGTGAAATTCTGCTCAAAATACATTTTTTTATATACCTCAAGATATTTTGAGGGTGGAAATTTCACTCCAAGGATGTTTCCTTACTGCTGTACTGTCCTGTTACTGTGTTTAGTATCTTTTTCCAAACATTACAATCAGACAACATTCACTGTACTTTTTCCTGCTGAACCAAACAATTTTGTTTTTGCTTCAAAAACATAACTTATGACTCCTAAGTGAATTGAACTCAATGTGCACATTCTAGTGAGGGGGAATGATCAAAAGTTTCGGAAGCAAAAAATTTACAAGAAATATTTAATGGTGATTTTAGTAAGTTACTACAGGATAAAATTTGAGTAACACAATATTCCTTAGCCAAATCACTTCATAATCAGAATGGGAATACCTTTATATTTCAAAACTTTAACAGACTTTGATGTTCAAGTAGATGAGAGTTGAAAAGCTCGGAGTCTCTTCACTGTGGAAGAAGTGCGTACACTTTAATCTTTCCATCTGTGGAACCTGTCAAGCACATCCTTGTGTCAATGGAAGGTGACCAGTCTACGGTAGTGACAGGTGATTTGTGTCCCTTTAATTCCATAACTTTACCCATTCCTGGACCACTTCCATTCTGTAGGAGCTGTGAAAAAAAAATAGATTAAAATGCCAATACTCTGAGATAGAACTCATTCCAAAATCATGAAAATCAAGGACTCAAGATATTTATAGCTGTGACGAGCAGCTCTATATATGGCAATGTCGGTCTGTCTGTCAATCTGTCACCAACGAGTTTAAAAAACACCATAACTCCTAAAATACTTGATGGAATGACACCATACTTGGTATGCAAGTGTATCTTCATGATGTCTACACTCTCTCAATAGTGCATGTCATTTGGATAATTTCTGTCACATTTATGGACTTGTCACCATGAGTTTTTTTGTCACCAACGCGTTTTTTTGTCACCAACGAGTTTTAAAACATCATTGGCGTTGCACGAATCGTCGCAGCTTCGGCACTGTGACAGTGCTTCTAGTTATTGAAATAAATGGGATGATTCTACTAGTTTCAACTTTCATATGCTCTGTTATGAACTGTCAGTTACAATAAGTAAGAGCTTTGTGAGACTACTATTCTTTTGTGTATAAATGGATACAGCCATCACAGGACTGGGAAATTCACTCATCATTTAGTGGGGAGATATTTGACGCTTTTTGTAGGCAAAATTTTGCAAAAATTAAAAAAAAAAAAATTATTGATATTTTGGTTAAAAGAAATGTTTTAAGAGAGAATATTTGATAGCTTACCTATTTTAAATGCCAAAATGTAAGTTTACTCGATCTAAAATCTATTGAAAATGTTTTTTTGGTGTGCCACACTTTGGGATCCCCCAATACTCCCACCCCAAAACACACACACTAACAAAAAGCTATCTATGCCCTTGAAAAACTTTCCAAGGATCAATGTCAGATACTAGTTTGAGAGCTTCCCAAAAGTTTGCTACAGTTTTCTATTATTTATAATGGTCATTCGGGGATTCTTCTGGGTGTCTACAGGAGCTTTATAATGGTCGTTCAGCTATTCTTCTGGGTGTCTACAGGGGCTGAATATGGGACACCTTTCCAATGGCATTTGGGGATGATATTTCCCAATTCAATTTCCAAACCTCAGTCCCCATTCAAATAAAAATTTAATTCACAATTGGGGTAGTAAACTGAGCAGTGACAAGCTCCCGTAAAACCACTAATTACCAACCTCTCAAAGCACTGAAAGAATGAATTCAAGGGCAAACAACAGGTTCTTCTTTAACACTCAAGTGCCCGATTTCGACTTTGATCAATTTTTAAAGCAACAAAACAGGTGCCCCAATAGGCAGTTTTTTAATACACTTGCAGGTTACATTCTAAGTAGCTTATTAATTGTTTTGGGCAAGTCTTGGCTGCCTATCTAGGCATCCAAAACTTGCCTTAATCCTTTACCCAATGCAGATGATATCAAAATTTATTATTTTAAATACCATTTTTTAAAATTTTAAAAAAAATTTCAACAAAACCATATCATGTGACCCCTCGTTGGAACGAGCTCGACGAGCTCGTTCCAACGAGGGGTCACATGATATGGTTTTGTTGAAATTTTTTTAAAAATAATATTTTTTCAAATGCTGAATTTGCATATTACGCGGGCGCTTGCGGGCGATTCGTTGGGTAAAGGGTTAACGCAATTGCAAAACCACAGAATGTAAACTTTCAAAGTACAGAAAAAATTAATAAATTTCTCCAGGCCTTTAAGGATCAATAGTATAAGAATAGTCTGTATTAAAACTTACTCCATGTAATAGTTCTGTTTAACTCTTAACCCACTAAGTATTTTCAAGATATTTTTTATGAAATCTAGTCTTGGCTGCTTCACAAAAAAATTAATCTAAATATAACGCAAGAAATTATAGGTGAAATTTGGTGCTGGGCAGGAATATCCACCAGAAGCATGCAAAGAGTTAATGTTCTCAATTCATGTTTAAGGTAATATTTCTTGTTCTTTTCTTCTCCTCCAAGATAAGAAAAATTTCAATTGGAGTCTTCAATATACCCTCATGACGTGAATTTTCCCAATGGCATGGGCCCCAGACCTTTTCCAAAGAGGGCAAAAGACTCCCTATCACTATTGAGATTTTCAGGTTTTCCCAGGTTTTCCTGAATTTTCAGGGCTTTGAGTTTGTTACTCACATTTCCATGATTTTCAAGGTTTTTAAACATTTATAAAAATCCTATGCATATTCTGATGTTTACATTTTTTTAATAAATGACCCCTCAGAAGAAGAGTATTCTATATTAAAAACTATCAAGTTTATATTCATTTTACCTTATAGATACTTCCATTGTTCCTTTCACAAGTAAGCAGATGTTGACCTTCAGAGTCCAAAGTAAAAAGTTTTCCTCTAGTTCCATCTCTGATAGAGAGTAACAATGATGTTAGGTTATCTCCCTGATACAACATTTCATCCCACTTTTTGTTCCCTGATCTGTGTAAATCCCATTCATTGAACTGCAACAAACACAATCACTTATACATTTTTTGTTTATTGAAAATTATTGTATTGTAAAACAAATTGAAACAAGAGAGTCTAACAACATCCATATCTCCCACCAACTTTTATGTTACGATAGGAATCAAGTCCAATGAAAAATGGAGGAGGAGTTAATCGGACAAGCAGTTGTGATGGAAATTTTGCTATTACCAAGAGCCGTAACAATGCAAAATTTCTGCAAGCATAAATGAACAGACAGATGCATGGATGCAAGCCAAAACCAAACAAGAGGCCCCACGTGGCCTTAATCGCTCACCTGACAAAGTGACTCTAAGAAGTATTTTAGGTCACCTTCACCATGTCATGCCTCATCAACATTAACTGGTTGAGTGATAGATTTTGTTTGAAGTTCAACATTTGTTACCTAAAATTAGTTTTATTTAAAATCATTGGTGTGTGGCCAATCTCCAATGATTTTTAATAAAGCAAATTTATCTCTGCAGACAAACTGGTTTAGCATGAAGCACAAACAAGGAATGTGAAGAGATAGCCTTGGACATCTCTCCCCAACTGTGGATATCTTCCATGTGCTACATGTATATATTTGCATGCAAGAAAACAAAAATTTTCACAAATTTTATTTTTTTTTATCATCATTGGAACAAGCTCAAACAGCTTATTCCAATAGGGGTATGGGAAGATCAGGTATATTTTTGAGACAGAAATGTGAATATATGAATAATGGTGTTTTTTTGTGAATGATGCTGGAGAATTTTGCGTAAAGATATGGTAAATGGTTTGTTCTAGATACAGAATGATGCAAAAGTATTTAAATTTGATTAGGCAAGTTGTTCCTATAATGCCTTTAAAAATTGAAGTAACTGTTTTTTTGCTGACGAACTTTTAGATGTGTGTGTCTGTGTTTGTGTGTGTGTGTGTGTGTGTTTGTGTGTGTGTGTGTGGGGGGTAAGAGTGTTCTTGCAAACAAAATTCCTGAATAAATGGAAAATTTTATTTTTTGTGTGAAAGACATAGTGCGTGAATGTTGATTGGAACAAGCTTAGAGAGCTCATTTTAATGTGAAGTCATAAAGCTGTGTTTTACGTACGAAATTCTGGAATAACTAAAAAAATTGCTTATTTGACTCAAAAAGCATGGTGTGCGACCTCTCATTGGAATGAGCTCAAAAAGCTCATTCCAATGGGTTATTTACAAGCGATAAGTACATGTATGTTTAAGAGACAAAAATTAAAATTTGAATAGCGATTTTTGCAAAGAATGCTGACAAGTTTTGGCAGTTATGCTGGTAAAAAGGTAAGATATGCAAAGTGGTTGTTTTTTAGAGGCGACATTTAATTAAGGGGAATTAACCCTTGATTACTGAGGTAACTTCTAAAAGTACTGAAATTTCATGAAGCAATGTGAATAACAGACAACAGTTGCCTAAAAATTTCATGAATAAGTAAAATTTTTATTCCTTTGTCTCGAAAACATGGCATATGACCTTTGTTGGAATGAGCTGAATGCGTGTGTTCCAATGAGGGGTCATAAAATTTGAACGAAGATTTGTGTGAATAATGCATTAGTACTGCTAGATTTGGGTAAACGGTTCACCCTGGATACCACCCCTTCTATAGTAGATCTTTTCTGCAAATTTTGTCTAAGATTCTATGAACTTTACAAATAAATATGTTCATGAATCACAATCAGATCCACCCTACAATGTTGCATACCAAATATCAAAAGATTCTGCCTGCTGGATCTGGAGAAAAAGATTTTTTAAGAAATATGCCTGAAATGCACTAAGTTAAAATTTGGGCTCCTATACGGACCCCAAATATAAACCCAGGGGGCCGATTTGAACAAACTTGAATCAGATCCACCCCACAATGTTGCTTACCAAATATGAAAAGATTCTGAAGCTGGATCTGGAGAAGAAGATTTTTTAAGAAATTTGCCTGAAATGCACTAAGTTCGAATTCGAGCTTCTATAGTGAGCCCAAATATGAAACTAGGAAGCCGATTTGAACAAACTTGAATCAGATCCACCCCACAATGTTGCATACCAAATATCAAAAGATTCTGCCTGCTGGATCTGGAGAAGAAGATTTTTTAATAAATTTGCCCGAAATGCACTAAGTGCGAATTCGGGCTTCTATATTAAGCCCAAATATGAATCCAGGGGGCCGATTTGAACAAACTTGAATCAGATCCACCCCGCAATGTTGCATACCAAATATCAAAAGATTCTGCCTGCTGGATCTGGAGAAGAAGATTTTTGAAGAAATTTGCCCGAAATGCACTAAGTTTGAATTCGAGCTTCTATAGTGAGCCCAAATATGAATCCAGGGGGCCGATTTGAACAAACTTGAATCAGATCCACCCCGCAATGTTGCATACCAAATATCAAAAGATTCTGCCTGCTGGATCTGGAGAAGATGATTTTTTAAGAAATTTGCCTGAAATGCACTAAGTTCGAATTCGAGCTTCTATAGTGAGCCCAAATATGAATCTAGGAAGCCGATTTCAACAAACATGAATGAGATCCACCCCACAATGTTGCATACCAAATATGAAAAGATTCTGCCTGCTGGATCTGGAGAAGAAGATTTTTTAATAAATTTGCCCGAAATGCACTAAGTCCGAATTCAGGCTTCTATATTAAGCCCAAATATGAATCCAGGGGGCCGATTTGAACAAACTTGAATCAGATCCACCCCGCAATGTTGCATACCAAATATCAAAAGATTCTGCCTGCTGGATCTGGAGAAGAAGATTTTTGAAGAAATTTGCCCGAAATGCACTAAGTTTGAATTCGAGCTTCTATAGTGAGCCCAAATATGAATCCAGGGGGCCGATTTGAACAAACTTGAATCAGATCCACCCCGCAATGTTGCATACCAAATATCAAAAGATTCTGCCTGCTGGATCTGGAGAAGATGATTTTTTAAGAAATTTGCCTGAAATGCACTAAGTTCGAATTCGAGCTTCTATAGTAAGCTCAAATATGAATCTAGGGAGCCGATTTAAACAAATTTGCATCAGATCCATCCCACAATGTTGCATACCAAATATCAAAAGATTCTGCCTGCTGGATCTGGAGAAGAAAATTTTTTAAGAAATTTGCCTGAAATGCACTAAGTTCGAATTCGAGCTTCTATAGTGAGCCCAAATATGAATCTAGGAAGCCGATTTGAACAAACTTGAATCAGATCCACCCCACAATGTTGCATACCAAATATCAAAAGATTCTGCCTGCTGGATCTGGAGAAGAAGATTTTTTAATAAATTTGCTTGAAATGCACTAAGTTAAAATTTGGGCTCCTATACTGAGCCCAAATATAAACCCAGGGGGCCGATTTGAACAAACTTGAATCAGATCCACCCCACAATGTTGCTTACCAAATATGAAAAGATTCTGCCTGCTGGATCTGGAGAAGAAGATTTTTTAAGAAATTTGCATGAAATGCACTAAGTTCAAATTCGAGCTTCTATAGTGAGCCCAAATATGAATCTAGGAAGCCGATTTGAACAAACTTGAATCAGATCCACCCCACAATGTTGCATACCAAATATCAAAAGATTCTGCCTGCTGGATCTGGAGAAGAAGATTTTTGAAGAAATTTGCCTGAAATGCACTAAATTCGAATTCGAGCTCCTATGGTGAGCCCAAATATGAATCTAGGGAGCCGATTTGAACAAACTTGAATCAGATCCACCCTACAATGTTGCATACCAAATATCAAAAGATTCTGCCTGCTGGATCTGGAGAAGAAGATTTTCAAAGAAATTTGCCTGAAATGCAGTAAGTTCAAATTTGGGCTCCTATACTGAGCCCAAATATAAACCCAGGGGGCCGATTTGAACAAACTTGAATCAGATCCACCCCACAATGTTGCATACCAAATATCAAAAGATTCTGCCTGCTGGATCTGGAGAAGAAGATTTTTAAGAAATTTGCCTGAAATGCACTAAGTTCGAAATCGGGCTCCTATACTGAGCCCAAATATGAACCCAGGGGGCCGATTTGAACAAACTTGAATCAGATCCACCCTACAATGTTGCATACCAAATATCAAAAGATTCTGCCTGCTGGATCTGGAGAAGAAGATTTTTTAATGTTTTTCCCATTGCCTACAGTGTTAAAAAGTGCTGACTCAGCACTTTTTCGAAGTCCCGAAACTGTACCCTATGATAAAACCGATGGCAATTTTTTTTTACCAATCCTTTCTGTTGGTCCTAAGGAAGCTGCACACCAAATAAAAATTCTCAGTGCCGTGCAGTTTTGGAGATATGGGCGTTTTAAATTTTTTCTATTTTTAGCTCCTGCGGTTCCCACGGGGCTGCGGGAAAATTTTTTTTTGCATAAATCAAGTACTCATGACCCAATAAGCCCTCACATAAAATTTGGTTCAAATCAGCCTCTCGGTTTGGAAAATAGAAATTTTGGGCGGGGCAAAAAATTTTGCCCCTCTCATAACAACGCCAAGTATAGCCCCACAAACTTCTCTTGAACAAATCTGAGTCTACACCTCAAAAGGAAGCTGCACACCAAATATCAAGTCTCTGCTACTGCTGGTTCATGAGAAGAAGATTTACAAAGATTTTGGTGCCCCTTGGGGGCGTGGCACCACCCAGGAGGAGGGGAAACTTCATTTGAACAAATCTGAATTGGCATTAGGTAATAAACATTTAGCCAACATTTGAATAAAATTGGGCTAGTGGTTTAGGAGGAGAAGTCGATAATGTAAAGTTAACGCCGGACGGACGACGACGGACGACGGACGCCGGACAGAAAGTGATTAGTAAAGCTCCCCTTGAGCTTCGCTCAGGTGAGCTAAAAAAGATGTAGACAAATATATCATCACAGAAATTCAGAAGAATTCTTAGTACAGAAGGGGCCATAATTCTGGTAAAAAAAATGTGGTCTAATCTCATTATCAACCTGGACATGTCTTCATACCCAATAATGTCAATCAATAAATATCGTTTATTTCTTTTATCGCAACTAAAGATATTCTCCAAAAACCTGAAATTTTACAGAAATTCATAAGAAATATAAGTACAGAAAAGGCCATAAATCTGGTAAAATAATGCAGACCAATCTCATTATTATTGACCTGGACATGCATTCAAATCCAATATTATTACCACTCAATCTATAAGTTACTAGTTGATTAACATGATTTTGGAGGGCTGTTAAAACTCCATAATTTCAGTGACGTCATTCAACGGAGCCGGGCGATAATGGTATAAATAGCAATTAGCGACCCGCAGCCAAGCTATTTTTAGATTCCATGGTCTAATGAATTAGTGCTGTAGGATTACCGAAATTTCGGTTTGGTTTTCGGTTTTTACAAAAAAACGGAAACCGAACCGAAAAAAGATAAAAAATTTATAGTAATTTATATATTTTTTATACTTACCAATGACCCAGACTTAGCTGGCTGCGTAGCCGCCCTATCGGAATAAGATTGACAGTGGCTCCGCACAAACCTGTCAGTCTCATGAATTCTCTCGCTGTTACTACATCTGAGTGAAGACAAAAGCGAGTGTAACATCTATCACGGAGGCCTGTGGAGCCGCGGTCTTACGTAATTTAGCCGCTGGAAGCTCCTGGGACGTTAATTCCTGCATACTTCTCATATGCAAACGTCCCGACTGGAAAGGCCTCATGTCCTTGGCTAGCAGATGGCATGACCTGGTCGATGTGGACTCCCTGGTCGGCAAAGCAGGCTGGATATCTGTGGTCACATAGCCAAGGTGCGGTCGTGTGTGTTGACGTGAGGATGAGGAAGCCAATAGACAAGCCTTGTCAGACTGTCTATGTGACGGAGCATCCCAAGCAGGAGTGGACGTATGCTCCGACTAACGAACGTACATACAACAACATCCGGTCCCAGATGTTGTTGTAAGAGAGAGGGGGGCCTCTCTCGCTCGCGGTACGGGCAGACCTGGGCGAGCTAGCTACCCGACTGACTGGCTTCCTCCGTTCCATCCTCCAATTCGGCGTCGTCGGGTGTGCGTGATCCGAGATTATAGTGCTCACAACACCCCTTTTCCTCTCCTGGACTGCAATGGACAAACCCGGCGTCACAACCATTTTGTGAATGATTGCTTCACCGGGGGAGCTAGTGGGCGACAAGTGACCGTCAATCCTACGTGGGACCTCTTAGGCATTTGCCGCATTCCTTTGAGCACTTTGCCACTAGCTCATTATTGCGACAACGGAAGCACACTTTTGAAGACATCACAGAAACATCACCCTGATCTTGTTCCTCTGAAAAAGAGACTGAAAAAACTAGAGTGACCCTGTGGAGAGAGGACTGGAATGGACCTCTCACCACTAACAATATACCGTGACACACGTCTCCAACGTTTGTCATCTAAATTGGCACACACTGAGCAAGAATTAGTGTGAGTACACAGACTACAACAAATACAATGAACATGAGAATCAGAGGAAGACTTCCTCGATTTACAATTGAACAATATTCTTTCATTTTGAAAAAATATTAAACAGTCATCATACTCGCACCAACCCTTGAAAACAAAGATACATAAAAATAATAATCCATTTAATACAAACATTTCGAAAATTAATTCAAAAGAAAAAATGTTTTTTTAAAAAAATTTCAAGATGAACCCAAGTTCCCAATGGGAACGATGAGCCCAAATGGATCCCCCAAAAAGCGTAAGTCTGGACAAAAATTTTTAAAACATGTTTAAAAATTAATGTTACACTTACGGACAATATTAATGTATCTGGCTATGAGTAGAAATAATAGAAGACGAGGAATCACTGTCAGAAGTAACCATTGTCAACATAAACAAAAGTGAATAAAAACTGGAAACAAGACTCCAGGCACTGAAAATATGGCCCGAAGTCAGTAACCAATTTTAACACTATCTGATGTAAAACAGAGGCTTCCTGAGAAGAAACTGCAGTACATCGGATGGTAGATGCATGACCGAAACGCCTAACCACCCTAGGGTGAGGGCATAACCATGGGGAAAACAGAATAAACATTCTGTTACCAAGCCAAAACTCCCAAGAAATTTCAGTCAAAAAATTACAAAAATTATGCCAAAAGCATGGGAGAATAGCAAGGGGGGTATAAGGGAAAGGGAGAGAGGAAACTCTGAACAAACTGTGGAAGTTTCATAACAAGAATGCAAACATCAAATTAGGGAACAAAAAATAGGGAACATGAAATAACTTTGCACAAAAATTATAAGTTACAGCCCTGAACACATCCTTCCACTGTTTCTTCCTCTCATCCTCTTATTTCATCCTTAGATCCAACATTTCTTTCATGATTTTGTGTCTGGCATCATTTTAACTGAGATTATAAGCACAGATATCAGTGAGATGTTACTGATTGAAGGGCCAAACAAAGAATGAGGAATTGCGCCAATTTCGGTACTTCCTTGACACTGCACAAGCGCAGTGGATAAAAGTATGGAGGACCACATAGGACATCTATTTTTTGGATTTTGATGCAAATTTTGGAGCTTGTGGGGGGGGGGGGGCAAAATTTGTGTTTGGCCCTAGAATTTAAGAGTTAGCACCAGCTAAGTCTGGGTCATTGGTACAGTATGAAAATATGTACATTGTACGGTTTTCGTTTTTTTGTATAAAATGTCCTTGTCATTGTTACATAGTCTATGACAGCGTTAAATTTGACAGTTCAGTGTTGATCGCAGACCGCCAACATGGCAGAGAAAACAAAACTAATGTGTTCTGTCATTGACATCTTCCTTCCACGTCTGTTTTTGTTCTATTCATAAGTTGAACTTACCAATTTACTCAACTTAACTCAGTGACAGGAGAAATTGAAATACCGTATTTTATCTAAATTTTCGGACACATTTTGTTTTCAGACACCATTTTTGGATCAAAAAGTTAAAAAATTTATAGTAATTTATATATTTTTTATACTTACCAATGAGCCAGACATAGCTGGTGCTAACTCTTAAAATACTAGGGCCAAACACAAATTTTGCCCCCCAATCCCCAAAATTTGCATCTAAAACCAAAGAAATCATGTCTTGAAGGTCCTCCATACTTTGCCCTTACTGCGCATGCGCAGTGTCAAGGACGTTCCGAAATTGGCGCCAATTATCATTCTTACAAGCAGTGCCTGGTCAGCGCTATGTACTCAGCGGGGAGGTATGAGTTCCCAACTCCTGGGAGGGCCATCCCTGTCTGGGTCATTGGTAAGTATAAAAAATATATAAATTACTATAAATTTTTTAACATTTTTATACTGTACCAATGACCCAGACATAGCTGAATAGTAAAAAGGCTGGAGGGCCTAGGACATAGAGGAAAATCCAATAAGCTCAACTATATAACATAGAGTCAACCCCTCAAGGAGAAAAGGAGTATTAGGCTTTACATGTATCTTTCTTATTTTATGATAAATTAGAAAGATACAATACCCTTCATAATTGAGCACAATAACATTCATGTTCTCTATTAACATCCAGTATAACCCTTTGTACTAATTATTTTTAAAGTAAGCCAATAAATAAAGTTAGTCCAGAGAATTGAGACTCTTTATATTCTTTAAAAGTGTCCGAGGATTGTATATTAACGCCCGTTTGACACTTGACATATACAAATGCTTCACACCGAGCTACACTTTAAAAATATGACATGAATGAATTTTTAACATTAATATTACACTTTAAAACCATCCCGGAAACGACTCAAAATTACTGACTCCGGAGGAGGAATTCCCTTGCTTTTCACTATAAAGCAGGTGACCTAAGGGAACACCCTCCCCCCCCCCCCCTTCCCCTTGCCCTGGGTCAAATAGCCCAGAGCGAAGAGGGCAGCAGGACGGAGTCACTGCCGGAACAGAAAGCCTGCATAACTATAGTTGCAACTGTTTAGTGGACGACATTCTGAGCAACAGATAACGGACCTAAACAATGCAGGTCTCCAGAAATGGACTCAATATTTCTGAGATAAAAATTCGTGAATGTGGATGGCTGAGACCAATAAGCAGTCTTCATTAAATCTGTAATAGCAACACTATTTGCGTAAGCCCAAGATGTAGAAAGAGCTCTTACTTCATGAGCCGAAATCTTAAGCACAGACTGCTGAATTGAAGATAAATTTTCATAAGCAGTACGAATAGTTAACTGAATCCATCTAGCAATAGAATGGACCGAAATGTCCTTTCTATTAGGCATCAGAGACAGAAAGAAACGTTTTCGTCCCTTTCTGATAAACTGAGATCTTTGTCTATAAATACGTAAAGCTCTAACAGGACAGAGTAAAGGCCTACGCCCGTCTGAAGACGGCAGAGCCTTAATAACAATAGGTTCCAGATATTTATTAGGAGCCTGATTCTTAGCTAAAAATCCAACATTAGTAGTGAAGGTGATAGTGTTCCCGACACTACGATAGTGAGAATCGTCCACCGATAGTGCATGAAGCTCACTGACTCTTCTAGCAGAAGAGAAAGCTAAGAGAAAAGCTGTCTTATAAGACAAGAATTTAAAATCTACTGTCCCAAGAGGCTCAAATGGCTTTTCCTTCAGTTTAAGAAGAACCCAAGCTAAATTCCACTTAGGAATTAATCTAAGAGTTCTGGGTCTATTTATCGAGAAGTTTCTAACTAACTTAGATAAAGAGACATTAGATCCAATTTGTAAACTATCGTGGTGTGCATAGGTATCAGATAACATAGACCTATAACCCTTAATAGTAACAGGCTGCAGTTTGATCTCGTCAAACAAGTATACTAGAAAGTTTGCAATGTCTGGAATGGAGGGATCAAAAATATCCACAGAATGATCCCTACACCAACGACGAAAAACCTTCCACTTAGCCGCATAGTTTAGCGAAGAGGAGGTCCTCCTACAGTTAGAAATCGCGTCCACTGCTCGTCCTGTAAAATGCTTGCCGTGCAAGAAGGACTGCACAACGGAAAAACGTGAAGGTTGAGACCTTGCGGGTTGTGATGAAGTTGACGCGGTTTCCCCTGCGAAAGAAGATCCTCCCGTGGAGGAAGCTTTCGCGGTAGGTCCCACAGCAGACACCTGAGTAGATTTATCCACGGTCTCTGTGGAGACAGAGATGCTACCAACAGAATCTTGCATTGAGATTGTTTTATCTTTAGCAATACTTGCTGCATTAACGGCGCTGGAGGATAGGCATATCCTATCATTCCGTCCCATGAGATCGATAGAGCGTCTACTGCAAAAGCTCTTGGATCCGGACAAGGTGACACATACGTCTGCAACTGATTGTTGAGATGTGTCACAAATAAGTCAATCATTGGCCGTTCCCATTGGTAGCAAATCTGATTGAATACCTGTTTGTTGAGAGTCCACTCCGACAGCAACAAGCGATCCTTCCGTGAAAGGGAGTCTGCTAGTACATTCAGACGACCCGGTATATGACCGACCGAAAGTAGAACTTAATGTTCTAGAGCAAACAGAAGGATTCTTTCCGTTAAATTGAATAACGGAACTGAATGAGTGCCTCCCTGGTTCCGGATATACGCCACTACTGTCGTATTGTCGGACATGATTTGGACATGAGCTTTCTGAATAATGTCCATCCAATGACGTAACGCAAGCCAAATTGACATCATTTCCTTGATGTTTATGTGCTTGCTTAGAAACTGTGAATCCCAAAGACCTGGCACCTCGAATCCGTTGGGATCAATGATGCACCCCAACCTGTTTGACTGGCATCCGTCATGATCGTAAAACTCGGATCCGGCAACTGCAGCGGAACTCCCTGAGTCAACCACTGAATGTTTGCCCAAGTCTGAATCTCTTGTTTCACTTGATCTGACAAGAGAACGTCTATGTCGAGCGAATGAATCTTCACACTCTAATTCTGAGTCAAGAAAATTTGGAGAGGACGAGTGCGTAACCTCCCCATCGGAATGAGATCCGCAGCGGCTCCGCACAGACCTATCAGTCTCATGAACTCCCTCGCTGTGACTTTGTCTGCATGAAGACAATAGCGAGCGTAACAACTGACTAATTTCGCTCTGGTTAACGGCAGACGAACGAGATTGTTGTGCGTCTCGAAGCTCATTCCCAGATGAGTGAATGACTTGGATGACACCAGACCTGACTTCTCCTCGTTTATGACAAAACCAAGACGTCGGAGCAAAAGAAGCAGATTCTGCACATCGTTCTGAAGAGTTAACTCGTTGCCGTACCTCTGAAGAATGTCGTCCAGGTAGGCCGACGTTACCGCAGACGAATGAGCTCGGAAATATATCATTACCGAGTTCATTACCCGAGTGAAAGCCCAGGGTGCTAGGTTCAATCCGAAGCACATCGCTCGGAATTGATACACCACTCCTAGGACTGCAAAGCGTAGATACTTTCTGAATGTCGGATGTACCATGACATGAAAGTACGCATCTTTGAGATCTATGCTTGTAGCATAATCGTTCACCCGAATACTCGCTCTGACCGATCGAATCGTCTCCATATAGAACTTCGGAGCGACGATCAGCTTGTTTATTCAGCTCAAATCTATGACTGGACGGAACGAGCCGTCTGGTTTTGGAACCAGAAACAGATGGCTGTAGAATCCCGGTGTTTTCTGGTCTTCTACGACCTCTACCGCGTTCTTCATTAAAAGAGACTGCACCTCCGATAACAGAGCATCTCTTTTCTGTGGATTTGACGGAAGTTGAGTCCATTTTGGACTTCGAGTTAAAGGAGGCTTTCGTTTGAAGGATATTCTTAGACCTTCCGAAATCACCCCTCTCACCCAAGGGTCGTCCGTAATCGACGCCCACTGTTCTGAAAAAATTGACAACCTTCCGCCAACCGGAACACGATAGAGGTTGAAACCATCACCTCCTGGACCTGCGAGGCTTGTGGGAGGAGATACCACGTCCTCCACGACCCGCACCTCGTCCCGTCGACCTCGGGGCGTCCGACCGGTTGTCCCGGCCCGAAGGATGTCCTGCACGTGAGTCGCTGCCTTGACGGTCTCTTGAATAAGACCAAGAGGACGCACCGGAACCTCTATAGGAACCTCTCTTGGGTGCATTAGTCCCTGTCTTACTCTTTTCTGCCGTATCCGACTTTTTGGAAGCGGATTTAAACAGCAGAGAATCCGAAGCTTTCTTAGTAATTTTATCGTAGATTGCAGAAAGCTTGCCGTCAAAGAGAAGCTCTCCGGAGACTGAAGCGACTCTGAGAGAGTTCTTCACCTTACTATCCACGCGTGTGGATGTAGCTAGGGCTGCGTCACGTCTAACCAACTCCAGGTTTGCCACTGAAAGGGCGGAGTTATACGTGGAATAAGCCACTGCCCTTGAAAGAAGTCTTAAAGAGGATTGTATATCCTGGAATTCTTTCCCTTGAAGACGTAGTGATAACGCCTTAGTAAGGTGGTCTGCGTAAGATAAAGCGTCTAAACTGGCCCTGTTAGACGCAATTGTAGTATCCAACACCGCGGTTGGAATGGACGTAGACGACGGTAATGACAATTCTAAGTCTTCCGCCTTGTCGTCAAGACGCAGAGGAACTCTCGGAACACCCTGTCCTGCCGTATCAAATTTATTCCTTGAATTAATGAAAGGCAGGTTAAGAGCATTGGCGGACAAGAAACCAGCTTTGCCTGTTTTGGAAGCAAGCTTGAAGATGGCGTCGTTCAATAATTCAAATGTTCTTGTGACATTATTGGACTGAGACGGAAACTCAGGGACGATGTCTCTGAACCGCTCTAAGAATTCAGTGTCCAATGACGCTATCAGTCTCTTATCCGGTACCGCAGCAGTCTGGCCCGACGGAGCAACTTGAGGAAGGAAGTGCCGGATGAAATCCACAGCAGCTTTATGTTGTTCCGAAAGGGATAGCTCCAAGTCATCAGTATCCCTTTCACCATCCGGTCGGACTTCACGATGCTCACGGTCGTCCGCACCCGATGCTTCGGCGGAGCGTACCGACACAGCGCCGTCGGATAATTCCCGATTCGACACCGATTCTGTCGATTGCTGGGATGCTGCGATAATTTGTGCTATCTGAGCTAGCACGTCCGTCATCGAGGCCTGCGGAGTAGCGGTCTTTCGCTGCTTAGCCGCGGGAAGCTCCGCATCAACTGACTCCCGCATACTCTTCCTATGCGAACGTCCGGAGTCTACTGGCCTCGTGTTCTGGCTACCGGATGGCGTGACCGGGTCACCGATGAATCCCTGATCGGCGAAGCTGGTAGAATATCCGCGGTCACGTAGCCAAGGTGCGGTCGAGTGCGCTGCTGAGAGGATGAGGAAGCCTGAGCAGTCTCAGCGGACTGCCTATACAACGGAGCGTCCCGAGCGACAGACGTGTGCTCCGCTTGCGACACATTTTGTACCACAACATCTGGTCCCAGATGTTGTTGTACTAGAGAGGGGCCACTCTCGCTCATGGCCTGGCTGGACCTGGACGAGCTAGGAACCGGACTAGAAGGCTTCCTCCGATCTCTCCTTTTATCCGCCGTCACTGGGTGTGCACCTAGTATGTTTATAGTGCTCGCATCACCCAACACTTCTTCCTGGACCGCAACGGACGAACTCGGCTGCCGAACCATTCGGTGAATAGACGCTACACCGGGCGAGCTAGCGGACGACAGCGCCGTCGATCCTACTCGGGACCTCTTAGGCAACTGTCGTATCTCCATGAGCACTTTTGCCGCTAGCTTTGCATTCAATTGTGACGACGGAAGCGCACTTTTGGAGGATAACATGGAAACATCACCCTGTTCTTGTTCCTCTGAAATAGAAACTGATAGACTAGAGTGACCCTGTGGAGAAAGGACCGGCATGGCCCTTTCCCCGCTAACAACATACCGTGACACACGTTTCCAATGTTTATCATCCCAATATTGACATATAGAACAGGAGTTAGTGCGAGTACACTGACTACAATTAATACAATGATCATGAAAGTCAGAGGAAGATTTCTTCCTATTACAATTTGAACAATATCCTTTCATTGTGAAAAGACAACAAGTCCTAGTACTCGCACAAACCCCTAAAAACAAAGATACATAATAACATGATCCATTAATATTGAAAAAAGAATTGAAATCAAAAATAATTTTTGAAAAATATTTTTTCAGCGAAGCCCAAGTTTCTGAAAAGTAACGTTGAGCCCCAATGGATCCCAAGGCTAAGTGTGGACAAAAATTTTAAAATTATTTTAAATAATTAATGCAACACTTACGGATAATAATAATGTATCTTATAATGAGATAAACTACTCCAAAGGCAAAAAGCCCCCCTCAAAAGAGATTGTTGCCAATGTAAACAAAAAGTGTATAAACACTAGAAAACATGACTCCAGGCACTGACAATCCTGGCCCGAAATCAGTTATCAAAACACACACTATCTGATGCAAAACAGAGACTTCCAGGGAAGAATCTGCAGAACAACAGATGGTAGATGCAGAACACAATGTCTAAACACCCATGGGTGAAAACGTAAACATGGGGAAAATAACAGAATTCATTCTGTTACCAAGCTAATTCTCCCAAGAAATTTTAGCAGTAATCTTACTCAAAAATATGCCAAAAGCATGGGAGAATAGCAAGGGGAGAGGAAAACTGAATAAGCAGTGCAACTTCATAGCAAGAATGACAACAACAGGCCCATGCCTCGAAAATAGGCAACTTAACATAATTTCATTACAAAATTTTAAGTTACAGACCTGAATATTTTCTGTCACTCCTTTTTCCTCTCCTCCTTCTATATCCTCCTTAGAATCACCATTTCTCCAATATTTATGTGTCTGGCATCATTTAAACTGAGATTTAAAAGCACAAAGATCGGTGAGATGTTAACTGATGAAGGGCCAAACAAAGAATGATAATTGGCGCCAATTTCGGAACATCCTTGACACTGCGCATGCGCAGTAAGGGCAAAGTATGGAGGACCTTCAGGACATGATTTCTTTGGCTTTAGATGCAAATTTTGGGGATTGGGGGGCAAAATTTGTGTTTGGCCCTAGTATTTTAATAGTTAGCACCTGCTATGTCTGGGTCATTGGTACAGTATAAAAATATAATTTTTTTTAAGCCTCTCAGAGGTCGTCCCGGACTGGTATTTGCAAACTTATTCTTTATTTATTGACAGATAAGTATTATCTTCCTTCTCAAACTGACATGTCTGATGAACTGACCAAGCAAATTTTTGTTTTCAAAACGTGTGCATTCATTAGACTCCTTCGAGATTTGGAAAGAGAAAACCCCACAAATGTTATGTGGAACTGACCTTAAATGACGACAATAATGAAAGGGTCCCATAAATAAATCCATATAATGCAGTATAAACCATGCAGCAGCAACAGAACAGTGTAATTATTGCTTCGAATAAACATATTAAGTGCACTGAACACCAAAAAAATTTTCCAACATTAAAAATAGAACAAACGACAATGAGGTCAACACATGCTACTTCAGGGTTTCACAAAAATTAACACATGGACCCAAACTCTGTCATAGCATACCGGTTTTTGAGATTATTTTTCGATAAACATCAACAGTGTATGTGGGGACTGGGGAGGGCACGCTTCCAAACACAAAAAGTTAAAAAATTTATAGTAATTTATATATTTTTTATACTTACCAATGACCCAGACATAGCTGGTGCTAACTCTTAAAATATAGGGCCAAACACAAATTTTGCCCCCCAATCCCCAAAATTTGCATCTAAAACTAAAGAAAACATGTCCTGAAAGGCCCTCCACACTTTGCCCCTACTGCGCATGCGCAGTGTCATGGACGTTCCGAAATTGGCGCCATTAATCATTCTAATAACCAGTGCCTGGTAAGCGCTATGTACTCAGCGGGGAGGCAAGAGTTCCCAACTCCTGGGAGGGCCATCCCCGTCTGGGTCATTGGTAAGTATAAAAAATATATAAATTACTATAAATTTTTTAACATTTTTATACTGTACCAATGACCCAGACATAGCTGAATAGTAAAAAGGCTGGAGGGTCAAGGACATAGAGCAAAATGGAATACGCTCAATAAAATAAAATAGAGTCATCCCCTGTAGGGAAAAAGAAGTAATAGGCCTTACATGTATCTTTCTTATTTATGATAAATTAGAAAGATACAACACCTTCCAAAATTGAGCTTCATACATCCATGTACTCTATTAATATCCAATATAATCCTTATACTAATAATTTTTAAAGTAAGCCAATAAATAAAGTAAGTCTAGAGAATAGAGACTCTTATACTCCTAAAAGTGTCTGAGGATTGCATAATCATGTCCGTTGACATATGCAATATTCAAAAGCTATACTTTTAAAACTAAGACTTGAATGAATTTTAAAAACCTAAACTTCTCACTAAACAACCATCCCAATAACAGCTCAGAATTACTAACTCCGGAGGAGGTATCCCCTTGTTTTCATAGTAAAACAGGTGACCCAAGGGAACACCCTCCCCCCCCCCCCCCTTTTTTCTTGCCCTGGGTCAAATAGCCCAGAGCGAAGAGGGCAGCCGAACGGAGACACTGCCGAAACAGACAGCCTACCTAGCTATAGTAGCAACTGTTAAGTGAATGACATTCTGAGCAGTAGATAATAGACCTAACAATAGAGGCCTCCAGAAATGGACTCGATATTTCTAAGCTAAAATTCATGAATGTGGATGGCTGAGCGCAATGAGCGGCCTTCAAAAATCTATAATAGCGACACAATTAATGTAAGCCCAAGAAGTAGAAGAACTCTTACTTCATGAGCCGAAATCTTAAGCACAACTGCTAAGTCAATGATATACCATAAGCAGTACCGATAGTTAATAGAATCCATTAACAATAAAATGGAGCGTAACGTCCTTCTACTAGACATCAAAGACAGAAGAAGCTTACGCCCTTTGTAATAAACAGATATCTGTTTATAAATACATAAACTGTACCCGGAAAGAGTAAAGGCCTATGCCCATACGAAGACGGAAGGACCTTAAAATAATAGGTTCCGGATAATAGGAGCCTAACTCTTATGCAACAATCCAACCTAAATAGTAACGGAAGTATTGATTCCGAAACTATGAAAGTGAAAATCATCCATCGATAGTGCATGAAACTCACTGACTCTACAGTAAAAGAGAAACCAACAGAATTACTGTCTAAAAGGTCAGAATTTGAAAACTACTGTTTCCAGAGGCTCAAATGATTACTTAGCTAAATAAGAACCGAAGTTAAAATCCGTATAGGAATTTAATCTAAAGATTCTAAGTCTATTTATCAAAAAGTTACTAACTGACTTAGATAAAGAGACAAAAGACTCAATTGTAAACTATCGTAGAGTGCATAGGTATGAGGTAACATAAACCTATAACCTAAATAATAACAGGCTGCAGTAGATCTTGTGAAACAAGTATACTAAAAAATAGCAATGAGTAGTATGGAGGGATCAACAATATGAACATAATGATCCCTACACCACGACGGAAGAGCCTCCACTTTAGCCGCATAGAATAGCGAAGAAGAGGATCTCCTATAGTAAGAAATCGCGTCCAAAGCTCGTCCAGTACAGTGCTTACAATGCAATACGGACCACACAACGGAATACATGAAGGTTGCGACCTTGCTGGTTGTGATAAAGATGACACGATTTACCCAGTGAAAAAGATCCTCACATAGAGGAAGATTTCACGTTAAGACCCACAGTAGACAAGAGAGTAAATTACTCATGATCTCTGTGAAGATAGAGATGCTATCAACAGAAATGTATTGTGGTTGTTTATCTTAGCAATACCTGCTAAAACAACAGCGCCGGAGGATACGCGTATCCTATCATTCCGTCCTATAGATCAATAGAGCGTTAACAATATTAGCTCAGAGATCTGGACAAGCCAACACATACGTCTGCAATTGATTAGCAAGCTGTGTCATAAATAAATCATCATTGGGCGCTCCCATAGATAGCAAATCTGATTGAATACTTGTTTGTTGAGAGTCCATTCTGACAGCAACAAGCGACCCGTAAGAGAACGGGAGTCCGATAAAACAATCAGACGACCCAGAATATGACGGACCAAAACTGAACTTGGTGTACTATAACCAACAGACGGATTCTTTCCATTAAATTGAATAACGGAAACGAAAGAGTGCCTCCCTGGTTCCGGAGATACGCCACTACTGTCGAATTAAAGGACAGGAATTTGGGCATGCGTTTCTGAATAATGTTCATGCAATGACATAAAGCAAGCCTAAAAAACATTATTCCGCGGAAGTTAAACTGATTGCTAAAAGACTGCGGAACCCAAAGACCCTGGCACTTCGAATCCGTAGGGATCAGTATTATATCCCAATCTGTTTGACTGGCAACCGTCATAACAGCCACACTCGGGTCCGGCAACTGCGGCGGCACTCTCTGAGTCAACCACCGAATGTTTGCCCCAGTCTGAATCTCTTGTAACACTAGATAGACAAGAGAACGTATAAATCGAGCAATTCATGGATTGCCGAAAAGTTGCCGTCGAAGAGAAGCTCCTCCGAGAAAGAAGCGACTCTGAGAGAGTTCTTAACCTTACTATCCACGCGTGTGGATGTAGCTAGGGCTGCGTCGCGTCTAACTAACTCCAATCAGCCACTGAAGGGCGGAGTTATACGTGAACAAACTACTGCCCTCAAAAGAAATTACATTGAGAATAATATCCCGTAAATCTTTTCTTGAAGACGTAATGATAACGCCTCAGTAAGGTGGATTACGTATAATAAAGCGTCTAAGTTAAGTCTACTATACATAATGTCGTTCCCAACATTGAAATTGGAAAAGACATAAACGGCGAAAAAGAATATATGCAGTCTTTAATCACACCGTCTAGACGCATATGAACTCTCGGTATGCCCTGCTCTGCCAAAATAAACTATTTGTATAAATGATAAAATGGCAGAAATGAGCAACGCGGACAAGAAACTAAACTATCATGCTTAGTAGCAGGCTTGTATATATATATATATATATATATAGCGTCAAAAAATAAAACACATGTTGTAATGACAATATTGGACTGCGTCGGTAAGTCAGGGACAATGTCCCTGAACCGATCGAAAAATCCGAGTCCAATGACGCTATAAGTCTCTTATCCAAGATCGCAGCAATGAAGTCCGAAATAATAATCACTGGAAGATAATGCCAGAAGATATGAAAGGCATCTTCCGATACTACTAAAGGGAAAACTCGAAATCTTTCGAATCCCTTTCGCCATCCTGTCGGACCCTATAAAGCGTTCGGTCGTCCGTAGCTGATGCAACCGCGGACCGCACCGACCCAGCGCCGTCGGATAATTCCTGATTCGACCGAGAAACTGTCAATTGCTGGGATGCTGCGAAACAACTGTGCTAACTCGGATAGCACGTCCGTCACTGAGGCCTGAGGAGAAGCGGTCTTACGATGCATTGCCGCTGGAAGCTCCGTGATCGTTACCCCGTGCATACTACCAATATGCGAGCGAACGGAGTGTATAGGCCTCGTGTCCCTTGGCTACCGGATGGCGCGACCTATTCGCCGTGGAATCACTGAATGCCGAAACTGATCGGATACTCGAGGTCACGTAGCCAATGTGCGGTCGTGTGCCCTGCTGTGAGGATGAGGAAGCATTAAAGACAGTCTCTCGGACTGTCAATATAACGGAGCGTCCCGACCAACGGACATATGCTCCGAATGTAAAATATCTGAACCACAACATGCGGTCCCCTATGTTGTTGGGCGAGAGAGGGACCTCTCTCGCTCACAGCCCGGACGGACCTGGACAAGCCAGGAACCGGACTAACAGGCTTCCTCCGATCTGTCCTCAATCTGCCGTCACTGGGTGAGTACTAAAGTAATTAAAGTGCTCGCATCACCCAAATCTCCTTCCTAGACCGCAACGGACGAACCCGGCAGCCGAACCATTCGATGAATGTACGCTACACCGGGTGAGCTAGCGAATGTCACTCCGTAGGCGATAGACATATTCCATGAGCACTTATTGCCGCTAACTCTTCATTAATTATGACGACAGAGGCACACTTTTGAAAGACATCTCCATAACTCTTCGAACAAGAAACCAGAAATGCTTGGATAGCAAGCATAAAATAATAATATATATAGCGTTGTTCAATAATTCGAAAGTTTGTGTAACATTATTGGACTATGTCGGAACTGAGGGACGATGTCCCTGAACCGAACCAAAAATTTCTAAGTCCACCGACGCTATCAGTTTCTTATCCGGCATCGCAGCATTCTGGTCCGACGAAAGAAGCTGTAGAAGACCAAGTCAGATGACATACACAACAGCATATGTTGTTCCGAAAGGGAAAGCTCGAAATCCTCCGAATCCCTTTCGGTATCCCGTCGGACCGGATAAAACTTTCGGACGTCCGTACCCGCTTCCGCGGAGCGTCCCGACCCAGCATCGTCGGATAAAATATATGCGACAGATTCAGTTGATGCTGGGATGCTGCGATAAACTGTGCTATTAAGGAAAGCATGTCCGTTCCCGAGGCCTGTGCAGTAGCGGTCTTACGATGCATTGCCGCCGGAAGCTCCGTGTACGTTGACTCCCGCACACTTCCTATGCGAACGTCCGGAGTCTGCAGGCCTCGTGTCCCTGGCTACCGGATGGTGTGACCTGGTCACCGAAGAATCCTTGATCGGCGAAGCTGGTAATATATCGGCGGTCACGCAGCCAAGGTGCGGTCGTGTGCGCTGACGAGAAGAGGAAGCCTTAGCAGTCTCAGCGGACTGCCTATACAACGGAGCGTCCCGAGCGACGGACGTATGCTCCGCTTGCGACACATTTTGTACCACAACATCTGGGGCCAGATGTTGTTGAACGAGAGAGGGGCCTCTCTCGCTTGCCGTCCGGATGGACCGGAACGAGCTATGAACCGGACTAAAAGGCTTCCTGCGTTCTCCCTCCGATCCGCCGTCACTGGGTGTGCATTAAGTTAATTTATAGTGCTCGCATCACCCCAAAATTCCTTCTAGACCGCAACGGGCGAACCCGGCTGCCGAACCATTCGGTGAATGGACGCTACACCGGGCGAGCTAGCGGACGTCATAGGCCGTCGAACCTACTAGGGTCCTCTTAGGCAATTGGCGTATTTACATGAGCACTTTTCCGCTAGCCCTTCATTAATTGTGACGACGGAGGCACACTGTTGGAAGACATCACAGATACATCACCCTAATCTTGATCGTCTGAAATAGAAATTGATAAAGTAGAGTGACCCTGCGGGGAAAGGACCGGAGTGTCCAAATCCCCAACAACATACCGTGACATACGCTTCCCATATTGTCATCGAAATCATACGATACAGAACAGGAGTTAATGCGAGTACACTGACCACATATAGAATGATAATAAAGTCAGAGGAAGACTTCCTCTTAAAACAATTGATCAATATCCTTTCAATGTGAAAAGAAAACAAGTCCTGGTACTCGCACTAACCCCTGGCAATCAAAATACATAATAATAATATGATCCATTAATATAGAAAAAATAATTGAAATCAAAATATTTTGAAAAAATATTTTTTCAGAACAGCCCAAGTTTCTGAAAAGTAACGTTGAGCCCCAATGGATCCCAAGCCTAAGTGTGGACAAAAATTTTAAAAATATTTTAAACAATTTATTCAACACTTACGAACAATAATAATGTATCTAGTTATGATTAAAATAACATAAAGATATTATTCTTAGAAATCCCCCCTCACACAGAGGGCTGTTGTAAATGTAAACAATGAGTGTAAAAACACTAAAATAAGACTCCAGGCACCCAGGCCCGAAATCAGTTACCAAAAATACACTATCTGATGCAAAACAGAGACTTCCAGGGAAGAAACTGCAGAACATCAGATGGTAGATGCAGAACACAACGCCTAACCACCCGTAGGTGAAGACGTAAACATGGGGAAAGAACAGAATTCATTCTGTTATTCAGCTAAAACTCCCAAGAAATTTTAGTAATAATAATTACAGAAACTATGCCAAAAGCATGGGAGAATAGCAAGGGGGAACTTAAAGGACAGGGAGAGAGGAAAACACTTAAAAAAACAGTGTAACTAAATAATCAGAATGACAACAAAATGGCTGCTGCCTTGAAAATAGGTAACTTAACATAATTTCATTAAAAAATTTTAAGTTACAGCCCTGATAATATTCTGTCACACATTCTTTTCCTCTCCTCCTTCTCTATCCTCCTTAGAATCACCATTTCACTAATATTTATGTGTCTGGCATCATTTAAACTGAGATTTATAAGCACAAAGATCAGTCAGATGTTAACTGATGAAGGGCCAAACTTAGAATGATTAATGGCGCCAATTTCGGAACGTCCTTGACACTGCGCATACGCAGTAGGAGCGAAGTGTGGAGGGCCTTTCAGGACATGTTTTCTTTAGTTTTAGATGCAAATTTTGGGGATTGGGGGGCAAAATTTGTGTTTGGCCCTATATTTTAAGAGTTAGCACCAGCTATGTCTGGGTCATTGGTACATTATAAAAATATAGGAAATAGGGGAGGAACTGTGGAGTTAATACCAGTCATCATTTTTTTTAAATTAATTTTGTATTTGCTTTTATAAAATGTAGCATTTTGCCTTGCACATCTGGGGTGGGGGGGTATTTCTTTTTTCTAAATCATGTTAATGGTAAGCATTTTAATGGAACTGACAAATTCGGGTCGAGTCAGTCGGCTCCAATAACATGCTTATTTGTCGGTATTCCGTGACATCAGAATCAACATCAATGGGAATAAATCCCCCTGCCAAACCATCCAAGTTGAATGTCAACAGCTCGGTGACATCTGTGACGGACTCAGCTACTTACTGACCAGTCCAACTTAAAGTTAGTTACAGGCGCAACCACGCAAGACTGAAGACTGACGTCTACTGAAAGTGTAAGATATGAAGGTAGAAGTTAAGGAGTATTATAGTACATATATTTACCATGAAATATACAAATAGTAAATACCCAAATCAATTTACCAAACAACAGTAAAAGTATGTCCAATTGTCCATTAGTTTCCCACATTGTCAATCAGGGGCCGTTGCTTGAATATCTGAAGTCAAACTGTCCTCTGCACCAATTCCAGTATCATTAGGATCCGAAATGTGCACAATTTACATGGAAGACAGAGTACTGGGTGAAAAACCGAAACCGAGGTTTTCCTCAACGAAAAAAACGAAACTGAAACCGAACTGGATTTTGAAAAACCTACAGCTCTATAATGAATTACTCCCATTCGGATGACATCCCTTTGTATTTCTGAACTGAAGTCGAACGCACGATCGAAACAGAAATATCGAACCAACTTTAGTGATTATTTCTTCCAGCAATTCCCTTGTGCGGTTAGCTGCAACAGGGAGTGGTAATAATAGTAATAACATGATTGTTGTCAGGCATCATGATTCATTAGTGGCCCTGCAGCAATGATGAGCAGCCCTTGGGATTATTAACGGCCTTCGACTTCATCTCAGGCCTTTAATAAACCCTTGGGCTGTTCATCATTGCTGCAGGGCCACTAATGAACCATAATGCCCTCCAAAATCATGTTATTGTTATAATGTCACTCACCAAATATCATTTAATTTCTTTAATCGCAACTAAAGATATCTTCCAAAAACCTGCAATTCTGGCAAATTCAAAGTTGACAATTGCTATAACTCTTGAAAAATTATTCGAATCGAAACTTCTTTTCCATATGCACGTGTACACATCATACTGCACACCAAGTTTCATAAAAACCCGAAGAAAAATACAGGAGGAGTTAAGCAGACATGGAAATTTTGCTATTACGAAAGGCCATAACCATGTAAAATTTGTCACATCGAAAATTCCTGACCACATGCACATCTACACTTGATACTAAAACTTCAGACCAAGTTTCGTAAAAATCCAATAAAAAATGTAGGAGGAGTTATGCGGACAAGCCTTTGTGATGGAAATTTTGCTATTTCCAAGGGCCATAACATGCAAAATTTGTTGCATCGAAAATTCATGAGCACATGCACATCCACACTTGATACTGATACTTCAGACTAAGTTTCGTAAAAAATCCACTGAAAACTGTAGGAGATAAGTGGACAAAGTTTGTGATGGATGGATTGGATGGACGAACACCATTTCAATATCCCCTTCCCAACTTCACAGGCGAGGGATAATAATGTTCCCATTAATATGAATGCTTAAAGATCACAGATTTTGTCACAAAATAAATGATATCCTATTCTTAAAATACTGTAGTGAACAAGTTCTTTCTATTAATTTACATGAAAAATGTGTAGATTTCCATTATTTTCTGAAATAATGTACAGAGATTTTCAAAGACAAATTCTGTGAATTTATCACAGGGAAGCAAAAGTTTTTTAAAAGAAAATAATAATGTTGGAAACCCTTCACCTAACAAAAGTGACCACATCTGCTCACGTAATTTACAAACTGAGCAGTTGAAAAAAAGTCATGACATGGTTCTGTTGAAAAAAATTGAAAAACAATAATTAAAATGAACAAGAAAATCAGAAAACTGATGGTTGCTCCCCAACAGACGACTTAGTTAATAAGTAGATTCATAAAATTGTGGTTCCCCACTATGGGAAATAATTTGGAATATGTCTTTGAAATGCAAGGACCGTAACTCTGGTACAAAATATGTGGGTCACTTTTTTATAACACGTTTTAAGACATGTGCTATGTGCTTGTCACAAGGGTCCCTCACACTAAATTTCACTGAAATCCATCCACTAACTGCTGAGATATCGCTGCAGATGGATGGATGGATGACTGGGCAGATGGAGGCATGGATGGCCAAAGCGGCAACTATATGCTTCCCCAAAATATTTTCGCAGAGCATAAAATTTTCTTATACTATTGTGTTGTGCAAAGGGTTAATTAATATGCATATAACTCTCATCAATAAAACATGAATACATCAATTCAAATATTTAAACTAATTCCTGCAAGTGTTAATGTTTTATCAATAATCAACCTCTCAGTTGACCAAATATCCATAATTTTTGCAGTCAGACAAAAATTTAAATAAACAGCTGCGCCATGAGCGCATGATACGCCCATTATTAATTACAAGAGGGAAGCACACAATATGAGTATATATGTGTACTTGTCAGTTTTTTTTTATATTCCTGTACAATAATTATAACCAACAACATTCTGTGTTCAATAATTTGGAAATAAAATTATTTGAATTTCATGTCTATAGAGATCATAACTTCAAGAAAAAATCAACGATTTTCTATGTAATAAAGTCCCATAACTCTGGAATGACTAATCGAACAGCGACACCAACAGAAAGGGAGCTTCCTTCCATCAACATAAACCACCTACCAAAAAATCGTAAAAGTTAAAAAATTTATAGTAATTTATATATTTTTTATACTTACCAATGACCCAGACTTAGCTGGTGCTAACTCCAACAAAACCAGGGCCAAACACAAATTTTGCCCCCCAATCCCCAAAATTTGCATCCAAAACAAAAAGAAATCATGTCCTAAAGGACCTCCATACTACGCCTCTACTGCGCATGCGCAGTGACGCAGTCGTCCCGAAATTGGCGCCAATTATCATTCTTACTGGCAGTGCCTGGTCAGCGCTATGTACTCAGCGGGGAGGCAAGAGTTCTCAACTCCAGGGAGGGCCATCCCCGTCTGGGTCATTGGTAAGTATAAAAAATATATAAATTACTATAAATTTTTTAACATTTTTATACTGTACCAATGACCCAGACTTAGCTGAATAGTAAACAGGCTGGAGGGCCTAGGACATAGAGGAAAATCCAATAAGCTCAACTATATAGTAAAGAGGTAACCCCTTAAGGAGAAAAGGAGTATTAGGCTTTACATGTATCTTTCTTATTTAATATTAAATTAGAAAGATACACTACCCTTAATAATTGAGCACAATAACATTCATGTTCTCTATTAACATCCAGTATAACCCTTATACTAATTATTTTTAAAGCAAGCCAATAAATAAAGTAGTCCAGAGAATTGAGACTCTTTATAATCATTTAAAAGTGTCCGAGTATTGTATATTAAAGCCCGTTTTACACTTGACATATACAAATGCTTCACACGGAGCTACACTTTAAAAATAAGACATGAATGAATTTAAACATTAATATTACACTTTAAAACCATCCCGGAAGCGACTCAGAAATACTGACTTGGAGGAGGCATTCCCTTGCTTTTCACTATAAAGCAGGTGACCTAAGGGAACACCCGCCCCCCCTTCCCCTTGCCCTGGGTCAAATAGCCTAGAGCGAAGAGGGCAGCCGGACGGAGTCACTGCCGGAACAGAAAGCCTGCATAACTATAGTTGCAACTGTTTAGTGGACGACATTCTGAGCAACAGATAACGGACCTAAACAATGCAGGTCTCCAGAAATGGACTCAATATTTCTGAGATAAAAATTTGTAAATGTGGATGGCTGAGACCAATAAGCAGCCTTCATTAAATCTGTAATAGCAACACTATTCGCATAAGCCCAGGAAGTAGAAAGAGCTCTTACTTCATGAGCAGAAATCTTAAGCACAGACTGCTGAGAAGAAGATAAATCTTCATAAGCAGTACGGATAGTTAACTGAATCCATCTAGCAATAGAATGGACTGAAATGTCCTTTCTATTAGGCATCAAAGACAGAAAGAAACGTTTCTGTCCCTTTCTGATAAACTGAGATCTCTGTTTATAGATACGTAGTGCTCTAACAGGACAGAGTAAAGGCGTACGCCCGTCTGAAGACGGAAGAGCCTTAATAACAATAGGTTCCGGATATTTATTAGGAGCCTGATTCTTAACTAAAAAACCCACATTAGTAGTGAAGGTGATAGTGTTCCCAACACTACGATAATGAGAATCATCCACCGATAGTGCATGAAGCTCACTGACTCTTCTGGCAGAAGAGAAAGCTAAGAGAAAAGCTGTCTTATAAGATAAGAATTTGAAATCTACAGTCCCAAGAGGTTCAAATGGCTTTTCCTTCAATTTAAGGAGAACCCAAGCTAAATTCCACTTAGGAATTAATCTAAGAGTTCTGGATCTATTTATCGAAAAGTTTCTAACCAACTTCGATAAAGAGACATTAGATCCAATTTGTAAACTATCATGATGTGCATAGGTATCAGATAACATAGATCTATAACCCTTTATAGTAACAGGCTGCAGTTTGATTTCGTCAAACAAGTATACTAGAAAGTTTGCAATGTGTGGTATAGAGGGATCAAATATATCTACAGAATGATCCCTACACCAACGACGAAAAACCTTCCACTTAGCCGCATAGTTTAGCGAAGAGGAGGTCCTCCTACAGTTAGAAATCGCGTCCACTGCTCGTCCTGTAAAGTGCTTGCCATGCAAGAAGGACCGCACAACGGAAAAACGTGAAGGTTGAGACCTTGCGGGTTGTGATGGAGTTGGCGCGATTTCCCCTGCGAAAGAAGATCCTCTCGTGGAGGAAGCTTCCGCGGTAGGTCCCACAACAGACACCTGAGTAGATTTATCCACGGTCTCTGTGGCGACAGAGATGCTACCAACAGAATCTTGCATTGAGATTGTTTTATCTTTAGCAATACTTGTTGAATTAACGGCGCTGGAGGATACGCATATCCTATCATTCCGTCCCAAGGGATCGACAGAGCGTCTACTGCAAATGCTCTTGGATCCGGACACGGAGACACATACGTCTGCAACTGATTGTTGAGATGTGTCGCAAATAAGTCTATCATTGGCCGTTCCCATTGGTAGCAAATCTGATTGAATACTTGTTTGTTGAGAGTCCACTCCGACGGCAACAAGCGACCCTTTCGTGAAAGGGAGTCTGCTAGCACATTCAGACAACCCGGTATGTGACGGACCGAAAGAAGAACGTGATGTTCTAACGCAAACAGAAGGATTCTTTCCGTTAGATTGAACAACGGAACTGAATGAGTGCCTCCCTGATTCCGTATATACGCCACTACTGTCGTATTGTCGGATAGGATTTGGACATGAGCATCGTGAATAATGTCCATCCAGTGACGTAACGCAAGCCAAATTGACATCATTTCCTTGATGTTTATGTGCTTGCACAGGAATTGCGGATCCCAAAGACCCTGGCATCTCGAATCCGTTGGGATTAATGATGCACCCCAACCTGTTTGACTGGCATCCGTCATAACGGTAAAACTCGGATCCGGCAACTGCAGCGGAACTCCTTGAGTTAACCACTGAATGTTTGCCCAAGTCTGAATCTCTTGTTTCACTTGATCTGACAAGAGAACGTCTACATCGAGCGAATGAATTTTCACACTCCAATTCTGAGTCAGGAAAATTTGAAGAGGACGTGTGCGTAGCCGCCCCATCGGAATGAGATCCGCGGCGGCTCCGCACAGACCTATCAGTCTCATAAATTCTCTCGCCGTGACTTTGTCTGCGTGCAGACAATAGCGAGCGTAACAACTGACTAATTTCGCTCTGGTTAACGGCAGACGAACGAGATTGTTGTGCGTCTCGAAGCTCATTCCCAGATGAGTGAATGACTTGGACGGCACCAGATCCGACTTCTCCTCGTTTACTATAAAACCGAGACGTCGGAGCAATAGAAGAAGATTCTGAACATCGTTCTGAAGCGTTAACTCGTTGCCGTACCTCTGAAGAATGTCGTCCAGGTAGGCCGACGTTACCGCAGACGAATGAGCTCGGAAGTAGATCATTACCGAGTTCATTACCCGAGTGAAAGCCCAGGGTGCTAGATTCAATCCGAAGCACATCGCCCGGAATTGATACACCACTCCTAGGACTGCGAAGCGTAGATACTTTCGGAATGTCGGATGTACCATGACGTGAAAGTACGCATCTTTGAGATCTATGCTCGTTGCATAATCGTTCACCCGAATACTCGCTCTGACCGATCGAATCGTCTCCATATAAAACTTCGGAGCGACGATCAGCTTGTTTATCCAGCTCAAATCTATGACTGGACGGAACGAGCCGTCTGGTTTCGGAACCAGAAACAGATGGCTGTAGAATCCCAGAGATTCCTGGTTTTCTACGACCTCTACCGCGTTCTTCATTAAAAGAGACTGCACCTCTGATAACAGAGCGTCTCTTTTCTGTGGATTTGACGGAAGATGAGTCCACTTTGGACTTCGAGTTAATGGAGGCTTTCGTTTGAAGGATATCTTTAGACCTTCCGAAGTCACTCCTCTCACCCAAGGGTCGTCCGTAATCGACGCCCACTCTTGTGAAAAACTCGACAACCTTCCGCCAACCGGAACACGATAGAGGTTTAAGCCATCACCTCCTGGACCTGCGAGGCCTGCGGTAGGAGAAACCACGTCTTCCACGACCCGCACCTCGCCTCGTCGACCTCGGGGCATCCGACCGATTGTCCCGGCCTGAAGGACGTCCCGAACGAGAGTCGCTATCCTGACGGTCTCTCGAATAAGACCAAGAGGACGCACCGGAACCTCTATAGGAACCTCTCTTGGGCGCATTAGACCCAGAAGTGCCTGTCTTATTCGTGTCTGCTGTATCCGACTTTTTAGGAGCCGATCTGAACAACAGAGAATCATTAGCTTTCTTTTTAATTTTATCATAAATAGCGGAAAGCTTGCCGTCAAAGAGAAGTTCTCCTGAGACCGAAGCGACTCTAAGAGAGTTCTTCACCTTAGAATCCACTAGTGTGGATGTAGCTAGGGCTGCGTCACGTCTAACCAACTCCAGATTTGCCACTGAAAGGGCGGAGTTACACGTGGAATAAGCTACTGCCCTTGAAAGAAGTCTTAAAGAGGATTGTATATCCTGAAACTCTTCCCCTTGAAGGCGCAGTGATAACGCCTTAGTAAGGTGATCTGCGTAAGATAAGGCATCTAAATTGGATCTGTTAGACGCAATAGCTGTTTCCAACACCGCGGTTGGAATAGAAGCTGACGACGGTAATGATAGCTCTAAGTCTTCCTCCTCGTCGTCCATACGCAGAGGAACTCTCGGTATACCCTGTCCTGCCGTATCGAATTTATTCCTTGCATTAATGAAAGGCAGGTTGAGAGTATTAGCGGACAAGAAACCTGCTTTCCCCGTCCTGGAAGCAAGTTTAAATATAGCGTCGTTCAATAATTCAAATGTTCTTGCAACATTATTGGACTGCGACGGAAACTCGGGAGCGATGTCCCTGAACCGCTCAAAGTCCAATGACGCTATAATTCTCTTGTCCGGAAGCGCAGCAGTCTGGCCCGACGGAACAACTTGTGGGAGAAAGTGCCGGATGAAGTCCACGGCAGCTTTATGTTGTTCCGAAAGGGATAGCTCCAAGTCATCCGTATCCCTTTCACCATCCGGTCGGACCTCCCGATGTTCCCGGTCGTCCGCCCCCGATGCTTCGGCGGAGCGTACCGACCCGGCGCCGTCGGATAATTCTCGATCCGACACCGTTTCTGTCGGCTGCTGGGATGCTGCGATAAGCTGTGCTATCTGCACAAGAATGTCCGACGTCGAGACCTGCAGAGGCGCAGTCTTTCGCTGCTTCGCCGAGGGCAGCTCCGCATCAGATGGCTCCCGCATACTTTTCCTATGCGAACGTCCGGAGTCCATCGGTCTCGAATCCCTGGCTGCCGGATGGTGTGACCTGGTCGCCGAAGAATCCTTCATCGGCGAAGCTGGTAAAATATCGGCGGTCACGCAGCCAAGGTGCGGTCGTGTGCGCTGACGAGAAGAGGAAGCCTTAACAGTCTCTGCGGACTGCTTATACAACGGAGCGTCCCGAGCGACGGATGTATGCTCCGCTAAAGACACATTTTGTACCACAACATCTGGTCCCAGATGTTGTTGTACGAGAGAGGGACCTCTCTCGCTCGCGGCCCTGCTGGACCTGGACGAGCTAGGAACCGGACTAAAAGGCTTCCTCCGTTCTCGCTTACTATCCAACGTCACTGGGTGTGCATCTATTATGTTTATAGTGCTCGCATCACCCAAAATTTCCTCTTGGACCACATCGGACGAACCCGGCTGCCGAACCATTCGGTGAATGGACGCTACACCGGGCGAGCTAGCGGACGACATTTGTCTAATCTCCATGAGCACTTTTGCCGCTAGCTCTGAATTCATTTGTGACGACGGACGCACACTTGAAGAAGATAACATGGAAACATCACCCTGTTCTGGTTCCTCTGAAATAGAAACTGAGAGAGTAGAGTGACCTTGTGGAGAAAGAGCCGGAATCGCTCTTTCTCCAGAAACAACATATCATGACACACGTTTCCAATGTTTCTCATCCCAATGTTCACATATAGGACAGGGATTAATGCGCGAACACTGACTACAATTAATACAATGATCATGAAAGTCAGAGGAAGATTTCTTCCTATTACAATTTGAACAATGTCCCTTCATTGTGAAAGAACAACAATAAGTCCTAGTTACTCGCAAAAACCCCTGACACAAAGATACATAATAACATGATCCATTAATAAATGAAAAAACAATTGCAAAACAAAATAATTTTGAAAAAATATTTTTTCAGAGAAGCCCAAGTTGCTGAAAAGTAACGTTGAGCCCCGATGGATCCGATGGCAAAGTGTGGTCAAAAATTTTAAATTTATATAAAATAATTAATGAGACACTTTCGGATAATATAAATGTATCTTATAATGAGATAAACTACCACAAAGGCAAACAGCCCCCCTCAAAAAAGGCTGTTGCCAATGAAAACAAACAGTGTAAACACACTAGAAAACATGACTCCAGGCACTGAAAAAACTGGCCCGGAATCAGTCATCAATTACACTCTATCTGATGCAAAACAGAGACTCCCAGGGGAGAATCTGTAGAACATCAGATGGAAGATGCAGAACACAAACGTTATACACCCATGGGTGAAAACGTAACTATGGGGAAAATAACAGAAAACATTCTGTAACCAAGCAACTCTCCCAGGAAATTTTAGAAATGAATTTCTCAAAAATATGCCAAAAGCATGGGAGAATTGCCAGGGGGGACTTTAGAAGGCTAAGGGAGAGGAAACACTGAATAAGCAGTGCAACAATTAGCAAGAATGACAACAAGAGGCCCATGCCTCGAAAATAGGCAACTTAACATAATTTCATCAAAAAATTTTAAGTACAGCCCTGATTATTTTTATTGCCACTTCTTTTTCCTCTCCTCCTTCTATCCTCCTTAGAATCACATTTTCTCCAAAAATTACGTGTCTGGCATCCTTTAAACTGAGATTTACAAGCACAAAGATCAGTGAGATGTTGACTGATGAAGGGCCAAACAGAGAATGATAATTGGCGCCAATTTCGGGACGACTGCGTCACTGCGCATGCGCAGTAGAGGCGTAGTATGGAGGTCCTTTAGGACATGATTTCTTTTTGTTTTGGATGCAAATTTTGGGGATTGGGGGGCAAAATTTGTGTTTGGCCCTGGTTTTGTTGGAGTTAGCACCAGCTAAGTCTGGGTCATTGGTACAGTATAAAAATATCTCTTGAAGCGTTCTCGAGTTATAGTACAACGCGTAAAAAATCAACGATTTTCTAAGTAATAAAGTCCCATAACTCTGGAATGACTAATCGAACGGCGACACCAACCGAAAGGGAGCTTCCTTCCATCAACATAAACCATCTACCAAAAAATCGTGAAAATCTCTCAAAGCGTTCTTGAGTTATCGTACGATGTGTAAAAAATCAACAATTTTCTAAGTAAAAAAGTCCCATAACTCTGGAATGACAAATCGAACGGCGACACTAAACGAAAGGAAGCTTCCCTCCATCAATATACACCACCTACCCAAAAATCACGAAAATCTCTCAAAGCGTTCTTGAGTTATCGTACGACGTGTGACCGGACAGACAGACGGACAGTGGTATACCATAATACAACCCGTTTTTTCAAAACGGGCGTATAAAAACAATTAGGATAATATCTATTATTATTACACCCCTAACGTCTAATTACAATAGGAATCGGTAAAAAATAAATTGCATTCTCCGCTCACTAGTGAGATCAAACACCTTGGTGATTAACATTTTGTGTGAACTTGAAATTTACAAATGAATTTTCACAAGTGCAAAACAAAAGTTGTTCTCGCTCCACTAGTGAGTATAACAAGACGTGATCTGTGTCAGCGGAAACAGCAATCAGCTGATTGTGTAAACAGATTTCTTGTGTGGTATGGGCGTCGGTTTGGATCGTTTCAGTTGAAGCTTCAAATGAATGGGGTATAATAAATGAAAATCTAATGTTTTCTTGAGAATACTGAGATTAATCTCATTCGTGAGTGAGAGAATTTGTATTTTCACTCGCAGCAAGCTGCTCGTGAAAATACAAATACTCTCACTCACTCGTGAGATAAATCCCGGTATTCACAAGAAAACATTAGATATCCTCTATTTATACCTCATTCTAAGACATGATATTATTTTCCCATAAGATGTTATTAATTAATACAAAATGTTCCCTACCAGTCGAACATTACTGATCAAACTTTTTTGTTTTTGCAATGTTTAATGGTCAGATCGAGATGAACCAAAAGATGTGGCATGAAAACACCTAAATTACAGACAATGGAGAACTTCAATCCAAATAATTTTCTACAACTGTAAAGCTACTATGAATGTAACCTGTGCAAGTCTGTCAGTGTCACATTAGCCAACACGGGTGATGGGGTGTAAATTAAAATTGTTTCTAAAAAGTAAAGTGAATGTTGAATTTCCTGTTATATCCTGTTGGAAAGATTAAGTTTATACTTCTATCATAAACACAACACATTCAGATAATTATTTTTTATAATGTAACATACCTTTCCATCAGATCCTAAACTGTAACAGGTAGTTTCATCAACACTAAACTGAACAGATAAAACTTCTCCCTCATGAGCATTCCATTGAGTTATACATTTGTGTTGCTGCATATCTAAAACATAATACATAAAACTTATTTTCAAATTGCAATAATTTTAACAAATAAAGAAAATTCAGTTTTTGTTTCAATCCCCAGCTTTTGACACCACCTAGCTTACAAGTTGTTTTCTTTTCAATGTAATAAGCCAAATTTGAAAATCAAAAATTTAAAAACAAAATTTGAGTGATGGCTACTGTGTACAGTGACATAATTGGGGTGGGGTAGAGTGGGGTGGGGGCCTACAAACACACTTCTCCTGGAAGATTTCAACCTTATATAAATAAATTCATGCCTGAATTCCTTAACTGGTAGAGTGCTGGAAGCCCATATTTGGGCTTTATTCTGAAGTGCCGGTATCGCAATTTAAAGGCTTCATATTCTGTGGATGTGCTTCATATTGTCTTTGAAATGATATTATTTTATCTGTTGGGATTTGCTTTGTTACAATTTATGGGAGAGTGCCCACTGGCACTCTCCCATAAATTGTTACAAGGCAAAGATGCATAAACAAATTTTAAGGATCAAAAATAATTTAGCACTCTACCAGTTAACCCTTTATCCAACGTAATGGACAAAACTGGTCAGGGCTATTCACAAAAATCACCATTCAATTTTCATTATTTTTTTAATTTTTGTCTCAAAAACATAGCTGATGACCCTTCATTGGAATGAGCTCATTCCAATAAGGGTCATAAGCCATGGCTTTGATGATAAATGAAAGTGTCAATGACACTGTAGCTCAACCTGTTTAAGACATGTACATGTATAGTATGTGACACAGCAATGACAAACATCTAAGTCATGACCTGATAACAAAGGTACATGTAATGTACGGTCTGTACATAAATGCTGACCGTAGCCTGTAACAAATACATAGGTAAAGTATTGTAAAAGTGGGGTGACAGTTAGATGCTAAAACTAGAAAAGAAATCTTTGAGTGGCAGAGTGGGGCTGACTGAACCCAAAAATATTTGTTCTCATAGCACAGTGATAACAAAGGCACCCAAAAACACTCGTTCCTGTCACAAGGTGATAACAAAGGTACCCCAAGAAGTTTCATGAAGATCAGTTCATAAATACAGACTCTAGCCCGAGCCGTATTGACATGTGCACTTACTGTGTATAAGTAGCAATGAACAAATCAAAGTTCATCTAATTTGCATAATTTCTGCACAAGAAAGAAACCTGTATTATATGTGATGTATTCCATGTTACTAAACATTCCTACAAAAATTTATTCAAATCAGAACTTTCATACAGAAATTCTGTACAAAAAACTGATTGCACTAATTTTGGCACAAAAAAGCTGCTGGTGGCCATCTTGAATTTTGGACCACACCCAAAAACACTCGTTCTCGTCCCACGGTGATAACAAAGATACCCAAGAAGTTTCGTAAAGATCGGTTCATAAATACAGCCTCTAGCCTGAGCCGTATAGAAGTTTTGTAAAAAAAACTGATTGGACCTAATTTTGGTACAAAATCGCCACTGGTAGCCATTTTGAATTTTTTTGGACCGCACCCAGAAACACTTGTTCTCATCCCAAGGTGATAACAAAGGTACCCAAGAAGTTTTGTGAAGATCGGTTCATAAATACAGACTCTAGCCCGAGCCATATTGACATATGCACTTACTGTGTATAAGTAGCACTGAATAGATCAAAGTTCATCTCATTTGCATAATTTTTGCACGAGAAAAAAACCCGTATTATATGTGATGTATTCCATGTTACTAAACATTCATACAAAAATTTATTCAAATCAGAACTTTCATACAGAAGTTCTGTACAAAAAACTGATTGCACTAACTAAAGTACAAAATGGCTGCTGATGGTCATCTGGAATTTTCGTCCGGTGATAACAAAGGTACCCAAGAAGTTTTGTAAAGATCGGTTCATAAATACGGCCTCTAGCCCGAGCCGTATTGGCATTTGCAGAAACAGTGCTGAAAGTAACATTAAATAGATCAAAGTTAGTCTAATTGGCATAATTTATGCACAAGAAAAAATCCGTATTATATGTGATGTATCCCATGGTACTAAACATTCACACAAAAAATTATTCAAATCAGCGCTTTATTTGGAAGTTCTGAGCAAAAATCTGATTGCACCTAATTTTGTACAAAATGGCTGCCAGTGGCCATTTTGATTTTCAGACCGGACCCCAAAACACTCGTTCTCGTCCCACAGTGATAACAAACGTACCCAAGAAGTTTCTTACTGTGCTGAAAGTAACACTAAATAAATCAAAGTCAGTCTAATTTGCAAAATTTACTCATGAGAAAAAATTCTGTATTATATGTGATGTATGCCATGGTACTAAACATTCATACAAAAAATTATTCAAATCAGAGCTTTCATATGGAAGTTCTGCGCAAAAATCTGATTGCATCTAATTTTGTACAAAATGGCTGCCAGCAGCCATCTTGAATTTCGGACCAGACCCCAAAACACTCGTTCTCGTCCTACAGTGATAACAAAGGTACCCAAGAAGTTTCGTAAAGATCGGTTCATAAATACGGCCTCTAGCCCGACTCGTGTGTACGGAACGACAGACGGACAGACAGACAGATGGACGACGGGCCATGGCAATACCTCAAATTTGGCATCGCCAAAGTTGAGCTAAAAATGAAAAAAATTAGTTATTCAAGAATTTTATTTGCAAGCGCCCTCTGCCTTTTGTGTCAGGTAAAGGGTTAAAACTGGTTCATGTACTCTCACTCTGATAATTCTTGGGTCATTTCGCTAAGGTTATTCCTCCCCTTTCTGGGTGCTTGAGCATTCATAGAGTTCCCTGAGTGCTCCAATGGGCTAGAGAAACTATTTTTTCCTCCAAAGAAGACCCTGGGCCTTTACCTATGGAAAATACACAATCTTAACCTAGCACAAGATGAAATGAAGTGGGGACAAAATATTTTTCTGTTGCCAATGACATATGACCTGTCCACACCCTAGGTACTGGGTAGATTTGGTCAATGCCTTAGATATAGTGGATACTGGTTTTTTATCTGTTTCTTCAGAAACATTGAGAAAGTATTTGGGTTAAACCTTTACCAAATGTAATGGCCATAATGGCTAATACCATTCAAAATTTTATTAATTTTATAAATTTTTGCCATAGAAACATTACTTATGTCCCCCCATTGCAATGAGCTCATCTTTGAGCTTGCTCCAATGAGCAGTAATAAGTTGTGTTTTTTAAGAAAAATATTAAATTTTATTTTTTGCAAGTGTCGCTGGCTACAGTATTTGTGTTAGGTTAAGGGTAAAGTCCATTAGAAAGGAGTTGGGGTGAGTGTGCAATGCATACTACACCTTGATGATTAGAGCTAACAGAAATTGGTTTGCTTTTAGAATGAGTAGTAACATGCCCAGTTAAATAGTTTCAATATCAGTGGTATCAATTGCTGTGAGCAGATAAAAAAAATGACTCAATTTATGGCTAATTAAACCACTCTTTTTCTTACAAATTATATAAAATCATCCCTATGTAGAAGTTTAAGGACCATTCAATACCATTTCTGAGGAATTATGTTTCCCAAGATTTTTTGGTCAAGAATCACTATTTTGAGATGGTCACCATGTCTTGTGAGATCCAATTCCATGCACCTGTTACACCAAAACAATAATTCACTGAAATGTGTGACAGTGTTAAAACCATGTAAGCCTACCTCAGGATACATTATAGTACAAGCAACCACTGTATATGAATCAGAATAATTTAAATGAATTATCTGTCACTTCATCGAAGTATAAATGTGGGATTGGAATGTTAAGTTTTGCATGATGTGCCAGGTACTTCATACATCTTAACCCTTCACCCAACACAGATGATATAAAAAATTATTATTTTAAATATCATTTTTAAAATTTTTTCAAAACATTTCAACAAAACCACATCATGTGACCCCTCTTTGGAATGAGCTAGTTGAGATCGTTCCAAAGAGGGGTCACATGATATGGTTTTGTTGAAAAGTTAAAAAATTTATAGTAATTTATATATTTTTTATACTTACCAATGACCCAGACTTAGCTGGTGCTAACTCTTAAAAATATAGGGCCAAACACAAATTTTGCCCCCCAATCCCCAAAATTTGCATCTAAAACCAAAGAAAACATGTCCTGAATGGCCCTCCACACTTCACCTCTACTGCGCATGCGCAGTGTCAAGGACGTCCCGAAATTGGCGCCATTAATCATTCTTGTAACCAGTGCCTGGTAAGCGCTATGTACTCAGTGGGGAGGTATGAGTTCCCAACTCCTGGGAGGGCCATCCCCGTCTGGGTCATTGGTAAGTATAAAAAATATATAAATTACTATAAATTTGTTAACATTTTTATACTGTACCAATGACCCAGACTTAGCTGAATAGTAAAAAGGCTGGAGGGCCTAGGACATAGAGCAAGTTGAAATATGCTCAATTATATAAAATAGAGTCATCCCCTCTAGGGGAAAAGGAGTATTAGGCCTTACATGTATCTTTCTTATTTATGATAAATTAGAAAGACACAACACCTTCCAAAATTGAGCATCATAACATCCATGTACTCTATTAATAACCAGTATAATCCTTATACTAATAATTTTTAAAGTAAGCCAATAAATAAAGTCTAGAGAATAGAGACTCTTTATACTCTTTAACAGTGTCTGAGGATTGTATAATAACGCCCGTTTGACACGTGATATATTCAAAAGCTATACTTTAAAAACTATGACCTGAAAGAATTTTTAAAACATAAATTTCTCACTTAAAAGCCATCCCAGTAACAGCTCAGAATTACTAACTCCGGAGGAGGTATCCCCTTGTTTTCATAATAAAACAGGTGACCCAAGGGAACACCCACCCCCCCCCACCCCCATTTTCTTGCCCTGGGTCAAATAGCCCAGAGCAAAGAGGGCAGCAGGACGGAGTCACTGCCGAAACAGAAAGCCTACCTAGCTATAGTAGCAACTGTTAAGTGAATGACATTCTGAGCAGTAGATAATAGACCTAACAATGGAGGCCTCCAAAAATTGGCTCAATATTCTGAGATAAAAATTCATGAATGTGGATGGCTGAGTGCAATGAGCAGCCTTCAAAAATCTATAATAGCGACACTATTAGTGTAAGCCCAAGATGTAGAAAGAGCTCTTACTTCATGAGCCGAAATCTCAATCACAAACTGCTGAGTCAATGATATACCATAAGCAGTACCGATAGTTAATTGAATCCATTAGCAATAGAACGGAGCGTAATGTCCTTCTATTAGGCATCAAAAACAGATGAAGTTTACGTTCGTACTAATAAACTGATATCTGTTTATAAATACGTAAACTCTAACCAGACAGAGTAAAGGCCTATGCCCGTACGAAGACGGAAGGACCTTAATAACAATAGGTTCCGGATATTATTAGGAGCCTGACTCTTAACCAAAAATCCAACCTAAGTAGTAAAGGAAGTAGTGTTTCCGTCACTACAAAAGTGAGAATCGTCCACCGATAGTGCATGAAGCTCACTGACACCTCAGTAAAAGAGAAGACTAACAGAATTACTGTCTTAAAAGGTCAGAATTTGAAAACTACTGTTTCCAGAGGCTCAAATGATTACTTAGCTAAATAAGAACCGAAGCTAAATTCCGTATAGGAATTTAATCTAATGATTCTAGGTCAATTTATCGAAAAGTTTCTAACTGACTTAGATAAAGAGACATAAGACTCAATTGTAAACTATCATAGAGTGCATAGGTATAAGATAACATAGACCTATAACCTTAATAGTAACAGGCTGCAGTAGATCTTGTCAAACAAGTATACTAGAAAGTTGCAATGTCTAGTATGGAGGGATCAAAAATATCAATATAATGATCCCTACACCAACGACGGAAGAGCCTCCACTTTAGCCGCATAGAATAGCGAAGAAGAGGTTCTCCTACAGTAAGAAATCGCATCCAAAGCTCATCCTGTACAACACTTGCCATGCAAGAAGGACCACACAATGGAATACGTGAAGTTTGAGACCTTGCGGGTTGTGATGAAGTTGACACGATTTCCCCAGCGAAAGAAGATCCTCTCATGGAGGAAGTTTTCGCGGTAAGTCCCACAGTAGACACCTGAGTAAATTTACCCACGGTCTCTGTGAAGACAGAGATGCTATCAACAGAATTGTATTAGGCCAAAAAAAAAAAAGGAATTGATTCTCAGGCACCGCCGCGTTGAAAAAAATGGCCCGCGTTGGGCCTTTTTATTTGGACCGTCATTGCAAGAAAATAGGAAACAAGGAAATTGAAAAGGGACTATTGGTTTTAAGGCCAAAAACCAACGAATAAACAGGTAAATATACACAGGCGTGTGTTAAGTGTGAGAGCCTCTGGCCTTGGCTTACATTGGGGGCGAAATTCAAGTCGCCCTTCTAAACTTCCTTGGGAGACATGGCAGTTTACTGTATTTTCTTATGTTTTATTTTTTTAAAAACACACGCTTCCGCAAAAAACAGAAAACACGGTTGCTGTTAAAGTCCGTCACACGGCTATGAAAATAGCCTAAACTAGCCCAATTTTATATTTCTGAAAAGAATTGCAATGGCGTAGTCGTTCGAACAATTCGCCCCAACTGATAGCAACCAGCACAAAATGGCTATTTAAAAACAAAGTACCAGACAAAACAACGAATTACAGAAGACACGCATCGAGTTAATTAGAATTTATTAAAAGTTAACCACCGTTTCAAAACAAAAAAAATGTATTGGAGACAGTTCGTCCATATCGAAATTGCTTGCGGTTACGCTCTGTTCCACTGAAAAATTGGCTGCATTGAAATTCGCCCCGCAATTTGCATTGAATGTTTTTCTTTGAAAACTTGTGAAGTTTGTTGGAAGGGGGTTAAATGTAATAAGGCTACAATAGAAATCACAGGTATTTGGATGGATAAGAATGGCAGACCTTCAAAGCACCAATCGCACGTGTCAGTGAAAGATGGTTGGCCGAAATTGTCAGTTTTCTGAACAGTGTATTATTACCCAGCGCAGCCGGAAAGGGAGACAACTGAAATGTTTTGTCATTTACCAAAGAAATTAATTAACTCAAATTGTTAATAACGCTTAATTTACGAAGAATATCGAAAACTTTTTTAACTACGCTTTTCAACTCAGTTAGGGTATTCAGAAACCATGAATGACCCAGCTTCTTATATGAACTTGAAATTTATTTTGAACACTTTAAATATTTTTTTAAAAAGAATATACCTTCTGTTACAGAGAAGAACACGCTCACCATGGGTCATACTAAAAATCAAAATAACTCACAATGATACCAATTTAATACGAGGGTGGTCAATAATATCCAGTATTCATAAAATAGTTCTGCTTTGTAAAAGTTTAAAAGTGAAGTCAGAGTTCTGTTTCTAAATACAAAAAGTGGTGATATCAGAAAATAAAGAAAAACAGTTTTAGTTTTCAATAAAATTAGTTTTATTTGTATATCATTTTACAATATGCACTTGCCATGCTTTTCAGGTAAAAACAGACATCAGAAAGTGACTTTTGCCTCTCAATCCTTTCTCACCATCTGGAAGAAATAAAAATAAAAAATAAAAATAAAATCCTCCCTCCCTCATTGATTTGAAAAAAAAATTGCCTGAGAATCAATTGATTTTTTTTTTTTGGCCTTATGGATGTTTATTTTAGCAATACTTGCTGAATCAACAGCGCTGGAGGATACGCATATTCTATCATTCCGGTCCTGTTAGATCAATAGACCATTAACAACATAAGCTCAGGGATCCGGACATGCAAACACATATGTCTGCAAATGAATAGTGAGTTGGGTCGCAAATAAATTATCATTGGGCGTTCCCATTGATAGCAAATCTGATTGAATACTTGTTTGTTGAGAGTCCATTCTGACGGCAACAAGCGACCCTTACGTGAAAGGGAGTCTGCTAATACAATCAGACGACCCAGAATATGACGGACCGAAGCAGAACTTGGTGTACTATAACAAACAGAAGGATTCTTTCTGTTAAATTGAATACCGGAATCGAATGAGTGCCTCCCTGGTTCCGGAGATACGCAACTACTGTCGTATTATCGGACAGGATTTGGACATGCGTTTCTGAATAATGTTCAACCAATGACATAGTGCAAGCCTAAAGAACATTATTCCCTGGAAGATAAGTGCTTGCCTAGAAACTGCGGAACCCAAAGACCCTGGCACTTCGAATCCGTTGGGATCAATATTGTACCCCAACCTGTTTGACTGGCATCCGTCATAATCATAAAACTCAGATCCGGCAACTGCAGTGGCACTCTCTGAGTCAACCACCGAATGCTGCCCCAGTCTGAATCTCTTGCTACACTTGATAGACAAGAGAACGTGTATATCAAGCAATTCATAGATTGCTGAAGAGTTGCCGTCGAAGAGAAGCTTCTCCGAGATCGAAGCGACTCTGAGAGAGTTCTTCACCTTACTATCCACGCGCGTGGATGTAGCTAGGGCTGCGTCACGTCTAACCAACTCCAGGTTGCCACTGAAGGGTGGAGTTATACGTGGAAAAACTACTGCCCTTGAAAGAAATCACATTGAGGATCATAGCCTGGAATTCTTTCTCTTGAAGACGTAATGATAACGCCTCAGTAAGGTGGTCTATGTATGATAAAGCGTCTAAGTTAAGTCTATTAGACATCGTTGTCGTTTCCAACATCGTGGTTGGAATTGACATAGACGGCGAAAAAGATAATTCCCAGTCTTCAACCCCGCCGTCTAGACGCATATGAACTCTCGGAATGCCCTGTTCTGCCAAAATAAATTATTTCCTAGAATTGAAAAAAGGCAGAAGAGCATTGCGGACAAGAAACTAGACTATCATGCTTGGTAGCAAGCTTATATATAGCGTCGTTAAATAATTCGAATGTTCTAATGACATTATTGGACTGTCGGTAAGTCAGGTACAATGTCCCTGAACCGATCCAAAACTCCGTGTCCAATGACGCTATTAGTCTCTTATCCAGCATCGCAGCAATGTAGTCCGACGGAACAACCTGTGGAAGATAATGCCGGAAGAAATGTATGACAGCTTCCGTTGTTCCGAAAGGGAAAGCTCGAAATCGTCCGAATCCCTTTCGCCATCCTGTCGGACCCTATAAAGTGTTCGGTCGTCCGAACCTGATACAACAGCGGAGCGCACCGACCCAGCGCCGTCGGATAATTCCTGATCCGACCGAGAATCTGTCAATTGCTGGGATGCTGCGATAAACTGTGCTAACTTGGATAGCACGTCCGTCACTGAGGCCTGTGGAGAAGCGGTCTTACGAAGCATTGCCGCTGGAAGCTCCGTGTTCGTTACCCCGTGCATACTTCTATTATGCGAACGAACGGAGTGTATAGGCCTCGTGTCCCTTGGCTACCGGATGGCGTGACCTGTTCGCCGTGGAATCACTGAATGACGAAGCTGGCCGGATACTCGAGGTCACATAAGCCAATGTGCGGTCGTGTGCGCTGCTGTGAGGATGAGGAAGCATTATCGACAGTCTCTCGGACTGTCAATATAACGGAGTGTCCCAAGCGGCGGACATATGCTCCGAATGCGAAATATCTGTACCACAACATCCAGTCCCATATGTTGTACGAGAGAGGGACCTCTCTCGCTCGCAGCCTGGACGGACCTGGACGAGCTAGGAACCGGACTAACAAGGCTTCCTCCGATCTGTCCTCTAATCCGTCGTCACTGGGTGTGTACTAAAGTTTATTATAGTGCTCGCATCACCCAAATCTCCTTCCTAGACCGCAACGGACGGACCCGGCTGCCGAACCATTCGATGAATGGACGCTACACCGGGTGAGCTAGCGAATGTCAACTCCGTCGATCCTACTAGGGACCTCTTAGGCGATTGACATATTCCATGAGCACTTATTGCCGCTAGCTCTTCATTAACAATGACGACAGAGGCACATTTTTTAAAGACATCTCCGTAACTTTGCGAACAAGAAACCAGACATGCTTGTTAATAGCAAGCAAATAATAATATATATAGCGTCGTTCAATAATTCGAAGTTGTGTGACATTATTGGACTATGTCGGAACTGAGGGACGATGTCCCTGAACCGAATCAAAAATTTCTGTGTCCACCGATGCTATCAGTTTCTTATCCGGCATCGCAGCATTCAGGTCCGACGAAAGAACCTCTAGAAGATAAAGTCAGATGACATAAACAACAGCTTATGTTGTTCTGAAAGGGAAAGCTCGAAATCCTCCGAATCCCTTTCGGCATCCCGTCGGACCGGATGAAATTTTCTGACGTCCGTACCTGCTTCCGCGGAGCGTCCCAACCCAGCGTCGTCGGATAATACATGATGCGACAGATTCTGTCGTTGCTGGGATGCTGCGATAAGCTGTGCTATTTGGGATAGCACGCCCGTCACCGAGGCCTGTGCAGTAGCGGTCTTACGATGCATTGCCGCCAGAAGCTCCGTGTATGTTGACTCCCAGGCCCGAAATCAGTTACCAATAATACACTATCTGATGCAAAACAGAGACTTCCAGGGAAGAAACTGCAGAACATCAGATGGTAGATGCAGAACACTACGCCTAACCACCCATAGGTGAAGACATAAACATGGGGAAAAGAACAGAATTCATTCTGTTATCCAGCTAAAACTCCAAAGAAATTTTAGTAATAAAATTACAGAAAATAAGCCAAAAGCATGGGAGAATAGCAAGAGGGGACTTAAAGGAAAGGGAGAGAGGAAAACACTGAACAAGCAGTGTAATTTGATTAACAAGAATGACCACAACAGGCTGTTGCCTCGAAAATAGGTAACTTAACATAATTTCATTAAAAAATTTTAAGTTACAGCCCTGATAATTTTCTGTCACTCATTTTTCCTCTCCTCCTTCTATATCCTCCTTAGAATCACCATTTCTCTAATATTTATGTGTCTGGCATCATTTAAACTGAGATTTACAAGCACAAAGATCAGTCAGATGTTAACTGATGAAGGGTCAAACAAAGAATGATTAATGGCGCCAATTTCGGGACGTCCTTGACACTGCGCATGCGCAGTAGAGGTGAAGTGTGGAGGGCCATTCAGGACATGTTTTCTTTGGTTTTAGATGCAAATTTTGGGGATTGGGGGGCAAAATTTGTGTTTGGCCCTATATTTTTAAGAGTTAGCACCAGCTAAGTCTGGGTCATTGGTACAGTATAAAAATATAGTATTTTTTTCTGCTGCTGAATTTGAATATTAATGTTCAAATGTGATACATGTTTTAATACACAGTATCATCATGCTCCCATTTGGGCGATGGGGATTTAGCATCTTGCCCAAAACAGAATTAACATAGGCCAGGACTTTTTTTGAACTGGAGTCTAATGAACTAACCACTGAGACAAAGTGCTGCCTTCCACTCCTATGGCATTGAACAGAAAAAAGAGCTATTAGGTGAATTTATACCAAGTAATATGATGCTGCCACCTACTAACATCAAATCTTCAGTGATGAATAGTGTTTGACGTGTTATTTATTCATTTATTGGTGATTAAGTTCACTTTCAGAATTTATGACTATATGATGACTACAAGAGGGCATAAAATTCATGCTAGAATCAGAATCGAATCTTGCAAAAAAAAATAAATAACCTGAAGAGAATCAACTCTGATACTCCCAAAATGTTCATTAGATTCTTGTCACAGATTATGAAATTGTCCTTAAAGGATTGGAGAATTCTTTTTTTTGATCCCTAATAATAAGGTAACATTTTGACAGGTCTGTGGTGTCCAGTGAAGTCTGAAATGCCTATACAGGCAGCAAAGACTTCACTAGAAACCACTACCAAGGTAGTGTAATTTCCACCAGCAAAAACACCCAAACCCTGTATGTTGGAATATGTGTTCAACATGTACATGAAAGGCAAGAAACTCCCCCAAATTGGAACAACGATTAAACTTCATTAAACATATAAATGAGGTTTGTTTTGATTTATGTAATATGTACTGATTGCACTCACAAGCATATAACAGCAGGAGTTCACAAGAATCAAAAGCAATTCTCGTGAATCAAGACAAATTTTAAGGCTTGTCAACAAATAAAATCGATACAGACTGTTCTCCATTAACTCATTACAAATGAACTGTCTAGGACATCTGCAATTCTTTACTTGGTAGTTAATGAGAAGTTCACTAAATCAATGAGTTCTGTCAATCAAGATTGAATCAATTAAATTGCTAACTGCATTATGGGAAAAATTTGCTGTTCGAAATTTGGTATTTTGACATCAGTGTGCAGGAGGTTAAAGTGCATATGAGCACAATATCAAATTGTAACAATGCATATCTATTTTAATTAATGCTGACAACCAAAATTTGTCCAACATTTTATCAGCTACAGTATGGAGTATTATTATCTTTGGCGGGTGAGGGTGTGAGATGGAGAAATCTCACCTGAGGGCAAGATATTTGGGTCAGACATGAGGCTTGCCAAGTGTCTGGACCAAATATCTTGTCCTGAGGGTGAGATTTCTCCATCTCACACCTATCCCCATCAGGGATAATTTTTCTCCCCACCTAAACAGTCTGATATTATCAAAATAATTCAGGGGCATGTGCAGAAGTATCAGAAAATTTTGTTGTCCATTTTGGAAAAAAAACAGATTTGCTTATGGGAAGAGTACACAAAAGTTCTGTATATACCACAGGTATACACCACAAAATTAAATCCCAAAGCCAGTAAGACATGGTCTAAAGATCTGTAGTGAAATGAACATAGACACACTCCGATGACGTCATATTGTGAATTCTGCAATGTATTCGCATAACTTTTCGACGAGAATTTCGTGCAACTCCCTACACTCATAATGGCATTCATCCAAATATTCATATAAAAGAGTAAAGAGTCCTTTGGTTTTGCGGTCTGTGTTTTTATTTCTATTTTCTTCGACAAACGTCCATTTGCTAATATTTCTGAAACGTGACACCATGTTGTTCGTTTACAGAAGAATGTGTGATGATTGAAAAGTTCTGCACTCATTAAATATGCTAATAAGCCAGTGACATGAGTCATGTGAGACAGATATCTATCTCACATGGCCTTCCCAGATGAGACACGCATATCTTGTATAAGAAGTGGGAAAGAAAATGAGTTTCACATCTTTGTAAAGGATGCTAATTTAATGCCGAGATGGTTAATGATAACAAATTCAGGTATTTGTTGTTATTTATTTCCATTTTTCCCAAAATATAACATTTGACATTTCAGTGAAACACTCTCCATAAACTCGTTCCAGTGAAGATCACATTGTGCTTTGTCATATTTAGAGAAACTTTAATTCATTTTCCAATAATTTTAGCGCTATTTTGTGAACATCCAAGTTAGATAAAAGAAATCACGAAATACTTGTATACTCACCATGTATTCTGAGAATACCATCAGCAGCACCACTCAATAATAACTGACCATTGTGGTTAAAACAACAACAATTAATTGCTACAGGACCAGGTTCTAAAGGAAGTTGTTTCTGTGGAAAAAAAAAATTGTAAATTGCCTTTTAACTCTTTTACGTAAAGTAACGGCACTATCCGGCAAAGATTATTCACAAAAATTGCCATTCAAATTTTAAAAATGTTCAATTTTTGCTGCCTCCAAAGAAAATACCTTATGACCCTTCAATGAAATGAGGTCATTCGGCTCATTCCACTGAAAGGTCGTCACAAGCTATGTTTTTGAGGCAAAAAATGAAAATATTTTAATTCAATAATATTTGGAGTGTCATCTTTTTGCTGTGTTAGGTGAAGTTTTAATATATGTATGTGAGAACAGTTTACTCGTTGAAGTCTAGGAAATAAATAAGAATAAACTGAATATCAAAAACTGCTACATGCTTTGGCTTTGGAGGTGTTTCCTGTCATGTGTTGGTTGTCTATTCAGGCAGACGACACTTGACTAGCAATTCCTTAGAGTTGAAGCCACCCTGTTTGCTATTATCTGCACTGACAGTGCCAGAGAATCTACTGTATTAAAACCACAGGTACTTACAGTTGAAACTAGTGACAGTACTGTGCACTATTTTGAAGTAATAACGCACTGAGTAAGTTCACATTTGTTCCTATCAAACTGCCCCATTGGCGTAACTAAATTCCTGTAGAAAAAACAGCATACTCAACTCTGTACAATTCTATACGAGTAAATAGAGATCATTAAAATCATTCCTTATCTCTCCTGGAATACATGTACATGTAATGACGTAAATAGATATTTGAGTGGATTACTACTTAATTGCACAGTCATATATTCTCCACTCGTAAAGTATTTATAATTGTTCATAACAGCACAAAAACACTTGCAAACTTTCATCACATGCACCACCGGGCTGCACCCGATGGTCCATGTGATGAAAGTTTGAAAGTGCTTGTTGTGTTTTGTCTTAAAAAATTGTATATACTGAGTGAAAAATCTATCCCACAGCAATTAAGTAGTAATCCACCCTCCACATACTGTAGTCTCAATATTTTCTTTCTGTTTGATCGGTTCAGTTTCTGATTTCAGTACTGACCTCACTCATAGCGCATTATATTTTGCATTGCACAGCGCAAACATTCCTGCTCATTTCACACTACTTCATTCTTCTGCAGTAAGGAGCATATTAACTAACAAGTATTTTCTGTGCTAACTGTGATAGGACTTCTAGTTTCAACTGTAAACTCAGCTTCAGGCTTCTAGGTGTTAAGCTTTTACATTACATATGACAAAGAGAAAGCTCTTTAACACAGTACTGACAAACTTGTTTGAAATTTTCAGTTTGCCTCTCAAATGTTCTGTAACAATTCCTGACCCCAAGGCTTGCAAACATACACATTTCAAATTCTCTAAATGGAAAACTGTTGTAATACTTGCAGGGTTTTCAAGAGATGCACAGCGACCACTAATTGGCCCCAGTATCTGGAACTATTTTCCTCTCAAGTGTAATGTACTTGAAAATGGAAATGTCAGATCCAATACTGGTGTAGAAGAAACTGAAGGCATTTCACAAAGAGCTCATGAACAAAGTCTGTGACTGTCAATTTCTGAGCCTTTTGTTTCATTGTCAGAAACAAGTGTCCTCATTCAGAACAAGAGGCCCCAGGGGACCTGAGGGTGCTCACCTGAAATGGTAGCCTAAATATCAACCTAGGGAATTGATTTGAATAAGTTGCATCTGCCCCTCCCAAGAAAAGCTTATACCAAATATCCAAAGATTCTGACCAGTGGATCTAAAAAAAAAGAAGATTTTTAAAGAATATTCATCATATTGAACTAAGTAATAATTCAGGCTCCCACAGGGAGCCCAAATATGAACCCAGGGACTTGGCTTGAACAAACTTGAATCTTACCTCCGTAAGGATGCTGTATACCAAATATCAAAAGATTCTGACTGATGGATGTGAAGAAGATTTTTGAAGAATATTACTCATATTGAACTAAGTTATAATTCAGGCTTCCACAGGAAGCCCAAATATGAACCCAGGGACTTGGCCTGAACACACTTGAATCTCACCCCCCTAAGGATGCTGCATACATTCCGACTGTTGTATCTGAAGAAGAAGATTTTTAAAGAAAATGAAAAAATTTATAGTAATTTATATATCTTTTATACTTAGCACTGACCCGGACTTACCTGGTGCTAACTCTAAAATAATCAGGGCCAAACACAAATTTTGCCTCCCAATCCCCAAGATTTGCATCCAAATCAAAAAATCTAATGTCCTATATGGTCCTCCATACTTTTGTCTACTGCACATCATGAGCAGTGTCAAGGAAGTACCAAAATTGGCGCCAAATCCTCATTCTTACAACCAGTGCCTGGTAAATGTTATATCCCCGTCTGGGTCATTGGTAAGAATAAAAAATATATAAATTACTATAAATTTTTTCATATTTTTATACTGTACCAATGACTCAGACTTAGCTGAATAGAAACAAGAGGCCCCACGGGGCCTGAAGCACTCATCTTGTACAGAACACAATTTAAACAGAGTCCAAGAATGAGTCTACATTAAGCAAGCCATCTCCATAGGCTACACTGTCAATCCTTGAGTCCCTCAGGTGTGACAAAAATAATCTGGGCATCATGCCTTTTCTTCAGTTGATCATAAGTAAAATGTAGAGCTCCCCTATGAAGCCCCTTGATACAACCTATGTGGATTAATCTTAGTACCTCTAGAGGGTACTGAATACAAAATTTTTAATTCTTCAGCAAAATGGCCAATTCCGGCTCCCATAGAGAGCCCAAATATTAACCCAGGCTCTTGATTTGAACACAGTTAAATCTGACTTCCCTAGAGATGTTGTGTACCGAATATGAAAGCATTCTGACTGTTGGATCTGAAGAAGAGAAATTGTAAAGAAATTTCTTCGAATTGCACTAAATTCAAATTTGGGCTACCATAGCGAGCCCAAATATTGACCTATGGATCCGATTTGAACAAACTTGAATCTGACCCCCCTAGAGATGTTGTATACCAAATGTGAAAGCATTCTGACAAGTGAATCTGAAGAAGATTTTTGAAGAAATTCCCTCATATTGTACAAAGTTAAATTTCATGTTCCCATATGGAGCCCAAATATTAACCTAGGCACTCGAATTGAACAACCTGGAATCTGACCACCCTAGAGATGTTGTATACCAAATATAAAAGCATTCCGACTGGTGGATCTGAAGAAGAAGATTTTTAAAGAAATTTTCTCATATTGCACTAAGTAAAAATTTGGGCTACCATAGTGAGCCCAAATATATACCTAGGAATTTTATTTGAACAAACTTGAATCTGACCCCCATAGAGATGTTGTATACCAAATGTGAAAGCATTCTGACAAGTGAATCTGAAGAAGAAGATTTTTGAAGAAATTACCTCATACTGTACTAAGTTAAATTTCATATTCCCACATGGACCCCAAATATTAACCTAGGCACTCGAATTGAACAACCTGGAATCTGACCCCCCTAGAGATGTTGTATACCAAATATAAAAGATTTTTAAAGAAATTTCCTCATGTTGCACTAAGTAAAAATTTGGGCTACCATAGTGAGCCCAAATAAATACCTAGGGATCTGATTTGAACAAACTTGAATCTGACCCCCATAGAGATGTTGCATACCAAATATCAAAGCATTCTGACTGATGGATCCAAAGAAGAAGATTTTTTTAAATTACCCTCCATATTGAACAAAGATAAAATTTGGGCTTCCATAGGAAGCCCAAATATTAACCTAGGGACTTGGTTTGAACAATCTAGAATCTGACCCTCATAACAATGATGAATACAAAATATTAAAAGATTCTGACTGGTGGTTCTGAAGAAGAAGATTTTTAAAGAATATTCCCCATATTACCCTATGTTAAAACTTCGGGCTCCTGTAGAGAGCCCAAATATGAACCAATGAGCTTTGAGCTTTATTTCAACAAACTTTTATCTGACCCCCATATGAATGCTGTATACCAAATATCAAAAGATTCTGATGATTGGTTCTGGAGAAATTAAAATTTTTGCAAATATGCTGACTCAGCATTTTTTCGATGCCCATTACAGATCACCCTAACATAACCGATGGCAATTTTTTTTTACCATTCAATTCTACTGGTCATAAGGATACTTCATACCGAATAAAAGCTCTCTGTTCCATGGGGTTTGGAAAATATGGGCGTTTGAAAATATTTCTATTTATAGCTCCCAGGGTTCCCATGGGGATGCGGGAATTTTTCTTTTTTTGCATGGGTCAAGTACTTATAACCCAATACTACCACAAACCAAATTTGGTTCATACTGGACCATCAGTTCAGAAAATAGAAATTTTGGGCGGGGCCAAAAATCTTACCCCTCCTATTACAAAGCCAAATATTACTTCACGAACTTCGTTTGAACAAACTCGATTCTATACCTCATATGGAAGCTCCATACCAAATATCAAGTCATTGTACACACTGGTTCTTGAGAAGAAGATTTTTAAAATATTTTGGAGCATTTTCCCTCACTCCCTCCCTATGGGGCTGGGCATGCTGAGTTGAACAAAAATGAAATGCGCCTTTGGGAACATCACTCACACAAACTTTCACTTGAATTGGCCCAGTGGCTTTGGAGGAGAAGAGCAAAACATGGTGTTGACAGGCGACGGACGACGGACGGAGAGCGATGAGATTAGCTCAGCTTGACTTTGTCAAGATGAACTAAAAATAGGAGATTATACTCAATGTGTTCTTGTTGATTTTTTTTTTTCTCGGTGACCCGGTGATTGGAGGGGTGGTGAACAGTCGAAAATTCGAAACTGCATGCAATTAATTTCCTTCAAACTAATTACGGTACCTGTTCATGTCTTCAACATCTCCAGTAATAATTCCCAATAGAATATTCCATGGTTGTATATCTCAACATATTTGGGATATTGGTATGAGTTATTTACGAAATTTGCAAGGCAATCAAATTGTTTACACAGCCACACCACATGCGTTTTTAAGGGGAATTCCCTTCAAGAAGATAACAAGAATCATGCAGTTTCTTCCCTTTCATCAGTTGCTTGTCTCACTTCAAATAAATGCTGCGTCCATTTGAAGATCCATCAGTGTTTGCACTCGCGCGTGTGTTGGTGGAGGGGGGATACTCGCAACAAGCAGAGTTTGTAGCCATGCTTTTTTAAGGTCTGTTATTTTGGCACAAAGTAAAAAGACCAGAAAGCCATATAACCATATGGTAACTATTTTTATCAAAGGGATGATAAAAAAAACACGCGCCCGGCTGAATGGTATATATTCGATGGTGAAAGAAATCCTTCATACCATTTCTTCTATCATTACTATCATATACCAAATAACTACCGAAAGTAAATTATGGATGCCAAACGAGGTTTGTAAAGAAAACGTCAAAGTTATGAGACTGGTTACAAACTGAAAGTCATTGAGTTTGCAGAAAACAAAGGGAACAGAGCAGCTGAGAGAGAGTTTGAAGTAAGCGAGAAATTAGTGAGGGACTGGAGGAAAAATAAAGATATACTCCTGGAATCCAGACGGGATAAAAGAGCAAACTGTGGTAGGACTGCAAAATGGTCCGAGTTAGAGGATGGATTATTTAGTTGGGTCGAGGACACAAGAGCACAGGCTTTACCTGTGTCCAGGAATATGATCAGATTAAAAGCCCTGGAGCTGTCGACAAAACTGAAGTGCACAAATTTCAAGGGATCTGCACGCTGGATCAGTGGGTTCATGAAGAGATGTGGTCTCTCCCTGAGGGAGAAAGCCAGAATATCATAAAAAATGCCAAAGGATTATGAGGATAAAACACTTGAATTCCAACGTTTTATAATTCGAATGAGAGAAAGGCACAATTACGAACTGTCTCAAATTGGTAACATGGATGAAGTGCCTATGTTTTTTGATATGTCACCAGAAAAGACTGTGAACAGAATTGGTTCAAAGACTGTTCAACTAAAAACTACGGGACATGAAAAATCCCACTTCACTGTTGTTTTGGGCTGCCTGTCAGATGGTACAAAACTGAAGCCCACAGTTATTTTCAAAAGAAAGACAATGCCAAAGGAGAAATTTCCGAGTGGTGCAAATGTTTGTGTGCAGCCAAAGGGCTGGATGGACGAGAACAGCATGTTGGACTGGTTCAGTAGTGTGTGGGCTTGTCAGCCCAGCGGACTGTTAAAAAAAAATCATTGTTAGTGTTAGATAGTTTTTGTGGCCATTTGTGTGAGAGTCTGAAAGAAAAAAGTAAGCGAGTGCTGTGTGATTTGGCTGTTATACCTGGTGGAATGACAAGTGTGCTTCAGCCTTTAGACGTGTGTCTGAACAAGCCATTTATGGGTAATATGAGAAAGAGGTGGTGTGAGTGGATGTGTGATGCGGATGAGAAGGCATTTATGCCGAGTGGAAATCTGAAGAGACCCTCGTTGAGTTTGGTGACAAAGTGGTGAAAGAGTCATGGGAGGAAATTGACAGTGAGATGATAGTGGAATCGTTTAAGAAGTGTTGTATTTTGAATGAGTTTGTCTTGGAGAAAGCTAGCTGTGTTGGTGAGAATGCGAGTGTTGTCAGTGAGGAAGTTAGAGCAAGTGTGTGTGAGGTAGATGGAAGCGACGATGAGTCAGGGGATGAAAGCAGTGCTCATTGTGATGTGTATGATGATGGATTGAACAGTGACGAGTGGTGGCAGTTGTTTATGGAGAATGGTGAGAGTGACGAGGAGAGTGAAAGTGATTTATTTTTCAACAAGTAAATAATTGTTAAGCATTATTATCATTGTGCTTTTTGAAAATATTTTGTAAATTGTACTCTTTTATTGTTTTTTTTATTGATGCACACTCAGTACGAAGTGAATTAATGAGTCAGCCAAATGTTTCACAGCGAAACAGTCCTTCTCCTTCAAATTACTGCAAAAGTCCCCCCCCCCCCCCCCCCCCCCCCACCCTTTCCCGAATAGAAATAGTACAAAGTAGCTCTCGATCGCAGTTAAGTAATCATAAATTGTAGGCCTACCTGTTTCCAAATATTATTTTCTTATCATGCATTGAAAATCTCTGCCGGTAATTTTCAACTCTTGATAAAAAAAATATCGGACTTTGAGCTGGCTGTCTATTTTTGTACCCACGTTATCGTGCAGATATTTACATTCACACTTTCGAGAATTTCCATTTTTATTTATGGAGAATATGGTGAGAGGGGCGAAGAGAGTGAAAATGATTTAAGTAAATAATTGTGATATTATCCATGCATTTTTTCCGTTGTGCTTTGTGAAAATATTTTATTATTGTACTCTGTTATCGTTTTTTTATTGACGCAAACAACTGAAATGTGAAGGAATAAAAAATGCATTTTAAGCTGTCTTTTCTTTTTCATTTTGTTGCTTTCACTTTCACCCTCAGCACGAAGTGAATTACTGAGTCAGCCATTTCACAGCGAAACAGTCCTTTTTCTTCAAATTACTGGAAAAATCACCCCCCCCCCCCCTTTCCCGCACAGAAATAGTACAAAGTAGCTCCTGACTGCAGTTAAGTAAACTGTAGGCCTACCTGTTTCCAAATATTATTTTCTTATCATGCATTGAAAATCACTGCCTTTGACTTTGAGCTGGCGAAAGGCCAAGTTGTCCAGTCTATTTTTGTACCCATGTTATCGCGCATTTACATTCACACTTTCGGGAATTTCCGTTGCATCCAGACTTCATGACCTATTTGTTCGCACGTGCAATTCGTTTAAATGGCATGGGAATAAAGCCTTTTTCTTTGTAGTTTTACATTTGGATTTACCATTTGAATTCAACTTACCTCGTTCTTACCTGAACACATGCACCGGAGCATTCCTTCTTTAATAAATACGATACATTGAATGTATCAATGAAGTACAGCCATACTCAACAAAATATACAAACAAATATAATTTATAAATATACTGTAATCGGTCATCAAACCTCCCTGTTCAGTCCACAAGACTTCCAGTCCTTTAACCAAATTTACGGACTTGAAGTGTTTTAACATTTTTCAACCCAAATCGGGGGTGCGACTTATACAAGGGTTATAGGCGCAGGGGGGATATTTTGTATGAAAAGTAGGGTGTGACTTATACATGGGGGCGATGTATACATGACATGGAATCCTTTGTCGGTGAAGCAGGCTGGATATCTGAGGTCACGAAGCCAAGGTGGGGTCGTGTGTGTTGGTGTGTAGAAGAGGAAGCCAATAGACTAGCCAATACCGGCTGTCTATGCGATGGAGCGTCCCGAGCAGGAGGAGTGGACATATGCTCCGACTGACGAACGTTATGCACAACAATATCTGGCCCCAGATAACACTTAACAAACAGTGGAGATTTCATAGCAAGAATGAAAACATCAGGCCCATGCACCGAAATTAGGGAACATGAAATAATTTCACATAAAAATTATAAGTTACAGCCCTGAACACATCCATCCACTGTTCCTTCCTCTCATCCTCTTATTTCATCCTTGGATCCACCATTTCCATCATGATTTTGTGTCTGGCATCATTTTAACTAAGATTATAAGCACAGACATCAGTGAGATGTTACTGATAGAAGGGCCAAACAAAGAGTGAGGATTTTGGTACTTCCTTGACACTGCGCATGCGCAGTAGACAAAAGTATGGAGGACCATATAGGACATTAGATTTTTCGATTTGGATGCCAATTTGGGGGATTGGGAGGGGGGGCAAAATTTGTGTTTGGCCATGAATATTTTAGAGTTAGCACGAGCTAAGTCAGGGTCATTGGTACAGTATAAAAATATTCCTCATTTTGAACTAAGTTAAATTCAGGTTCCCACTCAGAGCCCCAAATATGACCCAGGGACTTGGCGTGAACAAACTTGAATCTCACCCCCCTAAGCATGTGGCATACCAAATATCAAAAGATGCTGATTGGTGGATCTGAAAAAGAAGATTTTTTAAAAAATATTCCTCATACTGCACTAATTTAAACATTTGGGCTCCCATAGAGAGCCCAAATATGGACCCAGGGATTTGTTTTCAATAAACATGTGAAACAATCTTCCAAAGATGTTATGTGTGAAATTTAAAAGCTTTTGGAGCGGTGGTTTGGGAGAAGAAGAGTCTTAAATATTTTTCCCATTACCCACAGTAATGTTACCCACAGTGTTAAAAAATGCTGACTCAGCACTTTTTCAAAGTCCTGGAAAAGTACCCTATGATAAAAATGATGGGACTTGTTTTTGGGACCATTCCTTTCTGCTGTTCCTCAGGAAGCTTCACACAACAAAAAAATTCTCAGTGCCGTGTAGTTTTGAAGATATGGGCATTTTAAATTTTTACTATTTTTAGGTCCTGCGGTTCCCACTGAATGACATAAAAATTCTTTTTGCCATAAATTAGGTAGTTATGACCCAGTAAGCCATCATATCAAATTTGGTTCAAATCGGCATCTCAGTTCGGAAGATAGAAATCTTAGTATAATTCGGGCTCTCACAGAAGCCCAAATATGAACCCAGGGACTTGGCTTTAATAAACTTATATCTGACTTCCCTAAGGATACTGTATACCAAATATCAAAAGATTCTAACTGGTGGATGTGAAGAAGAAGATTTTTGAAGTATATTCCTCATATTGAACTAAGTTATAATTTGGACTCCCACAGTGATCTCAAATATGAAACCAGGGACTTGGCTTAAACAAATCTCTCCACCCTAAGTATGCTGCATACCAAATATCAAAACATTTGGACTGCTGGCTCTGAAGGAGAAGATTTTTAAAGAAAAATTCCTCATATTAAACTAAGTTATAATTCGGGCTCCCACAGGGAGCCCAAATATGAACCCAGGGACTTGGCTTGAACAAACTTGAATCTCAGACCCCTATGGATGCTGCATACCAAATATCCAAAGATTCTGATTGGTGGATCTGAAGAAGATTTTAAAGAATATTCCTCATACTGCACTAATTCAAGCATTTGGGCTCCCAGAGTGAGCCCAAATATGGACACAGGGATTTGCTTTCAATAAACATGTGAAACAATGTTCCAAAGATGTTATATGTGAAATTTGAAAGCTTTTGGGGCAGTGGTTTGGGATAAGAGTAGTGTTAAATTTTTTTTCCCATGACACACAAAGTGTTAAAAAATGCCGACTCACACTTTATGAAAGTCCCGAAAAAGTACCCTATGATAAAACCGATAGCAATTTTTTTTGGACCATTCCATTCTGTTGGTCCTAAGGAAGCTTCACACTAAATAAGAATTCTCAGTGTGTAGTTTTGGAGATATGGGCATTTTAATTTTTTTCTATTTTTAGCTCCTGCCTTTCCCATGGGGTGACTGGAAAATTTTTTTGGGCATAAATTAAGTACTTATGACCCAATAAGCCCTCATATCAAATAATGAAGCAAATATAGCTCCTCGAACTTCTCTTGAACAAATCTGAGTCTACAACTCAAATGGAAGCTGCACAATAAATATCAAGCCTCTGCTACTGCAAGTTCATGAGAGGATTTTTTTAAGATTTGAAGAAGAAAAAAAAGATTATGTTTCATTTGAAGACTTGCTGGCCAGCGATCTGAAATGTCGCAAAATGGAAGCAAGTCTTGATTGGTTTTAATTTTTGCCTACAAGACAAACATGGAATAAAAAAAAACCATGTTGATCTGCAGAGGGGAACTTTCTCGAAGCTCTTCAAGGCATTCACCATTATCTGCCTGCAGATGCAAATGAAGATGACATGTTTTTTGCAGGCAATTCATGAAAGGACTTCAAATTTTTACTGTAGTTTGAACATAACGATGAGAATTTGTCTTTTTAATTTCTCATTATTACAATCTATGCAAAACAGTTAATAAGTAATTATCACCCTTTATATTGCACACATAACTGTAGAATAGCAAAAAAAAACGCAAAAAAAACATATCACAAGGAATTTAAATTCCAAACACAATACATTAAAAATTGTATTACCTCTAACTTCATGGTTCGTAAATCCCACAGATTAAGTTTCCCCACTTTACCAAATGATGAGGATGGATCTGTGGTGAAAGAACTACTTCGGATTTTGTTTACTGTGGAGCCACTCACAAACTTAGCATCTGCCATGTTGCAACAAATACAGCTAACTCTGAAAAAAATGTATCAACTCAATTTAAACATTGTACAATGCCACCAGTATCCTCCTGCCAAGGATTTTTATGTTGAAAAGGTGGGAAAAGGCCCATAACTCTAGAAAAAGAATGGACAAAACCTGTTATTTGTGAATATCTTTTCCCCCTTGGTGGTCTATCAGCATACCAAAAGATCATTTAAGTCCAACAGCCACTGACTGTGATATGAAGTTGTTATGGAAGGACAGATGCCTAGTTGGATAGAAAGACAAATGGATGGATGGACCCCATTTCTATATCCCCCGCAAACGGCATTTTGGTGGGGGATAATAAATGCGGAAACCGGAGGATTAGCTCTTTACTGATGGCTTTGCAGCATACCCTACATAATTTACAAATTGTTGAGAAAAAAATAAAAAAAGAATTTCATAAAACCATACCAATTTGTTGGAATGAAATTTGTGAACTGGTTCCAACGAAAGCCCAGTCAATTGAATATCTCTTATTTTAAATAAATCTGTTTATTGAATATAACTTTGCAACAGAGAACCATTGAGTATTCCCTTTGAACAAATTAGGTCTGTTAATTCCATACAGGTTACAGAGTAAACCCCTGTTAATTGAACACAAAAATCTTTTGGTAGGCTATTAAAAAAAATTCTTGTTTCTCAGGCACCTCCCTCATCACAGAAAATCGGTCTCATCACAATGTATTCACCTGGAAATCTCTTCTACGACACTATTTTGCACTTAAAAGACAAATATTTAAAATATTTAGCCAACTATACCTTGTGTGACAGAGATCACAGAGCTCTGTCAAACAAGATTCGGTTGGTTAAATTATCAACTACATTACGGGAAATTTTAACTGCTCAAAACATTTGCCATATAACAGTGTAAGTAGTTAAATTTCTGATTCCAACTATTTTCTGAATTGTTTTGTGAATAAACAAAAGAAACCAGAGGCTCTAAAGAGCCTGTAATCTCTCACCTGGCAGAACAGATGACAATGTGATTTCCCATAGGGTTTCTATGGTAACTATAAGCCACAATTGGGGCCATGTTTGCAACCCAATCAACATTAAATGAGAACCGTTGGCAGAGGATGTCCCAATCATCAATTATGTGAAGTTTCAAAACATTTGGAGATTTTTGAAAATTCACCTATCAGAATCAAAGAATACCCCCGGCGGCCATGTTTTTCATTGAATGGGAACAAAATGAGGTTTGTTTGTAGAGGACATGCCATAGACCAAACCTGCCAAGTTTGGTTCACATTGGCTCAGCAGTTCCAGAGAAGACAAGGGCAACACAAGGCGTGGGGCACTGATCCCGACCTGTATGCAATTTCAAAGTAGCCTTGATGTATTGTGGGAGAGAAACATTTTTTAAGTGGAAATAGTGTAAACAGAAAAATTTTCTAAGTCGAAAAAGAGCCCAAAATCTTGCCCCTCCCAATACAAAGGCAAATATTACTCTATGAACTTCGTTTGAACAAACTTGATTCTACACCTCAAAAGAAAGCTCCATACCAAATATCAAGTCATTGTACCCACTGGTTCATGAGAAGAAGATTTAAAAAAATTGGGGCATTTTCCTCAACCCTATGGGACAGAGCATGTCGAGTTGAACAAAAACACAATGCCCCTTCAGGACCATCACTCACACAAACTTTCACTTGATAAGGCCCAGTAGTTTGAGAGGAGAAGTCCAAAACATAATGTTGATGGATGACAGATGGACAGACAGATGGATGAAGGACGGTGAGCAATTAGATATGCTCAGCTTGACTACATCAAGGTGAGCTAAAAACTCCTCCCTCTATCATCAGAAAATTGAAGAAAAATTGCCTGAGAAACAAGAATTTTTTTATAGGCCTTATCAGTTGAAGAATTACTCTACCAGCTATTTCTTTCCTCATATTTATAGACCTTTTTGGCTTCAATACAGCCAATATAGGAATTTAACCCTTATGTCCTCAATATTAATTTTATGTTAATAACTACCATATATATAAGTACACAGCTGCAAATGACTTAACAGTGTTTTCAGAACAATGTAAAAGGTGCTGCTTGTGGCTTATGAGGATTTAAGGGTTAATGCACTAAATAAGATATCAGAGAATAAATGCACAGTTTATCACTAGAAGATAGGAAAATTACTAAATTCCTGTTAATTGTGTACCTATGTTAATTGAATACTTCTGAATACTTTTCTCTGCCAAAGTGATTTATTCAGTAAACAAACTTCCACTGTAATTATACTATTCCAAAAAAGTAGGGGATATCCAAACTGATGTTGATATTTTCGGAAAGTTAAAAAATTTATAGTAATTTATATATTTTTTATACTTACCAATGACCCAGACTTAGCTGGTGCTAACTCTAACAAAACCAGGGCCAAACACAAATTTTGCCTCTCAATCCCCAAAATTTGCATCCAAAACCAAAAGAAATCATGTCCTATAGGACCTCCATACTACGCCCCCACTGCGCATGCGCAGTGTCAAGGACATCCCGAAATTGGTGCCAATTATCATTCTTACTGACAGTGCCTGGTCAGCGCTATGTACTCAGTGGGGAGGCAAGAGTTCCCAACTCCTGGGAGGGCCATCCCCGTCTGGGTCATTGGTAAGTATAAAAAATATATAAATTACTATAAATTTTTTAACATTTTTATACTGTACCAATGACCCAGACTTAGCTGAATAGTAAAAAGGCTGGAGGGCCTAGGACATAGAGGAAAATCCAATAAGCTCAACTATATAATAAAGAGGTAACCCCTTAAGGAGAAAAGGAGTATTAGGCTTTACATGTATCTTTCTTATTTAATATTAAATTAGAAAGATACAATACCCTTAATAATTGAGCACAATAATATTCATGTTCTCTATTAACATCCAGTATAACCCTTATACTAATTATTTTTAAAGTAAGCCAATAAATAAAGTAGTCCAGAGAATTGAGACTCTTTATAATCTTTTAAAAGTGTCCGAGTATTGTATATTAAAGCCCGTTTGACACTTGACATATACAAATGCTTCACGCCGAGCTACACTTTAAAAATAAGACATGAATGAATTTTAACATTAATATTACACTTTAAAACCATCCCGGAAGCGACTCAGAAATACTGACTTGGAGGAGGCATTCCCTTGCTTTTCACTATAAAGCAGGTGACCTAAGGGAACACCCCCCCCCCCCCCCTCCTTCCCCTTGCCCTGGGTCAAATAGCCCAGAGCGAAGAGAGCAGCTGGACGGAGTCACTGCCGGAACAGAAAGCCTGCATAACTATAGTTGCAACTGTTTAGTGGACGACATTCTGAGCAACAGATAACGGACCTAAACAATGCAGGTCTCCAGAAATGGACTCAATATTTCTGAGATAAAAATTCGTGAATGTGGATGGCTGAGACCAATAAGCAGCCTTCATTAAATCTGTAATAGCAACACTATTAGCATAAGCCCAAGAAGTAGCAAGAGCTCTTACTTCATGAGCGGAAATCTTAAGCACAGACTGCTGAGAAGAAGATAAACTCTCATAAGCAGTACGGATAGTTAATTGAATCCATCTAGCAGTAGAATGGACCGAAATGTCCCTTCTATTAGGCATCAAAGACAGAAAGAAACGTTTCCGTCCCTTTCTGATAAACTGAGATCTCTGTTTATAGATACGTAACGCTCTAACAGGACAGAGTAAAGGCCTACGCCCGTCTGAAGACGGAAGAGCCTTAATAACAATAGGTTCCGGATATTTATTAGGAGCCTGATTCTTAGCTAAAAAACCCACATTAGTAGTGAAGGTGATAGTGTTCTCGACACTATGATAGTGAGAATCATCCACCGACAGTGCATGAAGCTCACTGACTCTTCTAGCAGATGAGAAAGCTAAGAGAAAAGCTGTCTTATAAGATAAGAATTTGAAACCTACTGTCCCAGAGGTTCAAATGGCTTTTCCTTCAATTTAAGAAGAACCCAAGCTAAATTCCATTTAGGAATTAATCTAAGAGTTCTGGGTCTATTTATCGAGAAGTTTCTAACCAACTTAGATAAAGAGACATTAGATCCAATTTGTAAACTATCATGATGTGCATAGGTATCAGATAACATAGACCTATAACCCTTAATAGTAACAGGCTGCAGTTTGATTTCGTCAAACAAGTATACTAGAAAGTTTGCAATGTCTGGTATAGAGGGATCAAAAATATCTACAGAATGATCCCTACACCAACGACGAAAAACCTTCCACTTAGCCGCATAGTTTAGCGAAGAGGAGGTCCTCCTACAGTTAGAAATCGCGTCCACTGCTCGTCCTGTAAAGTGCTTGCCATGCAAGAAGGACCGCACAACGGAAAAACGTGAAGGTTGAGACCTTGCGGGTTGTGATGGAGTTGACGCGATTTCCCCTGCGAAAGAAGATCCTCCCGTGGAGGAAGCTTTCGCGGTAGGTCCCACAACAGACACCTGAGTAGATTTATCCACGGACAAATCTGCTTGAATACTTGTTTGTTGAGAGTCCACTCCGACGGCAACAAGCGACCCTTTTGTGAAAGGGAGTCTGCTAGCACATTCAGACGACCCGGTATATGACGGACCGAAAGAAGAACCTGATGTTCTAGCACAAACAGAAGGATTCTTTCCGTTAGATTGAACAACGGAACTGAATGAGTGCCTCCCTGATTCCGTATATACGCCACTACTGTCGTATTGTCAGATAGGATTTGGACATGAGCATTGTGAATAATGTCCATCCAATGACGTAACGCAAGCCAAATTGACATCATTTCCTTGATGTTTATGTGCTTGCACAGGAATTGCGGATCCCAAAGACACTGGCATCTCGAATCCGTTGGGATCAATGATGCACCCCAACCTGTTTGACTGGCATCCGTCATAATGGTAAAACTCGGATCCGGCAACTGCAGCGGAACTCCCTGAGTTAACCACTGAATGTTTGCCCAAGTCTGAATCTCTTGTTTCACTTGATCTGACAAGAGAACGTCTACGTCGAGCGAATGAATTTTCACACTCCAATTCTGAGTCAAGAAAATTTGGAGAGGACGCGTGCGTAACCGCCCCATCGGAATGAGATCCGCAGCGGCTCCGCACAGACCTATCAGTCTCATAAATTCTCTCGCTGTGACTTTGTCTGCGTGCAGACAATAGCGAGCATAACAACTGACTAATTTCGCTCTGGTTAACGGCAGACGAACGAGATTGTTGTACGTCTCGAAGCTCATTCCCAGATGAGTGAATGACTTGGACGGCACCAGATCCGACTTCTCCTCGTTTACTATAAAACCGAGACGTCGGAGCAATAGAAGTAGATTCTGAACATCGTTCTGAAGCGTTAACTCGTTGCCGTACCTCTGAAGAATGTCGTCCAGGTAGGCCGACGTTACCGCAGACGAATGAGCTCGGAAATAGATCATTACCGAGTTCATTACCCGAGTGAAAGCCCAGGGTGCTAGATTCAGTCCGAAGCACATCGCCCGGAATTGATACACCACTCCTAGGACTGCGAAGCGTAGATACTTTCGGAATGTCGGATGTACCATGACGTGAAAGTACGCATCTTTGAGATCTATGCTTGTTGCATAATCGTTCACCCGAATACTCGCTCTGACCGACCGAATCGTCTCCATATAAAATTTCGGAGCGACGATCAGCTTGTTTATCCAGCTCAAATCTATGACTGGACGGAACGAGCCGTCTGGTTTCGGAACCAGAAACAGATGGCTGTAGAATCCCGGAGTCTCCTGGTTTTCTACGACCTCTACCGCGTTCTTCATTAAAAGAGACTGCACCTCTGATAACAGAGCGTCTCTTTTCTGCGGATTTGACGGAAGTTGAGTCCACTTTGGACTTCCGAGTTAATGGAAGGAGGCTTTCGTTTGAAGGATATCTTTAGGCCTTCCGAAGTCACTCCTCTCACCCAAGGGTCATCCGTAATCGACGCCCATTCTTGTGAAAAGCTCGACAACCTTCCGCCAACCGGTACGCGATAGAGGTTTAAGCCATCACCTCCTGGACCTGCGAGGCCTGCGGTAGGAGAAACCACGTTCTCCACGACCCGCACCTCGTCCCGTCGACCTCGGGGCGTCCGACTGGTTGTCCCGGCCCGAAGGACGTCTCGAACGAGAGTCGCTACCCTGACGGTCTCTCGAATAAGACCAAGAGGGCGCACCGGAACCTCTATAGGAACCTCTCTTGGGTGCATTAGACCCAGAAGTGCCTGTCTTATTCTTGTCTGCTGTATCTGACTTCTTAGAAGCAGATTTGAACAACAGAGAATCCGAAGCTTTCTTTGTAATTTTATCATAAATAGCAGAAAGCTTGCCGTCAAAGAGAAGTTCTCCGGAGACCGAAACGACTCTGAGAGAGTTCTTCACCTTAGTATCCACGAGTGTGGATGTAGCTAGGGCTGCGTCACGTCTAACCAACTCCAGATTTGCCACAGAAAGGGCGGAGTTACACGTGGAATAAGCTACTGCCCTTGAAAGAAGTCTTAAAGCGGATTGTATATCCTGAAATTCTTTCCCTTGAAGGCGCAGTGATAACGCCTTAGTAAGGTGATCTGCGTAAGATAAGGCATCTAAATTGGCTCTGTTAGACGAAATAGCTGTTTCCAACACCGCGGTTGGAATAGAAGCCGACGACGGTAATGATAGCTCTAAGTCTTCCGCCTCGTCGTCCATACGCAGAGGAACTCTCGGAATACCCTGTCCTGCCGTGTCGAATTTATTCCTTGCATTAATGAAAGGCAGGTTGAGAGTATTGGCAGACAAGAAACCTGCTTTCCCCGTCTTGGAAGCAAGTTTAAATATAATGTCGTTCAATAATTCAAATGTTCTTGCAACATTATTGGACTGCGACGGAAACTCGGGAGCGATGTCCCTGAACCGCTCAAAAAATTCAGAGTCCAATGACGCTATAATCCTCTTGTCCGGAACCGCAGCAGTCTGGGCCGACGGAACAACTTGAGGGAGAAAGTGCCGGATGAAGTCCACGGCAGCTTTATGTTGTTCCGAAAGGGATAGCTCCAAATCATCCGTATCCCTTTCACCATCCGGTCGGACCTCATGATGCTCCCGGTCGTCCGCCTCCGATGCTTCGGCGGAGTGTACCGACCCAGCGCCGTCGGATAATTCTCGATCCGACACCGTTTCTGTCGGCTGCTGCGATAAGCTGTGCAATCTGCACAAGAATGTCCGGCATCGAGACCTGCGGAGGCGCAGTCTTTCGCTGCTTCGCCGAGGGCAGCTCCGCATCAGATGGCTCCCGCATACTTTTTCTATGCGAATGTCTGGAGTCCATCGGCCTCGTGTCCCTGGCTGCTGGATGGTGTGACCTGGTCGCCGAAGAATCCTTGATCGGCGAAGCTGGTAAGATATCGGCGGTCACGCAGCCAAGGTGCGGTCGTGTGCGCTGACGAGAAGAAGAAGCCTTAGCAGTCTCCGCGGACTGCCTATACAACGGAGCGTCCCGAGCGACAGACGTATGCTCCGCTTGCGACACATTTTGTATCCCAGATGTTGTTGTACGAGAGAGGGGCCTCTCTCGCTCGCGGCCCGGCTGGACCTGGACGAGCTAGGAACCGGACTCAAAGGCTTCCTCCGATCTCGTTTACTATCCGCCGTCACTGGGTGAGCACATTGAATGTTTATAGTGCTCGCATCACCCAACATTTCCTCCTGGACCGCATCGGACGGACCCGGCTGCCGAACCATTCGGTGAATGGACGCTACACCGGGCGAGCTAGCGGACAACACTTGTCTAATCTCCATGAGCACTTTTGCCGCTAGCTCTGAATTCATTTGTGACGACGGAAGCGCACTTGCAGAAGATAACATGGAAACATCACCCTGTTCTTGTTCCTCTGAAATAGAAACTGAGAGAGTAGAGTGACCTTGCGGAGAAAGAGCCGGCATAGCCCTTTCTCCAGTAACAACATACCGTGACACACGTTTCCAATGTTTGTCATCCCAATATTGACATATAGAACAGGGATTAGTGCGAGAACACTAACTACAATTAATACAATGATCATGAAAGTCAGAGGAAGATTTCTTCCCATTACAATTTGAACAATATCCTTTCATTGTGAAAAGTCAACAAGTCCTAGTTACTCGCACAAACCCCTGACACAAAGATACATAATAACATGATCCATTAATAAATGAAACAAGAGGCCCCACGTGGCCTTAATCGCTCACCTGACAAAGTGACTCTAAGAAGTATTTTAGGTCACCTTCACCATGTCATGCCTCATCAACATTAACTGGTTGAGTGATAGATTTTGTTTGAAGTTCAACATTTGTTACCTAAAATTAGTTTTATTTAAAATCATTGGTGTGTGGCCAATCTCCAATGATTTTTAATAAAGCAAATTTATCTCTGCAGACAAACTGGTTTAGCTTGAAGCACAAACAAGGAATGTGAAGAGATAGCCTTGGACATCTCTCCCCAACTGTGGATATCTTCCATGTGCTACATGTACATATTTGCATGCAAGAAAACAAAAATTTTCACAAATTTTCCAAAATATTAGTTTTTTTTATCATCATTGGAACAAGCTCAAATAGCTTATTCCAATAGGGGTATGGGAAGATCAGGTATATTTTTGAGACAGAAATGTGAATATATAAATAATGGTGTTTTTTTGTGAATGATGCTGGAGAATTTTGCGTAAAGATATGGTAAATGGTTTGTTCTAGATACAGAATGATCAGAATGATGCAAAAGTATTTAAATTTGATTAGGCAAGTTGTTCCTATAATGCATTTAAAAATTGAAGTAACTGTTTTTTTGCTGCCTGAACTTTTAGATGTGTGTGTGTGTGGGGGGGGGGGGGGGGAGAGGGGGGTAAGAGTGTTCTTGCAAACAAAATTCCTGAATAAATGGAAAATTTTATTTTTTGTGTGAAAGACATAGTGCGTGAATGTTGATTGGAACAAGCTTAGAGAGCTCATTTTAATGTGAAGTCATAAAGCTGTGTTTTACGTACGAAATTCTGGAATAACTAAAAAATTGCTTTTTTGACTCAAAAAGCATGGTGTGCGACCTCTCATTGGAATGAGCTCAAAAAGCTCATTCCAATGGGGTATTTACAAGCGATAAGTACATGTATGTTCAAGAGACAAAAATTAAAATTTGAATAGCGATTTTTGCGAAGAATGCTGACAAGTTTTGGCAGTTATGCTGGTAAAAAGGTAAGATATGCAAAGTGGTTGTTTTTTAAAGGCGACATTTAATTAAGGGAAATTAACCCTTGATTACTGAGGTAACTTCTAAAAGTACTGAAATTTCATGAAGCAATGTGAATAACAGACAACAGTTGCCCAAAAATTTCATGAATAACTAAAATTTTTATTCTTTTGTCTCGAAAACATGGCATATGACCTTTGTTGGAATGAGCTGAATGCGTGTGTTCCAATGAGGGATCATAAAATTTGAACGGAGATTTGAGTGAATAATGCATTAGTACTGCTAGATTTGGGTAAACGGTTCACCCTGGATACCACCCCTTCTATAGTAGATCTTTTCTGCAAATTTTGTCTAAGATTCTATCAACTTTACAAATAAATACGTTCATGAATCACAATCAGATCCACCCCACAATGTTGCATACCAAATATCAAAAGATTCTGCCTGCTGGATCTGGAGAAGAAGATTTTTTAAGAAATTTGCCTGAAATGCACTAAGTTCGAATTCGAGCTTCTATAGTGAGCCCAAATATGAAACTAGGAAGCCGATTTGAACAAACTTGAATCAGATCCACCCCACAATGTTGCATACCAAATATCAAAAGATTCTGCCTGCTGAATCTGGAGAAGAAGATTTTTTAATAAATTTGCCCGAAATGCACTAAGTGCGAATTCAGGCTTCTATATTAAGCCCAAATATGAATCCAGGGGGCCGATTTGAACAAACTTGAATCAGATCCACCCCGCAATGTTGCATACCAAATATCAAAAGATTCTGCCTGCTGGATCTGGAGAAGAAGATTTTTGAAGAAATTTGCCCGAAATGCACTAAGTTTGAATTCGAGCTTCTATAGTGAGCCCAAATATGAATCCAGGGGGCCGATTTGAACAAACTTGAATCAGATCCACCCCGCAATGTTGCATACCAAATGTCAAAAGATTCTGCCTGCTGGATCTGGAGAAGAAAATTTTTTAAGAAATTTGCCTGAAATGCACTAAGTTCGAATTCGAGCTTCTATAGTGAGCCCAAATATGAATCTAGGAAGCCGATTTGAACAAACTTGAATCAGATTCATCCCACAATGTTGCATACCAAATATCAAAAGATTCTGCCTGCTGGATCTGGAGAAGAAGATTTTTAATAAATTTGCTTGAAATGCAAACTTGAATCAGATCCACCCCACAATGTTGCTTACCAAATATGAAAAGATTCTGCCTGCTGGATCTGGAAATGCACTAAGTTTGAATTCGAGCTTCTATAGTGAGCCCAAATATGAATCCAGGGGGCCGATTTGAACAAACTTGAATCAGATCCACACCGCAATGTTGCATACCAAATATCAAAAGATTCTGCCTGCTGGATCTGGAGAAGATGATTTTTTAAGAAATTTGCCTGAAATGCACTAAATTCGAATTCGAGCTTCTATAGTAAGCCCAGATATGAATCTAAGGAGCCGATTTGAACAAATTTGCATCAGATCCATCCAACAATGTTGCATACCAAATATCAAAAGATTCTGCCTGCTGGATCTGGAGAAGAAGATTTTTTAAGAAATTTGCCTGAAATGCACTAAGTTCGAAATCGGGCTCCTATACTGAGCCCAAATATGAACCCAGGGGGCCGATTTGAAGAAACTTGAATCAGATCCACCCTACAATGTTGCATACCAAATATCAAAAGATTCTGCCTGCTGGATCTGGAGAAGAAGATTTTTTAATGTTTTTCCCATTGCCTACAGTGTTAAAAAGTGCTGACTCAGCACTTTTTCAAAGTCCCGAAACTGTACCCTATGATAAAACCGATGGCAATTTTTTTTTACCAATCCTTTCTGTTGGTCCTAAGGAAGCTGCACACCAAATAAAAATTCTCAGTGCCGTGCAGTTTTGGAGATATGGGCGTTTTAAATTTTTTCTATTTTTAGCTCCTGCGGTTCCCACGGGGCTGCGGGAAAATTTTTTTTTGCATAAATCAAGTACTCATGACCCAATAAGCCCTCACATAAAATTTCGTTCAAATCAGCCTCTCGGTTTGGAAAATAGAAATTTTGGGCGGGGCAAAAAATTTTGCCCCTCCCATAACGACGCCAAGTATAGCCCCACAAACTTCTCTTGAACAAATCTGAGTCTACACCTCAAAAGGAAGCTGCACACCAAATATCAAGTCTCTGCTACTGCTGGTTCATGAGAAGAAGATTTACAAAAATTTTGGTGCCCCTTGGGGGCGTGGCACCACCCAGGAGGAGGGGCAACTTCATTTGAACAAATCTGAATTGGCATTAGGTAATAAACATTTAGCCAACATTTGAATAAAATTGGGCTAGTGGTTTAGGAGGAGAAGTCGATAATGTAAAGTTAACGCCGGACGGACGACGACGGACGCCGGACGACGGACAGAAAAGTTGAGCCCCAATGGATCCGATGGCAAAGTGTGGTCAAAAATTTTAAATTTATATTAAATAATTAATGAGACACTTACGGATAATATAAATGTATCTTATAGTGAGATAAACTACACCAAAGGCAAACAGCCCCCCTCAAAAAAGGCTGTTGCCAATGTAAACAAACAGTGTAAAACACCAGAAAACATGACTCCAGGCACTGAAAAAACTGGCCCGAAATCAGTCATCAAAATTACACTCTATCTGATGCAAGACAGAGACTCCCAGGGGAGAATCTGCAGAACATCAGATGGAAGATGCAGAACACAATGTTTATACACCCATGGGTGAAAACGTAACTATGGGGAAAATAACAGAAAACATTCTGTATCCAAGCAACTCTCCCAAGAGAATTTTAGAAATGAACTTTCTCAAAAATATGCCAAAAGCATGGGAGAATTGCAAGGGGGGACTTAGAAGGCTAGGGGAGAGGAAACACTGAATAAGCAGTGCAACATTTTAGCAAGAATGACAACAAGAGGCCCATGCCTCGAAAATAGGCAACTGAACATAATTTCATAAAAAATTTTAAGTACAGCCCTGATTATTTTTTGTCACTTCTTTTTCCTCTCCTCCTTCTTTATCCTCCTTAGAATCACCATTTCTCCAAAAATTACGTGTCTGGCATCCTTTAAACTGAGATTTACAAGCACAAAGATCAGTGAGATGTTGACTGATGAAGGGCCAAACAGAGAATGATAATTGGCGCCAATTTCGGGACGTCCTTGACACTGCGCATGCGCAGTGGGGGCGTAGTATGGAGGTCCTATAGGACATGATTTCTTTTGGTTTTGGATGCAAATTTTGGGGATTGGGGGGCAAAATTTGTGTTTGGCCCTGGTTTTGTTAGAGTTAGCACCAGCTAAGTCTGGGTCATTGGTACAGTATAAAAATATGGTATTGGATACGCGTGATTGGACACATCAATATGTTACCAAGTTTAGTGTGGATCATGAATGTCATTGGCCCATGAAAACTTCATGCAGGTTTTTCGCATTAATGTCTGTGGGGCATGTTTTGAAATTTTCATTTATACTGGAGGGGCTTTTTCAGAGGTCTCATCGTTCTTTTCTTGGTACAAGCTCCTTCATCAATAGTTTCTGGTCGAAACGTAAATTTTGAGGTATGAGAAGACTAACACGTGATGAACGTTTATGTGCTATTGGCATGTTGGAAGCTGGCCACAGACAGACTGCAGTGGTTCAAATTCTCAATGTTACTCATTCGGTGATTAGCAGGTTGTGGTCACGCTACCGCCAGACAGGCAATGTTGATGACAGACATCGGTCAGGTCGTCCAAGGGCGACAACTGCTAACCAGGATCATTTCATCCAAACCATAGCATTACATAACTACCATCAAAGTGCCTCAGAACTTGGACAGAAGCTGCACTGAGCGACAGATGTGCGAGTCAGTGGTCTGACTATCCAAAATCGCCTACACAGTTGGAATATGTATGCTCGATGACCTGGAATAATTCCACGTTTGACTGAACGTCGCATCGCAGCAAGGCGTAATTGGTGTAGGGCACGATAGCACTGGGACAATCGTCGATGGAGCAACATCATGTTTTCTGATGAATCGTAGTTCACTCTCAACTTCCACAACAGGCGAAACAGTGTGGCAGCAGTGGAATGAATGACCCCATGATGTAACTGTTAGGCAGCATGATCGATTTGGTGGTGGATCAGTTATGGTGTGGGGAGGCATAACCATGACAAGCAGAACAGCATTACATGTCATCCAAGGGCATATCACAGGGCAGTACTATTGTGACAACATGTTAGCAGCTCATGTGGTGCCATTTGTGTGACATCACAGCCATCGATTCATTTTCCAAGATGACAATGCAAGAGCACACAGGGCCTGTGTCGCTACAGTGTTCCTCCAGGAGCAGAACATCACTACACTGCCTTGTCCAGCACTAAGTCCAGACCTTTCACCAATCGAGCATGTCTGGGATATGCTTGGCAGGCGCCTATGACAATGCCAACAGCCACCACCAATGTCCAGGAACTCGCCGCTGCACTGCAGGAAGAATGGAATAACATAGGTCAAGCTGATATTGGACGTTTGGTGAGGAGTACGGATCCGTGCTAGTCTTGCGAACCGAGGAGGATTTACAAGGTATTGAGGTCTTGGACTGAATGTGGTAAATTCTCTGACTGACTGTCCATGTATTCTATAGTTTAGTGCATGGAATGTGTGCTTGTCAGACACCCAACTATCGCTGAAATCATTCACCAGATGTCACAGTGCAATGCCTCAACTGTCTTTTTGATGAAAATGAAAAAATTTAAAGTAATTTATATATTTTTGATACTTACCAATGGCCCAGAGTTAGCTGGTGCTAACTCAAAGTTCTAAATTATCTAGGGCCAAACACAAATTTTGCTCCCCAATCCCCAAAATTTGCATGCAAAAGCGAAAATTAGAAGTCCTATCTGGCCCTCCATACATAAGCAGAGAGTAAATGTATGGAGGGCCAGATAGGACTTTTAATTTTCGGTTTTACATGCAAATTTTTGGGTTTGGGGGGCAACATTTGTGTTTGGCCCTAGATAATTTTGAGTTAGCACCAGCTAAGTCTGGGCCATTAGTTTTAGTATAAAAATATATAAATATATTTCTTCATATATCTCACTTTTATCAACTATCCCCTACTTTTTTTTAATAGTATCTTTTCATGGAGCTAATCCACCAAAACTTACAGGAGAATCTATTTAGCTGAAAAAAATTCAAAGATGAAGATGATTTTGGACTGCCATTGTTATATATTATTATACACTGAGAATTTCCAGTATCAGGAGTTGCTACAAGTGTGTTACTTGGATAATACAATTGAATGAATGAATGAATTTTTTATTGCTGTATACTGCTAAATAAAAAATTCATTCATTCATTCATTCTTTTCATTTTCACAGAATCTCTGGTATTATACTCAATTTGTAAAATTCCAATGTCATATAAAAAAAAACATCTAAAAAAATTATTTTAACAATCCTCCATTGATCTGGGTTCTGGTACTATTTCATTCCCAAGATAAGATTGGCCAGACTGAACATGATGCATAATGAGCCTTGTTTGATCAGGCTGATCTGATCTCAACTCATAGGTATACCATAACCAAGATCAACTGCCTATTAAACAAATCTATGTAGGTATATTAGTAATGTAAAACTGTACCGGTTTCCAGTTGTTTCAAGTGACTCAATGCTGAAATCAACAAGAAGAGGCTTTGCTAAAGCACTGATAATCATTTTAGTGATTTCCACCTCTTTTGTCCATTCACAATGTCTTCACTTGTACAACCACTTTCATTCCTAACTCCTATCTGAGCAGTCGGAAATTACTTAACTTGTATCTGGGAGACTTTTCTGTTTTGTTAACCCTTTACCAACACACGACATCAAAACTTATTATTTTAAATATTATTTTTTCAAATTAAAAATAAAATTCATCAAAATATCATGTTTCTCCTCAATGGAATGAGTTTGATAAGCTTGTTTCAATGAGGGGTAACATGATATGGTTTTGTTGAAATTTTTTTTTTCAACTACTCAATTTGTATATTACGTGGGCAGATGCAGCCTGTTTGTTAGGGAAAGGGTTAATCCATTTCCCAATTCATCAGCAAATCCACAAAGACCTGTACACAAAAATTGCCATATACATTTTATTTTACAAACTGTTTCTTCCTAAATCGAGCTTATAACCTCTAATTAGAACAAACTCAATGAGCCCAATCCAATAAGAGGTTTCTATGCTATAATACTCTGGAAGAATGCAACAAAAAATTTCAGTCATTGAAACAAGTATCGTCATTTTAAGTGAAGGGTTAGTTATATGCTGGTGATGGTGATGAGTGGTACAGTGCAGGCCTGGCATTCTGAAAAATGCAGGAGGGCAAAAAATCGCTCTCCTCAATCAGCTTAGGAGAGCAATTAGCTTTACACAGCATTTTAAGTATCCAGTTGAACAAACTCCTTGAAACTGAAACCAACAGACGACATCAGTGATTTTATTAACTTCACTAAGGTAAAGCAAAATCTCTTAGACATCTAGATGTCTCACTCAACAACCGAACACACATTTGACAAGACCTGTGTGTGTACCCAGATCTTGGACAACAGGTCTGCTTGAATCTACAGTCACATCCTGGTGCAAGTGCTTCAAGTGACAGGATAGTAGTAATGGTAGTATATTATAGTGTCAATATTCCTTGAATAATTACCCCTCAAACTGTGATGTCAGTTGTTGAACTTGAAACTGACAGAAAAAAAATATTGCTGTGACCCATTTTGCTTCAGATGATAGCAACTGTGTTTGGGTATGGTTGCAGCCATTACCTTTTACCACTAAACCACTTTCAAAATGAAATTACGTGATGTTATGTGACTTCAAAGTTAAATTACATTTTTGCTTTACAACAAAAATTTAATGTGAGCATAATACATGTAATCTCAATCATCCCAGACTAAAATATTTAGGAGGGCAATTTTTCGCTCTCCTTAATTCTTTCAGGAGGGCAGTAAGGAGAGCTAAAAAATCGCTCTCCTGAAATTGCCAAGCCTGACAGTGATGTAAAAAACAGAGAGACCGCTTTCCAACAATGATTCATATAAGAGCATGCCATCCAAAGATACACAGTTGTTGTCACCATTCTAACAAGAGACCCCAAGGGGCTTTAATCGCTCACCTGTCAACGTGGTTCAAAGAAGTATTTGGGGTCACATTCAGTTTGACGTGGTTCATCAACACGACAAAGGAAGGAAGTCATGAGAGGAACATTTTATGGAAAAACACTAAGTAATAGATTTGAACAAACCTGAACCTAACATGCCCCTGCCACCCCCAACCCCCACCCATAGAGCCCAAATATTAAGACAGGGACTCAAATTGAACAAACTTGAATCTGATCCCCCTTGCAATGTCATATACCAAATATGAAAGAATTCTGACTCGTGGATCTGAAGAAGGTTTTCAAAGAAATCGCCTCACATTGCCCGAGGGCAAACTTTGGGCTCAAATAAGGAGCCAAAATATTAACCCAGGAACCCGATTTGAACAAACTTGAATCTGACCCACCTGGAGATGTTGAATACCAAATATGAAAGGATTCTGATTGGTTGATCTGAAGAAGAAAATTTTAAAAGAAATTCCCTCATATTACACTTAGTTAAAATTCAGGCTCCCATAGGTAGCCCAAATTAATAACCCAGGGACCAGATTTGTACAAACTTGAGTCTTACCCTCCAAGGGATGTTGTATACCAGATATGAAAGGATTCTGACTGGTGGATCTGAAGAAGATTTTTAAAGAAATTTCCTTATATTGCACTAAGTTAAAATTTCGGCTACCATAGTGAGTTCAAATATTAACCTATCGACCCCATTTGAACAAACTGGAATTTGACCCCCCTAGAGATGATGCATACCAAATATGAAAGCATTCAGTCTGGTGGATCTGAAGAAGAAGATTTTAAACAAGAGGCCCCAGGGGGCCTGAGGTCGCTCACCTGACATGGTAGTCTAAATATCAAACCAGGGACTTAATTTGAATAAGCTGCATACGCCTCTCTAAGAAAAGCATATACCGACTAGATGAAGCAGTTGTGCCCACACAATACACAGGATTTTTCCTTCTATTTTCATTCCTGCACTTTTACATCCCAAAATTGAGATAAACGCATAAAAAACAGATTTTTTAAAAAAAAATTTCGAAGTCCCAAACAAAATATTTTCAGCCTAAAATTTTTTTTTCTTCTTAAAATTGACCAAAACGCATAAAAAAAACCCAAAAAACTAATTTCCGGCACCCAAATTTTCAGTGTAAAAAAAAAAATAAATTTTGTCTTAAAATTGACCAAAACGCATAAAAACAAAAAACTAATTTCCAGATTTTGGTTCAAAATTTTTTAAGTCATACCCGGACCCCAAATTTTCAGTGTAAAAAAAAAAATGTCTTAAAATTGACTGAAACAAATAAAAAACAAAACAAAAAATTCCGGATTTTGGTCCAAAATTTTCAGTCCCACCCGGCCCCCAACTTTTCAGTGTAAAAAAAAAAAATATTTTCTGTCTTAAAATTGACCGAAACGCATAAAAAACAACAACAAAAAAATTTCCGGATTTTGGAGAAAATTTTCAGTCCCACCCAAATTTTCAGTGTAAAACACACAAAAAAAATTGTCTTAAAATTGACCAAAACACATAAAAAAACAAAAAACTAATTTCCGGATTTTGGTCCAAAATTAAGTCCCACCCGGACCTCAACTTTTCAGTGTAAAAAAAAATAAAAAATTTTTGTCTTAAAATTGACCGAAACGCATAAAAAACCCCAAAACTAATTTCCGGATTTTTTTTTTTGGTCCAAAATTTTCAGTCCCACCCGGACCCCAAATTTTCAATGTAAAAAAACATAAAAATTTTTGTCTTAAAATTGACCAAAACAAAAAACAAACAAAATATTTCTGGATTTTGGTCCAAAATTTTTGAAGTGCCACCCGGCCCCCAAATTTTCAGTGTACCCACTCGGACCTCAAATTTTCAGTGTAAAAAAAAAAAAAATTTTTTGTCTTAAAATTGACCGAAACGCATAAAAAACCAAAAAACTAATTTCCAGATTTTGGTCCAAAAGTTTCCAAGTCGCACCCGGACCTCAAATTTTCAGTGTAAATATGAACCCAGGGACTTGGCGTGAACAAACTTCAATCTCACCCCCCTAAGGATGCTGCATACCAATATCAAAAGATTCTTATTGGCAGATCTGAAGAAGAAGATTTTTTAAAAATATTCCTCATACTGTACTAATTTAAACATTTGGGCTCCCATAGAGAGCCCAAATATGGACCCAGGGAATTGATTTCAATAAACATGTGAAACAATCTTCCAAAGATGTTATATGTGAAATTTGAAAGCTTTTGGAGCAGTGGTTTGGGAGAAAAGTAGTCATATGTTTTTCCCATTACCCACAGTGTTAAAAAATGCTGACTCAGCACTTTTTCAAAGACCCAGAAAAGTACCCCATGATAAAACCGATAGCAATTTTTTTTGATCATTCCATTCTGTTGGTCCTAAGGAAGCTTCACACCAAATAAGAATTCTCAGTGCCATGTAGTTTTGGAGATATGGGTGTTTTATTAATTTTTTTCTATTTTTAGCTCCTGCGGTTCCCATGGGGCGACAGGAAAAAAATTGTTTGTATAAATTAAGTACTTATGACCCAATAAGCCCTCATATCAAATATGGTCCAAATCTGCCACATGGTTTGGAAAATAGAAATTTTGGGAGGGGCAAATATTCTTGCCCCTCCCATTACGACGCCAAATATAGGCCCACAAACTTTTCTTTAACAAATCTGAGTCTACACCTCAAAAGGAAGCTGCACACCAAATATCAAGTCTCTGCTACTGCTGGTTCATGAGAAGAAGATTTTTTAAGATTTCAGCACATGTTTTGGGTGTGGCCCTACCAAGGGGCGAGGCAACTTGATTTGAACAAAATCAAATTGCGATGTCATAATAACTATTTTCTCAAATATCAATTAAATTGGTTCAGCGGTTTGGGAGGAGAAGACGCAAACACCATGTTCACGGGCGATGACGGACGACGGACGGTGAGTTATCACTATAGCTCTCCTGACTAAAAGTCAGGTGAGCTAAATATTGAAGAAAATGCATACCCCTCCCCCCACATCCCCCAAATTTTTTTTCTGAATTCTGGTCCAAACTGGACCCAAAATTTTCAGGCCAAACAAAACACGTAAAAAAATGAGAAATTTTTTTTCAAAATTTTGATCCAAAATTTCCTGTCGGAACCAGACCCTAAATTTTCAGGCTAAAATTTTTTTTTTCGTCTCAAAACTGAACAAAACGCATAAAAAATCAGAAAACATTTTTTTCCGAATTTTGGTCCCAACCAGACCCAAAATTTTCAACCCAGACTTCCGATTTGAACAACCTTGAATCTAACTCCCCTTATAGATGTTGTATACCAAACATGAAAGGATTCTGACTGGTGGATCTGAAGAAGATTTTTAAAGAAATTTCCCAACACAAAACCATTTACCATACCTAAAATACAAATTTGACCTGTTAATTGAATATAGGTTATAGAGTAAACTCCTGTTAATTGAATAAAAAATCTTGTAACCTGTCGAGAATTTACCCTGACTTTCCACAGTTTTCCTTTGTTTATAGACCTAGTTGGCCTCAGTACATCCAAAACAGGCATTTAATCTATTATATCTTGTTTGACAGAGCTCACAGAGCTCTGTCAAACAAGATATAAAAGAATAAATGATAAGTTTATCTCCAGAATACAGGGAAGTGATACGATTCCAGTTAACTGAATACTCCTGTTAATTGTATAATTTTCATTGGCAAAGTGGCTATTCAATTAACAGGGTTCTACTGTACTGTATATATGGAGGGAATAGTCTACACAAATGGTGAAGACAATTGTGTGATCACAATGAAATATGCAGTGTGGTTCATTATTCATAATGCAAGTCTTCTAGTATGTTATGCTGTATAACTTCAATATCCAACAATACATTCCCACACTTCTCAACACTGATATGATTTGGCACTTTCCAGTAATACAACAGCCCTTTAGTTTAGGGCTGTACGGTATTAAAAATTGAAAACCGGGATTGGTATTAAAAACAATAATGCATTTACCAGTATGTCGTAGACTATTCTAGATATCTGAACATAGTAATGAATACCTACCTGGTAGAGTACTGGAAGCCCATATTTGGGCTTTACTTTGAAGTGTAGGTACTATAACTTAAAGGCTACATATTCAGTGAATATGCTTCCTGTTATCTTTTTAGTAAAATTATTTTATCTGTATGGATTTCCTTGTTATAATTTATGGGATAGAGCCTATAGGCACTCTCCCATAAATTGTAACAAAGCAAAGCCATGTGAACAAATTTTGGTGATCAAAAATAATTTATCACTCTTCCAGATGCTATGCATATTGACAATTACATTCAGATTGCTGATCTTTTCTTTATTAGAACCAATTCAGTTGGAAAATGAGAATGAACACTTATTATTTCTTTGAATTATAAGATCTTTGAATTCAGTTCTCATTCATCTGATATAAGTACTGCATATAAAGATCTTACATAAATTATGAATTTCTAGTTTGTTAGTACAGTTAGTGGCAAAATAGCCTACACAAGAAAATCTTTTTCTGTACTAAGAGCAACACAAAGATGCCATATTGAGACTAGTGGTAAATCCATATGAATAGGATTAGGACATCGATTAGTGACTTACTCAAATGAAACCTACATTATGGGTATACCCCTTTTTATAATAGATTTTGTTATTGTTCCTTTGTTTAATTGGTTGAGTACTAGAAGCCACTATCAGTACTTTCCGAATGAAAGTGTCAATGACACTGTAGCTCAACTTGTTTAAGACATGTACATGTATAGCATGCGACACAGCAATGACAAACATCTAGGTAATGACCTGATAACAAAGGTACATGTAAAGTATTGTAACGGTCTGTACATAAATGCTGACCGTAGCCTGTAACAAATATATAGCAGGGCTTCCGCAACCGTGTTTTGGGTCCGTAAAATGGACCCATTCCTCCAAACTAATTTTCCCCTCATGACGTGTAGTTTTTTGAATGTCAGTCGAAATATGGCCAAATAAATTTATCATAATCTCGCAAAAACAAAATGTAAGTAACAAACAATTAAAGTCAAAATTAGTAGGCCTAATCATCACCGACGCTCTCCACATCTTGTCATTGTGTCTCTGAGTGCGCTGGAACTGCATGACGCAATTCCAGAACAGGTCAGCATGTGTTATGTGACGTCATGCTGAGAGAGGATATGTGACCCATTGAGTACTATTCTTGTGTGGCGCGATTTCGAAATGTTACGAAAAATGAGCCATAAAGAGGGCTTCTACATGGAGAAACTAAAATTGTCTGATGCAGAAGGTACTAAAAGAATAACATCTTTCTTCTCACCGACTGAAGCAAAGAAGAAAAAAGTGTCAGACACCAATATAACCAGAGGCAATGCAGCTGCACCTGCAGATCCCGATAGGATGCAAGTAGCAGACGAACAGAGCGCAGAAATTATCGAGTCTGCCAGCATTTCCACATCTGTGGAGAGACTCCAAGCCCTTTACAGCTGGGCAAAATATAGCTACGAGCGTAATGGGTGGTTATGTAACATGTGTATACGCTGGAGCAATAGACAACAGTCTGATCAGCCATGGTTGACAAAGCCAGTTGTTATCGGAGATCATCCCTCGAGACAATTTATGAGGCATGCCGAGTCACACGTGCATGTGGCATCTGTCCACTCGTGTACAAGTCGTCAAGCCACAAATTCAACCAGAACTGTTGTTCAGTCCATTCAATGACAGACAGTTAATATCAGGGCAGAGAATCGAGAGAAAATAATAAAAATCTTCAAGTCTCTGCTATTTCTTGTGAAGAATAAAATAGCACACTTTTACAATATGAAATCTTTGATTAATTTTCTTCAGGATATTGGGGTTGATTTAACATTAAATCCATCAATAGCCTCTTACCTGAGTAACCAGTCAATTGATGAAATGACACAATGTTTGAATGAATATATTGAAGAGCGAGACATAGGTAAATGTCAATCATCGCCATTCATTACTTTGCTTGCTGACGAAGCCACTGATGAGGTACGTGTTGAACAACTTGTCATACTGGGCAGGTGGCTTGATGGTGGGAAAGTTATAGAAAAGCTGCTAGCTTGTATTCCAGCAAACCATACCAATTCTGAATATGTTATGAACCTAATTGGAGATGTGCTAACTGAAAAGAATATTGAAATTAAAAATGTACTGTTTATTGCAATGGATGGAACAAATTCCATGTCCGGAGAGAAGACAGGCTTACAAAGGTTGTTTCGTCACGCTTCTCCGTTTTCCCAGTATATAAATTGTCACTGCCATAGATTGGCATTAACGTTTGTGCACCTCATGAAAAAACACAGTGAAATTAAGAATGTTGACGCTACACTAATGTCGCTTTGGAAAATGTTCACACATTCGTCTAAAATATTCGCTGTTTTAGTCAATGTTAAAAAAGTGTGCGATGAAAAGGTATTACAAGTTGATTATGCCATCTGCAACCAGGTGGCTCTCACATCACGATTGCTGCCTTCGAGTAGTGGACAGATACACAGATATTATAGATTCACTTGATCAAATTCATGCAGAGAAACGTGACCCCGAGGCACTGGGTTTAAAAATACATTTGACAGACAAAAGGTTTATTCTCATGTTACTATTTTTTATGTGATGTCTTGAAGGTAACTGGACATTTAAATAAAAGTCTGCAGTATCAGTCCCTAAATTTTAGCAGTGTGCCAAAGCATGTCAGTTCTGCTAAAATAGAGCTTAATGACATTCTCGGAGCGCTTGATAAATTTCTAGCCACTGATTTTGTCAATAATATTCCAAAAGAGGTATCAAACACCATTCCCTTTTTCTGCAGATGGCAGGAGTTAATGAAAACAGCGAACATTCTGGGTGAGGGCGCCCGGCGTGGTAGGCAGCATTCTGATGACGGTGACATTATAACTGAATCGGCAACTGTGATTTTAAAAGATTTGGAACGTGAGATAGATACAGCATTTGAAGCAAATGACTTACTGAAGGCATTCTCTGTCCTAGATGCTCGTAACCTACCAGAGGACAGAAAATTTTATGGGACGATGGATTTTCAAACTTTAATCCAGTTATACGGGAATCCTAAAACCGATGAATACAAGGGTCATTTAACCACTACACAACGAGTAATTGATGCTATTGAAGCAAAAGCAGAATTCTGCAGTTTTAAGGACCAGTCATTCGAGTTTCTAAAGGAATATCAAGCTGAAATTGACAACCATGTACAACAAATGCCCAAATAAACACAATGCGAGAAACGCGACAGGGCAGATAAACTTCTGGACAGGAATCACTTTGACCCAAACCAACTTTTACAAAAAGCTGTTTCTCATAACTTAAACGCATGTCACCCAAATTGTTTCAAGTTACTTGTAATGAGCTGCCTGTTGCCGGTTGGAACCGCTTCAGTGGAACATGCTGTCAGTTTACTGAATTTAGTGAAAACTGAATTAAGAACATCACTGAAAGCCAAGACACTTGAATCGCTTATGCGAATCTCATTGATGTCCGAAACTATGACTGATGATGATTGGATTAGAGTTGTCGACAAATTCCGGCAGATGACTCAATGGAAAGTTGATTTTTGAGCTGACCTATGCTAAACTAATGACATGTTTCATAACCCTCTGAGCATATTCCGGCAACTTGTAAACAATCTTCGATTGACGATCGACCAAAATAAATCATTCTATTCTTAATTTAAAGCATTCACTTTTCACATCATTTCTGCACACTTCCCCAAATATTCATCTAGGTAATAATACAACCACACGGCATCACGCAGACGCTCATGAATGACTGCACTGTGTTGAAAAGTGAGTGGCAAAAACACTGCAGTGTGCTTTCAGGAGAAACAGTTTAACATTTGAAGTCTGCCATCATCTGGCGGCCGACTTTAAATGTTGAACTGCTCTCTCCTTTGCACTGATTACATTTGTATGTTAATTTGTCAAGATGAGTGTGGTTTGAGGCATGGTATTCCCATGCTGTGATACTTGAAAATTCTCCAAGGGTTGTTGAAAGTCCTTGAAAAGCTATCCAGTGTCCCTGAGCTCAACAGCTTATTCTCAATGCCCAGATGCAAACGTGGCCGCAGGTGATCTGTTCAGTCTGTTGCTGATGCCCCACGTCATTCAAACTGATGCTCATTCAAACCTCTATCTCTATAGTAAATTTTAACACCATGTCATTGTACATGTAAGCTGTTCAGTGTTGGCCTTATTTGTCAAGATCCACTGGGATGGTACACTCGGGTAACCAGCATTCGAATTACAGGGCCGGTCAAAAACTCGAATGTCAGTTACCCGAGTGCAGCATCCTAGTGGGACTTGGCGAATTCACCTTTTCCTGGCCAACCCCACCAATTGTTTACCCTAAAGTCAACTAAATGTGGGTTTGGAGAGCAGACCCACACAATAGCCCATACAATTTTCCTGAACATCAAAGCATGGGGATGCCAATGACATCCACGCACTTTGATATTCAGGAAATTTGTAACGGTGTGTATCTGCCTGATGTGATTAACACTAATTTTGAAAACCTGTCAGAAATATGATAATCAAATGACAATTGCCTCGATATCGGGCAGCTAGAAGCTGTCTATGGGGTCATAGCCTTTGTTCTGAAAGCAAAAAACAGAAATTTTATGTTACAAAGTAGCGTTAGATAAAGGGTTACTTAACGCATTGAGCTGCACATCTGTAAGATTTCAAGTAACATGCACTAGTGTGCAATCATGTTAGAGGTAAACACTCGTAGTCTAAGGGAGGTAATCAAATTAGCTTTCAAAGAACTCCTGATCTCTTTTCCATTCAATGGAAATTAATGACACTGCTCATGTTTTACGTGACAATACATGACGCCCAATGATAATATGTCTCATAAAATAGGATTCGCTGTATTCCATAGCTGATTCTAAATAATATAAGTGATCTCAGACTTTGATAACATGAGCCTTCAATTTCAAAATATAGCTCGCATCCTTCCATTCAAAGCTAGTTTACACTGTGGACATTTGAGAAGAAATGACGCCCTTTTCCATTTTGCGAAGTTTGGAATCAGGAGCCATTCCCACACAAACTTCTGCAAGCAGCATTGTAAAAATAACCTGTATGCATGGTGTCCGTTTCCGTGTGGGAATGTGTTTCTGTTGAAGTTCAGTAACTTTTTTCATATAAGTTATTGTGGAACTTCTAGTATTTGTTCTTTCAAATGACCAACACAGTCTTCAATTTGGAAAGCTCTTCCTTGATGACCCGCTGAATTTCCAAACTGTGGACTTCCGATTTATAAGAGGCACAGTTGTTTACACTATATATTAACAGGGTTTCGGGGCAAACATTTGCATTTTGTTGAAATGTTGAAGTCAAAATGCACATTTTGTGAGCTGTCAGGAATAATTCTTCACATAATATCATAATGGCAGTCCGAAAATCTACGTGCCTGATCGATGAATAATTTTCCAGTCGTGGTAACGACTTTTTTCAGTTTTACAAGGTAAAAAGACAAAGTTTTTTGGATAATTTTTCGTACAATTTTTAGGACAGAGTGCCCCCAGAAGCAACCTCAGAGCACCTAGAATTCAGAATTTTCCTTCAAAGGCATGTTCGGCACATGCGGCAGACGCCTCCAGCATCTGCTGCGATGATCGAAATTTCCCCCCAAGTCTGGAAACAGACCCATTTATTATAACGTAGCAGAACCTAGCAGGTAAAGTATTGTAAAAGTGGGGGGACAGTTAGATGCTAAACTGGAAAAGAAATCTTTGAGTCCCAGGGTGGGTCTGACTGAACCCAAAAATATTTATTCTCATAGCACAGTGATAACAAAGGCACCAAAAAACACTCGTTTCTGTCACAAGGTGATAACAAAGGTACCCAAAGAAGTTTCGTGAAGATCAGTTCATAAATACAGACTCTAGCCCAAGCTGTATTGACATGTGCACTTACTGTGTTTAAGTTGCACTGAACAAATCAAAGTTCATCTAATTTGCATAATCTCTGCACGAGAAAAAACCCTGTATTATATGTGATGTATTCCATGTTACTAAACATTCATACAAAAATTTATTCAAATCAGAACTTTCATACATAAGTTCTGTACAAAAAACTGATTGCACAAATTTTGGTACAAAAAAGACTGCTGGCGGCCATTTTGAATTTTGGACCGCACCCAAAAACACTTGTTCTCGTCCCACGGTGATAACATAGGTACCCAAGAAGTTTCGTAAAGATCGGTTCATAAATACGGCCTCTAGCCTGAGCCTTATAGAAGTAGTGTACAAAAAAACTGATTGGACCCAATTTCGGTACAAAATGGCCACTGGCAGCCATCTTGAATTTTGGACCCCACCCAGAAACACGCGATGTCATCTCAAGGTGATAACAAAGGTACCCAAGAAGACTTGTGAAGATCGGTTCATAAATACAGCCTCTAGCCCGAGCCGTATTGACACATGCACTTACTGTGTATAAGTAGCACTGAATAAATCAAAGTTCATACAAATTTGCATAACTTCTACTCGAGAAAAAAACCTGTATTATATGTGATGTATTCCATGTTACTAAACATTCATACAGAAATTTATTCAAATCAGAACTTTCAAACCAAAGTTCTGTACAAAAAAACTGATAGCACTAATTTTGGTACAAAATGGCCACTGGCAGCCATCTTGAAATTCAGACCGCACCCAAAAACACCCGTTCTCGTCCCAAGGTGATAACAAAGGTACCCAAGAAGTTTCGTGAAGATCGGTTCATAAATACAGCCTTCAGCTCTAGCCGTATTGACATGTGCACTTACAGTGTATAAGTAGTACTGAATAAATCAAAGTTCATCTAATTTGCATAATTTCTGCACGAGAAAAAAACCCATATTATATGTGATGTATTCCATGTTACTAAACATTCATACAAAAATTTAGTCAAATCAGAGCTTTCATACAGAAGTTCTGTACAAAAAACTGATTGCATTAATTTTGGTACAAAATGGCTTCTGGCAGCCATCTTGAATTTTGGACTGCACCCAAAAACACTCATTCTCGTCCCACTGTGATAACAAAGGTACCCAAGAAGTTTTGTAAAGATCGGTTCATAAATACGGCCTCTAGCCTGAGCTGTATAGAAATTGTGTACAAATGAAAGTGTCAATGAGACTGTAGCTCAACTTGTCTAAGACATGTACATGTATAGTATGTGACACAGTAATGACAAACATCTAGGTAATGAACTGATAACAAAGGTACATGTAAAGTATTGTAATGGTCTGTACATAAATGCTGACCGTAGCCTGTAACAAATGTGTAGGTAAAGTATTGTAAAGCTGCTAAACTAGAAAAGAAATCTTGAGTCCCAGAGTGGGTCTGACTGAACCCAAAAATATTTGTTCTCATAGCACAGTGATAATAAAGGCACTCCAAAACACTTGTTCCTGTCTCAAGGTGATAACAAAGGTACCCTCAAGAAGTTTCGTGAAAATCAGTTCATAAATGCAGACTCTAGCCCGAGCCGTATTGACATGTGCACTTACTGTGTATAAGCAGCACTGAATAAATCAAAGTTCATCTAATTTGCATAATTTCTGCACGAGAAAAAAACCTCTATTATATGTGATGTATTCCATGTTACTAAACATTCCTACAAAAATTTATTCAAATCAGAACTTTTCATATAGAAGTTCTGTACAAAAAACTGATTGCACTAATTTTGGTACAAAAAGGTTGCTGACGGCCATCCTGAATTGTGGACCGCACCGAAAAACACTGTTCTCATCCCATGGTGATAACAAAGGTACCCAAGAAGTTTCGTAAATATCGGTTCATAAATATGGCCTCTAGCCTGAGCCGTATAGAAGTTGTGCACAAAAAACTGATTGGACCTAATTTTGGTAAAAAATGGCCACTAGCAGCCGTCTTGAATTTTGGACCACACCCAGAAACAATCGTTCTCATTCCAAGGTGATAAAAAAGGTACCCAAGAAGTTTCGTGAAGATCGGTTCATAAATACAGACTCAAGCCCGAGCCGTATTGACATGAGCACTTACTGTGTATAAATAGCACTGAATAAATCAATGTTCATCTAATTTGCATAATTTTTGCAAGAGAAAAAAACCTGTATTATATGTGATGTATTCCATGTTACTAAACATTCATACAGAAATTTATTCAAATCGGAACTTTCATACAAAAGTTCTGTACAAAAACCTGATTGAACCAATTTTGGCACAAAATGGCCGCCGGCAGCCATCTTGAATTTTGAACTGCACCCAAAAACACTCGTTCTCGTCCCAAGGTGATAACAAAGGTGCCCAAGATGTTTCGTAAAGATCGGTTCATAAATACAGACTCTAGCCAGAGCTGTATTGACATGTGCACTTCTGTGTATACGTAGCACTGAATAAATCAAAGTTCATCTAATTTGCATAATTTTTGCAGGAGAAAAAACCCTGTATTATATGTGATGTATTCCATGTTACTAAACATTCATACAAAAAAAATTATTCAAATCAGTGTTTTCATATGGACGTTCTGTGCAAAAATCTGATTGCACCTAATTTTGTAAAAATGGCTGCCAGCAGCCATCTTGAACTTCAGACCGGACCCAAAAACACTCGTTCTCATCCCACGGTGATAACAAAGGTACCCAAGAAGTTTCATAAAGATCGGTTCATAAATACGGCCTCTAGCTCGAGCCATATTGGCATTTGCACTTACAGTGCTGAAAGTAACACTAAATAAATCAAAGTTTGTCTAATTTGCGTAATTTACGCACGAGAAAAAAACCTGTATTATATGTGATGTATCCCATGGTACTAAACATTCATACAAAAAATTATTTAAATCAGAGCTTTCATATGGAAGTTCTGCGCAAAAAAATCTGATTGCACCTAATTTTGTACAAAATGGCTGCCAGCGGCCGTCTTGAATTTCGGACCGGACCCCAAAACATTCGTTCTCGTCTCACGGTGATAACAAAAGTACCCAAGAAGTTTCGTAAAGATCAGTTCATAAATATGGCCTCTACCCGAGCCATGTGTATGGCGCGACAGACGGACAAATGGACAGACAGACAGATGGACGACGGGCCATGACAATACCTCAAATGAGGGTACCAGAGCAAAAGCCAACAATTTCCTTGCTCATGTTACATATTCAGTCAAATGCAAATAAAATTTTGTTTTTAGAAATTTGTTTTATTACAAATTATTGAGGAGTGCCAGACAGCATTTTCCAATAATTTGTAATAAAACCAATTTTGAATAACTAATTGAGACCACAAAACAAATCTAGCCCTCAACCAGTTAATATTCTTAGAAAAAAAATAATCATTTATACAGTTTGGGCTGCCTTGTAATAACCACTCATTACGTGTACACTCCATATAAAACCGCACTTGGCGTACCCCACTTTTTGTGTAGAAAAGTGGGGTACCCAAGTGCGGTTAGGAGAGAAGCATTACATAATCAATTAGTGATCGACCAGGATCGACGAGAAATTTCTTCCCAAGTCAGAACTTGATTAGCAATATTAGTCTTCAGTCAGCGAATTTCTAAAACCCGCATTTCATAAAATAATGACATAAAAATACCATATCTGTCTTTTCCAGATCATTGTACCCCGGGAAAATGTCCGATTTTAAACAATCCGCCCAGTATTTTTCGAGATATTGAACTTGTTTTCGTATTAAAATAAAATGTTTTGCCGATATGTCATTTGGATTCCCCCCCTGTATAATTAAAGGTAAGTTTGTTGCCATCCGAGTCGAACATGATCTTGTCCATCCTTCATTCTCGAAACAGTTCGTCGAAACATTTTTAACTAAAATTACCCAATAGAAGAAGAATTTAAAAATAAAACTTATTCTGTGCGTTGTTATGTTTTTCAGAACAATAATGTGACAGTCTCGGTGATACATCCTGTCTTTACGAAGTGCGGTCCCTGTTTTTTCACTGAGACTCCGAATCATTAAGAAACCGGCATATATTTTAATATTGTAGATTTCTAAGCTGTTTCGCTGTTTCGCGTTTACATCAGTAATTATTTTTGACGAACTAAATTGAGAATGGAACAGAATTAATAAATAAATAAATCCATCTACTCCTTCCGGTCTTTTTCGTAACAACTCTGGCGGATTTTTCAAATTAAGTTCAGCCTTCGGAATCATGAAAATTTAGAAGCAAGGGACGGACGAATCATGGCCTACGGTAAACAAATTCAAATTATAGTGGGCTTTTCTTGTCAAGTTCCAATATCTCAAAAAGGCATGGAAAATTGGTGACGTCTCTGATGGCGGGGGGGGGGGGGGGGGGGGGGGGGGGGGTTGTAGGCATTTGCTCTTTAAACGTAGATTTTGCCCACATTTCCTTCCCACATCCCCATGTTTATCTAGCACTGGGTACGTTTTTTTCTTGGGAATAGTATGTTTTATTTCGTGGCTGGAACAGTGGCGGCGCCAGAAATTTTTTCGTGGGGTGGGGGGGGGGCAAGTAGGGGGACAGACTCCCCATGAAGGGGGGCAAATACGTAAAGGATCATATCATTACTTTATTATGAGGTAGTCCAAACTTGGACCCAAAGTCCGTAATATACCTTTTTTGGTTTGGTACGTCCTGTGGAAAAAACCAAAAAATTATATTACGGACTTTGGGTCCAAGTTTCGACTAAATGTAATGGTAATTAGCGCTCCTCCGTTCAAAAAATCCTGGATCCGCGTCTGATGGGTCTGTGCGTGAGAGAGAGAGAGAGAGAGAGAGAGAGAGAGAGAGAGAGAGAGAGAGAGAGAGAGAGATGGGAGAGATATAGAGAGCTGAGGGAGAAGGAGAGGGGGAGAGAGTGTGTGTGTGTGCGTTTGGATGGATGTGTGTTTGGTGGATGGGGGGGCAAATGGGGGATCAGAGCACACGTTTGGGGGGGGGGGGGGCAAATGCCCCCATGCCCCCTGTAGCACCGCCACTGGGCTGGAAACGGTCGGAGTACTAGTAGACTGAAAACATTTTGGCCAGACGCTGTCATCTGTTGGTGTTTTGATAATAATAATCCTCTCCAGCCAGCATGGGTTTCTTTTCAATAGATGCTCCGGTCCTTTGACAGATTAATAAGTAAACTAGCTGCCGTCCTTGGAAGATATGACATACCAGTATACAATTAAGCTTAATTAGTTGCTTCTGTTCAGTGGCGTGTTAAATTAAATCCTTTGTCTGTTGTTAATCCCCAAAGCCTACGCAAACTTGACATTTAAAAAGAATCTATATATTTTTTGCCGGCAAAGCACATTTGATGTACTTTTGGGCGTGAAATTTTTGTTACAGACGGGCCAATTCCAACCAATTAAATCTTGCGCTGAACAACAACTGTTTTAATTAGCTACTTGGTGGGCTAGATTCTGAATAAAAAACACATTTGCATTAACATTATATCATTTAATTGGAAAGGTTATTCATTTACACTTGTTCACACCAAAGAATGTTTTAAAAAGTCTAAAAAATATTGGGAAAATGAGGATTGGGGCAATTGTTCAAGCTGTTGATGAGCTAGGTCGATGGGAGGACGCCAGAGTAAAATCTGTTTCAAATTCGGGCACTTTTGTTGTGCAATTTGTGGGATGGAGCGCCGAGTTCAACAGAGAAGTAACGTCGGAGGAAATAAGAGAACCGATAGATCCAACACAAGCAGCACTGAGCAGTAAGTTCAAAATTTACTTTGATTTCTCTTCTCTGTCTGACATGACCCCCCCCCCCCCCCCCCCCCCCCACTCAGTCAACAGAAACCACCGTGGCCAGCGAAACCAGTCTAAAAGAATAGGCTTTTAACAAGTGTTGTCTGTTGTCCCGCTACTGTCAATAGTTAAATGTTGAAACACAGTGGTCTATTAACTGAAAATATGGTCGAAGATTATATCTGCTTTACAAGTTTTTTGTTCCGTGCAATCTTCGCCCTGTGAGAGTTTTAGTAACAATACACTCTGTGTGTGTTGGTAAATAGCCATTTTACCACGCACATGGAACAGTTTATCCTCACTGTGTACATTTACAATATCTGTTTCCGACTTCAAGAATTGAATTCATTTCTTGAGGCCGGAAACAGCTATTGTAAATGTATAGAATGGGGAGGTAAAAATTTTCAGCATTTTGTCCAAAAAATATTCAATGAGTGTTGTCCGTTGTTCCGCTACTATCAATAAGTAAATGTTGAAACTTAACTGAAATTAACTGAAAATGTGCTCGAAGATTATATCTGCTTTACAAGTTTTTTGTTCCGTGCAATCTTCGCCCTGTGAGTGTTTTAGTAACAATACACTCTGTGTGTGTTGGTAAATAGCCATTTCGCGCACATGGAACAGTTTATCCTCACTGTGTACATTTACAATATCTGTTTCCGATTTCAAGAATTGAATTCATTTCTTGAGGTCGGAAACAGCTATTGTAAATGTATAGAATGGGGAGGTAAAAATTTCCAGCATTTTGTCCAAAAAAATATTCAATGAATGTTGTCCGTTGTTCCGCTACTATCAATAAGTAAATGTTGAAACACAGTGGTCTATTAACTGAAAATGTGCTCGAAGATTATATCTGCTTTACAAGTTTTTTGTTCCGTGCAATCTTCGCCCTGTGAGTGTTTTAGTAACAATACACTCTGTGTGTTGGTAAATAGCCATTTCGCGCACATGGAACAGTTTATCCTCACTGTGTACATTTACAATATCTGTTTCCGACTTCAAGAATTGAATTCATTTCTTGAGGTCGGAAACAGCTATTGTAAATGTATAGAATGGGGAGGTAAAAAATTTCAGCATTTTGTCCAAAAAATATTCAATGAGTGTTGTCCGTTGTTCCGCTACTATCAATAAGTAAATGTTGAAACACAGTGGTCTATTAACTGAAAATGTGCTCGAAGATTATATCTGCTTTACAAGTTTTTTGTTCCGTGCAATCTTCGCCCTGTGAGTGTTTTAGTAACAATACACTCTGTGTGTGTTGGTAAATAACCATGTCTATTAACTGAAAATGTTTACTGAACAATATACTCTGTGTGTAGGTAAATAAATCGAAGTGGCAGACTATTTTTTATAGTATTTGCATTTAATTGCCAGTCGTATCTGTTGGGCATATTGTTTATACCCTTCTATATTCAGATGCACTCCATCTCTTGCATAATATTTTCCCGTATCTTCCCTCTTCAGTCCTCTCAGTGACCAAAAAGTCACATTGGAATGTTTGCTATATATTTTTCGTAATTTGCCTTATGGATAAATCAGGAAATCCAGAACCAATTAAGCTGAATAAAGACCATGCTTACACAATAATATCTCCACCGCTAGATGGCAGAGAGGAAGAGTTCCCCCCTGTCATCAAAGGTGTAGTATCTGAAAGACGAAAAATAGTTAACTCATTAGATAAAAGTGTATGCCAAGCTCTTAATATGAAAGAAAGTTTTACAGAATTTTCTCTCGTTTTAGAGATATGGCATCACTTTTATATGATGGTAACGATTTTGAAAAAAGATCCGGAACCAATTTTAATAAACGGAATGCAAAAATACTCGCGGCGATGCCAAGATTATGTGTGGGGTTACACCGATGAAGACAAAAAACAATATATTTTTCACGCTGAAAACTTTTACCAATTATTCTGTTTAAGATACACATACAAAGAGCTCACGCCCTACATGTTGAAATTTATTGACATTGCACCAAAACTGATGAATACACTGCCATATCCAGTTGCTAGGTTTCAGTCAGAGGCTGGGGAACATACTAACTATGAACACAAGTTTTTTTACACACACACAACTAGAACAGGGGGGCGTCAACATTCAGATCCAATAATACAAATTTTTTTGAATATGTGGAAACGAATACATTTCAACATCGAATCTTTAAGTGGGGCAGACGGGGTTCGTGCAAAACAATCATTTACAGAGTATTGTACACGTCATTACTCCGCATCTTTAATACAAAGAGCTTACAAAAAATACTTGTTAAGGAGAAAAAGACCAACAAAATTGCAAGGAAAAAGAAAACACGACAAAGAAACTAAATTGTTTAATGGAAATTATATTTTATGTGGTACAGTGCCGAAGTTAGGAAAACATAAATTAACACAGGCAGCTATTAAGGATATAATAACAAAAAACGGGGGTAAGATTGGAAAAACCATTCCACTCAGGGGTAAAGGAATGTCAACAAAAATTTACACAGTTCTCACAAACACAGCTATAAATAGTACTACTATTCCCGTTGTCATTCGACAAGCTGTTCGCCGCGGATTTCCGGTTCTTTCATATAAATATATAATTGACTGCCTTGAAGAGAATAAAGCATTACCTTCACAAAACTACACCCTTCATTTCAAAAATACTTCATCAGTAATAAAAGATATATCACTACAGCAAAAATATTTCAATTTAAAAACAAGCGCCATAAGTTTTCACAAAAAAATGCGCAAACTGCCAAAAAAGTCCTTCACTCAGTCACCTTTGAAATATAAATCTCCTGGAATAAATATTTCTGTTTTCTATGCGCTCAAAAGGAGAAGGGACATTTTGAATACGGCCACTAACAAAATGAAATTCAAGGAAACCGTTAATTTAATGTCATCTCTTCACGAAGAATGGAAAGGCCTCTCACCGTCAAAAAAGGCAAAATACAGAAATATGTTTACTAATGAAAAAGCGAAAAGTAAAGCAATATTCAGGGAAAAGGTGAAAAGAAACGAAACACTTGCTGTATATAATCACATCACATCCCCGAAATATAAAAATATTCACAGGGAAACATTTTTAAAATCTCCGGAAATTTAGTGCTTGCGCGGTTTCGATGATATTAGTCCAACTAATTAGTTGAAACTTTAGATATTTAGTGCTTATCATAATGTCTTTATCAAGTAGTCCAATAATATTAGCTATGAACACGCGTCTCATAAAGCTTTATTTTTTATTATTTGTGGCTAATATTATTGGTCGCCCGGGGATGGTTTGGGGAAAATAGTTGGGGAGGGTTTGGGTAAAACAGTTTGGGAACGGTTCGGCCAGGAACAGTTTGGGTGGTATCGGTTGCGAGTACACGCAGACCACCACCACCACCCATCCCTCTCGCACACACCGCCCCTCTCCATATGTGTGCTAAAATGTGCTATATGTCTGTTTTGTTTAAATGGTTTTTACATACGACTGTAAATATTTGTAAATATTTGTATCAATATTCATCTTAAGATATTGTGCTATGATAACGTGCTATGTTTGTGTGCGAGAAGTATTATTGTTTTTATTTGTTTATTTGCTAAATAAACTTCAGTGAAAAATAAATATCATTCTTGTTATTCGAAATATTCACTCCTTCATGTGTGAACACCAATTCCACTTCCAATCCCTGTCACTGACAATTCTTTGTCAGAAAAATCATTCAGACATAGGTGTCAATCACATAATAATAATATATTATTATTATTGTTTGATTGACACCTATGTTTGTATGATATGTCAAGCTTGTCTTCAAAGTTGGTCCGAGTTGTCTTCAAAGTTGGTCCGAGTTGTCTACAAAGTTGATCCGAGTTGTCTTCAAAGTTGGTCCGTCGGAGTTGTCTTCAAGGTTGGTCCGAGTTGTCTTCAATGTTGGTCCGAGTTGTCTTCAAAAGTGGACCGACTTGTCTTGGTCTGAGTTGTCTTTGGTCCGAGTTGTCTGTAATTTTTGGCTCCCATTTGGTGGGGTGGGGGGGGGGGTAGTGTTGAAAAGCTTTTCCAAACTTCATCCACGTCACTGTTGAGGCGCGCTGCATCTGCACATCCTCCTGAATTGAATAGAGCATGCGTTTTGGTCCTAATCTTTTCAACCCCCCCCCCCCCCCACCCCCTCCAAATGGGAGCCAAAACTAGTTTTATCACCTGTATCAGTCACCGCTGAGATGACCGATTCCCCGGGTTGAATAAGATGTCACGGCGGTGTCACGGTTCTCGTGACCATAAACTCAAGTATTCCTGGGTGGCGACGTTTCGTTCCGTGGGAACACACTTCATAGCCTGATCGGACAAATGCCGAGTTGAATTTTTATACCGTGTTTTAAAGTAGCTCCGTAAAAAGAGAAGAGAAGCACGGTCCGGTTTTAATCGAATTGGATCTCATCCGTGTTTTGAAGATAATTTCCACCGTGCTTGGGGTAAAATAGCGGCTGTCAGAAAGAATACAAAGTGCGTTTTAATTTAACATTTGGGCGGATTATGATGTTATATCCCAGGCGAAAAGCAGATAAATTGCCATGATGTCCAAAATAAAAAATGTACCCGTCCGCTTCGGCTGAGAATCAGAATATTTTTTCAACAACAATGACCTCGATTTAGCGAGTTCAGACTAATTTATGTCATGTAAATCCGATAGTTGGAACAGCCACAGTGCTTCGCGGGATAGTCAAAATTCGCATTTTTTTCCAAGATTTATTTAAACACAAAACGTGAATTATTGGACCGATTTTCACGTTTAAAGGATTTTTTTTGACATAGAAAATCGCCCCCCAAAATATTTCAGGCACAGAAAAGGGATTTAGTGAAGAGAACTTTTTATGTAAATTGCGAGGTGTTTTCCCAATCAACACTGATTAGTGAGTAAATACCTGCTGTTATATAATCATACATAACACACTCAGTCAATATTGGGATATTTTTTTTATATGGAGTGTACACGTAATGCTGAAAGTCAAACTGCTAAAAAAACAATGACTAACTGCTCAAAGTACCTTTCCATTGGTGTATGGAAGGAGTGATTAACATGCACTTTATCACATGAGTTGTCAGTATGGGAGAAGTTTACACTGAGACTAATATGTTTTTATTTTCTATGTGTGACACACAAAATAACTTTGCAACATTGAATAAATCACGCCATGTTAGTGAAGGTGATTGTCATGTAACTAAAAACAAGAATGTTTTTATCTCAATAATTGTTGCCGCAATGAACAAATAAATTAATATATAAACTGGGAACGGGTTCTCAGCTCAATGAGTACACCCAAGTGTTATTTGAACAGAAGTTGAAAATAGCAAAACTGGAATATTGGGGGAATGACAGAAATGAAAGAATAGAATGACATTTTCCTAATATTGACTTTAATGTCAATGTTTGATGCTACACCGTCATTTACGATATACAGTTATTTTAAAACAATATCAGTATTGGTAAGGAGTTGTTTTCAATACCAGAAATTATCGGTGAACTGATATGTGAGATTCCTTACTTGGTGTGGCACTAAAAATTACTGAAAAAGTTTGGTAAATAACACATGGTCAGTGAACAATACTCTCTATATACATGTATGATACTCTTTCACAGTGAGTGTGGAAATGTATTGAATTCTCCAAATAGCTCATCCAATGCATGTAGGTTATAAGCACCCTGATGGTTTCCGAGATGGTGTATTGAAGTCAGGACCTCATTTCAATATGTGACTCAGAGAAGAGGTCAGGACTTCAGCGCACCATCTTGGAAACTGGCAGTGTGCTAACAACCAATTTATCTTACATTATTCCTCCATCCTACACAAGAAATTAACCCTTTACCCAATGCAGACGATATCAAAATTTTGTCTTTTAATTTTTATTTTTTCAATTTAAAAAAAAGAAATTCAACAAAACCATATCATGTGACCCTCATTGGAACGAGCTCCATGAGCTCGTTCCAATGAGAGGTCACATGATATGGTTTTGTTGACATTTTGTGAAAAATATATCTTGTTTCAATTGCTCAATTTGTAAATTACATGGGCTGATGCAGCCGATTCGTCAGGTAAAGTGTTAACAATTTTTCAGTTCAACAACAAACTATTTATTAAACATAAAACCACAGCTGATATGAATGATTTGGCCATTTCACGAAATCCAGTCCGTTGACAATCATTCTTCAAATTATTCAATTTCAACACAAGATACACTGCAATCGATCAACTGATTTTCAATTGAATTATTTTTGCAGTTAAAAATCTAATGCAGCTATTACAAATAAATTTGACAAACATAATTACTTGGAAATGTTACATATGCAATGTTGTTTTAATATTTTCTTGATTTGTTTGCATAATGAGGGGATTGGGTACTGTTTTAACATTGTCTGTTTTGACGATCATTCAGCATCTATGAATTGATTTTTTTATGAATGAAGATTGTGATGTCATGGTATTCCATTCTTGCGCTATGCTTGACATAAAATCCCCATTGGTTGTTCTTCTTGTACTATAACCGCTGAAGGTTAAAGAAGCATTTCAGCTGTTTGTTTCTTTGTTTTATTTTTCAGGTTTGTCACATGCTATATAAAAATATCATCATGGCAATGAAAGTGTCAATGACACTGTAGCTCAACTTGTCAAGACATGTACATGTATAGTATGTGACACAGCAATGACAAACATCTATGTAATGACCTGATAACAAAGGTACATATAAAGTATTGTAACGGTCTGTACATAAATACTGACCGTAGCCTGTGACAAATGTATAGGTAAAGTATTGTAAAGGTGGGTGACAGTCAGATGCTAAACTAGAAAAGAAATCTTTGAGTCCCAGACTGGGTCTGACTGAACCCCAAAATATTTGTTCTCATAGCACAGTGATAACAAAGGCACCCCAAAACACACTCATTCCTGTCCCAAGGTGAAAACAAAGGTACCCAAGAAGTTTCGTGAAGATCAGTTCATAAATACGAGCTGTATAGAAGTTGTGACAAAAAACTGATTGGACCTAATTTCGGTACAAAATGGCCACTGGCAGCCATCTTGAATTTTGGACCGCACTCAGAAACACTCGTTCTCGTCCCAAGGTGATAATAAATGTACTCAAGAAGTTTCGTGAAGATCGGTTGATAAATACAGCCTCTAGCCCGAGCCGTATTGACATGTGCACTTACAGTGTATAAGTAGCACTAAATAAATCAAAATTGATCTAATTTGCATAATTTCTGCATAAGAAAAAAACCTGTACTATATGTTGTTCTTCTAGTACTATAACCGCTGAAGTTTAAAGAAGCATTTCAGCTGTTTGTTTCTTTGTTTTATTTTTCAGGTTTGTCACATGGTATATAAAAATATCATCATGGCAAAAATGATCTAGTCTAATGTATTTCGCTGAGCTGGTGATTTATTTATCATTTAATTATTTATTTATTTATTGAGGTTTAAAGATACTTTTGACAGCCACAGTCACCTCGTGTTGGACAGTTTTATGGGTGGAGGAACCTGGTGTACCTGGAGAGAACCACCAAGCAATGGCGAGCAACTGTCAGACTGTACAACATGCAAACTCCATACAAGCAGGGTTAAAACTGGTTGAAGACAAGTGTATCATTGACGTGTATTATGCCTTAGTACACATCACCACCATGCCCTGACATGGGCAATCGGGAGGAAGTGCCTTGCCCAAGGACACAACACAGTTACCGCGGGTAGGGATCGAACCATGGACTTTTCTGTTTGAAGTCCAATGCTGTAACCACTGAGACGCCATGCTTCCTTATCATTTAATTACTTTTATCAAACCCGGTGACCTCAAAATGTGTAATACCTCAATACCAATTGAGTCCAGGTTAAAAAACATCCCCTTTCTGAATCGAATGATCATGCATGCGGTTGCTACCCTCAAGACAGATTTGTATTTTTTCTCTACGTTTTTTACTTATATGGGGGAAATACATTCTTGTAGTAAGACAAAAGTGTATCCATGCTGAAATCAGTAAAAAAATATCCAAATTCTACAAAATGCATACAAAAATGCATACAATTGAATTCTGTCAATTCTGAACTGCCAAAGAACTATAAATGAACAAAAAATAAATAAAAACATGGTTCCAAACACCCAACTTTACATAATGACTACTGTGTAGACATGTTACATTGAAACATTATATAAAGCTTTTCAAGACTATTTTCAAAGGAACACTGAGACAACAGACAGAAACAACTTTCTTACCTTGGGTATGTTGTATCACCTGTAGCCTCATAAAATGTCTTATGTTCTTTCATATCAAACAGTCTTATATTTCCTGATTTGTTGCCAAGCAATAACTGAAAATTAAAAAAAAAAGGTTTGTTTCTCCTAACCAATCAAATCTCAGAAAAATCGCACAATAAGATCTTTTTCAACATCTCCATTTCATCCACATAGCATCACAGTACTTTTTCTAACTTTGAACTCTTGATCTGCCGAGTATTTTCTAAATATTTTTCATCAAATCTAGTCATGGCTGCTGTAAAGCAGCCTTGACTAGATTTGATGAAAAATTAATATAAATGTACCACAAGAAATCATTGGTGAAAAAATTCATTCAATTTACACAGGACAAATACAGTTAAATATGCCCAACCTGACCTTATTTCAGTCACAAGAGAAATCCTGTGCTGGGCAGGAATATCATCCACTAGCAGCATGCAAAAAAGCTAAGAGCCTTCTCAAATAAAATTTAAATAACTTCTTGATCAGGATATCTTAACTTTTTATCCTTGATGCTCGAGAATACAATTATCTATGTCAATTCAATGTCCTGTAGAGCCCATATTTTTATCTCTTTACCCAATCTGAATGGCAGACAATACTTGCCAAAAAGATTTCATGAATAACTAAAAACATGCATATATTTTGCCCCAAAGCATAGCTTATGTCCTCTCAATGGAACAAGCTTATTCCAATAAAGGAGCATAAGGTAGGTCTTCAGGAAAAAGGTTGAAAAAATAATAAAATTTGAATGGCAATCTTTGGGAATAGTACTGGCCGGTTATGTCTCATATGTTAGGTAAAGGAGTAATTGTCAGTTAAATTTAAACCTGGAAATCAACACCATTCTTCTTCCACAAGGACACCAAACCCTATAAGTTTGGTAGACTTGGAATAAATAGAACCAAGGTTACTGCCTGGAAACCAATTTTACCAAGAGCTATTTATAGTAACAGTCTCATGACCTTCAGCGCCTGGAAACCAAAAGGTACTAATATTAGTAATAGTGACATTGCCCATTAGATGATGAAACTGAAATTTGACATGGTTCTTTTCTTTCCACGAGGAAACCAAACCTGTAAGGGTGGGGAGCCTGTGTTACACAGAAACAACAGAAATCCTTAAATCCCAAATTATACAGATCTCTTTAACTTGGTATTTCCACTATAAGCATGAGCTATGTCAAATAAGATGGGCTGAGGCTAAATACTCAATTCATCACCAGAATCAGACCACATTCTGATTAAGCGAATTTTGTTCCAATTTATTCAATGGCCGCTAAATACACAAGGAGATACAGTGGAGCACACTTAATTGTATATCATTTAATTGAATAGCCCTGTCAATAGTATATAAGTTACAAACACCAAACCATTTACCATACCTTCAGTATAAATTTTACCTGTAAATTGTATACAGGTTATTAATTGAATAAACATTTTTGTAATCTGTTGAAGAAATACTCCAACATCCATGAAATTTCCCACATTTATAGACATTTTTCCACCTCAATACTTCCAATATAAGAATTTAATTTATTTTATTATACGCTAAACAATAGATTATTGCAAAAAAAAAGAAATCGTATCCCCGACTGTGAAGATATAGAACTTTTCACTTTCACAGTATCATTCAAAATGGTGGATTTCAAAGCATCACTTCAAAGTGAATACGAGTTAAATTATCACTGGAAATGATGAACTTGTTCTAAAAACGTATAATGAAAAGAAAATCTAGTGTTTTTGAGTGGATACCGATCATTTCCAGCAATAATTCAACATGTATTCATCTTGAATTGATGCACGAAACCCACTAGTCCAAACATGGCCTGAATATCTGTAATATAAGTTTTTGGTTTGGTACGTCCTTTCAAAGGATATTCCAAACCAAAAACTTATATTACAGACATTCCGGCCATGCTTGGACTAGAAACCCGCCAACTGAATCAGATTGCAAGACGCTATCTGTTCCGAGTATCAATCAAATCACTTCCACGTTTCAATGAATCAATGCCAATGCGCTGTTTACTTGCAAGCATCAATTCAAGGCTGAAACTAGTGGAATTATCAGATTCTTATAAAAAAGTGTATAATAAAAAACTTGTGACCGAGACAAATGGCTATTTTCGCTCGCACAAGCGCTCACGAAAAATAAACAGTTGTCTCGATCACTCATGAAATAATTTTCAGTATCCACTCAAAAACACTAGATATCCTCAAATATATCGTCTAAGAGAGCTTAGTGAGCTCTGCCAAAGAAGTCATAATACACTAAGTGTCCAGTTTATAACTTGAAGAAAAGAAAATGCCCCAATTACTGTTAATTGGAAACTCCTGTAAATTGAATATCTTTCTCTGGCAAAGTGGCTATTCAGTTAACAGTATCTCAATATTGTTTACCTACCCATCTATCCGATTTACTTGCCCATTCAAGAGACAAGAAAGGTGACTTGGACATAACAGTGGCTGTTGTGGATGGCTGAGGACTGTAAGTCCATACTCTGAAAAATAATTATTTGAAATAATTTAGAAATCAAATAATACTCTGCCCAATTCTGTTCCCAAACTAAAGCCCTGCCTTAAAAAACCAAAACCGCTCATTGCTACATACAGAAATTGCCATTCAAAGTTTGTTATTTGTTCAATTTTTGCTTCCAAAACATAGCTCAGGACCACTCCTGGAATAAGCTTGTTGAACTCATTCCAATTAGGGGTCATAAGCCATGTTTTGGAAACAATGAAATTATTGGATAATTCAGGAAATATAGTGTCAGCTGTGAGTCATATTTGGTGAAATAAATGTGATGGTGATAATTTTTTTTTTAAATAGGGTTTAATGACACTTTCAACAGCCAGGCATCTCGCATCATACAGTTTTACGGCTGGAGGAAGCCGGGGTACCCATTGAGAACCACCAAGTAGTGGTGAGCAACTGTCAGACTCCCCAATGTACTAATTCTGCACAAGCAGGGTTAGCAATGGTTGAAGACAAGCGCAAAATCGATGTGCAGTATGCCTTAGTACAGAGCGCCACCATGTGCCTACGTGGGCAATCAGGATTAAGTGTCATGCCCAAGGATACAATACAGTTAACTCTGATGATAAATCGAACCATGGACCTTCTGATTTGAAGTCCAATGCTGCAACCACTAAGCCATCACACTCCTGGTAATGATAGATACTACACCAAAAAAAAAAACACCAAAAGAACTAATATTAGACCCAAACCAGAAAAAAATGGGTTCTTGAGAATTTTTTTTTTAAATCAGTGAAGGAGAGTGGATATTATTTTACATTTTTCTTAAAAAAAACCCATATTGTCTTATTTTTTTACATCTCCTACAAAATGTACCCAATGGCTTCATTTGCGTCTACAACAAGCATTCAATGTAGTGGAGTCTGATTGGCTTTAATTTGATTGTGATGGAACTTTCTCACTCTGGATTTAATACTTTTTTTTTTTAATCTTAAAATAACTCAATCTCATTTACAATCCTTTCAAATTTGCCCCTTTTTATCACAAACATAGACATTTGTGCACTATGTTTTGTCATTTTCAACAGAATTGTGTAAAATGCAATTCAAGTTACTGTGATCAGTAAAGGCAAAATGCACCTTTTTTTTAACTGTTTCCATTTATAAATGATTTCAAAGGATATAAGCATATTTCTTTTACATTAATACAAATATTTTTCTTCAATTAAAATTGTGATATGAAATAAACAACATCACTTCTATGGCAGATTGAAAAAAAAGTATTAACTGCATTTAGCAGTCTTCTCAGATTGCAGAAATGAAATGAAAAAATGGTCTCGCTAAAAATAAAAAGTATTAACATGTGCGTGGGGAAAGGAGTGGGATATGGGGGACCACAAGATGGGGGCTGGGGAGGATTTCAATAATGGCGCATGAAAACAAGACCTTTTCTTTACCGCATATGGAAGAATGATTCAAATTGATCCATCAAACCAATGAACTGTAAACAGTTTTAACTCCCAAACAAAAGTTACTGGCATTCAGGTATATTTTAACTCCCTTCACTCTGATGTCAAAATATCCAAATTGTAAGTAGCCATTTTTCCCATAATGCAACTGGGAATTTAGCCAATTAAATCTTGTTTGACAGAGCTCAATGAGCTCTGTCAAACAAGACTGAATTGGTTAAATTTCTAGTTGCATTATGGGAAAAATTTGTACCCTGAACTTTAGATATTTTGACATCAGTGTGCAGGGGGTTAATAAGAAAATAAAAAAACAGAAAATACATAAATAAATTGTACAAACACAAATAGAAGTAAACTGAACTAAAACCTAGGTTAATGCACATTTGAAAGTTTTTGTCAAAATCTTAATTTTGGGATTTATTTGCATGAAAGACAAAAATTACCATACAAACACACATATATTTTACATCTTTGTCTCAAACTACCAAATTTTCATCAGTTCATACATGAAAAAACTAATTAAAATGTGATTTTCTCTATGGAAGGTCTTGAATTGTGATGGTAAAGCTTTGTCATTCTCTGCAAGGACATTGTTTTTACACTTTGAAATGTGAGAAACGTTAAAAAATTTATAGTAATTTATATATTTTTTATACTTACCAATGACCCAGACTTAGCTGGTGCTAACTCCAACAAAACCAGGGCCAAACACAAATTTTGCCCCCCAATCCCCAAAATTTGCATCCAAAACAAAAAGAAATCATGTCCTAAAGGACCTCCATAGTACGCCTCTACTGCGCATGCGCAGTGACGCAGTCGTCCCGAAATTGGCGCCAATTATCATTCTTACTGGCAGTGCCTGGTCAGCGCTATGTACTCAGCGGGGAGGCAAGAGTTCCCAACTCCAGGGAGGGCCATCCCCGTCTGGGTCATTGGTAAGTATAAAAAATATATAAATTACTATAAATTTTTTAACATTTTTATACTGTACCAATGACCCAGACTTAGCTGAATAGTAAACAGGCTGGAGGGCCTAGGACATAGAGGAAAATCCAATAAGCTCAACTATATAGTAAAGAGGTAACCCCTTAAGGAGAAAAGGAGTATTAGGCTTTACATGTATCTTTCTTATTTAATATTAAATTAGAAAGATACACTACCCTTAATAATTGAGCACAATAACATTCATGTTCTCTATTAACATCCAGTATAACCCTTATACTAATTATTTTTAAAGCAAGCCAATAAATAAAGTAGTCCAGAGAATTGAGACTCTTTATAATCATTTAAAAGTGTCCGAGTATTGTATATTAAAGCCCGTTTGACACTTGACATATACAAATGCTTCACACCGAGCTACACTTTAAAAATAAGACATGAATGAATTTAAACATTAATATTACACTTTAAAACCATCCCGGAAGCGACTCAGAAATACTGACTTGGAGGAGGCATTCCCTTGCTTTTCACTACAAAGCAGGTGACCTAAGGGCACACCCGCCCCCCCCCCCCCCCCCCTTCCCCTTGCCCTGGGTCAAATAGCCCAGAGCGAAGAGGGCAGCCGGACGGAGTCACTGCCGGAACAGAAAGCCTGCATAACTATAGTTGCAACTGTTTAGTGGACGACATTCTGAGCAACAGATAACGGACCTAAACAATGCAGGTCTCCAGAAATGGACTCAATATTTCTGAGATAAAAATTCGTAAATGTGGATGGCTGAGACCAATAAGCAGCCTTCATTAAATCTGTAATAACAACACTATTAGCATAAGCCCAGGAAGTAGAAAGAGCGCTTACTTCATGAGCAGAAATCTTAAGCACAGACTGCTGAGAAGAAGATAAATCTTCATAAGCAGTACGGATAGTTAACTGAATCCATCTAGCAATAGAATGGACTGAAATGTCCTTTCTATTAGGCATCAAAGACAGAAAGAAACGTTTTCGTCCCTTTCTGATAAACTGAGATCTCTGTTTATAGATACGTAGTGCTCTAACAGGACAGAGTAAAGGCCTACGCCCGTCTGAAGACGGAAGAGCCTTAATAACAATAGGTTCCGGATATTTATTAGGAGCCTGATTCTTAGCTAAAAAACCCACATTAGTAGTGAAGGTGGTAGTGTTCCCAACACTACGATAATGAGAATCATCCACCGATAGTGCATGAAGCTCACTGACTCTTCTGGCAGAAGAGAAAGCTAAGAGAAAAGCTGTCTTATAAGATAAGAATTTGAAATCTACTGTCCCAAGAGGTTCAAATGGCTTTTCCTTCAATTTAAGGAGAACCCAAGCTAAATTCCACTTAGGAATTAATCTAAGAGTTCTGGGTCTATTTATCGAAAAGTTTCTAACCAACTTCGATAAAGAGACATTAGATCCAATTTGTAAACTATCATGATGTGCATAGGTATCAGATAACATAGATCTATAACCCTTTATAGTAACAGGCTGCAGTTTGATTTCGTCAAACAAGTATACTAGAAAGTTTGCAATGTCTGGTATAGAGGGATCAAATATATCTACAGAATGATCCCTACACCAACGACGAAAAACCTTCCACTTAGCCGCATAGTTTAGCGAAGAGGAGGTCCTCCTACAGTTAGAAATCGCGTCCACTGCTCGTCCTGTAAAGTGCTTGCCATGCAAGAAGGGCCGCACAACGGAAAAACGTGAAGGTTGAGACCTTGCGGGTTGTGATGGAGTTGGCACGATTTCCCCTGCGAAAGAAGATCCTCTCGTGGAGGAAGCTTCCGCGGTAGGTCCCACAACAGACACCTGAGTAGATTTATCCACGGTCTCTGTGGCGACAGAGATGCTACCAACAGAATCTTGCATTGAGATTGTTTTATCTTTAGCAATACTTGTTGAATTAACGGCGCTGGAGGATACGCATATCCTATCATTCCGTCCCAAGGGATCGACAGAGCGTCTACTGCAAATGCTCTTGGATCCGAACACGGAGACACATACGTCTGCAACTGATTGTTGAGATGTGTCGCAAATAAGTCTATCATTGGCCGTTCCCATTGGTAGCAAATCTGATTGAATACTTGTTTGTTGAGAGTCCACTCCGACGGCAACAAGCGACCCTTTCGTGAAAGGGAGTCAGCTAGCACATTCAGACGACCCGGTATGTGACGGACCGAAAGAAGAACGTGATGTTCTAACGCAAACAGAAGGATTCTTTCCGTTAGATTGAACAACGGAACTGAATGAGTGCCTCCCTGATTCCGTATATACGCCACTACTGTCGTATTGTCGGATAGGATTTGGACATGAGCATCGTGAATAATGTCCATCCAGTGACGTAACGCAAGCCAAATTGACATCATTTCCTTGATGTTTATGTGCTTGCACAGGAATTGCGGATCCCAAAGACCCTGGCATCTCGAATCCGTTGGGATTAATGATGCACCCCAACCTGTTTGACTGGCATCCGTCATAACGGTAAAACTCGGATCTGGCAACTGCAGCGGAACTCCTTGAGTTAACCACTGAATGTTTGCCCAAGTCTGAATCTCTTGTTTCACTTGATCTGACAAGAGAACGTCTACATCGAGCGAATGAATTTTCACACTCCAATTCTGAGTCAGGAAAATTTGAAGAGGACGTGTGCGTAGCCGCCCCATCGGAATGAGATCCGCGGCGGCTCCGCACAGACCTATCAGTCTCATAAATTCTCTCGCCGTGACTTTGTCTGCGTGCAGACAATAGTGAGCGTAACAACTGACTAATTTCGCTCTGGTTAACGGCAGACGAACGAGATTGTTGTGCGTCTCGAAGCTCATTCCCAGATGAGTGAATGACTTGGACGGCACCAGATCCGACTTCTCCTCGTTTACTATAAAACCGAGACGTCGGAGCAATAGAAGAAGATTCTGAACATCGTTCTGAAGCGTTAACTCGTTGCCGTACCTCTGAAGAATGTCGTCCAGGTAGGCCGACGTTACCGCAGACGAATGAGCTCGGAAGTAGATCATTACCGAGTTCATTACCCGAGTGAAAGCCCAGGGTGCTAGATTCAATCCGAAGCACATGGCCCGGAACTGATACACCACTCCTAGGACTGCGAAGCGTAGATACTTTCGGAATGTCGGATGTACCATGACGTGAAAGTACGCATCTTTGAGATCTATGCTCGTTGCATAATCGTTCACCCGAATACTCGCTCTGACCGATCGAATCGTCTCCATATAAAACTTCGGAGCGACGATCAGCTTGTTTATCCAGCTCAAATCTATGACTGGACGGAACGAGCCGTCTGGTTTCGGAACCAGAAACAGATGGCTGTAGAATCCCAGAGATTCCTGGTTTTCTACGACCTCTACCGCATTCTTCATTAAAAGAGACTGCACCTCTGATAACAGAGCGTCTCTTTTCTGTGGATTTGACGGAAGATGAGTCCACTTTGGACTTCGAGTTAATGGAGGCTTTCGTTTGAAGGATATCTTTAGACCTTCCGAAGTCACTCCTCTCACCCAAGGGTCGTCCGTAATCGACGCCCACTCTTGTGAAAAACTCGACAACCTTCCGCCAACCTGAACGCGATAGAGGTTTAAGCCATCACCTCCTGGACCTGCGAGGCCTGCGGTAGGAGAAACCACGTCTTCCACGACCCGCACCTCGCCTCGTCGACCTCGGGGCGTCCGACCGATTGTCCCGGCCTGAAGGACGTCCCGAACGAGAGTCGGTATCCTGACGGTCTCTCGAATAAGACCAAGAGGACGCACCGGAACCTCTATAGGAACCTCTCTTGGGCGCATTAGACCCAGAAGTGCCTGTCTTATTCGTGTCTGCTGTATCCGACTTTTTAGGAGCCGATCTGAACAACAGAGAATCATTAGCTTTCTTTTTAATTTTATCATAAATAGCAGAAAGCTTGCCGTCAAAGAGAAGTTCTCCTGAGACCGAAGCGACTCTAAGAGAGTTCTTCACCTTAGAATCCACTAGTGTGGATGTAGCTAGGGCTGCGTCACGTCTAACCAACTCCAGATTTGCCACTGAAAGGGCGGAGTTACACGTGGAATAAGCTACTGCCCTTGAAAGAAGTCTTAAAGAGGATTGTATATCCTGAAACTCTTCCCCTTGAAGGCGCAGTGATAACGCCTTAGTAAGGTGATCTGCGTAAGATAAGGCATCTAAATTGGCTCTGTTAGACGCAATAGCTGTTTCCAACACCGCGGTTGGAATAGAAGCTGACGACGGTAATGATAGCTCTAAGTCTTCCGCCTCGTCGTCCATACGCAGAGGAACTCTCGGTATACCCTGTCCTGCCGTATCGAATTTATTCCTTGCATTAATGAAAGGCAGGATAAGTGTATTAGCGGACAAGAAACCTGCTTTCCCCGTCCTGGAAGCAAGTTTAAATATAGCGTCGTTCAATAATTCAAATGTTCTTGCAACATTATTGGACTGCGACGGAAACTCGGGAGCGATGTCCCTGAACCGCTCAAAAAATTCAGAGTCCAATGACGCTATAATTCTCTTGTCCGGAAGCGCAGCAGTCTGGCCCGACGGAACAACTTGAGGGAGAAAGTGCCGGATGAAGTCCACGGCAGCTTTATGTTGTTCCGAAAGGGATAGCTCCAATTCATCCGTATCCCTTTCACCATCCGGTCGGACCTCCCGATGTTCCCGGTCGTCCGCCCCCGATGCTTCGGCGGAGCGTACCGACCCAGCGCCGTCGGATAATTCTCGATCCGACACCGTTTCTGTCGGCTGCTGGGATGCTGCGATAAGCTGTGCTATCTGCACAAGAATGTCCGACATTGAGACCTGTGGAGGCGCAGTCTTTCGCTGCTTCGCCGAGGGCAGCTCCGCATCAGATGGCTCCCGCATACTTTTCCTATGCGAACGTCCGGAGTCCATCGGTCTCGAATCCCTGGCTGCCGGATGGTGTGACCTGGTCGCCGAAGAATCCTTCATCGGCGAAGCTGGTAAAATATCGGCGGTCACGCAGCCAAGGTGCGGTCGTGTGCGCTGACGAGAAGAGGAAGCCTTAACAGTCTCTGCGGACTGCTTATACAACGGAGCGTCCCGAGCGACGGACGTATGCTCCGCTAAAGACACATTTTGTACCACAACATCTGGTCCCAGATGTTGTTGTACGAGAGAGGGACCTCTCTCGCTCGCGGCCCGGCTGGACCTGGACGAGCTAGGAACCGGACTAAAAGGCTTCCTCCGTTCTCGCTTACTATCCGCCTTCACTGGGTGTGCATCTATTATGTTTATAGTGCTCGCATCACCCAAAATTTCCTCTTGGACCGCATCGGACGAACCCGGCTGCCGAACCATTCGGTGAATGGACGCTACACCGGGCGAGCTAGCGGACGACATTTGTCTAATCTCCATGAGCACTTTTGCCGCTAGCTCTGAATTCATTTGTGACAACGGACGCACACTTGAAGAAGATAACATGGAAACATCACCCTGTTCTGGTTCCTCTGAAATAGAAACTGAGAGAGTAGAGTGACCTTGTGGAGAAAGAGCCGGCATCGCTCTTTCTCCAGAAACAACATATCGTGACACACGTTTCCAATGTTTCTCATCCCAATGTTCACCTATAGGACAGGGATTAATGCGAGAACACTGACTACAATTAATACAATGATCATGAAAGTCAGAGGAAGATTTCTTCCTATTACAATTTGAACAATGTCCCTTCATTGTGAAAGAACAACAATGAGTCCTAGTTACTCGCAAAAACCCCTGACACAAAGATACATAATAACATGATCCATTAATAAATGAAAAAACAATTGCAAAACAAAATAATTTTGAAAAAATATTTTTTCAGAGAAGCCCAAGTTGCTGAAAAGTAACGTTGAGCCCCGATGGATCCGATGGCAAAGTGTGGTCAAAAATTTTAAATTTATATAAAATAATTAATGAGACACTTTCGGATAATATAAATGTATCTTATAATGAGATAAACTACCACAAAGGCAAACAGCCCCCCCTCAAAAAAGGCTGTTGCCAATGAAAACAAACAGTGTAAACACTCTAGAAAACATGACTCCAGGCACTGAAAAAACTGGCCCGGAATCAGTCATCAATTACACTCTATCTGATGCAAAACAGAGACTCCCAGGGGAGAATCTGTAGAACATCAGATGGAAGATGCAGAACACAAACGTTATACACCCATGGGTGAAAACGTAACTATGGGGAAAATAACAGAAAACATTCTGTAACCAAGCAACTCTCCCAGGAAATTTTAGAAATGAAACTTCTCAAAAATATGCCAAAAGCATGGGAGAATTGCCAGGGGGGACTTTAGAAGGCTAGGGGAGAGGAAACACTGAATAAGCAGTGCAACAATTAGCAAGAATGACAACAAGAGGCCCATGCCTCGAAAATAGGCAACTTAACATAATTTCATCAAAAAATTTTAAGTACAGCCCTGATTATTTTTTGCCACTTCTTTTTCCTCTCCTCCTTCTATCCTCCTTAGAATCACATTTTCTCCAAAAATTACGTGTCTGGCATCCTTTAAACTGAGATTTACAAGCACAAAGATCAGTGAGATGTTGACTGATGAAGGGCCAAACAGAGAATGATAATTGGCGCCAATTTCGGGACGACTGCGTCACTGCGCATGCGCAGTAGAGGCGTACTATGGAGGTCCTTTAGGACATGATTTCTTTTTGTTTTGGATGCAAATTTTGGGGATTGGGGGGCAAAATTTGTGTTTGGCCCTGGTTTTGTTGGAGTTAGCACCAGCTAAGTCTGGGTCATTGGTACAGTATAAAAATATTCAGGAGTTTGCCCGACAAATAAATACGCAACTTAAAGCAACCTATATTCACCAACACTACTCAGTGTTATGGATAACTATATCTTTGTAAATATTTCAGAAAGCACTTCTTGAATACTGAGCAAGTGGTAACATCTATCTGTAAAATTGACAATGTTTTTCACATCACAACATTTTTATGGCACGCTACAACAATTAGTCATATTTAGAGGAAAGAAGAAAGGTTTTGTTTGAATTTTAAATTTCCAATGTTTAAAATTGTGAGAATATTATAAAATTTCACATGCGCCACTCAGGGGCAAAATTTCTATGTGAATCCATGAATCAATTTGTGTAAAGATTCACCCAAATCTCCAAGTAGGTGAGTCTCAGTAGATTTGCATAAAAAGTACAATTTGGATTGGTAATTCTATTCTGAAACAATTGTTACTTTCTGCATTATGGCTATATCATGACAGCAATACTTGTGTGAGTCAAGTTTATCCACCCGGTGTATGAGTCAAACTTTTTTCCCCAAAGATATTATCCCCAAATTAAGGTTGCATCTTATACATCAGTAAGGTAGATTACCAAATTTTTGGTAGAAAATCTGGATAACACACTGGGAAGCTGACTTCGTAAACAGTGGACAATGCAGTTATATTTTTGATGATTAACAACTGAATAAAATTTAGGGTACTTGCTAACTTATGTATTATTTTGATTTAAAATCACAATGTAGTGACAGCTCATACATGAGAGAAAACAATTAAGTGCCATGACTTTTTCTTCAAAAATAATATCCCACAATTTGGAGGGGGGAGGGGGGAGGGGGGGGAGAAGATACCGTGGGACACCGATTAAATGTATCGGCTCCATGATATTGGAATTATGTACATTCTGTGAATGCTATTAAATTGTGTCATGAGTTGGATATTGCACAGCTGTGATATGGTGGTCTGAATAGTCTACAGGAATGTTAATGGATTCTAATGTGGTTCTGGCGAATTTACATAATTTATGCACAAGAAAAAACCTATACGATATGTTATTTATCTTATGCTGCTAGACCTCCATACCAAAAATGATTGAAATCGGAAATGTCATTCAGAAGTTCTGGGCATATAAAGAATTACACGCAATTTCCAACAAAAATGGCCGCCAGTCGGACATCTTGAATTTTTTCAGAAAAAAATTGACGTGCAGCAATTTTTCCTAATGCTCCATCAAATCTGAAAATTTTAAACAAAAGCATCAAAGCATCTCTGAGATACAGGTGGTAACAGTACACAACATAATACACACAAAAATATTACCCCAAAAAAGGTTAAGGCTAATTTACAAAAATTATGCATGAGAAAAAACCAGCATGATATGTTATTTATCTCATGCAGCTAGACCTCCATACCAAAGATTATTGAAATCGGAAATATCGTTCAGATGTTCTGAGCGTATAACAAATTACATGCAATTTCCAACAAAAATGGCCACCAGTCGGCCATCTTGAATTTTTTTCGGAAAAAAATTGACGTGCATCAATTTTTCCTAATGCCCCATCAAATCTGTAAATTTGAAACAAAAGTGCCACAGCATCTCTGAGATAACAGGACAGAGGGACAGTCAGACGGACAAAGACAGACGGAGTGCAATCCAATAGTCCCCTTCAAGGTGAAACGGTAGGGGACTAATAAAACAAATATTCCCTATAATGATTTTGTGAGTGATTTTATTAACTACACGTGAAAAAATGAGATTGTATACACAAATGTGTTGAAGTATTCATTCTCTGAATTTGATGCATAATTTTCAACTTTCAAATTGCTAGTAGGGGAATACATGTGCAACTGAGAGTACTTGAAGTGATCACTGCTTGAATGTCGGTGCGACTAATACATCAGTTACATGTAAAAAGTGCAATTTAGCCAAAAATTTGGATGTGCAACGTACACGCAAGCCGATATGGTACCAGAAAATTAAAAAAAATAAAAAAATCCGACTTGATTTTATTCATTCACTCTGATGGAGACAACATTTTTCATGGGCGTGGTTTAGATTATTATTGTCAGGAGCTAGTAAATGATCGAAAACAAGGCCATCTACCAGTATTGACAGTTTGAGAAATGAAATAAGTCTATGTTGGGCCACACAAAGTATATCTTCTGTTTCTCAAGCCATTATTTGTGAAATTGCATGCGGGCGAGCGGTTTTTTATTTTATTTTTTATTTCAGTAATTACATTTTTGCCATCAAAAGTTCATGTTCCTGGTTCAAGTTTTAGGCCTCATAATCTATACAATAGCATGGGTGGTGGTGTATTTCATCCCTTGAGTGCAAGAAGACTTTGCAATGCTAAAGCATTGCAAAGCCTTCTTGCACTCAAGGGACAAATTCATCAATTTTTTTAACTTGGTAAAATATCAGACATAAACCATTTAATTTTTATTTTTTTTAAGTTTAAATTGGTTATAAAAAGAGAGCATGCAGCAGCCAAAAGGACCATGTGGGAGGGCCCGAGAAACAGGTTTTGTATTTTTTTAGGCCTTGCATGATACATTTTATTTTTTAATAAAGAAAAAATACAAACCTCATTAAAAGCATGCACAGTTTATTAAACAAGAGGCCCCAAGGGGCTTGAGAGTGCTCACCTGACACTACTGACAACTATCAACCGAGGGTCCTGATTTGAAAAACCTGTATCTGCCCCATTAAGAAAACCATATACCAAAATTTTTTCAAAATATTCCTCATATTGAACTAAGTTATAATTTGGGCTCACATAGCGAGTCCCAAATATGAACCTAGGGATTTGGCTTGAACAAACTTGAATCTCACCTTCCTAAGGATGCTGTATTCCAAATATCAAAAGATTCTGACTACTGGATCTGAAGAAAATATTTTTAAAAAATATTCCTCATGTTGAACTAAGTTATAATTTGTGCTCCCACAGGGAGCCCAAATATGAACCCAGGGACTTGGCTTCAACAAATTTGAATCTCATCTCCCTAACGATACAGTATGGCAAATATCAAAAGATTCTTACTGGTGGATGTGAAAAAGAAGATTTTTAAAAAATATTCCTCATATGGAACTAAGTAAAAAATCGGTCTCCCACAGGGAGCCCAAATATCAACTCAGAGACTTGGCTTGAACAAACTTGAATCACATGTCCCTAAGGATACTGTACAAATATCAAAACAATCCGACTGCTGCATCTGAAGAGGAAGATTTTTAAAGAAAATTCCTCATATTGAACTAAGTTATAATTCAGGCTCCCACAGGGAGCCCAAATATGAACCCAGAGACTTGGCTTGAACAAACTTGAATCTCACCTCCCTAAGGATGCTGCATACCAAATATCAAAAGATTCTGATTGGTGGATCTGAAGTAGAAGATTTTTACAGAATATTCCTCATACTGCAGTAATTTAACATTTGGGCTCCCAAAGAGAGTCCAAATATGGACCCAGGGCTTTGATTTTAACAAACATGTGAAACAATCTTCCAAAGATGTTATATGTGAAATTTGAAAGATTTTAGAGCAGTGGTTTTTGAGAAGAAGAGTCTTAAATGTTTTCCCCATTACCCACAGTGTTAAATGAAAGTGTCAATGACACTGAAGCACAACTTGTTTAAGACATGTACATGTATAGTGTGTGACACAGCAATGACAAACATCTAGGTAATGACCTGATAACAAAGGTACATGTAAAGTTTTGTAACAGTCTGTACATAAATGCTGACCGTAGGCTGTAACAAATATATAGGTTAAGTATTGTAAAAGTGGGGTGACAGTTAGATGCTAAACTAGAAAAGAAATCTTTGAGTCCCAGAGTGGGTCTGACAGAATCCAAAAATATTTGTTCTCATAGCACAGTGATAACAAAGGCACCCAAAAACACTCGTTCCTGTCACAAGGTGATAACAAAGGTACCCCAAGAAATTTCGTGAAGATCAGTTCATAAATACAGATTCTAGCCCGAGCCGTATTGACATGTGCACTTACTGTGTATAAGTAGCACTGAACAAATCAAAGTTCATCTAATTTGCATAATTTCTGCACGAGAAAAAAAAAACGTATTATATGTGATGTATTCCATGTTACTAAACATTCCCACAAAAATTTATTCAAATCAGAACTTTCATTACAGAAGTTCTGTACAAAAAATTGATTGCACTAATTTTGGTACAAAAAGGCTGCGGGTGGCCATCTTGAATTTTGGACCGCACCCCAAAACACCCGTTCTTGTCCCATGGGGATAACAAAGGCTACGTGATAACAAAGGTACCCAAGAAGTTTCGTAAAGATCGGTTCATAAATATGGCCTCTAGCATGAGCCGTACAGAAGTTATGTACAAACAACTAATTGGACCTAATTTCGGTACAAAATGGCCACTGGCAGCCATCTTCAATTTTGGACCGCACCCAGAAACACTCATTCTCATCCCAAGGTGATAACAAAGGTACCCAAGAAGTTTTGTAAAGATCAGTTCATAAATACAGACTCTAGCCCAAGCCGTATTGACATGTGCACTTACTGTGTATAAGTTGCACTGAACAAATCAAAGTTCATCTAATTTGCATAATCTCTGCACGAGAAAAAACCCTGTATTAAATGTGATGTATTCCATGTTACTAAACATTCATACAAAAATTTATTCAAATCAGAACTTTAATACAGAAGTTCTGTACAAAATAATTGATTGCACTAATTTTGGTACAAAAAAGATTGCTGGCGGCCTTCTTGAATTTTGGACCGCACCCAAAAACACTCGTTTTCGTCCCACGGTGATAACAAAGGTACCCAAGAAGTTTCGTAAAGATCGGTTCATAAATACGGCCTCTAGCCTGAGCCGCATAGAAGTAGTGTACAAAAAACTGATTGGACCCAATTTCGGTACAAAATGGCCACTGGCAGCCATCTTCAATTTTGGACCCCACCCAGAAACACGCGTTGTCATCCCAAGGTGATAACAAAGGTACCCAAGAAGTTTTGTGAAGATCGGTTCATAAATACAGCCTCCAGCCCGAGCCGTATTGACCCATGCACTTACTGTGTATAAGTAGCACCGAACAAATCAAAGTTCATCTAATTTGCATAATTTCTGCTCAAGAAAAAAAACAGTATTATATGCAATGTATTCTATGTTACTAAACATTCATACAGAAATTTATTCAAATCAGAACTTTCATACAGATGTTCTGTACAAAAAACTGATTGCACTAATTTTGGTACAAAATGGCTGTTGGCAGCCATCTTGAATTTTGGACTGCACCCAAAGCCACTTGTTCTCGTCCCACGGTGATAACAAAGGTACCCAAGAAGTTTCGTAAAGATCGGTTCATAAATACGGCCTCTAGCCTGAGTCGTATTGGCATTTGCAGTTACAGTGCTGAAAGTAAAGTTAGTCTAACTGACATAATTTATGCACGAGAGAAAAACCCGTATTATATGTGATGTATCCCATGGTACTAAACATTCACACAAAAAATTATTCACATCAGCGCTTTCATATGGAAGTTCTGCGCAAAAATCTGATTGCACCTAATTTTGTACAAAATGGCTGCCAGAGGCCATCTTGAATTCCAGACCGGACCCAAAATCACTTGTTCTCGTCCCACGGTGATAACAAAGGTACCCAAGAAGTTTTGTAAAGATCGGTTCATAAATACAGCCTCTAGCCCGAGGGCCATATCAGCATTTGCACTTACAGTGCTGAAAGTAACACTAAATAAATCAAAGTTTGTCTAATTTGCATAATTTAATCACGAGAAAAAAAGCTGTATTATATGTGATGTATCCCATGGTACTAAACATTCCTACAAAAAATTATTCAAATCAGAGCTTTCATATGGATGTTCTGCGCAAAAAATCTGATTGCACCTAATTTTGTACAAAATGGCTGCCAGCGGCCATCTTGAATTTCGGACCCCAAAACACTCGTTCTCGTCTCATGGTGATAACAAAGGTACCCAAGAAGTTTCGTAAAGATCAGTTTGTAAATATGGCCTCTAGCCCGAGCTGTGTGTACGACATGACAGACGGACGACAGGCCATGACAATACCTCAAATTTGGCTTTGCCAAAGTTGAGCTAAAAATGCTCACTCAGCATTTTTTCAACGTCCCAAAAAGTACCCTATGATAAAACCAATAGCAATTTTTTTGGACCACTCCATTCTGTTGGTCCTAAGGAAGCTTCACACCAAATAAGAATTCTCAGTGCCGTGCAGTTTTGGAGATATGGGCGTTTTAAATTTTTTCTATTTTTAGCTCCTGTGGTTCCCATGGGGCATTTTGGAAAAACTTTTTTGGCATAAATCAAGTACTTATGACCCATTAATACTTCATATCAAATTTGGTTCAAATCGGCCTCTCGGTTTGGAAAATAAAAATTTTGGGCAGGGCAAAAAAATTCTTGCCCCTCCTGTAACGACGACAAATATTGCCCCTCAAACTTCTCTTGAACAAATTTGAGTCTACACCTCAAAAGGAAGCTATATACCACATATCAAGTCACTGCAACTGCTGGTTCATGAGAAGAAGATTTTTTTAAAAATTGGGGCATTTTGGCTCCACCTCCTCCTCAATATAAGCAGAAACCCAATTTGAAGAAAAACCCAAATGCCCCTACATAGCCACTACTCATGTGAAATTTCATTAAAATGTGGCCAGTGGTTTGGGAGAAAAAGACCCAAACACCACCTTCACGACGTATGATGGATGAAAAGTGATCAGAATAGCTCACCCTTACTTTAAGGCCAAAATGGGTAGAAAAGTCAAAAGTGCTGCATACATGAGTAGAAAACGCTAGGGGGTGGAAAGCAATGAGGCCAGGGTAGCAAAACAAGAATGAGTCTACATTAAGCAATAATTCTCCATGGGATACCTTGTCAATCCTTGAGCCCCTCAAGAGTGATAAAAATAGTCTGAGCATCATGCCTTTTCTTCAGTTGATCATAATGTAAAATGTGGAATTCCCCTATGAAGCCCCTGAAGGCTCTTGATACAACCTATGTGGATTAATCTTAATTACACACCTCTAGAGGGTACTGAATACAAAATTTCTAACTCTTCAGCTACATGGCCAAATCCGTCTCCCATTGAGAGCCGAAATATTAACCCAGGCTCTCGATTTGAACGAAGTTGAATCAGACCTCCCTAGAGATGTTGTATACCAAATATGAAAGCATTCTGACTGTTGGATCTGAAGAAAAAAAATTGTAAAGAAATTTCTTCATATTGCACTTAGTTAAAATTTGGGCTACCATAGCGAGCCCAAATATTAACCTATGGACCCGATTTCAACAAACCTGATCTGCCCCCTCCCCCCCCCCCCCCACCCCCCCCCCCCCCCCCCCCCCCCCCCAGAGATGTTGCATACCAAATATGAAAGCATTCTGACTGGTGGATCTGAAGAAGAAGATTTTTAAAGAAATTTCCTCATATTGCCTAAGTTAAAATTCGGGCTACCATAGGGAGCCCAAATATTAATCCAGGGAACTAATTTGAACAAAATTGAATTTGACTCCTCTGGAGATGTTGTATACCAAATATGAAAGCTTTCTGATGGGTGGATCTGAAGAAGAAGATTTTTAAAAAAATTTTCTCATATTGCACTAAGTTAAAATTTAGGCTACCATAGCGAGCCCAAATATTAACCTGTGGACACGATTTGAACAAACTTGAATCAAACCCCCTAGAGATGTTGTATACCAAATATGAAAGCATTCTGACAGGTGAATCTGAAGAAGATTTTTGAAGAAATTCCCTCATACTGTACTTAGTTAAATTTCAGGTTCCTATATGGAGCCCAAATAGTAACCCAGGCAATCGACTTGAACAAACTTGAATCTGATCCCCCTAGAGATGTTGTATACCAAATATGAAAGCATTCCGACTGGTGGATCTGAAGAAGAAGATTTTTAAGGGAATTTACTCTTATTGCATTAAGTTACAATTTGGGCTACCATAGCGAGCCTAAATATACACCTAGGGACCCAATTTGAACAAACTTGAATCTGCCCCCCCTCCCCCCCCCCTCCCCCCCCCCCCCCCCCCCCTATAGATGTTGTATGCCAAATATGAAAGCATTCTGACTGGTGGATCTGAAGAAGAAGATTGTTAAGGAAATTTCCTCATATTGCACTATGTTACAATTTGGGCTCCCATAGAGAGGTTAAATATATACTTAGGCACCTGATTTGAACAAAGTTAAATCTGACCCCGCTAGAGATGTTGTATACCAAATATGAAAGCATTCTGACTGGTGGATCTGAAGAAGAAGATTTTTAAAAATTATCCCCCATACTGCACCAAGTTAAAATTTGGGCTTCCATAGGAAGCCCAAATATTAACCTAGGGACTTGGTTTGAACAATCTTGAATCTGGCCCTCATAACAATTATGTAACCAGTCATTAAAAGATACTGACTGGTGGTTCTGAAGAAGATTTTTAAAGAATATTCCCCATATTGCCCCAAGTTAAAAATTTGGGCTCCAGTATTGAGTCCAAATATAAACCAATGAGCTTCATTTTAACACACTTGTATCTGACCCCCATATAGATGCTGTAAACCAAATATCAAAAGATTCTGACCATTAGTTTTGGAGAAAAGATATTAAATTTTTTTTGCACATATGCTGACTCAGCATTTTTTCAATGCCCTCTACAGAACACCCTAACATAAGTGATTGCAATTTTTTTTACCATTCCATTCTACTGGTTCTAAGGAACCTTCACACCGAATAACAGCTCTCTGTTTCGTGTGGTTTGGAAAATATGGGCGTTTGAAATATTTCTATTTTTAGCTCCTGGGGTTCCCACTTGGGCATAAATCAAGTACTTATGACCCAATAATACCTCATATCAAATTTAGTTCAAATTGGCCTCTCTGTTTAGAAAATAGAAATTCTTGCCCCTTCTGTAACAATGACAAATATTGCCCCTCGAACTTCTCTTGAACAAACTTGAGTCCACACCTCAAGAAGAAGCTGTATACCAAATATCAAGTCTCTGCTACTGCTGGTTTATGAGAAGATTTTTTTAAAAATTGGAGCATTTTGGCCCCACCCCCTCCTCAATATCAGCAGAAACCCAATTTGAAGAAAAACCCAAAAGCCCCTATATAACCATTACTCATGTGAAATTTCATTAAAATATGGCCAGTGGTTTGGGAGAAAAAGGCCCAAACACCACCTTCATTACGGGTAACGGACGAAAAATGGTCAGAACAGCTCACCCCGACGGTCAGTCAGGTAAGCTAATAGAAAGCTTACGGTTATTTTCAAAAAGCAATTTCCAAACTGACTCTGTTTTTACAATCATGTTGGAAATTAATTTTCATCCTAGAGATGTTCTGTCAGGTTGCTTTGCAGTATGATTCCCATGATTCGCATGGGGTACATTTCATGAGAATCCACTAAGATTTGCCCAAAATCTGGTACAATTTTGACCCTGCCACTGAATCCATGTTGCCTCAGAAATAGGATGCAAACTTACAGAATGGGAAGAATGCATCATCACTAAAATACGGCAGAGGAGTTTTCCACCCAACAGTTATTTAAGCTTCACAGAAAAAACATTGAAGCAACATAGAGCTGGGCAGTTTTGAAATTTTCCCTAGGCTCGGTTTTGGTTTGGTTTTGGACCAAAAGAATCATTTTTCGGTTTCGTTTTTTTGTAACACTATACATATTTCCCATATCTAATGCATTAAACTGAGGCAGGATAGTACTAAAACATGTTAAATAACAAACCGAAGAACCAGAAATAAAATAAAACTTTTACGACTGTTTCCTGTAAATTCAATGAAAAAAAAATTACATCTGCAATCCACATATGCTTTCATACAAAGTCATTCAACCCCAAGATTGTACATACAGGAGTCGGGAGTGTGTGTCGGGGGGAGGGGAGGGATCAAACATTTAGTCGCAAAGTCACAAGTCGTTTGAGATGGATAATTTGTGATTCGACCATCATGTCAAATTCATTTTTCATTTCCATTCACGCCACTGATGTATTGCCTGACATGAAAATAAGTGAAGAGGGTGAGAATTTCAGAAAGCAGCTGCCAAAAATCAAGAAGTTGAGAACTTTAGAACATACCTTTTACTTTCAGAAGGACAGATATCCAATTCATAAGCTCACCTGACAAGCTGACATTTGTACTAGAAAGGCGCTATCATATTTACTCTATGTTTTGAACCACTCTATGTTTTGAGACACCCAAATTTTCTAAAAAAATTTTTAAAAATTTCTACTCTAATATTGGGACACCCAACCGGTTGGACATGACTGAATTCAATAGAACTCATAGCCTGAAGAAATGGTTGTCCAAAAAGTAAGTTTCAACTGGGTTTGAAAAATCAAAGAAAAAAAAAACGAATATAAAAAAGAATTGAACAGCAATAATACTGATTTCTGTTGGTTTTCATTCAAATCCACCTTGGAGTTACTAAATTTGCATCTGTTTATAACAAGAAGAGGACTTCTCACTGGCAGCTGAGACAGGTGTGTGAAAAGCATGTGTCAGCAAAGTAGGAAAGTCCCCAACAACCAACAATTCAATGATAAACACACTTCCGATCCAAACAGAGTGTTATGGGCAATGAATGCCGTGTGCTCATCAAAAGAGAAGAGCATACAACAACATGAATAAGCAGGAACTTCCAGAATAACAAACCCACTATAGCAAAAATGTCCATTCTGCCTATAATAACGAACTATATGCACCCCCCCCCCCCCCACCTGCCCATCACAAGATATTTTGGCTGTCAGTCCAACACTTCATTCTTATCTCATTGTGACTAGCACTGTTTGAGTCATGCTGTATACTAGCACTATAGCTATAATGTCCACTCTCTTTTTCATTTTGGTTTCCACTTAAAAAATGAAAGTGTCAATGACACTGTAGCTCAACTTGTCAAGACAAAGACATGTACATGTATAGTATGTGACACAGCAATGACATACATCTAGGTAATGACCTGATAACAAAGGTACATATAAGGTATTGTAACGGTCTGTACATAAATACTGAGCGTTGCCTGTAACAAATGTATAGGTAAAGTATTGTAAAGGTGGGTGACAGTCAGATGCTAAACTAGAAAAGAAATCTTTGAGTCCCAGAGTGGGTCTGACTGAACCCCAAAATATTTGTTCTCATAGCACAGTGATAACAAAGGCACCCCAAAACACACTCGTTCCTGTCCCAAGGTGAAAACAAAGGTACCTAAGAAGTTTTGTGAAGATCAGTTCATAAATACGAGCTGTATAGAACTTGTGACAAAAAACTGATTGGACCTAATTTCGGTACAAAATGGCCACTGGCAGCCATCTTCAATTTTGGACCGCACCCAGAAACACTCATTTTCATCCCAAGGTGATAACAAAGGTACCCAAGAAGTTTTGTGAAGATCAGTTCATAAATACAGCCTCTACCCTGAGCCGTATTGACATGTTTGCTTACATTGTGTAAGTAGCACTGAATAAATCAAAGTTCATCTAATTTGCATAATTTCTGCATGAAAAAAAAAACCCTTACAATATGTGATGTATTCCATGTTACTAAACATTCATACAAAAATTTATTCAAATCAGAACTTTCATACAGAAGTTCTGTACAAAAGACTGATTGCAATAATTTTGGTACAAAATGGCTGCTGGTGGCCATCTTGAATTTCGGACCACACCCAAAACACTCGCTCTCATCCCACGGTGATAACAAAGGTACCCAAGAAGTTTCGTAAAGGTTGGTTCTTAAATATGGCCTCTAGTCTGAGCCGTATAGAAGTTGTGTACAAAAAACTCATTAGACCTAATTTCAGTGCAAAATGGCCACTGGCAGCCATCTTGAATATTAGACCGCACCCAGAAACACTCGTTCTTGTCCCAAGGTGATAACAAAGGTACCCAAGACATTTCGTGAAGATCAATTCATAAATACAGACTCTAGCCCGAGCCGTATTGATATGTGTACTTACTGTGTGTAAGTCACACTGAAAAAATCAAAGTTCACCAAATTTGCATAATTTCTGCACAAGAAAAAAACCCGTATTATATGTGATGTATCCCATGGTACTAAACATTCACACACAAAATTATTCAAATCAGCGCTTTCATATGGAAGTTCTGTGCAAAAATCTGATTGCACCTAATTTTGTACAAAATGGCTGCCATCGGCCATCTTGAATTTTGGACCGGACCCCAAAACACTCGTTCTCATCCCACAGTGATACCAAAGGTACCCAAGAAGTTTCGTAAAGATCAGTTCATAAATACGGCCTCTAGCCTGAGCCATATTGGCATTTGCACTTACAGTGCTGAAAGTAACACCAAAAAACATCAAATTTAGTCTAATTTGCACAATTTACGCACAAGAAAAAAACCTGTATTATATGTGATGTATCTCATGGTACTAAACATTCAAACAAAAAATTATTCAAATCAGAGCTTTCATATGGAAGTTCTGTACAAAAAACAGATTTCTGCATCATCGGTACAAAACGGCGGCTGGCAGCCATCTTGAATTTCGGACCGCATCCCAAAACACTCATTCTCGTCCCATGGTCATAACAAATGTACCCAAGAAGTTTCGTAAAGATCGGTTCGTAAAGATCGGTTCATAAATACGGCCTCTAGCCCGAGCCGTATCCAATTGTTGATGTACGGACAGACGGATGGACAGACAGACGGACGAAGGGCCAAGACAAAAGCTCAAATTTGGCTTTGCCAAAGTTGAGCTAAAAACGAGATTTGGTTTCAGTTCAGTGAAACCACCAGCTCTAAAGCAACAGCAAACTTTCAGGGTGCCATCTTCTATTAGTGTTGGCCAAAGAGGTGGGGTCCTAAAATTTGTCCCGATTCATGAGAATGGGTTTCGATTTTTGTGAACTCCCGCTGCAAGAATCCTTTTTTAGTTTTTAAATAATTTAGTATTTGAGAGTATTGTTATCCCCTTGTGAGTGTAGATTCCAGAGAGAAAAACAACCTCACTTTCATATATTTAGTAAAGTTTAAGCCTTAGGGATCTAGTTACAATTTTGATGAGTTTCTTGTCTTACGTGTACATGCAGAGTACATGTTCCACCATACAAGCTTTTGGCAGGCTTTCTGATGGAAGGTACATTATCTTGGCAGTGTTTTAGTGAAATTCTGGCTGCCTGTATAGGAAGGCAAGACTTCACTAGACACCAGAGCTAAGTCAAAGTTTTGCATTATTGTAAAGGAGCAAAATATAAATAGAATTCTCTATTGTCTATGCTTTTGATGACTCTTTCAGAATTTATAGCAAGATCCAAATGATGATTTTGCAAAAACAAAAGTTGATTCTCATTGATATCTGAATGACAATCGTTTGCAAGAATCAAGTCTGATTCTCACATAAATTTTAAGCCCTGAGAGTTAATTCATGAAAAAATAACAAAGAAATAAAGGGGATGCAAATTTAGAACAAACAAGTACATACTTGACAACACCATCAGAATCAGTACTGGCAACATACTGGCCTGTGTTGCTAAAACGACAGTAAGAAATGGCAGAATGGTGTTCACTGTATTCTTCCTGAAAAATCAAAACAAATATATCCAAACATTTTGAGAAACCTTTTTTTTCATTTATGAATGCACATCTGGCATTACCACAGGCAATACAATACTCTACAACTTTGACAAAAGTGCTTAAGAAATCTTCTTTTGAACACACATATGGAGAATTACTCTCCAGAGACAGAAAATGTAGAAGGGGGACTGAAGCAGGGGAGCAGTTTTATCAAGGGAAGGATGCTCGAAAGTTGTAACAGAAACTGGTGCGCTGCGTTAGGGCAAAGAGTTCATTAGATGGGTTATATAAAAAAGATGCGTCAGCTTTAGAGGAGTACCTAAATGGGTCTTTTTGGGGTTCAGAATGGCAAGTAAAGAGCATGCCGAATGTTCAACTTGGAAATAACAGTGACCCTGGAACATTTCATTTTAGAATGCCCAATATATTTGTCTAGTCAAACAAGATGCCTTGAGAAATTAATGGAACAAGAACTATCACTGAAGTTGAATAAAACCACCACTTCCGGCTTACTGAAATGCACCTTTGAATGTTGAGCTTGAAAAACCAATAATAAATCCATGTTCGTGGGACATAACTTGGTTAAAAATTGTTGCAGAACAAAAATTTTGGAATATGCATATATATGCCCACTTGTTAGTCATAATGTTTGAGAAGTTTGATCAAAATTGGTTCATTAATGAATGTGGTTTTCCACACACAAAAACCTCATGTACAAATGTATTCTATGTTGACAGGGGGATAGTCTTATAAAAATCACCACAGATAGAAGATTTGGAAATATGCACAAGTTCACTAATTAGTGGCTGTGATTAAGAAATTTCATCGAAATCGGAACAATAATGTAGGAAGAGTTGCACCCACAAGAATCACATTTGAAAATCCATAATAAAATCAGTTCAAGAGAGATAACCTGGTTAAAATTGTTGCAGATGAAATTTTTTTAGAATATGCGCATGTCCACTTGTTAGTCATAATGTTTGAGACGTTTGATCAAAATTGGTTCATTAATGAAGGAAGAGTTGCAAACACAAAAATCTCATACAAATCAATATTAAATCTTCTCAGTTGAAGGGGAGATAACTTGGTAAAAGTCATCACAGATGGGACATGTGGAAAAATGCGCATGTTCACTCATTAGTAACCATGTTTAAGAAAGTTGTCGGTTCAATAATGCAGGAGGATCCGGAGTTACGCACACAAGACACTAATTTGAAAATCCATAATAAATCTAAGTTCAGGGGAGATAACCTGGTTAAAATTGTTCCAGATGAAAAATTTTAGAATATACGCATGTTCGCTTACTAGTCATAATGTTTGTTAAGTTTCATCAAAATCGGTTCAATAATGTAGGATGAGTAGTGCACACAAGAATCTCATTTGAAAATCCATAATGAATCTAAGTTCAGGGGAGATAACCTGGTTAAAATTGTTGCAGATGAAAAATTTTAGAATATGTGCATGTTCACTTGCTAGTCATAATGTTTGAGAAGTTTCATCAAAATTTGTTCAATAATGTAGGAGGAGTTGCGCACACAAGTTAGGATGGATGGATGGATGGACTGACAGATGGTGTACAGGCCATCAAAAATATAACCTCGCCTTCTCTGAACTGGGGGTATAAAAATGGAATGAAAACATGAGGGACAAGAGGATGAGAAATGACACGTGGAAAAGGGTCAATTTTATTTTTAACGAGATCGAGAAAGTGCCAATGAGAGAATTATGAAACAGTTTATGACTGAATGCTGGGAGATTAGGAGGGAGAGTAGGGTGGAATACCCTGGTGGGGAAAGGATTGATGTATACCTCCTCATTAGAGGACTGTGACAAATCAACAGAAGGCTAGAGAATTATAATTATTAATATGGTGTTAGCACAGACAGTACAATATTCAACAATTTAAAGGAAAGTGTTGAAGCTGATTACATTATGGACAACAAACTGATCTCAACAAGAGCTCATGTATCGCTGAAGCAATACAATGTCCCCTACCGGACTAATGAGCATTAATAATTATACAAATGTTATAACCTAGATGTGATCAGCATGAATTCCGTTGAAGCGTTTCCAAAAAAAGTCCGAAAAAATTGATATTTTGGTGCTTTTCTATATTTCCAAGGGCCATAACTCACACAAGAATAATGCAATCAGCATGAAACTCAAACTTGATCTGTAAGTCATCGTTCTATAGTAGGTTACCAAGAATGAAATCATTCGGTTGAAGCATTTCCGAAAAAAGTCCGGAAAACTAAAGTGTGACTGACGGATAGACAGAGTGCAAATGAAACTTGATCTGTAAGTCATCGTTCTGTAGTAGGTTACCAAAAATGAAATTATTCTGTTGAAGCGTTTCCAAAAGAAGTCTGGAAAACTGATATTTTGGCACTTTTCCATATTTCCAAGGGCCATAACGCACACAAAAATAATGCAATCAGCATGAAACTCAAACTTGATCTGTAAGTCATCATTCTATAGTAGGTTACCAAAAATGAAATCATTCGGTTGAAGCATTTCCAAGTCCAGAAAACTAAAGTGTGACTGACAGACTGACGGACTGACACACTGATGGACTGACAGACTGATGGATGGACAGAGAGAAAACCTATGGTCCCCTCCGGCGATGCCAGTAGGGGACTAATTACATTACAGCATAGTGCAACTCACAAGTTGATTACCAGAATTCAAAATGTTACAGTAAAAAACTGGCTTAAGGCTAAAAAAGGGTTTGAGTTCACGGAAACTGAACCCCCTCACTGAATATTTTGATCGGCTTGCATTGTCTTCCAAATTTACTGTAAAATCATGAGTCTTTAAATTTTCTCTTTTGATAGATGTATATTTATTTGCAGATGCTCGCAACAAAACATTTTAAATTAAAGTCTGTTTAATAATTTGTATTGTAAACATGAAAAAATTTAAAGTAATTTATATATTTTTTATACTTACCAATGGCCCAGACTTAGCTGGTGCTAACTCAAAAATATCTAGGGCGAAACACAAATTTTGCCCCCCCAATCCCCATAATTTGCATGCAAAACCGAAAATTAGAAGTCCTATCTGGCCCTCCATACATTTACTCTCCGTACATGAACAGATGCCAGGAAGTCACCGAAACTGGTGCCAACATCATTCTTTGTAAAAAAGATTATAATATAATAATTCAGCGGGGAGGTATGAGTGCCCAGTACTGCCCACTCATGGGAGGGCAATTCCCGTCTGGGCCATTGGTAAGTATAAAAAAAATATATAAATTACTTTAAATTTTTTCATATTTTTATAGTGTATACCAATGGCCCAGACTTAGCTGAATCATAAAAATCCATGATGAAGAAAATTAGAATAATTAGAATTTACATGTATGTCTCTTTATACCATAATAGATGAGACATATTCTAATATGGATCCCAATTATGTAAATCCTAAATCTGAGCATGAAATCATGCTAATTAGGATGGAACCAGTTCACAAATTTTTAAGGCTAGTCTGGACTAAGCCCTAAATATTAGGATGGCATATTTGAGAATGAGAGAAATTGCCCATAAACCTACGCCATACAATAATACTACAGCTGGACGCCGAATATAGTACGGACAAAACAGCTTCCTTCATAGTTACATACCCAATAGGACAGAGAAGTGGAGAAAATGCCCCCCCCCCCTTTTTTGAATATATCTTCAAAAGAAAGAGGGGAGAGCTCTGGAATCAATAAGCGGTACCAGGAAACAATATAAATAAATATCGATCAGGCACTCAGGAATTAATTAATGAATAATAAATGGTGCTTAATGCCACTTCACAAGCCAAGGCTATAGCGACGATTTTGGTAAATAACATTATCCGCTACAAAATATGCACTGCAGATGGCGTATACACGTACAACGAAATCAGTGAAATAATAATATAACATACACATTTTAAAGCGAGATACGATGAACAATCTCTGCAGAGAAAACACACTTCAAAGATCATTCACAGGCGGCCTCTGTACAATTAAATCCGGTAAGAACACTCTCCAACATGTACTATTTGGTATCTATAACTATAAACACGTGAGAATATGCGATTTGAGAACTGACAAAAAAGAGACCAGGATCTAGAAATGGAGGTAGGCATGATTAACCGGCTCCAACACAGACCGCCCCTGAAATATATAATAATTTCAAGGTTCACCAAAGTGATAACATAATAAAATATTGTGCGAGTGCATCAAAATCAAGCCTGTAATCATCTAAAAAACCACTAAGTGGTTATGCAGTCACCTATGAACTCAAATAGCAGCAATTATGATGATTAATAAGTGCTTGTATATTAGAAATCAGAAAATAAACACCGGAAACTAATGCAACAAAACAGTGTATATGCCTATGAGAGAGCCATGCAACATGACCCAAATGCATAGTATGTATGTATTAAGATATATATACGCGACAGTGTTGTTTGAGTGTGGGGGGCGGGGGGGGGGGGGGGATTCGAATTCATGTTGAAACCTCCTCACCCACATTACTTAATCATTGCTGGTCCAGACAGCAAAAATATAGTAACCGCAAAGCTCTCACACGTCTGACATACTCCGTACTGAGAGCGGAGAATGACATGAGATCAAAACTTTCCTTGAAGAAGAAAACCTTCTCGTGGGGGAAGCTTCTGGCGAATGTTCAATAACAGACACATAAACCTCAATGTAATCAATAGAAATAATGAATTGAAGGATACACATATCCTATCATTCATTCCCATGAGTATGGCTGAGCGTCAATTGTATGCACTCAAATGCCTAATACTGGCGACACAAATGATGGAAACTATTATTCCTGTGCACCACAAATTTCACTGTCCTGAAGTGATCCTACCTAAGATCATGTAATAGCCATACAGTTAGAACAAGCCCAAGATGCTGCCAGCGCTTTTACTTCATGCGCTGAAATCTTAAGCAATAACTGCTGATTGGAACATAAATTCTCCTAAGCAGTACGAATAGTTAATTGAATCCATCTAGCAATAGAATGAACCGAAATGTCCCTTCTATTGGAAATTAATGACAAAAGAAGCATTCTTCTCTTCTGATAAACTCTGATCTGCGTCTATAAAATTCATAATCACTAATAATATAAATTCAATGATGTAGCGTAAACAAAAAAGACATCATTTCTGAATATGTGGTTTCCAAGAATTGAGGGTCCCAAGATCCCTGCATAGAGAGCCATCCGACTCAGGACTGTAACCCAATATATGAACTCAGGTCCATCATAATTGAGAAAACCATTAAATATATGCCCAAACTTGACCTTATGTTAAAAGATTCACTAAAACAAAACAGGTCTAGAGAGAAAAATGTCTACCACTCCAGTTAAGAATAACTGGAGGGGACGTGTGCATAAGCGACCCATCGACGAAATAACATTCATAGCCGCTCCGCACAATCCCATCCGATGCATAAAATTTTCCACTGTTAATGCGTCAGATAAAAGCGCGCCAAACAACTGGCTAATTCGCTCTGTGAAACAAGACGAACCAGCCTGTTGAAAATGAATTGCAGGATATGTGTATACTATCATTTATCCCATGAAACATTATCTAGTTCATTATTCAAGTGATCTAAACAACTATACTCGCTGCATCACCGAACGCTCGCTTTTCGAGTGAAAGATTATAATAAATAACCTAATTATCCAGTTCGAGTCAAAATCGGTCAGACCGAGCTCTATAAGAGCTTCGAGCCACTGGCTCAGGGGTGTCTGATCAGTAAACTCAAACAGACCTAAACCCCCTATCCAAGTGGCTGTATAGTCAATTCCTAAAGTAATATATAGGAGGGATACCTATACCTTCGCTATGAGTCCTTATAGACGATCTAAGTCAAGGACAACCTCTCCTACTCTTTCTGCTGGTGTTGGTCGATTAGACCCCAACTTAAAGAGCCAAGTAGTGACACTTTTTTGTAGCTTAATCCTACATTAACGAAAGCTTACCATCAAAGAGTTAGTGTCTGGAAAACTAAAGCGACCTGCAGCAAGTTTTCCACCTAGTCAAATGTTAAAGATGACGTCACATCAGAATAGGTCCCACTTAACATCTGTTAAGACAGAGATATATGTGATAAATAGGCCGGGAAAGAATTTTTAAAAAGGTACAAATGGCCACAAAATTCCTTTCCATATAGACGTCGCATCACAGTACTTAACAGTGAAGTACATAAGTCCGTGAGTCTAAATTTGCTCTGAATAAGAAATTATCTTCTCAATTTTGTCTGAGCGAACAGCGAAATGATGAAGGTAAGGTTACAACTAAGACCTTAGCCTACTCATTCAACACAGAGAAACTCTCAACACATCTTCCCCGGTCGTTTTTTAAATATATGTGATCAAAAAACGATGAAAAGTTAAAAAATTTATAGTAATTTATATATTTTTTATACTTACCAATGACCCAGACATAGCTGGTGCTAACTCTTAAAAATCTAGGGCCAAACACAAATTTTGACCCCAATCCCCAAAATTTGCATCTAAAACCAAAGAAATCATGTCCTGAATGGCCCTCCATACTTCGCCTCTACTGCGCATGCGCAGTGTCAAGGACGTCCCGAAATTGGCGCCATTAATCATTCTTACAATCAGTGCCTGGTAAGCGCTATGTCCTCAGGGGGGAGGTATGAGTTCCCAACTCCTGGGAGGGCCATCCCCGTCTGGGTCATTGGTAAGTATAAAAAATATATAAATTACTATAAATTTTTTAACATTTTTATACTGTACCAATGACCCAGACATAGCTGAATAGTAAAAAGGCTGGAGGGCCTAGGACATAGAGGAAAATCCAATAAGCTCAACTATATAAAACAGAGTCATCCTCTCGAGGAGAAAAGGAGTATTAGGCTTTACATGTATCTTTCTTATTTATGATAAATTAGAAAGACACAATACCTTCTATAATTCAGCATCATAACATCCATAATCTCTATTAACATCCAGTATAATCCTTATACTAATTATTTTTAAAGTAAGCCAATAAATAAAGTTAGTCCAGAGAATTGAGACTCTTTATACTCTTTTAAAAGTGTCCGAGGATAGTATAATAATGCCCGTTTGACACGTGACATATTCAAATGCTATACTTTAAAACTATGACATGAATGAATTTTAAAAACATGAACTTTTCACTTTAAAACCATCCCAGTAACAGCTCAGAATTACTGACTCCAGAGGAGGTATCCCCTTGTTTTCATAATAAAACAGGTGACCTAAGGGAACACCCTCCTCCCCCCCCCCCTTCCCCTTGCCCTGGGTCAAATAGCCCAGAGCGAAGAGGGCAGCAGGACGGAGTCACTGCCGGAACAGAAAACCTACATAGCTATAGTTGCAATTATTAAGTGAACGACATTCTGAGCAGCCGATAATGGACCTAAACAATGCAGGCCTCCAGAAATGGACTCGATATTTCTGAGATAAAAATTCGTGAATGTGGATGGATGAGACCAATATGCAGCCTTCATCTGTAATAGCAACACTATTTACATAAGCCCAAGATGTAGAAGAGCTCTTACTTCATGAGCCGAAATCTTAAGCACAGACTGCTGAGTTAAGGATAGATTATCCTAAGCAGTACTGATAGTTAATTGAATCCATTTAGCAATAGAATGGACCGTAATGACCTTTCTATTAGGCATCAGAGACAGAAGAAGCTTTACGTCCTTACTGATAAACTGAGATCTGTTAATAAATACATAAAGGTCTAGCTGGACAGAGTAAAGGCCTATGCCCATTCGAAGACGGAAGGACCTTAAAAACAATAGGATCCGGATATTAATTAGGAGCCTGATTCTTAACCAAAAATCCAACATTAGTAGTAAAGGTAATAGAGTTTCCGATACTACGAAAGTGAGAATCGTCCACCGATAGTGCATGAAGCTCACTGACTCTTCAGCAGAAGAGAAGACTAAGAGAATTGCTGTCTTAAAAGGCCAGAATTTGAAACTACTGTCTCAAGAGGTTCAAATGGTTGCTTTAGTTTAATAAGAACCCAAGCTAAATTCCGTATAGGAATTAATCTAAGGATTCTAGGTCTATTTATCGAAAAGTTTCTAACTAACTTAGATAAAGAGACATTAGACTCAATTGTAAACTATCATGGTGTGCATAGGTATCAGATAACATAGACCTATAACCTTTAATAGTAACTGGCTGCAGTTGATCTCGTCAAACAAGTATACTAGAAAGTTTGCAATGTCTGGTATGGAGGGATAAAAAATATCAACATAATGATCCCTACACCAACGACGGAAGACCCTCCACTTTAGCCGCATAGTATAGCGAAGAGGAGGTCTTCCTACAGTTAGAAATCGCGTCCACTGCTCGTCCTGTACAATGCTTGCCGTGCAAGAAGGACCGCACAACGGAATACGTGAAGGTTGAGACTTTGTGGGTTGTGATGAAGTTGACACGATTTCCCCAGCGAAAGAAGATCCTCTCGTGGAGGAAGTTTTCGCGGTAAGTCCCACAGCAGACACCTAAGTAAATTTATCCACGGTCTCTGTGGAGACAGAGATGCTACCAACAGAATTGTATTGTGAATGTATTATCTTAGCAAAACTTGCTGAATCAACAGCGCTGGAGGATACGCATATCCTATCATTCCGTCCTACTAGATCGATAGAGCGTAAACTACATATGCTCGGGGATCCGGACATGGTGACACATACGTCTGCAATTGATTGGTGAGTTGTGTCGCAAATAAATTTATCATTGGGCGCTCCCATTGGTAGCAAATCTGATTGAATACCTGTTTGTTGAGAGTCCATTCTGACGGCAACAATCGACCCTTACGTGAAAGGGAGTCTGCCAATACAATCAGACGACGCAGAATATGACAGACCGAAACAGAACTTGGTGTTCCATAACAAACAGAAGGATTCTTTCCGTTAAATTCAATAACGGAACCGAATGAGTGCCTCCCTGGTTCCGGATATACGCAACTACTGTCGTATTATCGGACAGGATTTGGACATGCGTTTCTGAATAATGTTCATCCAATGACGTAGTGCAAGCCAAAATAATATCATTTCTTGGAAGTTAAGTGCTTGCCTAAAAACTGTGGAACCCAAAGACCCTGGCACTTCGAAACCGTTGGGATCAATATTGTGCCCCAACCTGTTTGACTGGCATCCGTCATAATTGAAAAACTGGGATCCGGCAACTATAGTGGAACTCTCTGAGTCAACCACCGAATGTTTGCCCAAGTCTGAATCTTTTGTTACACTTGATTGACAAGAGAACGTGTATATCGAGCAATTCATAGATTGCTGAAAGGTTGCCGTCGAAGAGAAGCTTCTCCGAGACCGAAGCGACTCTGAGAGAGTTCTTCACCTTACTATACATGCACGTGGATGTAGCTAGGGCTGCGTCACGTCTAACCAACTCCAGGTTGCCACTGAAGGGTGGAGTTATACGTGGAAAACAACTGCCCTTGAAAGAAATCTCATTAAGAATCATATCCTGGAATTCTTTCTCTTGAAGACGTAATGATAACGCCTCAGTAAGGTGGTCTACATATGATAAAACGTCTAAGTTAAGTCTATTAGACATCATTGTCGTTTCCAACGTCGTGGTTGGAATTGACATAGACGGCAAAAAAGACAATTCCCAGTCTTCAGCCTCGTCGTCTAGACGCAGAGGAACTCTCAGTATACACTGTCCTGCCATTTCAAATTTATTCCTAGAATTGATGAAAGGCAGATTAGAGCATTTGCGGACAAGAAACTAGACTAGCGTGTTTTGGTAGCAAGCTTATATATATAGCGTCGTTCAATAATTCGAAAGTTCTAGTAACATTATTGGACTGTGTCGGCAACTCAGGGACGATGTCCCTGAACCGATCAAAAACTCTGTGTCCAATGACGCTATTAGTCTCTTATCCAGCATCGCAGCATTCTAGTCTGACGGAACAACCTCTGGAAGATAATGCCGGAAGAAATGTACGGCAGCTTCTGTTGTTCCGAAAGGGAAAGCTCAAAATCGTCCGAATCCCTTTCGCCATCCTGTCGGACCCTATGAAGTATTTATTTATTTATTTATTGGTGTTTAAGGTCACATATTTAAGCACAATGGCTAATCATGACCGCGACAGTTTTACGGGTGGAGGAAGCCGGAGTACCCGGAGAGAACCACCGAGCAACGACGAGCAGCTGCCAGCTCCCCAACATCGTAACTCCGCACTGCAACACAGGCAGGGTTAGATTGGTTGAAGACATGCGTACCATCGACGTGCAGTACGCCTTAGTACACGGCGTCATCGTGCCCCCACGCGGGCAATGGAGATGAAGTGTCTTGCCCAAGGACACAACGCGGGTGCCGCAGGTGGGATTCGAACCGAGGACCTCTCGGCTTGCAGCCTGCATCTCTACCTACTGAGCCACCGCGCTCCCACCCTATGAAGTGTTCGGTCATCCGTAACTGATGCATCAGCGGAGCAAACCGACCCAGCGTCGTCGGATTATTCCTCATCCGACAGAGATTCTGTCGTTTGCTGGGATGCTGCGATAAGCTGTGCTATTTTGGATAGCACGTCCATCACCGAGGCCTGTGGAGAAGCGGTCTTACGATGCTTTGCCGCTGGAAGCTCCATGTTCGTTACCCCGTGTATACTTCTATTATGCGAGCGACCTGAGTGTACAGGCCTCGTGTCCCTTGGCTACCGGATGGCGTGACCTGTTCGCCGTGGAATCACTGAATGACGAAGCTGGCAGGATACTCGAGGTCACGTAGCCAAGTTGCGGTCGTGTGCGCTGCCGTGAGGATGAGGAAGCATTATCGACAGTCTCTCGGACTGTCTATATAACGGAGCGCCCCGAGCGGCGGACATATGCTCCGAATGCGAAACGTTTGTACCACAACATCCGGTCCCAGATGTTGTTGTACGAGAGAGGGACCTCTCTCGCTCGCAGCCCGGACGGACCTGGACGAGCTAGGAACCGGACTAACAGGCTTCCTCCGATCTCTCCTCTAATCCGTCATCACTGGGTGTGTACTATTGTCTATTATAGTGCCCGCATCACCCAAATCTCCTTCCTGGACCGCAACAGACGAACCCGGCTGCCGAACCATTCGATGAATGGACGCTACACCGGGTGAGCTAGCGAATGTCAACGCCGTCGATCCTACTAGGGACCTCTTAGGCAATTGACGTATTCCATGAGCACTTATTGCCGCTAGCTCATCATTTAACTATGACGACAGAGGCACACTTTTGAAAGACATCTCAGTAACTTTGCGAACAAGAAACCAGACTTGCTTGTTAATAGCAAGCATATATATATATAAAAAGCGTTGTTCAATAATTCGAAAGTTCCTGTGACATTATTGGACTGTGTCGGAACTGAGGGACGATGTCCCTGAACCGATCAAAAAATTTTTGTGTCCACCGACGCTATCAGTCTCTTATCCGGCATCGCAGCATTCTGGTCCGACGAAACAACCTCTAGAAGATAAAACCGGATGACATATACAGCAGCTTATGTTGTTCCAAAAGGGAAAGCTCGAAATCCTCCGAATCCCTTTCGCCATCCTGTCGGACCCTATAAAGTTTTCGGACGTCCGTACCTGATGCTTCAGCGGAGCGTCCCGACCCAGCGTCGTCGGATATTACATGATGCGACAGAGATTCTGTCGTCGCTGGGATGCTGCGATAAGTTGTGCTATTTGGGATAGCACGTCCGTCACTGAGGCCTGTGCAGTAGCGGTCTTACGATGCTTTGCCGCTGGAAGCTCCGTGTACGTTGACTCCTGCATACTTTTCTTATGCGAACGTCCGGAGTCTACAGGCCTCGTGTCCCTGGCTACCGGATGGCGTGACCTGGTCGACGCGGATTCTCTGATTGGCGAAGTTGACTGGATATCCGAGGTCACGTAGCCAAGGTGCAGTCGTGTGCGCTGCCATGAGAATGAGGAAGCCTTATTGACAGTCTCTCCGGACTGTCTATATAACGGAGCGTCCCGAGCGGCGGACGTATGCTCCGAATGCGAAACATTTTGTACAACATCTGGGGCCAGATGTTGTTGTACGAGAGAGGGGCCTCTCTCGCTCGCAGCCTGGATTGGCCTGTACGAGCTAGGAACCGGACTAATAGGCTTCCTCCGTTCTCTCCTCTAATCCGCCGTCACTGGGTGTGCACTTTGTTCATTTATAGTGCTCGCATCACCCAAAACTCCTTTCTAGACCGCAACGGACGAACCCGGCTGCCGAACCATTCGATGAATGGACGCTACACCGGGCGAGCTAGCGGACGTCAAAGGCCGTCGATCCTACTAGGGACCTCTTAGGCAATTGACGTATTTCCATGAGCACTTTTCCGCTAGCTCTTCATTAATTGTGACGAGGCACACTTTTGGAAGACATCACGGATACATCACCCTGTACTTGATCGTCTGAAATAGAGATTGATAAACTAGAGTGACCCTGTGGGGAAAGGACCGGCATGGCCATTTCCCCGCTAACATACCGTGACACACGCTTCCCATGTTGTCATCGAAAATAACACATACTGAACAGGAGTTAGTGCGAGTACACTGACTACATTTATACAATAATTATGAAAGTCAGAGGAAGATTTCCTCTTAATACAATTGAACAATATCCTTTCATTGTGAAAAGAATACAAAGTCCTAGTACTCGCACCAACCCCTGAAAATCAAAATACATAATAACATGATTTAACATAGAAAAAATAATTGAAATCAAAAAATTTTTTAAAAAAATATTTTTTCAGAAAAGCCCAAGTTTCTGAAAAGTAACGTTGAGCCCCAATGGATCCCAAGCCTAAGTGTGGACAAAAATTTTTAAAATATTTTAAAAAATTAATGCAACAATTACGAATAATAATAATGTATCTAGTTATGATTAAACTAACATCAAGATATTATTTTCAAGAAATCCCCCTCACATAGAGGCTGTTGTCAATGTAAACAAGAAGTGTAAAAACACCAGAAACATGACTCCAGGCACTGAAAACCCTGGCCCGAAATCAGTTACCAATAATACACTATCTGATGCAAAACAGAGACTTCCAGGGAAGAAACTACAGAACATCAGATGGTAGATGCAGAACAATACGCCTAAACACCCAAGGGTGAAGACGTAAACATGGGGAAAAGAACAGAATTCATTCTGTTATCCAGCTAAAACTCCCAAGAAATTTTAGTAATAATATTACAGAAAATATGCCAAAAGCATGGGAGAATAGCAAGGGGGGACTTAAAGGAAAGGGAGAGAGGAAAACACTGAACAAGCAGTGTAACTTTATAGCAAGAATGACCACAACAGGCCGTTGCCTCGAAAATAGGTAACTTAACACAATTTAATTAAAAAATTTTAAGGTGCAGCCCTGATTATTTTCTGTCACTCATTTTTCCTCTCCTCCTTCTATATCCTCCTTAGAACCACCATTTCTCTAATATTTATGTGTCTGGCATCATTTAAACTGAGATTTACAAGCACAAAGATCAGTCAGATGTTAACTGATGAAGGGCCAAACAAAGAATGATTAATGGCGCCAATTTCGGGACGTCCTTGACACTGCACATGCGCAGTAGAGGCGAAGTATGGAGGGCCATTCAGGACATGATTTCTTTGGTTTTAGATGCAAATTTTGGGGACTGGGGGGCAAAATTTGTGTTTGGCCCTATATTTTTAAGAGTTAGCACCAGCTATGTCTGGGTCATTGGTACAGTATAAAAATATATATAAATTACTATAAATTTTTTAACATTTTTATACTGTACCAATGACCCAGACTTAGCTGAATAGAAAAAAAGGCTGGAGGGCCTAGGACATAAAGGAATATCCAATTGACTCAATTACATGTAAACAGAATTATCCCCTCAAGGAGAAAAGGAGAAACTGGCTTTACATGTATCTTTCTTGTTTATAGCAAAGAAGAAAGACACAATACCATTTCGTAATTGAACACAATAACATCAATGATCTCCACTAACATCCAGTATAACCCATTATACTAATTTTTTAAAGGAAAGCCAATAAATAAAGATAGTCCAGAAAATGAGACTCTGTATACTCATTTAAAAGTGTCTGAGGATTGTATATTAGCACTTGTTAGACACATGACATATACAAATGCTTCACACCGAGCTACACTTTAAAAATATTACATAAATGAGATAAACATTAGCTTTACACTTTAAAACCATCCCGGCACCGACTCGGAAATACTGGCTCCAGAGGAGGTATTCCCTTGCTTTTCACTATAAAGCAGGTGATATAAGGGAACACCACCCCCCCCCCCCCCTTCCCCTTGCCCTGGGTCAAATACTCCAGAGCAAAGAGGACAGCAGGACAGAGTCACTGCCAGAGCAGAAAGCCTGCATAACTGTAGTTGCAACTGTTTAGTGGATGAAATTCTGAGCAACAGATAACAGACCTAAACAATGCAGGTCGCCAGAAATGAACTCAATATTTCTAAGATAAAGATTCGTGAATGTGGAAGGCTGAGACCAATATGCAGCCTTCATCAAATCGGTAATAGCAACACTATTAGCATAAGCCCAAGATGTAGACAGCGCTCTTACTTCATGCGCCGAAATCTTAAGCACAGACTGCTGAGTTGAAGATAATTTTTCGTAAGAAGTACGGATAGTTAATTGAATCCACCTAGCAATAGAATGGACTGTAATGTACTTTCTATTAGGCAGCAGAGACAGAAAGAAACGCTTACGTCCCTTTCTGATAAACTCAGATCTACGTTTGTAAATACGCATAGCTCTGACTGGACAGAGTAAAGGCCTATGACCGTCTGAAGATGGAAGAGCCTTAATCACAATAGGTTCAGGGTACTTATTAGGAGCCTGATTCTTAGCCAAAAATCCAACATTAGTAGTCAAAGTAATAGTATTACCAACACTATGATAGTGAGAATCATCAACAGATAGTACATGAAGATAAGTATTTGAAGTCCACTGTATCAAGCGGCTCAAATGGCGCTTCTTTTAGCTTCAGAAGAACCCAAGCTAAATTCCATTTAGGAATTAACCTGAGGGTTCTAGATCTATTTATCGAAAAGTTTTTCACAAACTTAGATAAATAAACATTAGATCCAATTTGTAAGCTATCATGATGAGCATAGGTATCCGATAGCATAGACCTATAACCCTGAATGGTTATTGGCTGCAGTTTGATCTCGTCAAACAAGAAGACCAGAAAATTAGCAATTTCTGGAATGGAAGGATCATAAATATCAACAGAATGATCCCTACACAACCGAGAGAAAACCTTCCACTCAGCAGCATAATTTAGCGAAGAGGAGGTCCTCCTACAGTTAGAAATTGCGACCACTGCTCGTCCTGTAAAATGCTTGCCGTGCAAGAAGGACCGCACAATGGGAATACGTGAAGATTGAGACCTTGCGGGTTGTGATGCAGTGTGCGCGATTTCCCCTGCGAACGAAGATCCTCCCATGGAGGAAGCTTCCACGGAATGTCCCACAACAGACACCTGAGTAGATTAATCCATGGTCTCTGGGGTGACAGAGATGCTACCAACAGAATCTTGCAGTGAGATTGCTTGATTTTTAGCAATATCTGTTGAATCAACGGAGCTGGAGGATATGCATATCCTATCATTCCGTCCCAAGAGATTGAGAGGGCGTCTACTGCAAACGCACAAGGATCTGGGCATGGCGCCACATACGTCTGCAACTGATTGTTGAGACACGTCGCTAATAAGTCTATCATAGGACGATCCCATTGGCAGCAAATCTGACTGAATACTCGTTTGTTGAGAGTCCATTCTGACGGCAACATGAGACCTTTCCGAGAAAGGGAGTCTGCTAGAATGTCCAGACAACCCAGAATATGACGGACCGATAGAAGAACTTGATGCTCTAGGACATACAGAAGGATTTTTTCCGTTAAGTGGAACAACGGAATGGAATGAGTGCCTCTCTGGTTCCGAATATACGCTACTACTGTCGAATTGTCGGACAGAATTTGAACATGCAAATTCTGAATAATGTTCATCCAATGACGTAGCGCAAGCCAAATTGACATCATCTCTTTGATGTTTATGTGCTTGTTTAGGAACTGTGGATCCCAAAGACCCTGGCACCTCGAATCTGTTGGGCTCAAGGTTACGCCCCAACCTGTTTGACTGGCATCCGTCATAATCGTAAAGCTCGGATCCAGCAGTTGCAGTGGTACTCCCTGAGTTAACCACTGAATATCTGCCCAAGTCTGAATCTCTTGTATCACTTGATTCGACAAGACGATGTTCGTTTCGAGTGAATGAATCTTCACACTCCAATTCTGAGTAAGAAATATTTGGAGCGGCCGAGTGCGTAGTCGCCCCATCGGAATAAGATCTGCGGCGGCTCCACACAAACCTATCAGTTGCATGAATTCTCTCGCTGTTACTACATCTGAGTGAAGGCAAAAGTGAGTGTAACAACTGACTAATTTCGCTCTGGTTAACGGCAGACGAACGAGATTGTTGTGCGTCTCGAAGCTCACTCCCAGGTGGGTGAAGGACTTGGACGGCACTAGATCCGACTTCTTTTCGTTTACTACGAAACCGAGACGTCGGAGCAGTTGAAGCAGACTCTGAACATTGTTCTGAAGTATTAACTCATTGCCATACCTCTGAAGAATGTCGTCCAGGTAGGCCGACGTTACTGCAGACGAATGAGCTCGGAAATGAGTCATTACCGAGTTCATTATTCGAGCGAAAGCCCAAGGTGCTAGGTTCAGACCGAAGCACATTGTTCGGAACTGATAAACGACTCCTAGGACATCGAAGCGAAGATACTTTCTGATCGCTGGATGTACCATGACATGAAAGTACGCATCTTTGAGATCTGTGCTCGCAGCAAAGTCATTCACCCGAATGCTCGCTCTAACCGATCGAATGGTCTCCATATAAAATTTTGGAGCCACGATCAGCTTGGTTATCCAGCTCAGATCTATGACTCGACGAAACGAGCTGTCTGGTTTCGGAATCAGGAACAGATGACTGTAGAAACCTGGAGATTCCTGGTTTTCTACAACATTTATCATGTTCTTCTCCAGAAGAGATTGGACTTCTGATAGAAGCGAATCTCTCTTCTGAGGATTTGACGGAAGCTGAGTCCTTCGTGGACTTCGAGTTAACAGGTTTTTCCTTGAAGGACAGTTTTAGACCTTCGGAAATAACCACTTGTACTCATGGGTCGTCCGTAATTGACAACCAATTGGTTGAGAACTCGATAGCCTTCCGCCCACTGGAATGCAATAGAGGTTTAGACCATCACCTCCTGGATCTGCGAGGCCTGCAGGAGGAGAAACCACGTCCTCCACAACCCGCACCTCGCCCCATCGGCCTAGGGGCGTCAGACTGGTTGTCTCGGCCAGTATTACAACACCTACCTGAGTCGCTACCCTTACAGTCTCTGGAGTAAGATCTAGAGGCTTTCTTAGAACCTCTATAGGAACTTCCCCTGGATGTACTCGTCCCCGAAGTGCCTGCCTTACTCCTCTCTGCTGAGTCCGACTTTTTAGAAGCGGACTTAAAAAGCAGAGAATCCGAAGCTTTCTTAGTAATCTGATCGTAGATTATAGAAAGCTTACCGTCGAAGAGAATCTCTCCGGAGACAGGAGCGACTCGAAGAGTTTTTCACCTTACTATCCACTCTTGTGGATGCAGCCAGGGCAGCATGACGTCTAACTAACTCCAGATTTGCCACTGAAAGGGCAGAGTTATACATAGAGTAGGCAATGGCCCTCGAAAGAACTCTTAAGGAAGTTTGAACATCCTGGAATTCTTTTCCTTCGAGACATAATGATAACGCTCTGGTAAGGTGATCTGCATACGATAAGGCGTCTAAACTAATTCTGTTAGACGAAATTTTCGTCTCCAGCGTACTGGATTGAATCGACATGGACGACGGTAAAGACAATTGCAAGTCTTCTGCCTGGTCGTCTTGACGCAGAGGAACTCTCGGCACACCCTGTCCTGCCGTTTCAAATTTATTTCTGTCATTGATGAAAGGCAGCTGTAGAGCATGAGGCGATAAGAAACCGGACTTGCCCGTCTTAGCTAGTTTGAATATAGCGTCATTTAAAAGTTCAAATGTCCGCGTGACATTACTGGTCTGGGTCGGAAACTCAGGCGCAATGTCCCTATTCCGACCGGAAAAATCTGTGTCCAGTGACGCTATCAGTCTCTTATCCGGTAACGCAGCATTTTGGTCTGGAGCAACAACTTCCGGAAGGTATTGCCGGATGAAATCTACGGCTACCTCATGCTGTTCGGAAAGGGAAAATTCCAGCTCTTCTGATTCCCTTTCACCATTCGACTGGACCACTTGATAATCTCGGTCGTCCCTTTCTGACTCTGCAGGGGAGCAAACCGACCCAGCTTCCCCAGACAATTCCTGTTCCGAAAAAGTTTCTGACGGCTGCTGGGATGCGGCGATGAGTTGAGCTATCTGCAATAGCAAGTCCGTCAAGGAGGCCTGTGAAGCTGCGGTCTTACGTGATTTAGCCGCTGGAAGCTCCTGCGACGATAGTTCCTGCATACTTCTTTTATGCGAACGTCCCAATTGTGAAGGCCTCGTGTCCCTGGCTACCGGATGGTGTGACCTGGTCGACGTGGAATCTCTGGTCGGCGAAGCAGGCTGGATATCAGCGGTCACGTAGCCAAGGTGTGGTCGTGTGTGCTGGAAGGAAGCCAATAGACTAGTCGCGCCGGAGCGTCCCGAACAGGAGGAGTGGACATATGCTCCGACTGACGAATATTACGTACAACAACATCTGGGCCCAGATGTTGTTGCAAGAGAGAGGGGCCTCTCTAGCTCGCGGTCCGGGTAGACCTGGACGAGCTAGCTACCGGACTAACTGGCTTTCTCCGTTCCATCCTCCGATCCGTCGGCGCCGGGTGTGTACGAGCCATGTTTATAGTGCTCGCAACACCCGATCTCCTTTCCTGGACCGCAACGGACGAACCCGGTGTCACAACCATTTCGTGAATGATTACTTCAAAGGGCGAGCTAGCAGTGGACAATGCCGTCGATCCTACTAGGGACCTCTTAGGCATTTGCCGAATTTCATTGAGCACTTTTTCCGCTAGCTCTTCATTTGACTGCGACGATGGAGGCAACTTCTTGAAGACATCACAGAAACATCACTCTGTTCTTGTTCCTCTGAAAAAGAGACTGAAAAACTAGAGTTACCCTGTGGTGAGAGGACCGGCATGGACCTCTCACCACTAACAATATACCGTGACACACGTCTCTAACGTTTGTCATCCCAATTGGCACACACAGAGCAAGAATTAGTGCAAGTACACTGACTACATAAAACACAATGAACATGAGAATCAAAGGAAGACTTCCTCGATTTACAATTTGAACAATATTCTTTCATATTGAAAAAATATAAACAGTTATAGTACTCGCACTAACCCTTGAAACAAAGATACATGATAATATAATCCATTACAAACATTTCGAAAAAATAATTCAAGAGAAAAAATTTTTCGAAAATTTTTCAAAATGAGCCCAAGTTCCCAATGGGAACGATGAGCGCAAATGGATCCCAAAAAAGCCTAAGTGTGGACAAAAATGTTAAAACATATTTAAAAATTAATGTTACACTTACGGACAATATTAATGTATCTGGCTATGAGCAGAACTAAATAGAAGACAAGGAATCACTATCAGAAGTAACCGTTGTCAACGTAAACAAAAGTGTATAAAAACCGGAAACAAGACTCCAGGCACTGTAAACATGGCCCGAAATCAATCACCAATTTAAACACTATCTGATGTAAAACAGAGGCTTCCCAAGAAGAAACTGCAGTACATCGGATGGTAGATGCATGACAATAATGCCTAACCACCAAAGGGTGAGGACGTAACCATGGGAAAAAACAGAATAAACATTCTGTTACCAAGCCATAACTCCCAAGAAATTTTAGTAAAAAAAATTACTAAAATTATGCCAAAAGCATGGGAGAATAGCAAGGGGGGTATCAAGGAAAGGGAGAGAGGAAACACTGAACAAACAATGGAAATTTCATAGCAAGAATGAAAACATCAGGCCCATGCCCCGAAATTAGGGAACATGAAATAATTTTGTATAAAAATTATAAGTTACAGCCCTGAACACATCGTTCCATTGTTTCTTCCTCTCATCCTTTTATTTCATCCTTAGATCCACCATTTCTTTCATGATTATGTGTCTGGCATCATTTTAACTGAGATTTACAAGCACAAATATCAGTGAGATGTTACTAATTTCAGGGCCAAACAAAGAATGAGGATTTACGCCAATTTCGGTACTTTCTTGACACTGTGCATACGCAGTAGATAAAAGTATGGAGGACCACATAGGACATCTATTTTTTGGATTTTGATGCAAAATTTGGGGATTGGGGGGGCAAAATTTGTGTTTGGCCCTAGAATTTAAGAGTTAGCACCAGCTAAGTCTGGGTCATTGGTACAGTATAAAAATATAGAAATTTTAGGCTGAGCCAAAAATTTAGCCCCTCCCATTACAGAGGCAAATATTGATCCACAAAGTTTGTTTGGACAAACTTGATTCTACACCTCAAAAGGAAGCTCCTTACCAAATATCAAGTCATTGTGCATTTTTTAAGAGTTTTGGTGGATTTTCCTCCACCCTCTCCCTATGAGGCTGGGCAAGTTGATTTGAAAAAAAAAAACAAAATGCGATGTCAGAAGAAGCAATCACCTCAAATATAACTAAAATCTGTTCAGAGGTTTAGAAGGCATAGGTGCAAACACCATGTTCATGGACAACGGACGGTGAGTGATCACTATAGCTCATCTTGTCTTTCAGTCAGGTGAGCTAAAAACTCTTGTGATAAGTCAAGAAACTAGCCTGACAATCACCAACTTTCCCTTGTTCATTTACCTGTTTGATTTCAGTACATCCAATTAGGGCTGTCACGATTTTTTAATTTAGGAATCGGTTAATCGCCACAAAGAATCGATGATAATTGATTAATCGTACCTAGATGACCCCCCTCTCCCTCTTTTTGAAGTCGAAAAAATGAAGTTCAAGTCAGTTGACCTACCTGGAGTAAACAACGAAGACAATCCTCTTTTAGGTACATTCAAAGCTTTGATGTTCTTAACTTTTGAACTGTCAGTGTAATAATCAAGACCGGTTGGCAGTTGATAAGTTCGCAACTGCCGAACGGTCTTGATTATTACACTGACGGTTCAAAAGTTCAGAACACCAAAGCTTTAATGAATGTACCTGAAAGACAAATGCTTCCAACAGTTTCTTAGAGTTTAACATCGATGTTCTTAAGTCTTTACCTTCAGAAACAATAGTTTTTTCATCAAATTTTCTTTTAATTATTAAACATCTAAAACGGGATACAATTTACCGATTATTCGACAACGAAAAATACTAATCGATTTCACCGTGACCGATCAATAATCGATTAATCGTGACAGCCCTACATCCAATACAAGCCTTTATTCTATTATATCTTGTTTGACAGAGCTCCATAAGCTCTGACAAACAAGATAGAATAGATTAAATGCCTGTATTGGATGTACTGAGGCCAAATAAATCTATAAACAAAGAACAACTGAGGAGAGTCAGGGTAATTTCTCGTCGGGTTATTCAATTAACAGGAGTTTACTCTATAACCTATATTTAATTAACAGGTCAAATTTGTACTGGTGGTATGGTAAATGGTTTTGTGTTGGGAAATTATATTCAATTAACAGGGTTATTCAGTTAAGAGATATCCAATTAAATGGGCTCCACTGTATTAAAAACAGTGACCTCTGCTTGTATTGATTCCAGTTTTTTTTTCAAAAATTTACTTTTCTTACCTTGCACATGCATGGAGTGCAGGTACCCTCAGTACAGAGTTGTTTTCTGTCTCAACATTTTTACTCATATTGGGAGAAACAATACTTTTGATGTATGTTAAAATGAATTTTGCAGAAAAAATATTATAAGAATTGTATTCACGTCATGTATTGTTGAGGATTAACACCAACCTTCCAAACCATTGGGAGTATGGAAAACTTTTAGCACTTTTCATGTGATTACATTGTGCAAATCTTGTGTTTTACAAAGTTTGGTAAGTCCTGGAAGTCTATATAGGCGGCAATACTGAACCAAAAATCAATGCTCAATTGTATAGATTAAATTTCATCTGGAACAGAATCTGAATATTTTATGCCTTAGAACAATTCCTGGGTTTAACCCTTTACCTAACTTGAAAAGCAGACGACACTTACAAAAATAATTCTTGAATAACTAATTTTTTTCATTTTTTGTCTCAAAAACATAGGTTATGACCGATGAGCTCGTTCCAACGAGGGGTCATAACCTATGTTTTTGAGACAAAAAATGAAAAAAATAATAAAAATTAATTGGCGATTTTTGAGAATAGCGCTGGTCGGTTTTGGCCGTTACGTTGGGTAAAGGGTTAAAATTTACCCAAAGATGGAAAGAGGTCTTTCAAGGGTTAATCACTGTTTCATTCAGGGATTGTATTCGACCCCTCCAGATCTCAAATGTCGGATCGAATTAAATCCTAAATAGAATCGGGCAGAGGATTTCAAATCAAATTAAATCTCAAATCGAAATTCACAGCTCTTCAAGTTGTAAATACAGTGGAGCCCACTTAATTTTATATCTCTTAATTGTATATCCCTGTTAATTGAATATAATTTTCAAACACAAAACCATTTACCATACCTTCAGTACCAATTTGATCTGTTAATTGCATATGGGTTGTACAGTAAACTCCTGTTAATTGTATATAATTTTTGTAATATGTCGAAAAAATCACTGTGATACGCACCAAATTCCCCCTATTTATCAACCTTTTTGGCCTCACTACATCCAATACAGGCATTTATTCTATTATATCTTGTTTGACGGAGCTCTATGAACTCTGTCAAACAAGATATAATAGAATAAATGCTCAGTTTCTTCCCAGAACACAGGAAACTGACCAAATCCCTGTTAATTGTATACTCCTGTTAATGGAATAATTTTCACTGGCAAAATGGATATTCAATTAAGAGGATTCTACTGTATTAAAACCTTATTACAACTGTAAATATTGCCCATCTCAACTCAAGTATTGCAATTAACTGTACTGTAGTCATTTGTGTTGGCAAATCAATAAAAAATGTGGAATATCCCAGAATGGAATAAAAGGCCGCTCGGTCATGTGTCCCATGAAAAAAAGTGTGCAATTCGAGATATCTGAAAAAAAATTGAATTTTTTCAAGTAAAAAAAAAAAAAAAACAGACATAACTCTGGCAAAAACTGTCGGACCAAACCTCGATTTGAACGTGACCTGTATAAATTTTATTTGATTCGGTCAACAACAACTAAAGTGATCATTCATTGGTAAACCCCCCAAAAAATGAATTTTCAAAGTTGAAAAAGGGGCATAATTCTGGCAAAAAATGAAAAAATTTATAGTAATTTATATATTTTTTATACTTACCAATGACCCACACTTAGCTGGTGCTAACCCAAAAATATCTAGGGCCAAACACAAATTTTGCCCCCCAATCCCCAAAATTTGCATGCAAAACCGAAAATTAGAAGTCCTATCTGGCCCTCCATACATTTTACCCTCCGCGCATGGGCAGATTCCAGGAAGTCACCGAATCTGGTGCCAAATAAATCATTCTTTGTAGAAAAAAAGATTATAATAATTCAGCGGGGAGGTATGAGTGCCCAGTACTGCCCACTCATGGGAGGGCCATTCCCGTCTGGGTCATTGGTAAGTATAAAAAATATATAAATTACTATAAATTTTTTCATATTTTTATACTGTAACCAATGACCCAGACTTAGCTGAATCATAAAAAGGCGGAGGGCCTAGAACTTCCGAAATAGTAGATGAACATAGATCAAATCCTTCAATCCATGATGAAGAAATTAGAATTTACATGTATGTCTCTTAATACCATAACAGAAGAGACATAACCTAATATGTATCCCAATTATGTAAATCCTAAATCTAAGCATAAATCATGTTAATTAGGATGTAACAAATAAACAATTTTTGAGACTAGTCTCGACTAGGCCCTAAAAATTATTATGGCATACTGAGAATGAGAGAAAATTTCCCATAAACCTACGCCACACAATAATACTGCAGCTGATAGCCGAACATAGTACAGACAAGACAGCTCCCTCAATAGTTACATACCCCATAAGGCAGAGAAGTGGACAGTGTTGGCCATATGAAAAATCGAGCGTGGCGACAAAACGCTCTCCTGAAACCATTCCAGGCGCGCGAATCGCTCGCCTAAATGTATTTTTAGCAAACTGAATGCGGAAGCATTAAAATAATGCAGTGTCGAGTCGTGCATTACCGGTATGGTACGGTGTTACGTGCACACCGACGCTGACCAAAGTTGGATGACAGGTCTTTAAGTTTAAAGGTGACATGATTAGGATGATTATGTCTACAATTTAATTTCGGGAATTTCTACGGACTGGTCCATAAACAAACCAGTCAAGAAAATACTATTTGAATTTTGTGGCCTCCACGTTGTTTGAGCTACAGTCTCCTGTCATTCAGATTCAAACTTTGCAAACTTGCCGAGCACTTAATAAGAGGCAAGTCTCGTCTAAAATCTAATCACGTGAATCGGTGACACAAACAGGGAATGGTGAAAAATAAAGTAAAAGATAAGATCGCCATTTACATTACCGTAATCGCTAACTTAAGACTTCGCCACTTCGCTCAGAAATTTCAAGAATGTGACTTATGTCACGCATGCTGGTAACAGACAGAAATTCCAATCCAATAAGAATATCCGTGAAAATTTTGTGCGAAACAACAAAGATGAATTCTATTTTCATCAAGGAATTGTCTTCAAAGCATGTGTGATATTTTACTGAATGGATGTTTATTTAATTTTTGCATCATGGGATACACGTATGATGTAATTTTAATGAGGGTCTTGATGGGAGGTTCACCTGAATAATGAATCGCTGAGGATTGGAGCAGGGGGGCTGGGGCTGTTTAAAAACAAAGAAATTCTTCATGTTTTTTAAGCAGTCCCCTCATAATTTTTGTACGGGAAGAGGACCTTCCATTAGTTTACAGTTCAGTGTGCAAGCCAAAGCTGTTTCATTTTGTCGACGATGAAAATCGAATAGCCTGCTTTTTGTTTTGTTTATTGAAAACAGTCCAACAAATAGAATTCATTTAAAAACGTGGCCGTAATGAGGCAGTGGTATGGGGGGGGGGCGGAATCGTGCAGTTGGCGATGGCACCCGCCGCGAGTGCCGAAGGGACAAGCTTTTGGCGGGAAACGCTTACAATGGTCAACCTAACCATGTTGTGAAGATGAATAAATTTCAAAGTTCAAACTCTGTCATAAAATATGTGTGTGTGTGTGTGCTGTGTGTGCAACGAGGGGGGGGGGGGGAGCCATTCGGGAATTGCACTACTGACCAGTATCCTGGAAATAGTCGCTTTGTTGAGATTCGTGCCATAAACTGAGTGAAAATTTACAGCACAATTTGTGGCATGAATTTCAACAAATAAAATTAACGGGAATATCAAGTTGAATTCTGCAATGGTTTTGAAAAGAAAAAGTTCAACAGAAAAACCTACTCGGGCAGTGTCTAAATTGTCGTCTTATTTCGCTATTTTGTGTGAATATCTCTATGGTCAGGTCAGCACAAGTCTACGAGAGTCAGTTATCACTGTCTGTGTCAGTTATCACTATCTGTGTCAGTTATCACTGTCTGTGTTAGACTCGACATCACTTGCGTCATCCAAAACGTCAGACTAAGAACTTTCACTCAATTCGACGTAGCGGGGGGTCTCAGCCTCCGAATCACTTGAGTCAGATTCCATATATTTTCTTTTTCTTGGCAAATAGTCTAGGGGGTTGACACTGCTTGTGACCTCAAGTTTGATTTTTCGTCTTGCCGTGCCAAAAACATATATTTCAACTGCAGATTCTATTATTTCCGTACGTTCTTGTTCAGTCCACACCGCATTGTTTCCTTTTATTAAAAGGAAGGCTTCCATTGTGTCATGGTTCATAAGTAATCTTCGATCAGTCAGCAGTGTTGTGAGAATACTAAAACCCCGCTCGACCTGACAATTTGACACACCAATGCACAAGAGAATTTCTACAACCAGACATACATTTGGTAGCTCAGATCGTTTGTATTGAAAAATTTTTTCCCACATTTTACATGGTTTAACTCCTTGATAGTTTCTGTTCACTAGTGTTTTCAAGTCTTTCCATTCCTGTTCTATGCGCGAAAAGTCAAATTCAACATTAGCTGCAGAAAGAGTGTCTTTGAACTTATCGCATATATGTTCCAGTGCACGCAACTCCTTTTTTGTCGACACCCAGTTCGCAGGGTTTGTTACAAGTCCCATGTGTTCATGTATTTCCCCCTCCTCCAGTTCAACAGCGAATCTATTTTTCAGACAATCTGTAACTGCACCAATAATGTAGCCAAGTTACCCTCATTCCCTGAAACATGTTTTAGAGCAGCTGCTTCATAGACCAGTATCTGATATTTGCGAGCCTTTAATTTGCATCTTGTATGACCTTTTTGGGGAATACGTGCACTTAATTTTCCAGCATAATGCCTGGGCCCTTCCTTTTGTAAGCAGAGCTCCATATCAGCCTTACGTAATAATGTGACTGTGTCCCAAGGTGACCTCTCCACATCATCCAGATCTGCCAAACAAGTGTCTACCATTGGTTTAACGTCACAAACGAGCACAAGTTGTCTTTCAAATTTTTTGGAGAGACGAGCCAGACACTGGATAATTTCGCGATAAATAATACAAGTTGACAGAAAATTGATGTCGGCAAGTTTGGTGCGAAAACCCTGAAATTTTGCATTGACAGTTGAGTCTTTTTCGTTTGCAATTGAATTCTCTATTGTTAGCAGGAGGGGGACCCAATTTTTTAACAGATGGTCGACCGCTCGCATGTGATGACCAACAAAACGTGTTCCACTTGTTTTTGGAAAATTATACACCTGTACATCAAGTGTCTCTGCTGTTGACTTGAAATGAGATTTAAATTTTCCACTGTGTTTGAAAAAATTATACAGGCTTTGCAACATCTCCCTAACAGAATCAAACGATTTTTCAGCAGTGACACTGTTTTTAATACCAAGTTCGGCTCTGTGAGAGACACAATGTATTTTTAGTAGCCAGGGCCGTGAGTCTTTTACCAGCTGTGTTAATACTCCATTATAAACCCCCAAATTGACATTCGCACCATCACTTGTCGCCGCCACCATGAGAGAGATGTACTTTTCTTTTGGAAAAGAAAGGTTTTTGATGAAGGCGTCATCTATTGCCATTTTGATATTGTCTGCATTTGCATTGCCATAACAGTCAATGTCCTGTAATGCAACAATGTAATAACAGGGAAGACCATTTTTCAACACGCGAGCGAGAATCAATTCCTTTTCACTGCCAGTTTTTCTGGCCTGGGACCCATCACTGAGTACACTGAATGCATTTGCTGTCATCATTACCTTTTTAATTTTCTGTTTTATTGCCGTGGCAATGGCAAGGATAAATTGGCGAGCAGACTTGTGGCTCTCTATTCCTTTTATGAGTCGTGTCCCAGTTGCCTTTTGTGACCTGACTATGGTTCTAAAGAAACTTAGAGGAGCTCCATCGACAGCCAGAATGTAAGCGTCAGTCACCAGTTTTGTGTGTGCGTCTTTTGATGATGCTGTTAATGCGGTTTTAATATTTGTGTAAGTTTTTTTACCCACTACACCACTTGGGCCGCTCTGGGAAGGAGCACCATCATTTCCAGGCTGCTCGCTTGCGTATCTCTCGTCGAGTTCAGTATCAACATTCTTTTCTGCATCTACATGTATTACCTGATCTTTATCCAACTGAAGTGTGAACAGATGGTTTTTGGATCTGAGATGTCTGTCTGCACTGTCTTTCTTCACAAAAGATGTTCCTTCTACATAAAATTCAAGGTCCGTAACAGCTTTTCCACGGAGACCTGCGGCAAGTCTGTCTCTATGTCTAGAGCAAATTTTGCACCAGATTTTAGTAACGTATTCACAGCCATCGATCAGTTCTGTTTTTCCTTCTATCATTCCACCCGTATTCCATTTTCTAAAAGTTGAAGACTTAACACGTGACCCCTTTATATTAGATGCCATACTGTTAACAAATTTAACCGTACTGATTTGGGCTCTCAAACTTTACTCTCAAAGTACGTTTGATAGCAAACCACATCACAGCGGCAACAGTCAGTCAAACGATAGAGACTAAGCGTTGTCGATTTCAATGTAATCCTGCGGACGTGCGACTGTGTAGTGTGAAATCGACGTGTGACGGTGTTTGTGAACTAAAGTTAAACTCTGAAGGTGCAGGTTGTTAACCCAGAGTATCATTTTTATGGGATTCGAAAATAATAATTTAACCCTTTTAAAAGGGCGACAACGATTAAACTGCCGGCTTTACAAGAGATTGCTTGAGCGAGAAGACGGCATACAGACTGTGTGTGAGACAGAAGCAAGGCGCACGAAAAACCGCGTGCGCAGAATGAGAATCAGGCACGTGGCAGGCGCGCGATAAAATCGTGCGCGTAATATTTCCAAGACTGAGTGGACAAAATGCCCCCCCCACCTTTTTTTTTAACATAACTTCAAAAGAAAGAGGGGAGAGCTCTGGTATCGATAAGCAGAACCTGGAAACGATATAAATAAATATCGATCGAAATTAATTCATGAATAATAAATGATGCTTAATGCCACTCCACAAGCCAAGGCTATAGCGATGATTTTGGTAAATAACATTATCCGCTATAAAATATGCACTGCAGTCGTATACAGGTACGACAAAATCAGTGAGAAATCAATTATAACATATACGTACAAAAGCAGGATAACATGAACAATCTCTGCAGAGAAAACACACTTCAAGATCATTCACAGGAGGCCTCTGTGATATTAAATCTGGTAAAAAACACTCTCCAACGTGTACTATTTGGTATCTACAACTATAAACACGTGAGAATATGCGATTTAAGAATCGACAAAATAGAGACCATTATCTAGAAATGGAGGTAGGTATGATAAACCGGCTCCAAAATCAGAAAATAGATACCGGAAACAAATGCAACAGAACTGCATATATGCGAATGATGGCGCCATCCAACATGACCCAGATGCAAAGTATGTATGTATTAAAATATATATATGCAACAGCGTGAGTGTGGGGGGGGATTTGAATATATGTCAAAACCTCCTCACCCACATTACTTAATCATTGCTGGTGCAGACAGCAATAATTATAGTGACCATAAAGCTCTTTCACGTTTGAAATACTCCATAATGCTACTGAGAGCGGAGTATGACTTCCCTTGAAGAAGAAACCCTCTCCTGGGGAAGCTTCTGGCGAATGCTCAATAGCAGACCCCATAACCTCAATGAAATCAATAGGAACGAATGAATTGAAGGATACACATATCCTATCATTCATTCGCATGAAAACGGCTGAGCGTCAGTGTATGCGCTCAAAAGCCTTATACTAGCGACACAAATAATGGAAACTATTATTCCCATGCGTCGAAAACTTTACTATCCTGAAGAGATCCTACAGAAGATCATGTAATAGCCATACAGTAAAAATAAACGTACGAGCCAGCGCTTACTTATGCACTGAAAACTAAGCACTGACTGCTAATTGGAAGATAAAATAACCCAAGCAGTACAAAAAGCTAACTGACTTATTTAACAATAGAATGAACATAAACATCCCTTCTATTGGAAAATAATGACAAAAGAAGCGTTACTTCTCTTCTGATAAACTCTGAGCTGCGTCTATAAATACATAAACGGAAAAACAAAATTCAATGATGTAACGTAAACAAGGAGACACCATTGAATATGTGATTTTCAATAACCGAGAGTCCCAAGATCCCTGCATAGAGAGACCCTCGGACTCAGGATTGTAACGCAATATATGAACTCGCGTCCGAAATAACTGAGAAAACCGTAATATATGCCCAAACTTGACCTTATGTAAAAAGATTCTCTAAAACAAAACAGGTCAAGGGGGAAAAACGTCTACCACTCCAGTTAATAACTGGAGTAGACATGTGTGAAAGCGACCCATCGAAATAACATTCCAAGCCGCTCCACACAACTCCCTCCGGTGCATAAAACTATCGCTGTTAATGCGTCAGATAACAGATAAAAGCGAGCCAAACAGCTGGTTAATTCGCTCTGTGAAACAACAGACAAATCAGCCAAATGAATAGTGGGATACATGTATCCTATCATAAATCCCATGAGACATTATGTAGTTCACAAAACAAGTGATCTAAAGAACTGTACTCACTAAAATTGCCGAACGTTAGCTTTTTGACTGAAAGATAATCATAAATAACCTAATTATCCACTTCCAGTCAAAATCGGCCAGACCGAGTTCTATAAGAGCCTTGAACCACCAGCTCAGGGGAGTCTGATCAGTAACTCAGTCTGACGAGAAACCCCTATCCAAGTGGCTGTATAGACAATCCTAAAGAAATATATATAGAAGAGATACCTATACCTTCGCTATGAGCCCTTATAAGCGAATTGAGTCTAGGACAAACTCTCCTACCCTTCTGTTGGCTGTGGTCGATTAGACCCCAACTTGAAGAGTAGAGTATAGATGCTTTCTTGTAGTTTAATCCTACAATAATGAAAGCTTACCATCAAAGACTTAGGTATACCTATACCTTTGCTATGAGTCCTTATAGAAGATCTGAGTCTAGGACAACCTCTCATACTCTTTCTGCTGGTGTTGGTACATTAGACCCCAACTTAAAGAGTCAAGAATTGATTCTTATCACAAAGACTAGAGTTAGAAGACTAAAGCGACCTATGGCAAGTTTTCCACCTAGTCAAACGCAAAGATGAAGACACAAGGCTTTGTTGCATCAGAATAACTCCCACTTAACATTAGTTAAGACCAAGATATAAATACTAGGTCTGGAAAGAATTTTAAAAGGTACAAACGACCACAAAATTCCTTTCCATATAGACGATGCGTCACAGTACTTAAAATTAAAGTACATAAGACCATGAGGCTAAATTCGCTCTAAGAAATTATCTTCTCAATTGCGTCTGAGCGAACAGCTAAATGATGATGGTAAGGCTAAAACTAGGATCTTAGCCTGCTCAATCAACACAGAGGAACTCTCCACATCTTCCCCTGTTGTTTTTAAAAGTATGTGAACAATCACAAATGATTAAAAATACAGAGAAAGAAGATAAGAAATCGAATTACTTTTTCCCGCAGGAAGTTAAATATGGTGTTGTCTACACAATCGAAGACCAGTGACACCTGTGTAGACTTAACCGGAAAGAGATCTTATAACCCTGCTCTTTACCCGGATGAAGTCAGCGTCCAACTACGCTAGCGGTTTCCCATAATAGCTCACAGCATTTTGAATCACTGGAACAAGATACAAGTTCAAGGAAATGATAATGTATGGTATCTTTATCATCCAAGAGTTGTTCCGGAAGGGAAAGTTATCCTATCCATCATACGATCAAATCAGTTAGAATCACAGTCACCAGCATCTAAACAGGCAGGTGACTGGGCCAAATAAGATTTGAGACTGACATTGAGTGCTTCTGCCTTAGCAGGAATACTGCGATTAGCTGCGCAACTGCGACAGCAAGTCCGTTACAGAGGGCTGAGGAACAGCGGTCATGAATAGCCTTTTTGCCGGCTGCTTCTAGGACAGGGAGTCCAATATAGTTATGACTGCGGACGACCCGATGAATGAAGCCTCATCTCCTTGGCTACTAGATGGTGCGACTTTCTTCACAAAAGATGGACCTTTTGACAATGCAGACTGGAAATCCTGAGTCACTTAGCCAAGGTGTGGTCGGGAGCACTTGGTAGACGATAAAGAAGCAAAACTGTAGCCATTCCCAGCTAAGAATTGAACTAAGCAAACCGGACAATAGCTATGTACGTACGCTCTGACTGACGCAAGTTCCTACCAACAACACCCGGCTCCAGATGTTGTTGAAAGAGAGAGAGGGGTCTCTCTCTTGCTCGTGGTCCAGAGAGACCTGGACGTGCGTACCTCAGAACTTGCCGTCTTCTTCCTTCCATCAACAGTGGGTGAGCATGATTCACTTAAACAGTGCTTGCTACACCCTTATTCACTCTCGACCGCCATGGACATACATGGCATCACATCACCCACATACGAGTGAGATCTGCCGGTTGAGCTAGATGTAGACAAGGGACGTAAACCTCTTTTGAACCTAACCCTTGTCTAAAATCATTGAGCACTTTTCCACTAGCTCTGAATACAATGCATATGCGACACATCCGGAGTCACGGTCTTTTTCGTATTCAATCTTAACCGTTTCACTGGCATCAGGGAACTGAAACCACTCATCAGGTTTTATAGCCCTGTGCAATATAAAGATCACTTTGTCCGTTATGTATCGGAAATCATAAGACTAGCCGGCCCCGGCTGCCTATTAGACGGGATGTTCCGGACAGGAGGCATGGACGTATACTCCGAGCGACGCAAGTTCCTACCAACAACATCTGTCCCTAGATGATGCTGTAAGAGAGAGAGGCCTCTCTCTTGCTCGTGGTCCTGGATGACCTGGACAAGCGTACCTCAGAACTTGCCGGTTTCCTCCTTCTGTCGTCGCTGGGTGAGCATAGTTTTTTGCATATCATATTGTTCTCCACCCTATATCATCTCCTAGCTCGGATCATATACACCCGGCGTCACAGTTCTCAGAGGCCTGAGTAACTACTTCACCGGTTGAGCTAGCTGGTGATAACGGACTTGTGCGGTTGTGTGTGCTTTTTGAACATAGAAGCTATAAGACTGGCCGACCCCGGCAGTCTATGGAAGGACCGTCCTGTGGACGTAAGTTCCAACTGACACAAGTTCCTACCAACAACCTCTGACCCCAGATGTTGTTATAAGAGAGAGGGGCCTCTCTCTTGCTCGCGATCACGGAAGACTTGGATGAGCATACCTCAGAACTTGTCTGACAGACACAAGTTCCTACCAACAACCTCTGACCCCAGATGTTGTTATAAGAGAGAGGGGCCTCTCTCTTGCTCGCGATCACGGAAGACCTGGATGAGTATACCTCAGAAATTGTCTACTTCCTCCTTTCCGTCGTCGCCGGGTGAGCATGTTCATATGTTTATAGTGCTTGCTTCACCCTTATTCCTCTTCTCGACCGCTACGGACATATCCGGCATCACATCACCCACATACGAGTGAGATCTGCTGGTTGAGCTAGCTGGCGACAAGGTCGTCAATCCTACTGAGGATCTAGGCACTTGTCTAATACCTTGAGCACTTTTGCCGCTAGCTCTTCATTGATTTGCGACGACAGCAGCACACTCCCTCATGGCATCACGAAGCCACACCATGTTCTTGTTCCTCTGTAAATAGAAACTAAAAAACTATACTGACCTTTTGACGAGAGGACCAGCCGAGTCCCCTCACCGCGATAGGATCGATAGTGTCCACTCGCCTAACACAAACCATAACGCCCGTCATTCAGATTACCAAATCTGACACATGAAGTAGAATAAGTGGTAGTACATCAAGTAAATTCATTACAATGACCAAGCAAATAAAGGAAAGGTTTCCTCCATTTGCCATACTATTAGATAAAAATAATTACCTAAATACTAATATATGTCATTGTACCACCACCAAATATACGTATAATATAAGATAACATTAAATATAATCAATGAAATAAATATATCCAAAAGCAGGGCATAAAATCCGACGCGAATCCGCGAATCCATTCGCGTAAATATTCGCGCAAACGAAATCACGCGAATCTGTGTGGATTCGCCTACCAACATTGCATAGATTCGCGCAAGAAGAGGGGTTAAAACTGAATAGCGTTGTGCCAAAAGTCGAGACAATAAATTGAATTTAACACGAACGGAAACTGCACGTCTGTTGTCGATTTCATAATAACAGAACTGAGCCGCGGTTTTTGCTGTCACATACACTTTGATGTCTCTGAATATGTTGCTAATAGAATTATTTCGCCACTACCAACCCCACTCCACAAACTGCCAGTCATCTGAAATAAATAGTTTGGAAGTTCTAATAACCCGAAGTCATGCCTCTCCCCGTCAAACAAAACTGTAAAATGATTAATGACTCCACCTCCCGCTTCAGAATGATGTCTGTCAATTATCTACAAACTGTCTGGTGTGTCACTCGCTTGAAAACGGTACAAATTTATGGCTTTAATCCAACTGACAATACAAAGTTCTATAAGGCAGTATGCCGAATTTGTGCAAAAAACGGAGAATCAATTTCTGAAAAATTTAAAGGGCAGATAGGTAAAGATATCGCCGTTTATTCCCATGGAACGAAATGTTTGTTACTTCCAAACTTACAGCGCCACATAAAAAGCTCAGCTCATGAAATGTGTTTTGAGAAAGAATACCAAAAACCACTACCACAGACGTCAAAAGACTCAAAAAATGATCAGCCGGCCAAACCTTCCCAATCACAACCATTGATTGTTTCATCATTCGGTTCAGCCAAGAGAGAAAGTGTGACACGGCTCTCAAAACTTTTGAGAATATGTTGGTTTTTGGCAGAAAATGAGCAGCCGTTTGCAGACTTTCCAAAACTATGTAATCTTGCAGCAGAGCTGGACGTTGTTGTTCCAAATGCATATGTATCAGCGACAGCTTGCCATGTTTTCATCCATTTACTCGCACAAAAAATCAACGAGCACATTCGAGAAATAATCGAAAATGCCAAATTTTTCAGCTTCCTCGTTGATGGCAGTTCAGTTTTCAAGAGAAAATTGACACACGAAGCAGAAATGATATATATCCGCACAGCGAATAATCTCAAAGTTCGTGTGGATTTTTTCAACATGCAATCCATGATATCTTACAACAGCGTGAATGCAGAAAATTTGTTTCACGCCGTCATGCTGAATTTGCTCATGGTAGTAGAAGGGAAGCCTAAATGGGCGCATTTGGATGTTCCAAAAGCAAATCTCATAGAGTCCTTTGACACATATAAGGAGAAGATGGTGGGAGGCGGCGCAGATGGAACAAACGTTAATTTCGGAAATAGGAATGGTTTAATGACTAAATTCAAAATGCTGTACCCCTGGTTCATAGCAGTTCACTGCTTCAGTCATCGCTTCGAACTTTGTATTGCAGATTCTGTCAAAGATGTCAAGGAGTTTAGTGACATTGACACCTTTCTCGACGAACTATATACACATTTTAAATATTCGCCCCTGGAGTGGTCGTTGGTGCAAAATATTGCAACTGAAACTATGAACTGCAGTGTAACTAAGCCCCCCAAATCGTCTGGAACGCGGTTCATTGAATTTCGCATGCGAGCCCTGACAGCATTGTTTGATAATTGGGGGCCACTGTTTTTTCATTTTTCAAACTCCTCCCAAACAAGAAATGACACGGTTGCCGGTGGATTCTTGAAAACCCTGATGGACGGACATTTCCTTGTCTTAGCTGCCGCCTATTTTGACGTGTTAGGTGTCTTCAGTAAGATTTGTGTAGCTCTACAGGCATCTACTGATAGCATAGTACGTGCGTGCCAAAACATTCACACTTTAAGAATGGAATTACAACTTCTAGCTGAGAATGATGACAATCTTTTTTCAACCAAAGAAAATAGTATTTGCAAGCTATTAACTGATTCTCCCATTTCTGTGAACCCACCCCTGGGAATAAAGGCAACCCATAGGGCGGAACAAAACTTCGTCTTTAAGGACGTGAAATTTCGGGTTAGATCAAAAGACCGTGTGAGAAAACGGAAAGTAGATGAAAAAAGTGAAGTAGAATCCAGGAGATACACCGAATACGATGAGCCAGTAAAAGTCAAAGTTATTGAGTCTGTTCACACGGCTGTAATAAAGCAGCAGAAATTATTGTGCTCAAAAATTATTGAAAACAGTCTAGTTCGTTTTGAGGAAGTTGAAAATAAGGCTGAAGTTTTGGCACACTTGGAATGGCTTGATGCACAGTCTTGGCCTGTTTGTGATGATGACAGCACATTATTGAGTCAAGAAGACAGAACACGAATTACAAATTTTCTGAACGACGATGTTGAGAAAGTGGCAAACCATTTTGAAATACCTCTTGCTAAGTACCAGGTAGATGTTAAGGCGGCATTGAAGGAATTTGCACACTTGAAAATTGCTAGAGCAACATCGAAAGCACAACAAAAGCTCACTTTTGAAGAATACTGGCCTTATGTGAATTCCAAATACGGCAAATACTGTAAGAACTTTCTAGCAATAGTGGAGCTGGTACTGTGTTTGCCATTTACCCAGTCAATTGTTGAGAACGGGTTCTCAAGTAAGATGAGAATAGCTACAGATTGGAGGCAAGGTTTATCAGATGATTCCATTAATGACTGTTTGACATTTTCGATAAACTCCAAGAGTGTAACTAGGAGGAAGACTGAGATAATATCATCTACTGCTCAAGAGTTTGTCAGTGGTGCTGGTTCCACACATAAAGGTCTCAAGAAAAGACGGATTAGAAACCTTGCTAAGACTTTACATATACAACATGATGGTTCTGACTATCCCAGCAGCAGCGAAAGTGACACTGAGAGTGAATGAATGCATGTGTCTAACTTTCCCAGTAGCGGTCAGACATAGACTACCCTGAGTTTCCTGACATTTTCTAGTTTGTGTCATTTGTTCTGAAGTTTAGAATAAACTTTTAAGTAATCATAGTCAAAACGTGAAGAAAAAACGGTTCAGTGCTGCAAGTAATTTAATTTTTTTGTGTTCTGGAATTACGAGTCGAAGCTTAGACAGAAAATTAAAAATCATTCATTCAGCATCGATCATTTATTCTGACAACAAATTCCACAGGTTATCACTCAACTGACTATCTAATCCTAGTTGCCAGTCGCCCGTATTCCCATGGATGGTATCTCTGAAGATTGTGACCATGACAGTTTAAAATTGATTCTTGTTGCCAGAAGCATACAAATATTGCAATCAATAGCACCAGTTTGATGCAGCGCTGCTGATATCCATATTTGTATGCTTTTGCACAGAAATGCTCAATCTATTTTGAGCTGTATTTGACTCATGCTTCTTGATTTCCTCCCACGTTACTTCAGGCTTTGGTGGCTACTCGTTGATATGTAGAAACCCCGGGGTCATCACGTCAACTTAAAACCTGGCTCAAACTGACGGACCAGAAGAATAATAGCACAAGTAGACTGCAATACTACAGATATCTGGGAACATTTTCAACGAAACCTCACCAATATGGATGTCAGTATAATACACTCGATGAGCGGTTTACAGCGACATCCATATTGGTGAGATTTTATTGAGAAAATGTGACATTTTGATTTATTTTTGAAAAAATCTGTCGTGTCTGAAGAAACCCCGTTGTCATGACTTTCTTACCGTGTTCCAGTATTAGTAAATTGAGCTTGGTTGAAGATTAATTGAAATAAACTCTGCTGCAAGTCCACACAGTTTTATGGCATGCCCTGGCTTCAGCCCTTGTGTATTCATGTTAATTCTCCACACAGACAAATAATTTGTTTGTGTGGAAAGTAAACATAAATGCTTTTAAATAAAAATGAACCGTGGCTGATAACCCAGTACTTGCAAACTCGGACATGCGTATATGCTGGTTGATTTCGCCGGTCTAAAGTCGTCAGCAGAGGTCAGGTGAGAAGGTTCTCTTTATGAGTGAGAGAGAGAGAGAGAGAGAGAGAGAGAGAGAGAGAGAGAGACAGACAGACAGACAGACAGACAGCAGACGACAGACAGACAGACAGACAGACAGACAGACAGACAGAGTTTTTGTGTGTTTGGAGATTTCAGAAATCTCCCAACACACAACCCCCCCCCCCCCCCCCCCCTCTCTCAAATTCATTAACTTTCAAAACTGGAAGTCGTCAGGTTATGTATAGATCTTAATAATTAAACAATTCAAACAAATAGATACCAATTATATCTTTATTGGAAGAATATGTACAAGACTATCATAAAAGCATTAACTGGTTGTAGGACTCGACACTGGAGCAAATATATGGTGATCCCCAAAATATCGTATAAAATACGAAGATTCGGTCGACAATGTGGGCCGAAAAGCCCAGAGCGTAATCCGAGTGCAATAATTAACGAAGCATGTAATTCACACTTCGGGAATGATCGTACCGAAACTTTCGGTACGATCATTCCCGAAGTGTGAATTATATGTTCAAACAGAGTTATGCCACTCAGCTATTTTTGTCCGGAAATGACAATGCGTAAGTTTGTCAAACTGAAAGGGAATTTCCAGATTATATCTTTAGTGTTTCTTGGTTACGCCATTACACATCCGACCACGATGCATTGGAAGGATTGAAATTGGATTTGGAATGTATCACGGGTACCACACACTCACAGATAATAAGTTTCCATGGATAAAGCATTTTCAGATTTAGCAATTTTACGCAATCACCATGGCATAAGGGCTAAGGTAAGTCAATTCATTGAGTGAAGGGATTACACAACCTGGAAATTGAAACATTCATCCATAAAAATGGTCATTTTTGCCGTGTAAAAATCTCTGCATTTTTAGCTGAAAAGTCACCAGAGAGCACCATTTGAATGTCCAATTTAAAAATTTTCCTGGGGGGAACCCCTCCCCTTAGAATGCTCGTGCCTGCGGCACTCGCGGCAGATGCCTTCAGCATCTGCATGCCACTGTGGATTCGCGTGGCCAAATCTGCGTGAATCCATTGGGATTCTCGCAAAAATGCACGGATTTTATGCCCTGAAAAGAAAAACTCTTTCAAAAATAAAATAAAAATTTTTGAAAAAATTTTCCTAATATAAGAGCCCAAGTTCCCAAAGGGAACGATGAGCCCCAAAAAAGCCTAAGTGTGGACAAAATTATAAAATCTGTGTAAAATTAACAACCACACTATCAGAATATTTAATGTTACTTACAACTGTTGTTTGGTCCTAAACAAAAATAGGAAACTACCTAGAGTAATGTAAAGTAAACAAAACACCGGAATCAAGACCCCAGGCAACACGGCCCGAAGTCAGTAACAGAAACAAGACTATCTGATGTAAAGCAAGATCTTCCTCAGAAGAAAAAATGATACATTGGATGTAAGATGCATGACCAAAACGCCTGAACACCCTAAGGACGAGGACGTAACCCTGGGCATGTACAGAATAATCTTCTGTATAAAACATTAAACTCCCAATAAATTTTATAAATTTTTTTTTATTAAAACAAGCCAAAAAGCTTGGGAGCTTAACTAGGGGGATCAAGGGAAGGCAGGGAAGGAATACTTAATAAACAGTGGATAGATCATAATCAATCAGTGATAACGTCAGGCTCATGTCCCGAAATTAGGGAACATGAACTAATTTTAATAAATATTATAAAATTACAGCCCTGAACGTTTCAAACCACCATTTCTTTCTTCCTTCATCCAGTTCTGTCCTCAGATCCACCAATTTAACCATTGATTTGTGTCTGGCATCATTATTAATTGAGATTTAAAAGCACAAATATCAGTTTGTTGTTATCTGACAAGGGCCAAACAAGGAATGATTTATTTGGCGCCATATTCAGTGACTTCCTGGAGTCTGCGCATGCGCAGAGGGTAAAATGTATGGAGGGCCAGATAGGACTTCTAATGCAAATTTCGGGGATTGGGGGGCAAAATTTGTGTTTGGCCCTAGATATTTTGGGTTTAGCACCAGCTAAGTCTGGGTCATTGGTTACAGTATAAAAAATATGTTGAACTACCCGCAACCCCCCCCCCCCTCCCCCACCCCGATTCGAACTTGACCTGTATTTTATGTTGATACACCTACATACCAGTTTTCATTTGATTTGGCCAACTATAACTAAAGTTATCATCAGAAAACCAAGGTGGGATGGATGGATGGATGGACACCATGTATTTTAATAGTCCCCACCCACAACCCCGTAAGTTTTTTTACATTTTTTTTTTGGGGGGGGGGGGGGGGACAATTAAAGTAGTTCCAGAAGCAGAACACCTCTTGAATGTTTCTATCATGAGGTCTCTTGTAAGGAGACCTCATGATAGAAAAGTTCCAGAGGAGACAATTGGCATGATTTTGAGAACATCTTGATGATTAAAAAATTTCCAAATCAGCGTAACTCAACTTGAATCAAATCAAATCAATGGGACAATTTTGAACTGAATTAAATTTCCAAGCTTTGTAGACCTTAGGAAAAAAATCAAAGACATTTGTACAGAATTTTCTAGCACTATCTAATATCTGATGTGTGAGTAGCTAGCTACCCGTTAACAGTTTTAATACATGTTTCTGAAACCAACATTCATGGAAAAACCCCGACTCCGCATTTTTCTTATTTTTCCTTGACAGATAATGCCTGAATTTGACTCTTTTTCAAGGGCTTGAAATATCAGTATTGAGGACCATAAGATACCTTTCATAAAATAAATATGGAGTGTTTCAAGTTAAGCAATGTCTATCAAGCAGTAACTTGCACTTTAGACAACAATTTAGGTGGGGGATGGAGGGGGGGGGGGGGGTGGAAGTAACAACTTTCTAACCAGTAATTACCCTCAGAACCCAACCTGCCAGTCTGCATAAATACTAAAGAAATATGGTAAATGTTAAGCTGATTTATTTTCAGTGAAGAAATATTTATTCAAGAAGATAAAAAAAAATTATTAACAAAACCACAGAAAGTAAATAAAAACGGATTTCAACAAAAAGCATAAATGACGTATTTACCTGACTCAGCAGCAGGAATGTACAATTTTCCTCTGAAAAAGAAGATATTGTCATTATCAACCTGATGACCACAATATAAAGACAAAAACAGTGCACTTTTTTTTATTTCTAAAAGATGAGGTAAACTATTTTCACAACAATCCACATTACTAGAGCAAGAAAAACACAAAATGTGATCACCAATAAAAATGATTTTACACCTGTATCTTTTTTCACACTTTCTGCCATTTTCAATCCTAGAGAGCCAAACAGACAATTATTCAAAGAAACTCAAAAGTCAAAAATATAAAATTGCGTTAAAACCACATTGCGCATTTAATAAATTTAAAGTAATTTGTATATTTTTTATACTTACCAATAGCCCAGACTTAGCTGGTGCAATCTCAATAATATCAAGGGCCAAACACAAATTATGAACCCCCAATCCCCAAAATTTGCATACAATACCAAAATTTGAAAGTCGGTACTGAATAATATATAGTCGTGTAAAAAAGGGCTGTTGCAGTTATTCGATTAATTGACTAACCGTTGACTATTCCGGTAGTCAACGGTTTTTATTTTTAGTCGGATTAAAATTCTGCTGTGTAATGAGGTAAATTAATAGATTGTTAACACTTGAAATGTCTCGCCATAGTTACTTGTAATATCCCATGGCCTTTGTTTTCCGCATTATTGTGCAACAACTTAATTTTCAAAACACTGAGACTTGCCATTTGATCAATTCCTGTTCTCGGTAGTATTTAATGCACCCGTTGATCAGAAATAAAGAATATCTTTCAAAAGGTGTGTCTGTTAATAATTGCACTGCATAGTAAATAGAATCTTCGGTCTTGTACACTAGAACAACCCCCTTGGAATAATTGGAACCGCAAAAGTGATAAAAATGTCACAAGACCCACAGCAGTAACTTCATTTGTCGTACTAAGTTGTAACTTGTGTTGCAATGGAGATGGGTTTTATATTCTAAATTTCTGAATATTAGTTACAGAAAAGAAACATTGCACAAATGTTCTTCTGTTTAAATTCTTCAAATCAATCAGAGTCTGCCGGAGATATTTCGTTATTTCTATTTTATCTCGGTATTTCTATTTTATCTCGATGCTGAAAGGTACATGTACAAATTCAAACATCTTCATTTTTAAATTTATTTTGTAAGTATATGAGAGATTATTGAATTCATGGGAAACGACTATTAATTGACAACCGTCGACTAATGCTGGCGATTAGTCGACTATGAAAATTGATAGTCATGACAGCCCTAGCCTAAAAGGCTCCCGGTTACTAAAATCGCAAGCTTCTAAAATGTATGCCGTATCCGGAATACAGAGATAGGTCGATAACCGGTGATATTAATATGTACAACCTTAAACTTGTCCAACTGAATCCCAATGGAAAGTTATCTGAAAGAACTTATACGCTTCTGAGCCAACCAATAGACGACCACGTTCAGGTGTACAAGTAAATTCCAATAATGAACTTCCAAACTGTAACCGTTCAGTCTACGAGAATGAGATAGTAGGATTCTACTTTGTGTACCGCTTCTGGTTGAAAACTGGATTCAGAACCTAGAACGGGACATGAATAAAATATAGGCCAATGAAATCGTCAGATGTGTACCCATACACGCAACTAGTAGAAAGCTGTATGACGGAGAGCCACCACGGATGCCAACATTATGTACACCATACATGGTATGGGTACATATAGAAATGGATTGGAGGAGTTTCTAATTTGATGGATAAAGAGTTAATATCTCCGGATCAAATTATCAGATTTACATTAAAAACTATACAGCACAGCACATCAGTAACCTGAATAAACATATAAAGTAACATGACAATCGGATTGATATTTTTTGAGTTATCTCATGCCAAAGGGATTGGAGGAATTTTCAATTTGAAGGATAAAGGGTTAATATCTCATGATCAAATTATCAGATTTACCCCAAAAACTATACAGTTCGGCTCATCAGTAACCTGAACACAATTATAAAGTAACTTGACAATCCAAGCAATATTTTTCAAGTTATCGAATGCCAAAGGGATTTGAGGAATTTTCAATTTGAAGGATAAAGGGTTAATATCTCAGGATGAAAATAACAGATTTACACCAAAAACTATACAGCTCAGTACATCAGTAACCTGAACACAAATATAAAGTAACTTGACAATCCAAGCAATATTTTTCAAGTTATCGAATGCCAAAGGGATTGGAGGAATTTTCAATTTGAAGGATAAAGGGTTAATATCTCAGGATTAAATTATCAGATTTACACCAAAAACTATACAGCTCGGCACATCAGTAACCTGAACACAAATATAAAGTAACCTGACAATCCAAGCAATATTTTTCAAGTTATCGAATGCCAAAGGGACTGGAGGAATTTTCAATTTGAAGGATAAAGGGTTAATATTTCAGGATCAAAATAACAGATTTACACCAAAAACTATACAGCTCGGCTCATCAGTAACCTGAACACAAATATAAAGTAACTTGACAATCCAAGCAATATTTTTCAAGTTATCGAATGCCAAAGGGATTGGAGGAATTTTCAATTTGAAGGATAAAGGGTTAATATCTCAGGATCAAATTATCAGATTTACACCAAAAACTATAAAGCTTGGCACATCAGTAACCTGGACACAAATATAAAGTAACTTGACAATCCAAGCAATATTTTTCAAGTTATCGAATGCCAAAGAAATGGATACGGATGTCAGACGGACAGACAGACAGACAGATGGATGGAGGGATGGACAGACAGACAGACAAAGGATGGACAAACAACGGATGGCCACCCCGGATGCCAGTTATCGAATGCCAAAAGGATTGGAGGAATTTTCAATTTGAAGGATAAAGGGTTAATATCTCGGGATCAAAACCACATTTACACCAAAAACTCTACAGCTCGGCACATCAGTAACCTGGACACAAATATAAAGTAACTTGACAATCCACGCAATATTTTTCAAGTTATCGAATGCCAAAGAAATGGATACGGATGCCGGATGGACAGACGGACAGACAGACGGATGGATGGACAATGGATGGAAAAACGACGGATGGCCACCCCGGATGCCGGCATTATTTGTACCATACATAGTATGGGTACACATAAAAACCTGTCAAGGGCCATCCCCAAATAAACCATTGTTCCCTAGGTCCATTAAAACCAATGACTGTTTGGAGAATGAATATATCACTCAAAATAATGAAGACAAAAAATAGAGAACGTACGCATAGACAGCCTGTAGGAAAATCCATTACTGATCCAACTAGTCCAAAATTCTCATAAGCTCTTATCTGACACTGAGCAAAAATTTAAGAGAATCTATTCAAGAAATACATCTGCCTAAAGATTAATGCATATTATGCATGCAACCAACAGAATCCCGCATATACCCTCGCCTGAATACAGCCTGTATCATCAGCATAACCGAGCGATACCAAATATAACCAGGAAACTGTAGGAATAAAACGACATAAAAGCAATATATAACCTGAGGAATAGACTCATATCATAACAAAAGCAGACAACTCTGAACAAAACTTCTCAGAGTGGACTAAATTGTCATATTTGGAGAATGTCGCCCAGATAACTGACATACCTGCCACACAGGTACACGAAGGCTAGCAATATCAGCAGAATGAATTCATGGAGAATTTGGAATCCAAAAACAGTTACTGTTCAGGAATCATATGCTCGTATACGAACAATGAATGAACAACCACAGGAAGGTTAGATAAAGGGACAAGATTTACTCTGAAACCAATGCAATTAACAGATCCAATTTGTGCTGAAGCTGTGATAAATAATTTTGTGGTTGAAAGTTACAAGTGGTTAACAGTATTATTTTACAAAGAAATATGTGTTTAATGGGACTCACTGTATCAGAAAAAAAGTTTTATTTTCTTTCAAAATTGCAATCATTTCAGATTAAAATCTTCAAAAACATAATTTGAGAAAACACCATTCTAATGATCTGCTTGTTGTGAGAGGTAACATGCTGTTATAAAGACAAAACAAATTGTCAGTGTTTGGTTATTTTTCTATAGCTCAGGCTTTTTTATACATGTTGTTGGGCAATAAATGTTATTCATGGCAAGTTTTTCTTTAAATATTTAATATTTAGCTTACATGAGAGCAAAACTTTTCTGCCCTCAATGATATACTGAAATGTCATTGAAGCCCCTAGTGTTTACCAAGTTTTGTCTTTGATTCCTATGAAAGTTAAAAAATTTATAGTAATTTATATATTTTTTATACTTACCAATGACCCAGACTTAGCTGGTGCTAACTCTAACAAAACCAGGGCCAAACACAAATTTTGCCCCCCAATCCCCAAAATTTGCATCCAAAACAAAAAGAAATCATGTCCTATAGGACCTCCATACTACGCCCCCACTGCGCATGCGCAGTGTCAAGGACGTCCCGAAATTGGCGCCAATTATCATTCTTACTGGCAGTGCCTGGTCAGCGCTATGTACTCAGCGGGGAGGCAAGAGTTCCCAACTCCTGGGAGGGCCATCCCCGTCTGGGTCATTGGTAAGTATCAAAAATATATAAATTACTATAAATTTTTTAACATTTTTATACTGTACCAATGACCCAGACTTAGCTGAATAGTAAACAGGCTGGAGGGCCTAGGACATAGAGAAAAATCCAATAAGCTCAACTATATAATAAAGAGGTAACCCCTTAAGGAGAAAAGGAGTATTAGGCTTTACATGTATCTTTCTTATTTAATATTAAATTAGAAAGATACAATACCCTTAATAATTGAGCACAATAATATTCATGTTCTCTATTAGCATCCAGTATAACCCTTATACTAATTATTTTTGAAGTAAGCCAATAAATAAAGTAGTCCAGAGAATTGAGACTCTTTATAGTCATTTAAAAGTGTCCGAGTATTGTATATTAAAGCCCGTTTGACACTTGACATATACAAATCCTTCACACCGAGCTACACTTTAAAAATAAGACATGAATGAATTTTAACATTAATATTACACTTTAAAACCATCCCGGAAGCGACTCAGAAATACTGACTTGGAGGAGGCATTCCCTTGCTTTTCACTAGAAAGCAGGTTACCTAAGGGAACACCCCCCCCCCCCCTTCCCCTTGCCCTGGGTCAAATAGCCCAGAGCGAAGAGGGCAGCCGGACGGAGGCACTGCCGGAACAGAAAGCCTGCATAACTATAGTCTCAACTGTTTAGTGGACGACATTCTGAGCAACAGATAACGGACCTAAACAATGCAGGTCTCCAGAAATGGACTCAATATTTCTGAGATAAAAATTCGTGAATGTGGATGGCTGAGACCAATAAGCAGCCTTCATTAAATCTGTAATAGCAACACTATTAGCATAAGCCCAAGAAGTAGCAAGAGCTCTTACTTCATGAGCGGAAATCTTAAGCACAGACTGCTGAGAAGAAGATAAACTCTCATAAGCAGTACGGATAGTTAATTGAATCCATCTAGCAATAGAATGGACCGAAATGTCCTTTCTATTAGGCATCAAAGACAGAAAGAAACGTTTCCGTCCCTTTCTGATAAACTGAGATCTCTGTTTATAGATACGTAACGCTCTAACAGGACAGAGTAAAAGCCTACGCCCGTCTGAAGACGGAAGAGCCTTAATAACAATAGGTTCCGGATATTTATTAGGAGCTTGATTCTTAGTTAAAAAAACCCACATTTGTAGTGAAGGTGATAGTGTTCCCGACACTACGATAGTGAGAATCATCCACCGACAGTGCATGAAGCTCACTGACTCTTCTAGCAGAAGAGAAAGCTAAGAGAAAAGCTGTCTTATAAGATAAGAATTTGAAATCTACTGTCCCAAGAGGTTCAAATGGCTTTTCCTTCAATTTAAGAAGAACCCAAGCTAAATTCCATTTAGGAATTAATCTAAGAGTTCTGGGTCTATTTATCGAGAAGTTTCTAACCAACTTAGATAAAGAGACATTAGATCCAATTTGTAAACTATCATGATGTGCATAGGTATCAGATAACATAGACCTATAACCCTTAATAGTAACAGGCTGCAGTTTGATTTCGTCAAACAAGTATACTAGAAAGTTTGCAATGTCTGGTATAGAGGGATCGAATATATCTAAAGAATGATCCCTACACCAACGACGAAAAACCTTCCACTTAGCCGCATAGTTTAGCGAAGAGGAGGTCCTCCTACAGTTAGAAATCGCGTCCACTGCTCGTCCTGTAAAGTGCTTGCCATGCAAGAAGGACCGCACAACGGAAAAACGTGAAGGTTGAGACCTTGCGGGTTGTGATGGAGTTGGCGCGCTTTCCCCTGCGAAAGAAGATCCTCCCGTGGAGGAAGCTTTCGCGGTATGTCCCACAACAGACACCTGAGTAGATTTATCCACGGTCTCTGTGGCGACAGAGATGCTACCAACAGAATCTTGCATTGAGATTGTTTTATCTTTAGCAATACTTGTTGAATTAACGGCGCTGGAGGATACGCCTATCCTATCATTCCGTCCCAAGGGATCGACAGAGCGTCTACTGCAAATGCTCTTGGATCCTGACACGGAGACACATACGTCTGCAACTGATTGTTGAGATGTGTCGCAAATAAGTCTATCATTGGCCGTTCCCATTGGTAGCAAATCTGATTGAATACTTGTTTGTTGAGAGTCCATTCCGACGGCGACAAGCGACCCTTTCGTGAAAGGGAGTCTGCTAGCACATTCAGACGACCCGGTATGTGACGGACCGAAAGAAGAACGTGATGTTCTAGCGCAAACAGAAGGATTCTTTCCGTTAGATTGAACAACGGAACTGAATGAGTGCCTCCCTGATTCCGTATATACGCCACTACTGTCGTATTGTCGGATAGGATTTGGACATGAGCATTGTGAATAATGTCCATCCAATGACGTAACGCAAGCCAAATTGACATCATTTCCTTGATGTTTATGTGCTTGCACAGGAATTGCGGATCCCAAAGACTCTGGCATCTCGAATCCGTTGGGATTAATGATGCACCCCAACCTGTTTGACTGGCATCCGTCATAATGGTAAAACTCGGATCCGGCAACTGCAGCGGAACTCCCTGAGTTAACCACTGAATGTTTGCCCAAGTCTGAATCTCTTGTTTGACTTGATCTGACAAGAGAACATCTACGTCGAGCGAATGAATTTTCACACTCCAATTCTGAGTCAAGAAAATTTGGAGAGGACGTGTGCGTAACCGCCCCATCGGAATGAGATCCGCAGCGGCTCCGCACAGACCTATCAGTCTCATAAATTCTCTCGGTGTGACTTTGTCTGCGTGCAGACAATAGCGAGCGTAACAACTGACTAATTTCGCTCTGGTTAACGGCAGACGAACGAGATTGTTGTGCGTCTCGAAGCTCATTCCCAGATGAGTGAATGACTTGGACGGCACCAGATCCGACTTCTCCTCGTTTACTATAAAACCGAGACGTCAGAGCAATAGAAGTAGATTCTGAACATCGTTCTGAAGCGTTAACTCGTTGCCGTACCTCTGAAGAATGTCGTCCAGGTAGGCCGACGTTACCGCAGACGAATGAGCTCGGAAATAGATCATTACCGAGTTCATTACCCGAGTGAAAGCCCAGGGTGCTAGATTCAATCCGAAGCACATCGCCCGGAATTGATACACCACTCCTAGGACTGCGAAGCGTAGATACTTTCGGAATGTCGGATGTACCATGACGTGAAAGTACGCATCTTTGAGATCTATGCTTGTTGCATAATCGTTCACCCGAATACTCGCTCTGACCGTCTGAATCGTCTCCATATAAAATTTCGGAGCGACGATCAGCTTGTTTATCCAGCTCAAATCTATGACTGGACAGAACGAGCCGTCTGGTTTCGGAACCAGAAACAGATGGCTGTAGAATCCCGGAGTCTCCTGGTTTTCTACGACCTCTACCACGTTCTTCATTAAAAGAGACTGCACCTCTGATAACAGAGCGTCTCTTTTCTGCGGATTTGACGGAAGTTGAGTCCACCTTGGACTTCGAGTTAATGGAGGCTTTCGTTTGAAGGATATCTTTAGACCTTCCGAAGTCACTCCTCTCACCCAAGGGTCGTCCGTAATCGACGCCCATTCTTGTGAAAAGCTCGACAACCTTCCGCCAACCGGTACGCGATAGAGGTTTAAGCCATCACCTCCTGAACCTGCGAGGCCTGCGGTACGAGAAACCACGTCCTCCACGACCCGCACCTCGCCCCGTCGACCTCAGGGCATCCGACCGGTTGTCCCGGCCCGAACGAGAGTCGCTACCCTGACGGTCTCTCGAATAAGACCAAGAGGACGCACCAGAACCTCTATAGGAACCTCTCTTGGGCGCATTAGACCCAGAAGTGCCTGTCTTATTCTTGTCTGCTGTATCCGACTTCTTAGAAGCAGATTTGAACAACAGAGAATCCGAAGCTTTCTTTGTAATTTTATCATAAATAGCAGAAAGCTTGCCGTCAAAGAGAAGTTCTCTGGAGACCAAAGCGACTCTAAGAGAGTTCTTCACCTTAGTATCCACGAGTGTGGATGTAGCTAGGGCTGCGTCACGTCTAACCAACTCCAGGTTTGCCACTGAAAGGGCGGAGTTACACGTGGAATAAGCTACTGCCCTTGAAAGAAGTCTTAAAGAGGATTGTATATCCTGAAACTCTTTCCCTTGAAGGCGCAGTGATAACGCCTTAGTAAGGTGATCTGCGTAAGATAAGGCATCTAAATTGGCTCTGTTAGTTGCAATAGCTGTTTCCAACACCGCGGTTGGAATAGAAGCCGACGACGGTAATGATAGCTCTAAGTCTTCCGCCTCGTCGTCCATATGCAGAGGAACTCTCGGGATACCCTGTCCTGCCATGTCGAATTTATTCCTTGCATTAATGAAAGGCAGGTTGAGAGTATTAGCGGACAAGAAACCTGCTTTCCCCGTCTTGTAAGCAAGTTTAAATATAGCGTCGTTCAATAATTCAAATGTTCTTGCAACATTATTGGACTGCGACGGAAACTCGGGAGCGATGTCCCTGAACCGCTCAAAAAATTCAGAGTCCAATGACGCTATAATCCTCTTGTCCGGAACCGCAGCAGTCTGGCCCGACGGAACAACTTGAGGGAGAAAGTGCCGGATGAAGTCCACGGCAGCTTTATGTTGTTCCGAAAGGGATAGCTCCAAATCATCCGTATCCCTTTCACCATCCGGTCGGACCTCATGATGCTCCCGGTCGTCCGCCCCCGATGCTTCGGCGGAGCGTACCGACCCAGCGCCGTCGGATAATTCTTGATCCGACACCGTTTCTGTCGGCTGCTGGGATGCTGCGATAAGCTGTGCTATCTGCACAAGAATGTCCGGCGTCGAGACCTGCGGAGGCGCAGTCTTTCGCTGCTTCGCCGAGGGCAGCTCCGCATCAGATGGCTCCCGCATACTTTTTCTATGAGAACGTCCGGAGTCCATCGGTCTCGAATCCCTGGCTACCGGATGGTGTGACCTGGTCGCCGAAGAATCCTTGATCGGCGAAGCTGGTAAGATATCGGCGGTCATGCAGCCAAGGTGCGGTCGTGTGCGCTGACGAGAAGAAGCCTTAGCAGTCTCCGCGGACTGCCTATACAACGGAGCGTCCCGAGCGACGGACGTATGCTCCGTTTGCGACACATTTTGTACCACAACATCTGGTCCCAGATGTTGTTGTACGAGAGAGGGGCCTCTCTCGCTTGCGGCCCGGCTGGACCTGGACGAGTTAGGAACCGGACTCAAAGGCTTCCTCCGTTCTCGCTTACTATCCGCCGTCACTGGGTGTGCACCTTGTATGTTTATAGTGCTCGCATCACCCAAAATTTCCTCCTGGACCGCATCGGACGAACCCGGCTGCCGAACCATTCGGTGAATGGACGCTACACCGGGCGAGCTAGCGGACGACGTTTGTCTAATCTCCATGAGCACTTTTGCCACTAGCTCTGAATTCATTTGTGACGACGGACGCACACTTGTAGAAGATAATATGGAAACATCACCCTGTTCTTGTTCCTCTGAAATAGAAACTGAGAGAGTAGAGTGACCTTGCGGAGAAAGAGGCGGCACAGCCCTTTCTCCAGAAACAACATACCGTGACACACGTTTCCAATGTTTGTCATCCCAATATTGACATATAAGACAGGGATTAGTGCGAGAACACTGTCTACAATTAATACATGAAAGTCAGAGGAAGATTTCTTCCCATTACAATTTGAACAATATCCTTTCATTGTGAAAAGTCAACAACAAGTCCTAGTTACTCGCACAAACCCCTGACACAAAGATACATAATAACATGATCCTTTAATAAATGAAAAAACAATTGCAAATCAAAATAATTTTGAAAAAATATTTTTTCAGCGAAGCCCAAGTTGCTGAAAAGTAACGTTGAGCCCCGATGGATCTGATGGCAAAGTGTGGTCAAAAATTTTAAATTTATATTAAATAATTAATGAGACACTTACGGATAATATAAATGTATCTTATAGTGAGATAAACTACACCAAAGGCAAACAGCCCCCCTCAAAAAAGGCTGTTGCCAATGTAAACAAACAGTGTAAAACACCAGAAAACATGATTCCAGGCACTGAAAAAACTGGCCCGAAATCAGTCATCAAAATTACACTCTATCTGATGCAAGACAGAGACTCCTAGGGGAGAATCTGCAGAACATCAGATGGAAGATGCAGAACACAACGTTTATACACCCATGGGTGAAAACGTAACTATGGGGAAAATAACAGAAAACATTCTGTATCCAAGCAACTCTCCCAGGAAAATTTTAGAAATGAACTTTCTCAAAAATATGCCAAAAGCATGGGAGAATTGCAAGGGGGGACTTTAGAAGGCTAGGGGAGAGGAAACACTGAATAAGCAGTGCAACATTTAGCAAGAATGACAACAAGAGGCCCATGCCTCGAAAATAGGCAACTTAACATAATTTCATCAAAAAATTTTAAGTACAGCCCTGATTATTTTTTGTCACTTCTTTTTCCTCTCCTCCTTCTATATCCTCCTTAGAATCACCATTTCTCCAAAAATTACGTGTCTGGCATCCTTTAAACTGAGATTTACAAGCACAAAGATCAGTGAGATGTTGACTGATGAAGGGCCAAACAGAGAATGATAATTGGCGCCAATTTCGGGACGTCCTTGACACTGCGCATAGTATGGAGGTCCTATAGGACATGATTTCTTTTTGTTTTGGATGCAAATTTTGGGGATTGGGGGGCAAAATTTGTGTTTGGCCCTGGTTTTGTTAGAGTTAGCACCAGCTAAGTCTGGGTCATTGGTACAGTATAAAAATATTGGAATGTCATATTTTTATACTATTCATATTTTTAGCTGGTGCAAACTCAATAATATCAAGGGCCAAACCCAAATTTTGAATCCCCCAATCCTCAAATTTGCATACAATACCGAAATTTGAAAGTCATATCAGGCCCTCCATACTTTTAGGAAGAGACCGAAATTGGCGCAAAGCACCATTCTTTGTTTGGCCCAAGTCAGTGAACATTTGAACTGACATCTGTGCAATAAATTCTCATTTTTGAAGATGCCAGACACAAATCAATGATGGTTTTCATGGATTCAACAGTGTAGCAGGATGTTGGAAGTAAATAACAGTGGTTTTGGATATTCAGGGCTGTAACTTTATAATTTTTATGTAAAATTATTCAGGTTTCCCATTTTCAGGATATGCTTCCGAATGTCATCATTATTACTATGACTCCACAGTTGTTTTGTTAGTGCTGTTACTTCCCTTCCCTCTCCTGAACCCTCCTGTTATGCTCCCAAGCTCATTCAGCTTTTATTAAAATTCTTGGGAGTTTAACTTGTTTTGCGGAATGGGTATTCTGTTTATCCCCTGTGTTTACGTCCTGTTCATTTACTGTTTTGTATTCTTGCATCTTCTACCAGATGCACTGTTTTTTCTTCCTATGAAGATCTAGCTTTGCATCAGGTGGTTGTTGATCAGTTACTGACTTTGGGCCTCTGCTGTGCCTGTTGTTGGTTAGTTTCTGGGTTTTCCTCTTGACGTTGTTGTCTGTTCAATAACGTTTTGGATAAGTTTTAATTCAGTGTTTAGTTAGAAATAGTTATTGTTTTGTTTTTTCTATTAGGATACCTATGGTAGTGCTTGTCCACACTTAGGCTCTATCAGGATGCCCTTGGGCTCATGAGGTTCCCTTGGGGTACTTAGGCTTCATTCAAAATATTTCGAGAATCTTTTTTTAATTTCTTTCGAAAATTTTTGTGATTGTCTGGGTTATGTATCCTTGTGATGTGTATTCTGTATTATTATTGGAAGTGCAACGGACTTATGATTTTGGCTTCATTATTATTGTATTTTTTTATAATAATTGGTACCTAGTGTAAGTCCAGAAAGTTTCGGATTTAAATGCTTGTTGTCCGCCGGTAGTAGCTGCATTTCTTCAATTCTTATACTATTGTGTCGACCTGTGTGGTGGGCAGTGAAGTTACCATGTCGGAGCTTTCACCACAGGCTAATACTAGTCCTTCAGTCTCTTGTTCAGAGGAACAAGAACATGATGATGGTACTTTGACACCTGTCCATTACGTGCTGCCGTCATCGCACTCTGATGAGCCCCGCTCTGATGAGTAAACAGAGCTAGTTGCCAAGGTGATCATGATTTTTAGCAGGGGATTGAGGTCTCTAGTTAGTTCTCTTAATCCTCTGCATGCAGCTAGCTCGACCGGTGAAGCAGTTGTCCCTATATAGGAGCCGGGATGCCGGGTAGGTCCGTTGCAGTCGAGAAGTATAGACGGGGGTAGTGCAACCACCTCAAAAACAAAAGCTCACCCAGTGACGATGGCAAAAGAAGAAGAAGCCTGAAAGTTTCTCTACGGGTCGCCCGCTCAGATCTGGGGTCAGATCGCGAGTTGTAGAACCCTCTCCATTCAGTGGCAAGTTGGGGTCGACTGTGTCTGTCGCGAGAAACTTCGGAGCACCCATCTGAATTACGCGAGTCGGGATGTTCCTTCCAACCTGCAGCTGGGATCGGCTGCGGTTATGACTTCTTCTTCTTACATGGAAGAGCATACAAAAGGGGATTAGCCTTCAAGTTTCTCAACGGGAAACTCCACGAGATCTGGGGTCAGATCGCGAGTTGGATAGCATTCTCCATCCCGTCAGCAGTCGGGGTTGACTGTTTCTGTCAACAGAAACTTCATTGAGTCAGAGCCCCCATCTGAACTATGCATTTCGGGACGTTCCTTCCACTCTTCAGCCGGGGTTGGCTGATGTAACGGGTTCCTCTTCTTCCATGGAAAAGCACACTAAGGGGTAGAAGCCTGCAAGTTTCTAAACGAAACATTCAGCAGGATCTGGAGCAGATCGCGAGTTGGAGAACCCTCTCTGTTCCATCAGCATTTGGGGTCGCCTGTTTCCGCTTTGAGAGACTTTAGTGAGTTGGGGCATCCATTCATGCTTGCGGTCCAGGACACTCCTTCCACACTGCAGCGAGGGCCGGTTGCAGCTGTGGCTTCTTCATCTGCATCATCGACGAAGTACGTTAGACCGCAGACTAGCTGTCTGACTTCGCATGTTCATGCTATTCCACAGAGCCGTTCCCAGTCTTCACCACCGAAGTTAGATTAACTTGCAGCTAGTGGTTTGGGGCATATTCATATGGGACATGCGTCAAAAGATCTGGGGTCAGATCTCTGTCCTGTGAGCAGCATATGGTGAAGAAGTGGATAACTGCTGCTCTGCAAGCCTCGTTCACGGACCTGCTGTCGCAGATTGCGCAGCTTATTGCAGCATCCCAGGTTCAGCCATCAACAGTCTCTGGAAGTGAGCTGTCGGGCGGTGCTGGGTTGGTCCAGTTATCTGTTCATTCGGATGGTGTTGACCATATTTTTCAGATGGAACATTCAGATGGTGAGAGGGCTATGGAGGATGATTCTCCATCTCTCAAAGAACAGCACATTAAGACTATGAATTTTATTCATAAGTTCTTCCAGATTTTGTTCCATCTGAATAAAAGTCTGTGTTTGCTAGGAAAAAAACAGCTTAGGGTACCGGCGAAGGAAAGACGAAGATCTTTCCTTCCCGGATCTTTCTGCTCAGGTGTCGAAGGCCTATGGTCCACTTAATGACACCACCCTTGGCCAAGTAATAGTATAAGAAAGGCAATGATCTATTCTTTACGAATAGAAGATCGATAGCTCATAGGTAGGCTGAGACATGGAATAGGGCCATTAGAAGGAAAAAGTATGTTTTTTCCTTCTCAGTGTTGTATTCCTAGGCATCAGAGGAATTTAGTTCTATTGTTGATGGCACAGTAGCCTTATGTAATTTTAGAGCGGTCTTTTCTTATACATTAGTGGCTAACGTCGTAAGTCTCTGTTTAGTGAGCTGTTCAAGGCCACAGGGTAACACACAGACATCTGTCTTTACGGATATAAGACTTTTAGGCTATTCTTTTTGGAATAAGGCCATTAGAAGGACAGATTTCATTCTTTCCTTCTTGGTGCTGTATTCCTAGGCGTCACAAGCATTTAGTCCTATTGTTGTCGTCTTGGTAGTCTTTTGTGAATTAAGAGTGGCCCGTTTCTATAACATTAGCGGCTAACATCATAGTGGCCTTATGTAATTTAGAGCGGTCTTTTCTTATACATTGCGGCTAAGGTTGTAAGTCTCCGTTTAGTGAGTTTTCCAAGGCCGCAGGTGACACAGATATCTGTCTTCAAGGAGATGAAGACTTATAATCTGCACTAGCTAATCTGAGACTGCTGTCTCTTTGGAATTAGGGCCGTTAGAAGGAATGAGTACGTTGTTTATTTCTCAGTGTTGTATTCTTAGGTTCTGAGGCTTTAGTCCTTTTGTTGACGCCTTATTTGTATCATGAGCAGCCTTTTTTCCTAACTTGAGCGACTAACGTCGTAAGTCTACATTTAGTGAGCTTTCTAAGGTCGCAAGTTACACCAAGATTTCGGTCTTCATGGAGATGAAGACTTCTAAGCTATGTTATCTAGGCTGAGACCACTGTCTTTTAGGAATAGAACCGCTAAAAGGAAAGAGTACATTTTTTCTTTCTCGGTTTTGTTTTCTTAGGTGTCACAGACATTAGACTTATTGTTAACACCATAGTAGCCTAGCTAGAATTATGAGCGGTGTTTCTTCCCTATCATTAGTGGCTAGCGTTGTAAGTCTCCTTTAGGGCTGCAGTTAACAGCCATATAATTGGGGTATACAACCAATGCCAGTCATAAAAATTGTCATTCAAATTTTATTATTTCAATTTTTGCTATTTTTGTTATGACCCATACATGTAACAAGCTAATTGAGCTCATTCCAGTGAAGGGTCACAAGCTATATTTTGGAGGTAAGCAAAATTAAATTATCTAGATAAACAAGAAATTTTGGGGCCACAAATTTTCATATTCCAGACATGTTAGGTAAAGCATTAGCAGAATAACCATGGTAACTTCTTATAACTTCAGGACACCAAATAATTTACCACAGCCTTTGTACAAATTAGATCTGTTAAATGCAAAGGTTACAGAGTACATTCCCTGTTAACCATCTGCACACTGATGCTGAAATATTTAATATTTCAGGGAGCGCGGTGGCTCAGTAGGTAGAGATGCAGGCTGCATGCCGAGAGGCCCTCAATTCGAATCCCACCTGCGACAACCACAATGTGTTCTTGGGCAATACACTTAAACCCAACTGGCCACGCTGGGGCACAGTGGCATTGTGTACAAAGACATACTGCACGTCAATGGTGCACTTGTGTTCAACCAATGCTAACCCTGCTTGTGTTGAGTTAGTAAGTTAGAAAGTCTGACAGTTTCTCACCACTGTTTGGTGGTTCTCTCCAGGTACTCTGGCTTCCTCCACCCATAAAACTGTCTGACACGAGGTGACCCTGGCTGTCAAAAGTGTCATTAATCCCAATAAATAAATAAATAAATATTAATATTTCAATTAGCATTTTTACCCATAAAGCACCTGTGAATTTTAGCAAAACAATCTTGTTTGATAGAGCTCACCACGAATTGGTGAAATTCATAGTTGCATTATGGGAAAAAATTGTTACTTGAAATGTAAGTATTAAATGTCAGTATAAGGGGCAGAGGGTTAACTAAATGAAAAAGAGTGTTATCGAGGAATTATTCTGACAACCCTGAAATTTCCCAGCTTCACAAACCTCTTTGAAGACAGTACTTCCAGTATGTACTGAGTCAAAAAAGAAAGTATAATAAACTTTGAGGAGCAATTTTTTTAGTATTATCGACTTTAATCCCAAACAAATTATTGTAAATTCTTTTTTTCGAGTCTAGCTGTATGAATTTGCATAATTACATGTTCTTACTGTTGCCAGCGTAACGTCAGGACATAGCAATTCAGACATGGGGTGAAATAAAAAGTTCACACATGCCGTCAATAGCGTGTATGTCCACCGTTTGCCTCTTAGATGGCAAGACATAGACAGCATATGGACCTGGTAAGTCTCTGGATGTCACCCTGTGGTATTGCATTCCACTCCTGCCTTAGAACATTACGTAAATCGCCTAACATCTGAAGATCATGAAGTCGTACCTGATGGCCCAATTGATTCCAAAGATGCTCGAATGGCGACAAATCTGGCAAAAGTGGGGGTCAGGGAAGAAGTTCGATGCTCACGACAGATACAAACCAAGTGACATCGGACACTGTCTTACTGGAATAACTGCAATCCGATGTTAGTGTTGAGCAACGGGACAACAGCGCTAAGAATTTCGTCCCTATATCGCTGTCCATTCAGCTTACCATCGATGAAGATCAACTTCGTTCGATGGTGCAAGGAAAGTCCTTTCGAAATCATTACACTATCCCTGCCAGAACGGTTGCATTCCCACATGCAAGCATCAAAAAAACGTTCTCCTTGTCAGCGATACACTCTTGCCCTACCATCAGTGCGCCGTAGACAAAATCATGATTCATCACTAAAAAGAACTGTACTCCAACGCTGCTGAGTCCAGCGAACATGCTGACATACCCATTCTATTCTGATGGTACGATGATGTTGGGTAAGGATTGGTCCATGGTATGGACGTCTACTTCGGATGCCGTGTTCAGCAAGTTTCTTGCGGACAGTTTGTGAGCTGATTCTATTGTTATTTCTACAAGGAGTACTTGCTGCTGTCCTTGTCGCCGGAAGGAAACGTTACTGCAAGTGAGATGTCCTGATGTGTCGGTCTTGTACAGTAGTCGTAACTCTTGGTCGACCTGAACGCAGTCGGTCAGCAGTAGATCCAGTGGTTTTATAACTTCCAATGAGACTGTAAAAGTGGCCACAGTGACTCCGAACTCAGCAACGAGCTCATCTGGAGGTATCCCAGCCTCATGCATACCAATGGCACACAACCTCTGATTTTCGGTTAACCTTGGCATTTTTTAAAATGTCGGAAGACAAAAACTAGCATGTTTTCTCAATAACCCAGGCTCTCTAGCACAACATAACACAAAGAAAATCGCCGGTCACCCATTCAATTTGACATTCTCAGGTAACACATGCTATTTTGAAATCCGTAGCAAAATTGTATACGGTTGGGCAGACAACATGTCATTAAACTCTTTGCACGACTTCTTGTCCACAAACATGCAACATTGCAACATTAGAACTATTATATTTCATCCTTTATGCTATTTTTTCACATTTGTTTCTATTATACTTTCTTTTTTGATTCTTATATGCTCTTAATCTATTATAACATGTTTGACACAAATCTATCAGCTCAACTAATGGTCAATTTATCACCAGAGAGTAGGAAAATGTTAAACCTCTGGTTAACAGAATATTCCTTGTTAACTGAATATGGTTACAACAGAGTAAAGTGCTGGGTAAAGAGATATTACAAATTCCCTTTTTGTGACAAATTGGTTGAATCTCATTGGTCCATAAATACTTCAAACTGAATGTGGCTCTTCAATTAACCCTTAAGGGCCTAGAGATTTTTTTATACATTTTTGCTTTACTCTGACAATCCATATCCTATGACTTTGCAGTTGTTTCTTGGCAAGTCTTGGCTACCTATGAAGGCAGCCAAGGCTTGCTAAGAATCAACTGCCATGGCACTTTGAATGTAACTTGCAGGCTTACCACAAAACTGCATGTTAGGGCACCTGTTTTGTTGTAGAAAAATGTGATTAAAGTCGGAATTAGGCCCACTGGATCTCAAGAAGACTTCTATAAAAAATCGCGACATCGACGCCGTAGCTGCGATGGGTGGTGCAATTTCACAAAATTCTAAGTTCATCAAGGGCCATAACTTCAAGAAAAATATTTGGAACAACACATGCATTGAATAGTGGCTAGACATCAATAAGATACACTTACATGCCAAATATAAATCATTTCATCAAGTATTTCAAAAGTTATTGAGTTTTGAAACTCGTTGGTCACAGACCAACCGACATTCTAAGTTCATCAAGGGCCATAACTCCAAGAAAAATATTTGGAACAACACATGCATTGAACAGTGGCTAGACATCAATAAGATACACTTACATGCCAAATATAAAGTCATTCCATAAAGTATTTCAAAAGTTATCGAGTTTTGAAACTCGTTGGTCAGACAGACCGACCGACCGACAGACAGACCGACATTGCCACTTATAGAGCTGCTAGTCGCAGCTAAAAATTTAATTAGTTTTACAGAGTTTTGCTCATTGTGAGGTCATAATTTGGCAAAGAACATAATCCAGGAACTTGGATTGAACAGATTCAAATTTTGGGCTTTCAAAGGATTCTAACTATCAAAATAGCATAATATATGTTCTTTAGAAGACTTTTAGAAAAATTTAACAAGTTTTACAGAGTTTTGACCACTGTGAGGCAACAAGTTAGCAAGGCACATTAAAATAAACAAGCCTGTGTTCATTCATATTAGGATACACACATGCCAAGTTGGGTAAAAATCAGTTCAGTAATTATTGAGGACAAGGTTCATCAAGGGCCATAACTTCAAGAAAAATATTTGGAACAACACATGCATTGAATAGTGGCTAGACATCAATAAGATACACTTACATGCCAAATATAAATCATTTCATCAAGTATTTCAAAAGTTATTGAGTTTTGAAACTCGTTGGTCACAGACCAACCGACATTCTAAGTTCATCAAGGGCCATAACTCCAAGAAAAATATTTGGAACAACACATGCATTGAACAGTGGCTAGACATCAATAAGATACACTTACATGCCAAATATAAAGTCATTCCATAAAGTATTTCAAAAGTTATCGAGTTTTGAAACTCGTTGGTCAGACAGACCGACCGACCGACAGACAGACCGACATTGCCACTTATAGAGCTGCTAGTCGCAGCTAAAAATTTAATTAGTTTTACAGAGTTTTGCTCATTGTGAGGTCATAATTTGGCAAAGAACATAATCCAGGAACTTGGATTGAACAGATTCAAATTTTGGGCTTTCAAAGGATTCTAACTATCAAAATAGCATAATATATGTTCTTTAGAAGACTTTTAGAAAAATTTAACAAGTTTTACAGAGTTTTGACCACTGTGAGGCAACAAGTTAGCAAGGCACATTAAAATAAACAAGCCTGTGTTCATTCATATTAGGATACACACATGCCAAGTTGGGTAAAAATCAGTTCAGTAATTATTGAGGACAAGGTGAATGAAGTCACAATAATGGGCAGTGATGGATGACAAAAGCTGCCTTGTTGGCAAGCTGAAAATAGAACATTTTTTCAACTATTATGTTTTGAATGGCTTTGAAATTACAGTCAGTTCTTGACTTGTTTATTTTTGTAGAGCTCCACAACAGATACAGGAACTTATGATTGAAGAAAATTATGCAGGTGCAAGGCTTAGCTAATGCTGAATAATAAATATATACACAACCACTTGCCTGCATATTATTGACTCTCTGTACACTTATATCAAAATACTGAAATTTCAATCAGAAACTTTTCCCATAATTCTAGGAATTTAATCAATTCAGTCTTGTTTGACCGAGCTCAAATTATGATATTTCAACAATGGTGTTGAAAGGGTTAACAGGCCAGTGTTACTGGCAAAATTAACCATTCAATTTTCATTATTTTTTCATTTAGTGTGTCAAAAACATAGCTTATGACCCCTCATTTGAACAAGCTAGTTGAGCTTGTTCCATTGAGGGATCATAAGCTATGTTTTCACTGAAAAAAAAAAAAAAATAGTCAATCAAGAATTCTGTTTGCAAGTGGCGGCTGCTTTTTGTGTTAGGTAAAGGGTTAATATGATTACATAAGCAATCAAGAGCTTTCAACACTATCACTGTAGCCAATGGAAAACATACACTGTGTTACAGGAACTATCACTATCAAAAGACATGTCTAGTTTTGATTGCTTTTGCATTTGTTATAAGCCCTGTATTGAAAAACAGTAGAAAGCCTACCAACCTATAAATTCACCATTGCCTACACTTGATTCAGATGATTCAATTGCTGTTTCATTATTCTTGTGCACTGTTGCAGAAGGCTCTGAAACTGACCTCTGAAAGGGTATTGATTCTTGTGGAATGTCAGCTTTATTTTCTGTTTGAGCAAAACTACCACCAGAGGATGCAATACTATCTTGATTCTGTTTAAAAAACAAACAGAAAAAAACAAAACAACAAGCTATCAAAGTACTGAAGAGAGAAAAAACTAGGGTTTTACCAGTGTTGCAACTCTAGTATGAGAAGCAAGCTTGGAAATAAGCAATTTGTCATTTGCAGAATGTGGTCCCCAGAGGGTGAATTTGCTGATGCTAACCCACAGAGTGGCCTAATTTATCCTCTGGGTATCAGTCGGTTTGGACTTGAGTCCTTGATTCAGATTGAGATTCACAGAGGGTAAATTTACTGATGATACCCTGCACAGCAGGAAAACATCACTAAATTCACCCTCTGGGGACCTCATTTTGCAGATGACAGTCTGCTTATTTCTCGGCTTGATGAGTAGTTAAAGAGACTTGCCAAGACCCTTAGCCTCTTTGTATTTTGTCTCTTTGTCCTTTGTTTTATGTTAATCGCATGAAATTCATTGTTGTATCAAATAATATTGCAGCCAAGTTAATTATGAGCTGTGTCACACTTTCTGAACAAATAAACATTTGCAAAATGTGACCAATTGAAGCTGTAGTAAAATGGCTGAGATATTTTATTATTTATTCTGTCACTGCTGATCAGGATCAACAGAATAATTACAAAAATGAAATTAACTGCATTTGAATGTGGAATTCATGTGATGGATATGGGTGTATTCATCAACTGGAAATTCAGAATCAAAATGAAATACAGTTGTTTCTCCTAGGGATGTTACAGTCTGGAGTTTTTTCGGCTAGTGCTCGATTTGGGGTGTCATTTTAACTTGCAGTATTATAGCTGATGGATGAGAAAGCAGTACAGTTAGGCCTTAGATGGCCGAAAGAACTCAACCAAAATGCTCCCGTCAAAATGACATACCAACGATATACATATTATCGCTACAGTGAAGTGATCTGGGACATAGTATCACGTCGAGTTGAGGAGGTCAGATTGCCGGATCAAATGAGCTGCTGCAGGCAGAGAGTTTCATCTGGCAATTTAACCTCCTCAACGAGACGTGATGCGACAACCCAGATCACTTCACTGTAGCAATAAAAGGTTTATTATATGACTTATAGTTCAACATCGCATACCAACGCTACCATTAATAATTCTCCAAACCTTTTTTTTGGTAAATTGGATTGAAATAAAAAAGAACTATTTTTGTTCACACTCATTTTTGTAACTTGTCACATTCAACTCAAACAATGACAAGTCAAAATTGCCCAGAAACACTTCTTCAATGCCCCAATCATCTCCACAATCCATTTTAATTGCATTTATAAATCGAAAATTGAAATTTTATTTATTTTTTACGAAGCTGGAATCAATGGTTGCTAGCAGATGAAAATGTAATCAACCCAGACTGCCATTCGACGCACCATATTCCAGCTCAGAGTAATTAAGTACTCTTTGCAACCTGAACAGCTATTTATGTGAATTCGAAATCACCCGTAAATAGTCAGTCATACTATAGTGATACAGAATCAGAATCCACCCTGTGGATTTTCCGGAGAAAAGGAAAATATCGTCAAACAATGGTGATATTTAGCAGTTAAATTACAGACAGATAATAAAACTTTAACACATTTCACAACAGATATTATCAAAAACAATGTTAATTAAATTTGGATTTGTAATTTGCAATCGCAGAGTGCTGTCAGAGCTATGCATCACCTCTTTTCAAAGTTATGAAAGTACTGGTGCATTATTTTAGATAACAGTAAGAGGTTTTGTTTGGGGGTGGGGGGGAGGGGAGGGGTTCGTCATGTGAAATTATTGATACAAGTTGGCATGATTGGGGAACTAAGTGAGGTAACCTCACTGCAGTAGATACTTCAATTAGCATTGTATGAATGACCAGAAATAGATCAGAATGCTATATTACTAAATGCATGGCTGGGAGCATGGAGACTAAGTGGTTAGAGCATTGAACCTCAAACTGAAAGATCCACTGTTTGATCTGTGGTAACTGTGTTGTGCCCGTGGGCAAGGCACATCGATGGTGTCAACCAATGTTAACACTGCTTGTGCGGAATTACTACAAACTGCTGCCAATACACTCTCCCACCCGATTCGTTTAGATAAGAGAAACAGCATGACTCTATTTCTCTTATCTAAAGGAATCATGCGCGAAAAAGTATGCTCTGGTGAATAATTTATAGCATGGAAATAAAAAAAAAAAATGTGATTTAGGCCACACAAAGTAGATCTTCTGTTTCTCAGGCCATTATTTGTGAAATTGCATGCGGGCGAGTGGTTTTTATTTTATTTTTTATTTCAGTAATTACTTCTTAGCTATCAAAAGTTCATGTTCTTGGTTCGAGTTTTAGGCCTCATAATCTACAGAATAGCAAGGGTGGTGGTGTATTTCATCCCATTGCAAAGCCTTCTTGCACTCAAGGGACAAATTCATCAATTTTTTTAACTTGGGTAAAATATCAGACATAAACCATTTAATTTTAATTTTTTTTTAAGTTAAAATTGGTTATAAAAAGAGAGCATGCGGCAGCCAAAAGGACCATGCAGGAGGGCCTGAGAAACAGATGTTTTATTTTTTTAGGCCTTAAATGAAAAAAGTTAATTTAAAAAAAAAAACTTAGATGTGAGTCTTCCATGGAAGACGTGTGTCGCCTGGCGTTTCAGACAGAATTCTAAGTGGAAAAGGGGCATAACTCTGGAAAAAATACAGCGGATCAAAAAATAAAATAGGAGGTGCACAATGCCATTATGTGATAAAGAATCACTGAAAGTTTCATCAAAATCCATTCATAGGTTAAAGAGGAGTGGCGGATAAGAGAAAATGTGATGCGGACGACGCGGACGACGCAAGATGACGGGGTATAACTCTGGAAAAAATACAGCGGATCAAAAAATAAAATAGGAGGTGCACAATGCCATTATGTGATAAAGAATCACTGAAAGTTTCATCAAAATCCATTCATAGGTTAAAGAGGAGTGGCGGATAAGAGAAAGTGTGGCGTGGACAATGACGCAGACGACGCAAGACGACAAAAGTAATCCCTATATGTCGCTCCCCACTTCGTGGGGCGGCGACACAATAAAAAATTCACCAACCCTGATCCTGTGCAATGGTTATGGTGAGCAACTGTATGTTAGCTTAGCAACTAACACTGTGAAATGTACAGGGTTAGTCACTCTTTCCTTTCTGGTTATAAATAAGATCATCTCTATTATGTGACTAACCCTGTTCATGCACAGCCTTAGTGAATATACTTTTTCATGTTGTGTGTGATATGGCAGTTACCATTTTTTATGACCAGAAAGTGTGACTTAGACTTACAGTTAAAACTAGAAGTCCTGTCACGAATTGTGCGCTTATCTAGGCTTAATTGCGAGTTGGAATTGCGTGCATTTGCCATATCGAATGGCATCCAAAGCATGGCAGGCTCTCTTGGTTACTCATAGCAAACACATGCAATGTTTCTGCCAATGGACCTCCGGGTTACCCGGAGGTCCATTGGCTGAAACATTGCTTGTGCACAGACCATATGTACAGAATTTGATAGCTTTACTTGGGCCATAACGCATACATTAACGCGCATATCAATGTGCTATTTGTGCGCATTTCATGACAGGACTTCTAGTTTTAACTTGTACCCTGTGCACTGTACAGGGTTAGTCACACTTGCTGGTTATAAAAAAATGTCAATAACTGATTAACTAACCCTGTGCACTGTACAGACTTAGTGCAGATCTCATCTATAGCAACTCTTTATCCAAATTAATGACGGAAATTTGCTAGTAATATTCTCAAGAAGCATTTAATCCTTTACCTAACATGAAAGGCAGACAACACTTGCAAATAAAAGTCTTGGATTACTAATTTTTTTTCATTTTTGCATCAAAAACATAGGTTATGACCCCTCATTGGAACAAGGTCAAAGAGCTCATTCCAATGAGGGGTCACAAGCTGTGTTTTTGAGACAAAAAATGAAAATTGAATGGGGATTTTTGTAAACGGTGATGGCCGGTTTTGGCCGTTACGTTAGATCAAGGGTTAAATGCTGTGGAATGTGGAAAGGGTTTTTTTTGGTGAATTCCAAAAATGAAAACACATTCTACTTTAAATAAACAGCTCGTTTCTATGTTTTTGAGGCAAAATGATTTTTTTTAGTTATACAGGATATTTTTCCAGCTATCCATGTTAGCTAAAGATTTTTTAAAAAAATATCAAATTAAGTCGGCTACATGGTATGGATAAAAAAATCTCTTTTCCATCATTGTTCTGAAAGTCAAGAGCAATTCCATGGCGATATATACCTTTGGCTTTGACTGATCAGCATATCCAAGGAGGTCCTTTCTCTGTCTTTCATACTCTTCTTTCTGTTTGACTTTCATTTTAGATGGAGAACGTTGTGTTGGAAGGGGTGCAGACTGTGGCTCCTTCACATTGGTTGTGTTCACTTGTGAGGTTGCAAGTGGAATGGCCATTGTTTTTGTATTTTTCTTTTGAGGTTGTGAAAGTTGAGCTTTAGATGACTTGCTGGTGTTTGATGCAGGTGCCTTCTTGTTTGTAGCTGTTGTACCCTTTTTGCCCAACAATGGGGATGAAGAAAAGTTGATTGGAAATCTCGATTTCTGTTTTGTTTGTTTCTCGACTGAAACACTCTCCCTGAACAATAGATAAAATCATACATTACAGTATCCCTGACTATTTAATGCATAAGTACCAAAATGCTTCCATAATTTTAGTAAAAAGAGTAGAGTCAAAAAGCTGTAACAAAGCAAAGCCACAAAAAGGCTCATCGCCACCCCCATGGAACATATGGAAAGAAAACAAAAACAGTCATCTGCAGATTCCTGTATACAATGGTTAGAGAGTAATGCCACTTTTATATCCTACTGACCTGGGAATAAGCATATAATCGAAAATATACCCAGTTACCAAGATTTCAGTTTCAGAATCCCCTCCTTACAATCAAACCTTTTTTTCTCTTTATGTATTTTCTGGCAAAAAAATTGGCTAAAGTATTTCTTTTTTTTCTTTTCATAACACAATGAACTGAAAAACACGTATTAAAGGCCCACCCTAAACCATGCTGCCAATGTCTGTCTTAAAAATTAGATTGCAAAGTGTGAATGGAAAAGAACCCCTGCATGCTCATATTGTTTCAACATGAAAAGTAAATAATATTCATCTCATCGTATTAAAAAGACTTTCAAAATAAAATTTAATATACAATGAAATCCTTATCATGCTTTTTATTCCATGTCCAATTTGTTTATACACAATAGGTGACCGTCTGCGTGCATCATTTTACCCAAATCAAACGTAAACAATGGCCAGTCATAATAATCCACAAACGAAACTCACGCGAACAAAACATTCCAATTTCCAAATAGCCTGAATGAACTCTTTCTGAGACAAAGTTCAACCAACTTCATGTCATCTGGGTTTATATTGAACTCCCCATTTACAAACTGTGTTTTCAGTTTCTCAGGAAATGGTCAAAATCAGAATTGAATATAACTCAGTGCTGCTTTGAATGACAGCACCCTCCCGTCAAGTGGAAAAGGAGATTGAAGTTTTGTGTGACTGTGGCCTATGATGTTCCTTTTAACTTACTCAATTCATTGGCCAATAAATTTTTTTAATGACACAAGAACATGTTTCAGCGAAATATATCGTTATTTCAAACAAAATTTTAGAAAACTATGCCTTTTTTATTCAGTTATCACTAGAAAGCATGATGCGACCTGGCTTTTATTTTAACTCCATAAATTAGAGAGTGTTTAAATTTATTGCTCCTCAAGTTTAATTATAAGGAATGATCGTTTATTTCTGTCTATTTCTTGAGTTATGAACCCCAAAGAACAAAGGCCAAACATAGTGTAAATGGGCCAAACACAGTGTAAATGTCCACATTTTTGAACTGAAATGTAAACCCTTGGGTATATGGCTTGTAAAATGACTGTCCACTTGCAAATGGGCTAAATTTTCAAAACAGGCCTTTCTCAGTCACTCCCATCACCAATGCCTTGTTCTTGTTTGTATAACGCTATTGTTGCCATAGTATATTACATAGTGCCATCATGCTTCCACTTGGGCAATTGGGTTGAAGTGCCTTGCCCCAAAACACAATGCAGATGATGTGTCAGGAGTGAATCATCAACGTTTCGATTTAATGTTTAATGCACTAACATATTAGTCATCATACTCCCCTAGGCCTGCTGGTTGAATTATTCATATGTCTATCTCTACCTTAACAGGTCGAGTATTAGGCCTAAAAAAATAAAAAATCTGTTTCTCAGACCCTCCCGCACAGTCCTTTTTGGCTACCGCATACTCTCTTTTTATAACCAATTTAAACTTTAAAAAATTAAAATCAAATGGTTTGTGTCTGATATTTTACCCAAGCTAAAAAAAAATTGATGAATTTGTCACTTGAGTGCAAGAAGGCTTTGCAATGCTTTAGCATTGCAAAGCCTTCTTGCACTCAAGGGATGAAATACACCACCACCCATGCTATTCTGTAGATTAGGAGGCCTAAAACTTGAACCAAGAACATGAACTTTTTATGGCCAAGAAGTAATTACTGAAATAAAAAATAAATAAAAACCGTTCGCCCGCATGCAATTTCACAAATAATGGCCTGAGAAACAGAAGATCTACTTTGTGCAGCCTTAAATTATTTTTGTTTGTCAAATATGTCCAAATGTCTTTGCTTTGTTGCAAATTATGGGAGAGTGCCTGCACTCTCCCATAAATTGTAACCAAGACAAATCCAAACCAACTATAAATAATTTCACTTCAAAGATGATATAAAGCACATCCACAGAATATTAAGCTTTTAAGTTGAAATACCTGCATTTCAGAATGGAGCCCAAATAGAGGTTTCTGGTATTCAACCAGTAAATTGAGCTAAAATTCCATACTGTAAACCCATTATAGTGGTAGCGCTAAATAAATAAGGAAATTTTGACCAAATTGGACACACAAAGGGCAATAATGCTCTAATTTTTTCAGAAATCATAATGGTTTTCAAAATTGTCCAAGACAATGTTAATATAGAGCAGTGTATCAAACGTTAATAAAGTCAGACGTCTACTGTTCAAGTTATTGCTTAAACACTTAAATTTGGGGCGAAATTCAACAAACAAACTCCCTTAATTTTCATCAGGTAATGGTGATTATCAAACTTGTCAAAGACATTTTTGTTATAACGCAACATACCAAATTTAATTGAAATCTGATAACTATTGTTCAAGTTATCGCAATAACAAACTTTGGACAGATGCAAAAATGGATGGAAGGATGGACAGATGGAACTCTTTGCTATATCACTTCCCTTGGGGATAAAAATGACTGCATTACTGAAAACATTAATGACAGCTACATACTCTGATATTCCTGAAAAATCATACACCATATCCATGGAGTTTGATGCTTTTTTCCTTACATTCATAGCATCATCTTTATTGTCTGTGACATCAGGTCTCTGGTTTAAAACTGACAGCTGGAAGCAAAAAGTAATGGTATGGTTTGGCTGTAAAAAACCAAGAAAGATGGAGCCCAACTGTTTTTATTTATTTATTGACAGAGCAAGGCAGAAACAGAAAATTAAGGAAACCTTAAATAAGTTACCTTAAATTCTCATGGTGATCCATTCTGTACCTAAAGAGAGTGAAGCGGAGAGATGCAAACAACTTAAGGTGCCAGTGGCTTTAGGTTAAACAACGCATTCCTGCAATCAGGTTAAGTTTCTTTAAAGCAGGGATTCATAGTGATCAACCTGGGGGTAAATTGAACAAATCACTTCTCCCTCTAAAGAATTTGGGGAGAAGTCAGATGAAAATCTAAATTTTATAGTAAATTTCCTTTCTTATTATACCTACCACAATTGTTTACTTCAGGCTTGCACTACAGTGGAAGTCCCTAACTCGGATAAAATACTCTCTATTTTTGTCTTTCCCAAGCAATTTGGGAAAGAAAAGTGGTGCAAAAGCACCAAGAAAAAATAAGCCAAAACTGGGTCGAGTGCAACCGACGCAGACCCAGTAAGTACAACTTACAACAGACCCAGTAAGTACAACAAGTACAACTCCACGACTTCTGTTGCCAGTGCGCATATACCATCTCTAAAGACTCATTCTTTTTGAATCTGTCAACGTTAGAGTTATGTGATCAGCGGGGAGGAAAGATTCTTTACCCGTAAAGAAGACGGGAGGGCCTCCATGTAAACAATTGTGGTAGGTATAATAAGAAAGGAAATTTACTATAAAATTTAGATTTCTTATCAACCTACTCACAATTGTTTACTTCAGACTGAATAGACAACAGGCTGGAGGGAATCGCATAACCAACCCACACATAACCCCAGTGCACTGGAACCGTGAAGCAGAAGGAAGAGGTCCCGAGGCTTATCAACCATAACGTCGCAATCATTGGTAAAGGACAATGAAAGGAGACATATGGGCCTGTGTGACACACAGACAGAAAAAGGGCAGTAACAGCACAAGGCTGAAACTGACCTTCAAGAAGCCTAATGTCTATGGCAGACAACAGCCTGAGCAGAAGAAAGAGGACCCATGGCAAAAAGGTCCTCCGACTGCTCCTGCAACTGGCGCAGATAAAAGGTGGAGAAAGTAGAAGCATTTCTCCAGTAGGCTGCCTGCATAACATCCGACAACTTGACGGAGTTAGAATAAGCCCAAGAGGTGGATAGTGCCCGCACCTCGTGGGCAGAAATACGATTGGTAATACAATTGCCAGCTGCTAAACGACCATAAGCCGTACGAATAGCAAGACAAATCCATCAAGAAATGGATTGAGGAGAGATCTTCTGTCGACCCGGAATAAGAGACAGATAAAACCGTTTCCTGCCTTTCCGTATGAAACGTGTCCAATCGAGATAAATGCGAATAGCACGGACCGGACAGAGCAAATGGCGATTACCCTCGACAGAAGGAAGAGCCCTGATACAGTTAGGAGGAGGAGTAGTATCTGGTAACTGATTCTTGGCCAAAAAAGAGCAATCAGTGGTAAAAGTAACACTGTTGGGAGAGCTCCTAAAAAAGGCCGGGTCAACCGAGAGGGCGTGAAGCTCACTAACCCGTCTGGCCGAAGCAAATGCCATCAGAAAAGCCGTCTTATATGTGAGAAAATGCATATCCACCTGGAATAAAGGTTCGAACGACGTCCCCCCCCCCCTCCCCAGGCAAAGCAGCACCCAAGAAAGATTCCATCGTGGAGTAAGCTGCAAAGTCCGAGGCCTTTTCAAAGAAAAGTGCCGAACAAGCTTGGAGAGGTAAGGATTAGTGCCGATACGACGCTTCCCCACATAAGAAAAAGTCTCTGAAAGCATGGACCTGTAACCCTTGATGGTAACAGGCTGGAGACCCCGAGAATCAAACAGATATACCAGAAACTCCGCAATCTGTGAAATCGAAGGATTGGCATAATCAACAGAGTGATCAGCACACCATCGACAGAAGACCTTCCATTTAGCTGCATAAGCTAAACCAGTGGAGTGCCTCCTTGAAGAAGAAATGCACTCCACTGCTCGTCTCGAAAAACCTCTACGGAGGAGACAGGACCTGACAAAAGATATGCGTGAAGGCACAATGAAGTCGGGTCGACGTGAAACCTCCTTGGGCGACCTTGACAAAGAAGGTCGCGACATAGCGGGAGACATGCCGGAACCGCCACCATCAGCGAGCGGAGCTGATTAATCCACACCCGCTGAGGCGACAGGGGAGCGATCAGAATGATTCGACAACTGCTGGTTCGAATTTTGGCTAGAACCCGAGGAACAATCGGAACCGGTGGGAAGGCGTAGCCGACTAGACCGTTCCAATCGAGTGACAGAGTGTCCACGGCAAAAGCCAGAGGATCTGGACACGGGGACACGAAAGTGTCCACCTGATGGTTCCAACGAGTCGCAAAGAGGTCGATGTGGGGACGTCCCCAGAGATCGCAAAGCGACTGGAACACTGCCCTGTGGAGCATCCACTCGGTGGAAATAACCCTGCCCTGTCGGGACAGGGAGTCGGCTAGGACGTTCAGACGACCGGGAATGTGACGAACAACCACTCCGGCGTGAACATCCTGAGCGAGCAGTAGAAGATCCCGAGCTAATTCGTACATCGGAACCGAGTGCGTGCCGCCCTCGTTCCGAATATAAGCAACCACTGTCGAATTGTCAGATAGCAGAAGGACCTGGTGATTCGACAGGTGAGGGATCCACTGCCTGAAACTCAGAAGAAGAGCAAGAAGCTCCTTCTGGTTGATGTGTAGAGCTGCTTGATCCTGGTCCCACATCCCGTGTAGGGAAAGACCAAGAGGATCCAACATCGCACCCCATCCGAGGTCGCTGGCATCTGCCGTCAGAATGCGATCGGACGTGGGTAAGTCCAATGGAACACCCTGCGTAATCCACTGAACATCTGTCCAGGGAAGAAGGTGAGGATACAGAGATTCCGGAAACGGAAGCACCTGATCCAGAGAATCTACATTCGGCCTCCAACGACTGAGCAGAAAGTGTAGGAGAGGTCTGACACACAGCCGACCTAGAGGAATGAGTTCCGTCACCGAACCGCAGAGACCGATCAGCCGGAGAAGACTCCGAGCGGTCGCGGACGTGGACTGGGACAGAGTCAGAGCAAAAGCTGAGAGAATCACAGCCTTGGCCTGGGGAACCGCTACCAAATTGAATTGGGGTTGGAAAGACATCCCCAGATGACAAAACGACTGAGAAGGGACCAGGTCCGACTTCTCCTCGTTGACTCTGAATCCTAGCGATGTGAGCAAGCTCAACAGAGTGGCGACATCCGACTCCAGTAAGGCAGCATTGGAATGCCTCTGGAGGATATCGTCCAGATATGCTGAAGTAGTCACCCTGGACTGTGTGCGATGGAACGCTATCACATGCGACATCAGTCTGGTGAAGGCCCAAGGAGCCAGGTTGAGGCCGAAAGGCATGGCCTTGAACTGGTAAACTTGCCCCAGAAAAGCGAACCTGAGATACTTCCGTGACGCCCGATGCATCGGAACGTGGAAGTAAGCGTCTCGCAGGTCAATGCTGGCAGCGAAATCTCCCTGGTGAATTGATTGGCAGACCGAGCTGAAAGTCTCCATGCTGAACTTGGGAGCAATGATAGACTGGTTCAGGATTCTCAGATCGATAACCAGTCGGAGTCGGCCGTCCTTCTTCGGCACCAAGAACAGGCGGGAATAGAAACCCTCTGACTGAATGTTCTTGACGAACTCGATCGCCCCCTTTGCCAGGAGATTGCCAATCTCCGTGGACAAAAGTTCCCGACGTAAAACGTCTGAAGGAACTGTGGTTGGAAGAGGCACCCTTGACAGAGTGGGGTGCGGTCGGAAGGATATTCGCAGCCCGGACCGAACAACATCTAACACCCACGGATCGGATGTGATGGTGGCCCAATGGTCTGCGAACTCTGCTATCCTTCCTCCAACCTGGGACGAGTCGAGGTGAGAATCTTCATTTCGAGCCCCGACGAGGCCCGCGAGAGAAGAAACCACCTCCTGTACTAAATGAAGACTGAGACTTCCCTCGATTCTGCCGACCTTTACCCTTACCCCTTGAGTAAGAAGTAGAGGCGGCGGCAGAAGGACCAGCCTTTTGCTTCACAGAGGAAGCAGAAGGGTACTTGTTAGGCTTGGAATGGCCCTTGCCTCCCCTAGAAGGCTGATCAAGCTGATGAAACAGCAGCTGATCTTTGGAATGTTGTAGGACGTCATCCCGGACCGTCGACACCGAACCATGGAAAAGTTGCGGACCTGCCAAAGAAGCAGATCGAAGAGCAGCACGCTGCTCCTCGGGAAGGGATCGTCCTGTGTCCAGCACAGCGTCCCTTCGTACTAATTCCAGATTAGCCGTGTTACAGGCATGCGTGTGAGAAAGATGCATAAGCGCCTTGGACAGCACATGCAAAGGAGCCTGTACCTCGTCAAACTTATCTGGAGGCAGATAAGCAGCCAAAGCTGAGACGACGTGATCTGAGAGAGAAAGCATGCCAAGCATCTCTCTAGATAAGCCCAACGTGGACTCCAGAGTCGTCATTGGAATGACGGCAGACTTGGGCTTGGAAAGCCCGAGGGAAGTGGAGTCCTGATCCAGAACCGTCAAAGTCTGGCAGACCGATGGATTGGCGGAATCGTAGGAACGATAACGCACAGGAGGCAAAAAGGTGTCAACCCTGGTGAAGAACGAAGTCTTCAGAGCCTTGGAATTCAGCTTGGAGTCCAATGCTGAAAAAGCTTCAATCACCTGTACCGACTGGCACGGTCGAAGGCGCCCAGAAGCAGGTTGCTCCATAGGCTGTAGGCGCGCGACCGATGATCGCGGCCAGGCTGACACTGTCGGCTGGTTAGTAGGTTTGAGATCAGGCAGACACCCAAACACAAAGTCAAGAGCTGCCCCCAAGTCCGAAGACTGCTGGCCCTCGACATCAAGCATGTCGGACTCCTCCCCTGAGTCGGAAGACACATAGCCCATCGTGGGCAAACCAGCCGACGCCTCCCATGGTGTCGGGACACCAGGGGAATCAGAAACCCGTCTGTTTCCAATCCCGGGAGGCGGCGCCATAGGAGGCGCCTGGAAACCACTCATTGCCTCGATGGAAGCAACAGGAAGGCTCTTAGATAGAACCTGAGTGAGTAAGGAGAGGGCCTCCCTACGCTCACTGCCCGTACCGGCCGGTTCGACAGGGGAGCGAACCGGCAAAGTGGCTTCACCTCTGACGACGGGCGGCAGCCGAAACATCTGAAGGCAGACGTGTATAGGGGTACGAGGCACCCCGAGGATCAATATGGCGAGAACTCATGAGAGTCACCGCGGACCTCTGCGGGGCAGAAGGTCCAGGCTGCACAAAAGGCGTTGGTCCCCCAAAACTGGTCGTGAGGACAGAATGAGTGGACGGAAACGCCACGGAGTTCATAGTGTCTCCACTAAGAACATCCGAATCCAAAGACACAACTGTGGTGCTCGATGGCGAAGAGACCACAGAGATGGGTTCGGCCGGCACCCCCCTCCCGACTTCGCCGAGTTGAAGTCAGGGAAGGCTGAGGCCGATATCCCACATCTACAGTACCGGACATTCCTGCAGTCCCCTGCAGCGAAAAGCCAAGGCCGGCTGAAACTGACGACGAAGCAGACGGACCAGCAGTAGTAGTAGATACGTCGGGAGTCGTTGAGGCTGGTGAAATAGTGGAGAGAGCATACCTGCTCGGCTCCGAAGGAGTAGTCACAACCCTAGTGACAGCCTCAGATGTCGACTGGAGGGGGACCGTAGTCCCGGAACCAGGCACCTCTTCATCAGAACACTCAACGGCTCCCGCAGTATCCACTACAGGAAAAGACTGCACATCCCCCACGGAGGAGGAATAACTCTCACCAGACAAGGTCGGCTCGGGAGCCCCCGAACGACCATGTTCTCCTTTCCCGCAGGAGCGGGAGGCACGGCCACGAGAACGAACGACACGGTTAACTGACGCCCAGAAAGTGGAGGACCATGATCCACAGACACCACATGGCCGCTCGGCCGAACACCTATTACAGGAGGAACAAGACGAATGTAAATCGTCCACATGCTTTGGCAGCAGACATTGCCCACAAGGAATTGTCCTGGGCATGATAGAGGTGAGAGGAGCAGAGAAGGTGAAACCAGAAAACAGAAGAACACCCTCAAAGAAGAGAGAAAGGTGACAGAAACAAAGACCCCAGACGGTCGACCGGGAACCACACAACAGGATGACTACTCTCAAAAGAAAGAAGAAAAACTGTAGGAGTGGTACCCTGCTGACACCTAACTCTAACACAATCAGAAAATTTAGCAAATAAAGCATTAACAATAATTGTGAAAAATAATAAGTCCGAACTGCATGGCACACGAAATTCGCGCGCGACTTGAGAGAGAACAATTAAATATACATTATGGATATATAATATTGAAGAGAATATAAATGAAAGTGTCAATGACACTGTAGCTCAACTTGACAAACTTGAACTTGGTAAGTTATAAATGAAATGGCAAAATTGAAGATCATCGGTACCAATGTCATTTTTTTTGCCAGTGACAACATTTTTTGACAGAAACCGAAGAAAATCGATAGCTTCCATCTAGAGGCCTCCCCAAACAAGCATGCCAGGTTTCAAATCAATCCGATCATAAATGTGCCCTGTAGGGTGTATAAAAGGGAAATATTGTGGTCTGACTAGACTAAATTCTAAAACGTTGGCCGTGACAACATTTTTTGACGGAAATGGAAGAAAATCGATAGCTCCCATCTAGAGGTCACCGTAAATAAGCATACCAGGTTTCAAAGCAATCTAATCATAAATGTGCCCTGTAGGGTGAGCCAAAGGGAAATATTGCAGTCTGACTAAACTAAGTTCTAAGAATGTTGGCTGCGGCAACATTTTTTGATGGAAATTGAAGAAAATCGGTAGCTCCCATCTAGAGGTCACCCCAAACAAGCATGAAAGGTTTCAAAGCAATCCGATCATAAATGTGCCCTGTAGGGTGTGCCAAAGGGAAATATTGAGTCTTCGGACTAAACTAAGTTCTAAGAACGTTGGCCACAGCAACATTTTTTGACGGAAATTGAAGAAAATCGATAGCTCCCATCTAGAGGTCTCCCCAAACAAGCATACCACGTTTCAAAGCAATCAAATCATAAATGTGCCCTGTAGGGTGCCAAAGGGAAATATTGTGGTCTGACTAAACTGAGTTCTAAAAACATTGGCCGCGGCAACATTTTTTGACAGAAATTGAAGAAAATCGATAGCTCCCATCTAGAGGTCACCCCAAACAAGCATGCCAGGTTTCAAAGCAATCCGATCATAAATGTACCCTGTAGGGTGTGCCAAAGGGAAATATTGAGTCTTCTGACTAAACTTAGTTCTAAGAACGTTGGCCGCGGCAACATTTTTTGACAGAAATTGCAGAAAATCGATAGCTCCCTTCTAGTGGGCTCCCCAAACAAGCATACCAGGTTTCAAAGCAATCTGATCATAAATGGGCCCTGTAGGGTGTGCCAAAGGAAAATACTGAGGTCTGACTAAACTAAGTTCTACGAAGGTTGGCCGTGGCAACACTTTTTGCCGGAAATTGAAGAAAATCGATAGCTCCCATCTAGAGGTCACCCTAAATAAGCATACCAGGTTTCAAAGCAATCAAATCATAAATGTGCCCTGTAGGGTGTGCCAAAGGGAAATATTGTGGTTTGACTAAACTAAGTTCTAAGAACGTTGGCCGCGGCAACATTTTTTGACGGAAATTGAAGAAAATCGATAGCTCCCATCTAGAGATCACCCCAAACAAGCATTCCAGGTTTCAAAGCAATCCGATCATAAATGTACCCTGTAGGGTGTGCCAAAGGGAAATATTGAGTCTTCTAACTAAACTAAGTTCTAAGAACGTTGGCCGCGGCAACATTTTTTGACAGAAATTGAAGTAAATCGATAGCACCCATCTAGAGGTCTCCCCAAACAAGCATACCAGGTTTCAAAGCAATCTGATCATAAATGTGCCCTGTAGGGTTGCCAAAGGGAAATATTGAGGTCAGACTAAACTAAGTTCTACGAACGTTGGCCGTGGCAACATTTTTTGCCAGAAATTGAAGAAAATCGACAGCTCCCATCTAGAGGTTACTCTAAATAAGCATACCAGGTTTCAAAGCAATCAAATCATAAATGTGCCCTGTAGGGTGTGCCAAAGGGAAATATTGTGGTTTGACTAAACTAAGTTCTAAGAACGTTGGCTGCGGCAACATTTTTTGACGGAAATTGAAGAAAATCGATAACTCCCATCTAGAGGTCACCCCAAACAAGCATGCCAAGTTTCAAAGTGATCTGATCATAAATGCGACTTGTGAGGTGTGCCAAAGGAAATTGTGGTACGTACGTACTAACGTACTAACATACTAACGTACTAACGTACGTACGTACGTACATACGCCGACGGACGAGAAGTGATGGCAATAGCTCAGCTTGACTTTGTCAAGTTGAGCTAAAAACACTGTTCCTGAGAATACAAAGGATACACTGATGCACTATGAATCAGGAATCATCAAACAACGAGCTGGATAAACACTGATAAGCATGCAAAAACATCTCGACACGAAGCGGATGATAAAAAGAATGAGTCTTTAGAGACGGTATATGCGCACTGGCAACGGAAGTTGTGGAGTTGTACTTGGGAGAGAGCGTCCCGTACTGGGTCTGTTCCGATTGCACTCGACCCAGTTTTGGCTTATTTTTTCTTGGTGCTTTTGCACCACTTTTCTTTCCCAAATTGCTTGGGAAAGACAAAAATAGAGAGTATTTTATCCAAGTTAGGGACTTCCACTGTAGTGCAAGCCTGAAGTAAACAATTGTGAGTAGGTTGATAAGAAACAGGGAAAAGTGAACCAGAAGGAGGGGGATGAATGGGCTTTTACACGATTTCTTTATTATATATTTTTCTCATATGTAAATAAATCACTAATGCAGACCTAGAGAAAATATACTTTCATATATTTAATTAATTTAGAGAGAAAAAAATTGCACCAAAAAAATTTCAATTGGTATATAATTTTTGTCCACTACAGATAACCCTTCAAAGTGCAGAAATTGTTGTTTATTTACCTCCTTGTAACCCATTCACTATTTTCTGGGATAAATACACTTGAAAACAAATAGAGTGTGCTCATATAATGTCAACAATACAGTCATTTCCTGATTACTCACTTTACACCTAGAACCTAATGAATCACGATGTGTCTTTTAAATCAAATCTCAAATCGAATCATACAAAAGGTTCAAAACTGAATCAATATCAAATCGCATACACTTTTCAATTTTTACGATATTACGACCTATTGGTGCTGAAATTTGACAGGTATCACTAAGGTGGTTAACCCTTTACCCAACGAATCGCCCGCATCCGCCCGCGTAATATGCAAAATCAGCAATTGAAAAAATATTATTTTTCAAAAAATTTCAACAAAACCATATCATGTGACACCTCGTTGGAACGAGCTCGTCGAGCTCGTTCCAACGAGGGGTCACATGATATGGTTTTGTTGAAATTTTTTGAAAAATTTAAAAAAATGATATTTAAAATAATAAATTTTGATATCGTCTGCATTGGGTAAAGGGTTAAATAAAAAGCCATTTATCATCCTTTAAGTGCAACAATGCACCATCTGCAATGCCAAAGTATTGCAGATGGTGCCTTGGTGCACTTAACGGATGATATATTGTATAAACGAGCTATAACGAAATCTCCACTATCACTTCAAATGTCATTTTCATGAATTTTCCAGACTGAATTTGTGCTATCTAGTCAGACTCTGTATACGTTCTATCTTATTCATCAGAAAAACTGCAGGGTGAGTTGTTATCTTCAGAAAGTTGTATGAAATTCAAATTTCTGTTACATCTTGTTTGACAGAGCTCATAGAGAGAGACTACCAGACCAGGTGAGTTGGGCAAAGAAGTCAGCTTTTTCGTCTAACTTTGCCCTGTCTTCATTGAAAAGCTAGTCTGAAGTTGCATTGTGAAAATTCGTGCTACCTTCAAATTAGGTGATTTCACTCATCACTTCAAGAAGAAAAAAAACACCTACATGTAAGGCCACACAAAGTAGATCTTCTGTTTCTCAGGCCATTTTTTGTGAAATTGCATGCAGACGAGCGGTTTTTTATTTTATTTTTTATTTCAGTAATTACTTCTTAGCCTTCAAAAGTTCATGTTCTTGGTTCACGTTTCAGGCATCATAATCCACAGAATAGCATGGGTGGTGGTGTATTTCATCCCTTGAGTGCAAGAAGGCTTTGCAATGCTAAAGCATTGCAAAGCCTTCTTGCACTCAAGCGTCAAATTCATCAATTTTTTTAACTTGGGTAAAATATCAGACATAAGCCATTTAACTTTATTTTTTTTAAGTTTAAATTGGTTATAAAAAGAGAGCATGCGGCAACCAAAAGGACCATGCAGGAGGGCCTGAGAAACAGATTTTTTATTTTTTTAGGCCTAATAAATGTTTTATTGGAAGTATTAAATGATATTGTAGCTAATTTTTATGGTAACTAAAAATAAAATCATGATGAAAAAAACATTGAATGATGGAATAATTCAAACTGAACAGGTCATTGTATTCAGTGAAAACAGGTTACAGCTTAGGCCGGTAAAAAAAACAATGTTACCTTGTGTTCAAACATTCTTTTTAAGAACTGCTATTTTGAGAACTGTTTTAGAGGTAATTTTTCCAGAACACAACACTTTTTGGTGAGCTCATAAATTCTCATATGAGATGTAAATAGGGTCCAGCAAACAATAGAGATTTGATTCGATTTTGAATCTTGTTTCTGATTCAATATAATTTGAAACCATCTTGATTATTTGAAAAAATCGAATCCATGGGAGAAATGAAAGTGTCACTGACACTGCAGCTCAACTTGTCCAAAAAGGGACTGAGGTAAATAGAAAGTTTATATGTCAAATGTAAATTAAAAAAAAATCGATACCTCCCATCTAGGCATTGCCCCAAGCCACTGATCGGGTGAGAGCTGCGATCTGTAGGGTGTGCTAAAGGAATTGTGGGTGGACGGATGTATGTACAGACAGACGACGGATTGCATCTCTGTTAACTGAATACTCCTGTTAACTGAATAATTTCCTCTTGCAAAGTAACTATTCAATTAACAGGTTTCCGCAGTACTAATCCTCAGGAAGCTCTCTGAGAGCGATTCCCCAAGAATCAGTGTTAGGTGCAGGTATAATTTCTGTGAAAAAAATGCAATTTATGCAACAAAAGCACACATACATACACATTTTGAGCAAAATAATGCAAAGAAGTGCGAGAAAAATTTTTTTTCACAACATGTATTTTCAATTATTTTGTCCTAGAAAGTCTCATATTAAAGTAGTTCAAACTTTCAAGGGCCTGGAATTTTAGTTTTGAAATTCAAGTACTGTTGCATACTTCAAGGATGTATATGAATGCTGAAGTTTGTTGCTATCAAAGTGGCTATTTCAAGCTCTCAGGGTGCCAGTCTAATTCTATTTGGAAATGGATGCTGCTATGGCCTGGAACCAGTCTATCCCTGAAATAACCATCACCTATATTTAAATTCACTCCAGACAACTGAATCTAAAAAAATACCATAAAGATTAATTATCTCCTGCCAAAACAAATTTTGTGGGGGATATAGAAATGGGGTCCCTCTGTCCGTCAATTCATCCATCCGCCCACCCATCCATCCGTCCACTTGTTTGTCTGTTCATCCGTAACAATTGAGTCAGAGGATGTTAGATTTAAATGATCAATGGTATGCTGATAGATTACCATTGGGGAAAAGATATTCACAAGTAACAGGTTTTGTCCATTTTTTTTTTGAGTTGTTGTCCACTTTTTTTTAACTCAGAAACCCTTCAACTTAGAAACCTGTGGTGGGGGATACCAGTGGCTTTGCACCTTGTTTTCTTTGAATCAATGGCAAAAACATTGCTCAATTGAGACTTGATTTGACTGAGTATTTCATGACATTACCATTGGAAATGAATGCTTATTCATCGTTTCATGATTAGATCATGTAGTTCCACTAATTGTGCTTATATCTTGAATGTTTTCCAGATTAAATTCTTATTGATTGGAATACCTATAACTGGAGCTTGAAAAAATATCTGGTTATCTTTGTAAGTAAAAGGACATCATATTACATCAACGGTAGTCTGCACACAAATTTCCATAAAAAGTGGATAAACAAACGGCCCATAACAGTGTAAAATTCTGAACAGAATTAGACTGGTGGCTTGAAAGCTTGTGGCTATTTAAAATAGGTTCACTCCATTATCATTTGAGAAACATAATTTCAATTTACATGCAATATATATACCTGTTGTCGCAGCTTCTCATTTTCTTCTTGCAAATTTCTCATTCTCTTGTAGTCTATCTCAAAATTCAGTAGTGTTGGTTGAGGTGAAATATGTTAAGGAATAAACAAACATGGGAGGCAACTCTTAATAAACACCTTCCGCCATTTTTTAGTTCACCAAAGTTAACACACCCCAAGCTTAGATGGTATAATCAGATAATAATATTTCTTTTTTCTTTAGCAAACACTCTGGTAACGAAACTACAATATTTGTTATTTGCATATTATTTGCTTTAACTGGTAGAGTGCTAAATTATTTTTGGCCATCAGATCATGTACACATGTGTTTGCCTTGTTTGTAACAAGGCAAACCCTTACAGACTAAATAATATCACTTCAAAGATAATACAAAGCACACCCATTGAATATGAGCCTCCAAGCTGTGGGACCCACGCTTCAGAATAAAGCCCAAATATGGGCTTACAGCACTCTACCAGTTAACTTTCAACCCAATGAGTATTTTTCAAAATCTGTCATCCAATCTAGTCATGGCTGCTGAGTATTTTTCAAAATCTGTCATCCAATCTAGTCATGGCTGCTGTGAAGCAGCCATGACTACATTTGATGAAAAATTCAACAAAATTTGACTCAAGAAATCACTCGTCATAAAGTTGGTACAATTTGTATATGAAAATATGGTCAGGTGTGCTGAAATTTTACTTCTTTTAGTGTGAAGTGTTTTCCAGTCCTAGGCATGAATATCTGCCAACAGCATGTAAGGAGTTAAAAGAAGATCACAAGAGGGCTTACATAATGGATCTCAGTTCAGTCACAATCTACATTTTGTGGTTATGTTACCACTCACATATAACTAGACACAATTTTCCAAAGTTTTAAACTATATTTTTACATCAAAAACATGGTTCAGGTTCCCTCACTGAACGAGACTCTGAGCTTGAACTACTGGAAATTGTAAGTGGTGTTTTGGAAAAAGAATTGTTTAACTGGACAAACTGAACTGGAGATTTGAGTGCTGGTTTGTTCTGCGTGGATTAATAACTAACTCTGGTAAAATTCTTAGTGTTCTGTTACTGTTCTTTAACTGGTAAAAGTGAGTGAGAAAAACCGGAGGATCAAGTGAGCCTAAAACACTTACCTGGATCAAGTTGTCTGCAAGGAATAAGGCAGTTCAAGTTAAAGGACCAGAAAGACAGAGGCCGAAGGGAATGTCACCTAAAACACATGCACATTGCATTAACTATCACCAAAGCCGCTCCGAAAAAGGATGTTTGTTTTTCAACCCCCATTCCTCTTTCCTAGCAAACATCCTACATTAAGCTTGAAATTATATTGAAAAACGACAAAAGGGATACCCTCTCTAAAGACCTCCTAGGTTGATTAAAATTTTGGGTTGGAATTGGGTAAAATATTTAGTGTTCCTGAATGCTATCAATTGTGTGGAAAAATGGACTAAAAGGGCAGTCAGGAAGGGACGTGACTGAGACAGGTTTTTTTGGACAAACATTGGCTTTCAGGCTGTGTGTCGTTAAACACCCATGAACATGAAATCATTAAGAAAACAGAACATTTGTTTGAAATAAAATTGGTTTTCTTACCAAGTATCAAAAGATTCTGTCTAGTGGATCATCGTCAACAGATGTTATAAAATTTGGGGTTCACAGGGAAACCAAATAATTATCCAGGGACTTGATTAGAACAAACTTGAGTCTGCCTCCACAAGGATGCTGTAAACCAAATGTGAAAAGTTTCTGTCTAGTGGATCTGAAGATATTTAAGGCATTTTCCTAATAATGCAATGAGTTAAAATTTGAGTCCCCATAAAGAGACCAAATGTGAACACAGGAATTTGATTGGAAAAACAAGATTCTGACTGGTGGATCTGAAGAAGATTTTTAAAGAATACTCCTCATATTGCTATAGATTAACATTCAGGCCCAAATATGAACCCAATGGACATGATTTGAACAAAGAATGCTGTAGACCAAAAAAGAAAAGATTCTGCTTGGCAAATCTCAAGAAGATTTTTTAAAGAATTTTCCTCATATTGCACCAAGTTTAAAGTTGGGTTCCTAAAAGGAGCCCAAATATGAACCCTGAGACTTGAACTGAACAAACCTGAATCTGAGCCCCCATAAGGAAGATTTCAGCATTCATTTGGACACATTTTATCAGAGGGGTGTAAAATAAATAAAGTGTGATCTTGCTTTGTCGAAATCACGCATCAGTCGTTACGTATATTTATTTTTGCAGAAACTCTGTTAACATGTAAACTCTCTTCATGTAAACTCTCTTCATATGTGGAGGCAATGAACAACTTTTGAGTCAAGTTATTTATGAAAAGTTACCTCAGGTCTGACTGGTAAAACATGCAGGATTAGGAATTTAATTTATCTTGTATTGTTTTTGCTGAAAGCTGTAGTTTGTTCATGTATTTTACAACTAAAGTAATCCCCATGTAACCTGAATAATCATTTTCAGGTTATTCCAAACTGGAAACAAGATCTGTTCCACTTTCATGGGTTCCATTGTGAACAAAGTCTAACACAGTACTCCAGAAACTGCAGTGAGATACAAACCAAAAAAGGATATGCATTGCTTGGAGAATGATGCTCAAAAAGTTGTTCAGAGACAGAAAATATGTATCCTGCCACTGTCTGGTAAAATACATAGTAAAGACTGGATTATCCTGAGGCGACTGTATAAACGGAAATGCTGAAAAATAAAAGGGAACACAATAAATTTTTGAAAAAAAGACATTCCATTTTTTGATGCACATCATTTTTTTAGTTTATGAAGTCCAGTTTGATGTCATGAAGCTTGAGCTTGCCCTCATAACAAATCAACAAAAAAAAAATTATAAGATGCTCTATCAGTTAACTAATTCACTCCAAATAATTTGTCAAGCTGTTGATAATGAAACTGATAGATGGGAAGAATTACATGACAGATACAATACCATGAGTACAAAAGTGGAATGGATGGAGAGCTATGTCCGGATCTCAACTGAATCATGATTAGAGCTGGGAGGGCCCAGATGTTTTGATTTTCCAGATTTGGTTTCGGTTCCATTTCTGAAAAGACCTTGGTTTTGGTTTAGTTTTTCTATTTGTTATGAACAGATAGTAAAAAAACACTTCTGTCTCCTTAACTTCGAAACATCCAAAATAGTTTTTATTACACTGCCTGTTCTAAGAAATCCCCATCTACAGCAACACTAAACTGCATGGAAAATGAAAATCTGTTCCGCACACATGTGCAGAACAGAAATCGTTGACCAACTATTTTTAAATAGCAGCAGAATTTCACTGGAATTTTCTAAAAATCGTGAACCGCAATTACAAATTGAATGGCTAGTGAGAGCTAAAAATAGTAACAATAGTTCCCCTTGCAAATTTGGTTTACGATGTGTTCTTTTTGTTGATAGTTCGTCCACTGAGTTCCAATGTGTTCTGTGTGACTACTGGCACATAGAACACATTGGAACTCAGGGGACAAGTTGGCACTTGTGCCATCACAGAAGGATAAAAATCGAGGCATGTGGCCTCTCATTTTATCCTTCGCACTGTCACTTGTGCCATATTGATAAACCCATTCACATACGTGTGTGTCACTCTGTGTGCAACACCACTCACCGCAAAAGCCCAGTCTGTATTGGGATTAGTTTAACTTCTCTTTGGATTCTAGAGGATCAGTTGCTAAGCCTATTCAGTCAGCAAAATTATAAATTCATAGTAATTTGTATATTTTTATACTTACCAATGGCCCAGACATAGCTGGTGCTAACTCTAAATTATCCAGGGCCAAACACAAATTTGGCCCCCCCCCCAATCCCCCAAATTTGCATAAAAAACCGAAAATTTCATGTCCTATGTTGCCCTCCATACATTTGACATCGGCACATGCGCAGTGTCCAGGAAGAACCAAAATTGTCGCCAAATATCATTCCTTCTACAGTGCCTGCTAAATGTTATAATCAGCGGGGAGGTATGAGTGCCCACTCATGGGAGGGCTGTCCCCATCTGGGCCATTGGTAAGTATAAAAATATACAAATTATTATGAATTTATAATATTTTTACACAGTAACCAATGGCCCAGACATAGCTGAATAGTAAATAGGTGGGAGGGCCTAGGACATAAAGGAAAATCCAATTACTCAATCACTTCTAAAAGAATATCTCCTACAGGAGAATAGGAGAGAACGGAATTACATGTCTTTCATATTTATTTAAATAAGAAAGACATCACACCAACAATGTAATTGAGCATTACTCAATATATATTTCTCCATTAAAATGCCAGCATAACCCATTATGCTAATTCCATGAAGGGAAGCCAATATATAAAGATAGTCCAGAGAATGAGACTCTTTTAAAAGTGTCCGAGGATTGTAAATTAACGCTCGTTTGACACGTGACATATACAAATGCTTCACACCGAGCTACACTTTAAAAATATTACATAAATTACATCATAATTGCTTCCACTGAGCTACAAATTAAAACCATCCCAGTACCAACTTGGGACTACTGACACCGGAGGAGGTCTTCCCTTGCTTTTCACTATAAAGCCAGGTGATATTAAGGGAAAACCGTGCCCCCCCCCCCCCACCCATTTCCCTTGTTCTGGGTCAGGTAACTGCAGAACGAAGAGGGCAGCAGAACAGCGTCAATGCTGGAACAGAAAGCCTAAATAACTATAGCTATAAACCTTTAGTGGACGACATTCTGAGCAACAGACAAAGGACCTAAACATCTAAAGTCACCGGAGATGGACTCTATATTTCTAAGGCAAAATTTAGTGAATGTAGAAGGCTGTGTCCAGTATGCAGCTTTCATGAGATCAGTAATGGCTATACTGCGAGAATTAGCACAAGAAGTTGACAGTGTTCTGACTTCATGCGCTGAAATCTTATTAACAGAACAATGATCTGGAGAAAGATTATTGTAGGCAATACGTATTGCCAATTGAATCCATCTAGCAATAGACTAAACAGAAATATCTTTTCTGTTAGGCATTAATGATAGAAAGAAGTGTTTCCTTCCTTTCCTAATAAAATCAGATTGGCATTTATATATGCACATTGCCCTGACTGGACACAGCAAAGGTCTACGGTTGTCCGTAAAAGGCAGAGCCTTTATGATAATAGGCTCAGGCCACACATGAGGAACTTGATTCTTAGCCAAAAATCCCACTTGTGTAGTTAAAGTGATGGTATTCCCAACACTATGGTAGTGAGATTCGTCAACTGATAGCGCATGGAGTTCACTAACTCTTCTAGCGGATGCAAAGGCCAAGAGAAATGCTGTTTTATAGGTTAAGAATTTGAACTCTAGACTGTCTAACGGCTCAAACGGAGCTTCTTTGAGCTTCAATAGAACCCAAGCTAAATTCCACTTAGGAATTAATCTGAGAGTTCTAGGTCTATTAATAGAGAAATTTCTACCTAGTTTGGATAAAGAAGTATTAGGTCCAATATCCAAATTATCATGATGTGCGTAAGTGTCTGATAACATAGACCTATAGCCCTTAATAGTGACAGGCTGCAGTTTGAGAACATCAAACAAGTAGACCAGAAAATTTACAATGTCTGGTATGGATGGATCATAAACGTCTATCAACTGAACCTTACACCAACGGAAGAAAACCCTCCACTTTGCTGCATAATTCAGCGAAGAGGAGGACCTCCTACAGTTAGAAATTGCGTCCACAGCTCGTCCTGTAAAACGCTTGCCGGAAATATGTGAAGGTTGAGACCTTGCGGACTGTGATGCAGTGCGTGTGACTTCCCCTCATAAAGGTCCTCCTGCAGAGGAAGCTTCCGGGGAACGTCCCATAACAGACACCTGAGAAGATTTATCCATGGTTTCTGTGCCAACAGAGATGCTACTAACAGAATCTTGCAAAGAGATTGCTTGATCTTTAACAAGATCTGTTGAATTAATGGAGTTGGAGGATACGCCGCACCATACGCGTATCTTATTATTCTGTCCCATGGAATTGAGAAAGTGTCTACTGCATACGCTCGAGGATCTGGGCATGGTGACACGTAAGTCTGCAATTGATTGTTGAGATGTGTCGCAAATAAGTCTATCATAGGTTGATCCCACTGGTAGCAAATCTGTCTGAACACTCGCATTCTGAAGGCAACAGGCGACCTTTCCGAGAGAGCGAGTCTGCTAGTGCGTTCAGACGACCCGGAATATGATGGACTGATAGTTGAACTTGATGTTCCAAGACAAATAGAAGGATTCTTTCCGTTAGTTTGTATAACGGAATCGAATGTGTGCCTCCCTGGTTCCTTATATATCCTACGACTGTTGAGTTGTCCGACAATATTTGAACATGAGCGTTCTCTTTTATGTGAATCCATTGATGTAGCGCTAGCCATATTGACATCATTTCCTTGATGATTATGTGCTTTACCAGGAACTCTGGGTTCCAAAGACCCTGGCATTTTGAGTCTGTCGGATTCAGGGTCGCACCCCAACCTGTTTGACTCGCATCCGTCATAATCGTGAAAGCCGGATCCGGCAGTTGCAGTGGAACTCCTGAGTTAACCACTGAATATCTGCCCAAATCTGAACCTTTCGTTTTACTTGGTCCGTTAAAACAATATTGATCTCGAGCGAATGCGTCTTCACACTCCAGTTCTGAGTAAAGAATATCTGGAGAGGACGTGTGCGTAAGCGACCCATCGGAATGAGATCTGCGGCCGCTCCGCACAGCCACATCAGTCGCATAAATTCCCTCGCTGTTAATGCGTCTGAGTGTAGACAAAAGCGAGCATAACAACTGACTAATTTCACTCTGGGTAATCGCAGACGAACCAAATTGTAGTGAGTCTCGAAGCTCATCCCCAAGCGAATGAACGACTTGGACGGAGCTAGATCCGACTTCTTCTAATTTACAATGAAAACGAGACGTCGGAGTAGTAACAGCAGACTCTGAACATCGATCTGAAGAGTATCTTTGTTGCTGTACCTCTGAAGAATGTCATCCAAGTAAGCCGACGTTACCGAAGACGAATGAATGAGCTCAGAAATAAGACATTACCGAGTTCATGAGTCGAGTGAACACCCAGGGAGCTAGATTCAGGCCGAAGCACATTGCTTGGAACTGATATACCATCCCTTGAATGGCGAACCGTAGGTACATTCTGAATGCCGGATGTACCATGACATGAAAGTACGCATCTTTTAGATCTATGCTTGCCGCATAGTCATTCACTCGTATGCTCGCCCTTACCGACTGAATGGTTTCCATATAGAACTTCAGAGCTACGATAAGCTTGTTTGTCCAGCTCAAGTCTATTACTGGTCGGAAAGAGCCGTCTGGCTTCGGTATGAGGAACAGGTGACTGTAGAAACCTAGTGATTCCTGGTTGTCTACCTTTTCTAGGAGAGTCCTTACCTCCAAGAGGAGAGACTCTTTTTGTAGGATTTGGCGGAAGTGGAGTCCATTGCAGACTTCGTGTTAGCGGTGGTTTGGCTCGGAATGACAGTTGTAGTCCTTTCAAGACCACACTTCTCACACACCGATCTTCCGTTATAGTTATCCAGTTTCTCTCGAATCTTGATAACCTTCTGCCAACTGGGACGCAATAGAGGTCCTGACCATCACCTGTAGAACCTGCAAGGCCTGCAGGAGGAGAAACCACGTCCTCCCCATGATGAGCCTCAACCTGCCAGCTTGGGAGCGTCTGCCGCTTGCCTCGCTAAATTGACGATTTTGCGAGTAATTATAAGAGTATCTTCTAAATCCTCGCAAGGAGTTTCCCCTGAATGATCTTTGTCCAGAACCTCCTGCCTTACTCTACTCTGCAGGTGTGGGTTTATTTGATGTGACTTTAAAAGCAGAGTATTTGATGCTTTCTTTGTAGCTTGGTCATAGACCAAAGAAAGCTTATCATCGAAAATATCATGTCCTGATATAGGAGTGACTCTAAGGGAGTTTTTCACCCTGTCATCCATCAAAGATGACGATGCAAGGGCTCCGTCACGTCTAACTAACTCCAAATTAGCCACTGTAAGGGCGGAGTTATACGTGGTATACATTACAGCCTTGGAAAGAACTCGTAAAGAGGTACGAACATCCTCAAATTCCTTCCCATTGAGTCGTTGTGCCATAGCTCTCGTCAGGTGATATGCGTAAGACATAGCGTCTAAATTGAAATTGTCGTCTCAATAGTAACCGAGCGAATTGAAAATGATGGAGGTAAGGCCATATCTAGGTCCTCAGCCTGCTCATCTAAATGCAGAGGAACTCTCTGTACACCTTCCCCTACTGTTTTAAATGGACGTGGTCCAACAGACGGTATATGGGCAGAAGATGAGGATAAAAACCTGCCTTTTTTCTTTCCGCTTGAAAGATTGAATATAGCATCGTTAAGGAGAGCAAAGGTCTGTGCCACTTCTTTTGACTGCCCCAGAAAGGAAAGGATATCCTCCCTTGACCAGATATAGTCCGGGTCTAACGGTTTCACGTTTTTTCGGTATACCGGTATTATACCGGTATTGCCAAAAATACCGGGTCGATATCGACTGAATTTAAAAGTAACAGTATATCGTCTGTCACGGTATATATTTTTTTTGGCTGCATCTGGTTCATGTGCAACAAGAAGGACGCCAACGCCCCATAGCTCACCAACATTCCTCTTTGATAGTAATTTTGGCAAACACAAGAACTGTATCAAACAGGCTCATAACATGTGACATGTGACAAAGCTTACCTAAACACAACCTCTTAAAAGTAAAACACAGAAACTGACATAAACACGAAGATAAGCATGAAATTCTGAGCTAAACAGAAAACTAAACGCAACTAAAAATGTCAAGAAAAATGTTTAAAATGCAGGGTATGAGGGGTTAATCATGGAACAATGATACTGAGGAACATGTATGATGAATCGAAGTGTCATGGGAAGAGAAGGAGCACAGCAGCTGACCTAAACACTAAGTTAAACATGAAATTCTGAGCTAAACAGAAAACTAAACGCAACTAAAAATGTAAAGAAAAATGTTTAAAATGCAGGGTATGAGGGGTTAATCATGGAACAATGATACTGAGGAACACGTATGAGGAATAAAAGTGCCATGGGAAGAAAAGGAGCACAGCAGCTGACCTAAACACTTAGTTAAACATGAAATTCTGAGCTAAACAGAAAACTAAACGCAACTAAAAATGTCAAGAAAAATGTTTAAAATGCAGGGTATGAGGGGTTAATCATGGAAAAATGATACTGAGGAACATGTATGATGAATATAAGTGCCATGGGAAGAAAAGGAGCACAGCAGCTGACCTAAACATCAAGTTAAACATGAAATTCCGAGCTAAACAGAAAACTAAACGCAACTAAAAATTTCAAGAAAAATGTTTAAAATGCAGGGTATGAGGGGTTAATCATGGAACAATGATACTGAGGAACATGTATGATGAATATAAGTGTCATGGGAAGAGAAGGAGCACAGCAGCTGACCTAAACACTGAGTTAAACATGATATTCCGAGCTAAACAGAAAACTAAACGCAACTAAAAATGTCAAGAAAAATGTTTAAAATGCAGGGTATGAGGGGTTAATCATGGAACAATGATACTGAGAAACATGTATGATGAATATAAGTGCCGTGGGAAGAAAAGAAGCACAGCAGCTGACATAAACACTTAGTTAAACATAAAATTCCGAGCTAAACAGAAAACTAAGCGCAACTAAAAATTTCAAGAAAAATGTTTAAAATGCAATGTATGAGGGGTTAATCATGGAACAATGATACTGAGGAACATGTATGATGAAAATAATTGCCATGGGAAGAGAAGGAGCACAGCAGCTGACCTAAACACTAAGTTAAACATGAAATTCCGAGCTAAACAGAAAACTAAACGCAACTAAAAATGTCAAGAAAAATGTTTAAAATGCAGGGTATGAGGGGTTAATCATGGAACAATGATACTGAGGAACATGTATTTTGAATATAAGTGCCGTGGGATGAAAAGGAGCACAGCAGCTGACATAAACACTTAGTTAAACATGAAATTCCGAGCTAAACAGAAAACTAAACGCAACTAAAAATTTCAAGAAAAATGTTTAAAATGCAATGTATGAGGGGTTAATCATGGAACAATGATACTGAGGAACATGTATGATGAAAATAATTGCCATGGGAAGAGAAGGAGCACAGCAGCTGACCTAAACACTAAGTTAAACATGAAATTCCGAGCTAAACAGAAAACTAAACGCAACTAAAAATGTCAAAAAAAATGTTTAAAATGCAGGGTATGAGGGGTTAATCATGGAACAATGATACTGAGGAACATGTATGATGAATATAAGTGCCATGGGAAGAGAAGGAGCACAGCAGCTGACCTAAAGACTGAGTTAAACATGAAATTCCGAGCTAAACAGAAAACTAAACGCAACTAAAAATGTCAAGAAAAATGATTAAAATGCAGGGTATGAGGGGTTAATCATGGAACAATGATACTGAGGAACATGTATGATGAATATAATTGCCATTGGAAGAGAAGGAGCACAGCAGCTGACCTAAACACTTAGTTAAACATGAAATTCTGAGCTAAACAGAAAACTAAACGCAACTAAAAATGTCAAGAAAAATGTCTAAAATGTAGGGTATGAGGGGTTAAATCATGGTAAAATGATAATAATCATCATATAGCAGCATTATAAAAGCCATGATATGGAAATAGGGCGAATAAGTGACCTAAACAGAAACTTTAACATTATTGGACACGTACGCTGACGCCGACGCTGACGCCGACCGATCGAGCCATTCCATAAGCTCACACAACTAAAGTTGGTGAGCTAAAAAATGAAGTAATTCAACTTCGATTGATAAACGAAATTAGGCGAAAGTAGACAATTTGACAAAAGTGTGAGGGAAGTTAATATTAATTGTCACCTTGGGCAGGGCTGGGGTCAATTACATTGAAAGTAATTAATTACAATTACAATTACATTGGGAAAATGCAATTACAATTACAATTACAATTACTTGTTTTTTAAAAGTAATTCATTACAATTACAATTACTTTTTGAAAAGTAATTAATTACTTTTAATTACTTTCAATTACTTTTCACAACTTTTTGGAGAAATCACTGACAAATTATCTTTTGGTGGACCCCAGGGTTAACATGGAGGTCTATCAACAGAACATTTGCAAGTGGTTTTTTAAGCCCTTTCTCAGAAATTATGAATTTATATTGGTGGAAAATACAACTGTCAGGTGATTTGGCCGTAATCCACCCTCAATGTAGTGTATACTTTATTGCAATATGAAACAAGAGGCCCCACGTGGCCTTAATCGCTCACCTGACAAAGTGACTCTAAGAAGTATTTTAGGTCACCTTCACCATGTCATGCCTCATCAACATTAACTGGTTGAGTGATAGATTTTGTTTGAAGTTCAACATTTGTTACCTAAAATTAGTTTTATTTAAAATCATTGGTGTGTGGCCAATCTCCAATGATTTTTAATAAAGCAAATTTATCTCTGCAGACAAACTGGTTTAGCATGAAGCACAAACAAGGAATGTGAAGAGATAGCCTTGGACATCTCTCCCCAACTGTGGATATCTTCCATGTGCTACATGTATATATTTGCATGCAAGAAAACAAAAATTTTCACAAATTTTATTTTTTTTTATCATCATTGGAACAAGCTCAAACAGCTTATTCCAATAGGGGTATGGGAAGATCAGGTATATTTTTGAGACAGAAATGTGAATATATAAATAATGGTGTTTTTTTGTGAATGATGCTGGAGAATTTTGCGTAAAGATATGGTAAATGGTTTGTTCTAGATACAGAATGATGCAAAAGTATTTAAATTTGATTAGGCAAGTTGTTCCTATAATGCATTTAAAAATTGAAGTAACTGTTTTTTTGCTGACGAACTTTTAGATGTGTGTGTCTATGTTTGTGTGTGTGTGTGTGTGTTTGTGTGTGTGTGTTTGTGGGGGGGGGGGGGGGGGTAAGAGTGTTCTTGCAAACAAAATTCCTGAATAAATGGAAAATTTTATTTTTTGTGTGAAAGACATAGTGCGTGAATGTTGATTGGAACAAGCTTAGAGAGCTCATTTTAATGTGAAGTCATAAAGCTGTGTTTTACGTACGAAATTCTGGAATAACTAAAAAAATTGCTTTTTTGACTCAAAAAGCATGGTGTGCGACCTCTCATTGGAATGAGCTCAAAAAGCTCATTCCAATGGGGTATTTACAAGCGATAAGTACATGTATGTTTAAGAGACAAAAATTAAAATTTGAATAGCGATTTTTGCGAAGAATGCTGACAAGTTTTGGCAGTTATGCTGGTAAAAAGGTAAGATATGCAAAGTGGTTGTTTTTTAGAGGCGACATTTAATTAAGGGGAATTAACCCTTGATTACTGAGGTAACTTCTAAAAGTACTGAAATTTCATGAAGCAATGTGAATAACAGACAACAGTTGCCTAAAAATTTCATGAATAACTAAAATTTTTATTCCTTTGTCTCGAAAACATGGCATATGACCTTTGTTGGAATGAGCTGAATGCGTGTGTTCCAATGAGGGGTCATAAAATTTGAACGAAGATTTGTGTGAATAATGCATTAGTACTGCTAGATTTGGGTAAACGGTTCACCCTGGATACCACCCCTTCTATAGTAGATCTTTTCTGCAAATTTTGTGTAAGATTCTATCAACTTTACAAATAAATACGTTCATGAATCACAGTCAGATCCACCCTACAATGTTGCATACCAAATATCAAAAGATTCTGCCTGCTGGATCTGGAGAAGAAGATTTTTTAAGAAATATGCCTGAAACGCACTAAGTTAAAATTTGGGCTCCTATACGGAGCCCAAATATAAACCCAGGGGGCCGATTTGAACAAACTTGAATCAGATCCACCCCACAATGTTGCTTACCAAATATGAAAAGATTCTGAAGCTGGATCTGGAGAAGATTTTTTAAGAAATTTGCCTGAAATGCACTAAGTTCGAATTCAAGCTTCTATAGTGAGCCCAAATATGAAACTAGGAAGCCGATTTGAACAAACTTGAATCAGATCCACCCCACAATGTTGCATACCAAATATCAAAAGATTCTGCCTGCTGGATCTGGAGAAGAAGATTTTTTAATAAATTTGCCCGAAATGCACTAAGTGCGAATTCGGGCTTCTATATTAAGCCCAAATATGAATCCAGGGGGCCGATTTGAACAAACTTGAATCAGATCCACCCCGCAATGTTGCATACCAAATATCAAAAGATTCTGCCTGCTGGATCTGGAGAAGAAGATTTTTTAAGAAATTTGCCTGAAATGCACTAAGTGCGAATTCGGGCTTCTATATTAAGCCCAAATATGAATCCAGGGGGCCGATTTGAACAAACTTGAATCAGATCCACCCCGCAATGTTGCATACCGAATATCAAAAGATTCTGCCTGCTGGATCTGGAGAAGAAGATTTTTGAAGAAATTTGCCCGAAATGCACTAAGTTTGAATTCGAGCTTCTATAGTGAGCCCAAATATGAATCCAGGTGGCTGATTTGAACAAACTTGAATCAGATCCACCCCGCAATGTTGCATACCAAATATCAAAAGATTCTGCCTGCTGGATCTGGAGAAGATGAGTTTTTAAGAAATTTGCCTGAAATGCACTAAGTTCGAATTCGAGCTTCTATAGTGAGCCCAAATATGAATCTAGGAAGCCGATTTGAACAAACTTGAATCAGATCCACCCAACAATGTTGCATACCAAATATCAAAAGATTCTGCCTGCTGGATCTGGAGAAGAAGATTTTTTAATAAATTTGCTTGAAATGCACTAAGTTCAAATTTGGGCTCCTATACTGAGCCCAAATATAAACCCAGGGGGCCGATTTGAACAAACTTGAATCAGATCCACCCCACAATGTTGCTTACCAAATATGAAAAGATTCTGCCTGCTGGATCTGGAGAAGAAGATTTTTTAAGAAATTTGCATGAAATGCACTAAGTTCAAATTCGAGCTTCTATAGTGAGCCCAAATATGAATCTAGGAAGCCGATTTGAACAAACTTGAATCAGATCCACCCCACAATGTTGCATACCAAATATCAAAAGATTCTGCCTTCTGGATCTGGAGAAGAAGATTTTTTCAGAAATTTGCCTAAATGCACTAAGTTCGAAATCGGGCTCCTATACTGAGCCCAAATATGAACCCAGGGGGCCGATTTGAACAAACTTGAATCAGATCCACCCTACAATGTTGCATACCAAATATCAAAAGATTCTGCCTGCTGGATCTGGAGAAGAAGATTTTTTAAGAAATTTGCCTGAAATGCACTAAGTTCGAAATCGGGCTCCTATACTGAGCCCAAATATTAACCCAGGGGGCCGATTTGAACAATCTTGAATCAGATCCACCCCACAATGTTGCTTACCAAATATGAAAAGATTCTGCCTGCTGGATCTGGAGAAGAAGATTTTTTAAGAAATTTGCCTGAAATGCACTAAGTTCGAATTCAGGCTTCTATAGTAAGCCCAAATATGTATCCAGGGGGCCGATTTGAACAAAATTGAATCAGATCTACCCCGCAACATTGCATACCAAATATCAAAAGATTCTGCCTGCTGGATCTGGAGAAGAAGATTTTTGAAGAAATTTGCCTGAAATGCACTAAATTCGAATTCGAGCTCCTATAGTGAGCCCAAATATGAATCTAGGGAGCCGATTTGAACAAACTTGAATCAGATCCACCCTACAATGTTGCATACCAAATATCAAAAGATTCTGCCTGCTGGATCTGGAGAAGAAGATTTTCAAAGAAATTTGCCTGAAATGCAGTAAGTTCAAATTTGGGCTCCTATACTGAACCCAAATATAAACCCAGGGGGCCGATTTGAACAAACTTGAATCAGATCCACCCCACAATGTTGCATACCAAATATCAAAAGATTCTGCCTGCTGGATCTGGAGAAGAAGATTTTTTAAGAAATTTGCCTGAAATGCACTAAGTTCGAAATCGGGCTCCTATACTGAGCCCAAATATGAACCCAGGGGGCCGATTTGAACAAACTTGAATCAGATCCACCCTACAATGTTGCATACCAAATATCAAAAGATTCTGCCTGCTGGATCTGGAGAAGAAGATTTTTTAATGTTTTTCCCATTGCCTACAGTGTTAAAAAGTGCTGACTCAGCACTTTTTCAAAGTCCCGAAACTGTACCCTATGATAAAACCGATGGCAATTTTTTTTTACCAATCCTTTCTGTTGGTCCTAAGGAAGCTGCACACCAAATAAAAATTCTCAGTGCCGTGCAGTTTTGGAGATATGGGCGTTTTAAATTTTTTCTATTTTTAGCTCCTGTGGTTCCCACGGGGCTGCGGGAAAATTTTTTTTTGCATAAATCAAGTACTCATGACCCAATAAGCCCTCACATAAAATTTGGTTCAAATCAGCCTCTCGGTTTGGAAAATAGAAATTTTGGGCGGGGCAAAAAATTTTGCCCCTCTCATAACAACGTCAAGTATAGCCCCACAAACTTCTCTTGAACAAATCTGAGTCTACACCTCAAAAGGAAGCTGCACACCAAATATCAAGTCTCTGCTACTGCTGGTTCATGAGAAGAAGATTTACAAAGATTTTGGTGCCCCTTGGGGGTGTGGCACCACCCAGGAGGAGGGGCAACTTCATTTGAACAAATCTGAATTGGCATTAGGTAATAAACATTTAGCCAACATTTGAATAAAATTGGGCTAGTGGTTTAGGAGGAGAAGTCGATAATGTAAAGTTAACGCCGGACGGACGACGACGGACGACGGACGCCGGACGACGGACAGAAAGTGATTAGTTAAGCTCCCCTTGAGCTTCGCTCAGGTGAGCTAATAACAAGAAACACTCAGTAAAGATCCATACATGTACTTTATTACTTTCAACTTTCAATTCTAACAAAAACAAATAAAATATGTACATATCTTTTTTGTACATTAGCACATCTTATGACACATTTTTTTTGAGAAAAACAATTCAAACTTAGGCAAAAAAATAACGCAATCCCTAATGGAATTGAACCTTTTTACTGTCTTTCAGTGTATTACAATATTAGTACAAACTCAGGAGACTCTAAACTTTTTTTTAAGTTTTTTCATTGATGCATCAGATGTATATTTATTTTTTTGTGCTGCAATATATTTGATTTGTTACAATTTATGAGAGAGTGCCTATAGGCACGCTCTCATAAATTATAACAAGTCAAATATATTGCAAACTCACATAATTCCCTGATTTGAAAAAAGAATTGCCTGAGAACCAATTAATTTATTTTGTGTAGACTAACATATACCTTTTTTTACATTAGCACATCTTATGGGGGTATGTGACTATTGCATTTTACCATCATTAGTTTTTGAAATGTATCGTCTCTTAGGGCACATCTATCAGGTTTGAAGTGAATGAGTTAGATCAGCAAGTCAAGTTAATTGGTTTTCTTTCAGTACAGTTAATCCCCTAATTGAAACTCGAATTGGACAAAAGAAACTAAACATAGTTTTAGATTCAAGTGTTAATCTCCTAATTGAAACACAAATTGGGACAAAAGAAACTAATGAAGTTTTGAATTAAAGTGTTCATGCCTTAACTGAAACTCATAAATACAGTTTATTGCAAAAATCTCCATTCAAATTCAATTTTGTTTTTAATTTTTTGTCTAAAAAACATAGCTTATGACCCCCTCATTGGAACAAGCTTATTCCGATGAGGGGTGAAAAGCTATGTTTTTGATTGAGACAAACATTGTTGAACATTTTTAGTCATTCGAGAATTTATTTTGCAAATGTTGTCTGCTATTCACGTTGGGTAAAGTGTCAATTAATAATGTTAATTTTTAAAAATCTTACTTTTAAATGAGTTAGAAAGTTTGATGTACATTTCTATGATCCAGAAATAACTGATGTGCAGTGTTTGCATCTTGCTTTTATAGTTCCTGTTGCATTATCTGGTATGTCAAAATGCAAAGTTAAACTAGACATGTTTATAATGAAACACTAAGTGACAATGAGAATAAGTTGAAAGCAGGGGTATTTTATAACTCTGTGCAGACATATTTTATTTTAAAAGACAAGCTTAACATTTTTTGTGTGAAAAAGACCAAAGAGAATTACTGTTAGAAGTATACATGATTATCAAAACATAAGCCATTTGACATTCAAATGATTCTCTCAGCACAAGCACTCCAAGCAATGTTATCATTATCTAAACACACTCTTGCAAACAATTCATCAAACAAATCTCAACACCATAGATACTAATACTGTTATAAGAGAGACATAAGTATTGAAACATACTGGATTTTGGAACACTGAATGTAAGTTTTGAAAATATTTTTTGATAAATGTAATTGAAAGTAATTGAAAAGTAATTGCAATTACAGGAGAATTTTCAATGTAATTAATTACATTACAATTACAAGTAATTGAAAAAATCCTCAATTACCAATTACAGCCAATTACTTTAAAAAAAGTAATTAATTACAGGTAATTACAATTACCAATTACAATTACCCCAGCCCTGACCTTGGGCAATCTTTAGTTTTAATCCATAAATTATATTATAAGACTATTTTCTATACAACCTTTCACATAATAAAGCACCCATTTGTAAGTACATTGACAACGTAAACATGTCAACCTGGGTGAACACTGTTGAGTGAATCTTGTGTAAACACTTATTATGCAAGTTAATCCGTTCTCAGGAAATTCGAACTATATGAACAAAGAACGCATTTAAAGCGACCGCGTCACTTCACAGCCCGTAATTAACTATATTTTATCTTACTCAAAATAGAAACCCATTTATCTTTAGAAAACCCTTCATAAAAATTGTCCATGTCAAATTCGGATTAATTGAGAAGCCACCAAGAAATTGCATCTTTAAAACCCGATAAAGTGAACCAACTTTCATTTTTAGCTGTGAAAAACATAATGTAAATTTTAAAATTTTCAGGCATCTTTACTATTTTATTTGTACATATTTGTTTATTGACCATGATAATAATAATAATACAAAAAAAAAATCAGGCTGATGACTTTGTCTGATCTGTATTTTAAATCGATCAGAAATGTCATCAGTCTGAGGATCTACATGTATACGAAGCACCAAGAGAATCAATGGCGATGAGTTAGAATGCGGTTGATATTACTGGCATAATTTCAGTTCATGTTCTGAACATGGGAAGAGAATGCACATGTTTTCATCACGTGAGATCACATGAGATCGAATGCTCATAAAATAGAAAATTCTTTATGTCAAGTAAATAAAGGTTTTTGCAACAGCTGAACATGAAGCCTATTTAATAATTTAATCATGAATTCTTTTAAATAAAATAATTATGCATTCTTGGCTAGAATGCATAATAATTTTGTCATTTAAAAGAATTTAATTTTATCGTGACACAAGACTTGTTTTCAATTCAAAACTGAAACTTACTTCTCGTTAGTGTTGACATTATACCGGTATACTACAGTATTTTTTTCAATACCGTTACCGGTATTGCAATTTCCAATACCATGAAACCCTATGCCTAACGACGCTAGCAGCTTCTTACGAGCAGTCGCAGCAGTCTGATTCTCTGCAACAAAATCAGGAAAGTATTGATGGTTAAAGTCCATCGCTACCATGTGTTGTTCCGAAAGGGAAGGGTCCGTATCCTCCATTTCCCTGTCAGCATACGATGGAATCAGATTATCCTCACAGTCTTCTGCATCTGAATGCACAAATGACTGGACCGACCCAGCGTCATCAGACAGCTCATGTTCCGAGGCTGCCGTAGTTTGCTCTTGACTTTGCTGGGATGCTGTAATGAGCTGTGCAATTTGCGACAGCAAGTCCGTTACTGAGGCCTGAGGAGCAGCGGTCTTTTGTTGCTTGGCCACCGGCTGCTCCTGGGACCGTGTGTCCGATACAGCTCTTTTCTGCGGACGTCCCAACGAACAAGGCCTTGTTTCCTTGGCTACAGGATGATGTGACTTTTTTGCAGAAGAGCGGTCCTTTCTCAGCGATTCCGGCTGGATATCCGATGTCACATAGCCAAGGTGTGGTCGTGTGTGCTCAATAGTTTCAGAGGATGCCATTCTTATAGCTGACCCCAGCTGTATATTTGACGGAGCGTCCCGGACCGGATGTGTGGATGCAAGCTCTGTATGATGCAAGTTCCGTACTACAACATCTGGCCCCAGATGTTGTTGATAAAGAGAGGGGACTCTCTCGCTCGTGGTCCTATCAGACCTCGCCGAGCTGACCGTTGAACTTGCTGGCTTCCTCCTTTCCGTCGTGGCTGGGTGAGTCTGTTTAGAGATTATTGTGCTTGCTCTACCCTATTTTCCTCTCCTCGACTGCAACGGACACACCCGGTGTCGCGGTGCCCACAGCTTCACCGGTCGAGCTAGCTGGCGACAGGGCTTTGTAACCACCGGCGCATGGTTTATTGCCCTGTCTAATAATTAAGGAGAACTTTTGCTGCTAGCTCTGACTGACTATCAATATGCGACGACGGATGCACACTATCGGACGGAGTCACGAAACCATCACCATGTTCTTGTTCCTCTGAAATGGAAACAGAAAAGCTAGAGTGACTCTGTGGCGAGAGGACCACTAACAACGTACCGTGACAAACGTCTCCAACGTTTGTCATCCCAAATTGACACAAATTGCACAGGAATTTGTGCGAGTACACTGACTACAAGAAACACAATAATCATGTGAATCTGAGGAAGACTTCCTCGAATTACAATTTGAGCAAAAAGCTTTCATTTTAAATAAACATGAAAGTCAACAGTACTCGCACTAACTCCCAATAATAACTGAAAAAGATACATCAAAACATTAATCAAAACAATGATTCAAAAAAGATTTTAAAACAATAAAAGAAAATTTCAAAAACATTTTGACATGAGCCCAAGTTCCCAAAGGGAACCATGAGCCCAAATGGATCCCGATAGAGCCCAAGTGTGGACAAAAAAAATTTTCACTTCCAAAAATTAAGGCTACACTATCGGAATATAATATGTATCTTATACTAGTCCTAACATGATTAATTCATAGGAAAATTACATGTATAAGGAAGCGTTGTCAATGTAAACAATGTCACAGAAAAACCGGAAACAAGACTCCAGGCACTAAAAAATATGACCCGAAGGATAGATGATGCATGACCAAAATGCCTAAACACCCCTAGGGTGAGGACGTAACCATGGGTATAAACAGAATACACATTCTGTGAAAAACGTTAAACTCCCAAGAAATTTAATAAAAAAATTTCAATAGAAAAGCCAAAAAGCATGGGAGTTTAACTGGCGGGCTTCGAGGAAGGATAGGGAAGGACCACTTAACAAACAGTCGCAAAATCATAGGAAGAATGATAATATCAGGCCATGCCCCAAAAATGGGGAACAAGAAATAATTTCGTCAAAAAATTATAAAGTTACAGCCCTGAACATAAAAAAACACTGTTTCTTACTTCCATCATTCTATTCTTTCCTCTGATCCACCATAATCATCATTGATCTGAGATTTAAAAGCACAAAAGTCAGTTTGTTGTTATGTGACAAGAGGGCCAAACAAGGAATGATATTTGGCGGCAATTCCGGTACTTCCTGGACACTGCGCATACGCAGATGTCAAATGTATGGAGGGCCACATAGGACATGAAATTTTCGTTTTTTACGCAAATTTTGGGGATTGGGGGGCAAAATTTGTGTTTGGCCCTGGATAATTTAGAGTTAGCACCAGCTATGTCTGGGCCATTGGTTACTGTGTAAAAATACTATAACTCAGGATAACAAATGAATAAGGTTCATCTAAACTATGTCGTGTTCTCAATGTCACATTTTCTCCCTTATTGACTCATCTGGCTGATGAGTCAATTAGGGAGAAAAAGTGACAATGAGAACACGACATACAGTATGTGGAGAGTGGATTGCAAGTAAATCACCTGCGAAGTGGGGTTATCACCCAAGCTATAACTTTCAAATTTTGTTCATATCGACAAAAACCACAAGCAATGTTTCAGCCAATGGACCTCCAGGTTTAACCCGGAGGTCCATTGGCTAAAACATTGATGGTGCTGGTTGTGCTTTGCAACAAATTTGCAATTATTGCTTGGGTGGAATCTCCACTCTGCGGGTGATTTAGTGATAATACACTCTCCACGTACTGTATTGACCCCTTTGCCAGATGGACTAAGTGGTGAGAGTCCATAGTGGTCAGTTCCCTCCTAGTAAGATAGTTAGTTCCCTCCTAGTAAGATAGTTAGTTAGATAGTAAGATAGTTTGATCAGTTTATGCACAAATACAGTAAAAGCATCAGCCAGTTTTTGCTGGGTCTTGCTGTTCAGTTTTCTGGTTTCCAGCCAAAACCAGAACCGAATGGGAAAACTGAAAAACTGCCCAGCCCAAGACACGATCTAGTTGAAATTGTGTCTACTTTACTTCAGACAAGACTGTAGAATCTCACCCGTCAATGTACGGCACTGAATTTCATATGCTATTTTTGTTTGTATTTCTTGATTTAGTCTTGATTTTATATATTATTTATGAAATCTCGAACAACGGGTGTAAGTGTGTCATGTCCAAATTGTAATCTACTTGAGAAAGGGACAGCTTTTGTGATCAGTGTGGTAGCATTCTACTATGCATTAAACAGGAAAAATAAAAGAAAGAAACACACAGCCGAAACACTACTATAGACTTCAACGGTTATAGTACGAATAGAACAATGAATGAGGATTCTGTCATGTGCAGAGCAAGAATGCAACACCATGATGACATGATCTTCAGCCATAACAAATCAATTCCTAGATGCTGAATGTTGTCAGAAAAGACACCATTAAATACTGTACTCAATCCCTTCATTATGGAAGTGAGACAAGAAATGGAGGAATATTGTAAGATAAATTGGTTATTAGCACGATGTGGATTTCTGAGATGGTGTATTGAAGTCTCAACCTCGTCTCTGGGTCATATATTGACTTGTCCTAATAGACTTATCGATATACATGTGTATATGTACATGGATGCCCAGAGACGAGGTCTTGACTTCAACACACCATCTCAGAAACCAAATTGGTGGTAATAACCTGTATGTATTTCACTGGCAAGAGGGCTTTTTAATAAACAGGGCTCCACTGAATTACATCCTGTTTGACAGAACTACTGGAACAATGCTGTCCAAACATGTAATTTATAGTATTGGCATTATTTCATTATTGTATACACATGTATTAATGAAGAAAGTTCAATTTGATGTCCCCTGGTTATTTTCTCTCTGCTTTTTGTAACATTAAATGACCAGTGGTGAGTGTCTGTGGAAATACATAGTCCCTGGCCTCTTCTGTCAGGAATTTTGGGCAATATTCTCTTGTCCGATCTTTTATTTTATAGCTAATATTGAGAATATTTTTCAATAGCAAAATTTGGGTATTTTAATATTCACTCCGAATGATAAATTGGTACCGAGATGATACCAATACTGAACGGTATTTATGGTATACCATCCATCTCTACACACAAGATACGAGAAGCTTTACTGCTTCTGCAGTACTTTGATCACAAAAGCAAACAGAGAATTTTGACCACATCACAATCTCTGGCCAATACTATAAAACTTTTACATTTGTACTTTCTGGAATTGTATTTTCTAGTTATGACTTTAAATTATTTATATTATTTATTTATTGAGGTTTAAGGTCACATATTTATGCACAATGGCTAATCATGACCGTGGCAGTTTTAAGGGTGGAGGAAGCCGGAGTACCCGGAGAGAACCACCGAGCAACGACGAGCAGCTGCCAGCTCCCCAACATCGTAACTCCGCACCTCAGCACAGGCAGGGTTAGATTGGTTGAAGACAAGCGTACCATCGACGTGCAGTACGCCTTAGTACACGGTGTCATCGTGCCCCCACATGGGCAATGGGGGTGAAGTGTCTTGCCCAAGGACACAACGCAGTTGCCGCAGGTGGGATTCGAACCGAGGACCTCTCGGCTTGCAGCCTGCACCTCTACCTACTGAGCCACCGCGCCCCCTTTGACTTTAAATGGGTTAAAATGAACCAATAGCATTTTCAAAGATCTGGCAATTTGCCAGTTGGCAAATTGCCATATCTTTTAAAATGCTAATGATTCATTTTAGTTAGATATATTAATAGGTAGAAAATACAATTCTAGAAAAAACAATAGTGAAAGTTTTGTCGTATTGACTCCTGGTCAAAATCCTCTGTCAGCCTTTGTAATCTCAACACTGGATGAAACTCTCCTTTCTAGGTCTGGTACAATTATGAAATTTCATGATCAACTTGAATAATAATTGATTAACACTTTCAACACTAGAGGCTGCTTTTCCAGTCCAGGAACACGATACATCATATTTTCATTAAGTAGGATGGCTACTAAGTGAATGTGTGTGGCCTGAAGACTGCATGTTGAAAATATTAATTGCTCTACCCTCAAATAATGGATATGGACTCTTCCAATTTCTGCCATTTAACTGGCATGGAAGATACCACCAAAGGGTTAAAGTTTAATCATACTCTGTGACCTCTAGAAAACAACTACCGTTATATAGAGAACAATATTTTTGGTCATAAGTTCCTCAGGCGATACATTCTTTAGGCATGCAGGCATGCTGCATGCCTTCTGCTCTCCAAGAAAATCACCATTCCTGATCATCTCATGCCAAACCCGAGTGTAGGTTCAGGTTTGAATCTGAGGTGGTCAAGAGTCGAATAATACATGTAGCTGCCCTGAGATTTAAGAAGGCAGTTGCATTCCTTGGTAAACAGAGAAGGGCAATTATTTGTACTCCCATACCTTTCCAAGGCCTCTCGATTTGAGGCGAATGGCAATTTGGGTTGAATAGAGGTTACCTAAAATGAAAAACACACAAAAGAAAAACGGTCTCGCCAAAATGCCTCCGGGTCACGCAAAATTTTTGCCAAGCTGAATGATCCAGTATGAATGAATGGTGGAATGATGTGGAACATCAACAAATCATCAGCTGCATAAGTCTTTGCACCTGCCTTAAGTATAGCTGCTCCGTTGGCCAATTATTGGCCAACAGAGCAGCTATACTTCAGGAAGATGTAAACACCTATGCTGATGATTGGTTGATGCTCAACATCATTTTAAACTGTTGATTATCTTAAGATGTATAACATAGGTACAAAATCAGAAAATGACAATAATTCATGTCTCTGTCACAAATAGTGATTATGGATGTCATACTCTTCTGTAGCATGCTAGCCCATGCTAAGATTAAACTATACTGTAATTGCAACTAATTTGTATCTGATTTGCAGCAACATGACCTCATTATTGTTCCTAAAGATTCATCTCTATTCATTAGGATACTGCCCATAGGGGCAAGAACTTGGCTGTGATACAACAGTTCATATATCAACAGAGTTGCGATACATATATATTTAGGTTTAGGTTACCTAATAGGTTACCTGAACCAAGTGCAAGGGAACAAACGATAAGTTACCAAAGCTCAGATCAGGTGAATGATAAATGGGTTACACAAAATTTTGAAAACAGCAGGCCTGCTTTCACAAGAACACAATATAATTGGCACAGGTCAGAATCAAACCGTTGGCCTTTTAATTGATTATACAAGGCTCTAACCACTGAACCACCACTGTCCCTAGATTGTAATCTGATTGAAAAAGAGACCACACATGTGATCACAATACTGTTCAGTACAGTCACCATGGCCTGGTCGTAATCCATGCATAGGCAATGATGTCTATGCATGCATTTACCAGGTAATAAAATTCATCATCTGCAAAATTTTAATTAACTCTTTACCTAACACGAAAAGCAGACGACACCTGCAAACAAAATTCTTGAATAACTAAATATTTTCATTTTTTGTCTCAAAAACATAGCTTTTGACCCCTAATTGGAAAGAGCTCATCGAGCTCGTTCCAATGAGGGGTCATAAGATATGTTTTTGAGACAAAAATTTTTTAAAAAAATGAAAGTTGAATGGTGATTTTTGTAAATAGCGCTGGCCGGTTTTGACCATTACGTTGGGTAAAGGTTAATGAAGCACCGGGATGAATCCAGCACTTCATTAATTAAATTTTTGATGATTATTCCTATAATTAGTGTTTGGAATCTAATATTATTGTGTCTGTGGAAATATTGCCCACCCGTGGAAACTGACCAGTCTACATATATGTATATTTAGACCTAAAAAAAAAATCCCTACCATTATGCTACCAAAGTGGGATAAATAAGCTGTCCAAACACTTCTTTGCTCCCCTCTTTCAGAAATTGATTGAAGAATAGAATATTACTGTACAACTGAAATAAAAAAAAAAACTTACTGAACCATTCTCTGAATTCTGATTGTGTTTGTAGATCTGGTGTCATCTTCTCGAAAAACTCAAGAATTTTATCTTGCTTATTCGTCTGGGAAGCCATGATGAGATAATACTTCAAAAGACCAACCTCCAACTTCTTGACAGCTCCCGCAAACTTGTGTTCCAGCCGTGAAAAAAATTTGCTGTTCAAATATGCCCAGTAATCTCTCAAATGCTGAAGCTCATAATTTAGTACATAGCTCTGGAGTTGATCAACTATTTTATCAGGCTACAAAGTTGAAAAAAAATATCTGTATCAGCTGCAGCTGTTCAACAAATAGTGACAGGGATGTACCCACAAGAGGCGGACCTGGGCAGTATCACCCAGCACTGAAATTTACCACCTGGGACTCAGATCAGCAGGTCTTTTGATCCGAGGCGAATGGCCGTTTTGGACATGTGGCAGTTACCTAAAATGAAAAACATGCAAACGAAAAAGGGGTTGCAGAAATTTATCGCCACGCCACACAGAATTTTTGCCAAGTCGAATGATCTAGTATGCTCATGTTAGCTCAGGCCATAATAAAAAAATATGCTCGATTTTCATCTCACTGAAATCATCATGTCATACTCTTCTGAAACATGCTATTTATTTATTTATTGGTGTTTAAGGTTACATATTTCTGCACCATGGCTAATCATTACAACAGTTTTACGGGTGGAGGAAGCCGGAGTACCCGGAGAGAACCACTAAGCAATGGCGAGCAACTGTCAGCTCCCCAACATACTAACTCCACTCAAGCAGGGTTAGCATTGGTTGAAGACAGGTGCAACATCGATGTGCAGTATGCCTTAGTACACAGCGTCACCGTGCCCCCACGTGGGCAATGGGGGTGAAGTGTCTTGCTCAAGGACACAACGCGATTGCCGCAGGTGGGATTCGAACCAAGGGCCTCTCGGCTTGCAGCCTGCACCTCTACCTACTGAGCCACCGTGCCTCCCTGAAACATGCTAGCCCATGCCAAGATTAGGCTGTAATTGTCACTAATTTGTATCTGGATTGCTGCAACACAGCTTCATTATTGTTCCTATGGTTTCATCTCTATTCATCAGGGTATTGCCCATAGGAGCAAGAACTTGGCTATGATATAACAGTTTATATATCAGCATAGTTGCGATACATAAATGTTTAGGTTTCCTAACAGGTTACCTGAATCAAGTACAGGGGAACGAACAATAGGTCACCAAAGCTCAGACCACGAGGCAATACAATAAAACTTTTACAACTGTATTTTCCACCTAACAATTTAACAGGCTGAAATGAATCATTAGCATTATAAAAGATATGGCAATTTGCCAACTGGCAAATTGCCAGATCTTTGAAAATTCTAATGGTTCATAATAACCCATTTAAAGTCATAACTAGAAAATACAATTGTAAAAGTTTTATAGTATTGGCCCCAGATGAACCATAAATGGGTTATGCAAAATTCTGAAAACAGCTGAGCAGACCTGGATCAGTTTCAAAGATTCCTCTCCGCACATTTTTTTGGTTATTGCAATACCAAGAATCCCAAAATAGTCTACAATGTTAAATTTATTATGCTGACAATCTGCCTGATAGTGCAAATCTTTCCTTCCTTAAACCTTGAGTAAATTGTGCTCCTGGTGCTACTTACATGTATATACCCCATTTTATTGAATCTTTAAACAAAATGATGAGAATGATCATTCAAGATGTTGTCTTGGGTTCCTAATAAACATACATGTGTACATGTATGTTTAAGCCTAAAAAATTAAAAATCTGGTTCTCAGGCCCTTCTGCAGGGTCCTTTTGGTTGAAGCATGCTCTTTTTATAACAAATGCAAACTTTAAAAAATTAAAAAGTTAAAAAATTTATAGTAATTTATATATTTTTTATACTTACCAATGACCCAGACTTAGCTGGTGCTAACTCTAACAAAACCAGGGCCAAACACAAATTTTGCCCCCCAATCCCCAAAATTTGCATCCAAAACAAAAAGAAATCATGTCCTATAGGACCTCCATACTACGCCCCCACTGCGCATGCGCAGTGTCAAGGACGTCCCGAAATTGGCGCCAATTATCATTCTTACTGGCAGTGCCTGGTCAGCGCTATGTACTCAGCGGGGAGGCAAGAGTTCCCAACTCCTGGGAGGGCCATCCCCGTCTGGGTCATTGGTAAGTATAAAAAATATATAAATTACTATAAATTTTTTAACATTTTTATACTGTACCAATGACCCAGACTTAGCTGAATAGTAAACAGGCTGGAGGGCCTAGGACATAGAGGAAAATCCAATAAGCTCAACTATATAATAAAGAGGTAACCCCTTAAGGAGAGTATTAGGCTTTACATGTATCTTTCTTATTTAATATTAAATTAGAAAGATACAATACCCTTAATAATTGAGCACAATAATATTCATGTTCTCTATTAACATCCAGTATAACCCTTATACTAATTATTTTTAAAGTAAGCCAATAAATAAAGTAGTCCAGAGAATTGAGACTCTTTATAGTCATTTAAAAGTGTCCGAGTATTGAATATTAAAGCCCGTTTGACACTTGTCATATACAAATGCTTCACACCGAGCTACACTTTAAAAATAAGACATGAATGAATTTTAACATTAATATTACACTTTAAAACCATCCCGGAAGCGACTCAGAAATACTGACTTGGAGGAGGCATTCCCTTGCTTTTCACTATAAAGCAGGTGACCTAAGGGAACACCCGTCCCCCCCCCCCCCCTTCCCCTTGCCCTGGGTCAAATAGCCCAGAGCGAAGAGAGCAGCCGGACGGAGTCACTGCCGGAACAGAAAGCCTGCATAACTATAGTTGCAACTGTTTAGTGAACGACATTCTGAGCAACAGATAACGGACCTAAACAATGCAGGTCTCCAGAAATGGACTCAATATTTCTGAAATAAAAATTCGTGAATGTGGATGGCTGAGACCAATAAGCAGCCTTCATTAAATCTGTAATAGCAACACTATTAGCATAAGCCCAAGAAGTAGCAAGAGCTCTTACTTCATGAGCGAAATCTTAAGCACAGACTGCTGAGAAGAAGATAAACTCTCATAAGCAGTACGGATAGTTAATTGAATCCATCTAGCAATAGAATGGACCGAAATGTCCCTTCTATTAGGCATCAAAGACAGAAAGAAACGTTTCCGTCCCTTTCTGATAAACTGAGATCTCTGTTTATAGATACGTAACGCTCTAACAGGACAGAGTAAAGGCCTACGCCCGTCTGAAGACGGAAGAGCCTTAATAACAATAGGTTCCGGATATTTATTAGGAGCCTGATTCTTAGCTAAAAAAAACCCACATTAGTAGTGAAGGTGATAGTGTTCCCGACACTACGATAGTGAGGATCATCCACCGACAGTGCATGAAGCTCACTGACTCTTCTAGCAGAAGAGAAAGCTAAGAGAAAAGCTGTCTTATAAGATAAGAATTTGAAATCTACTGTCCCAAGAGGTTCAAATGGCTTTTCCTTCAATTTAAGAAGAACCCAAGCTAAATTCCATTTAGGAATTAATCTAAGAGTTCTGGGTCTATTTATCGAGAAGTTTCTAACCAACTTAGATAAAGAGACATTAGATCCAATTTGTAAACTATCATGATGTGCATAGGCATCAGATAACATAGACCTATAACCCTTAATAGTAACAGGCTGCAGTTTGATTACGTCAAACAAGTATACTAGAAAGTTTGCAATGTCTGGTATAGAGGGATCAAAAATATCTACAGAATGATCCCTACACCAACGACGAAAAACCTTCCACTTAGCCGCATAGTTTAGCGAAGAGGAGGTCCTCCTACAGTTAGAAATCGCGTCCACTGCTCGTCCTGTAAAGTGCTTGCCATGCAAGAAGCACCGCACAACAGAAAAACGTGAAGGTTGAGACCTTGCGGGTTGTGATGGAGTTGACGCGATTTCCCCTGCGAAAGAAGATCCTCCCGTGGAGGAAGCTTTCGCGGTAGGTCCCACAACAGATACCTGAGTAGATTTATCCACGGTCTCTGTGGCGACAGAGATGCTACCAACAGAATCTTGCATTGAGATTGTTTTATCTTTAGCAATACTTGTTGAATTAACGGCGCTGGAGGATACGCATATCCTATCATTCCGTCCCAAGGGATCGACAGAGCGTCTACTGCAAATGCTCTCGGATCCGGACACGGAGACACATACGTCTGCAACTGATTGTTGAGATGTGTCGCAAATAAGTCTATCATTGGCCGTTCCCATTGGTAGCAAATCTGATTGAATACTTGTTTGTTGAGAGTCCACTCCGACGGCAACAAGCGACTCTTTCGTGAAAGGGAGTCTGCTAGCACATTCAGACGACCCGGTAAGTGACGGACCGAAAGAAGAACCTGATGTTCTAGCGCAAACAGAAGGATTCTTTCCGTTAGATTGAACATCGGAACTGAATGAGTGCCTCCCTGATTCCGTATATACGCCACTACTGTCGTATTGTCGGATAGGATTTGGACATGAGCATTGTGAATAATGTCCATCCAATGACGTAACGCAAGCCAAATTGACATCATTTCTTTGATGTTTATGTGCTTGCACAGGAATTGCGGATCCCAAAGACCCTGGCATCTCGAATCCGTTGGGATCAATGATGCACCCCAACCTGTTTGACTGGCATCCGTCATAATGGTAAAACTCGGATCCGGCAACTGCAGCGGAACTCCCTGAGTTAACCACTGAATGTTTGCCCAAGTCTGAATCTCTTGTTTCACTTGATCTGACAAGAGAACGTCTACGTCGAGCGAATGAATTTTCACACTCCAATTCTGAGTCAAGAAAATCTGGAGAGCACGCGTGCGTAACCGCCCCATCGGAATGAGAAACGCAGCGGCTCCCCACAGACCTATCAGTCTCATAAATTCTCTCGCTGTGACTTTGTCTGCGTGCAGACAATAGCGAGCGTAACAACTGACTAATTTCGCTCTGGTTAACGGCAGACGAACGAGATTGTTGTGCGTCTCGAAGCTCATTCCCAGATGAGTGAATGACTTGCACGGCACCAGATCCGACTTCTCCTCGTTTACTATAAAACTGAGATGTCGGAGCAATAGAAGTAGATTCTGAACATCGTTCTGAAGCGTTAACTCGTTGCCGTACCTCTGAAGAATGTCGTCCAGGTAGGCCGACGTTACCGCAGACGAATGAGCTCGGAAATAGATCATTACCGAGTTCATTACCCGAGTGAAAGCCCAGGGTGCTAGATTCAGTCCGAAGCACATCGCCCGGAATTGATACACCACTCCTAGGACTGCGAAGCGTAGATACTTTCTGAATGTCGGATGTACCATGACGTGAAAGTACGCATCTTTGAGATCTATGCTTGTTGCATAATCGTTCACCCGAATACTCGCTCTGACCGACCAAATCGTCTCCATATAAAATTTTGGAGCGACGATCAGCTTGTTTTTCCAGCTCAAATCTATGACTGGACGGAACGAGCCGTCTGGTTTCGGAACCAGAAACAGATGGCTGTAGATTCCCGGAGTCTCCTGTTTTTCTACGACCTCTACTGCGTTCTTCATTAAAAGAGACTGCACCTCTGATAACAGAGCGTCTCTTTTCTGCGGATTTGACAGAAGTTGAGTCCACTTTGGACTTCGAGTTAATGGAGGCTTTCGTTTGAAGGATATCTTTAGGCCTTCCGAAGTCACTCCTCTCACCCAAGGGTCGTCCGTAATCGACGCCCATTCTTGTGAAAAGCTCGACAACCTTCCGCCAACCGGTACGCGATAGAGGTTTAAGCCATCACCTCCTGGACCTGCGAGGCCTGCGGTAGGAGAAACCACGTCTTCCACGACCCGCACCTCGTCCCGTCGACCTCGGGGCGTCCGACCGGTTGTCCCGGTCCGAAGGACGTCCCGAAAGAGAGTCGCTACCCTGACGGTCTCTCGAATAAGACCAAGAGGACGCACCGGAACCTCTATAGGAACCTCTCTTGGGCGCATTAGACCCAGAAGTGCCTGTCTTATTCTTGTCTGCTGTATCCGACTTCTTAGAAGCAGATTTGAACAACAGAGAATCCGAAGCTTTCTTTGTAATTTTATCATAAATAGCAGAAAGCTTGCCGTCAAAGAGAAGTTCTCCGGAGACCGAAGCGACTCTAAGAGAGTTCTTCACCTTAGTATCCACGAGTGTGGATGTAGCTAGGGCTGCGTCACGTCTAACCAACTCCAGGTTTGCCACAGAAAGGGCAGAGTTACACGTGGAATAAGCTACTGCCCTTAAAAGAAGTCTTAAAGAGGATTGTATATCCTGAAATTCTTTCCCTTGAAGGCGCAGTGATAACGCCTTAGTAAGGTGATCTGCGTAAGATAAGGCATCTAAATTGGCTCTGTTAGACGAAATGGCTGTTTCCAACACCGCGGTTGGAATAGAAGCCGACGACGGTAATGATAGCTCTAAGTCTTCCGCCTCGTCGTCCATACGCAGAGGAACTCTCGGGATACCCTGTCCTGCCGTGTCGAATTTATTCCTTGCATTAATGAAAGGCAGGTTGAGAGTATTGGCGGACAAGAAACCTGCTTTCCCCGTCTTGGAAGCAAGTTTAAATATAGCGTCGTTCAATAATTCAAATGTTCTTGCAACATTATTGGACTGCGACGGAAACTCGGGAGCGATGTCCCTGAACCGCTCAAAAAATTCAGAGTCCAATGACGCTATAATCCTCTTGTCCGGAACCGCAGCAGTCTGGCCCGACGGAACAACTTGAGGGAGAAAGTGCCGGATGAAGTCCACGGCAGCTTTATGTTGTTCCGAAAGGGATAGCTCCAAATCATCCGTATCCCTTTCACCATCCGGTCGGACCTCATGATGCTCCCGGTCGTCCACCCCCGATGCTTCGGCGGAGCGTACCGACCCAGCGCCGTCGGATAATTCTCGATCCGACACCGTTTCTGTCGGCTGCTGGGATGCTGCGATAAGCTGTGCTATCTGCACAAGAATGTTCGGCGTCGAGACCTGCGGAGGCGCAGTCTTTCGCTGCTTCGCCGAGGGCAGCTCCGCATCGGATGGCTCCCGCATACTTTTTCTATGCGAACGTCCGGAGTCCATCGGCCTCGTGTCCCTGGCTGCCGGATGGTGTGACCTGGTCGCCGAAGTATCCTTGATCGGCGAAGCTGGTAATATATCGGCGGTCACGCAGCCAAGGTGCGGTCGTGTGCGCTGACGAGAAGAAGAAGCCTTAGCAGTCTCCGCGGACTGCCTATACAACGGAGCGTCCCGAACGACGGACGTATGCTCCGCTTGCGACACATTTTGTACCACAACATCTGGTCCCAGATGTTGTTGTACGAGAGAGGGGCCTCTCTCGCTCGCGGTCCGGCTGGACCTGGACGAGCTAGGAACCGGACAAAGGCTTCCTCCGATCTCGCTTACTATCCGCCGTCACTGGGTGTGCACATTGAATGTTTATAGTGCTCGCATCACCCAACATTTCCTCCTGGACCGCATCGGATGAACTCGGCTGCCGAACCATTCGGTGAATGGACGCTACACCGGGCGAGCTAGCGGACGACATTTGTCTAATCTCCATGAGCACTTTTGCCGCTAGCTCTGAATTCATTTGTGACGACGGAAGCGCACTTGCAGAAGAAAACATGGAAACATCACCCTGTTCTTGTTCCTCTGAAATAGAAACTGAGATAGTAGAGTGACCTTGCGGAGAAAGAGCCGGCATAGCCCTTTCTCCAGTAACATACCGTGACACATGTTTCCAATGTTTGTCATCCCAATATTGACATATAGAACAGGGATTAGTGCGAGAACACTGACTACAATTAATACAATGATCATGAAAGTCAGAGGAAGATTTCTTCCCATTACAATTTGAACAATATCCTTTCATTGTGAAAAGTCAACAACAAGTCCTAGTTACTCGCACAAACCCCTGACACAAAGATACATAATAACATGATCCATTAATAAATGAAAAAACAATTGCAAATCAAAATAATTTTGAAAAAATATTTTTTCAGCGAAGCCCAAGTTGCTGAAAAGTAACGTTGAGCCCCGATGGATCCGATGGCAAAGTGTGGTCAAAAATTTTAAATTTATATTAAATAATTAATGAGACACTTACGGATAATATAAATGTATCTTATAGTGAGATAAACTACACCAAAGGCAAACAGCCCCCCTCAAAAAAGGCTGTTGCCAATGTAAACAAACAGTGTAAAACACCAGAAAACATGACTCCAGGCACTGAAAAAACTGGCCCGAAATCAGTCATCAAAATTACACTCTATCTGATGCAAGACAGAGACTCCCAGGGGAGAATCTGCAGAACATCAGATGGAAGATGCAGAACACAACGTTTATACACCCATGGGTGAAAACGTAACTATGGGGAAAATAACAGAAAACATTCTGTATCCAAGCAACTCTCCCAGGAGAATTTTAGAAATGAACTTTCTCAAAAATATGCCAAAAGCATGGGAGAATTGCAAGGGGGGACTTTAGAAGGCTAGGGGAGAGGAAACACTGAATAAGCAGTGCAACATTTAGCAAGAATGACAACAAGAGGCCCATGCCTCGAAAATAGGCAACTTAACATAATTTCATCAAAAAATTTTAAGTACAGCCCTGATTATTTTTTGTCACTTCTTTTTCCTCTCCTCCTTCTATATCCTCCTTAGAATCACCATTTCTCCAAAAATTACGTGTCTGGCATCCTTTAAACTGAGATTTACAAGCACAAAGATCAGTGAGATGTTGACTGATGAAGGGCCAAACAGAGAATGATAATTGGCGCCAATTTCGGGACGTCCTTGACACTGCACATGTGCAGTGGGGGCGTATGGAGGTCCTATAGGACATGATTTCTTTTTGTTTTGGATGCAAATTTGGGGGATTGGGGGGCAAAATTTGTGTTTGGCCCTGGTTTTGTTAGAGTTAGCACCAGCTAAGTCTGGGTCATTGGTACAGTATAAAAATTTAAATGGTTTATGTCTGATATTTTACCCAAGTTAATAAAATTGATAAATTTGTCCCTTGAGTGCAAGAAGGCTTTGCAATGCTTTTGCATTGCAAAGCCTTCTTACACTCAAGGGACGGAATACACCACCACCCATGTTATTCTGTAGATTATGAGGCCTAAAACATAAAACAAACCAAGCACATGAACTTTTGATGACAAAGAAATAATCACAAAAATAATAAATAAAATAAAAAAAAACACCCGGCCACATGCAATTTTACAAAACAAATGGCCTGAGAAGCAGATCTACTTTGTGGGACCTTATTGATTTTGTGGAATTTTTCCACTCTGTATGAAGCTTATTTGGGCGTGTGCACGTATGTTGTTAAAATTGCCCTTCCATTATGAGGAGTTCTTGAAATCAGTTAATCTACACTGGATTGTGGGGTATTCTTTTGTGTAAGACCGTGTATTCATTGTTATAATCATGATTCATAAATGTCTATTAATTTTCTATCAAAACTAACTGCAATACTGACAAAATAAATTGGGCTTCAGATAAAATTAACTAGCATTGCCCTTGATGGATTTCAACCCTGTACTATTATTTGGACCTATACTTTTATTTGATTTTAATAAATTTTTCAGACCATTCTTTTATTCCCATCTGTTCTTTTATTTGGAACACAAGAGTAAGAAAGTAACAACAAAAATGTCCTTGCACTTGCCTCTTAACACTTACAGTAGTTCAGTGATCTGAACGTAGTGGCAGGTCTGCCACTAAGTTCAGATTGCTGAAGTAGTTTGCCGGGTCCTATCTTGGAGTCGTCGTTGGGCACTCATTTTAAAAAGAGCACATCCCTGAAGTGAGAATGGAGAGGAAACAGTAGAAAAATATTTGTAGATACATGTACAGGGGATGACTGTGATTCATTTCTGTCAAAAGAAGGCTATTAAAAAATTAAAAATTCAAAGTAATTTCTATATTTATCTTACCTACATACCACTAGCCCAGACTACATGTAGCTATCTCCTCTTATTGACAAGTAATGGGTTAAATGCTTAATTTTGCCCCTAAAACCTAAAAATTTGGTCACAGGGAGCCTAAATATGAACCCAGCGACTTGGCGTGAACAACCTTGAATCTCACCCCTGTAAGGATGCAGCATACAAAATATCAAAAGATTCTGATTGGTGGATCGGAAGATGAAGATATTAAAAAAATACTCCTCATATTGCACTAATCTAAACATTTGGGTTCCCAGCCTCCCAATGAGCCCAAATATGGACCCTGGGATTCGATTTTCTCAAACATGTGAATGAATCTTCCAAAGATGTTATATGTGAAAAATTAAATCCTTTGGAGCAGTGTTATGGGGGAAGAAGATTCTTTAATGTTTTTCCCATTACTTACAGTGTTAAAAAATGATGTCCTGGAAAAGTACCCTATGATAAAACCGATGGTAATTTTTTTTGGACCATTCCTTTCTGCTGTTCCTAAGGAAGCTTCACACAAAATAAAAATTCTTAGTGCCGTGCAGTTTTGAAGATATGGGCGTTTTAAATTTTTCTATTTTTAGGTCCTGCGGATACCATGGGGCGACGGGAAAAATGTGTTTTGCATAAATTAGGTACTTATGACCCAATAAGCCCTCATATCAAATTTGGTTAAAATCGGCCTCTCAATTCGGAATATAGAAATTTTGGTACAATTTGGGCTCCCTGTGGGAGCCCAAATATGAACCCAGGGACTTGGCTTGAACAAACTTGAATCTCACCCCTCTAAGAATGATACATATAAAATATCAAAACATTCTGCACTGCTGGATCTGAAGAAGAAGATTTTTAAAGAAAATTCTCATTTTGAACTAAGTTATAATTCGGGCTCCCACAGTGAGCCCAAATATGAACCCAGGAATAAACTTGAATCTCACCCCCCTAAGGATGCTGTATACCAAATATAAAAAGATTCTGATTGGTGAATCTGAAGAAGATTTTTAAAGAATATTCCTCATACTGCACTAATTTAAACATTTGGGCGCCCACAGAGAGCCCAAATATGGACCCAGGGATTTGATTTCAATAAACATGTGAAACAATCTTTCAAAGATGTTATATGTGAAATTTGAAAGCTTTTGGAGCAGTGGTTTGAAGAGTCTTAAATGTTTTTCCCATTACCCGGTGTTAAAAAATGCTGACTCAGCACCTTTTCAAAGTCCCGAAAAAGTACCCGATGATAAAACCGATAGCAATTTTTTTTTTACCATTCCATTCTGTTGGTCCTAAGGAAGCTTCACACCAAATAAGAATTCTCAGTGCCATGTACTTTTGGAGATATGAGCATTTTAAATTTTTTCTATTTTCAGCTCCTGTGGTTCCCATGGGGTGAGGGGAAAATTTGGGGAATAAATTAAGTACTTATGACCCAATAAGCCCTCATATCAAATTTGGTTCAAATCAGCCTCTCGGTTTGGAAAATAGAAATTTGGGGCGGGCAAAAATTCTTGCCCCTCCCATAACAATGGCAAATATAGCTCCTCGAACTTCTCTTGAACAAATCGGAGTCTACGCCTCAAAAGGAAGCTGCACACCAAATATTAAGTCTCTGCTATGGCTGGTTCATGAGAAGAAGATTTTTAAAGATTTAAGCACACTTTGGGGCATGGCCCTACCGAGGGGTGGGGCAACTTGATTTGAACAAAATCAAAATGCGATATTATAACAAACAATTATCTCAAATTTCACTTAAATTGGTCCAGCAGTTTTGGAGAAGTTGCAAACACCATGTTCACGGACGATGGACAGGGAGTGATCACTATAGCTTACCTTACTGAAATTCAGGTGCACTAACAAACCATGAGGTATTAAATGGAAATTAATTCTTGTGGTGTAAAAGAACATATCATTTATTATTTATAACCAGGCGACCAGGGTGTGGATGGCTGCTTCAGATTGGAAAAATTTGCTCTGCCTTCAATAAAAAGCAATTCTGAAGTTGCCTTGTGAAAATTCATTCAACCTTGAAAGTTTGTATGGCTTGTATGTACTGGAGTGGGGGGGTGGCCCTTATCACAAACAACTTTGGCAAATCTTGGATTAAAAAATATCAACGAGTTCAAAACTACATTTAAGCTTTTAAGATGTACTTTGGGCACCCTAGTAAATGCCAGTCACCCAACTTCACAAAAGGGTTGACATGGAAACAATCAAAGATAAGCTTCAAACCTTTAAGAACAAATCCTCAATAGATCCCAAGACAGCAATTTAATCAAGGAACTAAACGTCCATCATGCCCTCTACAGGAAAATCAAAAACAAAATCTAAAATGCACCACACCTACAAATTCATCACCAGTTCACCACATCACAATATATTATTTTCTGCATTGACAAAAACAGGACCTGTTTATGCATGTAACAACAAATTTTAAATCATCAATTTATATTGTTTTTTTTTTTTTGTTTTTTTTTGTTTTTTTTTGTTTTTTTTTTAATTTTTTTATTCAGATAAAAAGTGATAAACATATATCTATACATATATTCTGAGTGTACATTGAATTCCATTTTATACAGAATATAATATATAACTTTTTCTACTCTAAGTTTAATCGATGCACAGAAATAAGATTGTTATTGTTTTATCCGACTTGTGTTGCATGTAGCCTTCTCATGAGAATGGAGAGAAAAAAAAAGCAAAACAAAAACGTCGAAGGCTATTGTCCAGGAGATCGAGGGCTATTGTCCAGGCGATGTGTGGTGTTAAGTCGGAGGATAAAATAGGGCTTTTAGAGATTCCCACCTGGTATTTATTTGGTCGGTTTTTTTGTTAGAGTATAGGTGGCGGGAGTATAGCTCGATGTCACGGTATTGCCGGAGTATTTCGACGAATCCGTGGAAGCTAGGCTGACATTTTCGCACTTTGCAAGAATAAATGAACTTTTTAAATATAAGAATTACTAAGGTGAGGGTATATTCATGTGTATTATTATTATTATTATTATTATTATTATTATTATTATTAATATAGCCAATGAGGGTAAAGTGCCAATTTATATTGTTAGCGTATGATGAAAACACACTATACAGGGTCAATTTAATTTTAAAAAATTAAATAGCAGTTTACTAACTTGGATCAATTTTGATTAGCATTTCCTATTATTTATGTTTTTGTCATGTGAAATTGATTAGCTATAGTTGAAAATTGATTTGAAAATTGCTATGCGAATCCAATTAGATCGAGCCCTAACACTATATACATGAACTGCCACAAAACCACGTGGCAATTTTCACGGTAACTGAAATAGTTTAAAAAAATATGAATAAAATGAACTAAATCAGTATGGTATCTACATGTAGAGTGATTTATTTTTATAAAAAAAATTAACATTCTATATATTATTTGATGATAATAAAGAAAGCAAAAAATAATTTTGTATTCTTCTTGTTTTCGCTTTAAGTGAGGACCAAAATACATGTAAGTAGTAGATTACATGGAACTCCATAGCAGATTCTCACTGCACCTTTTTTAGAATTCGCATGAAAAGAATTGTCAATGAAACCTTTACCTAACATAGTGGCAGTAAATTAACCAATACAAGGCCAACATGACCTAAAATATCCTGTCACTTTGTCAATCAAATTGTGCAAATATGGCCGTCATTGGAACCGGCTCAATAAGATCATAGATGGTTATTGTGTTCAAATGAAAACAATAAATACAATACCATAAAGCCAAGCTTTATTCACCACAAAAAATGATCAAAGCCACAAAAGTGGACTTGCAAAGAAAGAGACCAGGGTCCAAAGAGCCTTCTAACTACTAAAAGTTATGTTATATATTGTACAGAAAGAGCCGACTGCTAAAAACACTGGAAAACATAAACCAGGCAATGTTCATCAAACAGAGCTCTAGGTTCCACCTGTTTAGGCCTATTATCTTCTGGGCGGACAATACCTTGTTTTGATGAACAGATTTTTGTTTGGCTGTAGAACAAACATTGCCTTTATTGTTTTTACAAGCTAAATTTCATGATTCAGAATTTTGGTACATTTCCTCACACCTCCGGAAATCATTTGATGTAACTTCAGATAATTTTACAATGTTAGACCTGGTTAGACAGGGAAAGAAAATAGTAAAACATTACTTGTTGGGTATTGTGGTTCATTAACGGTGCAACAGAAAGGGTCCTAAGTCTTATTAATGGGCATCAACATTATCTCAGACCTTGGGCTTGTTAATCATCCCCATTTAGAATGTATGAAGTGTAATACTCTCCACAAGTCATGCTATTATAACTATAACATGAATCCTTAGGGAAATAAACTTTTCATGTTCAGGGTTCCACCCTTGTCCATTTTCTGGTTTAATGGCTGAGAACTACAACAGTTTAATGCTCTGCAAAACTGCTTTGATTTACAGAGAACATGCTGTGCAGTGATAATAATGTTATATATTACCATGCCATTATAGGGCATTCCTTGCATCATAAAGCAATTTTGTAGGGTGCACTGAGGTGTTGTATTAATTAAGGCTGTCACGAATGATCGAAAAATCGATCAACCGTTGATTGAGGTCATAATCGACGATTTATTTCAATGATCGATTATTTGACTGGACCTGTGCTTTCATACTACCTTTTTGTTAAACAAAGGGGAAATATTGATTTACATGCTATTGTTTCACATAAAGGACCTATTTCGACAACAAATGTGTGTGTGAACAGGGTTAAAACATAAAACCAATATATAGTTTCAAGTCGCTGCACCATGCAAGTTAAAGTTAGCCGAAAACCCAGTCATCATCGTATGCATGATCACTCAGTTGAATTTGACCCTAGCTTTCAAAGAGTTCAAGTGTCAAACACCAATAAATAAATGAGTAAATAAATAAAATAAATCCCTGGAAAGATTGAGCCTCCAGGGGAAAGCATTTTCACACTGAACATGGGCTGAATCATTATCATTCATGGGCCGAACTTTCCGGTTCCAGCATCACTGGCTCACTGTCATTAGCGGTGATGACAATTTAACAAAAATAACATAACACTCAATGATGCCTTACTGTCAATGGCTACATTGTATTCCTTGCGAATAAGACATTGTAAAGTGTTGAGTTGTTTTTGTTTTTATCAATATGAAACTTGATAATCAATTTTAACATACGGAAAGTAAAAAGGGAAAAACTTCGAAATGTCATGTTATTTTTAAAGTATGATGATTTATTTTGTTCTCCGACATATCGCAACCGGAAGTTTCATTTCCGCGTGTAAAGCTTTGTTGACTTGACATTCCCTAAGGCTAAATTCATAATCATTACACATTGAGTGTGGATTGGGGCCATTAGTGAGTTTAGTATGCATTTTTCTATGATTTGAAATTTGAATCTATGCAATGTAGATTCTGTTTTGTCAAATTTTTCAAGGTTTGGTGTTCGTTTGCTTCATTTACAATTAGGATATTCTAATTTTGAACCCCTCCCAAGTTATATCATAGACGAAGTCCTAGGAAACAAGACAGAAATATTAACCATAAATAATCAAATAACCATCGATTTTTATGACAAAATAATCGATTATGAAAATTCATAATCGTGACAACCTTAGTATTAATGGCCCTCCAGAAATGATTAACATACTGTCACCTTATTAACAACCATTTCCTTGATTTCTATGGCAGTTCTATGTTCTATCTATGGGGTTCCATGGGGTAAACCATCACACTGCAATCTGGACCTTCACAACACAAATTTTTCCCAATTCCAGATGCCACAGACCCTTTCTCAAAGTACATGTACTCAGACTGTATATTCCTGTAATCCTGATCTATTTATTTCATAGGAATTGGGTGTTTAAGGTGCTATATAAGTAATGGAATTTTGTTTATTTTGAAATTCCCATCCTTGATATTCCTTAAATTCAAATTAAATTTACACAAATTATACATCAAAATGAAGGTTGAGATGTATAGAACACGAAACACATATGTAATCAACTCATAGGGTTGAAAGCAGGCACCACTGGTTCCTGGAAATCTGCTACCATATTCGTACCAGAACTTATAATGCAACAATATTTCCCCAAGAACAACTTGTGACCAAATGTGCTTCACATATCCAAGAACAAAGCTAGGGCATCAAAATCCTTCAAAACACAGACAGAGCTGCATGAGGGTAAATTCCTAAATTGACAGCATTGTTCACATATACAAATGTATTCTTACTTTTGATTTCTGGTCAACGTCATCGTACGGAAAATGCCCCGAAAAACAACGCAGTCTAAAATCAACTAATTAATGAGAAAGATCGCCTTAATACCGCATACTATTATTATATAGAGACTGCACAGTTGCCATATTCTATGCACGGTATCATGACACCTGGTTAAATTTCTTAGAATTATGATTTTGTTTTTTGATGGAAATTTGTGGTATCGAGTGATTTGTGCATGTCCGTCGAACACTGGATCTCAATCTTCAAATAATGCAGACAGTGTTGTCCTTTTCCTAAATGCACTCCCATTGCAGCGTCCTGAGGTGTTTTGAATGCCTAGCTTTATTCTTGGATATGCGAAGGAAATTTGGCCATAAGTTGTTCTCAGGAAATATTATTATATTATCAGTTCTGGTACGAATATGGTAGCAGAATTTTAGGAACCAGTGGTGCCTGCTGTCAACTCGATGAGTTGATTTCATATATTTGTCATGTTCTATACATCCCAACCTTCATTTTGATGTATAATTTGTGTATATTTAATTTGAATTGAAGGGAATATCAGGGGTGGGAATTTCAAAATAAACAAAATTCCATTACTTTTAGTTTTTACTTACATAGCACCTTAAGGGGACGTCCAACCTAACTTTGGTCAAATTTCATGTAATTTTCTTTCAAGTCTAAAAAAGTCCCAAAATGAATAACCCCAATAAATTATATACCAAAATGCTTGGAATGAAACATAGAACATGTGGAAACTAAAATTTGCCATGAAACTGCTGCCATGTGTAAATAGCACCACCTGAAAGTCTGCTGTGGCATAAGTAAGAGAACAAAATTTTTACAATAAAATACCTCAAAATAAAATAACATCTGTATTCTATAAACATTTAACTACATACTCAAAGAAATCTTTTCCTAATTCATGAAAGTAATAAAGATTGAGACCAAATGTTATAAGTGGAGTGCTCACTGATTGAAGGCCGACATTTTCTTTTGTTTATGTTTTGATTTGGGGAGTTCAACAAAGGTCAACTTGAAGGAGTCCAGCAGAAGTATGGAAGGACAAAAGAGTGTCTCCCAATATCAAGATGTATGTGTTACTGTAATGGTTTGGAAAGAAAATATGATATTCTCCTATGTAGAATGCACTGCAAAGTCATACATTGTAGATGAATAAATACATTTACAAACCCCTTGCACTGTAACCCCTTTTATCCCATGCATCAATTTGATAGTGATTAAATTGTTAAATTTGTCTGGTTTATCAATAAGTATAATAGCTTTGTTTAACTCTTGGACACCAATACACTCATGATATCTGTTGGAGAAGAAATAAGGGTAACTGTAACCTGTCACTGCAATAAACCATCTAATGTACTTAAAAGTACATTGTTATTCAAAACACATCAAATCAACCTTACATAACCATTATTGCATGTACTTTCCCCAAGGAGGCTTATTGACATATTGAGATCAGAAGGGCACATCCAGAGGGTCTCACATATTCTTTTCAAGAACGCAGTACACAAAGCAATCCCCAAAAGATGACAAGTGAGCTCCATTTGACACAAAAAATTTCTCGGGGGGGGGGGGGGGGGGGGGGAGGGGCTCTCTTCCTTGTATAATGCTACCTCCGGCACTCAAGGCATATGTCTTTTTTCTCAAAGTTTAACTCTTTTTTTCTTTTTGAAGATCCTGGCCACACATGTTCCAAACACTATCAGACAGGTAACCCTCCAAATAAGTGTATCTGCAAAAATCATGTTACATTGCAAAACATTCTTTTTAGACTTTTAGTTCTGGACCTTTCATGCTTCTTACTTCCAACTATAACACTTAATTTATTGATTAATGGGTGAATAGAAAAGTCCTGCCATAATCAACATTTTGAGTTCCATAAGCCTTCAATACAGCTCCGATAAAAGTGTCAAACATCAGATTGGTGGCTTTATACAGAATATTCATTAGGTTGTTGCTTGATAAGTAATAGGAACAAAATCTTCACATGAAAATTCTGTAGCAATACAATTGAGGGTATTAGCAGGCACTTTGCAACAAATTGTAACAAATCAACTAGTTATAAACAAAATTTTCTAACTCAAAAGAGTGAAAAAGTACCACAACTCTGAAAAAATGTGGGAAGAAACACATGCTACAGCAGCTACACAGGCATTGTTTCCCCATGATGCTCGATCACAAAACCAAATATCCTTCAAATTGGAGTAGCAATGGTTGAGATACAAGGGGGAATGTTGGTACATGTAATGATGAATGGGTAAGACTAAGATTAAGAGGACAGGGGTCACCACTGCACGGCCCTAGATGCACCTTTGGTTTTCCAACTTCCAGGTCTGGGGCATAATAATCGCAACACACCCACCTTATCAGTTCATAATTTCAGTAAAATAAAAGAAATTATCAATTTGAATTAATTAATAGATGATGGAAAATATTTGGCTTCCTTCGCATTCCTGTACTATTTAATTACCAAAAACAATATCAGTTTGACGCTGACAAACGAAACTGAAAGCATGTGGTTTGGTTAAAGCATGAATAATGAAGAAATTGCGAATATTTCGTGTATTTCATTTGTTTAAAAGCCAACTGCAGCTCATATTGACTGTGCATTCGATAATTTGTTTCGGTTTTGACCACACGGCCACGCTGACACTCCGTGACAGCAGTTATGTTTATTGTGATATGCAAATTGGGGGATGGTTTCCGGTGAAGGAGATTTGTCACATTTGTCAGTGTAAAACGATCATAAAAGACACTGATCGACACTTGTATTACTATGGTTGGTTGCAAGAAAAAACTAAATTCTCAGCATCGTCCAAGCGCACCTTATTTAAAAGCACGAATGCATCATTTTCAACCCATCTTCAATCTTTGTGTTGGTGTTATTACATTCAAACGTCAAAACCCACCAGAGTGTGTGTCAAAAAAATGCTTTCTCTGAGTCTGTAGTATGTTATCATTATATTGAGGACAAGGCTTTCGAATTACCGATTATTTTGTGGTTTTACCGGTTCGTTACTTATGCGATTTGCAAATTAAGCTTCTTCAAAATCCTAAAATTCACTTTTTTTCCTGAAAAAAATTATATGTACCTTTTCTATGCACTTTACTCATTATTTTGATATATAATTTGCCTTTCCTTACTTCTCTTATCTGTTTCTGAGGCATTGGGAAAAATGTCAAAAAATTGACCAAAGTTAGGTTGTACGGCCCCTTAAATGACAGGCGGTGTGGTTTTGGAGGGGTAAACAAGGTAATTTGTTAAAATCGCAGGGTAGCATAGGCTATTCGGTTGTCGCTGGTCCGAAAGGTAGTTTTATGTTAAATGTTATCATAATTTGGTCTGTTTCGGTTCCTTTTTGGTCATTCGTCGTGCTCCCCCAAAAATTACAAAGGTAACGAAATTAGATGACAAGCAGCTGTACACCATCAACTTCAATGCACAAAAATACATTCAACGCACACGAAGTTGTTTTTCTTTCTCCGTCTTCAATTCTACGTCAATACACCTCAAAGTGTTCGTTAATCCCCGAAATAACAAATAATCTCTAACGAGATCATCCATCCTTCCTGCTGCAGTGGCCATGTTTTCGAAGGAAACAACAGATTTGGAGTTGTCTCCCTTACACCACAAAAGACAAAAGCCAACTTTGCGTGTCCTCGGTGAGGCAACAATTTGGCAGCGTTATTCAGAGTTCGAGGTATACCCCGTCAAAAATGACGGATGATGATAGTTCAAGCGAATGCAGTGAAAAAATAATTAAATAAAAAAAAATAAGTAAATAAAAAATTTAGGTTGACATGTTCCAGCCACCTGTGTTGGGAGGCCCTAAAACATACTTATTGTTCACATAATATATAAGCCTGCACAACTCTTAATGGTTAAAAAAAACCCTCACTGGCAGAGGCTGTAAAAAGTACGGTGGCATGAAATTATTTTTATCACGAGATCGCGACATCATAGGGTCCCACAACAAACCCAAATATCTTTACAACAGCACATGAGTATAAGGAGCCCGAGAGGTGACTTGGTCAATGTTTTGGTAATCCGCGCGAACGGATTACTAACCCGCGCGAACGGGTTTACTAATCCGTGAGAACGGATTACTAATCCATGCGAACGGTTTAAAAATATATTGACCTTTTTACCTCTGTTCATACACTGAACCCCGGGAGGTGACATGGCCAATTTATTTCATACTCCGGGTGACGTGAGGCTGAACGTTCCAAGTGTAAACTGATTATTTATCATTTCATTGTGCCCAGCCTTGCATTCCTAGTTACGGAAGGTTTCTTACACATGACCCGCAATGTCCTCCGCTGGATATTCTCTGCTCCCTCCCTCTATACGTTACCCCTGCGTTCGAAAACACACAGAAAGGCGTAGCATAGAATTTGTACACAAATGAATAACAACACTTTCTCGCTTATTGTCATGTTCGTGCATCGCGCTGCACCTTCCGCGATGACTCCATTCGATTTGCCAATGCATTTACTCATCATTTACGAATTTTATGCTACCCTTTTATAGCACGCAGCGACGGCGTATGGGGGCCCCTATACAAAAACATGGAGTATGGGCAATTGTTATATATCTAACCACCAGACGCGTAACCAGGATATCAAAGTTGGGGGGGGGGGGGGGGGTAATATTTACGGGTGGGGTTGGGGACTAGTTCAGCGATCTGAACGTAGCGGCAACCTCCCTACGTAGGGGGGTAGCCGCTACGTTCAGATCGTTGAACTACTGGGGGCATAGAGAATAGGATGTGCAGCATCATCCGAGCCACGTAGCGACGAGATGGGGCGAGCACAAGAAGGGGACACTCCTCTCGCTGGAGCAGGGGTCTCCCCGAGAAAAAAATTGAAATTTAGGACAAATAAACGCAATTTCCTTGACTCTGAGTCCGTTTGTTTCCAAAATTTAGAGATTTTTTTTTATCTCATTACAATGAGATACTTCCTCGTTATAACGAGAAGACATCTCGTTATAACGAGATAACATCTAGTTATAACGAGAAGACATCTCTTTATAACGAGAAAACACCTCGTTATAACGACTTAGCATCTCGTTGTAACAAGATAACAACTCGTTGTAACTAGAAGACATCACGTGATAACGAGAAAACATTTCGTTATCACGACTTAGTATCTCGTTATAACGAAAAAGTGTCTCGCTATAACGAGAAAACATCTCGTTATAACGAAATAATATTAATATAATATTTATATAAGGAGCGTCACATAGTTTGGAGGTTTCCTGCGATAAGATGTTTGCAGAAATCAATGATAAACTTTAGATAAATATCCATTTTGATCGATTTTGATTGAATAAAAATGAAAATCGCTCAGAGCTCTGTCAGTTCAAGCATGGGTAGATAGATGGAAAAATAGATATATTCCTTTATTCAACAACATAGTACAGTGTTACAACATTTACATTATGTACATAAAACAAAAACTCAGAGGACATGTACATTGTTGGGAGATGACTAACTCCACACAAGGAGGGTTAGCATTGGTTGAAGACAAGTGCACCATCGACGTGCTGTACTCATTAGTACACAACTCCACCATCTACGTGCAGTACGACCTTAGTACACAACTCCACCGTACCCCCCCCCCCCCCCCCACGTGGACAGTTGGGGTGAAGTGT